>OX376672.1:10608614-13008614 GCA_947386135.1 Melanchra persicariae | reverse complement strand
TAAGGAATTGTGTTTTCGCCATACTAACCTTGGGTTCCCGGCGCTGTGCGCGAATTAAAATCCCTCCTGGTCGCTGAAAACACTTTTTTGGTTGAAAAAAACTAGTTTTTTGAACTCGTTTTTTTATTTTGGCTCGAACCCCTTTTTGACAAAGTTCATGATACTTACTTGGTTCTTTCTACGGAATTCTTTATAAGATTTTCGATCTGTTTGCGGAATCGTGTTTTCGCCATACTAACTCTGGGTTCCCGGTGCTGTGCGCGAACTGAAACCCCTCCTGGTCGCTAAAAACATGTTTTTTGCTTGAAAAAAACATGTTTTTTGCTGGAAAAAAACTGATTTTTTGAACTCGTTTTTTTGTGTTCCGTAGTTAGAACTAAGTAAGTATCTAGTACTTACTTAGTTCTTACTACGGAACACTTCAGAATCGTGTTTTCGCTATACTTTCCTTGGGTTCCTGGCAATGTGCGCGAACTGAAACCCTTCCTGGTCGCTGAAAACACGTTTTTTGCCTGATAAAAACTGTTTTTTTAAACACGTTTTTTTAATTTTGGCACCAACCCATTTTTAACAAAATTCTTGATGTTTACTTGGTTCTAACTACGGAACCATTCTGAAGAAAACTGGTTTTTTGAACACGTTTTTCAATTTTAGAACCAACCCATTTTCACAAAATTCTTGATACTTACTTGGTTCTAACTACGGAATTCTTTATTAGATTTTCGATCTGTTTGCGGAATCGTGTTTTCGCCATACAAACCTTGGGTTCCCGGCGCTGTGCGCGAACTGCAACCACTCCTGGTCGCTGAAAACACGTTTTTTATCTGATAAAAACTGTTTTATTTAACACGTTTTTTAATTTTGGAACCAACCCCTTTTTGACAAAATTCTTGATACTTACTTGGTTCTAACTACGGAATTCTTCATAAGATTTTCGATCTGTTTAAGGAATTGTGTTTTCGCCATACTAACCTTGGGTTCCCGGCGCTGTGCGCGAATTAAAATCCCTCCTGGTCGCTGAAAACACTTTTTTGGTTGAAAAAAACTAGTTTTTTGAACTCGTTTTTTTATTTTGGCTCGAACCCCTTTTTGACAAAGTTCATGATACTAACTTGGTTCTTTCTACGGAATTCTTTATAAGATTTTCGATCTGTTTGCGGAATCGTGTTTTCGCCATACTAACTCTGGGTTCCCGGTGCTGTGCGCGAACTGAAACCCCTCCTGGTCGCTAAAAACATGTTTTTTGCTTGAAAAAAACATGTTTTTTGCTTGAAAAAAACTGATTTTTTGAACTCGTTTTTTTGTGTTCCGTAGTTAGAACTAAGTAAGTATCTAGTACTTACTTAGTTCTTACTACGGAACACTTCAGAATCGTGTTTTCGCCATACTAACCTTGGGTTCTTGGTGCTGTGCGCGAACTGAAACCCCTCCCGGTCGCTAAAAACACGTTGTTTGCTTGAAAAAAACTGGTTTTTTGAACTCGTTTTTTTATTTTGGCTCGAACCCCTTTTTGACAAAGTTCTTGATACTTACTTGGTTCTTACTACGGAACACTTCAGAATCGTGTTTTCGCTATACTTTTCTTGGGTCCTCGGCGCTGTGCGCGAACTGAAACCCATCCTGGTCGCTGAAAACACGTTTTTTGCCTGATAAAAACTGTTTTTTTAAACACGTTTTTTTAATTTTGGCACCAACCCATTTTTAACAAAATTCTTGATGTTTACTTGGTTCTAACTACGGAACCATTCTGAAGAAAACTGGTTTTTTGAACACGTTTTTCAATTTTAGAACCAACCCATTTTCACAAAATTCTTGATACTTACTTGGTTCTAACTACGGAATTCTTTATTAGATTTTCGATCTGTTTGCGGAATCGTGTTTTCGCCATACAAACCTTGGGTTCCCGGCGCTGTGCGCGAACTGCAACCACTCCTGGTCGCTGAAAACACGTTTTTTATCTGATAAAAACTGTTTTATTTAACACGTTTTTTAATTTTGGAACCAACCCCTTTTTGACAAAATTCTTGATACTTACTTGGTTCTAACTACGGAATTCTTCATAAGATTTTCGATCTGTTTAAGGAATTGTGTTTTCGCCATACTAACCTTGGGTTCCCGGCGCTGTGCGCGAATTAAAATCCCTCCTGGTCGCTGAAAACACTTTTTTGGTTGAAAAAAACTAGTTTTTTGAACTCGTTTTTTTATTTTGGCTCGAACCCCTTTTTGACAAAGTTCATGATACTTACTTGGTTCTTTCTACGGAATTCTTTATAAGATTTTCGATCTGTTTGCGGAATCGTGTTTTCGCCATACTAACTCTGGGTTCCCGGTGCTGTGCGCGAACTGAAACCCCTCCTGGTCGCTAAAAACATGTTTTTTGCTTGAAAAAAATATGTTTTTTGCTTGAAAAAAACTGATTTTTTGAACTCGTTTTTTTGTGTTCCGTAGTTAGAACTAAGTAAGTATCTAGTACTTACTTAGTTCTTACTACGGAACACTTCAGAATCGTGTTTTCGCCATACTAACCTTGGGTTCTTGGTGCTGTGCGCGAACTGAAACCCCTCCCGGTCGCTAAAAACACGTTGTTTGCTTGAAAAAAACTGGTTTTTTGAACTCGTTTTTTTATTTTGGCTCGAACCCCTTTTTGACAAAGTTCTTGATACTTACTTGGTTCTTACTACGGAACACTTCAGAATCGTGTTTTCGCTATACTTTTCTTGGGTCCTCGGCGCTGTGCGCGAACTGAAACCCATCCTGGTCGCTGAAAACACGTTTTTTGCCTGATAAAAACTGTTTTTTTAAACACGTTTTTTTAATTTTGGCACCAACCCATTTTTAACAAAATTCTTGATGTTTACTTGGTTCTAACTACGGAACCATTCTGAAGAAAACTGGTTTTTTGAACACGTTTTTCAATTTTAGAACCAACCCATTTTCACAAAATTCTTGATACTTACTTGGTTCTAACTACGGAATTCTTTATTAGATTTTCGATCTGTTTGCGGAATCGTGTTTTCGCCATACAAACCTTGGGTTCCCGGCGCTGTGCGCGAACTGCAACCACTCCTGGTCGCTGAAAACACGTTTTTTATCTGATAAAAACTGTTTTATTTAACACGTTTTTTAATTTTGGAACCAACCCCTTTTTGACAAAATTCTTGATACTTACTTGGTTCTAACTACGGAATTCTTCATAAGATTTTCGATCTGTTTAAGGAATTGTGTTTTCGCCATACTAACCTTGGGTTCCCGGCGCTGTGCGCGAATTAAAATCCCTCCTGGTCGCTGAAAACACTTTTTTGGTTGAAAAAAACTAGTTTTTTGAACTCGTTTTTTTATTTTGGCTCGAACCCCTTTTTGACAAAGTTCATGATACTTACTTGGTTCTTTCTACGGAATTCTTTATAAGATTTTCGATCTGTTTGCGGAATCGTGTTTTCGCCATACTAACTCTGGGTTCCCGGTGCTGTGCGCGAACTGAAACCCCTCCTGGTCGCTAAAAACATGTTTTTTGCTTGAAAAAAACATGTTTTTTGCTTGAAAAAAACTGATTTTTTGAACTCGTTTTTTTGTGTTCCGTAGTTAGAACTAAGTAAGTATCTAGTACTTACTTAGTTCTTACTACGGAACACTTCAGAATCGTGTTTTCGCTATACTTTCCTTGGGTTCCTGGCAATGTGCGCGAACTGAAACCCTTCCTGGTCGCTGAAAACACGTTTTTTGCCTGATAAAAACTGTTTTTTTAAACACGTTTTTTTAATTTTGGCACCAACCCATTTTTAACAAAATTCTTGATGTTTACTTGGTTCTAACTACGGAACCATTCTGAAGAAAACTGGTTTTTTGAACACGTTTTTCAATTTTAGAACCAACCCATTTTCACAAAATTCTTGATACTTACTTGGTTCTAACTACGGAATTCTTTATTAGATTTTCGATCTGTTTGCGGAATCGTGTTTTCGCCATACAAACCTTGGGTTCCCGGCGCTGTGCGCGAACTGCAACCACTCCTGGTCGCTGAAAACACGTTTTTTATCTGATAAAAACTGTTTTATTTAACACGTTTTTTAATTTTGGAACCAACCCCTTTTTGACAAAATTCTTGATACTTACTTGGTTCTAACTACGGAATTCTTCATAAGATTTTCGATCTGTTTAAGGAATTGTGTTTTCGCCATACTAACCTTGGGTTCCCGGCGCTGTGCGCGAATTAAAATCCCTCCTGGTCGCTGAAAACACTTTTTTGGTTGAAAAAAACTAGTTTTTTGAACTCGTTTTTTTATTTTGGCTCGAACCCCTTTTTGACAAAGTTCATGATACTTACTTGGTTCTTTCTACGGAATTCTTTATAAGATTTTCGATCTGTTTGCGGAATCGTGTTTTCGCCATACTAACTCTGGGTTCCCGGTGCTGTGCGCGAACTGAAACCCCTCCTGGTCGCTAAAAACATGTTTTTTGCTTGAAAAAAACATGTTTTTTGCTTGAAAAAAACTGATTTTTTGAACTCGTTTTTTTGTGTTCCGTAGTTAGAACTAAGTAAGTATCTAGTACTTACTTAGTTCTTACTACGGAACACTTCAGAATCGTGTTTTCGCCATACTAACCTTGGGTTCTTGGTGCTGTGCGCGAACTGAAACCCCTCCCGGTCGCTAAAAACACGTTGTTTGCTTGAAAAAAACTGGTTTTTTGAACTCGTTTTTTTATTTTGGCTCGAACCCCTTTTTGACAAAGTTCTTGATACTTACTTGGTTCTTACTACGGAACACTTCAGAATCGTGTTTTCGCTATACTTTTCTTGGGTCCTCGACGCTGTGCGCGAACTGAAGCCCATCCTGGTCGCTGAAAACACGTTTTTTGCCTGATAAAAACTGTTTTTTTAAACACGTTTTTTTAATTTTGGCACCAACCCATTTTTAACAAAATTCTTGATGTTTACTTGGTTCTAACTACGGAACCATTCTGAAGAAAACTGGTTTTTTGAACACGTTTTTCAATTTTAGAACCAACCCATTTTCACAAAATTCTTGATACTTACTTGGTTCTAACTACGGAATTCTTTATTAGATTTTCGATCTGTTTGCGGAATCGTGTTTTCGCCATACAAACCTTGGGTTCCCGGCGCTGTGCGCGAACTGCAACCACTCCTGGTCGCTGAAAACACGTTTTTTATCTGATAAAAACTGTTTTATTTAACACGTTTTTTAATTTTGGAACCAACCCCTTTTTGACAAAATTCTTGATACTTACTTGGTTCTAACTACGGAATTCTTCATAAGATTTTCGATCTGTTTAAGGAATTGTGTTTTCGCCATACTAACCTTGGGTTCCCGGCGCTGTGCGCGAATTAAAATCCCTCCTGGTCGCTGAAAACACTTTTTTGGTTGAAAAAAACTAGTTTTTTGAACTCGTTTTTTTATTTTGGCTCGAACCCCTTTTTGACAAAGTTCATGATACTTACTTGGTTCTTTCTACGGAATTCTTTATAAGATTTTCGATCTGTTTGCGGAATCGTGTTTTCGCCATACTAACTCTGGGTTCCCGGTGCTGTGCGCGAACTGAAACCCCTCCTGGTCGCTAAAAACATGTTTTTTGCTTGAAAAAAACATGTTTTTTGCTTGAAAAAAACTGATTTTTTGAACTCGTTTTTTTGTGTTCCGTAGTTAGAACTAAGTAAGTATCTAGTACTTACTTAGTTCTTACTACGGAACACTTCAGAATCGTGTTTTCGCTATACTTTCCTTGGGTTCCTGGCAATGTGCGCGAACTGAAACCCTTCCTGGTCGCTGAAAACACGTTTTTTGCCTGATAAAAACTGTTTTTTTAAACACGTTTTTTTAATTTTGGCACCAACCCATTTTTAACAAAATTCTTGATGTTTACTTGGTTCTAACTACGGAACCATTCTGAAGAAAACTGGTTTTTTGAACACGTTTTTCAATTTTAGAACCAACCCATTTTCACAAAATTCTTGATACTTACTTGGTTCTAACTACGGAATTCTTTATTAGATTTTCGATCTGTTTGCGGAATCGTGTTTTCGCCATACAAACCTTGGGTTCCCGGCGCTGTGCGCGAACTGCAACCACTCCTGGTCGCTGAAAACACGTTTTTTATCTGATAAGAACTGTTTTATTTAACACGTTTTTTAATTTTGGAACCAACCCCTTTTTGACAAAATTCTTGATACTTACTTGGTTCTAACTACGGAATTCTTCATAAGATTTTCGATCTGTTTAAGGAATTG
The DNA here is from genome assembly GCA_947386135.1 of Melanchra persicariae. Lineage (NCBI taxonomy): Eukaryota > Metazoa > Arthropoda > Insecta > Lepidoptera > Noctuidae > Melanchra > Melanchra persicariae. The sequence goes on along the minus strand of OX376672.1, from coordinate 13,002,370 downwards.
TGTTTTCGCCATACTAACCTTGGGTTCCCGGCGCTGTGCGCGAATTAAAATCCCTCCTGGTCGCTGAAAACACTTTTTTGGTTGAAAAAAACTAGTTTTTTGAACTCGTTTTTTTATTTTGGCTCGAACCCCTTTTTGACAAAGTTCATGATACTTACTTGGTTCTTTCTACGGAATTCTTTATAAGATTTTCGATCTGTTTGCGGAATCGTGTTTTCGCAATACTAACTCTGGGTTCCCGGTGCTGTGCGCGAACTGAAACCCCTCCTGGTCGCTAAAAACATGTTTTTTGCTTGAAAAAAACATGTTTTTTGCTTGAAAAAAACTGATTTTTTGAACTCGTTTTTTTGTGTTCCGTAGTTAGAACTAAGTAAGTATCTAGTACTTACTTAGTTCTTACTACGGAACACTTCAGAATCGTGTTTTCGCCATACTAACCTTGGGTTCTTGGTGCTGTGCGCGAACTGAAACCCCTCCCGGTCGCTAAAAACACGTTGTTTGCTTGAAAAAAACTGGTTTTTTGAACTCGTTTTTTTATTTTGGCTCGAACCCCTTTTTGACAAAGTTCTTGATACTTACTTGGTTCTTACTACGGAACACTTCAGAATCGTGTTTTCGCTATACTTTTCTTGGGTCCTCGGCGCTGTGCGCGAACTGAAACCCATCCTGGTCGCTGAAAACACGTTTTTTGCCTGATAAAAACTGTTTTTTTAAACACGTTTTTTTAATTTTGGCACCAACCCATTTTTAACAAAATTCTTGATGTTTACTTGGTTCTAACTACGGAACCATTCTGAAGAAAACTGGTTTTTTGAACACGTTTTTCAATTTTAGAACCAACCCATTTTCACAAAATTCTTGATACTTACTTGGTTCTAACTACGGAATTCTTTATTAGATTTTCGATCTGTTTGCGGAATCGTGTTTTCGCCATACAAACCTTGGGTTCCCGGCGCTGTGCGCGAACTGCAACCACTCCTGGTCGCTGAAAACACGTTTTTTATCTGATAAAAACTGTTTTATTTAACACGTTTTTTAATTTTGGAACCAACCCCTTTTTGACAAAATTCTTGATACTTACTTGGTTCTAACTACGGAATTCTTCATAAGATTTTCGATCTGTTTAAGGAATTGTGTTTTCGCCATACTAACCTTGGGTTCCCGGCGCTGTGCGCGAATTAAAATCCCTCCTGGTCGCTGAAAACACTTTTTTGGTTGAAAAAAACTAGTTTTTTGAACTCGTTTTTTTATTTTGGCTCGAACCCCTTTTTGACAAAGTTCATGATACTTACTTGGTTCTTTCTACGGAATTCTTTATAAGATTTTCGATCTGTTTGCGGAATCGTGTTTTCGCCATACTAACTCTGGGTTCCCGGTGCTGTGCGCGAACTGAAACCCCTCCTGGTCGCTAAAAACATGTTTTTTGCTTGAAAAAAACATGTTTTTTGCTTGAAAAAAACTGATTTTTTGAACTCGTTTTTTTGTGTTCCGTAGTTAGAACTAAGTAAGTATCTAGTACTTACTTAGTTCTTACTACGGAACACTTCAGAATCGTGTTTTCGCTATACTTTCCTTGGGTTCCTGGCAATGTGCGCGAACTGAAACCCTTCCTGGTCGCTGAAAACACGTTTTTTGCCTGATAAAAACTGTTTTTTTAAACACGTTTTTTTAATTTTGGCACCAACCCATTTTTAACAAAATTCTTGATGTTTACTTGGTTCTAACTACGGAACCATTCTGAAGAAAACTGGTTTTTTGAACACGTTTTTCAATTTTAGAACCAACCCATTTTCACAAAATTCTTGATACTTACTTGGTTCTAACTACGGAATTCTTTATTAGATTTTCGATCTGTTTGCGGAATCGTGTTTTCGCCATACAAACCTTGGGTTCCCGGCGCTGTGCGCGAACTGCAACCACTCCTGGTCGCTGAAAACACGTTTTTTATCTGATAAAAACTGTTTTATTTAACACGTTTTTTAATTTTGGAACCAACCCCTTTTTGACAAAATTCTTGATACTTACTTGGTTCTAACTACGGAATTCTTCATAAGATTTTCGATCTGTTTAAGGAATTGTGTTTTCGCCATACTAACCTTGGGTTCCCGGCGCTGTGCGCGAATTAAAATCCCTCCTGGTCGCTGAAAACACTTTTTTGGTTGAAAAAAACTAGTTTTTTGAACTCGTTTTTTTATTTTGGCTCGAACCCCTTTTTGACAAAGTTCATGATACTTACTTGGTTCTTTCTACGGAATTCTTTATAAGATTTTCGATCTGTTTGCGGAATCGTGTTTTCGCCATACTAACTCTGGGTTCCCGGTGCTGTGCGCGAACTGCAACCACTCCTGGTCGCTGAAAACACGTTTTTTATCTGATAAAAACTGTTTTATTTAACACGTTTTTAAATTTTGGAACCAACCCCTTTTTGACAAAATTCTTGATACTTACTTGGTTCTAACTACGGAATTCTTCATAAGATTTTCGATCTGTTTAAGGAATTGTGTTTTCGCCATACTAACCTTGGGTTCCCGGCGCTGTGCGCGAATTAAAATCCCTCCTGGTCGCTGAAAACACTTTTTTGGTTGAAAAAAACTAGTTTTTTGAACTCGTTTTTTTATTTTGGCTCGAACCCCTGTTTGACAAAGTTCATGATACTTACTTGGTTCTTTCTACGGAATTCTTTATAAGATTTTCGATCTGTTTGCGGAATCGTGTTTTCGCCATACTAACTCTGGGTTCCCGGTGCTGTGCGCGAACTGAAACCCCTCCTGGTCGCTAAAAACATGTTTTTTGCTTGAAAAAAACATGTTTTTTGCTTGAAAAAAACTGATTTTTTGAACTCGTTTTTTTGTGTTCCGTAGTTAGAACTAAGTAAGTATCTAGTACTTACTTAGTTCTTACTACGGAACACTTCAGAATCGTGTTTTCGCCATACTAACCTTGGGTTCTTGGTGCTGTGCGCGAACTGAAACCCCTCCCGGTCGCTAAAAACACGTTGTTTGCTTGAAAAAAACTGGTTTTTTGAACTCGTTTTTTTATTTTGGCTCGAACCCCTTTTTGACAAAGTTCTTGATACTTACTTGGTTCTTACTACGGAACACTTCAGAATCGTGTTTTCGCCATACTAACTCTGGGTTCCCGGTGCTGTGCGCGAACTGAAACCCCTCCTGGTCGCTAAAAACATGTTTTTTGCTTGAAAAAAACATGTTTTTTGCTTGAAAAAAACTGATTTTTTGAACTCGTTTTTTTGTGTTCCGTAGTTAGAACTAAGTAAGTATCTAGTACTTACTTAGTTCTTACTACGGAACACTTCAGAATCGTGTTTTCGCCATACTAACCTTGGGTTCTTGGTGCTGTGCGCGAACTGAAACCCCTCCCGGTCGCTAAAAACACGTTGTTTGCTTGAAAAAAACTGGTTTTTTGAACTCGTTTTTTTATTTTGGCTCGAACCCCTTTTTGACAAAGTTCTTGATACTTACTTGGTTCTTACTACGGAACACTTCAGAATCGTGTTTTCGCTATACTTTTCTTGGGTCCTCGGCGCTGTGCGCGAACTGAAACCCATCCTGGTCGCTGAAAACACGTTTTTTGCCTGATAAAAACTGTTTTTTAAAACACGTTTTTTTAATTTTGGCACCAACCCATTTTTAACAAAATTCTTGATGTTTACTTGGTTCTAACTACGGAACCATTCTGAAGAAAACTGGTTTTTTGAACACGTTTTTCAATTTTAGAACCAACCCATTTTCACAAAATTCTTGATACTTACTTGGTTCTAACTACGGAATTCTTTATTAGATTTTCGATCTGTTTGCGGAATCGTGTTTTCGCCATACAAACCTTGGGTTCCCGGCGCTGTGCGCGAACTGCAACCACTCCTGGTCGCTGAAAACACGTTTTTATCTGATAAAAACTGTTTTATTTAACACGTTTTTTAATTTTGGAACCAACCCCTTTTTGACAAAATTCTTGATACTTACTTGGTTCTAACTACGGAATTCTTCATAAGATTTTCGATCTGTTTAAGGAATTGTGTTTTCGCCATACTAACCTTGGGTTCCCGGCGCTGTGCGCGAATTAAAATCCCTCCTGGTCGCTGAAAACACTTTTTTGGTTGAAAAAAACTAGTTTTTTGAACTCGTTTTTTTATTTTGGCTCGAACCCCTTTTTGACAAAGTTCATGATACTTACTTGGTTCTTTCTACGGAATTCTTTATAAGATTTTCGATCTGTTTGCGGAATCGTGTTTTCGCCATACTAACTCTGGGTTCCCGGTGCTGTGCGCGAACTGAAACCCCTCCTGGTCGCTAAAAACATGTTTTTTGCTTGAAAAAAACATGTTTTTTGCTTGAAAAAAACTGATTTTTTGAACTCGTTTTTTTGTGTTCCGTAGTTAGAACTAAGTAAGTATCTAGTACTTACTTAGTTCTTACTACGGAACACTTCAGAATCGTGTTTTCGCCATACTAACCTTGGGTTCTTGGTGCTGTGCGCGAACTGAAACCCCTCCCGGTCGCTAAAAACACGTTGTTTGCTTGAAAAAAACTGGTTTTTTGAACTCGTTTTTTTATTTTGGCTCGAACCCCTTTTTGACAAAGTTCTTGATACTTACTTGGTTCTTACTACGGAACACTTCAGAATCGTGTTTTCGCTATACTTTTCTTGGGTCCTCGGCGCTGTGCGCGAACTGAAACCCATCCTGGTCGCTGAAAACACGTTTTTTGCCTGATAAAAACTGTTTTTTTAAACACGTTTTTTTAATTTTGGCACCAACCCATTTTTAACAAAATTCTTGATGTTTACTTGGTTCTAACTACGGAACCATTCTGAAGAAAACTGGTTTTTTGAACACGTTTTTCAATTTTAGAACCAACCCATTTTCACAAAATTCTTGATACTTACTTGGTTCTAACTACGGAATTCTTTATTAGATTTTCGATCTGTTTGCGGAATCGTGTTTTCGCCATACAAACCTTGGGTTCCCGGCGCTGTGCGCGAACTGCAACCACTCCTGGTCGCTGAAAACACGTTTTTTATCTGATAAAAACTGTTTTATTTAACACGTTTTTTAATTTTGGAACCAACCCCTTTTTGACAAAATTCTTGATACTTACTTGGTTCTAACTACGGAATTCTTCATAAGATTTTCGATCTGTTTAAGGAATTGTGTTTTCGCCATACTAACCTTGGGTTCCCGGCGCTGTGCGCGAATTAAAATCCCTCCTGGTCGCTGAAAACACTTTTTTGGTTGAAAAAAACTAGTTTTTTGAACTCGTTTTTTTATTTTGGCTCGAACCCCTGTTTGACAAAGTTCATGATACTTACTTGGTTCTTTCTACGGAATTCTTTATAAGATTTTCGATCTGTTTGCGGAATCGTGTTTTCGCCATACTAACTCTGGGTTCCCGGTGCTGTGCGCGAACTGAAACCCCTCCTGGTCGCTAAAAACATGTTTTTTGCTTGAAAAAAACATGTTTTTTGCTTGAAAAAAACTGATTTTTTGAACTCGTTTTTTTGTGTTCCGTAGTTAGAACTAAGTAAGTATCTAGTACTTACTTAGTTCTTACTACGGAACACTTCAGAATCGTGTTTTCGCCATACTAACCTTGGGTTCTTGGTGCTGTGCGCGAACTGAAACCCCTCCCGGTCGCTAAAAACACGTTGTTTGCTTGAAAAAAACTGGTTTTTTGAACTCGTTTTTTTATTTTGGCTCGAACCCCTTTTTGACAAAGTTCTTGATACTTACTTGGTTCTTACTACGGAACACTTCAGAATCGTGTTTTCGCTATACTTTTCTTGGGTCCTCGGCGCTGTGCGCGAACTGAAACCCATCCTGGTCGCTGAAAACACGTTTTTTGCCTGATAAAAACTGTTTTTTTAAACACGTTTTTTTAATTTTGGCACCAACCCATTTTTAACAAAATTCTTGATGTTTACTTGGTTCTAACTACGGAACCATTCTGAAGAAAACTGGTTTTTTGAACACGTTTTTCAATTTTAGAACCAACCCATTTTCACAAAATTCTTGATACTTACTTGGTTCTAACTACGGAATTCTTTATTAGATTTTCGATCTGTTTGCGGAATCGTGTTTTCGCCATACAAACCTTGGGTTCCCGGCGCTGTGCGCGAACTGCAACCACTCCTGGTCGCTGAAAACACGTTTTTTATCTGATAAAAACTGTTTTATTTAACACGTTTTTTAATTTTGGAACCAACCCCTTTTTGACAAAATTCTTGATACTTACTTGGTTCTAACTACGGAATTCTTCATAAGATTTTCGATCTGTTTAAGGAATTGTGTTTTCGCCATACTAACCTTGGGTTCCCGGCGCTGTGCGCGAATTAAAATCCCTCCTGGTCGCTGAAAACACTTTTTTGGTTGAAAAAAACTAGTTTTTTGAACTCGTTTTTTTATTTTGGCTCGAACCCCTTTTTGACAAAGTTCATGATACTTACTTGGTTCTTTCTACGGAATTCTTTATAAGATTTTCGATCTGTTTGCGGAATCGTGTTTTCGCCATACTAACTCTGGGTTCCCGGTGCTGTGCGCGAACTGAAACCCCTCCTGGTCGCTAAAAACATGTTTTTTGCTTGAAAAAAACATGTTTTTTGCTTGAAAAAAACTGATTTTTTGAACTCGTTTTTTTGTGTTCCGTAGTTAGAACTAAGTAAGTATCTAGTACTTACTTAGTTCTTACTACGGAACACTTCAGAATCGTGTTTTCGCCATACTAACCTTGGGTTCTTGGTGCTGTGCGCGAACTGAAACCCCTCCCGGTCGCTAAAAACACGTTGTTTGCTTGAAAAAAACTGGTTTTTTGAACTCGTTTTTTTATTTTGGCTCGAACCCCTTTTTGACAAAGTTCTTGATACTTACTTGGTTCTTACTACGGAACACTTCAGAATCGTGTTTTCGCTATACTTTTCTTGGGTCCTCGGCGCTGTGCGCGAACTGAAACCCATCCTGGTCGCTGAAAACACGTTTTTTGCCTGATAAAAACTGTTTTTTTAAACACGTTTTTTTAATTTTGGCACCAACCCATTTTTAACAAAATTCTTGATGTTTACTTGGTTCTAACTACGGAACCATTCTGAAGAAAACTGGTTTTTTGAACACGTTTTTCAATTTTAGAACCAACCCATTTTCACAAAATTCTTGATACTTACTTGGTTCTAACTACGGAATTCTTTATTAGATTTTCGATCTGTTTGCGGAATCGTGTTTTCGCCATACAAACCTTGGGTTCCCGGCGCTGTGCGCGAACTGCAACCACTCCTGGTCGCTGAAAACACGTTTTTTATCTGATAAAAACTGTTTTATTTAACACGTTTTTTAATTTTGGAACCAACCCCTTTTTGACAAAATTCTTGATACTTACTTGGTTCTAACTACGGAATTCTTCATAAGATTTTCGATCTGTTTAAGGAATTGTGTTTTCGCCATACTAACCTTGGGTTCCCGGCGCTGTGCGCGAATTAAAATCCCTCCTGGTCGCTGAAAACACTTTTTTGGTTGAAAAAAACTAGTTTTTTGAACTCGTTTTTTTATTTTGGCTCGAACCCCTTTTTGACAAAGTTCATGATACTTACTTGGTTCTTTCTACGGAATTCTTTATAAGATTTTCGATCTGTTTGCGGAATCGTGTTTTCGCCATACTAACTCTGGGTTCCCGGTGCTGTGCGCGAACTGAAACCCCTCCTGGTCGCTAAAAACATGTTTTTTGCTTGAAAAAAACATGTTTTTTGCTTGAAAAAAACTGATTTTTTGAACTCGTTTTTTTGTGTTCCGTAGTTAGAACTAAGTAAGTATCTAGTACTTACTTAGTTCTTACTACGGAACACTTCAGAATCGTGTTTTCGCCATACTAACCTTGGGTTCTTGGTGCTGTGCGCGAACTGAAACCCCTCCCGGTCGCTAAAAACACGTTGTTTGCTTGAAAAAAACTGGTTTTTTGAACTCGTTTTTTTATTTTGGCTCGAACCCCTTTTTGACAAAGTTCTTGATACTTACTTGGTTCTTACTACGGAACACTTCAGAATCGTGTTTTCGCTATACTTTTCTTGGGTCCTCGGCGCTGTGCGCGAACTGAAACCCATCCTGGTCGCTGAAAACACGTTTTTTGCCTGATAAAAACTGTTTTTTAAAACACGTTTTTTTAATTTTGGCACCAACCCATTTTTAACAAAATTCTTGATGTTTACTTGGTTCTAACTACGGAACCATTCTGAAGAAAACTGGTTTTTTGAACACGTTTTTCAATTTTAGAACCAACCCATTTTCACAAAATTCTTGATACTTACTTGGTTCTAACTACGGAATTCTTTATTAGATTTTCGATCTGTTTGCGGAATCGTGTTTTCGCCATACAAACCTTGGGTTCCCGGCGCTGTGCGCGAACTGCAACCACTCCTGGTCGCTGAAAACACGTTTTTTATCTGATAAAAACTGTTTTATTTAACACGTTTTTTAATTTTGGAACCAACCCCTTTTTGACAAAATTCTTGATACTTACTTGGTTCTAACTACGGAATTCTTCATAAGATTTTCGATCTGTTTAAGGAATTGTGTTTTCGCCATACTAACCTTGGGTTCCCGGCGCTGTGCGCGAATTAAAATCCCTCCTGGTCGCTGAAAACACTTTTTTGGTTGAAAAAAACTAGTTTTTTGAACTCGTTTTTTTATTTTGGCTCGAACCCCTTTTTGACAAAGTTCATGATACTTACTTGGTTCTTTCTACGGAATTCTTTATAAGATTTTCGATCTGTTTGCGGAATCGTGTTTTCGCCATACTAACTCTGGGTTCCCGGTGCTGTGCGCGAACTGAAACCCCTCCTGGTCGCTAAAAACATGTTTTTTGCTTGAAAAAAACTGATTTTTTGAACTCGTTTTTTTGTGTTCCGTAGTTAGAACTAAGTAAGTATCTAGTACTTACTTAGTTCTTACTACGGAACACTTCAGAATCGTGTTTTCGCCATACTAACCTTGGGTTCTTGGTGCTGTGCGCGAACTGAAACCCCTCCCGGTCGCTAAAAACACGTTGTTTGCTTGAAAAAAACTGGTTTTTTGAACTCGTTTTTTTATTTTGGCTCGAACCCCTTTTTGACAAAGTTCTTGATACTTACTTGGTTCTTACTACGGAACACTTCAGAATCGTGTTTTCGCTATACTTTTCTTGGGTCCTCGGCGCTGTGCGCGAACTGAAACCCATCCTGGTCGCTGAAAACACGTTTTTTGCCTGATAAAAACTGTTTTTTTAAACACGTTTTTTTAATTTTGGCACCAACCCATTTTTAACAAAATTCTTGATGTTTACTTGGTTCTAACTACGGAACCATTCTGAAGAAAACTGGTTTTTTGAACACGTTTTTCAATTTTAGAACCAACCCATTTTCACAAAATTCTTGATACTTACTTGGTTCTAACTACGGAATTCTTTATTAGATTTTCGATCTGTTTGCGGAATCGTGTTTTCGCCATACAAACCTTGGGTTCCCGGCGCTGTGCGCGAACTGCAACCACTCCTGGTCGCTGAAAACACGTTTTTTATCTGATAAAAACTGTTTTATTTAACACGTTTTTTAATTTTGGAACCAACCCCTTTTTGACAAAATTCTTGATACTTACTTGGTTCTAACTACGGAATTCTTCATAAGATTTTCGATCTGTTTAAGGAATTGTGTTTTCGCCATACTAACCTTGGGTTCCCGGCGCTGTGCGCGAATTAAAATCCCTCCTGGTCGCTGAAAACACTTTTTTGGTTGAAAAAAACTAGTTTTTTGAACTCGTTTTTTTATTTTGGCTCGAACCCCTTTTTGACAAAGTTCATGATACTTACTTGGTTCTTTCTACGGAATTCTTTATAAGATTTTCGATCTGTTTGCGGAATCGTGTTTTCGCCATACTAACTCTGGGTTCCCGGTGCTGTGCGCGAACTGAAACCCCTCCTGGTCGCTAAAAACATGTTTTTTGCTTGAAAAAAACATGTTTTTTGCTTGAAAAAAACTGATTTTTTGAACTCGTTTTTTTGTGTTCCGTAGTTAGAACTAAGTAAGTATCTAGTACTTACTTAGTTCTTACTACGGAACACTTCAGAATCGTGTTTTCGCCATACTAACCTTGGGTTCTTGGTGCTGTGCGCGAACTGAAACCCCTCCCGGTCGCTAAAAACACGTTGTTTGCTTGAAAAAAACTGGTTTTTTGAACTCGTTTTTTTATTTTGGCTCGAACCCCTTTTTGACAAAGTTCTTGATACTTACTTGGTTCTTACTACGGAACACTTCAGAATCGTGTTTTCGCTATACTTTTCTTGGGTCCTCGGCGCTGTGCGCGAACTGAAACCCATCCTGGTCGCTGAAAACACGTTTTTTGCCTGATAAAAACTGTTTTTTTAAACACGTTTTTTTAATTTTGGCACCAACCCATTTTTAACAAAATTCTTGATGTTTACTTGGTTCTAACTACGGAACCATTCTGAAGAAAACTGGTTTTTTGAACACGTTTTTCAATTTTAGAACCAACCCATTTTCACAAAATTCTTGATACTTACTTGGTTCTAACTACGGAATTCTTTATTAGATTTTCGATCTGTTTGCGGAATCGTGTTTTCGCCATACAAACCTTGGGTTCCCGGCGCTGTGCGCGAACTGCAACCACTCCTGGTCGCTGAAAACACGTTTTTTATCTGATAAAAACTGTTTTATTTAACACGTTTTTTAATTTTGGAACCAACCCCTTTTTGACAAAATTCTTGATACTTACTTGGTTCTAACTACGGAATTCTTCATAAGATTTTCGATCTGTTTAAGGAATTGTGTTTTCGCCATACTAACCTTGGGTTCCCGGCGCTGTGCGCGAATTAAAATCCCTCCTGGTCGCTGAAAACACTTTTTTGGTTGAAAAAAACTAGTTTTTTGAACTCGTTTTTTTATTTTGGCTCGAACCCCTTTTTGACAAAGTTCATGATACTTACTTGGTTCTTTCTACGGAATTCTTTATAAGATTTTCGATCTGTTTGCGGAATCGTGTTTTCGCCATACTAACTCTGGGTTCCCGGTGCTGTGCGCGAACTGAAACCCCTCCTGGTCGCTAAAAACATGTTTTTTGCTTGAAAAAAACATGTTTTTTGCTTGAAAAAAACTGATTTTTTGAACTCGTTTTTTTGTGTTCCGTAGTTAGAACTAAGTAAGTATCTAGTACTTACTTAGTTCTTACTACGGAACACTTCAGAATCGTGTTTTCGCCATACTAACCTTGGGTTCTTGGTGCTGTGCGCGAACTGAAACCCCTCCCGGTCGCTAAAAACACGTTGTTTGCTTGAAAAAAACTGGTTTTTTGAACTCGTTTTTTTATTTTGGCTCGAACCCCTTTTTGACAAAGTTCTTGATACTTACTTGGTTCTTACTACGGAACACTTCAGAATCGTGTTTTCGCTATACTTTTCTTGGGTCCTCGGCGCTGTGCGCGAACTGAAACCCATCCTGGTCGCTGAAAACACGTTTTTTGCCTGATAAAAACTGTTTTTTTAAACACGTTTTTTTAATTTTGGCACCAACCCATTTTTAACAAAATTCTTGATGTTTACTTGGTTCTAACTACGGAACCATTCTGAAGAAAACTGGTTTTTTGAACACGTTTTTCAATTTTAGAACCAACCCATTTTCACAAAATTCTTGATACTTACTTGGTTCTAACTACGGAATTCTTTATTAGATTTTCGATCTGTTTGCGGAATCGTGTTTTCGCCATACAAACCTTGGGTTCCCGGCGCTGTGCGCGAACTGCAACCACTCCTGGTCGCTGAAAACACGTTTTTTATCTGATAAAAACTGTTTTATTTAACACGTTTTTTAATTTTGGAACCAACCCCTTTTTGACAAAATTCTTGATACTTACTTGGTTCTAACTACGGAATTCTTCATAAGATTTTCGATCTGTTTAAGGAATTGTGTTTTCGCCATACTAACCTTGGGTTCCCGGCGCTGTGCGCGAATTAAAATCCCTCCTGGTCGCTGAAAACACTTTTTTGGTTGAAAAAAACTAGTTTTTTGAACTCGTTTTTTTATTTTGGCTCGAACCCCTGTTTGACAAAGTTCATGATACTTACTTGGTTCTTTCTACGGAATTCTTTATAAGATTTTCGATCTGTTTGCGGAATCGTGTTTTCGCCATACTAACTCTGGGTTCCCGGTGCTGTGCGCGAACTGAAACCCCTCCTGGTCGCTAAAAACATGTTTTTTGCTTGAAAAAAACATGTTTTTTGCTTGAAAAAAACTGATTTTTTGAACTCGTTTTTTTGTGTTCCGTAGTTAGAACTAAGTAAGTATCTAGTACTTACTTAGTTCTTACTACGGAACACTTCAGAATCGTGTTTTCGCCATACTAACCTTGGGTTCTTGGTGCTGTGCGCGAACTGAAACCCCTCCCGGTCGCTAAAAACACGTTGTTTGCTTGAAAAAAACTGGTTTTTTGAACTCGTTTTTTTATTTTGGCTCGAACCCCTTTTTGACAAAGTTCTTGATACTTACTTGGTTCTTACTACGGAACACTTCAGAATCGTGTTTTCGCTATACTTTTCTTGGGTCCTCGGCGCTGTGCGCGAACTGAAACCCATCCTGGTCGCTGAAAACACGTTTTTTGCCTGATAAAAACTGTTTTTTTAAACACGTTTTTTTAATTTTGGCACCAACCCATTTTTAACAAAATTCTTGATGTTTACTTGGTTCTAACTACGGAACCATTCTGAAGAAAACTGGTTTTTTGAACACGTTTTTCAATTTTAGAACCAACCCATTTTCACAAAATTCTTGATACTTACTTGGTTCTAACTACGGAATTCTTTATTAGATTTTCGATCTGTTTGCGGAATCGTGTTTTCGCCATACAAACCTTGGGTTCCCGGCGCTGTGCGCGAACTGCAACCACTCCTGGTCGCTGAAAACACGTTTTTTATCTGATAAAAACTGTTTTATTTAACACGTTTTTTAATTTTGGAACCAACCCCTTTTTGACAAAATTCTTGATACTTACTTGGTTCTAACTACGGAATTCTTCATAAGATTTTCGATCTGTTTAAGGAATTGTGTTTTCGCCATACTAACCTTGGGTTCCCGGCGCTGTGCGCGAATTAAAATCCCTCCTGGTCGCTGAAAACACTTTTTTGGTTGAAAAAAACTAGTTTTTTGAACTCGTTTTTTTATTTTGGCTCGAACCCCTTTTTGACAAAGTTCATGATACTTACTTGGTTCTTTCTACGGAATTCTTTATAAGATTTTCGATCTGTTTGCGGAATCGTGTTTTCGCCATACTAACTCTGGGTTCCCGGTGCTGTGCGCGAACTGAAACCCCTCCTGGTCGCTAAAAACATGTTTTTTGCTTGAAAAAAACATGTTTTTTGCTTGAAAAAAACTGATTTTTTGAACTCGTTTTTTTGTGTTCCGTAGTTAGAACTAAGTAAGTATCTAGTACTTACTTAGTTCTTACTACGGAACACTTCAGAATCGTGTTTTCGCCATACTAACCTTGGGTTCTTGGTGCTGTGCGCGAACTGAAACCCCTCCCGGTCGCTAAAAACACGTTGTTTGCTTGAAAAAAACTGGTTTTTTGAACTCGTTTTTTTATTTTGGCTCGAACCCCTTTTTGACAAAGTTCTTGATACTTACTTGGTTCTTACTACGGAACACTTCAGAATCGTGTTTTCGCTATACTTTTCTTGGGTCCTCGGCGCTGTGCGCGAACTGAAACCCATCCTGGTCGCTGAAAACACGTTTTTTGCCTGATAAAAACTGTTTTTTTAAACACGTTTTTTTAATTTTGGCACCAACCCATTTTTAACAAAATTCTTGATGTTTACTTGGTTCTAACTACGGAACCATTCTGAAGAAAACTGGTTTTTTGAACACGTTTTTCAATTTTAGAACCAACCCATTTTCACAAAATTCTTGATACTTACTTGGTTCTAACTACGGAATTCTTTATTAGATTTTCGATCTGTTTGCGGAATCGTGTTTTCGCCATACAAACCTTGGGTTCCCGGCGCTGTGCGCGAACTGCAACCACTCCTGGTCGCTGAAAACACGTTTTTTATCTGATAAAAACTGTTTTATTTAACACGTTTTTTAATTTTGGAACCAACCCCTTTTTGACAAAATTCTTGATACTTACTTGGTTCTAACTACGGAATTCTTCATAAGATTTTCGATCTGTTTAAGGAATTGTGTTTTCGCCATACTAACCTTGGGTTCCCGGCGCTGTGCGCGAATTAAAATCCCTCCTGGTCGCTGAAAACACTTTTTTGGTTGAAAAAAACTAGTTTTTTGAACTCGTTTTTTTATTTTGGCTCGAACCCCTTTTTGACAAAGTTCATGATACTTACTTGGTTCTTTCTACGGAATTCTTTATAAGATTTTCGATCTGTTTGCGGAATCGTGTTTTCGCCATACTAACTCTGGGTTCCCGGTGCTGTGCGCGAACTGAAACCCCTCCTGGTCGCTAAAAACATGTTTTTTGCTTGAAAAAAACATGTTTTTTGCTTGAAAAAAACTGATTTTTTGAACTCGTTTTTTTGTGTTCCGTAGTTAGAACTAAGTAAGTATCTAGTACTTACTTAGTTCTTACTACGGAACACTTCAGAATCGTGTTTTCGCCATACTAACCTTGGGTTCTTGGTGCTGTGCGCGAACTGAAACCCCTCCCGGTCGCTAAAAACACGTTGTTTGCTTGAAAAAAACTGGTTTTTTGAACTCGTTTTTTTATTTTGGCTCGAACCCCTTTTTGACAAAGTTCTTGATACTTACTTGGTTCTTACTACGGAACACTTCAGAATCGTGTTTTCGCTATACTTTTCTTGGGTCCTCGGCGCTGTGCGCGAACTGAAACCCATCCTGGTCGCTGAAAACACGTTTTTTGCCTGATAAAAACTGTTTTTTTAAACACGTTTTTTTAATTTTGGCACCAACCCATTTTTAACAAAATTCTTGATGTTTACTTGGTTCTAACTACGGAACCATTCTGAAGAAAACTGGTTTTTTGAACACGTTTTTCAATTTTAGAACCAACCCATTTTCACAAAATTCTTGATACTTACTTGGTTCTAACTACGGAATTCTTTATTAGATTTTCGATCTGTTTGCGGAATCGTGTTTTCGCCATACAAACCTTGGGTTCCCGGCGCTGTGCGCGAACTGCAACCACTCCTGGTCGCTGAAAACACGTTTTTTATCTGATAAAAACTGTTTTATTTAACACGTTTTTTAATTTTGGAACCAACCCCTTTTTGACAAAATTCTTGATACTTACTTGGTTCTAACTACGGAATTCTTCATAAGATTTTCGATCTGTTTAAGGAATTGTGTTTTCGCCATACTAACCTTGGGTTCCCGGCGCTGTGCGCGAATTAAAATCCCTCCTGGTCGCTGAAAACACTTTTTTGGTTGAAAAAAACTAGTTTTTTGAACTCGTTTTTTTATTTTGGCTCGAACCCCTTTTTGACAAAGTTCATGATACTTACTTGGTTCTTTCTACGGAATTCTTTATAAGATTTTCGATCTGTTTGCGGAATCGTGTTTTCGCCATACTAACTCTGGGTTCCCGGTGCTGTGCGCGAACTGAAACCCCTCCTGGTCGCTAAAAACATGTTTTTTGCTTGAAAAAAACATGTTTTTTGCTTGAAAAAAACTGATTTTTTGAACTCGTTTTTTTGTGTTCCGTAGTTAGAACTAAGTAAGTATCTAGTACTTACTTAGTTCTTACTACGGAACACTTCAGAATCGTGTTTTCGCCATACTAACCTTGGGTTCTTGGTGCTGTGCGCGAACTGAAACCCCTCCCGGTCGCTAAAAACACGTTGTTTGCTTGAAAAAAACTGGTTTTTTGAACTCGTTTTTTTATTTTGGCTCGAACCCCTTTTTGACAAAGTTCTTGATACTTACTTGGTTCTTACTACGGAACACTTCAGAATCGTGTTTTCGCTATACTTTTCTTGGGTCCTCGGCGCTGTGCGCGAACTGAAACCCATCCTGGTCGCTGAAAACACGTTTTTTGCCTGATAAAAACTGTTTTTTTAAACACGTTTTTTTAATTTTGGCACCAACCCATTTTTAACAAAATTCTTGATGTTTACTTGGTTCTAACTACGGAACCATTCTGAAGAAAACTGGTTTTTTGAACACGTTTTTCAATTTTAGAACCAACCCATTTTCACAAAATTCTTGATACTTACTTGGTTCTAACTACGGAATTCTTTATTAGATTTTCGATCTGTTTGCGGAATCGTGTTTTCGCCATACAAACCTTGGGTTCCCGGCGCTGTGCGCGAACTGCAACCACTCCTGGTCGCTGAAAACACGTTTTTTATCTGATAAAAACTGTTTTATTTAACACGTTTTTTAATTTTGGAACCAACCCCTTTTTGACAAAATTCTTGATACTTACTTGGTTCTAACTACGGAATTCTTCATAAGATTTTCGATCTGTTTAAGGAATTGTGTTTTCGCCATACTAACCTTGGGTTCCCGGCGCTGTGCGCGAATTAAAATCCCTCCTGGTCGCTGAAAACACTTTTTTGGTTGAAAAAAACTAGTTTTTTGAACTCGTTTTTTTATTTTGGCTCGAACCCCTTTTTGACAAAGTTCATGATACTTACTTGGTTCTTTCTACGGAATTCTTTATAAGATTTTCGATCTGTTTGCGGAATCGTGTTTTCGCCATACTAACTCTGGGTTCCCGGTGCTGTGCGCGAACTGAAACCCCTCCTGGTCGCTAAAAACATGTTTTTTGCTTGAAAAAAACATGTTTTTTGCTTGAAAAAAACTGATTTTTTGAACTCGTTTTTTTGTGTTCCGTAGTTAGAACTAAGTAAGTATCTAGTACTTACTTAGTTCTTACTACGGAACACTTCAGAATCGTGTTTTCGCCATACTAACCTTGGGTTCTTGGTGCTGTGCGCGAACTGAAACCCCTCCCGGTCGCTAAAAACACGTTGTTTGCTTGAAAAAAACTGGTTTTTTGAACTCGTTTTTTTATTTTGGCTCGAACCCCTTTTTGACAAAGTTCTTGATACTTACTTGGTTCTTACTACGGAACACTTCAGAATCGTGTTTTCGCTATACTTTTCTTGGGTCCTCGGCGCTGTGCGCGAACTGAAACCCATCCTGGTCGCTGAAAACACGTTTTTTGCCTGATAAAAACTGTTTTTTTAAACACGTTTTTTTAATTTTGGCACCAACCCATTTTTAACAAAATTCTTGATGTTTACTTGGTTCTAACTACGGAACCATTCTGAAGAAAACTGGTTTTTTGAACACGTTTTTCAATTTTAGAACCAACCCATTTTCACAAAATTCTTGATACTTACTTGGTTCTAACTACGGAATTCTTTATTAGATTTTCGATCTGTTTGCGGAATCGTGTTTTCGCCATACAAACCTTGGGTTCCCGGCGCTGTGCGCGAACTGCAACCACTCCTGGTCGCTGAAAACACGTTTTTTATCTGATAAAAACTGTTTTATTTAACACGTTTTTTAATTTTGGAACCAACCCCTTTTTGACAAAATTCTTGATACTTACTTGGTTCTAACTACGGAATTCTTCATAAGATTTTCGATCTGTTTAAGGAATTGTGTTTTCGCCATACTAACCTTGGGTTCCCGGCGCTGTGCGCGAATTAAAATCCCTCCTGGTCGCTGAAAACACTTTTTTGGTTGAAAAAAACTAGTTTTTTGAACTCGTTTTTTTATTTTGGCTCGAACCCCTTTTTGACAAAGTTCATGATACTTACTTGGTTCTTTCTACGGAATTCTTTATAAGATTTTCGATCTGTTTGCGGAATCGTGTTTTCGCCATACTAACTCTGGGTTCCCGGTGCTGTGCGCGAACTGAAACCCCTCCTGGTCGCTAAAAACATGTTTTTTGCTTGAAAAAAACATGTTTTTTGCTTGAAAAAAACTGATTTTTTGAACTCGTTTTTTTGTGTTCCGTAGTTAGAACTAAGTAAGTATCTAGTACTTACTTAGTTCTTACTACGGAACACTTCAGAATCGTGTTTTCGCCATACTAACCTTGGGTTCTTGGTGCTGTGCGCGAACTGAAACCCCTCCCGGTCGCTAAAAACACGTTGTTTGCTTGAAAAAAACTGGTTTTTTGAACTCGTTTTTTTATTTTGGCTCGAACCCCTTTTTGACAAAGTTCTTGATACTTACTTGGTTCTTACTACGGAACACTTCAGAATCGTGTTTTCGCTATACTTTTCTTGGGTCCTCGGCGCTGTGCGCGAACTGAAACCCATCCTGGTCGCTGAAAACACGTTTTTTGCCTGATAAAAACTGTTTTTTTAAACACGTTTTTTTAATTTTGGCACCAACCCATTTTTAACAAAATTCTTGATGTTTACTTGGTTCTAACTACGGAACCATTCTGAAGAAAACTGGTTTTTTGAACACGTTTTTCAATTTTAGAACCAACCCATTTTCACAAAATTCTTGATACTTACTTGGTTCTAACTACGGAATTCTTTATTAGATTTTCGATCTGTTTGCGGAATCGTGTTTTCGCCATACAAACCTTGGGTTCCCGGCGCTGTGCGCGAACTGCAACCACTCCTGGTCGCTGAAAACACGTTTTTTATCTGATAAAAACTGTTTTATTTAACACGTTTTTTAATTTTGGAACCAACCCCTTTTTGACAAAATTCTTGATACTTACTTGGTTCTAACTACGGAATTCTTCATAAGATTTTCGATCTGTTTAAGGAATTGTGTTTTCGCCATACTAACCTTGGGTTCCCGGCGCTGTGCGCGAATTAAAATCCCTCCTGGTCGCTGAAAACACTTTTTTGGTTGAAAAAAACTAGTTTTTTGAACTCGTTTTTTTATTTTGGCTCGAACCCCTTTTTGACAAAGTTCATGATACTTACTTGGTTCTTTCTACGGAATTATTTATAAGATTTTCGATCTGTTTGCGGAATCGTGTTTTCGCCATACTAACTCTGGGTTCCCGGTGCTGTGCGCGAACTGAAACCCCTCCTGGTCGCTAAAAACATGTTTTTTGCTTGAAAAAAACATGTTTTTTGCTTGAAAAAAACTGATTTTTTGAACTCGTTTTTTTGTGTTCCGTAGTTAGAACTAAGTAAGTATCTAGTACTTACTTAGTTCTTACTACGGAACACTTCAGAATCGTGTTTTCGCCATACTAACCTTGGGTTCTTGGTGCTGTGCGCGAACTGAAACCCCTCCCGGTCGCTAAAAACACGTTGTTTGCTTGAAAAAAACTGGTTTTTTGAACTCGTTTTTTTATTTTGGCTCGAACCCCTTTTTGACAAAGTTCTTGATACTTACTTGGTTCTTACTACGGAACACTTCAGAATCGTGTTTTCGCTATACTTTTCTTGGGTCCTCGGCGCTGTGCGCGAACTGAAACCCATCCTGGTCGCTGAAAACACGTTTTTTGCCTGATAAAAACTGTTTTTTTAAACACGTTTTTTTAATTTTGGCACCAACCCATTTTTAACAAAATTCTTGATGTTTACTTGGTTCTAACTACGGAACCATTCTGAAGAAAACTGGTTTTTTGAACACGTTTTTCAATTTTAGAACCAACCCATTTTCACAAAATTCTTGATACTTACTTGGTTCTAACTACGGAATTCTTTATTAGATTTTCGATCTGTTTGCGGAATCGTGTTTTCGCCATACAAACCTTGGGTTCCCGGCGCTGTGCGCGAACTGCAACCACTCCTGGTCGCTGAAAACACGTTTTTTATCTGATAAAAACTGTTTTATTTAACACGTTTTTTAATTTTGGAACCAACCCCTTTTTGACAAAATTCTTGATACTTACTTGGTTCTAACTACGGAATTCTTCATAAGATTTTCGATCTGTTTAAGGAATTGTGTTTTCGCCATACTAACCTTGGGTTCCCGGCGCTGTGCGCGAATTAAAATCCCTCCTGGTCGCTGAAAACACTTTTTTGGTTGAAAAAAACTAGTTTTTTGAACTCGTTTTTTTATTTTGGCTCGAACCCCTTTTTGACAAAGTTCATGATACTTACTTGGTTCTTTCTACGGAATTCTTTATAAGATTTTCGATCTGTTTGCGGAATCGTGTTTTCGCCATACTAACTCTGGGTTCCCGGTGCTGTGCGCGAACTGAAACCCCTCCTGGTCGCTAAAAACATGTTTTTTGCTTGAAAAAAACATGTTTTTTGCTTGAAAAAAACTGATTTTTTGAACTCGTTTTTTTGTGTTCCGTAGTTAGAACTAAGTAAGTATCTAGTACTTACTTAGTTCTTACTACGGAACACTTCAGAATCGTGTTTTCGCCATACTAACCTTGGGTTCTTGGTGCTGTGCGCGAACTGAAACCCCTCCCGGTCGCTAAAAACACGTTGTTTGCTTGAAAAAAACTGGTTTTTTGAACTCGTTTTTTTATTTTGGCTCGAACCCCTTTTTGACAAAGTTCTTGATACTTACTTGGTTCTTACTACGGAACACTTCAGAATCGTGTTTTCGCTATACTTTTCTTGGGTCCTCGGCGCTGTGCGCGAACTGAAACCCATCCTGGTCGCTGAAAACACGTTTTTTGCCTGATAAAAACTGTTTTTTTAAACACGTTTTTTTAATTTTGGCACCAACCCATTTTTAACAAAATTCTTGATGTTTACTTGGTTCTAACTACGGAACCATTCTGAAGAAAACTGGTTTTTTGAACACGTTTTTCAATTTTAGAACCAACCCATTTTCACAAAATTCTTGATACTTACTTGGTTCTAACTACGGAATTCTTTATTAGATTTTCGATCTGTTTGCGGAATCGTGTTTTCGCCATACAAACCTTGGGTTCCCGGCGCTGTGCGCGAACTGCAACCACTCCTGGTCGCTGAAAACACGTTTTTTATCTGATAAAAACTGTTTTATTTAACACGTTTTTTAATTTTGGAACCAACCCCTTTTTGACAAAATTCTTGATACTTACTTGGTTCTAACTACGGAATTCTTCATAAGATTTTCGATCTGTTTAAGGAATTGTGTTTTCGCCATACTAACCTTGGGTTCCCGGCGCTGTGCGCGAATTAAAATCCCTCCTGGTCGCTGAAAACACTTTTTTGGTTGAAAAAAACTAGTTTTTTGAACTCGTTTTTTTATTTTGGCTCGAACCCCTTTTTGACAAAGTTCATGATACTTACTTGGTTCTTTCTACGGAATTCTTTATAAGATTTTCGATCTGTTTGCGGAATCGTGTTTTCGCCATACTAACTCTGGGTTCCCGGTGCTGTGCGCGAACTGAAACCCCTCCTGGTCGCTAAAAACATGTTTTTTGCTTGAAAAAAACATGTCTTTTGCTTGAAAAAAACTGATTTTTTGAACTCGTTTTTTTGTGTTCCGTAGTTAGAACTAAGTAAGTATCTAGTACTTACTTAGTTCTTACTACGGAACACTTCAGAATCGTGTTTTCGCCATACTAACCTTGGGTTCTTGGTGCTGTGCGCGAACTGAAACCCCTCCCGGTCGCTAAAAACACGTTGTTTGCTTGAAAAAAACTGGTTTTTTGAACTCGTTTTTTTATTTTGGCTCGAACCCCTTTTTGACAAAGTTCTTGATACTTACTTGGTTCTTACTACGGAACACTTCAGAATCGTGTTTTCGCTATACTTTTCTTGGGTCCTCGGCGCTGTGCGCGAACTGAAACCCATCCTGGTCGCTGAAAACACGTTTTTTGCCTGATAAAAACTGTTTTTTTAAACACGTTTTTTTAATTTTGGCACCAACCCATTTTTAACAAAATTCTTGATGTTTACTTGGTTCTAACTACGGAACCATTCTGAAGAAAACTGGTTTTTTGAACACGTTTTTCAATTTTAGAACCAACCCATTTTCACAAAATTCTTGATACTTACTTGGTTCTAACTACGGAATTCTTTATTAGATTTTCGATCTGTTTGCGGAATCGTGTTTTCGCCATACAAACCTTGGGTTCCCGGCGCTGTGCGCGAACTGCAACCACTCCTGGTCGCTGAAAACACGTTTTTTATCTGATAAAAACTGTTTTATTTAACACGTTTTTTAATTTTGGAACCAACCCCTTTTTGACAAAATTCTTGATACTTACTTGGTTCTAACTACGGAATTCTTCATAAGATTTTCGATCTGTTTAAGGAATTGTGTTTTCGCCATACTAACCTTGGGTTCCCGGCGCTGTGCGCGAATTAAAATCCCTCCTGGTCGCTGAAAACACTTTTTTGGTTGAAAAAAACTAGTTTTTTGAACTCGTTTTTTTATTTTGGCTCGAACCCCTTTTTGACAAAGTTCATGATACTTACTTGGTTCTTTCTACGGAATTCTTTATAAGATTTTCGATCTGTTTGCGGAATCGTGTTTTCGCCATACTAACTCTGGGTTCCCGGTGCTGTGCGCGAACTGAAACCCCTCCTGGTCGCTAAAAACATGTTTTTTGCTTGAAAAAAACATGTTTTTTGCTTGAAAAAAACTGATTTTTTGAACTCGTTTTTTTGTGTTCCGTAGTTAGAACTAAGTAAGTATCTAGTACTTACTTAGTTCTTACTACGGAACACTTCAGAATCGTGTTTTCGCCATACTAACCTTGGGTTCTTGGTGCTGTGCGCGAACTGAAACCCCTCCCGGTCGCTAAAAACACGTTGTTTGCTTGAAAAAAACTGGTTTTTTGAACTCGTTTTTTTATTTTGGCTCGAACCCCTTTTTGACAAAGTTCTTGATACTTACTTGGTTCTTACTACGGAACACTTCAGAATCGTGTTTTCGCTATACTTTTCTTGGGTCCTCGGCGCTGTGCGCGAACTGAAACCCATCCTGGTCGCTGAAAACACGTTTTTTGCCTGATAAAAACTGTTTTTTTAAACACGTTTTTTTAATTTTGGCACCAACCCATTTTTAACAAAATTCTTGATGTTTACTTGGTTCTAACTACGGAACCATTCTGAAGAAAACTGGTTTTTTGAACACGTTTTTCAATTTTAGAACCAACCCATTTTCACAAAATTCTTGATACTTACTTGGTTCTAACTACGGAATTCTTTATTAGATTTTCGATCTGTTTGCGGAATCGTGTTTTCGCCATACAAACCTTGGGTTCCCGGCGCTGTGCGCGAACTGCAACCACTCCTGGTCGCTGAAAACACGTTTTTTATCTGATAAAAACTGTTTTATTTAACACGTTTTTTAATTTTGGAACCAACCCCTTTTTGACAAAATTCTTGATACTTACTTGGTTCTAACTACGGAATTCTTCATAAGATTTTCGATCTGTTTAAGGAATTGTGTTTTCGCCATACTAACCTTGGGTTCCCGGCGCTGTGCGCGAATTAAAATCCCTCCTGGTCGCTGAAAACACTTTTTTGGTTGAAAAAAACTAGTTTTTTGAACTCGTTTTTTTATTTTGGCTCGAACCCCTTTTTGACAAAGTTCATGATACTTACTTGGTTCTTTCTACGGAATTCTTTATAAGATTTTCGATCTGTTTGCGGAATCGTGTTTTCGCCATACTAACTCTGGGTTCCCGGTGCTGTGCGCGAACTGAAACCCCTCCTGGTCGCTAAAAACATGTTTTTTGCTTGAAAAAAACATGTTTTTTGCTTGAAAAAAACTGATTTTTTGAACTCGTTTTTTTGTGTTCCGTAGTTAGAACTAAGTAAGTATCTAGTACTTACTTAGTTCTTACTACGGAACACTTCAGAATCGTGTTTTCGCCATACTAACCTTGGGTTCTTGGTGCTGTGCGCGAACTGAAACCCCTCCCGGTCGCTAAAAACACGTTGTTTGCTTGAAAAAAACTGGTTTTTTGAACTCGTTTTTTTATTTTGGCTCGAACCCCTTTTTGACAAAGTTCTTGATACTTACTTGGTTCTTACTACGGAACACTTCAGAATCGTGTTTTCGCTATACTTTTCTTGGGTCCTCGGCGCTGTGCGCGAACTGAAACCCATCCTGGTCGCTGAAAACACGTTTTTTGCCTGATAAAAACTGTTTTTTTAAACACGTTTTTTTAATTTTGGCACCAACCCATTTTTAACAAAATTCTTGATGTTTACTTGGTTCTAACTACGGAACCATTCTGAAGAAAACTGGTTTTTTGAACACGTTTTTCAATTTTAGAACCAACCCATTTTCACAAAATTCTTGATACTTACTTGGTTCTAACTACGGAATTCTTTATTAGATTTTCGATCTGTTTGCGGAATCGTGTTTTCGCCATACAAACCTTGGGTTCCCGGCGCTGTGCGCGAACTGCAACCACTCCTGGTCGCTGAAAACACGTTTTTTATCTGATAAAAACTGTTTTATTTAACACGTTTTTTAATTTTGGAACCAACCCCTTTTTGACAAAATTCTTGATACTTACTTGGTTCTAACTACGGAATTCTTCATAAGATTTTCGATCTGTTTAAGGAATTGTGTTTTCGCCATACTAACCTTGGGTTCCCGGCGCTGTGCGCGAATTAAAATCCCTCCTGGTCGCTGAAAACACTTTTTTGGTTGAAAAAAACTAGTTTTTTGAACTCGTTTTTTTATTTTGGCTCGAACCCCTTTTTGACAAAGTTCATGATACTAACTTGGTTCTTTCTACGGAATTCTTTATAAGATTTTCGATCTGTTTGCGGAATCGTGTTTTCGCCATACTAACTCTGGGTTCCCGGTGCTGTGCGCGAACTGAAACCCCTCCTGGTCGCTAAAAACATGTTTTTTGCTTGAAAAAAACATGTTTTTTGCTTGAAAAAAACTGATTTTTTGAACTCGTTTTTTTGTGTTCCGTAGTTAGAACTAAGTAAGTATCTAGTACTTACTTAGTTCTTACTACGGAACACTTCAGAATCGTGTTTTCGCCATACTAACCTTGGGTTCTTGGTGCTGTGCGCGAACTGAAACCCCTCCCGGTCGCTAAAAACACGTTGTTTGCTTGAAAAAAACTGGTTTTTTGAACTCGTTTTTTTATTTTGGCTCGAACCCCTTTTTGACAAAGTTCTTGATACTTACTTGGTTCTTACTACGGAACACTTCAGAATCGTGTTTTCGCTATACTTTTCTTGGGTCCTCGGCGCTGTGCGCGAACTGAAACCCATCCTGGTCGCTGAAAACACGTTTTTTGCCTGATAAAAACTGTTTTTTTAAACACGTTTTTTTAATTTTGGCACCAACCCATTTTTAACAAAATTCTTGATGTTTACTTGGTTCTAACTACGGAACCATTCTGAAGAAAACTGGTTTTTTGAACACGTTTTTCAATTTTAGAACCAACCCATTTTCACAAAATTCTTGATACTTACTTGGTTCTAACTACGGAATTCTTTATTAGATTTTCGATCTGTTTGCGGAATCGTGTTTTCGCCATACAAACCTTGGGTTCCCGGCGCTGTGCGCGAACTGCAACCACTCCTGGTCGCTGAAAACACGTTTTTTATCTGATAAAAACTGTTTTATTTAACACGTTTTTAATTTTGGAACCAACCCCTTTTTGACAAAATTCTTGATACTTACTTGGTTCTAACTACGGAATTCTTCATAAGATTTTCGATCTGTTTAAGGAATTGTGTTTTCGCCATACTAACCTTGGGTTCCCGGCGCTGTGCGCGAATTAAAATCCCTCCTGGTCGCTGAAAACACTTTTTTGGTTGAAAAAAACTAGTTTTTTGAACTCGTTTTTTTATTTTGGCTCGAACCCCTTTTTGACAAAGTTCATGATACTTACTTGGTTCTTTCTACGGAATTCTTTATAAGATTTTCGATCTGTTTGCGGAATCGTGTTTTCGCCATACTAACTCTGGGTTCCCGGTGCTGTGCGCGAACTGAAACCCCTCCTGGTCGCTAAAAACATGTTTTTTGCTTGAAAAAAACATGTTTTTTGCTTGAAAAAAACTGATTTTTTGAACTCGTTTTTTTGTGTTCCGTAGTTAGAACTAAGTAAGTATCTAGTACTTACTTAGTTCTTACTACGGAACACTTCAGAATCGTGTTTTCGCCATACTAACCTTGGGTTCTTGGTGCTGTGCGCGAACTGAAACCCCTCCCGGTCGCTAAAAACACGTTGTTTGCTTGAAAAAAACTGGTTTTTTGAACTCGTTTTTTTATTTTGGCTCGAACCCCTTTTTGACAAAGTTCTTGATACTTACTTGGTTCTTACTACGGAACACTTCAGAATCGTGTTTTCGCTATACTTTTCTTGGGTCCTCGGCGCTGTGCGCGAACTGAAACCCATCCTGGTCGCTGAAAACACGTTTTTTGCCTGATAAAAACTGTTTTTTTAAACACGTTTTTTTAATTTTGGCACCAACCCATTTTTAACAAAATTCTTGATGTTTACTTGGTTCTAACTACGGAACCATTCTGAAGAAAACTGGTTTTTTGAACACGTTTTTCAATTTTAGAACCAACCCATTTTCACAAAATTCTTGATACTTACTTGGTTCTAACTACGGAATTCTTTATTAGATTTTCGATCTGTTTGCGGAATCGTGTTTTCGCCATACAAACCTTGGGTTCCCGGCGCTGTGCGCGAACTGCAACCACTCCTGGTCGCTGAAAACACGTTTTTTATCTGATAAAAACTGTTTTATTTAACACGTTTTTTAATTTTGGAACCAACCCCTTTTTGACAAAATTCTTGATACTTACTTGGTTCTAACTACGGAATTCTTCATAAGATTTTCGATCTGTTTAAGGAATTGTGTTTTCGCCATACTAACCTTGGGTTCCCGGCGCTGTGCGCGAATTAAAATCCCTCCTGGTCGCTGAAAACACTTTTTTGGTTGAAAAAAACTAGTTTTTTTGAACTCGTTTTTTTATTTTGGCTCGAACCCCTTTTTGACAAAGTTCATGATACTTACTTGGTTCTTTCTACGGAATTCTTTATAAGATTTTCGATCTGTTTGCGGAATCGTGTTTTCGCCATACTAACTCTGGGTTCCCGGTGCTGTGCGCGAACTGAAACCCCTCCAGCAGTGTGATTCTGTAAGACTTCATTCTAAACTTCGAATCTGAATCCGCTGTGAGTTTCTTGATTGGCATTCTAAAACTCGGTTGATAATTCGAATCTACACTAGCGCTACTATTGCGAGCGTGTTTGCGAGTTGAACTAAATTTACCTCGAGATTTTGACAGATAAAGTATGAGATGACGTAAAAAGTGGCATTCTATAAGGTAATTCCTGTGTCACTTCGACGTTCACTTTGCACTCGAACGCGATTCAAAGTGTCAAATTAAAAGCAACTATTTTACGAGTGAAAATAGAATAAATCATAGTTAAATAGTGTTTAAATAAAGTTTTTAAAGTTATAAAGTGAATAAGTGCCTACCTACTTAAGCGATAACGATGGCAAGAATGTTTTTGTTTAACTCTTTATTAGAAGAAGCTCATGCTTTGGATAAACTAGAAAAGCGTCGACAATCTACGAAAATTCGAAGTTTATCTTTATTAACCCGAGATGACGACTATGTGAGCGTCTATAGATTGTCAAAGGAGCTAATTGACCAACTGGAATATGAATTACTGCCTCTGATAAAGCCCACAAAACGTCGTGGCAAAGGACTTTCAGCTCGTTTAAAAGTAAGAGCTTCATTTTACTAAGTATAAAGATAGTTTTGTAAGTATTAACTCAGTTTATAGCTGAAAGATTTGTAACCAAGCACACCATAATAAGAAAAACACTTAATAATACAAAGTATTCCCTATATGTGGTTCCCCTGCTAGCTTTATGTTTTCATGTTAGTCTAAGGACCCTGTATAGTTATAATATTCGTATTCTATTAAGCATGAAAATAACCAAATTGGTCCCTATTTTATTTTGACTAGATCTAGATTAAGTAGGTATTTAATTGTTTTATTGTTTCACAGTTATTATGCACCTTGTCATTCTTGGCTAATGGCAGTTATCAGAAAATAATTAAAGAAAATATAAGAACTTATTTATCGCAACCATCAGTATCTCGTTGCATAAATGAAGTAGTGGAAGCTCTTAATAATCCAGAAATAGTAAAAAAATATATAAGGTTTCCTCAAAATATACAAGAAAGACAAATGTTAAAAGAAAGGTTAGTAGGTATATTATAATTAAAGTGACCCTTATTTTTACATTTTTTGTGACAGTTGATCATGTTACTGGTTACTGTAAATTACAGGTTCTACAAAAAGTTTGGTTTTCCAGCAGCTCTTGGGTGTATTGATGGCACTCTGGTGGCAATGAAAAAACCAGCAGAGAATGAAGAACGTTTCTACTGCCGCAAAGGCTACCATGCAAGAAATGTGCAATTGGTAAAATGGATTTCAATTTTGTAATCGATTATCATTAGGTATTCAATTAGTCTTTTTAATATTTTTTTTGTTCAGATTACAGATGCAGATCTAAATATTTTAAATGTAGATCCAACATATGGTGGAGCTACTCATGATAGCTTCATTTTTAACTATGGTGTTATAAAAGCCCATTTAGAGGCATTAACAAATGCTGGTGAAGAGGTTGTTTTGCTCGGTTAGTTGATCCTTCCCTGCCCCTACTTCAGAAAATAAATCTAATTACTATATCCTATCGGTTTAGGTAGTTAACTAAATGTAAACAATCTTGACATGTCTTTTTATCTAAAAATTGCGTAAAAAAACATACCGACATTGTTTCCATTTAGTTTCTTACCTAACGTCAGTTTAGAATAAAGCCGAACACGAAATTACTACACGACATATTTTATACGAAGTTTTTTGATAAAAGGACATGTCAAGATTGTTTACTTTTAGTTAATTACCTAAACCAATAGGATATAGGTATAAAAACTACATAGTTATTTGACATTTATAATTTTTTTCAGGTGATTCAGGATATGCTCAGCGCGCCTACCTTATGACACCAATTAGTGGTGCTGAAGATAATTCCCCAGAAGCTTTTTACAATCAATGTCAATTAACTGCTCGCAATTCAGTAGAGAGAACAATTGGCCTCCTAAAAGGACGATTCAGGTGCTTGTTAGTACACAGAGTGCTCAACTATCACCCAGACGTAGTTGCAAAAATAGTAAATGCATGTTGTGTTTTGCACAACATGTGCAATCGCGCAGGAATGCCGGCATTCACAATTTCAGAAGAAGAGCGACTAGAAGAGCTCCAAACAATTGCTGTAGTTCAAAGGAGGCTAACTAGAGATTTGCCATCTAACGCCGATTTAGCTCTAGGGCAATTACGTAGGCGAAACATAGTAAATAGGCTTTGGCGTTCACGTCATAATTAATTGATCGGTAGTGTTGTTTATTGTATGTATTCTGTGGTGTGTGAGGCGGGTCTTTCAATAAAACTGCGCTGGTATTCGTTAAAAGTGTTTAATTTAAAAATCAATAAACCCCGAATCTGAAAAATTTTAGTTTAAAAACTAAAACACGACTACTACTAAAAATTAAAAAACAAAAAAAAGACTAAAGCTCCATCAAATCACATCATTGCCCCTATCTCTATTCTTGGCCTCTGCCAATGCTTGCAGCCCTTTCCCAACTGCAGCCACAGCTTCAGCTAAAACCCTATCTCTCTCTGCACTGCTCTGCAGAAAGGACTGCAAGATCTGACTATTTGATCTTTCTAACTCCAGCCGCTGTTCTTCCAACCTCAGAAATCTCTCGGTGGTGGTGGAGAATTCCGTTCGCCGTTGTGATGGTGGAGGAGCAGCAACTGAAGACGTGTGACGTGATGCTGAAAAGAGAACATCTATTACTACAATGCGTTAATGAAAACTCTCAAATAAATAGCAGCTTTTCGTTGTCATTAGTTTCAAAAATGAAGTTTTGATAGATATAATTAGTTTGTACTTACACACAGAACCACCTTGACTACCACGAACTGTCCTAGGGCGGCGAGATGGTGAAGCAAATGAAGCTGCGTGACGTGAAGCTAAAAAGATAAATATTTACATAACTTACATGAAGGTTCTTTAAGTTGGCAGCTCTGTTCCTAATAGTACCTATAATCTCAAGTTTTTTTCCTAAATCAAATACTTAGGTACAAAACAAAACTACAAATCAACCAAAATATTATATTATGAACTAAGTTCATCATTTTTTTTTTTTTTGGAATGTGGGAAATCATCCAATGACTTCTTCCGCCCTGGGCGGGCGGAAGGGCGTGTCAGACTTTTACTGACTAAAACCCACCCCGGTTCCTTCGGTTGCCCTTTGTGTGCCGGGGCTCCGGTAACGTATCACGCATTCCACAACCCCGGCAGGAAGTTCATCATTGAGCATGAGCAAAGCCACATAATATTGGATTCCTACCTACCTATGAAATTGGCGTTTTGTTTCTCACAAATAGTCGCCAGTTCTATGATTTAAAATATTCATCTTGCTTGATTAAATCGAATAATGACCATCATAGACAACTACCAATAGTAAAAAAACCTTATTAATAAGTAGTTCCCTAAACATAAAAATCTTTTGTAAGCAGAAATTACCATTATTTGTTTTATCTAAGCCAAAAAATATTTTTGTTGATTAATCTAAATAATTATTAAATATAAAAAGAAAATTTTAGTATGAAAAAAAGCAACTTCTTCAAAATTCTTGATCTAATAGTAGTGAAAGTTGTTTAACATTAGTGGTAACTTACATGATGAAGCAGCAGTTCGATGAATCACTGGGGAGGCTACTTGGGTGGAACCACGGCGTGAAGGTGAAGGTGTGGGTGTGTGAGAAAGTGTTATAGTAGGAGGGGACAGGCTAGGATGATATACATGAGGATTTGGAGGAGGAGTGTGTTCTAACTGGTTAATCTGAAACAACAGAAACAATCTTAAAAAGGAAACCCACTTCCTAATATTATAATTAAATATTGACAATTCCAAGGAAAGCTGCTAGTGACACAGTAAATAATATTAACGCACTTGAAATTTCAAAAAGAAATTTACACTTGCTGTGACAACTCAAATCTTTCTCTACTCAGATACATACCGGTAAAATGCTTTGTCTTGTTCCAACAGTTGAGCTGGATGAGGAAGCAAACAGTTTTCTCGAAATTGCACGACTCGGTCTGTAATTTTGAGTGTGTTCTTGGCTATCCTCAATCAGGTTGGAATCCTGAAAAGTAAATTGGATAAAAATGTTACTCCATAATATCTTCCTTCTGGGATAAAATTAGATTAAAATATTTTCACTGCAAATAGTACCTACATTTAGATCTAATAGAATATAATCTAGACATCAGATTTATAATAGTAGGTACATGTACCTATATAAATCTGATTTGACTAGGTATTTCCTAGTATTTAGTACAATTTAGCTTACATAAAATACAATAGCTGGTGATTCCTCTGTAGGTGCCTGACTCTGTTGTTCTTGTGGTACATGAATCTATAATAAGTAAATATAAACAGATAAATGCTACATAAGAGTATATATCATTAATCCCATACATTATGAATTAAATTTAAAGATCATACATTGTCAGTATCAGCATCTTGTATTAGTTGCACTTCATGTGATGGAGATGGAGTATCATTTTCCTGAAACAGGTAAGTAAATTTACCAAAAAATTCTAATAAAAATTCACTTTACATTAGAAAGGGTACAATTTCAAATTTACCTACATTAGAAAGGGTCTAATATACAAAAAAAAAATTGGCGCTATAAAAAACGACAGCAAACCTTGCAGAGTGCTTCCAGTACTACTTAATTACCTATTGCATTTCTAAATTTCTTACCGGAAATGCCTGCATGCTTAAATGTGCATCTCCTGTTCCAAAGCTTTCACCACCACATAAAGCAACAACTCTTTCTTCAAGCTCTGATAGCTCCACTTCATCCTCCACTCCACCACCAGTCCTACGCCTAGCAGCAGAGCGTGCTGCAACTTTTTTTTTTATGGCACTTTTTTTGTCAGACCAATACTACAATCAGACATTTAGTTAAAGAAATTATATAAAATTGCTGTTATTAAATACACATATATTTTTCAAACTACATTAAAATCTCCCTTTTTAGTCAAGCATTGAGTAAAATTAATGTAAAATAATTAAAATAAGAT
Organism: Melanchra persicariae; assembly: GCA_947386135.1. Lineage (NCBI taxonomy): Eukaryota > Metazoa > Arthropoda > Insecta > Lepidoptera > Noctuidae > Melanchra > Melanchra persicariae. The sequence continues at coordinate 12,970,359 of OX376672.1, read as the reverse complement.
ATTTATGAAATCAAGGAACACACTTTAAACCAAGGTCCGTCGCACATTTCAAGTGGCTTGCTTTATGGAATGTTAAGTGGTTCTGACATATATAAAAAAGCACTGCTAACCTTTGTCCACTGTTTGTATGTTTTGATAGTGCCACCTATACTATTTAGGCGCACGGCTAGTTCCTCCCACTGGCGTCGGCTTCGCTCTCTGGCACTTTGAGTTCTCAAGAAACCCTTCGCTATGCCAGGGTTTCTTTCCATAAACTCTACCAGAAATTCAACCTGAGCCGACGATGGATGAGAAGAACGTGTCTCATTTGGACTGAAACATTATTGATGGATTAGAAAACAAAATAAACACTTCTTTAATTAATATTATTTTTGAAATTTACAACCAGACATATAAACTTACTTCATGATTATTTCACTATTATTACCGGCACTGATCGATCAAAAAACAAACAGAACGTAAACAACACAATGCAACCAAAAGTACTCTGTGAATGCAACGAACTTTTAAACGTCAACGGCAATAAATGAAAATATTGTCCACAGATTACTTATGATATTATCTGTCAGTCATTTCTTTTCGTAAGGTAAGCATAGATTATATTCATGGCACGAATTTAGTTTTCTGTTTTTTTTTTTATTTATTAGCTGCCTTAAATTCCTTAAAATAAGAAATTTTAATTTAAACAGCGTAATAGCTAAAAATCTGTGTCAAATCTGGTAAAATGAAAAACCGATAAATCCCGACTCAGATTTTGTTGAGTGTGGTAATCACTAGTACAGTGTTGGTCGCTTTGGAGCTCACTTCACTTCGCAAGTGCCTAGGTGATGCTTACAGAATGCAAAATCAAGGTCCTTTTGAACCTTATGCGAAGTGAGAGTGAATAACGACTTGACAAGCGAGTTGTTGTTTGAATTTTACAGAATCGACGTGCTGGTCGCTAAAAACATGTTTTTTGCTTGAAAAAAACATGTTTTTTGCTTGAAAAAAACTGATTTTTTGAACTCGTTTTTTTGTGCTCCGTAGTTAGAACTAAGTAAGTATCTAGTACTTACTTAGTTCTTACTACGGAACACTTCAGAATCGTGTTTTCGCCATACTAACCTTGGGTTCTTGGTGCTGTGCGCGAACTGAAACCCCTCCCGGTCGCTAAAAACACGTTGTTTGCTTGAAAAAAACTGGTTTTTTGAACTCGTTTTTTTATTTTGGCTCGAACCCCTTTTTGACAAAGTTCTTGATACTTACTTGGTTCTTACTACGGAACACTTCAGAATCGTGTTTTCGCTATACTTTTCTTGGGTCCTCGGCGCTGTGCGCGAACTGAAACCCATCCTGGTCGCTGAAAACACGTTTTTTGCCTGATAAAAACTGTTTTTTTAAACACGTTTTTTTAATTTTGGCACCAACCCATTTTTAACAAAATTCTTGATGTTTACTTGGTTCTAACTACGGAACCATTCTGAAGAAAACTGGTTTTTTGAACACGTTTTTCAGTTTCAAGCGAAAAACATGTTTTTTGCTTGAAAAAAACATGTTTTTTGCTTGAAAAAAACTGATTTTTTGAACTCGTTTTTTTGTGTTCCGTAGTTAGAACTAAGTAAGTATCTAGTACTTACTTAGTTCTTACTACGGAACACTTCAGAATCGTGTTTTCGCCATACTAACCTTGGGTTCTTGGTGCTGTGCGCGAACTGAAACCCCTCCCGGTCGCTAAAAACACGTTGTTTGCTTGAAAAAAACTGGTTTTTTGAACTCGTTTTTTTATTTTGGCTCGAACCCCTTTTTGACAAAGTTCTTGATACTTACTTGGTTCTTACTACGGAACACTTCAGAATCGTGTTTTCGCTATACTTTTCTTGGGTCCTCGGCGCTGTGCGCGAACTGAAACCCATCCTGGTCGCTGAAAACACGTTTTTTGCCTGATAAAAACTGTTTTTTTAAACACGTTTTTTTAATTTTGGCACCAACCCATTTTTAACAAAATTCTTGATGTTTACTTGGTTCTAACTACGGAACCATTCTGAAGAAAACTGGTTTTTTGAACACGTTTTTCAATTTTAGAACCAACCCATTTTCACAAAATTCTTGATACTTACTTGGTTCTAACTACGGAATTCTTTATTAGATTTTCGATCTGTTTGCGGAATCGTGTTTTCGCCATACAAACCTTGGGTTCCCGGCGCTGTGCGCGAACTGCAACCACTCCTGGTCGCTGAAAACACGTTTTTTATCTGATAAAAACTGTTTTATTTAACACGTTTTTTAATTTTGGAACCAACCCCTTTTTGACAAAATTCTTGATACTTACTTGGTTCTAACTACGGAATTCTTCATAAGATTTTCGATCTGTTTAAGGAATTGTGTTTTCGCCATACTAACCTTGGGTTCCCGGCGCTGTGCGCGAATTAAAATCCCTCCTGGTCGCTGAAAACACTTTTTTGGTTGAAAAAAACTAGTTTTTTGAACTCGTTTTTTTATTTTGGCTCGAACCCCTTTTTGACAAAGTTCATGATACTTACTTGGTTCTTTCTACGGAATTCTTTATAAGATTTTCGATCTGTTTGCGGAATCGTGTTTTCGCCATACTAACTCTGGGTTCCCGGTGCTGTGCGCGAACTGAAACCCCTCCTGGTCGCTAAAAACATGTTTTTTGCTTGAAAAAAACATGTTGTTTGCTTGAAAAAAACTGATTTTTTGAACTCGTTTTTTTGTGTTCCGTAGTTAGAACTAAGTAAGTATCTAGTACTTACTTAGTTCTTACTACGGAACACTTCAGAATCGTGTTTTCGCCATACTAACCTTGGGTTCTTGGTGCTGTGCGCGAACTGAAACCCCTCCCGGTCGCTAAAAACACGTTGTTTGCTTGAAAAAAACTGGTTTTTTGAACTCGTTTTTTTATTTTGGCTCGAACCCCTTTTTGACAAAGTTCTTGATACTTACTTGGTTCTTACTACGGAACACTTCAGAATCGTGTTTTCGCTATACTTTTCTTGGGTCCTCGGCGCTGTGCGCGAACTGAAACCCATCCTGGTCGCTGAAAACACGTTTTTTGCCTGATAAAAACTGTTTTTTTAAACACGTTTTTTTAATTTTGGCACCAACCCATTTTTAACAAAATTCTTGATGTTTACTTGGTTCTAACTACGGAACCATTCTGAAGAAAACTGGTTTTTTGAACACGTTTTTCAATTTTAGAACCAACCCATTTTCACAAAATTCTTGATACTTACTTGGTTCTAACTACGGAATTCTTTATTAGATTTTCGATCTGTTTGCGGAATCGTGTTTTCGCCATACAAACCTTGGGTTCCCGGCGCTGTGCGCGAACTGCAACCACTCCTGGTCGCTGAAAACACGTTTTTTATCTGATAAAAACTGTTTTATTTAACACGTTTTTTAATTTTGGAACCAACCCCTTTTTGACAAAATTCTTGATACTTACTTGGTTCTAACTACGGAATTCTTCATAAGATTTTCGATCTGTTTAAGGAATTGTGTTTTCGCCATACTAACCTTGGGTTCCCGGCGCTGTGCGCGAATTAAAATCCCTCCTGGTCGCTGAAAACACTTTTTTGGTTGAAAAAAACTAGTTTTTTGAACTCGTTTTTTTATTTTGGCTCGAACCCCTTTTTGACAAAGTTCATGATACTTACTTGGTTCTTTCTACGGAATTCTTTATAAGATTTTCGATCTGTTTGCGGAATCGTGTTTTCGCCATACTAACTCTGGGTTCCCGGTGCTGTGCGCGAACTGAAACCCCTCCTGGTCGCTAAAAACATGTTTTTTGCTTGAAAAAAACATGTTTTTTGCTTGAAAAAAACTGATTTTTTGAACTCGTTTTTTTGTGTTCCGTAGTTAGAACTAAGTAAGTATCTAGTACTTACTTAGTTCTTACTACGGAACACTTCAGAATCGTGTTTTCGCCATACTAACCTTGGGTTCTTGGTGCTGTGCGCGAACTGAAACCCCTCCCGGTCGCTAAAAACACGTTGTTTGCTTGAAAAAAACTGGTTTTTTGAACTCGTTTTTTTATTTTGGCTCGAACCCCTTTTTGACAAAGTTCTTGATACTTACTTGGTTCTTACTACGGAACACTTCAGAATCGTGTTTTCGCTATACTTTTCTTGGGTCCTCGGCGCTGTGCGCGAACTGAAACCCATCCTGGTCGCTGAAAACACGTTTTTTGCCTGATAAAAACTGTTTTTTTAAACACGTTTTTTTAATTTTGGCACCAACCCATTTTTAACAAAATTCTTGATGTTTACTTGGTTCTAACTACGGAACCATTCTGAAGAAAACTGGTTTTTTGAACACGTTTTTCAATTTTAGAACCAACCCATTTTCACAAAATTCTTGATACTTACTTGGTTCTAACTACGGAATTCTTTATTAGATTTTCGATCTGTTTGCGGAATCGTGTTTTCGCCATACAAACCTTGGGTTCCCGGCGCTGTGCGCGAACTGCAACCACTCCTGGTCGCTGAAAACACGTTTTTTATCTGATAAAAACTGTTTTATTTAACACGTTTTTTAATTTTGGAACCAACCCCTTTTTGACAAAATTCTTGATACTTACTTGGTTCTAACTACGGAATTCTTCATAAGATTTTCGATCTGTTTAAGGAATTGTGTTTTCGCCATACTAACCTTGGGTTCCCGGCGCTGTGCGCGAATTAAAATCCCTCCTGGTCGCTGAAAACACTTTTTTGGTTGAAAAAAACTAGTTTTTTGAACTCGTTTTTTTATTTTGGCTCGAACCCCTTTTTGACAAAGTTCATGATACTTACTTGGTTCTTTCTACGGAATTCTTTATAAGATTTTCGATCTGTTTGCGGAATCGTGTTTTCGCCATACTAACTCTGGGTTCCCGGTGCTGTGCGCGAACTGAAACCCCTCCTGGTCGCTAAAAACATGTTTTTTGCTTGAAAAAAACATGTTTTTTGCTTGAAAATAACTGATTTTTTGAACTCGTTTTTTTGTGTTCCGTAGTTAGAACTAAGTAAGTATCTAGTACTTACTTAGTTCTTACTACGGAACACTTCAGAATCGTGTTTTCGCCATACTAACCTTGGGTTCTTGGTGCTGTGCGCGAACTGAAACCCCTCCCGGTCGCTAAAAACACGTTGTTTGCTTGAAAAAAACTGGTTTTTTGAACTCGTTTTTTTATTTTGGCTCGAACCCCTTTTTGACAAAGTTCTTGATACTTACTTGGTTCTTACTACGGAACACTTCAGAATCGTGTTTTCGCTATACTTTTCTTGGGTCCTCGGCGCTGTGCGCGAACTGAAACCCATCCTGGTCGCTGAAAACACGTTTTTTGCCTGATAAAAACTGTTTTTTTAAACACGTTTTTTTAATTTTGGCACCAACCCATTTTTAACAAAATTCTTGATGTTTACTTGGTTCTAACTACGGAACCATTCTGAAGAAAACTGGTTTTTTGAACACGTTTTTCAATTTTAGAACCAACCCATTTTCACAAAATTCTTGATACTTACTTGGTTCTAACTACGGAATTCTTTATTAGATTTTCGATCTGTTTGCGGAATCGTGTTTTCGCCATACAAACCTTGGGTTCCCGGCGCTGTGCGCGAACTGCAACCACTCCTGGTCGCTGAAAACACGTTTTTTATCTGATAAAAACTGTTTTATTTAACACGTTTTTTAATTTTGGAACCAACCCCTTTTTGACAAAATTCTTGATACTTACTTGGTTCTAACTACGGAATTCTTCATAAGATTTTCGATCTGTTTAAGGAATTGTGTTTTCGCCATACTAACCTTGGGTTCCCGGCGCTGTGCGCGAATTAAAATCCCTCCTGGTCGCTGAAAACACTTTTTTGGTTGAAAAAAACTAGTTTTTTGAACTCGTTTTTTTATTTTGGCTCGAACCCCTTTTTGACAAAGTTCATGATACTTACTTGGTTCTTTCTACGGAATTCTTTATAAGATTTTCGATCTGTTTGCGGAATCGTGTTTTCGCCATACTAACTCTGGGTTCCCGGTGCTGTGCGCGAACTGAAACCCCTCCTGGTCGCTAAAAACATGTTTTTTGCTTGAAAAAAACATGTTGTTTGCTTGAAAAAAACTGATTTTTTGAACTCGTTTTTTTGTGTTCCGTAGTTAGAACTAAGTAAGTATCTAGTACTTACTTAGTTCTTACTACGGAACACTTCAGAATCGTGTTTTCGCCATACTAACCTTGGGTTCTTGGTGCTGTGCGCGAACTGAAACCCCTCCCGGTCGCTAAAAACACGTTGTTTGCTTGAAAAAAACTGGTTTTTTGAACTCGTTTTTTTATTTTGGCTCGAACCCCTTTTTGACAAAGTTCTTGATACTTACTTGGTTCTTACTACGGAACACTTCAGAATCGTGTTTTCGCTATACTTTTCTTGGGTCCTCGGCGCTGTGCGCGAACTGAAACCCATCCTGGTCGCTGAAAACACGTTTTTTGCCTGATAAAAACTGTTTTTTTAAACACGTTTTTTTAATTTTGGCACCAACCCATTTTTAACAAAATTCTTGATGTTTACTTGGTTCTAACTACGGAACCATTCTGAAGAAAACTGGTTTTTTGAACACGTTTTTCAATTTTAGAACCAACCCATTTTCACAAAATTCTTGATACTTACTTGGTTCTAACTACGGAATTCTTTATTAGATTTTCGATCTGTTTGCGGAATCGTGTTTTCGCCATACAAACCTTGGGTTCCCGGCGCTGTGCGCGAACTGCAACCACTCCTGGTCGCTGAAAACACGTTTTTTATCTGATAAAAACTGTTTTATTTAACACGTTTTTTAATTTTGGAACCAACCCCTTTTTGACAAAATTCTTGATACTTACTTGGTTCTAACTACGGAATTCTTCATAAGATTTTCGATCTGTTTAAGGAATTGTGTTTTCGCCATACTAACCTTGGGTTCCCGGCGCTGTGCGCGAATTAAAATCCCTCCTGGTCGCTGAAAACACTTTTTTGGTTGAAAAAAACTAGTTTTTTGAACTCGTTTTTTTATTTTGGCTCGAACCCCTTTTTGACAAAGTTCATGATACTTACTTGGTTCTTTCTACGGAATTCTTTATAAGATTTTCGATCTGTTTGCGGAATCGTGTTTTCGCCATACTAACTCTGGGTTCCCGGTGCTGTGCGCGAACTGAAACCCCTCCTGGTCGCTAAAAACATGTTTTTTGCTTGAAAAAAACATGTTTTTTGCTTGAAAAAAACTGATTTTTTGAACTCGTTTTTTTGTGTTCCGTAGTTAGAACTAAGTAAGTATCTAGTACTTACTTAGTTCTTACTACGGAACACTTCAGAATCGTGTTTTCGCCATACTAACCTTGGGTTCTTGGTGCTGTGCGCGAACTGAAACCCCTCCCGGTCGCTAAAAACACGTTGTTTGCTTGAAAAAAACTGGTTTTTTGAACTCGTTTTTTTATTTTGGCTCGAACCCCTTTTTGACAAAGTTCTTGATACTTACTTGGTTCTTACTACGGAACACTTCAGAATCGTGTTTTCGCTATACTTTTCTTGGGTCCTCGGCGCTGTGCGCGAACTGAAACCCATCCTGGTCGCTGAAAACACGTTTTTTGCCTGATAAAAACTGTTTTTTTAAACACGTTTTTTTAATTTTGGCACCAACCCATTTTTAACAAAATTCTTGATGTTTACTTGGTTCTAACTACGGAACCATTCTGAAGAAAACTGGTTTTTTGAACACGTTTTTCAATTTTAGAACCAACCCATTTTCACAAAATTCTTGATACTTACTTGGTTCTAACTACGGAATTCTTTATTAGATTTTCGATCTGTTTGCGGAATCGTGTTTTCGCCATACAAACCTTGGGTTCCCGGCGCTGTGCGCGAACTGCAACCACTCCTGGTCGCTGAAAACACGTTTTTTATCTGATAAAAACTGTTTTATTTAACACGTTTTTTAATTTTGGAACCAACCCCTTTTTGACAAAATTCTTGATACTTACTTGGTTCTAACTACGGAATTCTTCATAAGATTTTCGATCTGTTTAAGGAATTGTGTTTTCGCCATACTAACCTTGGGTTCCCGGCGCTGTGCGCGAATTAAAATCCCTCCTGGTCGCTGAAAACACTTTTTTGGTTGAAAAAAACTAGTTTTTTGAACTCGTTTTTTTATTTTGGCTCGAACCCCTTTTTGACAAAGTTCATGATACTTACTTGGTTCTTTCTACGGAATTCTTTATAAGATTTTCGATCTGTTTGCGGAATCGTGTTTTCGCCATACTAACTCTGGGTTCCCGGTGCTGTGCGCGAACTGAAACCCCTCCTGGTCGCTAAAAACATGTTTTTTGCTTGAAAAAAACATGTTTTTTGCTTGAAAAAAACTGATTTTTTGAACTCGTTTTTTTGTGTTCCGTAGTTAGAACTAAGTAAGTATCTAGTACTTACTTAGTTCTTACTACGGAACACTTCAGAATCGTGTTTTCGCCATACTAACCTTGGGTTCTTGGTGCTGTGCGCGAACTGAAACCCCTCCCGGTCGCTAAAAACACGTTGTTTGCTTGAAAAAAACTGGTTTTTTGAACTCGTTTTTTTATTTTGGCTCGAACCCCTTTTTGACAAAGTTCTTGATACTTACTTGGTTCTTACTACGGAACACTTCAGAATCGTGTTTTCGCTATACTTTTCTTGGGTCCTCGGCGCTGTGCGCGAACTGAAACCCATCCTGGTCGCTGAAAACACGTTTTTTGCCTGATAAAAACTGTTTTTTTAAACACGTTTTTTTAATTTTGGCACCAACCCATTTTTAACAAAATTCTTGATGTTTACTTGGTTCTAACTACGGAACCATTCTGAAGAAAACTGGTTTTTTGAACACGTTTTTCAATTTTAGAACCAACCCATTTTCACAAAATTCTTGATACTTACTTGGTTCTAACTACGGAATTCTTTATTAGATTTTCGATCTGTTTGCGGAATCGTGTTTTCGCCATACAAACCTTGGGTTCCCGGCGCTGTGCGCGAACTGCAACCACTCCTGGTCGCTGAAAACACGTTTTTTATCTGATAAAAACTGTTTTATTTAACACGTTTTTTAATTTTGGAACCAACCCCTTTTTGACAAAATTCTTGATACTTACTTGGTTCTAACTACGGAATTCTTCATAAGATTTTCGATCTGTTTAAGGAATTGTGTTTTCGCCATACTAACCTTGGGTTCCCGGCGCTGTGCGCGAATTAAAATCCCTCCTGGTCGCTGAAAACACTTTTTTGGTTGAAAAAAACTAGTTTTTTGAACTCGTTTTTTTATTTTGGCTCGAACCCCTTTTTGACAAAGTTCATGATACTTACTTGGTTCTTTCTACGGAATTCTTTATAAGATTTTCGATCTGTTTGCGGAATCGTGTTTTCGCCATACTAACTCTGGGTTCCCGGTGCTGTGCGCGAACTGAAACCCCTCCTGGTCGCTAAAAACATGTTTTTTGCTTGAAAAAAACATGTTTTTTGCTTGAAAAAAACTGATTTTTTGAACTCGTTTTTTTGTGTTCCGTAGTTAGAACTAAGTAAGTATCTAGTACTTACTTAGTTCTTACTACGGAACACTTCAGAATCGTGTTTTCGCCATACTAACCTTGGGTTCTTGGTGCTGTGCGCGAACTGAAACCCCTCCCGGTCGCTAAAAACACGTTGTTTGCTTGAAAAAAACTGGTTTTTTGAACTCGTTTTTTTATTTTGGCTCGAACCCCTTTTTGACAAAGTTCTTGATACTTACTTGGTTCTTACTACGGAACACTTCAGAATCGTGTTTTCGCTATACTTTTCTTGGGTCCTCGGCGCTGTGCGCGAACTGAAACCCATCCTGGTCGCTGAAAACACGTTTTTTGCTTGAAAAAAACATGTTTTTTGCTTGAAAAAAACTGATTTTTTGAACTCGTTTTTTTGTGTTCCGTAGTTAGAACTAAGTAAGTATCTAGTACTTACTTAGTTCTTACTACGGAACACTTCAGAATCGTGTTTTCGCTATACTTTCCTTGGGTTCCTGGCAATGTGCGCGAACTGAAACCCTTCCTGGTCGCTGAAAACACGTTTTTTGCCTGATAAAAACTGTTTTTTTAAACACGTTTTTTTAATTTTGGCACCAACCCATTTTTAACAAAATTCTTGATGTTTACTTGGTTCTAACTACGGAACCATTCTGAAGAAAACTGGTTTTTTGAACACGTTTTTCAATTTTAGAACCAACCCATTTTCACAAAATTCTTGATACTTACTTGGTTCTAACTACGGAATTCTTTATTAGATTTTCGATCTGTTTGCGGAATCGTGTTTTCGCCATACAAACCTTGGGTTCCCGGCGCTGTGCGCGAACTGCAACCACTCCTGGTCGCTGAAAACACGTTTTTTATCTGATAAAAACTGTTTTATTTAACACGTTTTTTAATTTTGGAACCAACCCCTTTTTGACAAAATTCTTGATACTTACTTGGTTCTAACTACGGAATTCTTCATAAGATTTTCGATCTGTTTAAGGAATTGTGTTTTCGCCATACTAACCTTGGGTTCCCGGCGCTGTGCGCGAATTAAAATCCCTCCTGGTCGCTGAAAACACTTTTTTGGTTGAAAATAACTAGTTTTTTGAACTCGTTTTTTTATTTTGGCTCGAACCCCTTTTTGACAAAGTTCATGATACTTACTTGGTTCTTTCTACGGAATTCTTTATAAGATTTTCGATCTGTTTGCGGAATCGTGTTTTCGCCATACTAACTCTGGGTTCCCGGTGCTGTGCGCGAACTGAAACCCCTCCTGGTCGCTAAAAACATGTTTTTTGCTTGAAAAAAACATGTTTTTTGCTTGAAAAAAACTGATTTTTTGAACTCGTTTTTTTGTGTTCCGTAGTTAGAACTAAGTAAGTATCTAGTACTTACTTAGTTCTTACTACGGAACACTTCAGAATCGTGTTTTCGCTATACTTTCCTTGGGTTCCTGGCAATGTGCGCGAACTGAAACCCTTCCTGGTCGCTGAAAACACGTTTTTTGCCTGATAAAAACTGTTTTTTTAAACACGTTTTTTTAATTTTGGCACCAACCCATTTTTAACAAAATTCTTGATGTTTACTTGGTTCTAACTACGGAACCATTCTGAAGAAAACTGGTTTTTTGAACACGTTTTTCAATTTTAGAACCAACCCATTTTCACAAAATTCTTGATACTTACTTGGTTCTAACTACGGAATTCTTTATTAGATTTTCGATCTGTTTGCGGAATCGTGTTTTCGCCATACAAACCTTGGGTTCCCGGCGCTGTGCGCGAACTGCAACCACTCCTGGTCGCTGAAAACACGTTTTTTATCTGATAAAAACTGTTTTATTTAACACGTTTTTTAATTTTGGAACCAACCCCTTTTTGACAAAATTCTTGATACTTACTTGGTTCTAACTACGGAATTCTTCATAAGATTTTCGATCTGTTTAAGGAATTGTGTTTTCGCCATACTAACCTTGGGTTCCCGGCGCTGTGCGCGAATTAAAATCCCTCCTGGTCGCTGAAAACACTTTTTTGGTTGAAAAAAACTAGTTTTTTGAACTCGTTTTTTTATTTTGGCTCGAACCCCTTTTTGACAAAGTTCATGATACTTACTTGGTTCTTTCTACGGAATTCTTTATAAGATTTTCGATCTGTTTGCGGAATCGTGTTTTCGCCATACTAACTCTGGGTTCCCGGTGCTGTGCGCGAACTGAAACCCCTCCTGGTCGCTAAAAACATGTTTTTTGCTTGAAAAAAACATGTTTTTTGCTTGAAAAAAACATGTTTTTTGCTTGAAAAAAACTGATTTTTTGAACTCGTTTTTTTGTGTTCCGTAGTTAGAACTAAGTAAGTATCTAGTACTTACTTAGTTCTTACTACGGAACACTTCAGAATCGTGTTTTCGCCATACTAACCTTGGGTTCTTGGTGCTGTGCGCGAACTGAAACCCCTCCCGGTCGCTAAAAACACGTTGTTTGCTTGAAAAAAACTGGTTTTTTGAACTCGTTTTTTTATTTTGGCTCGAACCCCTTTTTGACAAAGTTCTTGATACTTACTTGGTTCTTACTACGGAACACTTCAGAATCGTGTTTTCGCTATACTTTTCTTGGGTCCTCGGCGCTGTGCGCGAACTGAAACCCATCCTGGTCGCTGAAAACACGTTTTTTGCCTGATAAAAACTGTTTTTTTAAACACGTTTTTTTAATTTTGGCACCAACCCATTTTTAACAAAATTCTTGATGTTTACTTGGTTCTAACTACGGAACCATTCTGAAGAAAACTGGTTTTTTGAACACGTTTTTCAATTTTAGAACCAACCCATTTTCACAAAATTCTTGATACTTACTTGGTTCTAACTACGGAATTCTTTATTAGATTTTCGATCTGTTTGCGGAATCGTGTTTTCGCCATACAAACCTTGGGTTCCCGGCGCTGTGCGCGAACTGCAACCACTCCTGGTCGCTGAAAACACGTTTTTTATCTGATAAAAACTGTTTTATTTAACACGTTTTTTAATTTTGGAACCAACCCCTTTTTGACAAAATTCTTGATACTTACTTGGTTCTAACTACGGAATTCTTCATAAGATTTTCGATCTGTTTAAGGAATTGTGTTTTCGCCATACTAACCTTGGGTTCTCGGCGCTGTGCGCGAATTAAAATCCCTCCTGGTCGCTGAAAACACTTTTTTGGTTGAAAAAAACTAGTTTTTTGAACTCGTTTTTTTATTTTGGCTCGAACCCCTTTTTGACAAAGTTCATGATACTTACTTGGTTCTTTCTACGGAATTCTTTATAAGATTTTCGATCTGTTTGCGGAATCGTGTTTTCGCCATACTAACTCTGGGTTCCCGGTGCTGTGCGCGAACTGAAACCCCTCCTGGTCGCTAAAAACATGTTTTTTGCTTGAAAAAAACATGTTTTTTGCTTGAAAAAAACTGATTTTTTGAACTCGTTTTTTTGTGTTCCGTAGTTAGAACTAAGTAAGTATCTAGTACTTACTTAGTTCTTACTACGGAACACTTCAGAATCGTGTTTTCGCTATACTTTCCTTGGGTTCCTGGCAATGTGCGCGAACTGAAACCCTTCCTGGTCGCTGAAAACACGTTTTTTGCCTGATAAAAACTGTTTTTTTAAACACGTTTTTTTAATTTTGGCACCAACCCATTTTTAACAAAATTCTTGATGTTTACTTGGTTCTAACTACGGAACCATTCTGAAGAAAACTGGTTTTTTGAACACGTTTTTCAATTTTAGAACCAACCCATTTTCACAAAATTCTTGATACTTACTTGGTTCTAACTACGGAATTCTTTATTAGATTTTCGATCTGTTTGCGGAATCGTGTTTTCGCCATACAAACCTTGGGTTCCCGGCGCTGTGCGCGAACTGCAACCACTCCTGGTCGCTGAAAACACGTTTTTTATCTGATAAAAACTGTTTTATTTAACACGTTTTTTAATTTTGGAACCAACCCCTTTTTGACAAAATTCTTGATACTTACTTGGTTCTAACTACGGAATTCTTCATAAGATTTTCGATCTGTTTAAGGAATTGTGTTTTCGCCATACTAACCTTGGGTTCCCGGCGCTGTGCGCGAATTAAAATCCCTCCTGGTCGCTGAAAACACTTTTTTGGTTGAAAAAAACTAGTTTTTTGAACTCGTTTTTTTATTTTGGCTCGAACCCCTTTTTGACAAAGTTCATGATACTTACTTGGTTCTTTCTACGGAATTCTTTATAAGATTTTCGATCTGTTTGCGGAATCGTGTTTTCGCCATACTAACTCTGGGTTCCCGGTGCTGTGCGCGAACTGAAACCCCTCCTGGTCGCTAAAAACATGTTTTTTGCTTGAAAAAAACTGATTTTTTGAACTCGTTTTTTTGTGTTCCGTAGTTAGAACTAAGTAAGTATCTAGTACTTACTTAGTTCTTACTACGGAACACTTCAGAATCGTGTTTTCGCTATACTTTCCTTGGGTTCCTGGCAATGTGCGCGAACTGAAACCCTTCCTGGTCGCTGAAAACACGTTTTTTGCCTGATAAAAACTGTTTTTTTAAACACGTTTTTTTAATTTTGGCACCAACCCATTTTTAACAAAATTCTTGATGTTTACTTGGTTCTAACTACGGAACCATTCTGAAGAAAACTGGTTTTTTGAACACGTTTTTCAATTTTAGAACCAACCCATTTTCACAAAATTCTTGATACTTACTTGGTTCTAACTACGGAATTCTTTATTAGATTTTCGATCTGTTTGCGGAATCGTGTTTTCGCCATACAAACCTTGGGTTCCCGGCGCTGTGCGCGAACTGCAACCACTCCTGGTCGCTGAAAACACGTTTTTTATCTGATAAAAACTGTTTTATTTAACACGTTTTTTAATTTTGGAACCAACCCCTTTTTGACAAAATTCTTGATACTTACTTGGTTCTAACTACGGAATTCTTCATAAGATTTTCGATCTGTTTAAGGAATTGTGTTTTCGCCATACTAACCTTGGGTTCCCGGCGCTGTGCGCGAATTAAAATCCCTCCTGGTCGCTGAAAACACTTTTTTGGTTGAAAAAAACTAGTTTTTTGAACTCGTTTTTTTATTTTGGCTCGAACCCCTTTTTGACAAAGTTCATGATACTTACTTGGTTCTTTCTACGGAATTCTTTATAAGATTTTCGATCTGTTTGCGGAATCGTGTTTTCGCCATACTAACTCTGGGTTCCCGGTGCTGTGCGCGAACTGAAACCCCTCCTGGTCGCTAAAAACATGTTTTTTGCTTGAAAAAAACATGTTTTTTGCTTGAAAAAAACTGATTTTTTGAACTCGTTTTTTTGTGTTCCGTAGTTAGAACTAAGTAAGTATCTAGTACTTACTTAGTTCTTACTACGGAACACTTCAGAATCGTGTTTTCGCTATACTTTCCTTGGGTTCCTGGCAATGTGCGCGAACTGAAACCCTTCCTGGTCGCTGAAAACACGTTTTTTGCCTGATAAAAACTGTTTTTTTAAACACGTTTTTTTAATTTTGGCACCAACCCATTTTTAACAAAATTCTTGATGTTTACTTGGTTCTAACTACGGAACCATTCTGAAGAAAACTGGTTTTTTGAACACGTTTTTCAATTTTAGAACCAACCCATTTTCACAAAATTCTTGATACTTACTTGGTTCTAACTACGGAATTCTTTATTAGATTTTCGATCTGTTTGCGGAATCGTGTTTTCGCCATACAAACCTTGGGTTCCCGGCGCTGTGCGCGAACTGCAACCACTCCTGGTCGCTGAAAACACGTTTTTTATCTGATAAAAACTGTTTTATTTAACACGTTTTTTAATTTTGGAACCAACCCCTTTTTGACAAAATTCTTGATACTTACTTGGTTCTAACTACGGAATTCTTCATAAGATTTTCGATCTGTTTAAGGAATTGTGTTTTCGCCATACTAACCTTGGGTTCCCGGCGCTGTGCGCGAATTAAAATCCCTCCTGGTCGCTGAAAACACTTTTTTGGTTGAAAAAAACTAGTTTTTTGAACTCGTTTTTTTATTTTGGCTCGAACCCCTTTTTGACAAAGTTCATGATACTTACTTGGTTCTTTCTACGGAATTCTTTATAAGATTTTCGATCTGTTTGCGGAATCGTGTTTTCGCCATACTAACTCTGGGTTCCCGGTGCTGTGCGCGAACTGAAACCCCTCCTGGTCGCTAAAAACATGTTTTTTGCTTGAAAAAAACATGTTTTTTGCTTGAAAAAAACTGATTTTTTGAACTCGTTTTTTTGTGTTCCGTAGTTAGAACTAAGTAAGTATCTAGTACTTACTTAGTTCTTACTACGGAACACTTCAGAATCGTGTTTTCGCTATACTTTCCTTGGGTTCCTGGCAATGTGCGCGAACTGAAACCCTTCCTGGTCGCTGAAAACACGTTTTTTGCCTGATAAAAACTGTTTTTTTAAACACGTTTTTTTAATTTTGGCACCAACCCATTTTTAACAAAATTCTTGATGTTTACTTGGTTCTAACTACGGAACCATTCTGAAGAAAACTGGTTTTTTGAACACGTTTTTCAATTTTAGAACCAACCCATTTTCACAAAATTCTTGATACTTACTTGGTTCTAACTACGGAATTCTTTATTAGATTTTCGATCTGTTTGCGGAATCGTGTTTTCGCCATACAAACCTTGGGTTCCCGGCGCTGTGCGCGAACTGCAACCACTCCTGGTCGCTGAAAACACGTTTTTTATCTGATAAAAACTGTTTTATTTAACACGTTTTTTAATTTTGGAACCAACCCCTTTTTGACAAAATTCTTGATACTTACTTGGTTCTAACTACGGAATTCTTCATAAGATTTTCGATCTGTTTAAGGAATTGTGTTTTCGCCATACTAACCTTGGGTTCCCGGCGCTGTGCGCGAATTAAAATCCCTCCTGGTCGCTGAAAACACTTTTTTGGTTGAAAAAAACTAGTTTTTTGAACTCGTTTTTTTATTTTGGCTCGAACCCCTTTTTGACAAAGTTCATGATACTTACTTGGTTCTTTCTACGGAATTCTTTATAAGATTTTCGATCTGTTTGCGGAATCGTGTTTTCGCCATACTAACTCTGGGTTCCCGGTGCTGTGCGCGAACTGAAACCCCTCCTGGTCGCTAAAAACATGTTTTTTGCTTGAAAAAAACATGTTTTTTGCTTGAAAAAAACTGATTTTTTGAACTCGTTTTTTTGTGTTCCGTAGTTAGAACTAAGTAAGTATCTAGTACTTACTTAGTTCTTACTACGGAACACTTCAGAATCGTGTTTTCGCTATACTTTCCTTGGGTTCCTGGCAATGTGCGCGAACTGAAACCCTTCCTGGTCGCTGAAAACACGTTTTTTGCCTGATAAAAACTGTTTTTTTAAACACGTTTTTTTAATTTTGGCACCAACCCATTTTTAACAAAATTCTTGATGTTTACTTGGTTCTAACTACGGAACCATTCTGAAGAAAACTGGTTTTTTGAACACGTTTTTCAATTTTAGAACCAACCCATTTTCACAAAATTCTTGATACTTACTTGGTTCTAACTACGGAATTCTTTATTAGATTTTCGATCTGTTTGCGGAATCGTGTTTTCGCCATACAAACCTTGGGTTCCCGGCGCTGTGCGCGAACTGCAACCACTCCTGGTCGCTGAAAACACGTTTTTTATCTGATAAAAACTGTTTTATTTAACACGTTTTTTAATTTTGGAACCAACCCCTTTTTGACAAAATTCTTGATACTTACTTGGTTCTAACTACGGAATTCTTCATAAGATTTTCGATCTGTTTAAGGAATTGTGTTTTCGCCATACTAACCTTGGGTTCCCGGCGCTGTGCGCGAATTAAAATCCCTCCTGGTCGCTGAAAACACTTTTTTGGTTGAAAAAAACTAGTTTTTTGAACTCGTTTTTTTATTTTGGCTCGAACCCCTTTTTGACAAAGTTCATGATACTTACTTGGTTCTTTCTACGGAATTCTTTATAAGATTTTCGATCTGTTTGCGGAATCGTGTTTTCGCCATACTAACTCTGGGTTCCCGGTGCTGTGCGCGAACTGAAACCCCTCCTGGTCGCTAAAAACATGTTTTTTGCTTGAAAAAAACATGTTTTTTGCTTGAAAAAAACTGATTTTTTGAACTCGTTTTTTTGTGTTCCGTAGTTAGAACTAAGTAAGTATCTAGTACTTACTTAGTTCTTACTACGGAACACTTCAGAATCGTGTTTTCGCCATACTAACCTTGGGTTCTTGGTGCTGTGCGCGAACTGAAACCCCTCCCGGTCGCTAAAAACACGTTGTTTGCTTGAAAAAAACTGGTTTTTTGAACTCGTTTTTTTATTTTGGCTCGAACCCCTTTTTGACAAAGTTCTTGATACTTACTTGGTTCTTACTACGGAACACTTCAGAATCGTGTTTTCGCTATACTTTCCTTGGGTTCCTGGCAATGTGCGCGAACTGAAACCCTTCCTGGTCGCTGAAAACACGTTTTTTGCCTGATAAAAACTGTTTTTTTAAACACGTTTTTTTAATTTTGGCACCAACCCATTTTCACAAAATTCTTGATACTTACTTGGTTCTAACTACGGAATTCTTTATTAGATTTTCGATCTGTTTGCGGAATCGTGTTTTCGCCATACAAACCTTGGGTTCCCGGCGCTGTGCGCGAACTGCAACCACTCCTGGTCGCTGAAAACACGTTTTTTATCTGATAAAAACTGTTTTATTTAACACGTTTTTTAATTTTGGAACCAACCCCTTTTTGACAAAATTCTTGATACTTACTTGGTTCTAACTACGGAATTCTTCATAAGATTTTCGATCTGTTTAAGGAATTGTGTTTTCGCCATACTAACCTTGGGTTCCCGGCGCTGTGCGCGAATTAAAATCCCTCCTGGTCGCTGAAAACACTTTTTTGGTTGAAAAAAACTAGTTTTTTGAACTCGTTTTTTTATTTTGGCTCGAACCCCTTTTTGACAAAGTTCATGATACTTACTTGGTTCTTTCTACGGAATTCTTTATAAGATTTTCGATCTGTTTGCGGAATCGTGTTTTCGCCATACTAACTCTGGGTTCCCGGTGCTGTGCGCGAACTGAAACCCCTCCTGGTCGCTAAAAACATGTTTTTTGCTTGAAAAAAACATGTTTTTTGCTTGAAAAAAACTGATTTTTTGAACTCGTTTTTTTGTGTTCCGTAGTTAGAACTAAGTAAGTATCTAGTACTTACTTAGTTCTTACTACGGAACACTTCAGAATCGTGTTTTCGCTATACTTTCCTTGGGTTCCTGGCAATGTGCGCGAACTGAAACCCTTCCTGGTCGCTGAAAACACGTTTTTTGCCTGATAAAAACTGTTTTTTTAAACACGTTTTTTTAATTTTGGCACCAACCCATTTTTAACAAAATTCTTGATGTTTACTTGGTTCTAACTACGGAACCATTCTGAAGAAAACTGGTTTTTTGAACACGTTTTTCAATTTTAGAACCAACCCATTTTCACAAAATTCTTGATACTTACTTGGTTCTAACTACGGAATTCTTTATTAGATTTTCGATCTGTTTGCGGAATCGTGTTTTCGCCATACAAACCTTGGGTTCCCGGCGCTGTGCGCGAACTGCAACCACTCCTGGTCGCTGAAAACACGTTTTTTATCTGATAAAAACTGTTTTATTTAACACGTTTTTTAATTTTGGAACCAACCCCTTTTTGACAAAATTCTTGATACTTACTTGGTTCTAACTACGGAATTCTTCATAAGATTTTCGATCTGTTTAAGGAATTGTGTTTTCGCCATACTAACCTTGGGTTCCCGGCGCTGTGCGCGAATTAAAATCCCTCCTGGTCGCTGAAAACACTTTTTTGGTTGAAAAAAACTAGTTTTTTGAACTCGTTTTTTTATTTTGGCTCGAACCCCTTTTTGACAAAGTTCATGATACTTACTTGGTTCTTTCTACGGAATTCTTTATAAGATTTTCGATCTGTTTGCGGAATCGTGTTTTCGCCATACTAACTCTGGGTTCCCGGTGCTGTGCGCGAACTGAAACCCCTCCTGGTCGCTAAAAACATGTTTTTTGCTTGAAAAAAACATGTTTTTTGCTTGAAAAAAACTGATTTTTTGAACTCGTTTTTTTGTGTTCCGTAGTTAGAACTAAGTAAGTATCTAGTACTTACTTAGTTCTTACTACGGAACACTTCAGAATCGTGTTTTCGCTATACTTTCCTTGGGTTCCTGGCAATGTGCGCGAACTGAAACCCTTCCTGGTCGCTGAAAACACGTTTTTTGCCTGATAAAAACTGTTTTTTTAAACACGTTTTTTTAATTTTGGCACCAACCCATTTTTAACAAAATTCTTGATGTTTACTTGGTTCTAACTACGGAACCATTCTGAAGAAAACTGGTTTTTTGAACACGTTTTTCAATTTTAGAACCAACCCATTTTCACAAAATTCTTGATACTTACTTGGTTCTAACTACGGAATTCTTTATTAGATTTTCGATCTGTTTGCGGAATCGTGTTTTCGCCATACAAACCTTGGGTTCCCGGCGCTGTGCGCGAACTGCAACCACTCCTGGTCGCTGAAAACACGTTTTTTATCTGATAAAAACTGTTTTATTTAACACGTTTTTTAATTTTGGAACCAACCCCTTTTTGACAAAATTCTTGATACTTACTTGGTTCTAACTACGGAATTCTTCATAAGATTTTCGATCTGTTTAAGGAATTGTGTTTTCGCCATACTAACCTTGGGTTCCCGGCGCTGTGCGCGAATTAAAATCCCTCCTGGTCGCTGAAAACACTTTTTTGGTTGAAAAAAACTAGTTTTTTGAACTCGTTTTTTTATTTTGGCTCGAACCCCTTTTTGACAAAGTTCATGATACTTACTTGGTTCTTTCTACGGAATTCTTTATGAGATTTTCGATCTGTTTGCGGAATCGTGTTTTCGCCATACTAACTCTGGGTTCCCGGTGCTGTGCGCGAACTGAAACCCCTCCTGGTCGCTAAAAACATGTTTTTTGCTTGAAAAAAACATGTTTTTTGCTTGAAAAAAACTGATTTTTTGAACTCGTTTTTTTGTGTTCCGTAGTTAGAACTAAGTAAGTATCTAGTACTTACTTAGTTCTTACTACGGAACACTTCAGAATCGTGTTTTCGCTATACTTTCCTTGGGTTCCTGGCAATGTGCGCGAACTGAAACCCTTCCTGGTCGCTGAAAACACGTTTTTTGCCTGATAAAAACTGTTTTTTTAAACACGTTTTTTTAATTTTGGCACCAACCCATTTTTAACAAAATTCTTGATGTTTACTTGGTTCTAACTACGGAACCATTCTGAAGAAAACTGGTTTTTTGAACACGTTTTTCAATTTTAGAACCAACCCATTTTCACAAAATTCTTGATACTTACTTGGTTCTAACTACGGAATTCTTTATTAGATTTTCGATCTGTTTGCGGAATCGTGTTTTCGCCATACAAACCTTGGGTTCCCGGCGCTGTGCGCGAACTGCAACCACTCCTGGTCGCTGAAAACACGTTTTTTATCTGATAAAAACTGTTTTATTTAACACGTTTTTTAATTTTGGAACCAACCCCTTTTTGACAAAATTCTTGATACTTACTTGGTTCTAACTACGGAATTCTTCATAAGATTTTCGATCTGTTTAAGGAATTGTGTTTTCGCCATACTAACCTTGGGTTCCCGGCGCTGTGCGCGAATTAAAATCCCTCCTGGTCGCTGAAAACACTTTTTTGGTTGAAAAAAACTAGTTTTTTGAACTCGTTTTTATATTTTGGCTCGAACCCCTTTTTGACAAAGTTCATGATACTTACTTGGTTCTTTCTACGGAATTCTTTATAAGATTTTCGATCTGTTTGCGGAATCGTGTTTTCGCCATACTAACTCTGGGTTCCCGGTGCTGTGCGCGAACTGAAACCCCTCCTGGTCGCTAAAAACATGTTTTTTGCTTGAAAAAAACATGTTTTTTGCTTGAAAAAAACTGATTTTTTGAACTCGTTTTTTTGTGTTCCGTAGTTAGAACTAAGTAAGTATCTAGTACTTACTTAGTTCTTACTACGGAACACTTCAGAATCGTGTTTTCGCTATACTTTCCTTGGGTTCCTGGCAATGTGCGCGAACTGAAACCCTTCCTGGTCGCTGAAAACACGTTTTTTGCCTGATAAAAACTGTTTTTTTAAACACGTTTTTTTAATTTTGGCACCAACCCATTTTTAACAAAATTCTTGATGTTTACTTGGTTCTAACTACGGAACCATTCTGAAGAAAACTGGTTTTTTGAACACGTTTTTCAATTTTAGAACCAACCCATTTTCACAAAATTCTTGATACTTACTTGGTTCTAACTACGGAATTCTTTATTAGATTTTCGATCTGTTTGCGGAATCGTGTTTTCGCCATACAAACCTTGGGTTCCCGGCGCTGTGCGCGAACTGCAACCACTCCTGGTCGCTGAAAACACGTTTTTTATCTGATAAAAACTGTTTTATTTAACACGTTTTTTAATTTTGGAACCAACCCCTTTTTGACAAAATTCTTGATACTTACTTGGTTCTAACTACGGAATTCTTCATAAGATTTTCGATCTGTTTAAGGAATTGTGTTTTCGCCATACTAACCTTGGGTTCCCGGCGCTGTGCGCGAATTAAAATCCCTCCTGGTCGCTGAAAACACTTTTTTGGTTGAAAAAAACTAGTTTTTTGAACTCGTTTTTTTATTTTGGCTCGAACCCCTTTTTGACAAAGTTCATGATACTTACTTGGTTCTTTCT
The DNA here is from genome assembly GCA_947386135.1 of Melanchra persicariae. Classification (NCBI taxonomy): domain Eukaryota; kingdom Metazoa; phylum Arthropoda; class Insecta; order Lepidoptera; family Noctuidae; genus Melanchra; species Melanchra persicariae. Next base: position 12,948,073 of record OX376672.1, on the reverse strand, counting down.
ACGGAATTCTTTATAAGATTTTCGATCTGTTTGCGGAATCGTGTTTTCGCCATACTAACTCTGGGTTCCCGGTGCTGTGCGCGAACTGAAACCCCTCCTGGTCGCTAAAAACATGTTTTTTGCTTGAAAAAAACATGTTTTTTGCTTGAAAAAAACTGATTTTTTGAACTCGTTTTTTTGTGTTCCGTAGTTAGAACTAAGTAAGTATCTAGTACTTACTTAGTTCTTACTACGGAACACTTCAGAATCGTGTTTTCGCTATACTTTCCTTGGGTTCCTGGCAATGTGCGCGAACTGAAACCCTTCCTGGTCGCTGAAAACACGTTTTTTGCCTGATAAAAACTGTTTTTTTAAACACGTTTTTTTAATTTTGGCACCAACCCATTTTTAACAAAATTCTTGATGTTTACTTGGTTCTAACTACGGAACCATTCTGAAGAAAACTGGTTTTTTGAACACGTTTTTCAATTTTAGAACCAACCCATTTTCACAAAATTCTTGATACTTACTTGGTTCTAACTACGGAATTCTTTATTAGATTTTCGATCTGTTTGCGGAATCGTGTTTTCGCCATACAAACCTTGGGTTCCCGGCGCTGTGCGCGAACTGCAACCACTCCTGGTCGCTGAAAACACGTTTTTTATCTGATAAAAACTGTTTTATTTAACACGTTTTTTAATTTTGGAACCAACCCCTTTTTGACAAAATTCTTGATACTTACTTGGTTCTAACTACGGAATTCTTCATAAGATTTTCGATCTGTTTAAGGAATTGTGTTTTCGCCATACTAACCTTGGGTTCCCGGCGCTGTGCGCGAATTAAAATCCCTCCTGGTCGCTGAAAACACTTTTTTGGTTGAAAAAAACTAGTTTTTTGAACTCGTTTTTTTATTTTGGCTCGAACCCCTTTTTGACAAAGTTCATGATACTTACTTGGTTCTTTCTACGGAATTCTTTATAAGATTTTCGATCTGTTTGCGGAATCGTGTTTTCGCCATACTAACTCTGGGTTCCCGGTGCTGTGCGCGAACTGAAACCCCTCCTGGTCGCTAAAAACATGTTTTTTGCTTGAAAAAAACATGTTTTTTGCTTGAAAAAAACTGATTTTTTGAACTCGTTTTTTTGTGTTCCGTAGTTAGAACTAAGTAAGTATCTAGTACTTACTTAGTTCTTACTACGGAACACTTCAGAATCGTGTTTTCGCTATACTTTCCTTGGGTTCCTGGCAATGTGCGCGAACTGAAACCCTTCCTGGTCGCTGAAAACACGTTTTTTGCCTGATAAAAACTGTTTTTTTAAACACGTTTTTTTAATTTTGGCACCAACCCATTTTTAACAAAATTCTTGATGTTTACTTGGTTCTAACTACGGAACCATTCTGAAGAAAACTGGTTTTTTGAACACGTTTTTCAATTTTAGAACCAACCCATTTTCACAAAATTCTTGATACTTACTTGGTTCTAACTACGGAATTCTTTATTAGATTTTCGATCTGTTTGCGGAATCGTGTTTTCGCCATACAAACCTTGGGTTCCCGGCGCTGTGCGCGAACTGCAACCACTCCTGGTCGCTGAAAACACGTTTTTTATCTGATAAAAACTGTTTTATTTAACACGTTTTTTAATTTTGGAACCAACCCCTTTTTGACAAAATTCTTGATACTTACTTGGTTCTAACTACGGAATTCTTCATAAGATTTTCGATCTGTTTAAGGAATTGTGTTTTCGCCATACTAACCTTGGGTTCCCGGCGCTGTGCGCGAATTAAAATCCCTCCTGGTCGCTGAAAACACTTTTTTGGTTGAAAAAAACTAGTTTTTTGAACTCGTTTTTTTATTTTGGCTCGAACCCCTTTTTGACAAAGTTCATGATACTTACTTGGTTCTTTCTACGGAATTCTTTATAAGATTTTCGATCTGTTTGCGGAATCGTGTTTTCGCCATACTAACTCTGGGTTCCCGGTGCTGTGCGCGAACTGAAACCCCTCCTGGTCGCTAAAAACATGTTTTTTGCTTGAAAAAAACATGTTTTTTGCTTGAAAAAAACTGATTTTTTGAACTCGTTTTTTTGTGTTCCGTAGTTAGAACTAAGTAAGTATCTAGTACTTACTTAGTTCTTACTACGGAACACTTCAGAATCGTGTTTTCGCTATACTTTCCTTGGGTTCCTGGCAATGTGCGCGAACTGAAACCCTTCCTGGTCGCTGAAAACACGTTTTTTGCCTGATAAAAACTGTTTTTTTAAACACGTTTTTTTAATTTTGGCACCAACCCATTTTTAACAAAATTCTTGATGTTTACTTGGTTCTAACTACGGAACCATTCTGAAGAAAACTGGTTTTTTGAACACGTTTTTCAATTTTAGAACCAACCCATTTTCACAAAATTCTTGATACTTACTTGGTTCTAACTACGGAATTCTTTATTAGATTTTCGATCTGTTTGCGGAATCGTGTTTTCGCCATACAAACCTTGGGTTCCCGGCGCTGTGCGCGAACTGCAACCACTCCTGGTCGCTGAAAACACGTTTTTTATCTGATAAAAACTGTTTTATTTAACACGTTTTTTAATTTTGGAACCAACCCCTTTTTGACAAAATTCTTGATACTTACTTGGTTCTAACTACGGAATTCTTCATAAGATTTTCGATCTGTTTAAGGAATTGTGTTTTCGCCATACTAACCTTGGGTTCCCGGCGCTGTGCGCGAATTAAAATCCCTCCTGGTCGCTGAAAACACTTTTTTGGTTGACAAAAACTAGTTTTTTGAACTCGTTTTTATATTTTGGCTCGAACCCCTTTTTGACAAAGTTCATGATACTTACTTGGTTCTTTCTACGGAATTCTTTATAAGATTTTCGATCTGTTTGCGGAATCGTGTTTTCGCCATACTAACTCTGGGTTCCCGGTGCTGTGCGCGAACTGAAACCCCTCCTGGTCGCTAAAAACATGTTTTTTGCTTGAAAAAAACATGTTTTTTGCTTGAAAAAAACTGATTTTTTGAACTCGTTTTTTTGTGTTCCGTAGTTAGAACTAAGTAAGTATCTAGTACTTACTTAGTTCTTACTACGGAACACTTCAGAATCGTGTTTTCGCTATACTTTCCTTGGGTTCCTGGCAATGTGCGCGAACTGAAACCCTTCCTGGTCGCTGAAAACACGTTTTTTGCCTGATAAAAACTGTTTTTTTAAACACGTTTTTTTAATTTTGGCACCAACCCATTTTTAACAAAATTCTTGATGTTTACTTGGTTCTAACTACGGAACCATTCTGAAGAAAACTGGTTTTTTGAACACGTTTTTCAATTTTAGAACCAACCCATTTTCACAAAATTCTTGATACTTACTTGGTTCTAACTACGGAATTCTTTATTAGATTTTCGATCTGTTTGCGGAATCGTGTTTTCGCCATACAAACCTTGGGTTCCCGGCGCTGTGCGCGAACTGCAACCACTCCTGGTCGCTGAAAACACGTTTTTTATCTGATAAAAACTGTTTTATTTAACACGTTTTTTAATTTTGGAACCAACCCCTTTTTGACAAAATTCTTGATACTTACTTGGTTCTAACTACGGAATTCTTCATAAGATTTTCGATCTGTTTAAGGAATTGTGTTTTCGCCATACTAACCTTGGGTTCCCGGCGCTGTGCGCGAATTAAAATCCCTCCTGGTCGCTGAAAACACTTTTTTGGTTGAAAAAAACTAGTTTTTTGAACTCGTTTTTTTATTTTGGCTCGAACCCCTTTTTGACAAAGTTCATGATACTTACTTGGTTCTTTCTACGGAATTCTTTATAAGATTTTCGATCTGTTTGCGGAATCGTGTTTTCGCCATACTAACTCTGGGTTCCCGGTGCTGTGCGCGAACTGAAACCCCTCCTGGTCGCTAAAAACATGTTTTTTGCTTGAAAAAAACATGTTTTTTGCTTGAAAAAAACTGATTTTTTGAACTCGTTTTTTTGTGTTCCGTAGTTAGAACTAACACGTTTTTTAATTTTGGAACCAACCCCTTTTTGACAAAATTCTTGATACTTACTTGGTTCTAACTACGGAATTCTTCATAAGATTTTCGATCTGTTTAAGGAATTGTGTTTTCGCCATACTAACCTTGGGTTCCCGGCGCTGTGCGCGAATTAAAATCCCTCCTGGTCGCTGAAAACACTTTTTTGGTTGAAAAAAACTAGTTTTTTGAACTCGTTTTTTTATTTTGGCTCGAACCCCTGTTTGACAAAGTTCATGATACTTACTTGGTTCTTTCTACGGAATTCTTTATAAGATTTTCGATCTGTTTGCGGAATCGTGTTTTCGCCATACTAACTCTGGGTTCCCGGTGCTGTGCGCGAACTGAAACCCCTCCTGGTCGCTAAAAACATGTTTTTTGCTTGAAAAAAACATGTTTTTTGCTTGAAAAAAACTGATTTTTTGAACTCGTTTTTTTGTGTTCCGTAGTTAGAACTAAGTAAGTATCTAGTACTTACTTAGTTCTTACTACGGAACACTTCAGAATCGTGTTTTCGCCATACTAACCTTGGGTTCTTGGTGCTGTGCGCGAACTGAAACCCCTCCCGGTCGCTAAAAACACGTTGTTTGCTTGAAAAAAACTGGTTTTTTGAACTCGTTTTTTTATTTTGGCTCGAACCCCTTTTTGACAAAGTTCTTGATACTTACTTGGTTCTTACTACGGAACACTTCAGAATCGTGTTTTCGCTATACTTTTCTTGGGTCCTCGGCGCTGTGCGCGAACTGAAACCCATCCTGGTCGCTGAAAACACGTTTTTTGCCTGATAAAAACTGTTTTTTTAAACACGTTTTTTTAATTTTGGCACCAACCCATTTTTAACAAAATTCTTGATGTTTACTTGGTTCTAACTACGGAACCATTCTGAAGAAAACTGGTTTTTTGAACACGTTTTTCAATTTTAGAACCAACCCATTTTCACAAAATTCTTGATACTTACTTGGTTCTAACTACGGAATTCTTTATTAGATTTTCGATCTGTTTGCGGAATCGTGTTTTCGCCATACAAACCTTGGGTTCCCGGCGCTGTGCGCGAACTGCAACCACTCCTGGTCGCTGAAAACACGTTTTTTATCTGATAAAAACTGTTTTATTTAACACGTTTTTTAATTTTGGAACCAACCCCTTTTTGACAAAATTCTTGATACTTACTTGGTTCTAACTACGGAATTCTTCATAAGATTTTCGATCTGTTTAAGGAATTGTGTTTTCGCCATACTAACCTTGGGTTCCCGGCGCTGTGCGCGAATTAAAATCCCTCCTGGTCGCTGAAAACACTTTTTTGGTTGAAAAAAACTAGTTTTTTGAACTCGTTTTTTTATTTTGGCTCGAACCCCTTTTTGACAAAGTTCATGATACTTACTTGGTTCTTTCTACGGAATTCTTTATAAGATTTTCGATCTGTTTGCGGAATCGTGTTTTCGCCATACTAACTCTGGGTTCCCGGTGCTGTGCGCGAACTGAAACCCCTCCTGGTCGCTAAAAACATGTTTTTTGCTTGAAAAAAACATGTTTTTTGCTTGAAAAAAACTGATTTTTTGAACTCGTTTTTTTGTGTTCCGTAGTTAGAACTAAGTAAGTATCTAGTACTTACTTAGTTCTTACTACGGAACACTTCAGAATCGTGTTTTCGCCATACTAACCTTGGGTTCTTGGTGCTGTGCGCGAACTGAAACCCCTCCCGGTCGCTAAAAACACGTTGTTTGCTTGAAAAAAACTGGTTTTTTGAACTCGTTTTTTTATTTTGGCTCGAACCCCTTTTTGACAAAGTTCTTGATACTTACTTGGTTCTTACTACGGAACACTTCAGAATCGTGTTTTCGCTATACTTTTCTTGGGTCCTCGGCGCTGTGCGCGAACTGAAACCCATCCTGGTCGCTGAAAACACGTTTTTTGCCTGATAAAAACTGTTTTTTTAAACACGTTTTTTTAATTTTGGCACCAACCCATTTTTAACAAAATTCTTGATGTTTACTTGGTTCTAACTACGGAACCATTCTGAAGAAAACTGGTTTTTTGAACACGTTTTTCAATTTTAGAACCAACCCATTTTCACAAAATTCTTGATACTTACTTGGTTCTAACTACGGAATTCTTTATTAGATTTTCGATCTGTTTGCGGAATCGTGTTTTCGCCATACAAACCTTGGGTTCCCGGCGCTGTGCGCGAACTGCAACCACTCCTGGTCGCTGAAAACACGTTTTTTATCTGATAAAAACTGTTTTATTTAACACGTTTTTTAATTTTGGAACCAACCCCTTTTTGACAAAATTCTTGATACTTACTTGGTTCTAACTACGGAATTCTTCATAAGATTTTCGATCTGTTTAAGGAATTGTGTTTTCGCCATACTAACCTTGGGTTCCCGGCGCTGTGCGCGAATTAAAATCCCTCCTGGTCGCTGAAAACACTTTTTTGGTTGAAAAAAACTAGTTTTTTGAACTCGTTTTTTTATTTTGGCTCGAACCCCTTTTTGACAAAGTTCATGATACTTACTTGGTTCTTTCTACGGAATTCTTTATAAGATTTTCGATCTGTTTGCGGAATCGTGTTTTCGCCATACTAACTCTGGGTTCCCGGTGCTGTGCGCGAACTGAAACCCCTCCTGGTCGCTAAAAACATGTTTTTTGCTTGAAAAAAACATGTTTTTTGCTTGAAAAAAACTGATTTTTTGAACTCGTTTTTTTGTGTTCCGTAGTTAGAACTAAGTAAGTATCTAGTACTTACTTAGTTCTTACTACGGAACACTTCAGAATCGTGTTTTCGCCATACTAACCTTGGGTTCTTGGTGCTGTGCGCGAACTGAAACCCCTCCCGGTCGCTAAAAACACGTTGTTTGCTTGAAAAAAACTGGTTTTTTGAACTCGTTTTTTTATTTTGGCTCGAACCCCTTTTTGACAAAGTTCTTGATACTTACTTGGTTCTTACTACGGAACACTTCAGAATCGTGTTTTCGCTATACTTTTCTTGGGTCCTCGGCGCTGTGCGCGAACTGAAACCCATCCTGGTCGCTGAAAACACGTTTTTTGCCTGATAAAAACTGTTTTTTTAAACACGTTTTTTTAATTTTGGCACCAACCCATTTTTAACAAAATTCTTGATGTTTACTTGGTTCTAACTACGGAACCATTCTGAAGAAAACTGGTTTTTTGAACACGTTTTTCAATTTTAGAACCAACCCATTTTCACAAAATTCTTGATACTTACTTGGTTCTAACTACGGAATTCTTTATTAGATTTTCGATCTGTTTGCGGAATCGTGTTTTCGCCATACAAACCTTGGGTTCCCGGCGCTGTGCGCGAACTGCAACCACTCCTGGTCGCTGAAAACACGTTTTTTATCTGATAAAAACTGTTTTATTTAACACGTTTTTTAATTTTGGAACCAACCCCTTTTTGACAAAATTCTTGATACTTACTTGGTTCTAACTACGGAATTCTTCATAAGATTTTCGATCTGTTTGCGGAATCGTGTTTTCGCCATACTAACTCTGGGTTCCCGGTGCTGTGCGCGAACTGAAACCCCTCCTGGTCGCTAAAAACATGTTTTTTGCTTGAAAAAGACATGTTTTTTGCTTGAAAAAAACATGTTTTTTGCTTGAAAAAAACTGATTTTTTGAACTCGTTTTTTTGTGTTCCGTAGTTAGAACTAAGTAAGTATCTAGTACTTACTTAGTTCTTACTACGGAACACTTCAGAATCGTGTTTTCGCCATACTAACCTTGGGTTCTTGGTGCTGTGCGCGAACTGAAACCCCTCCCGGTCGCTAAAAACACGTTGTTTGCTTGAAAAAAACTGGTTTTTTGAACTCGTTTTTTTATTTTGGCTCGAACCCCTTTTTGACAAAGTTCTTGATACTTACTTGGTTCTTACTACGGAACACTTCAGAATCGTGTTTTCGCTATACTTTTCTTGGGTCCTCGGCGCTGTGCGCGAACTGAAACCCATCCTGGTCGCTGAAAACACGTTTTTTGCCTGATAAAAACTGTTTTTTTAAACACGTTTTTTTAATTTTGGCACCAACCCATTTTTAACAAAATTCTTGATGTTTACTTGGTTCTAACTACGGAACCATTCTGAAGAAAACTGGTTTTTTGAACACGTTTTTCAATTTTAGAACCAACCCATTTTCACAAAATTCTTGATACTTACTTGGTTCTAACTACGGAATTCTTTATTAGATTTTCGATCTGTTTGCGGAATCGTGTTTTCGCCATACAAACCTTGGGTTCCCGGCGCTGTGCGCGAACTGCAACCACTCCTGGTCGCTGAAAACACGTTTTTTATCTGATAAAAACTGTTTTATTTAACACGTTTTTTAATTTTGGAACCAACCCCTTTTTGACAAAATTCTTGATACTTACTTGGTTCTAACTACGGAATTCTTCATAAGATTTTCGATCTGTTTAAGGAATTGTGTTTTCGCCATACTAACCTTGGGTTCTCGGCGCTGTGCGCGAATTAAAATCCCTCCTGGTCGCTGAAAACACTTTTTTGGTTGAAAAAAACTAGTTTTTTGAACTCGTTTTTTTATTTTGGCTCGAACCCCTTTTTGACAAAGTTCATGATACTTACTTGGTTCTTTCTACGGAATTCTTTATAAGATTTTCGATCTGTTTGCGGAATCGTGTTTTCGCCATACTAACTCTGGGTTCCCGGTGCTGTGCGCGAACTGAAACCCCTCCTGGTCGCTAAAAACATGTTTTTTGCTTGAAAAAAACATGTTTTTTGCTTGAAAAAAACTGATTTTTTGAACTCGTTTTTTTGTGTTCCGTAGTTAGAACTAAGTAAGTATCTAGTACTTACTTAGTTCTTACTACGGAACACTTCAGAATCGTGTTTTCGCTATACTTTCCTTGGGTTCCTGGCAATGTGCGCGAACTGAAACCCTTCCTGGTCGCTGAAAACACGTTTTTTGCCTGATAAAAACTGTTTTTTTAAACACGTTTTTTTAATTTTGGCACCAACCCATTTTTAACAAAATTCTTGATGTTTACTTGGTTCTTACTACGGAACCATTCTGAAGAAAACTGGTTTTTTGAACACGTTTTTCAATTTTAGAACCAACCCATTTTCACAAAATTCTTGATACTTACTTGGTTCTAACTACGGAATTCTTTATTAGATTTTCGATCTGTTTGCGGAATCGTGTTTTCGCCATACAAACCTTGGGTTCCCGGCGCTGTGCGCGAACTGCAACCACTCCTGGTCGCTGAAAACACGTTTTTTATCTGATAAAAACTGTTTTATTTAACACGTTTTTTAATTTTGGAACCAACCCCTTTTTGACAAAATTCTTGATACTTACTTGGTTCTAACTACGGAATTCTTCATAAGATTTTCGATCTGTTTAAGGAATTGTGTTTTCGCCATACTAACCTTGGGTTCCCGGCGCTGTGCGCGAATTAAAATCCCTCCTGGTCGCTGAAAACACTTTTTTGGTTGAAAAAAACTAGTTTTTTGAACTCGTTTTTTTATTTTGGCTCGAACCCCTTTTTGACAAAGTTCATGATACTTACTTGGTTCTTTCTACGGAATTCTTTATAAGATTTTCGATCTGTTTGCGGAATCGTGTTTTCGCCATACTAACTCTGGGTTCCCGGTGCTGTGCGCGAACTGAAACCCCTCCTGGTCGCTAAAAACATGTTTTTTGCTTGAAAAAAACTGATTTTTTGAACTCGTTTTTTTGTGTTCCGTAGTTAGAACTAAGTAAGTATCTAGTACTTACTTAGTTCTTACTACGGAACACTTCAGAATCGTGTTTTCGCTATACTTTCCTTGGGTTCCTGGCAATGTGCGCGAACTGAAACCCTTCCTGGTCGCTGAAAACACGTTTTTTGCCTGATAAAAACTGTTTTTTTAAACACGTTTTTTTAATTTTGGCACCAACCCATTTTTAACAAAATTCTTGATGTTTACTTGGTTCTAACTACGGAACCATTCTGAAGAAAACTGGTTTTTTGAACACGTTTTTCAATTTTAGAACCAACCCATTTTCACAAAATTCTTGATACTTACTTGGTTCTAACTACGGAATTCTTTATTAGATTTTCGATCTGTTTGCGGAATCGTGTTTTCGCCATACAAACCTTGGGTTCCCGGCGCTGTGCGCGAACTGCAACCACTCCTGGTCGCTGAAAACACGTTTTTTATCTGATAAAAACTGTTTTATTTAACACGTTTTTTAATTTTGGAACCAACCCCTTTTTGACAAAATTCTTGATACTTACTTGGTTCTAACTACGGAATTCTTCATAAGATTTTCGATCTGTTTAAGGAATTGTGTTTTCGCCATACTAACCTTGGGTTCCCGGCGCTGTGCGCGAATTAAAATCCCTCCTGGTCGCTGAAAACACTTTTTTGGTTGAAAAAAACTAGTTTTTTGAACTCGTTTTTTTATTTTGGCTCGAACCCCTTTTTGACAAAGTTCATGATACTTACTTGGTTCTTTCTACGGAATTCTTTATAAGATTTTCGATCTGTTTGCGGAATCGTGTTTTCGCCATACTAACTCTGGGTTCCCGGTGCTGTGCGCGAACTGAAACCCCTCCTGGTCGCTAAAAACATGTTTTTTGCTTGAAAAAAACATGTTTTTTGCTTGAAAAAAACTGATTTTTTGAACTCGTTTTTTTGTGTTCCGTAGTTAGAACTAAGTAAGTATCTAGTACTTACTTAGTTCTTACTACGGAACACTTCAGAATCGTGTTTTCGCTATACTTTCCTTGGGTTCCTGGCAATGTGCGCGAACTGAAACCCTTCCTGGTCGCTGAAAACACGTTTTTTGCCTGATAAAAACTGTTTTTTTAAACACGTTTTTTTAATTTTGGCACCAACCCATTTTTAACAAAATTCTTGATGTTTACTTGGTTCTAACTACGGAACCATTCTGAAGAAAACTGGTTTTTTGAACACGTTTTTCAATTTTAGAACCAACCCATTTTCACAAAATTCTTGATACTTACTTGGTTCTAACTACGGAATTCTTTATTAGATTTTCGATCTGTTTGCGGAATCGTGTTTTCGCCATACAAACCTTGGGTTCCCGGCGCTGTGCGCGAACTGCAACCACTCCTGGTCGCTGAAAACACGTTTTTTATCTGATAAAAACTGTTTTATTTAACACGTTTTTTAATTTTGGAACCAACCCCTTTTTGACAAAATTCTTGATACTTACTTGGTTCTAACTACGGAATTCTTCATAAGATTTTCGATCTGTTTAAGGAATTGTGTTTTCGCCATACTAACCTTGGGTTCCCGGCGCTGTGCGCGAATTAAAATCCCTCCTGGTCGCTGAAAACACTTTTTTGGTTGAAAAAAACTAGTTTTTTGAACTCGTTTTTTTATTTTGGCTCGAACCCCTTTTTGACAAAGTTCATGATACTTACTTGGTTCTTTCTACGGAATTCTTTATAAGATTTTCGATCTGTTTGCGGAATCGTGTTTTCGCCATACTAACTCTGGGTTCCCGGTGCTGTGCGCGAACTGAAACCCCTCCTGGTCGCTAAAAACATGTTTTTTGCTTGAAAAAAACATGTTTTTTGCTTGAAAAAAACTGATTTTTTGAACTCGTTTTTTTGTGTTCCGTAGTTAGAACTAAGTAAGTATCTAGTACTTACTTAGTTCTTACTACGGAACACTTCAGAATCGTGTTTTCGCTATACTTTCCTTGGGTTCCTGGCAATGTGCGCGAACTGAAACCCTTCCTGGTCGCTGAAAACACGTTTTTTGCCTGATAAAAACTGTTTTTTTAAACACGTTTTTTTAATTTTGGCACCAACCCATTTTTAACAAAATTCTTGATGTTTACTTGGTTCTAACTACGGAACCATTCTGAAGAAAACTGGTTTTTTGAACACGTTTTTCAATTTTAGAACCAACCCATTTTCACAAAATTCTTGATACTTACTTGGTTCTAACTACGGAATTCTTTATTAGATTTTCGATCTGTTTGCGGAATCGTGTTTTCGCCATACAAACCTTGGGTTCCCGGCGCTGTGCGCGAACTGCAACCACTCCTGGTCGCTGAAAACACGTTTTTTATCTGATAAAAACTGTTTTATTTAACACGTTTTTTAATTTTGGAACCAACCCCTTTTTGACAAAATTCTTGATACTTACTTGGTTCTAACTACGGAATTCTTCATAAGATTTTCGATCTGTTTAAGGAATTGTGTTTTCGCCATACTAACCTTGGGTTCCCGGCGCTGTGCGCGAATTAAAATCCCTCCTGGTCGCTGAAAACACTTTTTTGGTTGAAAAAAACTAGTTTTTTGAACTCGTTTTTTTATTTTGGCTCGAACCCCTTTTTGACAAAGTTCATGATACTTACTTGGTTCTTTCTACGGAATTCTTTATAAGATTTTCGATCTGTTTGCGGAATCGTGTTTTCGCCATACTAACTCTGGGTTCCCGGTGCTGTGCGCGAACTGAAACCCCTCCTGGTCGCTAAAAACATGTTTTTTGCTTGAAAAAAACATGTTTTTTGCTTGAAAAAAACTGATTTTTTGAACTCGTTTTTTTGTGTTCCGTAGTTAGAACTAAGTAAGTATCTAGTACTTACTTAGTTCTTACTACGGAACACTTCAGAATCGTGTTTTCGCTATACTTTCCTTGGGTTCCTGGCAATGTGCGCGAACTGAAACCCTTCCTGGTCGCTGAAAACACGTTTTTTGCCTGATAAAAACTGTTTTTTTAAACACGTTTTTTTAATTTTGGCACCAACCCATTTTTAACAAAATTCTTGATGTTTACTTGGTTCTAACTACGGAACCATTCTGAAGAAAACTGGTTTTTTGAACACGTTTTTCAATTTTAGAACCAACCCATTTTCACAAAATTCTTGATACTTACTTGGTTCTAACTACGGAATTCTTTATTAGATTTTCGATCTGTTTGCGGAATCGTGTTTTCGCCATACAAACCTTGGGTTCCCGGCGCTGTGCGCGAACTGCAACCACTCCTGGTCGCTGAAAACACGTTTTTTATCTGATAAAAACTGTTTTATTTAACACGTTTTTTAATTTTGGAACCAACCCCTTTTTGACAAAATTCTTGATACTTACTTGGTTCTAACTACGGAATTCTTCATAAGATTTTCGATCTGTTTAAGGAATTGTGTTTTCGCCATACTAACCTTGGGTTCCCGGCGCTGTGCGCGAATTAAAATCCCTCCTGGTCGCTGAAAACACTTTTTTGGTTGAAAAAAACTAGTTTTTTGAACTCGTTTTTTTATTTTGGCTCGAACCCCTTTTTGACAAAGTTCATGATACTTACTTGGTTCTTTCTACGGAATTCTTTATAAGATTTTCGATCTGTTTGCGGAATCGTGTTTTCGCCATACTAACTCTGGGTTCCCGGTGCTGTGCGCGAACTGAAACCCCTCCTGGTCGCTAAAAACATGTTTTTTGCTTGAAAAAAACATGTTTTTTGCTTGAAAAAAACTGATTTTTTGAACTCGTTTTTTTGTGTTCCGTAGTTAGAACTAAGTAAGTATCTAGTACTTACTTAGTTCTTACTACGGAACACTTCAGAATCGTGTTTTCGCCATACTAACCTTGGGTTCTTGGTGCTGTGCGCGAACTGAAACCCCTCCCGGTCGCTAAAAACACGTTGTTTGCTTGAAAAAAACTGGTTTTTTGAACTCGTTTTTTTATTTTGGCTCGAACCCCTTTTTGACAAAGTTCTTGATACTTACTTGGTTCTTACTACGGAACACTTCAGAATCGTGTTTTCGCTATACTTTCCTTGGGTTCCTGGCAATGTGCGCGAACTGAAACCCTTCCTGGTCGCTGAAAACACGTTTTTTGCCTGATAAAAACTGTTTTTTTAAACACGTTTTTTTAATTTTGGCACCAACCCATTTTCACAAAATTCTTGATACTTACTTGGTTCTAACTACGGAATTCTTTATTAGATTTTCGATCTGTTTGCGGAATCGTGTTTTCGCCATACAAACCTTGGGTTCCCGGCGCTGTGCGCGAACTGCAACCACTCCTGGTCGCTGAAAACACGTTTTTTATCTGATAAAAACTGTTTTATTTAACACGTTTTTTAATTTTGGAACCAACCCCTTTTTGACAAAATTCTTGATACTTACTTGGTTCTAACTACGGAATTCTTCATAAGATTTTCGATCTGTTTAAGGAATTGTGTTTTCGCCATACTAACCTTGGGTTCCCGGCGCTGTGCGCGAATTAAAATCCCTCCTGGTCGCTGAAAACACTTTTTTGGTTGAAAAAAACTAGTTTTTTGAACTCGTTTTTTTATTTTGGCTCGAACCCCTTTTTGACAAAGTTCATGATACTTACTTGGTTCTTTCTACGGAATTCTTTATAAGATTTTCGATCTGTTTGCGGAATCGTGTTTTCGCCATACTAACTCTGGGTTCCCGGTGCTGTGCGCGAACTGAAACCCCTCCTGGTCGCTAAAAACATGTTTTTTGCTTGAAAAAAACATGTTTTTTGCTTGAAAAAAACTGATTTTTTGAACTCGTTTTTTTGTGTTCCGTAGTTAGAACTAAGTAAGTATCTAGTACTTACTTAGTTCTTACTACGGAACACTTCAGAATCGTGTTTTCGCTATACTTTCCTTGGGTTCCTGGCAATGTGCGCGAACTGAAACCCTTCCTGGTCGCTGAAAACACGTTTTTTGCCTGATAAAAACTGTTTTTTTAAACACGTTTTTTTAATTTTGGCACCAACCCATTTTTAACAAAATTCTTGATGTTTACTTGGTTCTAACTACGGAACCATTCTGAAGAAAACTGGTTTTTTGAACACGTTTTTCAATTTTAGAACCAACCCATTTTCACAAAATTCTTGATACTTACTTGGTTCTAACTACGGAATTCTTTATTAGATTTTCGATCTGTTTGCGGAATCGTGTTTTCGCCATACAAACCTTGGGTTCCCGGCGCTGTGCGCGAACTGCAACCACTCCTGGTCGCTGAAAACACGTTTTTTATCTGATAAAAACTGTTTTATTTAACACGTTTTTTAATTTTGGAACCAACCCCTTTTTGACAAAATTCTTGATACTTACTTGGTTCTAACTACGGAATTCTTCATAAGATTTTCGATCTGTTTAAGGAATTGTGTTTTCGCCATACTAACCTTGGGTTCCCGGCGCTGTGCGCGAATTAAAATCCCTCCTGGTCGCTGAAAACACTTTTTTGGTTGAAAAAAACTAGTTTTTTGAACTCGTTTTTTTATTTTGGCTCGAACCCCTTTTTGACAAAGTTCATGATACTTACTTGGTTCTTTCTACGGAATTCTTTATAAGATTTTCGATCTGTTTGCGGAATCGTGTTTTCGCCATACTAACTCTGGGTTCCCGGTGCTGTGCGCGAACTGAAACCCCTCCTGGTCGCTAAAAACATGTTTTTTGCTTGAAAAAAACATGTTTTTTGCTTGAAAAAAAACTGATTTTTTGAACTCGTTTTTTTGTGTTCCGTAGTTAGAACTAAGTAAGTATCTAGTACTTACTTAGTTCTTACTACGGAACACTTCAGAATCGTGTTTTCGCTATACTTTCCTTGGGTTCCTGGCAATGTGCGCGAACTGAAACCCTTCCTGGTCGCTGAAAACACGTTTTTTGCCTGATAAAAACTGTTTTTTTAAACACGTTTTTTTAATTTTGGCACCAACCCATTTTTAACAAAATTCTTGATGTTTACTTGGTTCTAACTACGGAACCATTCTGAAGAAAACTGGTTTTTTGAACACGTTTTTCAATTTTAGAACCAACCCATTTTCACAAAATTCTTGATACTTACTTGGTTCTAACTACGGAATTCTTTATTAGATTTTCGATCTGTTTGCGGAATCGTGTTTTCGCCATACAAACCTTGGGTTCCCGGCGCTGTGCGCGAACTGCAACCACTCCTGGTCGCTGAAAACACGTTTTTTATCTGATAAAAACTGTTTTATTTAACACGTTTTTTAATTTTGGAACCAACCCCTTTTTGACAAAATTCTTGATACTTACTTGGTTCTAACTACGGAATTCTTCATAAGATTTTCGATCTGTTTAAGGAATTGTGTTTTCGCCATACTAACCTTGGGTTCCCGGCGCTGTGCGCGAATTAAAATCCCTCCTGGTCGCTGAAAACACTTTTTTGGTTGAAAAAAACTAGTTTTTTGAACTCGTTTTTTTATTTTGGCTCGAACCCCTTTTTGACAAAGTTCATGATACTTACTTGGTTCTTTCTACGGAATTCTTTATGAGATTTTCGATCTGTTTGCGGAATCGTGTTTTCGCCATACTAACTCTGGGTTCCCGGTGCTGTGCGCGAACTGAAACCCCTCCTGGTCGCTAAAAACATGTTTTTTGCTTGAAAAAAACATGTTTTTTGCTTGAAAAAAACTGATTTTTTGAACTCGTTTTTTTGTGTTCCGTAGTTAGAACTAAGTAAGTATCTAGTACTTACTTAGTTCTTACTACGGAACACTTCAGAATCGTGTTTTCGCTATACTTT
This sequence comes from Melanchra persicariae, assembly GCA_947386135.1. Taxonomy (NCBI): domain Eukaryota; kingdom Metazoa; phylum Arthropoda; class Insecta; order Lepidoptera; family Noctuidae; genus Melanchra; species Melanchra persicariae. Next base: position 12,931,585 of record OX376672.1, on the reverse strand, counting down.
CCTTGGGTTCCTGGCAATGTGCGCGAACTGAAACCCTTCCTGGTCGCTGAAAACACGTTTTTTGCCTGATAAAAACTGTTTTTTTAAACACGTTTTTTTAATTTTGGCACCAACCCATTTTTAACAAAATTCTTGATGTTTACTTGGTTCTAACTACGGAACCATTCTGAAGAAAACTGGTTTTTTGAACACGTTTTTCAATTTTAGAACCAACCCATTTTCACAAAATTCTTGATACTTACTTGGTTCTAACTACGGAATTCTTTATTAGATTTTCGATCTGTTTGCGGAATCGTGTTTTCGCCATACAAACCTTGGGTTCCCGGCGCTGTGCGCGAACTGCAACCACTCCTGGTCGCTGAAAACACGTTTTTTATCTGATAAAAACTGTTTTATTTAACACGTTTTTTAATTTTGGAACCAACCCCTTTTTGACAAAATTCTTGATACTTACTTGGTTCTAACTACGGAATTCTTCATAAGATTTTCGATCTGTTTAAGGAATTGTGTTTTCGCCATACTAACCTTGGGTTCCCGGCGCTGTGCGCGAATTAAAATCCCTCCTGGTCGCTGAAAACACTTTTTTGGTTGAAAAAAACTAGTTTTTTGAACTCGTTTTTATATTTTGGCTCGAACCCCTTTTTGACAAAGTTCATGATACTTACTTGGTTCTTTCTACGGAATTCTTTATAAGATTTTCGATCTGTTTGCGGAATCGTGTTTTCGCCATACTAACTCTGGGTTCCCGGTGCTGTGCGCGAACTGAAACCCCTCCTGGTCGCTAAAAACATGTTTTTTGCTTGAAAAAAACATGTTTTTTGCTTGAAAAAAACTGATTTTTTGAACTCGTTTTTTTGTGTTCCGTAGTTAGAACTAAGTAAGTATCTAGTACTTACTTAGTTCTTACTACGGAACACTTCAGAATCGTGTTTTCGCTATACTTTCCTTGGGTTCCTGGCAATGTGCGCGAACTGAAACCCTTCCTGGTCGCTGAAAACACGTTTTTTGCCTGATAAAAACTGTTTTTTTAAACACGTTTTTTTAATTTTGGCACCAACCCATTTTTAACAAAATTCTTGATGTTTACTTGGTTCTAACTACGGAACCATTCTGAAGAAAACTGGTTTTTTGAACACGTTTTTCAATTTTAGAACCAACCCATTTTCACAAAATTCTTGATACTTACTTGGTTCTAACTACGGAATTCTTTATTAGATTTTCGATCTGTTTGCGGAATCGTGTTTTCGCCATACAAACCTTGGGTTCCCGGCGCTGTGCGCGAACTGCAACCACTCCTGGTCGCTGAAAACACGTTTTTTATCTGATAAAAACTGTTTTATTTAACACGTTTTTTAATTTTGGAACCAACCCCTTTTTGACAAAATTCTTGATACTTACTTGGTTCTAACTACGGAATTCTTCATAAGATTTTCGATCTGTTTAAGGAATTGTGTTTTCGCCATACTAACCTTGGGTTCCCGGCGCTGTGCGCGAATTAAAATCCCTCCTGGTCGCTGAAAACACTTTTTTGGTTGAAAAAAACTAGTTTTTTGAACTCGTTTTTTTATTTTGGCTCGAACCCCTTTTTGACAAAGTTCATGATACTTACTTGGTTCTTTCTACGGAATTCTTTATAAGATTTTCGATCTGTTTGCGGAATCGTGTTTTCGCCATACTAACTCTGGGTTCCCGGTGCTGTGCGCGAACTGAAACCCCTCCTGGTCGCTAAAAACATGTTTTTTGCTTGAAAAAAACATGTTTTTTGCTTGAAAAAAACTGATTTTTTGAACTCGTTTTTTTGTGTTCCGTAGTTAGAACTAAGTAAGTATCTAGTACTTACTTAGTTCTTACTACGGAACACTTCAGAATCGTGTTTTCGCTATACTTTCCTTGGGTTCCTGGCAATGTGCGCGAACTGAAACCCTTCCTGGTCGCTGAAAACACGTTTTTTGCCTGATAAAAACTGTTTTTTTAAACACGTTTTTTTAATTTTGGCACCAACCCATTTTTAACAAAATTCTTGATGTTTACTTGGTTCTAACTACGGAACCATTCTGAAGAAAACTGGTTTTTTGAACACGTTTTTCAATTTTAGAACCAACCCATTTTCACAAAATTCTTGATACTTACTTGGTTCTAACTACGGAATTCTTTATTAGATTTTCGATCTGTTTGCGGAATCGTGTTTTCGCCATACAAACCTTGGGTTCCCGGCGCTGTGCGCGAACTGCAACCACTCCTGGTCGCTGAAAACACGTTTTTTATCTGATAAAAACTGTTTTATTTAACACGTTTTTTAATTTTGGAACCAACCCCTTTTTGACAAAATTCTTGATACTTACTTGGTTCTAACTACGGAATTCTTCATAAGATTTTCGATCTGTTTAAGGAATTGTGTTTTCGCCATACTAACCTTGGGTTCCCGGCGCTGTGCGCGAATTAAAATCCCTCCTGGTCGCTGAAAACACTTTTTTGGTTGAAAAAAACTAGTTTTTTGAACTCGTTTTTTTATTTTGGCTCGAACCCCTTTTTGACAAAGTTCATGATACTTACTTGGTTCTTTCTACGGAATTCTTTATAAGATTTTCGATCTGTTTGCGGAATCGTGTTTTCGCCATACTAACTCTGGGTTCCCGGTGCTGTGCGCGAACTGAAACCCCTCCTGGTCGCTAAAAACATGTTTTTTGCTTGAAAAAAACATGTTTTTTGCTTGAAAAAAACTGATTTTTTGAACTCGTTTTTTTGTGTTCCGTAGTTAGAACTAAGTAAGTATCTAGTACTTACTTAGTTCTTACTACGGAACACTTCAGAATCGTGTTTTCGCTATACTTTCCTTGGGTTCCTGGCAATGTGCGCGAACTGAAACCCTTCCTGGTCGCTGAAAACACGTTTTTTGCCTGATAAAAACTGTTTTTTTAAACACGTTTTTTTAATTTTGGCACCAACCCATTTTTAACAAAATTCTTGATGTTTACTTGGTTCTAACTACGGAACCATTCTGAAGAAAACTGGTTTTTTGAACACGTTTTTCAATTTTAGAACCAACCCATTTTCACAAAATTCTTGATACTTACTTGGTTCTAACTACGGAATTCTTTATTAGATTTTCGATCTGTTTGCGGAATCGTGTTTTCGCCATACAAACCTTGGGTTCCCGGCGCTGTGCGCGAACTGCAACCACTCCTGGTCGCTGAAAACACGTTTTTTATCTGATAAAAACTGTTTTATTTAACACGTTTTTTAATTTTGGAACCAACCCCTTTTTGACAAAATTCTTGATACTTACTTGGTTCTAACTACGGAATTCTTCATAAGATTTTCGATCTGTTTAAGGAATTGTGTTTTCGCCATACTAACCTTGGGTTCCCGGCGCTGTGCGCGAATTAAAATCCCTCCTGGTCGCTGAAAACACTTTTTTGGTTGAAAAAAACTAGTTTTTTGAACTCGTTTTTTTATTTTGGCTCGAACCCCTTTTTGACAAAGTTCATGATACTTACTTGGTTCTTTCTACGGAATTCTTTATAAGATTTTCGATCTGTTTGCGGAATCGTGTTTTCGCCATACTAACTCTGGGTTCCCGGTGCTGTGCGCGAACTGAAACCCCTCCTGGTCGCTAAAAACATGTTTTTTGCTTGAAAAAAACATGTTTTTTGCTTGAAAAAAACTGATTTTTTGAACTCGTTTTTTTGTGTTCCGTAGTTAGAACTAAGTAAGTATCTAGTACTTACTTAGTTCTTACTACGGAACACTTCAGAATCGTGTTTTCGCTATACTTTCCTTGGGTTCCTGGCAATGTGCGCGAACTGAAACCCTTCCTGGTCGCTGAAAACACGTTTTTTGCCTGATAAAAACTGTTTTTTTAAACACGTTTTTTTAATTTTGGCACCAACCCATTTTTAACAAAATTCTTGATGTTTACTTGGTTCTAACTACGGAACCATTCTGAAGAAAACTGGTTTTTTGAACACGTTTTTCAATTTTAGAACCAACCCATTTTCACAAAATTCTTGATACTTACTTGGTTCTAACTACGGAATTCTTTATTAGATTTTCGATCTGTTTGCGGAATCGTGTTTTCGCCATACAAACCTTGGGTTCCCGGCGCTGTGCGCGAACTGCAACCACTCCTGGTCGCTGAAAACACGTTTTTTATCTGATAAAAACTGTTTTATTTAACACGTTTTTTAATTTTGGAACCAACCCCTTTTTGACAAAATTCTTGATACTTACTTGGTTCTAACTACGGAATTCTTCATAAGATTTTCGATCTGTTTAAGGAATTGTGTTTTCGCCATACTAACCTTGGGTTCCCGGCGCTGTGCGCGAATTAAAATCCCTCCTGGTCGCTGAAAACACTTTTTTGGTTGAAAAAAACTAGTTTTTTGAACTCGTTTTTTTATTTTGGCTCGAACCCCTTTTTGACAAAGTTCATGATACTTACTTGGTTCTTTCTACGGAATTCTTTATAAGATTTTCGATCTGTTTGCGGAATCGTGTTTTCGCCATACTAACTCTGGGTTCCCGGTGCTGTGCGCGAACTGAAACCCCTCCTGGTCGCTAAAAACATGTTTTTTGCTTGAAAAAAACATGTTTTTTGCTTGAAAAAAACTGATTTTTTGAACTCGTTTTTTTGTGTTCCGTAGTTAGAACTAAGTAAGTATCTAGTACTTACTTAGTTCTTACTACGGAACACTTCAGAATCGTGTTTTCGCTATACTTTCCTTGGGTTCCTGGCAATGTGCGCGAACTGAAACCCTTCCTGGTCGCTGAAAACACGTTTTTTGCCTGATAAAAACTGTTTTTTTAAACACGTTTTTTTAATTTTGGCACCAACCCATTTTTAACAAAATTCTTGATGTTTACTTGGTTCTAACTACGGAACCATTCTGAAGAAAACTGGTTTTTTGAACACGTTTTTCAATTTTAGAACCAACCCATTTTCACAAAATTCTTGATACTTACTTGGTTCTAACTACGGAATTCTTTATTAGATTTTCGATCTGTTTGCGGAATCGTGTTTTCGCCATACAAACCTTGGGTTCCCGGCGCTGTGCGCGAACTGCAACCACTCCTGGTCGCTGAAAACACGTTTTTTATCTGATAAAAACTGTTTTATTTAACACGTTTTTTAATTTTGGAACCAACCCCTTTTTGACAAAATTCTTGATACTTACTTGGTTCTAACTACGGAATTCTTCATAAGATTTTCGATCTGTTTAAGGAATTGTGTTTTCGCCATACTAACCTTGGGTTCCCGGCGCTGTGCGCGAATTAAAATCCCTCCTGGTCGCTGAAAACACTTTTTTGGTTGAAAAAAACTAGTTTTTTGAACTCGTTTTTTTATTTTGGCTCGAACCCCTTTTTGACAAAGTTCATGATACTTACTTGGTTCTTTCTACGGAATTCTTTATAAGATTTTCGATCTGTTTGCGGAATCGTGTTTTCGCCATACTAACTCTGGGTTCCCGGTGCTGTGCGCGAACTGAAACCCCTCCTGGTCGCTAAAAACATGTTTTTTGCTTGAAAAAAACATGTTTTTTGCTTGAAAAAAACTGATTTTTTGAACTCGTTTTTTTGTGTTCCGTAGTTAGAACTAAGTAAGTATCTAGTACTTACTTAGTTCTTACTACGGAACACTTCAGAATCGTGTTTTCGCTATACTTTCCTTGGGTTCCTGGCAATGTGCGCGAACTGAAACCCTTCCTGGTCGCTGAAAACACGTTTTTTGCCTGATAAAAACTGTTTTTTTAAACACGTTTTTTTAATTTTGGCACCAACCCATTTTTAACAAAATTCTTGATGTTTACTTGGTTCTAACTACGGAACCATTCTGAAGAAAACTGGTTTTTTGAACACGTTTTTCAATTTTAGAACCAACCCATTTTCACAAAATTCTTGATACTTACTTGGTTCTAACTACGGAATTCTTTATTAGATTTTCGATCTGTTTGCGGAATCGTGTTTTCGCCATACAAACCTTGGGTTCCCGGCGCTGTGCGCGAACTGCAACCACTCCTGGTCGCTGAAAACACGTTTTTTATCTGATAAAAACTGTTTTATTTAACACGTTTTTTAATTTTGGAACCAACCCCTTTTTGACAAAATTCTTGATACTTACTTGGTTCTAACTACGGAATTCTTCATAAGATTTTCGATCTGTTTAAGGAATTGTGTTTTCGCCATACTAACCTTGGGTTCCCGGCGCTGTGCGCGAATTAAAATCCCTCCTGGTCGCTGAAAACACTTTTTTGGTTGAAAAAAACTAGTTTTTTGAACTCGTTTTTTTATTTTGGCTCGAACCCCTTTTTGACAAAGTTCATGATACTTACTTGGTTCTTTCTACGGAATTCTTTATAAGATTTTCGATCTGTTTGCGGAATCGTGTTTTCGCCATACTAACTCTGGGTTCCCGGTGCTGTGCGCGAACTGAAACCCCTCCTGGTCGCTAAAAACATGTTTTTTGCTTGAAAAAAACATGTTTTTTGCTTGAAAAAAACTGATTTTTTGAACTCGTTTTTTTGTGTTCCGTAGTTAGAACTAAGTAAGTATCTAGTACTTACTTAGTTCTTACTACGGAACACTTCAGAATCGTGTTTTCGCTATACTTTCCTTGGGTTCCTGGCAATGTGCGCGAACTGAAACCCTTCCTGGTCGCTGAAAACACGTTTTTTGCCTGATAAAAACTGTTTTTTTAAACACGTTTTTTTAATTTTGGCACCAACCCATTTTTAACAAAATTCTTGATGTTTACTTGGTTCTAACTACGGAACCATTCTGAAGAAAACTGGTTTTTTGAACACGTTTTTCAATTTTAGAACCAACCCATTTTCACAAAATTCTTGATACTTACTTGGTTCTAACTACGGAATTCTTTATTAGATTTTCGATCTGTTTGCGGAATCGTGTTTTCGCCATACAAACCTTGGGTTCCCGGCGCTGTGCGCGAACTGCAACCACTCCTGGTCGCTGAAAACACGTTTTTTATCTGATAAAAACTGTTTTATTTAACACGTTTTTTAATTTTGGAACCAACCCCTTTTTGACAAAATTCTTGATACTTACTTGGTTCTAACTACGGAATTCTTCATAAGATTTTCGATCTGTTTAAGGAATTGTGTTTTCGCCATACTAACCTTGGGTTCCCGGCGCTGTGCGCGAATTAAAATCCCTCCTGGTCGCTGAAAACACTTTTTTGGTTGAAAAAAACTAGTTTTTTGAACTCGTTTTTTTATTTTGGCTCGAACCCCTTTTTGACAAAGTTCATGATACTTACTTGGTTCTTTCTACGGAATTCTTTATAAGATTTTCGATCTGTTTGCGGAATCGTGTTTTCGCCATACTAACTCTGGGTTCCCGGTGCTGTGCGCGAACTGAAACCCCTCCTGGTCGCTAAAAACATGTTTTTTGCTTGAAAAAAACATGTTTTTTGCTTGAAAAAAACTGATTTTTTGAACTCGTTTTTTTGTGTTCCGTAGTTAGAACTAAGTAAGTATCTAGTACTTACTTAGTTCTTACTACGGAACACTTCAGAATCGTGTTTTCGCTATACTTTCCTTGGGTTCCTGGCAATGTGCGCGAACTGAAACCCTTCCTGGTCGCTGAAAACACGTTTTTTGCCTGATAAAAACTGTTTTTTTAAACACGTTTTTTTAATTTTGGCACCAACCCATTTTTAACAAAATTCTTGATGTTTACTTGGTTCTAACTACGGAACCATTCTGAAGAAAACTGGTTTTTTGAACACGTTTTTCAATTTTAGAACCAACCCATTTTCACAAAATTCTTGATACTTACTTGGTTCTAACTACGGAATTCTTTATTAGATTTTCGATCTGTTTGCGGAATCGTGTTTTCGCCATACAAACCTTGGGTTCCCGGCGCTGTGCGCGAACTGCAACCACTCCTGGTCGCTGAAAACACGTTTTTTATCTGATAAAAACTGTTTTATTTAACACGTTTTTTAATTTTGGAACCAACCCCTTTTTGACAAAATTCTTGATACTTACTTGGTTCTAACTACGGAATTCTTCATAAGATTTTCGATCTGTTTAAGGAATTGTGTTTTCGCCATACTAACCTTGGGTTCCCGGCGCTGTGCGCGAATTAAAATCCCTCCTGGTCGCTGAAAACACTTTTTTGGTTGAAAAAAACTAGTTTTTTGAACTCGTTTTTTTATTTTGGCTCGAACCCCTTTTTGACAAAGTTCATGATACTTACTTGGTTCTTTCTACGGAATTCTTTATAAGATTTTCGATCTGTTTGCGGAATCGTGTTTTCGCCATACTAACTCTGGGTTCCCGGTGCTGTGCGCGAACTGAAACCCCTCCTGGTCGCTAAAAACATGTTTTTTGCTTGAAAAAAACATGTTTTTTGCTTGAAAAAAACTGATTTTTTGAACTCGTTTTTTTGTGTTCCGTAGTTAGAACTAAGTAAGTATCTAGTACTTACTTAGTTCTTACTACGGAACACTTCAGAATCGTGTTTTCGCTATACTTTCCTTGGGTTCCTGGCAATGTGCGCGAACTGAAACCCTTCCTGGTCGCTGAAAACACGTTTTTTGCCTGATAAAAACTGTTTTTTTAAACACGTTTTTTTAATTTTGGCACCAACCCATTTTTAACAAAATTCTTGATGTTTACTTGGTTCTAACTACGGAACCATTCTGAAGAAAACTGGTTTTTTGAACACGTTTTTCAATTTTAGAACCAACCCATTTTCACAAAATTCTTGATACTTACTTGGTTCTAACTACGGAATTCTTTATTAGATTTTCGATCTGTTTGCGGAATCGTGTTTTCGCCATACAAACCTTGGGTTCCCGGCGCTGTGCGCGAACTGCAACCACTCCTGGTCGCTGAAAACACGTTTTTTATCTGATAAAAACTGTTTTATTTAACACGTTTTTTAATTTTGGAACCAACCCCTTTTTGACAAAATTCTTGATACTTACTTGGTTCTAACTACGGAATTCTTCATAAGATTTTCGATCTGTTTAAGGAATTGTGTTTTCGCCATACTAACCTTGGGTTCCCGGCGCTGTGCGCGAATTAAAATCCCTCCTGGTCGCTGAAAACACTTTTTTGGTTGAAAAAAACTAGTTTTTTGAACTCGTTTTTTTATTTTGGCTCGAACCCCTTTTTGACAAAGTTCATGATACTTACTTGGTTCTTTCTACGGAATTCTTTATAAGATTTTCGATCTGTTTGCGGAATCGTGTTTTCGCCATACTAACTCTGGGTTCCCGGTGCTGTGCGCGAACTGAAACCCCTCCTGGTCGCTAAAAACATGTTTTTTGCTTGAAAAAAACATGTTTTTTGCTTGAAAAAAACTGATTTTTTGAACTCGTTTTTTTGTGTTCCGTAGTTAGAACTAAGTAAGTATCTAGTACTTACTTAGTTCTTACTACGGAACACTTCAGAATCGTGTTTTCGCTATACTTTCCTTGGGTTCCTGGCAATGTGCGCGAACTGAAACCCTTCCTGGTCGCTGAAAACACGTTTTTTGCCTGATAAAAACTGTTTTTTTAAACACGTTTTTTTAATTTTGGCACCAACCCATTTTTAACAAAATTCTTGATGTTTACTTGGTTCTAACTACGGAACCATTCTGAAGAAAACTGGTTTTTTGAACACGTTTTTCAATTTTAGAACCAACCCATTTTCACAAAATTCTTGATACTTACTTGGTTCTAACTACGGAATTCTTTATTAGATTTTCGATCTGTTTGCGGAATCGTGTTTTCGCCATACAAACCTTGGGTTCCCGGCGCTGTGCGCGAACTGCAACCACTCCTGGTCGCTGAAAACACGTTTTTTATCTGATAAAAACTGTTTTATTTAACACGTTTTTTAATTTTGGAACCAACCCCTTTTTGACAAAATTCTTGATACTTACTTGGTTCTAACTACGGAATTCTTCATAAGATTTTCGATCTGTTTAAGGAATTGTGTTTTCGCCATACTAACCTTGGGTTCCCGGCGCTGTGCGCGAATTAAAATCCCTCCTGGTCGCTGAAAACACTTTTTTGGTTGAAAAAAACTAGTTTTTTGAACTCGTTTTTTTATTTTGGCTCGAACCCCTTTTTGACAAAGTTCATGATACTTACTTGGTTCTTTCTACGGAATTCTTTATAAGATTTTCGATCTGTTTGCGGAATCGTGTTTTCGCCATACTAACTCTGGGTTCCCGGTGCTGTGCGCGAACTGAAACCCCTCCTGGTCGCTAAAAACATGTTTTTTGCTTGAAAAAAACATGTTTTTTGCTTGAAAAAAACTGATTTTTTGAACTCGTTTTTTTGTGTTCCGTAGTTAGAACTAAGTAAGTATCTAGTACTTACTTAGTTCTTACTACGGAACACTTCAGAATCGTGTTTTCGCTATACTTTCCTTGGGTTCCTGGCAATGTGCGCGAACTGAAACCCTTCCTGGTCGCTGAAAACACGTTTTTTGCCTGATAAAAACTGTTTTTTTAAACACGTTTTTTTAATTTTGGCACCAACCCATTTTTAACAAAATTCTTGATGTTTACTTGGTTCTAACTACGGAACCATTCTGAAGAAAACTGGTTTTTTGAACACGTTTTTCAATTTTAGAACCAACCCATTTTCACAAAATTCTTGATACTTACTTGGTTCTAACTACGGAATTCTTTATTAGATTTTCGATCTGTTTGCGGAATCGTGTTTTCGCCATACAAACCTTGGGTTCCCGGCGCTGTGCGCGAACTGCAACCACTCCTGGTCGCTGAAAACACGTTTTTTATCTGATAAAAACTGTTTTATTTAACACGTTTTTTAATTTTGGAACCAACCCCTTTTTGACAAAATTCTTGATACTTACTTGGTTCTAACTACGGAATTCTTCATAAGATTTTCGATCTGTTTAAGGAATTGTGTTTTCGCCATACTAACCTTGGGTTCCCGGCGCTGTGCGCGAATTAAAATCCCTCCTGGTCGCTGAAAACACTTTTTTGGTTGAAAAAAACTAGTTTTTTGAACTCGTTTTTTTATTTTGGCTCGAACCCCTTTTTGACAAAGTTCATGATACTTACTTGGTTCTTTCTACGGAATTCTTTATAAGATTTTCGATCTGTTTGCGGAATCGTGTTTTCGCCATACTAACTCTGGGTTCCCGGTGCTGTGCGCGAACTGAAACCCCTCCTGGTCGCTAAAAACATGTTTTTTGCTTGAAAAAAACATGTTTTTTGCTTGAAAAAAACTGATTTTTTGAACTCGTTTTTTTGTGTTCCGTAGTTAGAACTAAGTAAGTATCTAGTACTTACTTAGTTCTTACTACGGAACACTTCAGAATCGTGTTTTCGCTATACTTTCCTTGGGTTCCTGGCAATGTGCGCGAACTGAAACCCTTCCTGGTCGCTGAAAACACGTTTTTTGCCTGATAAAAACTGTTTTTTTAAACACGTTTTTTTAATTTTGGCACCAACCCATTTTTAACAAAATTCTTGATGTTTACTTGGTTCTAACTACGGAACCATTCTGAAGAAAACTGGTTTTTTGAACACGTTTTTCAATTTTAGAACCAACCCATTTTCACAAAATTCTTGATACTTACTTGGTTCTAACTACGGAATTCTTTATTAGATTTTCGATCTGTTTGCGGAATCGTGTTTTCGCCATACAAACCTTGGGTTCCCGGCGCTGTGCGCGAACTGCAACCACTCCTGGTCGCTGAAAACACGTTTTTTATCTGATAAAAACTGTTTTATTTAACACGTTTTTTAATTTTGGAACCAACCCCTTTTTGACAAAATTCTTGATACTTACTTGGTTCTAACTACGGAATTCTTCATAAGATTTTCGATCTGTTTAAGGAATTGTGTTTTCGCCATACTAACCTTGGGTTCCCGGCGCTGTGCGCGAATTAAAATCCCTCCTGGTCGCTGAAAACACTTTTTTGGTTGAAAAAAACTAGTTTTTTGAACTCGTTTTTTTATTTTGGCTCGAACCCCTTTTTGACAAAGTTCATGATACTTACTTGGTTCTTTCTACGGAATTCTTTATAAGATTTTCGATCTGTTTGCGGAATCGTGTTTTCGCCATACTAACTCTGGGTTCCCGGTGCTGTGCGCGAACTGAAACCCCTCCTGGTCGCTAAAAACATGTTTTTTGCTTGAAAAAAACATGTTTTTTGCTTGAAAAAAACTGATTTTTTGAACTCGTTTTTTTGTGTTCCGTAGTTAGAACTAAGTAAGTATCTAGTACTTACTTAGTTCTTACTACGGAACACTTCAGAATCGTGTTTTCGCTATACTTTCCTTGGGTTCCTGGCAATGTGCGCGAACTGAAACCCTTCCTGGTCGCTGAAAACACGTTTTTTGCCTGATAAAAACTGTTTTTTTAAACACGTTTTTTTAATTTTGGCACCAACCCATTTTTAACAAAATTCTTGATGTTTACTTGGTTCTAACTACGGAACCATTCTGAAGAAAACTGGTTTTTTGAACACGTTTTTCAATTTTAGAACCAACCCATTTTCACAAAATTCTTGATACTTACTTGGTTCTAACTACGGAATTCTTTATTAGATTTTCGATCTGTTTGCGGAATCGTGTTTTCGCCATACAAACCTTGGGTTCCCGGCGCTGTGCGCGAACTGCAACCACTCCTGGTCGCTGAAAACACGTTTTTTATCTGATAAAAACTGTTTTATTTAACACGTTTTTTAATTTTGGAACCAACCCCTTTTTGACAAAATTCTTGATACTTACTTGGTTCTAACTACGGAATTCTTCATAAGATTTTCGATCTGTTTAAGGAATTGTGTTTTCGCCATACTAACCTTGGGTTCCCGGCGCTGTGCGCGAATTAAAATCCCTCCTGGTCGCTGAAAACACTTTTTTGGTTGAAAAAAACTAGTTTTTTGAACTCGTTTTTTTATTTTGGCTCGAACCCCTTTTTGACAAAGTTCATGATACTTACTTGGTTCTTTCTACGGAATTCTTTATAAGATTTTCGATCTGTTTGCGGAATCGTGTTTTCGCCATACTAACTCTGGGTTCCCGGTGCTGTGCGCGAACTGAAACCCCTCCTGGTCGCTAAAAACATGTTTTTTGCTTGAAAAAAACATGTTTTTTGCTTGAAAAAAACTGATTTTTTGAACTCGTTTTTTTGTGTTCCGTAGTTAGAACTAAGTAAGTATCTAGTACTTACTTAGTTCTTACTACGGAACACTTCAGAATCGTGTTTTCGCTATACTTTCCTTGGGTTCCTGGCAATGTGCGCGAACTGAAACCCTTCCTGGTCGCTGAAAACACGTTTTTTGCCTGATAAAAACTGTTTTTTTAAACACGTTTTTTTAATTTTGGCACCAACCCATTTTTAACAAAATTCTTGATGTTTACTTGGTTCTAACTACGGAACCATTCTGAAGAAAACTGGTTTTTTGAACACGTTTTTCAATTTTAGAACCAACCCATTTTCACAAAATTCTTGATACTTACTTGGTTCTAACTACGGAATTCTTTATTAGATTTTCGATCTGTTTGCGGAATCGTGTTTTCGCCATACAAACCTTGGGTTCCCGGCGCTGTGCGCGAACTGCAACCACTCCTGGTCGCTGAAAACACGTTTTTTATCTGATAAAAACTGTTTTATTTAACACGTTTTTTAATTTTGGAACCAACCCCTTTTTGACAAAATTCTTGATACTTACTTGGTTCTAACTACGGAATTCTTCATAAGATTTTCGATCTGTTTAAGGAATTGTGTTTTCGCCATACTAACCTTGGGTTCCCGGCGCTGTGCGCGAATTAAAATCCCTCCTGGTCGCTGAAAACACTTTTTTGGTTGAAAAAAACTAGTTTTTTGAACTCGTTTTTTTATTTTGGCTCGAACCCCTTTTTGACAAAGTTCATGATACTTACTTGGTTCTTTCTACGGAATTCTTTATAAGATTTTCGATCTGTTTGCGGAATCGTGTTTTCGCCATACTAACTCTGGGTTCCCGGTGCTGTGCGCGAACTGAAACCCCTCCTGGTCGCTAAAAACATGTTTTTTGCTTGAAAAAAACATGTTTTTTGCTTGAAGAAAACTGATTTTTTGAACTCGTTTTTTTGTGTTCCGTAGTTAGAACTAAGTAAGTATCTAGTACTTACTTAGTTCTTACTACGGAACACTTCAGAATCGTGTTTTCGCTATACTTTCCTTGGGTTCCTGGCAATGTGCGCGAACTGAAACCCTTCCTGGTCGCTGAAAACACGTTTTTTGCCTGATAAAAACTGTTTTTTTAAACACGTTTTTTTAATTTTGGCACCAACCCATTTTTAACAAAATTCTTGATGTTTACTTGGTTCTAACTACGGAACCATTCTGAAGAAAACTGGTTTTTTGAACACGTTTTTCAATTTTAGAACCAACCCATTTTCACAAAATTCTTGATACTTACTTGGTTCTAACTACGGAATTCTTTATTAGATTTTCGATCTGTTTGCGGAATCGTGTTTTCGCCATACAAACCTTGGGTTCCCGGCGCTGTGCGCGAACTGCAACCACTCCTGGTCGCTGAAAACACGTTTTTTATCTGATAAAAACTGTTTTATTTAACACGTTTTTTAATTTTGGAACCAACCCCTTTTTGACAAAATTCTTGATACTTACTTGGTTCTAACTACGGAATTCTTCATAAGATTTTCGATCTGTTTAAGGAATTGTGTTTTCGCCATACTAACCTTGGGTTCCCGGCGCTGTGCGCGAATTAAAATCCCTCCTGGTCGCTGAAAACACTTTTTTGGTTGAAAAAAACTAGTTTTTTGAACTCGTTTTTTTATTTTGGCTCGAACCCCTTTTTGACAAAGTTCATGATACTTACTTGGTTCTTTCTACGGAATTCTTTATAAGATTTTCGATCTGTTTGCGGAATCGTGTTTTCGCCATACTAACTCTGGGTTCCCGGTGCTGTGCGCGAACTGAAACCCCTCCTGGTCGCTAAAAACATGTTTTTTGCTTGAAAAAAACATGTTTTTTGCTTGAAAAAAACTGATTTTTTGAACTCGTTTTTTTGTGTTCCGTAGTTAGAACTAAGTAAGTATCTAGTACTTACTTAGTTCTTACTACGGAACACTTCAGAATCGTGTTTTCGCTATACTTTCCTTGGGTTCCTGGCAATGTGCGCGAACTGAAACCCTTCCTGGTCGCTGAAAACACGTTTTTTGCCTGATAAAAACTGTTTTTTTAAACACGTTTTTTTAATTTTGGCACCAACCCATTTTTAACAAAATTCTTGATGTTTACTTGGTTCTAACTACGGAACCATTCTGAAGAAAACTGGTTTTTTGAACACGTTTTTCAATTTTAGAACCAACCCATTTTCACAAAATTCTTGATACTTACTTGGTTCTAACTACGGAATTCTTTATTAGATTTTCGATCTGTTTGCGGAATCGTGTTTTCGCCATACAAACCTTGGGTTCCCGGCGCTGTGCGCGAACTGCAACCACTCCTGGTCGCTGAAAACACGTTTTTTATCTGATAAAAACTGTTTTATTTAACACGTTTTTTAATTTTGGAACCAACCCCTTTTTGACAAAATTCTTGATACTTACTTGGTTCTAACTACGGAATTCTTCATAAGATTTTCGATCTGTTTAAGGAATTGTGTTTTCGCCATACTAACCTTGGGTTCCCGGCGCTGTGCGCGAATTAAAATCCCTCCTGGTCGCTGAAAACACTTTTTTGGTTGAAAAAAACTAGTTTTTTGAACTCGTTTTTTTATTTTGGCTCGAACCCCTTTTTGACAAAGTTCATGATACTTACTTGGTTCTTTCTACGGAATTCTTTATAAGATTTTCGATCTGTTTGCGGAATCGTGTTTTCGCCATACTAACTCTGGGTTCCCGGTGCTGTGCGCGAACTGAAACCCCTCCTGGTCGCTAAAAACATGTTTTTTGCTTGAAAAAAACATGTTTTTTGCTTGAAAAAAACTGATTTTTTGAACTCGTTTTTTTGTGTTCCGTAGTTAGAACTAAGTAAGTATCTAGTACTTACTTAGTTCTTACTACGGAACACTTCAGAATCGTGTTTTCGCTATACTTTCCTTGGGTTCCTGGCAATGTGCGCGAACTGAAACCCTTCCTGGTCGCTGAAAACACGTTTTTTGCCTGATAAAAACTGTTTTTTTAAACACGTTTTTTTAATTTTGGCACCAACCCATTTTTAACAAAATTCTTGATGTTTACTTGGTTCTAACTACGGAACCATTCTGAAGAAAACTGGTTTTTTGAACACGTTTTTCAATTTTAGAACCAACCCATTTTCACAAAATTCTTGATACTTACTTGGTTCTAACTACGGAATTCTTTATTAGATTTTCGATCTGTTTGCGGAATCGTGTTTTCGCCATACAAACCTTGGGTTCCCGGCGCTGTGCGCGAACTGCAACCACTCCTGGTCGCTGAAAACACGTTTTTTATCTGATAAAAACTGTTTTATTTAACACGTTTTTTAATTTTGGAACCAACCCCTTTTTGACAAAATTCTTGATACTTACTTGGTTCTAACTACGGAATTCTTCATAAGATTTTCGATCTGTTTAAGGAATTGTGTTTTCGCCATACTAACCTTGGGTTCCCGGCGCTGTGCGCGAATTAAAATCCCTCCTGGTCGCTGAAAACACTTTTTTGGTTGAAAAAAACTAGTTTTTTGAACTCGTTTTTTTATTTTGGCTCGAACCCCTTTTTGACAAAGTTCATGATACTTACTTGGTTCTTTCTACGGAATTCTTTATAAGATTTTCGATCTGTTTGCGGAATCGTGTTTTCGCCATACTAACTCTGGGTTCCCGGTGCTGTGCGCGAACTGAAACCCCTCCTGGTCGCTAAAAACATGTTTTTTGCTTGAAAAAAACATGTTTTTTGCTTGAAAAAAACTGATTTTTTGAACTCGTTTTTTTGTGTTCCGTAGTTAGAACTAAGTAAGTATCTAGTACTTACTTAGTTCTTACTACGGAACACTTCAGAATCGTGTTTTCGCTATACTTTCCTTGGGTTCCTGGCAATGTGCGCGAACTGAAACCCTTCCTGGTCGCTGAAAACACGTTTTTTGCCTGATAAAAACTGTTTTTTTAAACACGTTTTTTTAATTTTGGCACCAACCCATTTTTAACAAAATTCTTGATGTTTACTTGGTTCTAACTACGGAACCATTCTGAAGAAAACTGGTTTTTTGAACACGTTTTTCAATTTTAGAACCAACCCATTTTCACAAAATTCTTGATACTTACTTGGTTCTAACTACGGAATTCTTTATTAGATTTTCGATCTGTTTGCGGAATCGTGTTTTCGCCATACAAACCTTGGGTTCCCGGCGCTGTGCGCGAACTGCAACCACTCCTGGTCGCTGAAAACACGTTTTTTATCTGATAAAAACTGTTTTATTTAACACGTTTTTTAATTTTGGAACCAACCCCTTTTTGACAAAATTCTTGATACTTACTTGGTTCTAACTACGGAATTCTTCATAAGATTTTCGATCTGTTTAAGGAATTGTGTTTTCGCCATACTAACCTTGGGTTCCCGGCGCTGTGCGCGAATTAAAATCCCTCCTGGTCGCTGAAAACACTTTTTTGGTTGAAAAAAACTAGTTTTTTGAACTCGTTTTTTTATTTTGGCTCGAACCCCTTTTTGACAAAGTTCATGATACTTACTTGGTTCTTTCTACGGAATTCTTTATAAGATTTTCGATCTGTTTGCGGAATCGTGTTTTCGCCATACTAACTCTGGGTTCCCGGTGCTGTGCGCGAACTGAAACCCCTCCTGGTCGCTAAAAACATGTTTTTTGCTTGAAAAAAACATGTTTTTTGCTTGAAAAAAACTGATTTTTTGAACTCGTTTTTTTGTGTTCCGTAGTTAGAACTAAGTAAGTATCTAGTACTTACTTAGTTCTTACTACGGAACACTTCAGAATCGTGTTTTCGCTATACTTTCCTTGGGTTCCTGGCAATGTGCGCGAACTGAAACCCTTCCTGGTCGCTGAAAACACGTTTTTTGCCTGATAAAAACTGTTTTTTTAAACACGTTTTTTTAATTTTGGCACCAACCCATTTTTAACAAAATTCTTGATGTTTACTTGGTTCTAACTACGGAACCATTCTGAAGAAAACTGGTTTTTTGAACACGTTTTTCAATTTTAGAACCAACCCATTTTCACAAAATTCTTGATACTTACTTGGTTCTAACTACGGAATTCTTTATTAGATTTTCGATCTGTTTGCGGAATCGTGTTTTCGCCATACAAACCTTGGGTTCCCGGCGCTGTGCGCGAACTGCAACCACTCCTGGTCGCTGAAAACACGTTTTTTATCTGATAAAAACTGTTTTATTTAACACGTTTTTTAATTTTGGAACCAACCCCTTTTTGACAAAATTCTTGATACTTACTTGGTTCTAACTACGGAATTCTTCATAAGATTTTCGATCTGTTTAAGGAATTGTGTTTTCGCCATACTAACCTTGGGTTCCCGGCGCTGTGCGCGAATTAAAATCCCTCCTGGTCGCTGAAAACACTTTTTTGGTTGAAAAAAACTAGTTTTTTGAACTCGTTTTTTTATTTTGGCTCGAACCCCTTTTTGACAAAGTTCATGATACTTACTTGGTTCTTTCTACGGAATTCTTTATAAGATTTTCGATCTGTTTGCGGAATCGTGTTTTCGCCATACTAACTCTGGGTTCCCGGTGCTGTGCGCGAACTGAAACCCCTCCTGGTCGCTAAAAACATGTTTTTTGCTTGAAAAAAACATGTTTTTTGCTTGAAAAAAACTGATTTTTTGAACTCGTTTTTTTGTGTTCCGTAGTTAGAACTAAGTAAGTATCTAGTACTTACTTAGTTCTTACTACGGAACACTTCAGAATCGTGTTTTCGCTATACTTTCCTTGGGTTCCTGGCAATGTGCGCGAACTGAAACCCTTCCTGGTCGCTGAAAACACGTTTTTTGCCTGATAAAAACTGTTTTTTTAAACACGTTTTTTTAATTTTGGCACCAACCCATTTTTAACAAAATTCTTGATGTTTACTTGGTTCTAACTACGGAACCATTCTGAAGAAAACTGGTTTTTTGAACACGTTTTTCAATTTTAGAACCAACCCATTTTCACAAAATTCTTGATACTTACTTGGTTCTAACTACGGAATTCTTTATTAGATTTTCGATCTGTTTGCGGAATCGTGTTTTCGCCATACAAACCTTGGGTTCCCGGCGCTGTGCGCGAACTGCAACCACTCCTGGTCGCTGAAAACACGTTTTTTATCTGATAAAAACTGTTTTATTTAACACGTTTTTTAATTTTGGAACCAACCCCTTTTTGACAAAATTCTTGATACTTACTTGGTTCTAACTACGGAATTCTTCATAAGATTTTCGATCTGTTTAAGGAATTGTGTTTTCGCCATACTAACCTTGGGTTCCCGGCGCTGTGCGCGAATTAAAATCCCTCCTGGTCGCTGAAAACACTTTTTTGGTTGAAAAAAACTAGTTTTTTGAACTCGTTTTTTTATTTTGGCTCGAACCCCTTTTTGACAAAGTTCATGATACTTACTTGGTTCTTTCTACGGAATTCTTTATAAGATTTTCGATCTGTTTGCGGAATCGTGTTTTCGCCATACTAACTCTGGGTTCCCGGTGCTGTGCGCGAACTGAAACCCCTCCTGGTCGCTAAAAACATGTTTTTTGCTTGAAAAAAACATGTTTTTTGCTTAAAAAAAACTGATTTTTTGAACTCGTTTTTTTGTGTTCCGTAGTTAGAACTAAGTAAGTATCTAGTACTTACTTAGTTCTTACTACGGAACACTTCAGAATCGTGTTTTCGCTATACTTTCCTTGGGTTCCTGGCAATGTGCGCGAACTGAAACCCTTCCTGGTCGCTGAAAACACGTTTTTTGCCTGATAAAAACTGTTTTTTTAAACACGTTTTTTTAATTTTGGCACCAACCCATTTTTAACAAAATTCTTGATGT
Source organism: Melanchra persicariae (assembly GCA_947386135.1). NCBI lineage: Eukaryota > Metazoa > Arthropoda > Insecta > Lepidoptera > Noctuidae > Melanchra > Melanchra persicariae. Next base: position 12,911,622 of record OX376672.1, on the reverse strand, counting down.
TTACTTGGTTCTAACTACGGAACCATTCTGAAGAAAACTGGTTTTTTGAACACGTTTTTCAATTTTAGAACCAACCCATTTTCACAAAATTCTTGATACTTACTTGGTTCTAACTACGGAATTCTTTATTAGATTTTCGATCTGTTTGCGGAATCGTGTTTTCGCCATACAAACCTTGGGTTCCCGGCGCTGTGCGCGAACTGCAACCACTCCTGGTCGCTGAAAACACGTTTTTTATCTGATAAAAACTGTTTTATTTAACACGTTTTTTAATTTTGGAACCAACCCCTTTTTGACAAAATTCTTGATACTTACTTGGTTCTAACTACGGAATTCTTCATAAGATTTTCGATCTGTTTAAGGAATTGTGTTTTCGCCATACTAACCTTGGGTTCCCGGCGCTGTGCGCGAATTAAAATCCCTCCTGGTCGCTGAAAACACTTTTTTGGTTGAAAAAAACTAGTTTTTTGAACTCGTTTTTTTATTTTGGCTCGAACCCCTTTTTGACAAAGTTCATGATACTTACTTGGTTCTTTCTACGGAATTCTTTATAAGATTTTCGATCTGTTTGCGGAATCGTGTTTTCGCCATACTAACTCTGGGTTCCCGGTGCTGTGCGCGAACTGAAACCCCTCCTGGTCGCTAAAAACATGTTTTTTGCTTGAAAAAAACATGTTTTTTGCTTGAAAAAAACTGATTTTTTGAACTCGTTTTTTTGTGTTCCGTAGTTAGAACTAAGTAAGTATCTAGTACTTACTTAGTTCTTACTACGGAACACTTCAGAATCGTGTTTTCGCTATACTTTCCTTGGGTTCCTGGCAATGTGCGCGAACTGAAACCCTTCCTGGTCGCTGAAAACACGTTTTTTGCCTGATAAAAACTGTTTTTTTAAACACGTTTTTTTAATTTTGGCACCAACCCATTTTTAACAAAATTCTTGATGTTTACTTGGTTCTAACTACGGAACCATTCTGAAGAAAACTGGTTTTTTGAACACGTTTTTCAATTTTAGAACCAACCCATTTTCACAAAATTCTTGATACTTACTTGGTTCTAACTACGGAATTCTTTATTAGATTTTCGATCTGTTTGCGGAATCGTGTTTTCGCCATACAAACCTTGGGTTCCCGGCGCTGTGCGCGAACTGCAACCACTCCTGGTCGCTGAAAACACGTTTTTTATCTGATAAAAACTGTTTTATTTAACACGTTTTTTAATTTTGGAACCAACCCCTTTTTGACAAAATTCTTGATACTTACTTGGTTCTAACTACGGAATTCTTCATAAGATTTTCGATCTGTTTAAGGAATTGTGTTTTCGCCATACTAACCTTGGGTTCCCGGCGCTGTGCGCGAATTAAAATCCCTCCTGGTCGCTGAAAACACTTTTTTGGTTGAAAAAAACTAGTTTTTTGAACTCGTTTTTTTATTTTGGCTCGAACCCCTTTTTGACAAAGTTCATGATACTTACTTGGTTCTTTCTACGGAATTCTTTATAAGATTTTCGATCTGTTTGCGGAATCGTGTTTTCGCCATACTAACTCTGGGTTCCCGGTGCTGTGCGCGAACTGAAACCCCTCCTGGTCGCTAAAAACATGTTTTTTGCTTGAAAAAAACATGTTTTTTGCTTGAAAAAAACTGATTTTTTGAACTCGTTTTTTTGTGTTCCGTAGTTAGAACTAAGTAAGTATCTAGTACTTACTTAGTTCTTACTACGGAACACTTCAGAATCGTGTTTTCGCTATACTTTCCTTGGGTTCCTGGCAATGTGCGCGAACTGAAACCCTTCCTGGTCGCTGAAAACACGTTTTTTGCCTGATAAAAACTGTTTTTTTAAACACGTTTTTTTAATTTTGGCACCAACCCATTTTTAACAAAATTCTTGATGTTTACTTGGTTCTAACTACGGAACCATTCTGAAGAAAACTGGTTTTTTGAACACGTTTTTCAATTTTAGAACCAACCCATTTTCACAAAATTCTTGATACTTACTTGGTTCTAACTACGGAATTCTTTATTAGATTTTCGATCTGTTTGCGGAATCGTGTTTTCGCCATACAAACCTTGGGTTCCCGGCGCTGTGCGCGAACTGCAACCACTCCTGGTCGCTGAAAACACGTTTTTTATCTGATAAAAACTGTTTTATTTAACACGTTTTTTAATTTTGGAACCAACCCCTTTTTGACAAAATTCTTGATACTTACTTGGTTCTAACTACGGAATTCTTCATAAGATTTTCGATCTGTTTAAGGAATTGTGTTTTCGCCATACTAACCTTGGGTTCCCGGCGCTGTGCGCGAATTAAAATCCCTCCTGGTCGCTGAAAACACTTTTTTGGTTGAAAAAAACTAGTTTTTTGAACTCGTTTTTTTATTTTGGCTCGAACCCCTTTTTGACAAAGTTCATGATACTTACTTGGTTCTTTCTACGGAATTCTTTATAAGATTTTCGATCTGTTTGCGGAATCGTGTTTTCGCCATACTAACTCTGGGTTCCCGGTGCTGTGCGCGAACTGAAACCCCTCCTGGTCGCTAAAAACATGTTTTTTGCTTGAAAAAAACATGTTTTTTGCTTGAAAAAAACTGATTTTTTGAACTCGTTTTTTTGTGTTCCGTAGTTAGAACTAAGTAAGTATCTAGTACTTACTTAGTTCTTACTACGGAACACTTCAGAATCGTGTTTTCGCTATACTTTCCTTGGGTTCCTGGCAATGTGCGCGAACTGAAACCCTTCCTGGTCGCTGAAAACACGTTTTTTGCCTGATAAAAACTGTTTTTTTAAACACGTTTTTTTAATTTTGGCACCAACCCATTTTTAACAAAATTCTTGATGTTTACTTGGTTCTAACTACGGAACCATTCTGAAGAAAACTGGTTTTTTGAACACGTTTTTCAATTTTAGAACCAACCCATTTTCACAAAATTCTTGATACTTACTTGGTTCTAACTACGGAATTCTTTATTAGATTTTCGATCTGTTTGCGGAATCGTGTTTTCGCCATACAAACCTTGGGTTCCCGGCGCTGTGCGCGAACTGCAACCACTCCTGGTCGCTGAAAACACGTTTTTTATCTGATAAAAACTGTTTTATTTAACACGTTTTTTAATTTTGGAACCAACCCCTTTTTGACAAAATTCTTGATACTTACTTGGTTCTAACTACGGAATTCTTCATAAGATTTTCGATCTGTTTAAGGAATTGTGTTTTCGCCATACTAACCTTGGGTTCCCGGCGCTGTGCGCGAATTAAAATCCCTCCTGGTCGCTGAAAACACTTTTTTGGTTGAAAAAAACTAGTTTTTTGAACTCGTTTTTTTATTTTGGCTCGAACCCCTTTTTGACAAAGTTCATGATACTTACTTGGTTCTTTCTACGGAATTCTTTATAAGATTTTCGATCTGTTTGCGGAATCGTGTTTTCGCCATACTAACTCTGGGTTCCCGGTGCTGTGCGCGAACTGAAACCCCTCCTGGTCGCTAAAAACATGTTTTTTGCTTGAAAAAAACATGTTTTTTGCTTGAAAAAAACTGATTTTTTGAACTCGTTTTTTTGTGTTCCGTAGTTAGAACTAAGTAAGTATCTAGTACTTACTTAGTTCTTACTACGGAACACTTCAGAATCGTGTTTTCGCTATACTTTCCTTGGGTTCCTGGCAATGTGCGCGAACTGAAACCCTTCCTGGTCGCTGAAAACACGTTTTTTGCCTGATAAAAACTGTTTTTTTAAACACGTTTTTTTAATTTTGGCACCAACCCATTTTTAACAAAATTCTTGATGTTTACTTGGTTCTAACTACGGAACCATTCTGAAGAAAACTGGTTTTTTGAACACGTTTTTCAATTTTAGAACCAACCCATTTTCACAAAATTCTTGATACTTACTTGGTTCTAACTACGGAATTCTTTATTAGATTTTCGATCTGTTTGCGGAATCGTGTTTTCGCCATACAAACCTTGGGTTCCCGGCGCTGTGCGCGAACTGCAACCACTCCTGGTCGCTGAAAACACGTTTTTTATCTGATAAAAACTGTTTTATTTAACACGTTTTTTAATTTTGGAACCAACCCCTTTTTGACAAAATTCTTGATACTTACTTGGTTCTAACTACGGAATTCTTCATAAGATTTTCGATCTGTTTAAGGAATTGTGTTTTCGCCATACTAACCTTGGGTTCCCGGCGCTGTGCGCGAATTAAAATCCCTCCTGGTCGCTGAAAACACTTTTTTGGTTGAAAAAAACTAGTTTTTTGAACTCGTTTTTTTATTTTGGCTCGAACCCCTTTTTGACAAAGTTCATGATACTTACTTGGTTCTTTCTACGGAATTCTTTATAAGATTTTCGATCTGTTTGCGGAATCGTGTTTTCGCCATACTAACTCTGGGTTCCCGGTGCTGTGCGCGAACTGAAACCCCTCCTGGTCGCTAAAAACATGTTTTTTGCTTGAAAAAAACATGTTTTTTGCTTGAAAAAAACTGATTTTTTGAACTCGTTTTTTTGTGTTCCGTAGTTAGAACTAAGTAAGTATCTAGTACTTACTTAGTTCTTACTACGGAACACTTCAGAATCGTGTTTTCGCTATACTTTCCTTGGGTTCCTGGCAATGTGCGCGAACTGAAACCCTTCCTGGTCGCTGAAAACACGTTTTTTGCCTGATAAAAACTGTTTTTTTAAACACGTTTTTTTAATTTTGGCACCAACCCATTTTTAACAAAATTCTTGATGTTTACTTGGTTCTAACTACGGAACCATTCTGAAGAAAACTGGTTTTTTGAACACGTTTTTCAATTTTAGAACCAACCCATTTTCACAAAATTCTTGATACTTACTTGGTTCTAACTACGGAATTCTTTATTAGATTTTCGATCTGTTTGCGGAATCGTGTTTTCGCCATACAAACCTTGGGTTCCCGGCGCTGTGCGCGAACTGCAACCACTCCTGGTCGCTGAAAACACGTTTTTTATCTGATAAAAACTGTTTTATTTAACACGTTTTTTAATTTTGGAACCAACCCCTTTTTGACAAAATTCTTGATACTTACTTGGTTCTAACTACGGAATTCTTCATAAGATTTTCGATCTGTTTAAGGAATTGTGTTTTCGCCATACTAACCTTGGGTTCCCGGCGCTGTGCGCGAATTAAAATCCCTCCTGGTCGCTGAAAACACTTTTTTGGTTGAAAAAAACTAGTTTTTTGAACTCGTTTTTTTATTTTGGCTCGAACCCCTTTTTGACAAAGTTCATGATACTTACTTGGTTCTTTCTACGGAATTCTTTATAAGATTTTCGATCTGTTTGCGGAATCGTGTTTTCGCCATACTAACTCTGGGTTCCCGGTGCTGTGCGCGAACTGAAACCCCTCCTGGTCGCTAAAAACATGTTTTTTGCTTGAAAAAAACATGTTTTTTGCTTGAAAAAAACTGATTTTTTGAACTCGTTTTTTTGTGTTCCGTAGTTAGAACTAAGTAAGTATCTAGTACTTACTTAGTTCTTACTACGGAACACTTCAGAATCGTGTTTTCGCTATACTTTCCTTGGGTTCCTGGCAATGTGCGCGAACTGAAACCCTTCCTGGTCGCTGAAAACACGTTTTTTGCCTGATAAAAACTGTTTTTTTAAACACGTTTTTTTAATTTTGGCACCAACCCATTTTTAACAAAATTCTTGATGTTTACTTGGTTCTAACTACGGAACCATTCTGAAGAAAACTGGTTTTTTGAACACGTTTTTCAATTTTAGAACCAACCCATTTTCACAAAATTCTTGATACTTACTTGGTTCTAACTACGGAATTCTTTATTAGATTTTCGATCTGTTTGCGGAATCGTGTTTTCGCCATACAAACCTTGGGTTCCCGGCGCTGTGCGCGAACTGCAACCACTCCTGGTCGCTGAAAACACGTTTTTTATCTGATAAAAACTGTTTTATTTAACACGTTTTTTAATTTTGGAACCAACCCCTTTTTGACAAAATTCTTGATACTTACTTGGTTCTAACTACGGAATTCTTCATAAGATTTTCGATCTGTTTAAGGAATTGTGTTTTCGCCATACTAACCTTGGGTTCCCGGCGCTGTGCGCGAATTAAAATCCCTCCTGGTCGCTGAAAACACTTTTTTGGTTGAAAAAAACTAGTTTTTTGAACTCGTTTTTTTATTTTGGCTCGAACCCCTTTTTGACAAAGTTCATGATACTTACTTGGTTCTTTCTACGGAATTCTTTATAAGATTTTCGATCTGTTTGCGGAATCGTGTTTTCGCCATACTAACTCTGGGTTCCCGGTGCTGTGCGCGAACTGAAACCCCTCCTGGTCGCTAAAAACATGTTTTTTGCTTGAAAAAAACATGTTTTTTGCTTGAAAAAAACTGATTTTTTGAACTCGTTTTTTTGTGTTCCGTAGTTAGAACTAAGTAAGTATCTAGTACTTACTTAGTTCTTACTACGGAACACTTCAGAATCGTGTTTTCGCTATACTTTCCTTGGGTTCCTGGCAATGTGCGCGAACTGAAACCCTTCCTGGTCGCTGAAAACACGTTTTTTGCCTGATAAAAACTGTTTTTTTAAACACGTTTTTTTAATTTTGGCACCAACCCATTTTTAACAAAATTCTTGATGTTTACTTGGTTCTAACTACGGAACCATTCTGAAGAAAACTGGTTTTTTGAACACGTTTTTCAATTTTAGAACCAACCCATTTTCACAAAATTCTTGATACTTACTTGGTTCTAACTACGGAATTCTTTATTAGATTTTCGATCTGTTTGCGGAATCGTGTTTTCGCCATACAAACCTTGGGTTCCCGGCGCTGTGCGCGAACTGCAACCACTCCTGGTCGCTGAAAACACGTTTTTTATCTGATAAAAACTGTTTTATTTAACACGTTTTTTAATTTTGGAACCAACCCCTTTTTGACAAAATTCTTGATACTTACTTGGTTCTAACTACGGAATTCTTCATAAGATTTTCGATCTGTTTAAGGAATTGTGTTTTCGCCATACTAACCTTGGGTTCCCGGCGCTGTGCGCGAATTAAAATCCCTCCTGGTCGCTGAAAACACTTTTTTGGTTGAAAAAAACTAGTTTTTTGAACTCGTTTTTTTATTTTGGCTCGAACCCCTTTTTGACAAAGTTCATGATACTTACTTGGTTCTTTCTACGGAATTCTTTATAAGATTTTCGATCTGTTTGCGGAATCGTGTTTTCGCCATACTAACTCTGGGTTCCCGGTGCTGTGCGCGAACTGAAACCCCTCCTGGTCGCTAAAAACATGTTTTTTGCTTGAAAAAAACATGTTTTTTGCTTGAAAAAAACTGATTTTTTGAACTCGTTTTTTTGTGTTCCGTAGTTAGAACTAAGTAAGTATCTAGTACTTACTTAGTTCTTACTACGGAACACTTCAGAATCGTGTTTTCGCTATACTTTCCTTGGGTTCCTGGCAATGTGCGCGAACTGAAACCCTTCCTGGTCGCTGAAAACACGTTTTTTGCCTGATAAAAACTGTTTTTTTAAACACGTTTTTTTAATTTTGGCACCAACCCATTTTTAACAAAATTCTTGATGTTTACTTGGTTCTAACTACGGAACCATTCTGAAGAAAACTGGTTTTTTGAACACGTTTTTCAATTTTAGAACCAACCCATTTTCACAAAATTCTTGATACTTACTTGGTTCTAACTACGGAATTCTTTATTAGATTTTCGATCTGTTTGCGGAATCGTGTTTTCGCCATACAAACCTTGGGTTCCCGGCGCTGTGCGCGAACTGCAACCACTCCTGGTCGCTGAAAACACGTTTTTTATCTGATAAAAACTGTTTTATTTAACACGTTTTTTAATTTTGGAACCAACCCCTTTTTGACAAAATTCTTGATACTTACTTGGTTCTAACTACGGAATTCTTCATAAGATTTTCGATCTGTTTAAGGAATTGTGTTTTCGCCATACTAACCTTGGGTTCCCGGCGCTGTGCGCGAATTAAAATCCCTCCTGGTCGCTGAAAACACTTTTTTGGTTGAAAAAAACTAGTTTTTTGAACTCGTTTTTTTATTTTGGCTCGAACCCCTTTTTGACAAAGTTCATGATACTTACTTGGTTCTTTCTACGGAATTCTTTATAAGATTTTCGATCTGTTTGCGGAATCGTGTTTTCGCCATACTAACTCTGGGTTCCCGGTGCTGTGCGCGAACTGAAACCCCTCCTGGTCGCTAAAAACATGTTTTTTGCTTGAAAAAAACATGTTTTTTGCTTGAAAAAAACTGATTTTTTGAACTCGTTTTTTTGTGTTCCGTAGTTAGAACTAAGTAAGTATCTAGTACTTACTTAGTTCTTACTACGGAACACTTCAGAATCGTGTTTTCGCTATACTTTCCTTGGGTTCCTGGCAATGTGCGCGAACTGAAACCCTTCCTGGTCGCTGAAAACACGTTTTTTGCCTGATAAAAACTGTTTTTTTAAACACGTTTTTTTAATTTTGGCACCAACCCATTTTTAACAAAATTCTTGATGTTTACTTGGTTCTAACTACGGAACCATTCTGAAGAAAACTGGTTTTTTGAACACGTTTTTCAATTTTAGAACCAACCCATTTTCACAAAATTCTTGATACTTACTTGGTTCTAACTACGGAATTCTTTATTAGATTTTCGATCTGTTTGCGGAATCGTGTTTTCGCCATACAAACCTTGGGTTCCCGGCGCTGTGCGCGAACTGCAACCACTCCTGGTCGCTGAAAACACGTTTTTTATCTGATAAAAACTGTTTTATTTAACACGTTTTTTAATTTTGGAACCAACCCCTTTTTGACAAAATTCTTGATACTTACTTGGTTCTAACTACGGAATTCTTCATAAGATTTTCGATCTGTTTAAGGAATTGTGTTTTCGCCATACTAACCTTGGGTTCCCGGCGCTGTGCGCGAATTAAAATCCCTCCTGGTCGCTGAAAACACTTTTTTGGTTGAAAAAAACTAGTTTTTTGAACTCGTTTTTTTATTTTGGCTCGAACCCCTTTTTGACAAAGTTCATGATACTTACTTGGTTCTTTCTACGGAATTCTTTATAAGATTTTCGATCTGTTTGCGGAATCGTGTTTTCGCCATACTAACTCTGGGTTCCCGGTGCTGTGCGCGAACTGAAACCCCTCCTGGTCGCTAAAAACATGTTTTTTGCTTGAAAAAAACATGTTTTTTGCTTGAAAAAAACTGATTTTTTGAACTCGTTTTTTTGTGTTCCGTAGTTAGAACTAAGTAAGTATCTAGTACTTACTTAGTTCTTACTACGGAACACTTCAGAATCGTGTTTTCGCTATACTTTCCTTGGGTTCCTGGCAATGTGCGCGAACTGAAACCCTTCCTGGTCGCTGAAAACACGTTTTTTGCCTGATAAAAACTGTTTTTTTAAACACGTTTTTTTAATTTTGGCACCAACCCATTTTTAACAAAATTCTTGATGTTTACTTGGTTCTAACTACGGAACCATTCTGAAGAAAACTGGTTTTTTGAACACGTTTTTCAATTTTAGAACCAACCCATTTTCACAAAATTCTTGATACTTACTTGGTTCTAACTACGGAATTCTTTATTAGATTTTCGATCTGTTTGCGGAATCGTGTTTTCGCCATACAAACCTTGGGTTCCCGGCGCTGTGCGCGAACTGCAACCACTCCTGGTCGCTGAAAACACGTTTTTTATCTGATAAAAACTGTTTTATTTAACACGTTTTTTAATTTTGGAACCAACCCCTTTTTGACAAAATTCTTGATACTTACTTGGTTCTAACTACGGAATTCTTCATAAGATTTTCGATCTGTTTAAGGAATTGTGTTTTCGCCATACTAACCTTGGGTTCCCGGCGCTGTGCGCGAATTAAAATCCCTCCTGGTCGCTGAAAACACTTTTTTGGTTGAAAAAAACTAGTTTTTTGAACTCGTTTTTTTATTTTGGCTCGAACCCCTTTTTGACAAAGTTCATGATACTTACTTGGTTCTTTCTACGGAATTCTTTATAAGATTTTCGATCTGTTTGCGGAATCGTGTTTTCGCCATACTAACTCTGGGTTCCCGGTGCTGTGCGCGAACTGAAACCCCTCCTGGTCGCTAAAAACATGTTTTTTGCTTGAAAAAAACATGTTTTTTGCTTGAAAAAAACTGATTTTTTGAACTCGTTTTTTTGTGTTCCGTAGTTAGAACTAAGTAAGTATCTAGTACTTACTTAGTTCTTACTACGGAACACTTCAGAATCGTGTTTTCGCTATACTTTCCTTGGGTTCCTGGCAATGTGCGCGAACTGAAACCCTTCCTGGTCGCTGAAAACACGTTTTTTGCCTGATAAAAACTGTTTTTTTAAACACGTTTTTTTAATTTTGGCACCAACCCATTTTTAACAAAATTCTTGATGTTTACTTGGTTCTAACTACGGAACCATTCTGAAGAAAACTGGTTTTTTGAACACGTTTTTCAATTTTAGAACCAACCCATTTTCACAAAATTCTTGATACTTACTTGGTTCTAACTACGGAATTCTTTATTAGATTTTCGATCTGTTTGCGGAATCGTGTTTTCGCCATACAAACCTTGGGTTCCCGGCGCTGTGCGCGAACTGCAACCACTCCTGGTCGCTGAAAACACGTTTTTTATCTGATAAAAACTGTTTTATTTAACACGTTTTTTAATTTTGGAACCAACCCCTTTTTGACAAAATTCTTGATACTTACTTGGTTCTAACTACGGAATTCTTCATAAGATTTTCGATCTGTTTAAGGAATTGTGTTTTCGCCATACTAACCTTGGGTTCCCGGCGCTGTGCGCGAATTAAAATCCCTCCTGGTCGCTGAAAACACTTTTTTGGTTGAAAAAAACTAGTTTTTTGAACTCGTTTTTTTATTTTGGCTCGAACCCCTTTTTGACAAAGTTCATGATACTTACTTGGTTCTTTCTACGGAATTCTTTATAAGATTTTCGATCTGTTTGCGGAATCGTGTTTTCGCCATACTAACTCTGGGTTCCCGGTGCTGTGCGCGAACTGAAACCCCTCCTGGTCGCTAAAAACATGTTTTTTGCTTGAAAAAAACATGTTTTTTGCTTGAAAAAAACTGATTTTTTGAACTCGTTTTTTTGTGTTCCGTAGTTAGAACTAAGTAAGTATCTAGTACTTACTTAGTTCTTACTACGGAACACTTCAGAATCGTGTTTTCGCTATACTTTCCTTGGGTTCCTGGCAATGTGCGCGAACTGAAACCCTTCCTGGTCGCTGAAAACACGTTTTTTGCCTGATAAAAACTGTTTTTTTAAACACGTTTTTTTAATTTTGGCACCAACCCATTTTTAACAAAATTCTTGATGTTTACTTGGTTCTAACTACGGAACCATTCTGAAGAAAACTGGTTTTTTGAACACGTTTTTCAATTTTAGAACCAACCCATTTTCACAAAATTCTTGATACTTACTTGGTTCTAACTACGGAATTCTTTATTAGATTTTCGATCTGTTTGCGGAATCGTGTTTTCGCCATACAAACCTTGGGTTCCCGGCGCTGTGCGCGAACTGCAACCACTCCTGGTCGCTGAAAACACGTTTTTTATCTGATAAAAACTGTTTTATTTAACACGTTTTTTAATTTTGGAACCAACCCCTTTTTGACAAAATTCTTGATACTTACTTGGTTCTAACTACGGAATTCTTCATAAGATTTTCGATCTGTTTAAGGAATTGTGTTTTCGCCATACTAACCTTGGGTTCCCGGCGCTGTGCGCGAATTAAAATCCCTCCTGGTCGCTGAAAACACTTTTTTGGTTGAAAAAAACTAGTTTTTTGAACTCGTTTTTTTATTTTGGCTCGAACCCCTTTTTGACAAAGTTCATGATACTTACTTGGTTCTTTCTACGGAATTCTTTATAAGATTTTCGATCTGTTTGCGGAATCGTGTTTTCGCCATACTAACTCTGGGTTCCCGGTGCTGTGCGCGAACTGAAACCCCTCCTGGTCGCTAAAAACATGTTTTTTGCTTGAAAAAAACATGTTTTTTGCTTGAAAAAAACTGATTTTTTGAACTCGTTTTTTTGTGTTCCGTAGTTAGAACTAAGTAAGTATCTAGTACTTACTTAGTTCTTACTACGGAACACTTCAGAATCGTGTTTTCGCTATACTTTCCTTGGGTTCCTGGCAATGTGCGCGAACTGAAACCCTTCCTGGTCGCTGAAAACACGTTTTTTGCCTGATAAAAACTGTTTTTTTAAACACGTTTTTTTAATTTTGGCACCAACCCATTTTTAACAAAATTCTTGATGTTTACTTGGTTCTAACTACGGAACCATTCTGAAGAAAACTGGTTTTTTGAACACGTTTTTCAATTTTAGAACCAACCCATTTTCACAAAATTCTTGATACTTACTTGGTTCTAACTACGGAATTCTTTATTAGATTTTCGATCTGTTTGCGGAATCGTGTTTTCGCCATACAAACCTTGGGTTCCCGGCGCTGTGCGCGAACTGCAACCACTCCTGGTCGCTGAAAACACGTTTTTTATCTGATAAAAACTGTTTTATTTAACACGTTTTTTAATTTTGGAACCAACCCCTTTTTGACAAAATTCTTGATACTTACTTGGTTCTAACTACGGAATTCTTCATAAGATTTTCGATCTGTTTAAGGAATTGTGTTTTCGCCATACTAACCTTGGGTTCCCGGCGCTGTGCGCGAATTAAAATCCCTCCTGGTCGCTGAAAACACTTTTTTGGTTGAAAAAAACTAGTTTTTTGAACTCGTTTTTTTATTTTGGCTCGAACCCCTTTTTGACAAAGTTCATGATACTTACTTGGTTCTTTCTACGGAATTCTTTATAAGATTTTCGATCTGTTTGCGGAATCGTGTTTTCGCCATACTAACTCTGGGTTCCCGGTGCTGTGCGCGAACTGAAACCCCTCCTGGTCGCTAAAAACATGTTTTTTGCTTGAAAAAAACATGTTTTTTGCTTGAAAAAAACTGATTTTTTGAACTCGTTTTTTTGTGTTCCGTAGTTAGAACTAAGTAAGTATCTAGTACTTACTTAGTTCTTACTACGGAACACTTCAGAATCGTGTTTTCGCTATACTTTCCTTGGGTTCCTGGCAATGTGCGCGAACTGAAACCCTTCCTGGTCGCTGAAAACACGTTTTTTGCCTGATAAAAACTGTTTTTTTAAACACGTTTTTTTAATTTTGGCACCAACCCATTTTTAACAAAATTCTTGATGTTTACTTGGTTCTAACTACGGAACCATTCTGAAGAAAACTGGTTTTTTGAACACGTTTTTCAATTTTAGAACCAACCCATTTTCACAAAATTCTTGATACTTACTTGGTTCTAACTACGGAATTCTTTATTAGATTTTCGATCTGTTTGCGGAATCGTGTTTTCGCCATACAAACCTTGGGTTCCCGGCGCTGTGCGCGAACTGCAACCACTCCTGGTCGCTGAAAACACGTTTTTTATCTGATAAAAACTGTTTTATTTAACACGTTTTTTAATTTTGGAACCAACCCCTTTTTGACAAAATTCTTGATACTTACTTGGTTCTAACTACGGAATTCTTCATAAGATTTTCGATCTGTTTAAGGAATTGTGTTTTCGCCATACTAACCTTGGGTTCCCGGCGCTGTGCGCGAATTAAAATCCCTCCTGGTCGCTGAAAACACTTTTTTGGTTGAAAAAAACTAGTTTTTTGAACTCGTTTTTTTATTTTGGCTCGAACCCCTTTTTGACAAAGTTCATGATACTTACTTGGTTCTTTCTACGGAATTCTTTATAAGATTTTCGATCTGTTTGCGGAATCGTGTTTTCGCCATACTAACTCTGGGTTCCCGGTGCTGTGCGCGAACTGAAACCCCTCCTGGTCGCTAAAAACATGTTTTTTGCTTGAAAAAAACATGTTTTTTGCTTGAAAAAAACTGATTTTTTGAACTCGTTTTTTTGTGTTCCGTAGTTAGAACTAAGTAAGTATCTAGTACTTACTTAGTTCTTACTACGGAACACTTCAGAATCGTGTTTTCGCTATACTTTCCTTGGGTTCCTGGCAATGTGCGCGAACTGAAACCCTTCCTGGTCGCTGAAAACACGTTTTTTGCCTGATAAAAACTGTTTTTTTAAACACGTTTTTTTAATTTTGGCACCAACCCATTTTTAACAAAATTCTTGATGTTTACTTGGTTCTAACTACGGAACCATTCTGAAGAAAACTGGTTTTTTGAACACGTTTTTCAATTTTAGAACCAACCCATTTTCACAAAATTCTTGATACTTACTTGGTTCTAACTACGGAATTCTTTATTAGATTTTCGATCTGTTTGCGGAATCGTGTTTTCGCCATACAAACCTTGGGTTCCCGGCGCTGTGCGCGAACTGCAACCACTCCTGGTCGCTGAAAACACGTTTTTTATCTGATAAAAACTGTTTTATTTAACACGTTTTTTAATTTTGGAACCAACCCCTTTTTGACAAAATTCTTGATACTTACTTGGTTCTAACTACGGAATTCTTCATAAGATTTTCGATCTGTTTAAGGAATTGTGTTTTCGCCATACTAACCTTGGGTTCCCGGCGCTGTGCGCGAATTAAAATCCCTCCTGGTCGCTGAAAACACTTTTTTGGTTGAAAAAAACTAGTTTTTTGAACTCGTTTTTTTATTTTGGCTCGAACCCCTTTTTGACAAAGTTCATGATACTTACTTGGTTCTTTCTACGGAATTCTTTATAAGATTTTCGATCTGTTTGCGGAATCGTGTTTTCGCCATACTAACTCTGGGTTCCCGGTGCTGTGCGCGAACTGAAACCCCTCCTGGTCGCTAAAAACATGTTTTTTGCTTGAAAAAAACATGTTTTTTGCTTGAAAAAAACTGATTTTTTGAACTCGTTTTTTTGTGTTCCGTAGTTAGAACTAAGTAAGTATCTAGTACTTACTTAGTTCTTACTACGGAACACTTCAGAATCGTGTTTTCGCTATACTTTCCTTGGGTTCCTGGCAATGTGCGCGAACTGAAACCCTTCCTGGTCGCTGAAAACACGTTTTTTGCCTGATAAAAACTGTTTTTTTAAACACGTTTTTTTAATTTTGGCACCAACCCATTTTTAACAAAATTCTTGATGTTTACTTGGTTCTAACTACGGAACCATTCTGAAGAAAACTGGTTTTTTGAACACGTTTTTCAATTTTAGAACCAACCCATTTTCACAAAATTCTTGATACTTACTTGGTTCTAACTACGGAATTCTTTATTAGATTTTCGATCTGTTTGCGGAATCGTGTTTTCGCCATACAAACCTTGGGTTCCCGGCGCTGTGCGCGAACTGCAACCACTCCTGGTCGCTGAAAACACGTTTTTTATCTGATAAAAACTGTTTTATTTAACACGTTTTTTAATTTTGGAACCAACCCCTTTTTGACAAAATTCTTGATACTTACTTGGTTCTAACTACGGAATTCTTCATAAGATTTTCGATCTGTTTAAGGAATTGTGTTTTCGCCATACTAACCTTGGGTTCCCGGCGCTGTGCGCGAATTAAAATCCCTCCTGGTCGCTGAAAACACTTTTTTGGTTGAAAAAAACTAGTTTTTTGAACTCGTTTTTTTATTTTGGCTCGAACCCCTTTTTGACAAAGTTCATGATACTTACTTGGTTCTTTCTACGGAATTCTTTATAAGATTTTCGATCTGTTTGCGGAATCGTGTTTTCGCCATACTAACTCTGGGTTCCCGGTGCTGTGCGCGAACTGAAACCCCTCCTGGTCGCTAAAAACATGTTTTTTGCTTGAAAAAAACATGTTTTTTGCTTGAAAAAAACTGATTTTTTGAACTCGTTTTTTTGTGTTCCGTAGTTAGAACTAAGTAAGTATCTAGTACTTACTTAGTTCTTACTACGGAACACTTCAGAATCGTGTTTTCGCTATACTTTCCTTGGGTTCCTGGCAATGTGCGCGAACTGAAACCCTTCCTGGTCGCTGAAAACACGTTTTTTGCCTGATAAAAACTGTTTTTTTAAACACGTTTTTTTAATTTTGGCACCAACCCATTTTTAACAAAATTCTTGATGTTTACTTGGTTCTAACTACGGAACCATTCTGAAGAAAACTGGTTTTTTGAACACGTTTTTCAATTTTAGAACCAACCCATTTTCACAAAATTCTTGATACTTACTTGGTTCTAACTACGGAATTCTTTATTAGATTTTCGATCTGTTTGCGGAATCGTGTTTTCGCCATACAAACCTTGGGTTCCCGGCGCTGTGCGCGAACTGCAACCACTCCTGGTCGCTGAAAACACGTTTTTTATCTGATAAAAACTGTTTTATTTAACACGTTTTTTAATTTTGGAACCAACCCCTTTTTGACAAAATTCTTGATACTTACTTGGTTCTAACTACGGAATTCTTCATAAGATTTTCGATCTGTTTAAGGAATTGTGTTTTCGCCATACTAACCTTGGGTTCCCGGCGCTGTGCGCGAATTAAAATCCCTCCTGGTCGCTGAAAACACTTTTTTGGTTGAAAAAAACTAGTTTTTTGAACTCGTTTTTTTATTTTGGCTCGAACCCCTTTTTGACAAAGTTCATGATACTTACTTGGTTCTTTCTACGGAATTCTTTATAAGATTTTCGATCTGTTTGCGGAATCGTGTTTTCGCCATACTAACTCTGGGTTCCCGGTGCTGTGCGCGAACTGAAACCCCTCCTGGTCGCTAAAAACATGTTTTTTGCTTGAAAAAAACATGTTTTTTGCTTGAAAAAAACTGATTTTTTGAACTCGTTTTTTTGTGTTCCGTAGTTAGAACTAAGTAAGTATCTAGTACTTACTTAGTTCTTACTACGGAACACTTCAGAATCGTGTTTTCGCTATACTTTCCTTGGGTTCCTGGCAATGTGCGCGAACTGAAACCCTTCCTGGTCGCTGAAAACACGTTTTTTGCCTGATAAAAACACGTTTTTTTAATTTTGGCACCAACCCATTTTTAACAAAATTCTTGATGTTTACTTGGTTCTAACTACGGAACCATTCTGAAGAAAACTGGTTTTTTGAACACGTTTTTCAATTTTAGAACCAACCCATTTTCACAAAATTCTTGATACTTACTTGGTTCTAACTACGGAATTCTTTATTAGATTTTCGATCTGTTTGCGGAATCGTGTTTTCGCCATACAAACCTTGGGTTCCCGGCGCTGTGCGCGAACTGCAACCACTCCTGGTCGCTGAAAACACGTTTTTTATCTGATAAAAACTGTTTTATTTAACACGTTTTTTAATTTTGGAACCAACCCCTTTTTGACAAAATTCTTGATACTTACTTGGTTCTAACTACGGAATTCTTCATAAGATTTTCGATCTGTTTAAGGAATTGTGTTTTCGCCATACTAACCTTGGGTTCCCGGCGCTGTGCGCGAATTAAAATCCCTCCTGGTCGCTGAAAACACTTTTTTGGTTGAAAAAAACTAGTTTTTTGAACTCGTTTTTTTATTTTGGCTCGAACCCCTTTTTGACAAAGTTCATGATACTTACTTGGTTCTTTCTACGGAATTCTTTATAAGATTTTCGATCTGTTTGCGGAATCGTGTTTTCGCCATACTAACTCTGGGTTCCCGGTGCTGTGCGCGAACTGAAACCCCTCCTGGTCGCTAAAAACATGTTTTTTGCTTGAAAAAAACATGTTTTTTGCTTGAAAAAAACTGATTTTTTGAACTCGTTTTTTTGTGTTCCGTAGTTAGAACTAAGTAAGTATCTAGTACTTACTTAGTTCTTACTACGGAACACTTCAGAATCGTGTTTTCGCTATACTTTCCTTGGGTTCCTGGCAATGTGCGCGAACTGAAACCCTTCCTGGTCGCTGAAAACACGTTTTTTGCCTGATAAAAACTGTTTTTTTAAACACGTTTTTTTAATTTTGGCACCAACCCATTTTTAACAAAATTCTTGATGTTTACTTGGTTCTAACTACGGAACCATTCTGAAGAAAACTGGTTTTTTGAACACGTTTTTCAATTTTAGAACCAACCCATTTTCACAAAATTCTTGATACTTACTTGGTTCTAACTACGGAATTCTTTATTAGATTTTCGATCTGTTTGCGGAATCGTGTTTTCGCCATACAAACCTTGGGTTCCCGGCGCTGTGCGCGAACTGCAACCACTCCTGGTCGCTGAAAACACGTTTTTTATCTGATAAAAACTGTTTTATTTAACACGTTTTTTAATTTTGGAACCAACCCCTTTTTGACAAAATTCTTGATACTTACTTGGTTCTAACTACGGAATTCTTCATAAGATTTTCGATCTGTTTAAGGAATTGTGTTTTCGCCATACTAACCTTGGGTTCCCGGCGCTGTGCGCGAATTAAAATCCCTCCTGGTCGCTGAAAACACTTTTTTGGTTGAAAAAAACTAGTTTTTTGAACTCGTTTTTTTATTTTGGCTCGAACCCCTTTTTGACAAAGTTCATGATACTTACTTGGTTCTTTCTACGGAATTCTTTATAAGATTTTCGATCTGTTTGCGGAATCGTGTTTTCGCCATACTAACTCTGGGTTCCCGGTGCTGTGCGCGAACTGAAACCCCTCCTGGTCGCTAAAAACATGTTTTTTGCTTGAAAAAAACATGTTTTTTGCTTGAAAAAAACTGATTTTTTGAACTCGTTTTTTTGTGTTCCGTAGTTAGAACTAAGTAAGTATCTAGTACTTACTTAGTTCTTACTACGGAACACTTCAGAATCGTGTTTTCGCTATACTTTCCTTGGGTTCCTGGCAATGTGCGCGAACTGAAACCCTTCCTGGTCGCTGAAAACACGTTTTTTGCCTGATAAAAACTGTTTTTTTAAACACGTTTTTTTAATTTTGGCACCAACCCATTTTTAACAAAATTCTTGATGTTTACTTGGTTCTAACTACGGAACCATTCTGAAGAAAACTGGTTTTTTGAACACGTTTTTCAATTTTAGAACCAACCCATTTTCACAAAATTCTTGATACTTACTTGGTTCTAACTACGGAATTCTTTATTAGATTTTCGATCTGTTTGCGGAATCGTGTTTTCGCCATACAAACCTTGGGTTCCCGGCGCTGTGCGCGAACTGCAACCACTCCTGGTCGCTGAAAACACGTTTTTTATCTGATAAAAACTGTTTTATTTAACACGTTTTTTAATTTTGGAACCAACCCCTTTTTGACAAAATTCTTGATACTTACTTGGTTCTAACTACGGAATTCTTCATAAGATTTTCGATCTGTTTAAGGAATTGTGTTTTCGCCATACTAACCTTGGGTTCCCGGCGCTGTGCGCGAATTAAAATCCCTCCTGGTCGCTGAAAACACTTTTTTGGTTGAAAAAAACTAGTTTTTTGAACTCGTTTTTTTATTTTGGCTCGAACCCCTTTTTGACAAAGTTCATGATACTTACTTGGTTCTTTCTACGGAATTCTTTATAAGATTTTCGATCTGTTTGCGGAATCGTGTTTTCGCCATACTAACTCTGGGTTCCCGGTGCTGTGCGCGAACTGAAACCCCTCCTGGTCGCTAAAAACATGTTTTTTGCTTGAAAAAAACATGTTTTTTGCTTGAAAAAAACTGATTTTTTGAACTCGTTTTTTTGTGTTCCGTAGTTAGAACTAAGTAAGTATCTAGTACTTACTTAGTTCTTACTACGGAACACTTCAGAATCGTGTTTTCGCTATACTTTCCTTGGGTTCCTGGCAATGTGCGCGAACTGAAACCCTTCCTGGTCGCTGAAAACACGTTTTTTGCCTGATAAAAACTGTTTTTTTAAACACGTTTTTTTAATTTTGGCACCAACCCATTTTTAACAAAATTCTTGATGTTTACTTGGTTCTAACTACGGAACCATTCTGAAGAAAACTGGTTTTTTGAACACGTTTTTCAATTTTAGAACCAACCCATTTTCACAAAATTCTTGATACTTACTTGGTTCTAACTACGGAATTCTTTATTAGATTTTCGATCTGTTTGCGGAATCGTGTTTTCGCCATACAAACCTTGGGTTCCCGGCGCTGTGCGCGAACTGCAACCACTCCTGGTCGCTGAAAACACGTTTTTTATCTGATAAAAACTGTTTTATTTAACACGTTTTTTAATTTTGGAACCAACCCCTTTTTGACAAAATTCTTGATACTTACTTGGTTCTAACTACGGAATTCTTCATAAGATTTTCGATCTGTTTAAGGAATTGTGTTTTCGCCATACTAACCTTGGGTTCCCGGCGCTGTGCGCGAATTAAAATCCCTCCTGGTCGCTGAAAACACTTTTTTGGTTGAAAAAAACTAGTTTTTTGAACTCGTTTTTTTATTTTGGCTCGAACCCCTTTTTGACAAAGTTCATGATACTTACTTGGTTCTTTCTACGGAATTCTTTATAAGATTTTCGATCTGTTTGCGGAATCGTGTTTTCGCCATACTAACTCTGGGTTCCCGGTGCTGTGCGCGAACTGAAACCCCTCCTGGTCGCTAAAAACATGTTTTTTGCTTGAAAAAAACATGTTTTTTGCTTGAAAAAAACTGATTTTTTGAACTCGTTTTTTTGTGTTCCGTAGTTAGAACTAAGTAAGTATCTAGTACTTACTTAGTTCTTACTACGGAACACTTCAGAATCGTGTTTTCGCTATACTTTCCTTGGGTTCCTGGCAATGTGCGCGAACTGAAACCCTTCCTGGTCGCTGAAAACACGTTTTTTGCCTGATAAAAACTGTTTTTTTAAACACGTTTTTTTAATTTTGGCACCAACCCATTTTTAACAAAATTCTTGATGTTTACTTGGTTCTAACTACGGAACCATTCTGAAGAAAACTGGTTTTTTGAACACGTTTTTCAATTTTAGAACCAACCCATTTTCACAAAATTCTTGATACTTACTTGGTTCTAACTACGGAATTCTTTATTAGATTTTCGATCTGTTTGCGGAATCGTGTTTTCGCCATACAAACCTTGGGTTCCCGGCGCTGTGCGCGAACTGCAACCACTCCTGGTCGCTGAAAACACGTTTTTTATCTGATAAAAACTGTTTTATTTAACACGTTTTTTAATTTTGGAACCAACCCCTTTTTGACAAAATTCTTGATACTTACTTGGTTCTAACTACGGAATTCTTCATAAGATTTTCGATCTGTTTAAGGAATTGTGTTTTCGCCATACTAACCTTGGGTTCCCGGCGCTGTGCGCGAATTAAAATCCCTCCTGGTCGCTGAAAACACTTTTTTGGTTGAAAAAAACTAGTTTTTTGAACTCGTTTTTTTATTTTGGCTCGAACCCCTTTTTGACAAAGTTCATGATACTTACTTGGTTCTTTCTACGGAATTCTTTATAAGATTTTCGATCTGTTTGCGGAATCGTGTTTTCGCCATACTAACTCTGGGTTCCCGGTGCTGTGCGCGAACTGAAACCCCTCCTGGTCGCTAAAAACATGTTTTTTGCTTGAAAAAAACATGTTTTTTGCTTGAAAAAAACTGATTTTTTGAACTCGTTTTTTTGTGTTCCGTAGTTAGAACTAAGTAAGTATCTAGTACTTACTTAGTTCTTACTACGGAACACTTCAGAATCGTGTTTTCGCTATACTTTCCTTGGGTTCCTGGCAATGTGCGCGAACTGAAACCCTTCCTGGTCGCTGAAAACACGTTTTTTGCCTGATAAAAACTGTTTTTTTAAACACGTTTTTTTAATTTTGGCACCAACCCATTTTTAACAAAATTCTTGATGTTTACTTGGTTCTAACTACGGAACCATTCTGAAGAAAACTGGTTTTTTGAACACGTTTTTCAATTTTAGAACCAACCCATTTTCACAAAATTCTTGATACTTACTTGGTTCTAACTACGGAATTCTTTATTAGATTTTCGATCTGTTTGCGGAATCGTGTTTTCGCCATACAAACCTTGGGTTCCCGGCGCTGTGCGCGAACTGCAACCACTCCTGGTCGCTGAAAACACGTTTTTTATCTGATAAAAACTGTTTTATTTAACACGTTTTTTAATTTTGGAACCAACCCCTTTTTGACAAAATTCTTGATACTTACTTGGTTCTAACTACGGAATTCTTCATAAGATTTTCGATCTGTTTAAGGAATTGTGTTTTCGCCATACTAACCTTGGGTTCCCGGCGCTGTGCGCGAATTAAAATCCCTCCTGGTCGCTGAAAACACTTTTTTGGTTGAAAAAAACTAGTTTTTTGAACTCGTTTTTTTATTTTGGCTCGAACCCCTTTTTGACAAAGTTCATGATACTTACTTGGTTCTTTCTACGGAATTCTTTATAAGATTTTCGATCTGTTTGCGGAATCGTGTTTTCGCCATACTAACTCTGGGTTCCCGGTGCTGTGCGCGAACTGAAACCCCTCCTGGTCGCTAAAAACATGTTTTTTGCTTGAAAAAAACATGTTTTTTGCTTGAAAAAAACTGATTTTTTGAACTCGTTTTTTTGTGTTCCGTAGTTAGAACTAAGTAAGTATCTAGTACTTACTTAGTTCTTACTACGGAACACTTCAGAATCGTGTTTTCGCTATACTTTCCTTGGGTTCCTGGCAATGTGCGCGAACTGAAACCCTTCCTGGTCGCTGAAAACACGTTTTTTGCCTGATAAAAACTGTTTTTTTAAACACGTTTTTTTAATTTTGGCACCAACCCATTTTTAACAAAATTCTTGATGTTTACTTGGTTCTAACTACGGAACCATTCTGAAGAAAACTGGTTTTTTGAACACGTTTTTCAATTTTAGAACCAACCCATTTTCACAAAATTCTTGATACTTACTTGGTTCTAACTACGGAATTCTTTATTAGATTTTCGATCTGTTTGCGGAATCGTGTTTTCGCCATACAAACCTTGGGTTCCCGGCGCTGTGCGCGAACTGCAACCACTCCTGGTCGCTGAAAACACGTTTTTTATCTGATAAAAACTGTTTTATTTAACACGTTTTTTAATTTTGGAACCAACCCCTTTTTGACAAAATTCTTGATACTTACTTGGTTCTAACTACGGAATTCTTCATAAGATTTTCGATCTGTTTAAGGAATTGTGTTTTCGCCATACTAACCTTGGGTTCCCGGCGCTGTGCGCGAATTAAAATCCCTCCTGGTCGCTGAAAACACTTTTTTGGTTGAAAAAAACTAGTTTTTTGAACTCGTTTTTTTATTTTGGCTCGAACCCCTTTTTGACAAAGTTCATGATACTTACTTGGTTCTTTCTACGGAATTCTTTATAAGATTTTCGATCTGTTTGCGGAATCGTGTTTTCGCCATACTAACTCTGGGTTCCCGGTGCTGTGCGCGAACTGAAACCCCTCCTGGTCGCTAAAAACATGTTTTTTGCTTGAAAAAAACATGTTTTTTGCTTGAAAAAAACTGATTTTTTGAACTCGTTTTTTTGTGTTCCGTAGTTAGAACTAAGTAAGTATCTAGTACTTACTTAGTTCTTACTACGGAACACTTCAGAATCGTGTTTTCGCTATACTTTCCTTGGGTTCCTGGCAATGTGCGCGAACTGAAACCCTTCCTGGTCGCTGAAAACACGTTTTTTGCCTGATAAAAACTGTTTTTTTAAACACGTTTTTTTAATTTTGGCACCAACCCATTTTTAACAAAATTCTTGATGTTTACTTGGTTCTAACTACGGAACCATTCTGAAGAAAACTGGTTTTTTGAACACGTTTTTCAATTTTAGAACCAACCCATTTTCACAAAATTCTTGATACTTACTTGGTTCTAACTACGGAATTCTTTATTAGATTTTCGATCTGTTTGCGGAATCGTGTTTTCGCCATACAAACCTTGGGTTCCCGGCGCTGTGCGCGAACTGCAACCACTCCTGGTCGCTGAAAACACGTTTTTTATCTGATAAAAACTGTTTTATTTAACACGTTTTTTAATTTTGGAACCAACCCCTTTTTGACAAAATTCTTGATACTTACTTGGTTCTAACTACGGAATTCTTCATAAGATTTTCGATCTGTTTAAGGAATTGTGTTTTCGCCATACTAACCTTGGGTTCCCGGCGCTGTGCGCGAATTAAAATCCCTCCTGGTCGCTGAAAACACTTTTTTGGTTGAAAAAAACTAGTTTTTTGAACTCGTTTTTTTATTTTGGCTCGAACCCCTTTTTGACAAAGTTCATGATACTTACTTGGTTCTTTCTACGGAATTCTTTATAAGATTTTCGATCTGTTTGCGGAATCGTGTTTTCGCCATACTAACTCTGGGTTCCCGGTGCTGTGCGCGAACTGAAACCCCTCCTGGTCGCTAAAAACATGTTTTTTGCTTGAAAAAAACATGTTTTTTGCTTGAAAAAAACTGATTTTTTGAACTCGTTTTTTTGTGTTCCGTAGTTAGAACTAAGTAAGTATCTAGTACTTACTTAGTTCTTACTACGGAACACTTCAGAATCGTGTTTTCGCTATACTTTCCTTGGGTTCCTGGCAATGTGCGCGAACTGAAACCCTTCCTGGTCGCTGAAAACACGTTTTTTGCCTGATAAAAACTGTTTTTTTAAACACGTTTTTTTAATTTTGGCACCAACCCATTTTTAACAAAATTCTTGATGTTTACTTGGTTCTAACTACGGAACCATTCTGAAGAAAACTGGTTTTTTGAACACGTTTTTCAATTTTAGAACCAACCCATTTTCACAAAATTCTTGATACTTACTTGGTTCTAACTACGGAATTCTTTATTAGATTTTCGATCTGTTTGCGGAATCGTGTTTTCGCCATACAAACCTTGGGTTCCCGGCGCTGTGCGCGAACTGCAACCACTCCTGGTCGCTGAAAACACGTTTTTTATCTGATAAAAACTGTTTTATTTAACACGTTTTTTAATTTTGGAACCAACCCCTTTTTGACAAAATTCTTGATACTTACTTGGTTCTAACTACGGAATTCTTCATAAGATTTTCGATCTGTTTAAGGAATTGTGTTTTCGCCATACTAACCTTGGGTTCCCGGCGCTGTGCGCGAATTAAAATCCCTCCTGGTCGCTGAAAACACTTTTTTGGTTGAAAAAAACTAGTTTTTTGAACTCGTTTTTTTATTTTGGCTCGAACCCCTTTTTGACAAAGTTCATGATACTTACTTGGTTCTTTCTACGGAATTCTTTATAAGATTTTCGATCTGTTTGCGGAATCGTGTTTTCGCCATACTAACTCTGGGTTCCCGGTGCTGTGCGCGAACTGAAACCCCTCCTGGTCGCTAAAAACATGTTTTTTGCTTGAAAAAAACATGTTTTTTGCTTGAAAAAAACTGATTTTTTGAACTCGTTTTTTTGTGTTCCGTAGTTAGAACTAAGTAAGTATCTAGTACTTACTTAGTTCTTACTACGGAACACTTCAGAATCGTGTTTTCGCTATACTTTCCTTGGGTTCCTGGCAATGTGCGCGAACTGAAACCCTTCCTGGTCGCTGAAAACACGTTTTTTGCCTGATAAAAACTGTTTTTTTAAACACGTTTTTTTAATTTTGGCACCAACCCATTTTTAACAAAATTCTTGATGTTTACTTGGTTCTAACTACGGAACCATTCTGAAGAAAACTGGTTTTTTGAACACGTTTTTCAATTTTAGAACCAACCCATTTTCACAAAATTCTTGATACTTACTTGGTTCTAACTACGGAATTCTTTATTAGATTTTCGATCTGTTTGCGGAATCGTGTTTTCGCCATACAAACCTTGGGTTCCCGGCGCTGTGCGCGAACTGCAACCACTCCTGGTCGCTGAAAACACGTTTTTTATCTGATAAAAACTGTTTTATTTAACACGTTTTTTAATTTTGGAACCAACCCCTTTTTGACAAAATTCTTGATACTTACTTGGTTCTAACTACGGAATTCTTCATAAGATTTTCGATCTGTTTAAGGAATTGTGTTTTCGCCATACTAACCTTGGGTTCCCGGCGCTGTGCGCGAATTAAAATCCCTCCTGGTCGCTGAAAACACTTTTTTGGTTGAAAAAAACTAGTTTTTTGAACTCGTTTTTTTATTTTGGCTCGAACCCCTTTTTGACAAAGTTCATGATACTTACTTGGTTCTTTCTACGGAATTCTTTATAAGATTTTCGATCTGTTTGCGGAATCGTGTTTTCGCCATACTAACTCTGGGTTCCCGGTGCTGTGCGCGAACTGAAACCCCTCCTGGTCGCTAAAAACATGTTTTTTGCTTGAAAAAAACATGTTTTTTGCTTGAAAAAAACTGATTTTTTGAACTCGTTTTTTTGTGTTCCGTAGTTAGAACTAAGTAAGTATCTAGTACTTACTTAGTTCTTACTACGGAACACTTCAGAATCGTGTTTTCGCCATACTAACCTTGGGTTCTTGGTGCTGTGCGCGAACTGAAACCCCTCCCGGTCGCTAAAAACACGTTGTTTGCTTGAAAAAAACTGGTTTTTTGAACTCGTTTTTTTATTTTGGCTCGAACCCCTTTTTGACAAAGTTCTTGATACTTACTTGGTTCTTACTACGGAACACTTCAGAATCGTGTTTTCGCTATACTTTTCTTGGGTCCTCGGCGCTGTGCGCGAACTGAAACCCATCCTGGTCGCTGAAAACACGTTTTTTGCCTGATAAAAACTGTTTTTTTAAACACGTTTTTTTAATTTTGGCACCAACCCATTTTTAACAAAATTCTTGATGTTTACTTGGTTCTAACTACGGAACCATTCTGAAGAAAACTGGTTTTTTGAACACGTTTTTCAATTTTAGAACCAACCCATTTTCACAAAATTCTTGATACTTACTTGGTTCTAACTACGGAATTCTTTATTAGATTTTCGATCTGTTTGCGGAATCGTGTTTTCGCCATACAAACCTTGGGTTCCCGGCGCTGTGCGCGAACTGCAACCACTCCTGGTCGCTGAAAACACGTTTTTTATCTGATAAAAACTGTTTTATTTAACACGTTTTTTAATTTTGGAACCAACCCCTTTTTGACAAAATTCTTGATACTTACTTGGTTCTAACTACGGAATTCTTCATAAGATTTTCGATCTGTTTAAGGAATTGTGTTTTCGCCATACTAACCTTGGGTTCCCGGCGCTGTGCGCGAATTAAAATCCCTCCTGGTCGCTGAAAACACTTTTTTGGTTGAAAAAAACTAGTTTTTTGAACTCGTTTTTTTATTTTGGCTCGAACCCCTTTTTGACAAAGTTCATGATACTTACTTGGTTCTTTCTACGGAATTCTTTATAAGATTTTCGATCTGTTTGCGGAATCGTGTTTTCGCCATACTAACTCTGGGTTCCCGGTGCTGTGCGCGAACTGAAACCCCTCCTGGTCGCTAAAAACATGTTTTTTGCTTGAAAAAAACATGTTTTTTGCTTGAAAAAAACTGATTTTTTGAACTCGTTTTTTTGTGTTCCGTAGTTAGAACTAAGTAAGTATCTAGTACTTACTTAGTTCTTACTACGGAACACTTCAGAATCGTGTTTTCGCCATACTAACCTTGGGTTCTTGGTGCTGTGCGCGAACTGAAACCCCTCCCGGTCGCTAAAAACACGTTGTTTGCTTGAAAAAAACTGGTTTTTTGAACTCGTTTTTTTATTTTGGCTCGAACCCCTTTTTGACAAAGTTCTTGATACTTACTTGGTTCTTACTACGGAACACTTCAGAATCGTGTTTTCGCTATACTTTTCTTGGGTCCTCGGCGCTGTGCGCGAACTGAAACCCATCCTGGTCGCTGAAAACACGTTTTTTGCCTGATAAAAACTGTTTTTTTAAACACGTTTTTTTAATTTTGGCACCAACCCATTTTTAACAAAATTCTTGATGTTTACTTGGTTCTAACTACGGAACCATTCTGAAGAAAACTGGTTTTTTGAACACGTTTTTCAATTTTAGAACCAACCCATTTTCACAAAATTCTTGATACTTACTTGGTTCTAACTACGGAATTCTTTATTAGATTTTCGATCTGTTTGCGGAATCGTGTTTTCGCCATACAAACCTTGGGTTCCCGGCGCTGTGCGCGAACTGCAACCACTCCTGGTCGCTGAAAACACGTTTTTTATCTGATAAAAACTGTTTTATTTAACACGTTTTTTAATTTTGGAACCAACCCCTTTTTGACAAAATTCTTGATACTTACTTGGTTCTAACTACGGAATTCTTCATAAGATTTTCGATCTGTTTAAGGAATTGTGTTTTCGCCATACTAACCTTGGGTTCCCGGCGCTGTGCGCGAATTAAAATCCCTCCTGGTCGCTGAAAACACTTTTTTGGTTGAAAAAAACTAGTTTTTTGAACTCGTTTTTTTATTTTGGCTCGAACCCCTTTTTGACAAAGTTCATGATACTTACTTGGTTCTTTCTACGGAATTCTTTATAAGATTTTCGATCTGTTTGCGGAATCGTGTTTTCGCCATACTAACTCTGGGTTCCCGGTGCTGTGCGCGAACTGAAACCCCTCCTGGTCGCTAAAAACATGTTTTTTGCTTGAAAAAAACATGTCTTTTGCTTGAAAAAAACTGATTTTTTGAACTCGTTTTTTTGTGTTCCGTAGTTAGAACTAAGTAAGTATCTAGTACTTACTTAGTTCTTACTACGGAACACTTCAGAATCGTGTTTTCGCCATACTAACCTTGGGTTCTTGGTGCTGTGCGCGAACTGAAACCCCTCCCGGTCGCTAAAAACACGTTGTTTGCTTGAAAAAAACTGGTTTTTTGAACTCGTTTTTTTATTTTGGCTCGAACCCCTTTTTGACAAAGTTCTTGATACTTACTTGGTTCTTACTACGGAACACTTCAGAATCGTGTTTTCGCTATACTTTTCTTGGGTCCTCGGCGCTGTGCGCGAACTGAAACCCATCCTGGTCGCTGAAAACACGTTTTTTGCCTGATAAAAACTGTTTTTATAAACACGTTTTTTTAATTTTGGCACCAACCCATTTTTAACAAAATTCTTGATGTTTACTTGGTTCTAACTACGTAACCATTCTGAAGAAAACTGGTTTTTTGAACACGTTTTTCAATTTTAGAACCAACCCATTTTCACAAAATTCTTGATACTTACTTGGTTCTAACTACGGAATTCTTTATTAGATTTTCGATCTGTTTGCGGAATCGTGTTTTCGCCATACAAACCTTGGGTTCCCGGCGCTGTGCGCGAACTGCAACCACTCCTGGTCGCTGAAAACACGTTTTTTATCTGATAAAAACTGTTTTATTTAACACGTTTTTTAATTTTGGAACCAACCCCTTTTTGACAAAATTCTTGATACTTACTTGGTTCTAACTACGGAATTCTTCATAAGATTTTCGATCTGTTTAAGGAATTGTGTTTTCGCCATACTAACCTTGGGTTCCCGGCGCTGTGCGCGAATTAAAATCCCTCCTGGTCGCTGAAAACACTTTTTTGGTTGAAAAAAACTAGTTTTTTGAACTCGTTTTTTTATTTTGGCTCGAACCCCTTTTTGACAAAGTTCATGATACTTACTTGGTTCTTTCTACGGAATTCTTTATAAGATTTTCGATCTGTTTGCGGAATCGTGTTTTCGCCATACTAACTCTGGGTTCCCGGTGCTGTGCGCGAACTGAAACCCCTCCTGGTCGCTAAAAACATGTTTTTTGCTTGAAAAAAACATGTTTTTTGCTTGAAAAAAACTGATTTTTTGAACTCGTTTTTTTGTGTTCCGTAGTTAGAACTAAGTAAGTATCTAGTACTTACTTAGTTCTTACTACGGAACACTTCAGAATCGTGTTTTCGCTATACTTTCCTTGGGTTCCTGGCAATGTGCGCGAACTGAAACCCTTCCTGGTCGCTGAAAACACGTTTTTTGCCTGATAAAAACTGTTTTTTTAAACACGTTTTTTTAATTTTGGCACCAACCCATTTTTAACAAAATTCTTGATGTTTACTTGGTTCTAACTACGGAACCATTCTGAAGAAAACTGGTTTTTTGAACACGTTTTTCAATTTTAGAACCAACCCATTTTCACAAAATTCTTGATACTTACTTGGTTCTAACTACGGAATTCTTTATTAGATTTTCGATCTGTTTGCGGAATCGTGTTTTCGCCATACAAACCTTGGGTTCCCGGCGCTGTGCGCGAACTGCAACCACTCCTGGTCGCTGAAAACACGTTTTTTATCTGATAAAAACTGTTTTATTTAACACGTTTTTTAATTTTGGAACCAACCCCTTTTTGACAAAATTCTTGATACTTACTTGGTTCTAACTACGGAATTCTTCATAAGATTTTCGATCTGTTTAAGGAATTGTGTTTTCGCCATACTAACCTTGGGTTCCCGGCGCTGTGCGCGAATTAAAATCCCTCCTGGTCGCTGAAAACACTTTTTTGGTTGAAAAAAACTAGTTTTTTGAACTCGTTTTTTTATTTTGGCTCGAACCCCTTTTTGACAAAGTTCATGATACTTACTTGGTTCTTTCTACGGAATTCTTTATAAGATTTTCGATCTGTTTGCGGAATCGTGTTTTCGCCATACTAACTCTGGGTTCCCGGTGCTGTGCGCGAACTGAAACCCCTCCTGGTCGCTAAAAACATGTTTTTTGCTTGAAAAAAACATGTTTTTTGCTTGAAAAAAACTGATTTTTTGAACTCGTTTTTTTGTGTTCCGTAGTTAGAACTAAGTAAGTATCTAGTACTTACTTAGTTCTTACTACGGAACACTTCAGAATCGTGTTTTCGCTATACTTTCCTTGGGTTCCTGGCAATGTGCGCGAACTGAAACCCTTCCTGGTCGCTGAAAACACGTTTTTTGCCTGATAAAAACTGTTTTTTTAAACACGTTTTTTTAATTTTGGCACCAACCCATTTTTAACAAAATTCTTGATGTTTACTTGGTTCTAACTACGGAACCATTCTGAAGAAAACTGGTTTTTTGAACACGTTTTTCAATTTTAGAACCAACCCATTTTCACAAAATTCTTGATACTTACTTGGTTCTAACTACGGAATTCTTTATTAGATTTTCGATCTGTTTGCGGAATCGTGTTTTCGCCATACAAACCTTGGGTTCCCGGCGCTGTGCGCGAACTGCAACCACTCCTGGTCGCTGAAAACACGTTTTTTATCTGATAAAAACTGTTTTATTTAACACGTTTTTTAATTTTGGAACCAACCCCTTTTTGACAAAATTCTTGATACTTACTTGGTTCTAACTACGGAATTCTTCATAAGATTTTCGATCTGTTTAAGGAATTGTGTTTTCGCCATACTAACCTTGGGTTCCCGGCGCTGTGCGCGAATTAAAATCCCTCCTGGTCGCTGAAAACACTTTTTTGGTTGAAAAAAACTAGTTTTTTGAACTCGTTTTTTTATTTTGGCTCGAACCCCTTTTTGACAAAGTTCATGATACTTACTTGGTTCTTTCTACGGAATTCTTTATAAGATTTTCGATCTGTTTGCGGAATCGTGTTTTCGCCATACTAACTCTGGGTTCCCGGTGCTGTGCGCGAACTGAAACCCCTCCTGGTCGCTAAAAACATGTTTTTTGCTTGAAAAAAACATGTTTTTTGCTTGAAAAAAACTGATTTTTTGAACTCGTTTTTTTGTGTTCCGTAGTTAGAACTAAGTAAGTATCTAGTACTTACTTAGTTCTTACTACGGAACACTTCAGAATCGTGTTTTCGCCATACAAACCTTGGGTTCCCGGCGCTGTGCGCGAACTGCAACCACTCCTGGTCGCTGAAAACACGTTTTTTATCTGATAAAAACTGTTTTATTTAACACGTTTTTTAATTTTGGAACCAACCCCTTTTTGACAAAATTCTTGATACTTACTTGGTTCTAACTACGGAATTCTTCATAAGATTTTCGATCTGTTTAAGGAATTGTGTTTTCGCCATACTAACCTTGGGATCCCGGCGCTGTGCGCGAATTAAAATCCCTCCTGGTCGCTGAAAACACTTTTTTGGTTGAAAAAAACTAGTTTTTTGAACTCGTTTTTTTATTTTGGCTCGAACCCCTTTTTGACAAAGTTCATGATACTTACTTGGTTCTTTCTACGGAATTCTTTATAAGATTTTCGATCTGTTTGCGGAATCGTGTTTTCGCCATACTAACTCTGGGTTCCCGGTGCTGTGCGCGAACTGAAACCCCTCCTGGTCGCTAAAAACATGTTTTTTGCTTGAAAAAAACATGTTTTTTGCTTGAAAAAAACTGATTTTTTGAACTCGTTTTTTTGTGTTCCGTAGTTAGAACTAAGTAAGTATCTAGTACTTACTTAGTTCTTACTACGGAACACTTCAGAATCGTGTTTTCGCTATACTTTCCTTGGGTTCCTGGCAATGTGCGCGAACTGAAACCCTTCCTGGTCGCTGAAAACACGTTTTTTGCCTGATAAAAACTGTTTTTTTAAACACGTTTTTTTAATTTTGGCACCAACCCATTTTTAACAAAATTCTTGATGTTTACTTGGTTCTAACTACGGAACCATTCTGAAGAAAACTGGTTTTTTGAACACGTTTTTCAATTTTAGAACCAACCCATTTTCACAAAATTCTTGATACTTACTTGGTTCTAACTACGGAATTCTTTATTAGATTTTCGATCTGTTTGCGGAATCGTGTTTTCGCCATACAAACCTTGGGTTCCCGGCGCTGTGCGCGAACTGCAACCACTCCTGGTCGCTGAAAACACGTTTTTTATCTGATAAAAACTGTTTTATTTAACACGTTTTTTAATTTTGGAACCAACCCCTTTTTGACAAAATTCTTGATACTTACTTGGTTCTAACTACGGAATTCTTCATAAGATTTTCGATCTGTTTAAGGAATTGTGTTTTCGCCATACTAACCTTGGGTTCCCGGCGCTGTGCGCGAATTAAAATCCCTCCTGGTCGCTGAAAACACTTTTTTGGTTGAAAAAAACTAGTTTTTTGAACTCGTTTTTTTATTTTGGCTCGAACCCCTTTTTGACAAAGTTCATGATACTTACTTGGTTCTTTCTACGGAATTCTTTATAAGATTTTCGATCTGTTTGCGGAATCGTGTTTTCGCCATACTAACTCTGGGTTCCCGGTGCTGTGCGCGAACTGAAACCCCTCCTGGTCGCTATAAACATGTTTTTTGCTTGAAAAAAACATGTTTTTTGCTTGAAAAAAACTGATTTTTTGAACTCGTTTTTTTGTGTTCCGTAGTTAGAACTAAGTAAGTATCTAGTACTTACTTAGTTCTTACTACGGAACACTTCAGAATCGTGTTTTCGCTATACTTTCCTTGGGTTCCTGGCAATGTGCGCGAACTGAAACCCTTCCTGGTCGCTGAAAACACGTTTTTTGCCTGATAAAAACTGTTTTTTTAAACACGTTTTTTTAATTTTGGCACCAACCCATTTTTAACAAAATTCTTGATGTTTACTTGGTTCTAACTACGGAACCATTCTGAAGAAAACTGGTTTTTTGAACACGTTTTTCAATTTTAGAACCAACCCATTTTCACAAAATTCTTGATACTTACTTGGTTCTAACTACGGAATTCTTTATTAGATTTTCGATCTGTTTGCGGAATCGTGTTTTCGCCATACAAACCTTGGGTTCCCGGCGCTGTGCGCGAACTGCAACCACTCCTGGTCGCTGAAAACACGTTTTTTATCTGATAAAAAATTGTTTTATTTAACACGTTTTTTAATTTTGGAACCAACCCCTTTTTGACAAAATTCTTGATACTTACTTGGTTCTAACTACGGAATTCTTCATAAGATTTTCGATCTGTTTAAGGAATTGTGTTTTCGCCATACTAACCTTGGGTTCCCGGCGCTGTGCGCGAATTAAAATCCCTCCTGGTCGCTGAAAACACTTTTTTGGTTGAAAATAACTAGTTTTTTGAACTCGTTTTTTTATTTTGGCTCGAACCCCTTTTTGACAAAGTTCATGATACTTACTTGGTTCTTTCTACGGAATTCTTTATAAGATTTTCGATCTGTTTGCGGAATCGTGTTTTCGCCATACTAACTCTGGGTTCCCGGTGCTGTGCGCGAACTGAAACCCCTCCTGGTCGCTAAAAACATGTTTTTTGCTTGAAAAAAACATGTTTTTTGCTTGAAAAAAACTGATTTTTTGAACTCGTTTTTTTGTGTTCCGTAGTTAGAACTAAGTAAGTATCTAGTACTTACTTAGTTCTTACTACGGAACACTTCAGAATCGTGTTTTCGCTATACTTTCCTTGGGTTCCTGGCAATGTGCGCGAACTGAAACCCTTCCTGGTCGCTGAAAACACGTTTTTTGCCTGATAAAAACTGTTTTTTTAAACACGTTTTTTTAATTTTGGCACCAACCCATTTTTAACAAAATTCTTGATGTTTACTTGGTTCTAACTACGGAACCATTCTGAAGAAAACTGGTTTTTTGAACACGTTTTTCAATTTTAGAACCAACCCATTTTCACAAAATTCTTGATACTTACTTGGTTCTAACTACGGAATTCTTTATTAGATTTTCGATCTGTTTGCGGAATCGTGTTTTCGCCATACAAACCTTGGGTTCCCGGCGCTGTGCGCGAACTGCAACCACTCCTGGTCGCTGAAAACACGTTTTTTATCTGATAAAAACTGTTTTATTTAACACGTTTTTTAATTTTGGAACCAACCCCTTTTTGACAAAATTCTTGATACTTACTTGGTTCTAACTACGGAATTCTTCATAAGATTTTCGATCTGTTTAAGGAATTGTGTTTTCGCCATACTAACCTTGGGTTCCCGGCGCTGTGCGCGAATTAAAATCCCTCCTGGTCGCTGAAAACACTTTTTTGGTTGAAAAAAACTAGTTTTTTGAACTCGTTTTTTTATTTTGGCTCGAACCCCTTTTTGACAAAGTTCATGATACTTACTTGGTTCTTTCTACGGAATTCTTTATAAGATTTTCGATCTGTTTGCGGAATCGTGTTTTCGCCATACTAACTCTGGGTTCCCGGTGCTGTGCGCGAACTGAAACCCCTCCTGGTCGCTAAAAACATGTTTTTTGCTTGAAAAAAACATGTTTTTTGCTTGAAAAAAACTGATTTTTTGAACTCGTTTTTTTGTGTTCCGTAGTTAGAACTAAGTAAGTATCTAGTACTTACTTAGTTCTTACTACGGAACACTTCAGAATCGTGTTTTCGCTATACTTTCCTTGGGTTCCTGGCAATGTGCGCGAACTGAAACCCTTCCTGGTCGCTGAAAACACGTTTTTTGCCTGATAAAAACTGTTTTTTTAAACACGTTTTTTTAATTTTGGCACCAACCCATTTTTAACAAAATTCTTGATGTTTACTTGGTTCTAACTACGGAACCATTCTGAAGAAAACTGGTTTTTTGAACACGTTTTTCAATTTTAGAACCAACCCATTTTCACAAAATTCTTGATACTTACTTGGTTCTAACTACGGAATTCTTTATTAGATTTTCGATCTGTTTGCGGAATCGTGTTTTCGCCATACAAACCTTGGGTTCCCGGCGCTGTGCGCGAACTGCAACCACTCCTGGTCGCTGAAAACACGTTTTTTATCTGATAAAAACTGTTTTATTTAACACGTTTTTTAATTTTGGAACCAACCCCTTTTTGACAAAATTCTTGATACTTACTTGGTTCTAACTACGGAATTCTTTATAAGATTTTCGATCTGTTTGCGGAATCGTGTTTTCGCCATACTAACTCTGGGTTCCCGGTGCTGTGCGCGAACTGAAACCCCTCCTGGTCGCTAAAAACATGTTTTTTGCTTGAAAAAAACATGTTTTTTGCTTGAAAAAAACTGATTTTTTGAACTCGTTTTTTTGTGTTCCGTAGTTAGAACTAAGTAAGTATCTAGTACTTACTTAGTTCTTACTACGGAACACTTCAGAATCGTGTTTTCGCTATACTTTCCTTGGGTTCCTGGCAATGTGCGCGAACTGAAACCCTTCCTGGTCGCTGAAAACACGTTTTTTGCCTGATAAAAACTGTTTTTTTAAACACGTTTTTTTAATTTTGGCACCAACCCATTTTTAACAAAATTCTTGATGTTTACTTGGTTCTAACTACGGAACCATTCTGAAGAAAACTGGTTTTTTGAACACGTTTTTCAATTTTAGAACCAACCCATTTTCACAAAATTCTTGATACTTACTTGGTTCTAACTACGGAATTCTTTATTAGATTTTCGATCTGTTTGCGGAATCGTGTTTTCGCCATACAAACCTTGGGTTCCCGGCGCTGTGCGCGAACTGCAACCACTCCTGGTCGCTGAAAACACGTTTTTTATCTGATAAAAACTGTTTTATTTAACACGTTTTTTAATTTTGGAACCAACCCCTTTTTGACAAAATTCTTGATACTTACTTGGTTCTAACTACGGAATTCTTCATAAGATTTTCGATCTGTTTAAGGAATTGTGTTTTCGCCATACTAACCTTGGGTTCCCGGCGCTGTGCGCGAATTAAAATCCCTCCTGGTCGCTGAAAACACTTTTTTGGTTGAAAAAAACTAGTTTTTTGAACTCGTTTTTTTATTTTGGCTCGAACCCCTTTTTGACAAAGTTCATGATACTTACTTGGTTCTTTCTACGGAATTCTTTATAAGATTTTCGATCTGTTTGCGGAATCGTGTTTTCGCCATACTAACTCTGGGTTCCCGGTGCTGTGCGCGAACTGAAACCCCTCCTGGTCGCTAAAAACATGTTTTTTGCTTGAAAAAAACATGTTTTTTGCTTGAAAAAAACTGATTTTTTGAACTCGTTTTTTTGTGTTCCGTAGTTAGAACTAAGTAAGTATCTAGTACTTACTTAGTTCTTACTACGGAACACTTCAGAATCGTGTTTTCGCTATACTTTCCTTGGGTTCCTGGCAATGTGCGCGAACTGAAACCCTTCCTGGTCGCTGAAAACACGTTTTTTGCCTGATAAAAACTGTTTTTTTAAACACGTTTTTTTAATTTTGGCACCAACCCATTTTTAACAAAATTCTTGATGTTTACTTGGTTCTAACTACGGAACCATTCTGAAGAAAACTGGTTTTTTGAACACGTTTTTCAATTTTAGAACCAACCCATTTTCACAAAATTCTTGATACTTACTTGGTTCTAACTACGGAATTCTTTATTAGATTTTCGATCTGTTTGCGGAATCGTGTTTTCGCCATACAAACCTTGGGTTCCCGGCGCTGTGCGCGAACTGCAACCACTCCTGGTCGCTGAAAACACGTTTTTTATCTGATAAAAACTGTTTTATTTAACACGTTTTTTAATTTTGGAACCAACCCCTTTTTGACAAAATTCTTGATACTTACTTGGTTCTAACTACGGAATTCTTCATAAGATTTTCGATCTGTTTAAGGAATTGTGTTTTCGCCATACTAACCTTGGGTTCCCGGCGCTGTGCGCGAATTAAAATCCCTCCTGGTCGCTGAAAACACTTTTTTGGTTGAAAAAAACTAGTTTTTTGAACTCGTTTTTTTATTTTGGCTCGAACCCCTTTTTGACAAAGTTCATGATACTTACTTGGTTCTTTCTACGGAATTCTTTATAAGATTTTCGATCTGTTTGCGGAATCGTGTTTTCGCCATACTAACTCTGGGTTCCCGGTGCTGTGCGCGAACTGAAACCCCTCCTGGTCGCTAAAAACATGTTTTTTGCTTGAAAAAAACATGTTTTTTGCTTGAAAAAAACTGATTTTTTGAACTCGTTTTTTTGTGTTCCGTAGTTAGAACTAAGTAAGTATCTAGTACTTACTTAGTTCTTACTACGGAACACTTCAGAATCGTGTTTTCGCTATACTTTCCTTGGGTTCCTGGCAATGTGCGCGAACTGAAACCCTTCCTGGTCGCTGAAAACACGTTTTTTGCCTGA
The DNA here is from genome assembly GCA_947386135.1 of Melanchra persicariae. Classification (NCBI taxonomy): domain Eukaryota; kingdom Metazoa; phylum Arthropoda; class Insecta; order Lepidoptera; family Noctuidae; genus Melanchra; species Melanchra persicariae. The sequence continues at coordinate 12,873,897 of OX376672.1, read as the reverse complement.
TAAAAACTGTTTTTTTAAACACGTTTTTTTAATTTTGGCACCAACCCATTTTTAACAAAATTCTTGATGTTTACTTGGTTCTAACTACGGAACCATTCTGAAGAAAACTGGTTTTTTGAACACGTTTTTCAATTTTAGAACCAACCCATTTTCACAAAATTCTTGATACTTACTTGGTTCTAACTACGGAATTCTTTATTAGATTTTCGATCTGTTTGCGGAATCGTGTTTTCGCCATACAAACCTTGGGTTCCCGGCGCTGTGCGCGAACTGCAACCACTCCTGGTCGCTGAAAACACGTTTTTTATCTGATAAAAACTGTTTTATTTAACACGTTTTTTAATTTTGGAACCAACCCCTTTTTGACAAAATTCTTGATACTTACTTGGTTCTAACTACGGAATTCTTCATAAGATTTTCGATCTGTTTAAGGAATTGTGTTTTCGCCATACTAACCTTGGGTTCCCGGCGCTGTGCGCGAATTAAAATCCCTCCTGGTCGCTGAAAACACTTTTTTGGTTGAAAAAAACTAGTTTTTTGAACTCGTTTTTTTATTTTGGCTCGAACCCCTTTTTGACAAAGTTCATGATACTTACTTGGTTCTTTCTACGGAATTCTTTATAAGATTTTCGATCTGTTTGCGGAATCGTGTTTTCGCCATACTAACTCTGGGTTCCCGGTGCTGTGCGCGAACTGAAACCCCTCCTGGTCGCTAAAAACATGTTTTTTGCTTGAAAAAAACATGTTTTTTGCTTGAAAAAAACTGATTTTTTGAACTCGTTTTTTTGTGTTCCGTAGTTAGAACTAAGTAAGTATCTAGTACTTACTTAGTTCTTACTACGGAACACTTCAGAATCGTGTTTTCGCTATACTTTCCTTGGGTTCCTGGCAATGTGCGCGAACTGAAACCCTTCCTGGTCGCTGAAAACACGTTTTTTGCCTGATAAAAACTGTTTTTTTAAACACGTTTTTTTAATTTTGGCACCAACCCATTTTTAACAAAATTCTTGATGTTTACTTGGTTCTAACTACGGAACCATTCTGAAGAAAACTGGTTTTTTGAACACGTTTTTCAATTTTAGAACCAACCCATTTTCACAAAATTCTTGATACTTACTTGGTTCTAACTACGGAATTCTTTATTAGATTTTCGATCTGTTTGCGGAATCGTGTTTTCGCCATACAAACCTTGGGTTCCCGGCGCTGTGCGCGAACTGCAACCACTCCTGGTCGCTGAAAACACGTTTTTTATCTGATAAAAACTGTTTTATTTAACACGTTTTTTAATTTTGGAACCAACCCCTTTTTGACAAAATTCTTGATACTTACTTGGTTCTAACTACGGAATTCTTCATAAGATTTTCGATCTGTTTAAGGAATTGTGTTTTCGCCATACTAACCTTGGGTTCCCGGCGCTGTGCGCGAATTAAAATCCCTCCTGGTCGCTGAAAACACTTTTTTGGTTGAAAAAAACTAGTTTTTTGAACTCGTTTTTTTATTTTGGCTCGAACCCCTTTTTGACAAAGTTCATGATACTTACTTGGTTCTTTCTACGGAATTCTTTATAAGATTTTCGATCTGTTTGCGGAATCGTGTTTTCGCCATACTAACTCTGGGTTCCCGGTGCTGTGCGCGAACTGAAACCCCTCCTGGTCGCTAAAAACATGTTTTTTGCTTGAAAAAAACATGTCTTTTGCTTGAAAAAAACTGATTTTTTGAACTCGTTTTTTTGTGTTCCGTAGTTAGAACTAAGTAAGTATCTAGTACTTACTTAGTTCTTACTACGGAACACTTCAGAATCGTGTTTTCGCCATACTAACCTTGGGTTCTTGGTGCTGTGCGCGAACTGAAACCCCTCCCGGTCGCTAAAAACACGTTGTTTGCTTGAAAAAAACTGGTTTTTTGAACTCGTTTTTTTATTTTGGCTCGAACCCCTTTTTGACAAAGTTCTTGATACTTACTTGGTTCTTACTACGGAACACTTCAGAATCGTGTTTTCGCTATACTTTTCTTGGGTCCTCGGCGCTGTGCGCGAACTGAAACCCATCCTGGTCGCTGAAAACACGTTTTTTGCCTGATAAAAACTGTTTTTATAAACACGTTTTTTTAATTTTGGCACCAACCCATTTTTAACAAAATTCTTGATGTTTACTTGGTTCTAACTACGTAACCATTCTGAAGAAAACTGGTTTTTTGAACACGTTTTTCAATTTTAGAACCAACCCATTTTCACAAAATTCTTGATACTTACTTGGTTCTAACTACGGAATTCTTTATTAGATTTTCGATCTGTTTGCGGAATCGTGTTTTCGCCATACAAACCTTGGGTTCCCGGCGCTGTGCGCGAACTGCAACCACTCCTGGTCGCTGAAAACACGTTTTTTATCTGATAAAAACTGTTTTATTTAACACGTTTTTTAATTTTGGAACCAACCCCTTTTTGACAAAATTCTTGATACTTACTTGGTTCTAACTACGGAATTCTTCATAAGATTTTCGATCTGTTTAAGGAATTGTGTTTTCGCCATACTAACCTTGGGTTCCCGGCGCTGTGCGCGAATTAAAATCCCTCCTGGTCGCTGAAAACACTTTTTTGGTTGAAAAAAACTAGTTTTTTGAACTCGTTTTTTTATTTTGGCTCGAACCCCTTTTTGACAAAGTTCATGATACTTACTTGGTTCTTTCTACGGAATTCTTTATAAGATTTTCGATCTGTTTGCGGAATCGTGTTTTCGCCATACTAACTCTGGGTTCCCGGTGCTGTGCGCGAACTGAAACCCCTCCTGGTCGCTAAAAACATGTTTTTTGCTTGAAAAAAACATGTTTTTTGCTTGAAAAAAACTGATTTTTTGAACTCGTTTTTTTGTGTTCCGTAGTTAGAACTAAGTAAGTATCTAGTACTTACTTAGTTCTTACTACGGAACACTTCAGAATCGTGTTTTCGCTATACTTTCCTTGGGTTCCTGGCAATGTGCGCGAACTGAAACCCTTCCTGGTCGCTGAAAACACGTTTTTTGCCTGATAAAAACTGTTTTTTTAAACACGTTTTTTTAATTTTGGCACCAACCCATTTTTAACAAAATTCTTGATGTTTACTTGGTTCTAACTACGGAACCATTCTGAAGAAAACTGGTTTTTTGAACACGTTTTTCAATTTTAGAACCAACCCATTTTCACAAAATTCTTGATACTTACTTGGTTCTAACTACGGAATTCTTTATTAGATTTTCGATCTGTTTGCGGAATCGTGTTTTCGCCATACAAACCTTGGGTTCCCGGCGCTGTGCGCGAACTGCAACCACTCCTGGTCGCTGAAAACACGTTTTTTATCTGATAAAAACTGTTTTATTTAACACGTTTTTTAATTTTGGAACCAACCCCTTTTTGACAAAATTCTTGATACTTACTTGGTTCTAACTACGGAATTCTTCATAAGATTTTCGATCTGTTTAAGGAATTGTGTTTTCGCCATACTAACCTTGGGTTCCCGGCGCTGTGCGCGAATTAAAATCCCTCCTGGTCGCTGAAAACACTTTTTTGGTTGAAAAAAACTAGTTTTTTGAACTCGTTTTTTTATTTTGGCTCGAACCCCTTTTTGACAAAGTTCATGATACTTACTTGGTTCTTTCTACGGAATTCTTTATAAGATTTTCGATCTGTTTGCGGAATCGTGTTTTCGCCATACTAACTCTGGGTTCCCGGTGCTGTGCGCGAACTGAAACCCCTCCTGGTCGCTAAAAACATGTTTTTTGCTTGAAAAAAACATGTCTTTTGCTTGAAAAAAACTGATTTTTTGAACTCGTTTTTTTGTGTTCCGTAGTTAGAACTAAGTAAGTATCTAGTACTTACTTAGTTCTTACTACGGAACACTTCAGAATCGTGTTTTCGCCATACTAACCTTGGGTTCTTGGTGCTGTGCGCGAACTGAAACCCCTCCCGGTCGCTAAAAACACGTTGTTTGCTTGAAAAAAACTGGTTTTTTGAACTCGTTTTTTTATTTTGGCTCGAACCCCTTTTTGACAAAGTTCTTGATACTTACTTGGTTCTTACTACGGAACACTTCAGAATCGTGTTTTCGCTATACTTTTCTTGGGTCCTCGGCGCTGTGCGCGAACTGAAACCCATCCTGGTCGCTGAAAACACGTTTTTTGCCTGATAAAAACTGTTTTTATAAACACGTTTTTTTAATTTTGGCACCAACCCATTTTTAACAAAATTCTTGATGTTTACTTGGTTCTAACTACGTAACCATTCTGAAGAAAACTGGTTTTTTGAACACGTTTTTCAATTTTAGAACCAACCCATTTTCACAAAATTCTTGATACTTACTTGGTTCTAACTACGGAATTCTTTATTAGATTTTCGATCTGTTTGCGGAATCGTGTTTTCGCCATACAAACCTTGGGTTCCCGGCGCTGTGCGCGAACTGCAACCACTCCTGGTCGCTGAAAACACGTTTTTTATCTGATAAAAACTGTTTTATTTAACACGTTTTTTAATTTTGGAACCAACCCCTTTTTGACAAAATTCTTGATACTTACTTGGTTCTAACTACGGAATTCTTCATAAGATTTTCGATCTGTTTAAGGAATTGTGTTTTCGCCATACTAACCTTGGGTTCCCGGCGCTGTGCGCGAATTAAAATCCCTCCTGGTCGCTGAAAACACTTTTTTGGTTGAAAAAAACTAGTTTTTTGAACTCGTTTTTTTATTTTGGCTCGAACCCCTTTTTGACAAAGTTCATGATACTTACTTGGTTCTTTCTACGGAATTCTTTATAAGATTTTCGATCTGTTTGCGGAATCGTGTTTTCGCCATACTAACTCTGGGTTCCCGGTGCTGTGCGCGAACTGAAACCCCTCCTGGTCGCTAAAAACATGTTTTTTGCTTGAAAAAAACATGTTTTTTGCTTGAAAAAAACTGATTTTTTGAACTCGTTTTTTTGTGTTCCGTAGTTAGAACTAAGTAAGTATCTAGTACTTACTTAGTTCTTACTACGGAACACTTCAGAATCGTGTTTTCGCTATACTTTCCTTGGGTTCCTGGCAATGTGCGCGAACTGAAACCCTTCCTGGTCGCTGAAAACACGTTTTTTGCCTGATAAAAACTGTTTTTTTAAACACGTTTTTTTAATTTTGGCACCAACCCATTTTTAACAAAATTCTTGATGTTTACTTGGTTCTAACTACGGAACCATTCTGAAGAAAACTGGTTTTTTGAACACGTTTTTCAATTTTAGAACCAACCCATTTTCACAAAATTCTTGATACTTACTTGGTTCTAACTACGGAATTCTTTATTAGATTTTCGATCTGTTTGCGGAATCGTGTTTTCGCCATACAAACCTTGGGTTCCCGGCGCTGTGCGCGAACTGCAACCACTCCTGGTCGCTGAAAACACGTTTTTTATCTGATAAAAACTGTTTTATTTAACACGTTTTTTAATTTTGGAACCAACCCCTTTTTGACAAAATTCTTGATACTTACTTGGTTCTAACTACGGAATTCTTCATAAGATTTTCGATCTGTTTAAGGAATTGTGTTTTCGCCATACTAACCTTGGGTTCCCGGCGCTGTGCGCGAATTAAAATCCCTCCTGGTCGCTGAAAACACTTTTTTGGTTGAAAAAAACTAGTTTTTTGAACTCGTTTTTTTATTTTGGCTCGAACCCCTTTTTGACAAAGTTCATGATACTTACTTGGTTCTTTCTACGGAATTCTTTATAAGATTTTCGATCTGTTTGCGGAATCGTGTTTTCGCCATACTAACTCTGGGTTCCCGGTGCTGTGCGCGAACTGAAACCCCTCCTGGTCGCTAAAAACATGTTTTTTGCTTGAAAAAAACATGTTTTTTGCTTGAAAAAAACTGATTTTTTGAACTCGTTTTTTTGTGTTCCGTAGTTAGAACTAAGTAAGTATCTAGTACTTACTTAGTTCTTACTACGGAACACTTCAGAATCGTGTTTTCGCTATACTTTCCTTGGGTTCCTGGCAATGTGCGCGAACTGAAACCCTTCCTGGTCGCTGAAAACACGTTTTTTGCCTGATAAAAACTGTTTTTTTAAACACGTTTTTTTAATTTTGGCACCAACCCATTTTTAACAAAATTCTTGATGTTTACTTGGTTCTAACTACGGAACCATTCTGAAGAAAACTGGTTTTTTGAACACGTTTTTCAATTTTAGAACCAACCCATTTTCACAAAATTCTTGATACTTACTTGGTTCTAACTACGGAATTCTTTATTAGATTTTCGATCTGTTTGCGGAATCGTGTTTTCGCCATACAAACCTTGGGTTCCCGGCGCTGTGCGCGAACTGCAACCACTCCTGGTCGCTGAAAACACGTTTTTTATCTGATAAAAACTGTTTTATTTAACACGTTTTTTAATTTTGGAACCAACCCCTTTTTGACAAAATTCTTGATACTTACTTGGTTCTAACTACGGAATTCTTCATAAGATTTTCGATCTGTTTAAGGAATTGTGTTTTCGCCATACTAACCTTGGGTTCCCGGCGCTGTGCGCGAATTAAAATCCCTCCTGGTCGCTGAAAACACTTTTTTGGTTGAAAAAAACTAGTTTTTTGAACTCGTTTTTTTATTTTGGCTCGAACCCCTTTTTGACAAAGTTCATGATACTTACTTGGTTCTTTCTACGGAATTCTTTATAAGATTTTCGATCTGTTTGCGGAATCGTGTTTTCGCCATACTAACTCTGGGTTCCCGGTGCTGTGCGCGAACTGAAACCCCTCCTGGTCGCTAAAAACATGTTTTTTGCTTGAAAAAAACATGTTTTTTGCTTGAAAAAAACTGATTTTTTGAACTCGTTTTTTTGTGTTCCGTAGTTAGAACTAAGTAAGTATCTAGTACTTACTTAGTTCTTACTACGGAACACTTCAGAATCGTGTTTTCGCTATACTTTCCTTGGGTTCCTGGCAATGTGCGCGAACTGAAACCCTTCCTGGTCGCTGAAAACACGTTTTTTGCCTGATAAAAACTGTTTTTTTAAACACGTTTTTTTAATTTTGGCACCAACCCATTTTTAACAAAATTCTTGATGTTTACTTGGTTCTAACTACGGAACCATTCTGAAGAAAACTGGTTTTTTGAACACGTTTTTCAATTTTAGAACCAACCCATTTTCACAAAATTCTTGATACTTACTTGGTTCTAACTACGGAATTCTTTATTAGATTTTCGATCTGTTTGCGGAATCGTGTTTTCGCCATACAAACCTTGGGTTCCCGGCGCTGTGCGCGAACTGCAACCACTCCTGGTCGCTGAAAACACGTTTTTTATCTGATAAAAACTGTTTTATTTAACACGTTTTTTAATTTTGGAACCAACCCCTTTTTGACAAAATTCTTGATACTTACTTGGTTCTAACTACGGAATTCTTCATAAGATTTTCGATCTGTTTAAGGAATTGTGTTTTCGCCATACTAACCTTGGGTTCCCGGCGCTGTGCGCGAATTAAAATCCCTCCTGGTCGCTGAAAACACTTTTTTGGTTGAAAAAAACTAGTTTTTTGAACTCGTTTTTTTATTTTGGCTCGAACCCCTTTTTGACAAAGTTCATGATACTTACTTGGTTCTTTCTACGGAATTCTTTATAAGATTTTCGATCTGTTTGCGGAATCGTGTTTTCGCCATACTAACTCTGGGTTCCCGGTGCTGTGCGCGAACTGAAACCCCTCCTGGTCGCTAAAAACATGTTTTTTGCTTGAAAAAAACATGTTTTTTGCTTGAAAAAAACTGATTTTTTGAACTCGTTTTTTTGTGTTCCGTAGTTAGAACTAAGTAAGTATCTAGTACTTACTTAGTTCTTACTACGGAACACTTCAGAATCGTGTTTTCGCTATACTTTCCTTGGGTTCCTGGCAATGTGCGCGAACTGAAACCCTTCCTGGTCGCTGAAAACACGTTTTTTGCCTGATAAAAACTGTTTTTTTAAACACGTTTTTTTAATTTTGGCACCAACCCATTTTTAACAAAATTCTTGATGTTTACTTGGTTCTAACTACGGAACCATTCTGAAGAAAACTGGTTTTTTGAACACGTTTTTCAATTTTAGAACCAACCCATTTTCACAAAATTCTTGATACTTACTTGGTTCTAACTACGGAATTCTTTATTAGATTTTCGATCTGTTTGCGGAATCGTGTTTTCGCCATACAAACCTTGGGTTCCCGGCGCTGTGCGCGAACTGCAACCACTCCTGGTCGCTGAAAACACGTTTTTTATCTGATAAAAACTGTTTTATTTAACACGTTTTTTAATTTTGGAACCAACCCCTTTTTGACAAAATTCTTGATACTTACTTGGTTCTAACTACGGAATTCTTCATAAGATTTTCGATCTGTTTAAGGAATTGTGTTTTCGCCATACTAACCTTGGGTTCCCGGCGCTGTGCGCGAATTAAAATCCCTCCTGGTCGCTGAAAACACTTTTTTGGTTGAAAAAAACTAGTTTTTTGAACTCGTTTTTTTATTTTGGCTCGAACCCCTTTTTGACAAAGTTCATGATACTTACTTGGTTCTTTCTACGGAATTCTTTATAAGATTTTCGATCTGTTTGCGGAATCGTGTTTTCGCCATACTAACTCTGGGTTCCCGGTGCTGTGCGCGAACTGAAACCCCTCCTGGTCGCTAAAAACATGTTTTTTGCTTGAAAAAAACATGTTTTTTGCTTGAAAAAAACTGATTTTTTGAACTCGTTTTTTTGTGTTCCGTAGTTAGAACTAAGTAAGTATCTAGTACTTACTTAGTTCTTACTACGGAACACTTCAGAATCGTGTTTTCGCTATACTTTCCTTGGGTTCCTGGCAATGTGCGCGAACTGAAACCCTTCCTGGTCGCTGAAAACACGTTTTTTGCCTGATAAAAACTGTTTTTTTAAACACGTTTTTTTAATTTTGGCACCAACCCATTTTTAACAAAATTCTTGATGTTTACTTGGTTCTAACTACGGAACCATTCTGAAGAAAACTGGTTTTTTGAACACGTTTTTCAATTTTAGAACCAACCCATTTTCACAAAATTCTTGATACTTACTTGGTTCTAACTACGGAATTCTTTATTAGATTTTCGATCTGTTTGCGGAATCGTGTTTTCGCCATACAAACCTTGGGTTCCCGGCGCTGTGCGCGAACTGCAACCACTCCTGGTCGCTGAAAACACGTTTTTTATCTGATAAAAACTGTTTTATTTAACACGTTTTTTAATTTTGGAACCAACCCCTTTTTGACAAAATTCTTGATACTTACTTGGTTCTAACTACGGAATTCTTCATAAGATTTTCGATCTGTTTAAGGAATTGTGTTTTCGCCATACTAACCTTGGGTTCCCGGCGCTGTGCGCGAATTAAAATCCCTCCTGGTCGCTGAAAACACTTTTTTGGTTGAAAAAAACTAGTTTTTTGAACTCGTTTTTTTATTTTGGCTCGAACCCCTTTTTGACAAAGTTCATGATACTTACTTGGTTCTTTCTACGGAATTCTTTATAAGATTTTCGATCTGTTTGCGGAATCGTGTTTTCGCCATACTAACTCTGGGTTCCCGGTGCTGTGCGCGAACTGAAACCCCTCCTGGTCGCTAAAAACATGTTTTTTGCTTGAAAAAAACATGTTTTTTGCTTGAAAAAAACTGATTTTTTGAACTCGTTTTTTTGTGTTCCGTAGTTAGAACTAAGTAAGTATCTAGTACTTACTTAGTTCTTACTACGGAACACTTCAGAATCGTGTTTTCGCTATACTTTCCTTGGGTTCCTGGCAATGTGCGCGAACTGAAACCCTTCCTGGTCGCTGAAAACACGTTTTTTGCCTGATAAAAACTGTTTTTTTAAACACGTTTTTTTAATTTTGGCACCAACCCATTTTTAACAAAATTCTTGATGTTTACTTGGTTCTAACTACGGAACCATTCTGAAGAAAACTGGTTTTTTGAACACGTTTTTCAATTTTAGAACCAACCCATTTTCACAAAATTCTTGATACTTACTTGGTTCTAACTACGGAATTCTTTATTAGATTTTCGATCTGTTTGCGGAATCGTGTTTTCGCCATACAAACCTTGGGTTCCCGGCGCTGTGCGCGAACTGCAACCACTCCTGGTCGCTGAAAACACGTTTTTTATCTGATAAAAACTGTTTTATTTAACACGTTTTTTAATTTTGGAACCAACCCCTTTTTGACAAAATTCTTGATACTTACTTGGTTCTAACTACGGAATTCTTCATAAGATTTTCGATCTGTTTAAGGAATTGTGTTTTCGCCATACTAACCTTGGGTTCCCGGCGCTGTGCGCGAATTAAAATCCCTCCTGGTCGCTGAAAACACTTTTTTGGTTGAAAAAAACTAGTTTTTTGAACTCGTTTTTTTATTTTGGCTCGAACCCCTTTTTGACAAAGTTCATGATACTTACTTGGTTCTTTCTACGGAATTCTTTATAAGATTTTCGATCTGTTTGCGGAATCGTGTTTTCGCCATACTAACTCTGGGTTCCCGGTGCTGTGCGCGAACTGAAACCCCTCCTGGTCGCTAAAAACATGTTTTTTGCTTGAAAAAAACATGTTTTTTGCTTGAAAAAAACTGATTTTTTGAACTCGTTTTTTTGTGTTCCGTAGTTAGAACTAAGTAAGTATCTAGTACTTACTTAGTTCTTACTACGGAACACTTCAGAATCGTGTTTTCGCTATACTTTCCTTGGGTTCCTGGCAATGTGCGCGAACTGAAACCCTTCCTGGTCGCTGAAAACACGTTTTTTGCCTGATAAAAACTGTTTTTTTAAACACGTTTTTTTAATTTTGGCACCAACCCATTTTTAACAAAATTCTTGATGTTTACTTGGTTCTAACTACGGAACCATTCTGAAGAAAACTGGTTTTTTGAACACGTTTTTCAATTTTAGAACCAACCCATTTTCACAAAATTCTTGATACTTACTTGGTTCTAACTACGGAATTCTTTATTAGATTTTCGATCTGTTTGCGGAATCGTGTTTTCGCCATACAAACCTTGGGTTCCCGGCGCTGTGCGCGAACTGCAACCACTCCTGGTCGCTGAAAACACGTTTTTTATCTGATAAAAACTGTTTTATTTAACATGTTTTTTAATTTTGGAACCAACCCCTTTTTGACAAAATTCTTGATACTTACTTGGTTCTAACTACGGAATTCTTCATAAGATTTTCGATCTGTTTAAGGAATTGTGTTTTCGCCATACTAACCTTGGGTTCCCGGCGCTGTGCGCGAATTAAAATCCCTCCTGGTCGCTGAAAACACTTTTTTGGTTGAAAAAAACTAGTTTTTTGAACTCGTTTTTTTATTTTGGCTCGAACCCCTTTTTGACAAAGTTCATGATACTTACTTGGTTCTTTCTACGGAATTCTTTATAAGATTTTCGATCTGTTTGCGGAATCGTGTTTTCGCCATACTAACTCTGGGTTCCCGGTGCTGTGCGCGAACTGAAACCCCTCCTGGTCGCTAAAAACATGTTTTTTGCTTGAAAAAAACATGTCTTTTGCTTGAAAAAAACTGATTTTTTGAACTCGTTTTTTTGTGTTCCGTAGTTAGAACTAAGTAAGTATCTAGTACTTACTTAGTTCTTACTACGGAACACTTCAGAATCGTGTTTTCGCCATACTAACCTTGGGTTCTTGGTGCTGTGCGCGAACTGAAACCCCTCCCGGTCGCTAAAAACACGTTGTTTGCTTGAAAAAAACTGGTTTTTTGAACTCGTTTTTTTATTTTGGCTCGAACCCCTTTTTGACAAAGTTCTTGATACTTACTTGGTTCTTACTACGGAACACTTCAGAATCGTGTTTTCGCTATACTTTTCTTGGGTCCTCGGCGCTGTGCGCGAACTGAAACCCATCCTGGTCGCTGAAAACACGTTTTTTGCCTGATAAAAACTGTTTTTATAAACACGTTTTTTTAATTTTGGCACCAACCCATTTTTAACAAAATTCTTGATGTTTACTTGGTTCTAACTACGTAACCATTCTGAAGAAAACTGGTTTTTTGAACACGTTTTTCAATTTTAGAACCAACCCATTTTCACAAAATTCTTGATACTTACTTGGTTCTAACTACGGAATTCTTTATTAGATTTTCGATCTGTTTGCGGAATCGTGTTTTCGCCATACAAACCTTGGGTTCCCGGCGCTGTGCGCGAACTGCAACCACTCCTGGTCGCTGAAAACACGTTTTTTATCTGATAAAAACTGTTTTATTTAACACGTTTTTTAATTTTGGAACCAACCCCTTTTTGACAAAATTCTTGATACTTACTTGGTTCTAACTACGGAATTCTTCATAAGATTTTCGATCTGTTTAAGGAATTGTGTTTTCGCCATACTAACCTTGGGTTCCCGGCGCTGTGCGCGAATTAAAATCCCTCCTGGTCGCTGAAAACACTTTTTTGGTTGAAAAAAACTAGTTTTTTGAACTCGTATTTTTATTTTGGCTCGAACCCCTTTTTGACAAAGTTCATGATACTTACTTGGTTCTTTCTACGGAATTCTTTATAAGATTTTCGATCTGTTTGCGGAATCGTGTTTTCGCCATACTAACTCTGGGTTCCCGGTGCTGTGCGCGAACTGAAACCCCTCCTGGTCGCTAAAAACATGTTTTTTGCTTGAAAAAAACATGTTTTTTGCTTGAAAAAAACTGATTTTTTGAACTCGTTTTTTTGTGTTCCGTAGTTAGAACTAAGTAAGTATCTAGTACTTACTTAGTTCTTACTACGGAACACTTCAGAATCGTGTTTTCGCTATACTTTCCTTGGGTTCCTGGCAATGTGCGCGAACTGAAACCCTTCCTGGTCGCTGAAAACACGTTTTTTGCCTGATAAAAACTGTTTTTTTAAACACGTTTTTTTAATTTTGGCACCAACCCATTTTTAACAAAATTCTTGATGTTTACTTGGTTCTAACTACGGAACCATTCTGAAGAAAACTGGTTTTTTGAACACGTTTTTCAATTTTAGAACCAACCCATTTTCACAAAATTCTTGATACTTACTTGGTTCTAACTACGGAATTCTTTATTAGATTTTCGATCTGTTTGCGGAATCGTGTTTTCGCCATACAAACCTTGGGTTCCCGGCGCTGTGCGCGAACTGCAACCACTCCTGGTCGCTGAAAACACGTTTTTTATCTGATAAAAACTGTTTTATTTAACACGTTTTTTAATTTTGGAACCAACCCCTTTTTGACAAAATTCTTGATACTTACTTGGTTCTAACTACGGAATTCTTCATAAGATTTTCGATCTGTTTAAGGAATTGTGTTTTCGCCATACTAACCTTGGGTTCCCGGCGCTGTGCGCGAATTAAAATCCCTCCTGGTCGCTGAAAACACTTTTTTGGTTGAAAAAAACTAGTTTTTTGAACTCGTTTTTTTATTTTGGCTCGAACCCCTTTTTGACAAAGTTCATGATACTTACTTGGTTCTTTCTACGGAATTCTTTATAAGATTTTCGATCTGTTTGCGGAATCGTGTTTTCGCCATACTAACTCTGGGTTCCCGGTGCTGTGCGCGAACTGAAACCCCTCCTGGTCGCTAAAAACATGTTTTTTGCTTGAAAAAAACATGTTTTTTGCTTGAAAAAAACTGATTTTTTGAACTCGTTTTTTTGTGTTCCGTAGTTAGAACTAAGTAAGTATCTAGTACTTACTTAGTTCTTACTACGGAACACTTCAGAATCGTGTTTTCGCTATACTTTCCTTGGGTTCCTGGCAATGTGCGCGAACTGAAACCCTTCCTGGTCGCTGAAAACACGTTTTTTGCCTGATAAAAACTGTTTTTTTAAACACGTTTTTTTAATTTTGGCACCAACCCATTTTTAACAAAATTCTTGATGTTTACTTGGTTCTAACTACGGAACCATTCTGAAGAAAACTGGTTTTTTGAACACGTTTTTCAATTTTAGAACCAACCCATTTTCACAAAATTCTTGATACTTACTTGGTTCTAACTACGGAATTCTTTATTAGATTTTCGATCTGTTTGCGGAATCGTGTTTTCGCCATACAAACCTTGGGTTCCCGGCGCTGTGCGCGAACTGCAACCACTCCTGGTCGCTGAAAACACGTTTTTTATCTGATAAAAACTGTTTTATTTAACACGTTTTTTAATTTTGGAACCAACCCCTTTTTGACAAAATTCTTGATACTTACTTGGTTCTAACTACGGAATTCTTCATAAGATTTTCGATCTGTTTAAGGAATTGTGTTTTCGCCATACTAACCTTGGGTTCCCGGCGCTGTGCGCGAATTAAAATCCCTCCTGGTCGCTGAAAACACTTTTTTGGTTGAAAAAAACTAGTTTTTTGAACTCGTTTTTTTATTTTGGCTCGAACCCCTTTTTGACAAAGTTCATGATACTTACTTGGTTCTTTCTACGGAATTCTTTATAAGATTTTCGATCTGTTTGCGGAATCGTGTTTTCGCCATACTAACTCTGGGTTCCCGGTGCTGTGCGCGAACTGAAACCCCTCCTGGTCGCTAAAAACATGTTTTTTGCTTGAAAAAAACATGTTTTTTGCTTGAAGAAAACTGATTTTTTGAACTCGTTTTTTTGTGTTCCGTAGTTAGAACTAAGTAAGTATCTAGTACTTACTTAGTTCTTACTACGGAACACTTCAGAATCGTGTTTTCGCTATACTTTCCTTGGGTTCCTGGCAATGTGCGCGAACTGAAACCCTTCCTGGTCGCTGAAAACACGTTTTTTGCCTGATAAAAACTGTTTTTTTAAACACGTTTTTTTAATTTTGGCACCAACCCATTTTTAACAAAATTCTTGATGTTTACTTGGTTCTAACTACGGAACCATTCTGAAGAAAACTGGTTTTTTGAACACGTTTTTCAATTTTAGAACCAACCCATTTTCACAAAATTCTTGATACTTACTTGGTTCTAACTACGGAATTCTTTATTAGATTTTCGATCTGTTTGCGGAATCGTGTTTTCGCCATACAAACCTTGGGTTCCCGGCGCTGTGCGCGAACTGCAACCACTCCTGGTCGCTGAAAACACGTTTTTTATCTGATAAAAACTGTTTTATTTAACACGTTTTTTAATTTTGGAACCAACCCCTTTTTGACAAAATTCTTGATACTTACTTGGTTCTAACTACGGAATTCTTCATAAGATTTTCGATCTGTTTAAGGAATTGTGTTTTCGCCATACTAACCTTGGGTTCCCGGCGCTGTGCGCGAATTAAAATCCCTCCTGGTCGCTGAAAACACTTTTTTGGTTGAAAAAAACTAGTTTTTTGAACTCGTTTTTTTATTTTGGCTCGAACCCCTTTTTGACAAAGTTCATGATACTTACTTGGTTCTTTCTACGGAATTCTTTATAAGATTTTCGATCTGTTTGCGGAATCGTGTTTTCGCCATACTAACTCTGGGTTCCCGGTGCTGTGCGCGAACTGAAACCCCTCCTGGTCGCTAAAAACATGTTTTTTGCTTGAAAAAAACATGTTTTTTGCTTGAAAAAAACTGATTTTTTGAACTCGTTTTTTTGTGTTCCGTAGTTAGAACTAAGTAAGTATCTAGTACTTACTTAGTTCTTACTACGGAACACTTCAGAATCGTGTTTTCGCTATACTTTCCTTGGGTTCCTGGCAATGTGCGCGAACTGAAACCCTTCCTGGTCGCTGAAAACACGTTTTTTGCCTGATAAAAACTGTTTTTTTAAACACGTTTTTTTAATTTTGGCACCAACCCATTTTTAACAAAATTCTTGATGTTTACTTGGTTCTAACTACGGAACCATTCTGAAGAAAACTGGTTTTTTGAACACGTTTTTCAATTTTAGAACCAACCCATTTTCACAAAATTCTTGATACTTACTTGGTTCTAACTACGGAATTCTTTATTAGATTTTCGATCTGTTTGCGGAATCGTGTTTTCGCCATACAAACCTTGGGTTCCCGGCGCTGTGCGCGAACTGCAACCACTCCTGGTCGCTGAAAACACGTTTTTTATCTGATAAAAACTGTTTTATTTAACACGTTTTTTAATTTTGGAACCAACCCCTTTTTGACAAAATTCTTGATACTTACTTGGTTCTAACTACGGAATTCTTCATAAGATTTTCGATCTGTTTAAGGAATTGTGTTTTCGCCATACTAACCTTGGGTTCCCGGCGCTGTGCGCGAATTAAAATCCCTCCTGGTCGCTGAAAACACTTTTTTGGTTGAAAAAAACTAGTTTTTTGAACTCGTTTTTTTATTTTGGCTCGAACCCCTTTTTGACAAAGTTCATGATACTTACTTGGTTCTTTCTACGGAATTCTTTATAAGATTTTCGATCTGTTTGCGGAATCGTGTTTTCGCCATACTAACTCTGGGTTCCCGGTGCTGTGCGCGAACTGAAACCCCTCCTGGTCGCTAAAAACATGTTTTTTGCTTGAAAAAAACATGTTTTTTGCTTGAAAAAAACTGATTTTTTGAACTCGTTTTTTTGTGTTCCGTAGTTAGAACTAAGTAAGTATCTAGTACTTACTTAGTTCTTACTACGGAACACTTCAGAATCGTGTTTTCGCTATACTTTCCTTGGGTTCCTGGCAATGTGCGCGAACTGAAACCCTTCCTGGTCGCTGAAAACACGTTTTTTGCCTGATAAAAACTGTTTTTTTAAACACGTTTTTTTAATTTTGGCACCAACCCATTTTTAACAAAATTCTTGATGTTTACTTGGTTCTAACTACGGAACCATTCTGAAGAAAACTGGTTTTTTGAACACGTTTTTCAATTTTAGAACCAACCCATTTTCACAAAATTCTTGATACTTACTTGGTTCTAACTACGGAATTCTTTATTAGATTTTCGATCTGTTTGCGGAATCGTGTTTTCGCCATACAAACCTTGGGTTCCCGGCGCTGTGCGCGAACTGCAACCACTCCTGGTCGCTGAAAACACGTTTTTTATCTGATAAAAACTGTTTTATTTAACACGTTTTTTAATTTTGGAACCAACCCCTTTTTGACAAAATTCTTGATACTTACTTGGTTCTAACTACGGAATTCTTCATAAGATTTTCGATCTGTTTAAGGAATTGTGTTTTCGCCATACTAACCTTGGGTTCCCGGCGCTGTGCGCGAATTAAAATCCCTCCTGGTCGCTGAAAACACTTTTTTGGTTGAAAAAAACTAGTTTTTTGAACTCGTTTTTTTATTTTGGCTCGAACCCCTTTTTGACAAAGTTCATGATACTTACTTGGTTCTTTCTACGGAATTCTTTATAAGATTTTCGATCTGTTTGCGGAATCGTGTTTTCGCCATACTAACTCTGGGTTCCCGGTGCTGTGCGCGAACTGAAACCCCTCCTGGTCGCTAAAAACATGTTTTTTGCTTGAAAAAAACATGTTTTTTGCTTGAAAAAAACTGATTTTTTGAACTCGTTTTTTTGTGTTCCGTAGTTAGAACTAAGTAAGTATCTAGTACTTACTTAGTTCTTACTACGGAACACTTCAGAATCGTGTTTTCGCTATACTTTCCTTGGGTTCCTGGCAATGTGCGCGAACTGAAACCCTTCCTGGTCGCTGAAAACACGTTTTTTGCCTGATAAAAACTGTTTTTTTAAACACGTTTTTTTAATTTTGGCACCAACCCATTTTTAACAAAATTCTTGATGTTTACTTGGTTCTAACTACGGAACCATTCTGAAGAAAACTGGTTTTTTGAACACGTTTTTCAATTTTAGAACCAACCCATTTTCACAAAATTCTTGATACTTACTTGGTTCTAACTACGGAATTCTTTATTAGATTTTCGATCTGTTTGCGGAATCGTGTTTTCGCCATACAAACCTTGGGTTCCCGGCGCTGTGCGCGAACTGCAACCACTCCTGGTCGCTGAAAACACGTTTTTTATCTGATAAAAACTGTTTTATTTAACACGTTTTTTAATTTTGGAACCAACCCCTTTTTGACAAAATTCTTGATACTTACTTGGTTCTAACTACGGAATTCTTCATAAGATTTTCGATCTGTTTAAGGAATTGTGTTTTCGCCATACTAACCTTGGGTTCCCGGCGCTGTGCGCGAATTAAAATCCCTCCTGGTCGCTGAAAACACTTTTTTGGTTGAAAAAAACTAGTTTTTTGAACTCGTTTTTTTATTTTGGCTCGAACCCCTTTTTGACAAAGTTCATGATACTTACTTGGTTCTTTCTACGGAATTCTTTATAAGATTTTCGATCTGTTTGCGGAATCGTGTTTTCGCCATACTAACTCTGGGTTCCCGGTGCTGTGCGCGAACTGAAACCCCTCCTGGTCGCTAAAAACATGTTTTTTGCTTGAAAAAAACATGTTTTTTGCTTGAAAAAAACTGATTTTTTGAACTCGTTTTTTTGTGTTCCGTAGTTAGAACTAAGTAAGTATCTAGTACTTACTTAGTTCTTACTACGGAACACTTCAGAATCGTGTTTTCGCTATACTTTCCTTGGGTTCCTGGCAATGTGCGCGAACTGAAACCCTTCCTGGTCGCTGAAAACACGTTTTTTGCCTGATAAAAACTGTTTTTTTAAACACGTTTTTTTAATTTTGGCACCAACCCATTTTTAACAAAATTCTTGATGTTTACTTGGTTCTAACTACGGAACCATTCTGAAGAAAACTGGTTTTTTGAACACGTTTTTCAATTTTAGAACCAACCCATTTTCACAAAATTCTTGATACTTACTTGGTTCTAACTACGGAATTCTTTATTAGATTTTCGATCTGTTTGCGGAATCGTGTTTTCGCCATACAAACCTTGGGTTCCCGGCGCTGTGCGCGAACTGCAACCACTCCTGGTCGCTGAAAACACGTTTTTTATCTGATAAAAACTGTTTTATTTAACACGTTTTTTAATTTTGGAACCAACCCCTTTTTGACAAAATTCTTGATACTTACTTGGTTCTAACTACGGAATTCTTCATAAGATTTTCGATCTGTTTAAGGAATTGTGTTTTCGCCATACTAACCTTGGGTTCCCGGCGCTGTGCGCGAATTAAAATCCCTCCTGGTCGCTGAAAACACTTTTTTGGTTGAAAAAAACTAGTTTTTTGAACTCGTTTTTTTATTTTGGCTCGAACCCCTTTTTGACAAAGTTCATGATACTTACTTGGTTCTTTCTACGGAATTCTTTATAAGATTTTCGATCTGTTTGCGGAATCGTGTTTTCGCCATACTAACTCTGGGTTCCCGGTGCTGTGCGCGAACTGAAACCCCTCCTGGTCGCTAAAAACATGTTTTTTGCTTGAAAAAAACATGTTTTTTGCTTGAAAAAAACTGATTTTTTGAACTGGTTTTTTTGTGTTCCGTAGTTAGAACTAAGTAAGTATCTAGTACTTACTTAGTTCTTACTACGGAACACTTCAGAATCGTGTTTTCGCTATACTTTCCTTGGGTTCCTGGCAATGTGCGCGAACTGAAACCCTTCCTGGTCGCTGAAAACACGTTTTTTGCCTGATAAAAACTGTTTTTTTAAACACGTTTTTTTAATTTTGGCACCAACCCATTTTTAACAAAATTCTTGATGTTTACTTGGTTCTAACTACGGAACCATTCTGAAGAAAACTGGTTTTTTGAACACGTTTTTCAATTTTAGAACCAACCCATTTTCACAAAATTCTTGATACTTACTTGGTTCTAACTACGGAATTCTTTATTAGATTTTCGATCTGTTTGCGGAATCGTGTTTTCGCCATACAAACCTTGGGTTCCCGGCGCTGTGCGCGAACTGCAACCACTCCTGGTCGCTGAAAACACGTTTTTTATCTGATAAAAACTGTTTTATTTAACACGTTTTTTAATTTTGGAACCAACCCCTTTTTGACAAAATTCTTGATACTTACTTGGTTCTAACTACGGAATTCTTCATAAGATTTTCGATCTGTTTAAGGAATTGTGTTTTCGCCATACTAACCTTGGGTTCCCGGCGCTGTGCGCGAATTAAAATCCCTCCTGGTCGCTGAAAACACTTTTTTGGTTGAAAAAAACTAGTTTTTTGAACTCGTTTTTTTATTTTGGCTCGAACCCCTTTTTGACAAAGTTCATGATACTTACTTGGTTCTTTCTACGGAATTCTTTATAAGATTTTCGATCTGTTTGCGGAATCGTGTTTTCGCCATACTAACTCTGGGTTCCCGGTGCTGTGCGCGAACTGAAACCCCTCCTGGTCGCTAAAAACATGTTTTTTGCTTGAAAAAAACATGTCTTTTGCTTGAAAAAAACTGATTTTTTGAACTCGTTTTTTTGTGTTCCGTAGTTAGAACTAAGTAAGTATCTAGTACTTACTTAGTTCTTACTACGGAACACTTCAGAATCGTGTTTTCGCCATACTAACCTTGGGTTCTTGGTGCTGTGCGCGAACTGAAACCCCTCCCGGTCGCTAAAAACACGTTGTTTGCTTGAAAAAAACTGGTTTTTTGAACTCGTTTTTTTATTTTGGCTCGAACCCCTTTTTGACAAAGTTCTTGATACTTACTTGGTTCTTACTACGGAACACTTCAGAATCGTGTTTTCGCTATACTTTTCTTGGGTCCTCGGCGCTGTGCGCGAACTGAAACCCATCCTGGTCGCTGAAAACACGTTTTTTGCCTGATAAAAACTGTTTTTATAAACACGTTTTTTTAATTTTGGCACCAACCCATTTTTAACAAAATTCTTGATGTTTACTTGGTTCTAACTACGTAACCATTCTGAAGAAAACTGGTTTTTTGAACACGTTTTTCAATTTTAGAACCAACCCATTTTCACAAAATTCTTGATACTTACTTGGTTCTAACTACGGAATTCTTTATTAGATTTTCGATCTGTTTGCGGAATCGTGTTTTCGCCATACAAACCTTGGGTTCCCGGCGCTGTGCGCGAACTGCAACCACTCCTGGTCGCTGAAAACACGTTTTTTATCTGATAAAAACTGTTTTATTTAACACGTTTTTTAATTTTGGAACCAACCCCTTTTTGACAAAATTCTTGATACTTACTTGGTTCTAACTACGGAATTCTTCATAAGATTTTCGATCTGTTTAAGGAATTGTGTTTTCGCCATACTAACCTTGGGTTCCCGGCGCTGTGCGCGAATTAAAATCCCTCCTGGTCGCTGAAAACACTTTTTTGGTTGAAAAAAACTAGTTTTTTGAACTCGTTTTTTTATTTTGGCTCGAACCCCTTTTTGACAAAGTTCATGATACTTACTTGGTTCTTTCTACGGAATTCTTTATAAGATTTTCGATCTGTTTGCGGAATCGTGTTTTCGCCATACTAACTCTGGGTTCCCGGTGCTGTGCGCGAACTGAAACCCCTCCTGGTCGCTAAAAACATGTTTTTTGCTTGAAAAAAACATGTTTTTTGCTTGAAAAAAACTGATTTTTTGAACTCGTTTTTTTGTGTTCCGTAGTTAGAACTAAGTAAGTATCTAGTACTTACTTAGTTCTTACTACGGAACACTTCAGAATCGTGTTTTCGCTATACTTTCCTTGGGTTCCTGGCAATGTGCGCGAACTGAAACCCTTCCTGGTCGCTGAAAACACGTTTTTTGCCTGATAAAAACTGTTTTTTTAAACACGTTTTTTTAATTTTGGCACCAACCCATTTTTAACAAAATTCTTGATGTTTACTTGGTTCTAACTACGGAACCATTCTGAAGAAAACTGGTTTTTTGAACACGTTTTTCAATTTTAGAACCAACCCATTTTCACAAAATTCTTGATACTTACTTGGTTCTAACTACGGAATTCTTTATTAGATTTTCGATCTGTTTGCGGAATCGTGTTTTCGCCATACAAACCTTGGGTTCCCGGCGCTGTGCGCGAACTGCAACCACTCCTGGTCGCTGAAAACACGTTTTTTATCTGATAAAAACTGTTTTATTTAACACGTTTTTTAATTTTGGAACCAACCCCTTTTTGACAAAATTCTTGATACTTACTTGGTTCTAACTACGGAATTCTTCATAAGATTTTCGATCTGTTTAAGGAATTGTGTTTTCGCCATACTAACCTTGGGTTCCCGGCGCTGTGCGCGAATTAAAATCCCTCCTGGTCGCTGAAAACACTTTTTTGGTTGAAAAAAACTAGTTTTTTTAACTCGTTTTTTTATTTTGGCTCGAACCCCTTTTTGACAAAGTTCATGATACTTACTTGGTTCTTTCTACGGAATTCTTTATAAGATTTTCGATCTGTTTGCGGAATCGTGTTTTCGCCATACTAACTCTGGGTTCCCGGTGCTGTGCGCGAACTGAAACCCCTCCTGGTCGCTAAAAACATGTTTTTTGCTTGAAAAAAACATGTTTTTTGCTTGAAAAAAACTGATTTTTTGAACTCGTTTTTTTGTGTTCCGTAGTTAGAACTAAGTAAGTATCTAGTACTTACTTAGTTCTTACTACGGAACACTTCAGAATCGTGTTTTCGCTATACTTTCCTTGGGTTCCTGGCAATGTGCGCGAACTGAAACCCTTCCTGGTCGCTGAAAACACGTTTTTTGCCTGATAAAAACTGTTTTTTTAAACACGTTTTTTTAATTTTGGCACCAACCCATTTTTAACAAAATTCTTGATGTTTACTTGGTTCTAACTACGGAACCATTCTGAAGAAAACTGGTTTTTTGAACACGTTTTTCAATTTTAGAACCAACCCATTTTCACAAAATTCTTGATACTTACTTGGTTCTAACTACGGAATTCTTTATTAGATTTTCGATCTGTTTGCGGAATCGTGTTTTCGCCATACAAACCTTGGGTTCCCGGCGCTGTGCGCGAACTGCAACCACTCCTGGTCGCTGAAAACACGTTTTTTATCTGATAAAAACTGTTTTATTTAACACGTTTTTTAATTTTGGAACCAACCCCTTTTTGACAAAATTCTTGATACTTACTTGGTTCTAACTACGGAATTCTTCATAAGATTTTCGATCTGTTTAAGGAATTGTGTTTTCGCCATACTAACCTTGGGTTCCCGGCGCTGTGCGCGAATTAAAATCCCTCCTGGTCGCTGAAAACACTTTTTTGGTTGAAAAAAACTAGTTTTTTGAACTCGTTTTTTTATTTTGGCTCGAACCCCTTTTTGACAAAGTTCATGATACTTACTTGGTTCTTTCTACGGAATTCTTTATAAGATTTTCGATCTGTTTGCGGAATCGTGTTTTCGCCATACTAACTCTGGGTTCCCGGTGCTGTGCGCGAACTGAAACCCCTCCTGGTCGCTAAAAACATGTTTTTTGCTTGAAAAAAACATGTTTTTTGCTTGAAAAAAACTGATTTTTTGAACTCGTTTTTTTGTGTTCCGTAGTTAGAACTAAGTAAGTATCTAGTACTTACTTAGTTCTTACTACGGAACACTTCAGAATCGTGTTTTCGCTATACTTTCCTTGGGTTCCTGGCAATGTGCGCGAACTGAAACCCTTCCTGGTCGCTGAAAACACGTTTTTTGCCTGATAAAAACTGTTTTTTTAAACACGTTTTTTTAATTTTGGCACCAACCCATTTTTAACAAAATTCTTGATGTTTACTTGGTTCTAACTACGGAACCATTCTGAAGAAAACTGGTTTTTTGAACACGTTTTTCAATTTTAGAACCAACCCATTTTCACAAAATTCTTGATACTTACTTGGTTCTAACTACGGAATTCTTTATTAGATTTTCGATCTGTTTGCGGAATCGTGTTTTCGCCATACAAACCTTGGGTTCCCGGCGCTGTGCGCGAACTGCAACCACTCCTGGTCGCTGAAAACACGTTTTTTATCTGATAAAAACTGTTTTATTTAACACGTTTTTTAATTTTGGAACCAACCCCTTTTTGACAAAATTCTTGATACTTACTTGGTTCTAACTACGGAATTCTTCATAAGATTTTCGATCTGTTTAAGGAATTGTGTTTTCGCCATACTAACCTTGGGTTCCCGGCGCTGTGCGCGAATTAAAATCCCTCCTGGTCGCTGAAAACACTTTTTTGGTTGAAAAAAACTAGTTTTTTGAACTCGTTTTTTTATTTTGGCTCGAACCCCTTTTTGACAAAGTTCATGATACTTACTTGGTTCTTTCTACGGAATTCTTTATAAGATTTTCGATCTGTTTGCGGAATCGTGTTTTCGCCATACTAACTCTGGGTTCCCGGTGCTGTGCGCGAACTGAAACCCCTCCTGGTCGCTAAAAACATGTTTTTTGCTTGAAAAAAACATGTTTTTTGCTTGAAAAAAACTGATTTTTTGAACTCGTTTTTTTGTGTTCCGTAGTTAGAACTAAGTAAGTATCTAGTACTTACTTAGTTCTTACTACGGAACACTTCAGAATCGTGTTTTCGCTATACTTTCCTTGGGTTCCTGGCAATGTGCGCGAACTGAAACCCTTCCTGGTCGCTGAAAACACGTTTTTTGCCTGATAAAAACTGTTTTTTTAAACACGTTTTTTTAATTTTGGCACCAACCCATTTTTAACAAAATTCTTGATGTTTACTTGGTTCTAACTACGGAACCATTCTGAAGAAAACTGGTTTTTTGAACACGTTTTTCAATTTTAGAACCAACCCATTTTCACAAAATTCTTGATACTTACTTGGTTCTAACTACGGAATTCTTTATTAGATTTTCGATCTGTTTGCGGAATCGTGTTTTCGCCATACAAACCTTGGGTTCCCGGCGCTGTGCGCGAACTGCAACCACTCCTGGTCGCTGAAAACACGTTTTTTATCTGATAAAAACTGTTTTATTTAACACGTTTTTTAATTTTGGAACCAACCCCTTTTTGACAAAATTCTTGATACTTACTTGGTTCTAACTACGGAATTCTTCATAAGATTTTCGATCTGTTTAAGGAATTGTGTTTTCGCCATACTAACCTTGGGTTCCCGGCGCTGTGCGCGAATTAAAATCCCTCCTGGTCGCTGAAAACACTTTTTTGGTTGAAAAAAACTAGTTTTTTGAACTCGTTTTTTTATTTTGGCTCGAACCCCTTTTTGACAAAGTTCATGATACTTACTTGGTTCTTTCTACGGAATTCTTTATAAGATTTTCGATCTGTTTGCGGAATCGTGTTTTCGCCATACTAACTCTGGGTTCCCGGTGCTGTGCGCGAACTGAAACCCCTCCTGGTCGCTAAAAACATGTTTTTTGCTTGAAAAAAACATGTTTTTTGCTTGAAAAAAACTGATTTTTTGAACTCGTTTTTTTGTGTTCCGTAGTTAGAACTAAGTAAGTATCTAGTACTTACTTAGTTCTTACTACGGAACACTTCAGAATCGTGTTTTCGCTATACTTTCCTTGGGTTCCTGGCAATGTGCGCGAACTGAAACCCTTCCTGGTCGCTGAAAACACGTTTTTTGCCTGATAAAAACTGTTTTTTTAAACACGTTTTTTTAATTTTGGCACCAACCCATTTTTAACAAAATTCTTGATGTTTACTTGGTTCTAACTACGGAACCATTCTGAAGAAAACTGGTTTTTTGAACACGTTTTTCAATTTTAGAACCAACCCATTTTCACAAAATTCTTGATACTTACTTGGTTCTAACTACGGAATTCTTTATTAGATTTTCGATCTGTTTGCGGAATCGTGTTTTCGCCATACAAACCTTGGGTTCCCGGCGCTGTGCGCGAACTGCAACCACTCCTGGTCGCTGAAAACACGTTTTTTATCTGATAAAAACTGTTTTATTTAACACGTTTTTTAATTTTGGAACCAACCCCTTTTTGACAAAATTCTTGATACTTACTTGGTTCTAACTACGGAATTCTTCATAAGATTTTCGATCTGTTTAAGGAATTGTGTTTTCGCCATACTAACCTTGGGTTCCCGGCGCTGTGCGCGAATTAAAATCCCTCCTGGTCGCTGAAAACACTTTTTTGGTTGAAAAAAACTAGTTTTTTGAACTCGTTTTTTTATTTTGGCTCGAACCCCTTTTTGACAAAGTTCATGATACTTACTTGGTTCTTTCTACGGAATTCTTTATAAGATTTTCGATCTGTTTGCGGAATCGTGTTTTCGCCATACTAACTCTGGGTTCCCGGTGCTGTGCGCGAACTGAAACCCCTCCTGGTCGCTAAAAACATGTTTTTTGCTTGAAAAAAACATGTCTTTTGCTTGAAAAAAACTGATTTTTTGAACTCGTTTTTTTGTGTTCCGTAGTTAGAACTAAGTAAGTATCTAGTACTTACTTAGTTCTTACTACGGAACACTTCAGAATCGTGTTTTCGCCATACTAACCTTGGGTTCTTGGTGCTGTGCGCGAACTGAAACCCCTCCCGGTCGCTAAAAACACGTTGTTTGCTTGAAAAAAACTGGTTTTTTGAACTCGTTTTTTTATTTTGGCTCGAACCCCTTTTTGACAAAGTTCTTGATACTTACTTGGTTCTTACTACGGAACACTTCAGAATCGTGTTTTCGCTATACTTTTCTTG
The DNA here is from genome assembly GCA_947386135.1 of Melanchra persicariae. Taxonomy (NCBI): domain Eukaryota; kingdom Metazoa; phylum Arthropoda; class Insecta; order Lepidoptera; family Noctuidae; genus Melanchra; species Melanchra persicariae. Next base: position 12,847,523 of record OX376672.1, on the reverse strand, counting down.
GGTCCTCGGCGCTGTGCGCGAACTGAAACCCATCCTGGTCGCTGAAAACACGTTTTTTGCCTGATAAAAACTGTTTTTATAAACACGTTTTTTTAATTTTGGCACCAACCCATTTTTAACAAAATTCTTGATGTTTACTTGGTTCTAACTACGTAACCATTCTGAAGAAAACTGGTTTTTTGAACACGTTTTTCAATTTTAGAACCAACCCATTTTCACAAAATTCTTGATACTTACTTGGTTCTAACTACGGAATTCTTTATTAGATTTTCGATCTGTTTGCGGAATCGTGTTTTCGCCATACAAACCTTGGGTTCCCGGCGCTGTGCGCGAACTGCAACCACTCCTGGTCGCTGAAAACACGTTTTTTATCTGATAAAAACTGTTTTATTTAACACGTTTTTTAATTTTGGAACCAACCCCTTTTTGACAAAATTCTTGATACTTACTTGGTTCTAACTACGGAATTCTTCATAAGATTTTCGATCTGTTTAAGGAATTGTGTTTTCGCCATACTAACCTTGGGTTCCCGGCGCTGTGCGCGAATTAAAATCCCTCCTGGTCGCTGAAAACACTTTTTTGGTTGAAAAAAACTAGTTTTTTGAACTCGTTTTTTTATTTTGGCTCGAACCCCTTTTTGACAAAGTTCATGATACTTACTTGGTTCTTTCTACGGAATTCTTTATAAGATTTTCGATCTGTTTGCGGAATCGTGTTTTCGCCATACTAACTCTGGGTTCCCGGTGCTGTGCGCGAACTGAAACCCCTCCTGGTCGCTAAAAACATGTTTTTTGCTTGAAAAAAACATGTTTTTTGCTTGAAAAAAACTGATTTTTTGAACTCGTTTTTTTGTGTTCCGTAGTTAGAACTAAGTAAGTATCTAGTACTTACTTAGTTCTTACTACGGAACACTTCAGAATCGTGTTTTCGCTATACTTTCCTTGGGTTCCTGGCAATGTGCGCGAACTGAAACCCTTCCTGGTCGCTGAAAACACGTTTTTTGCCTGATAAAAACTGTTTTTTTAAACACGTTTTTTTAATTTTGGCACCAACCCATTTTTAACAAAATTCTTGATGTTTACTTGGTTCTAACTACGGAACCATTCTGAAGAAAACTGGTTTTTTGAACACGTTTTTCAATTTTAGAACCAACCCATTTTCACAAAATTCTTGATACTTACTTGGTTCTAACTACGGAATTCTTTATTAGATTTTCGATCTGTTTGCGGAATCGTGTTTTCGCCATACAAACCTTGGGTTCCCGGCGCTGTGCGCGAACTGCAACCACTCCTGGTCGCTGAAAACACGTTTTTTATCTGATAAAAACTGTTTTATTTAACACGTTTTTTAATTTTGGAACCAACCCCTTTTTGACAAAATTCTTGATACTTACTTGGTTCTAACTACGGAATTCTTCATAAGATTTTCGATCTGTTTAAGGAATTGTGTTTTCGCCATACTAACCTTGGGTTCCCGGCGCTGTGCGCGAATTAAAATCCCTCCTGGTCGCTGAAAACACTTTTTTGGTTGAAAAAAACTAGTTTTTTGAACTCGTTTTTTTATTTTGGCTCGAACCCCTTTTTGACAAAGTTCATGATACTTACTTGGTTCTTTCTACGGAATTCTTTATAAGATTTTCGATCTGTTTGCGGAATCGTGTTTTCGCCATACTAACTCTGGGTTCCCGGTGCTGTGCGCGAACTGAAACCCCTCCTGGTCGCTAAAAACATGTTTTTTGCTTGAAAAAAACATGTCTTTTGCTTGAAAAAAACTGATTTTTTGAACTCGTTTTTTTGTGTTCCGTAGTTAGAACTAAGTAAGTATCTAGTACTTACTTAGTTCTTACTACGGAACACTTCAGAATCGTGTTTTCGCCATACTAACCTTGGGTTCTTGGTGCTGTGCGCGAACTGAAACCCCTCCCGGTCGCTAAAAACACGTTGTTTGCTTGAAAAAAACTGGTTTTTTGAACTCGTTTTTTTATTTTGGCTCGAACCCCTTTTTGACAAAGTTCTTGATACTTACTTGGTTCTTACTACGGAACACTTCAGAATCGTGTTTTCGCTATACTTTTCTTGGGTCCTCGGCGCTGTGCGCGAACTGAAACCCATCCTGGTCGCTGAAAACACGTTTTTTGCCTGATAAAAACTGTTTTTATAAACACGTTTTTTTAATTTTGGCACCAACCCATTTTTAACAAAATTCTTGATGTTTACTTGGTTCTAACTACGTAACCATTCTGAAGAAAACTGGTTTTTTGAACACGTTTTTCAATTTTAGAACCAACCCATTTTCACAAAATTCTTGATACTTACTTGGTTCTAACTACGGAATTCTTTATTAGATTTTCGATCTGTTTGCGGAATCGTGTTTTCGCCATACAAACCTTGGGTTCCCGGCGCTGTGCGCGAACTGCAACCACTCCTGGTCGCTGAAAACACGTTTTTTATCTGATAAAAACTGTTTTATTTAACACGTTTTTTAATTTTGGAACCAACCCCTTTTTGACAAAATTCTTGATACTTACTTGGTTCTAACTACGGAATTCTTCATAAGATTTTCGATCTGTTTAAGGAATTGTGTTTTCGCCATACTAACCTTGGGTTCCCGGCGCTGTGCGCGAATTAAAATCCCTCCTGGTCGCTGAAAACACTTTTTTGGTTGAAAAAAACTAGTTTTTTGAACTCGTTTTTTTATTTTGGCTCGAACCCCTTTTTGACAAAGTTCATGATACTTACTTGGTTCTTTCTACGGAATTCTTTATAAGATTTTCGATCTGTTTGCGGAATCGTGTTTTCGCCATACTAACTCTGGGTTCCCGGTGCTGTGCGCGAACTGAAACCCCTCCTGGTCGCTAAAAACATGTTTTTTGCTTGAAAAAAACATGTTTTTTGCTTGAAAAAAACTGATTTTTTGAACTCGTTTTTTTGTGTTCCGTAGTTAGAACTAAGTAAGTATCTAGTACTTACTTAGTTCTTACTACGGAACACTTCAGAATCGTGTTTTCGCTATACTTTCCTTGGGTTCCTGGCAATGTGCGCGAACTGAAACCCTTCCTGGTCGCTGAAAACACGTTTTTTGCCTGATAAAAACTGTTTTTTTAAACACGTTTTTTTAATTTTGGCACCAACCCATTTTTAACAAAATTCTTGATGTTTACTTGGTTCTAACTACGGAACCATTCTGAAGAAAACTGGTTTTTTGAACACGTTTTTCAATTTTAGAACCAACCCATTTTCACAAAATTCTTGATACTTACTTGGTTCTAACTACGGAATTCTTTATTAGATTTTCGATCTGTTTGCGGAATCGTGTTTTCGCCATACAAACCTTGGGTTCCCGGCGCTGTGCGCGAACTGCAACCACTCCTGGTCGCTGAAAACACGTTTTTTATCTGATAAAAACTGTTTTATTTAACACGTTTTTTAATTTTGGAACCAACCCCTTTTTGACAAAATTCTTGATACTTACTTGGTTCTAACTACGGAATTCTTCATAAGATTTTCGATCTGTTTAAGGAATTGTGTTTTCGCCATACTAACCTTGGGTTCCCGGCGCTGTGCGCGAATTAAAATCCCTCCTGGTCGCTGAAAACACTTTTTTGGTTGAAAAAAACTAGTTTTTTGAACTCGTTTTTTTATTTTGGCTCGAACCCCTTTTTGACAAAGTTCATGATACTTACTTGGTTCTTTCTACGGAATTCTTTATAAGATTTTCGATCTGTTTGCGGAATCGTGTTTTCGCCATACTAACTCTGGGTTCCCGGTGCTGTGCGCGAACTGAAACCCCTCCTGGTCGCTAAAAACATGTTTTTTGCTTGAAAAAAACATGTCTTTTGCTTGAAAAAAACTGATTTTTTGAACTCGTTTTTTTGTGTTCCGTAGTTAGAACTAAGTAAGTATCTAGTACTTACTTAGTTCTTACTACGGAACACTTCAGAATCGTGTTTTCGCCATACTAACCTTGGGTTCTTGGTGCTGTGCGCGAACTGAAACCCCTCCCGGTCGCTAAAAACACGTTGTTTGCTTGAAAAAAACTGGTTTTTTGAACTCGTTTTTTTATTTTGGCTCGAACCCCTTTTTGACAAAGTTCTTGATACTTACTTGGTTCTTACTACGGAACACTTCAGAATCGTGTTTTCGCTATACTTTTCTTGGGTCCTCGGCGCTGTGCGCGAACTGAAACCCATCCTGGTCGCTGAAAACACGTTTTTTGCCTGATAAAAACTGTTTTTTTAAACACGTTTTTTTAATTTTGGCACCAACCCATTTTTAACAAAATTCTTGATGTTTACTTGGTTCTAACTACGTAACCATTCTGAAGAAAACTGGTTTTTTGAACACGTTTTTCAATTTTAGAACCAACCCATTTTCACAAAATTCTTGATACTTACTTGGTTCTAACTACGGAATTCTTTATTAGATTTTCGATCTGTTTGCGGAATCGTGTTTTCGCCATACAAACCTTGGGTTCCCGGCGCTGTGCGCGAACTGCAACCACTCCTGGTCGCTGAAAACACGTTTTTTATCTGATAAAAACTGTTTTATTTAACACGTTTTTTAATTTTGGAACCAACCCCTTTTTGACAAAATTCTTGATACTTACTTGGTTCTAACTACGGAATTCTTCATAAGATTTTCGATCTGTTTAAGGAATTGTGTTTTCGCCATACTAACCTTGGGTTCCCGGCGCTGTGCGCGAATTAAAATCCCTCCTGGTCGCTGAAAACACTTTTTTGGTTGAAAAAAACTAGTTTTTTGAACTCGTTTTTTTATTTTGGCTCGAACCCCTTTTTGACAAAGTTCATGATACTTACTTGGATCTTTCTACGGAATTCTTTATAAGATTTTCGATCTGTTTGCGGAATCGTGTTTTCGCCATACTAACTCTGGGTTCCCGGTGCTGTGCGCGAACTGAAACCCCTCCTGGTCGCTAAAAACATGTTTTTTGCTTGAAAAAAACATGTTTTTTGCTTGAAAAAAACTGATTTTTTGAACTCGTTTTTTTGTGTTCCGTAGTTAGAACTAAGTAAGTATCTAGTACTTACTTAGTTCTTACTACGGAACACTTCAGAATCGTGTTTTCGCTATACTTTCCTTGGGTTCCTGGCAATGTGCGCGAACTGAAACCCTTCCTGGTCGCTGAAAACACGTTTTTTGCCTGATAAAAACTGTTTTTTTAAACACGTTTTTTTAATTTTGGCACCAACCCATTTTTAACAAAATTCTTGATGTTTACTTGGTTCTAACTACGGAACCATTCTGAAGAAAACTGGTTTTTTGAACACGTTTTTCAATTTTAGAACCAACCCATTTTCACAAAATTCTTGATACTTACTTGGTTCTAACTACGGAATTCTTTATTAGATTTTCGATCTGTTTGCGGAATCGTGTTTTCGCCATACAAACCTTGGGTTCCCGGCGCTGTGCGCGAACTGCAACCACTCCTGGTCGCTGAAAACACGTTTTTTATCTGATAAAAACTGTTTTATTTAACACGTTTTTTAATTTTGGAACCAACCCCTTTTTGACAAAATTCTTGATACTTACTTGGTTCTAACTACGGAATTCTTCATAAGATTTTCGATCTGTTTAAGGAATTGTGTTTTCGCCATACTAACCTTGGGTTCCCGGCGCTGTGCGCGAATTAAAATCCCTCCTGGTCGCTGAAAACACTTTTTTGGTTGAAAAAAACTAGTTTTTTGAACTCGTTTTTTTATTTTGGCTCGAACCCCTTTTTGACAAAGTTCATGATACTTACTTGGTTCTTTCTACGGAATTCTTTATAAGATTTTCGATCTGTTTGCGGAATCGTGTTTTCGCCATACTAACTCTGGGTTCCCGGTGCTGTGCGCGAACTGAAACCCCTCCTGGTCGCTAAAAACATGTTTTTTGCTTGAAAAAAACATGTCTTTTGCTTGAAAAAAACTGATTTTTTGAACTCGTTTTTTTGTGTTCCGTAGTTAGAACTAAGTAAGTATCTAGTACTTACTTAGTTCTTACTACGGAACACTTCAGAATCGTGTTTTCGCCATACTAACCTTGGGTTCTTGGTGCTGTGCGCGAACTGAAACCCCTCCCGGTCGCTAAAAACACGTTGTTTGCTTGAAAAAAACTGGTTTTTTGAACTCGTTTTTTTATTTTGGCTCGAACCCCTTTTTGACAAAGTTCTTGATACTTACTTGGTTCTTACTACGGAACACTTCAGAATCGTGTTTTCGCTATACTTTTCTTGGGTCCTCGGCGCTGTGCGCGAACTGAAACCCATCCTGGTCGCTGAAAACACGTTTTTTGCCTGATAAAAACTGTTTTTTTAAACACGTTTTTTTAATTTTGGCACCAACCCATTTTTAACAAAATTCTTGATGTTTACTTGGTTCTAACTACGGAACCATTCTGAAGAAAACTGGTTTTTTGAACACGTTTTTCAATTTTAGAACCAACCCATTTTCACAAAATTCTTGATACTTACTTGGTTCTAACTACGGAATTCTTTATTAGATTTTCGATCTGTTTGCGGAATCGTGTTTTCGCCATACAAACCTTGGGTTCCCGGCGCTGTGCGCGAACTGCAACCACTCCTGGTCGCTGAAAACACGTTTTTTATCTGATAAAAACTGTTTTATTTAACACGTTTTTTAATTTTGGAACCAACCCCTTTTTGACAAAATTCTTGATACTTACTTGGTTCTAACTACGGAATTCTTCATAAGATTTTCGATCTGTTTAAGGAATTGTGTTTTCGCCATACTAACCTTGGGTTCCCGGCGCTGTGCGCGAATTAAAATCCCTCCTGGTCGCTGAAAACACTTTTTTGGTTGAAAAAAACTAGTTTTTTGAACTCGTTTTTTTATTTTGGCTCGAACCCCTTTTTGACAAAGTTCATGATACTTACTTGGTTCTTTCTACGGAATTCTTTATAAGATTTTCGATCTGTTTGCGGAATCGTGTTTTCGCCATACTAACTCTGGGTTCCCGGTGCTGTGCGCGAACTGAAACCCCTCCTGGTCGCTAAAAACATGTTTTTTGCTTGAAAAAAACATGTCTTTTGCTTGAAAAAAACTGATTTTTTGAACTCGTTTTTTTGTGTTCCGTAGTTAGAACTAAGTAAGTATCTAGTACTTACTTAGTTCTTACTACGGAACACTTCAGAATCGTGTTTTCGCCATACTAACCTTGGGTTCTTGGTGCTGTGCGCGAACTGAAACCCCTCCCGGTCGCTAAAAACACGTTGTTTGCTTGAAAAAAACTGGTTTTTTGAACTCGTTTTTTTATTTTGGCTCGAACCCCTTTTTGACAAAGTTCTTGATACTTACTTGGTTCTTACTACGGAACACTTCAGAATCGTGTTTTCGCTATACTTTTCTTGGGTCCTCGGCGCTGTGCGCGAACTGAAACCCATCCTGGTCGCTGAAAACACGTTTTTTGCCTGATAAAAACTGTTTTTATAAACACGTTTTTTTAATTTTGGCACCAACCCATTTTTAACAAAATTCTTGATGTTTACTTGGTTCTAACTACGTAACCATTCTGAAGAAAACTGGTTTTTTGAACACGTTTTTCAATTTTAGAACCAACCCATTTTCACAAAATTCTTGATACTTACTTGGTTCTAACTACGGAATTCTTTATTAGATTTTCGATCTGTTTGCGGAATCGTGTTTTCGCCATACAAACCTTGGGTTCCCGGCGCTGTGCGCGAACTGCAACCACTCCTGGTCGCTGAAAACACGTTTTTTATCTGATAAAAACTGTTTTATTTAACACGTTTTTTAATTTTGGAACCAACCCCTTTTTGACAAAATTCTTGATACTTACTTGGTTCTAACTACGGAATTCTTCATAAGATTTTCGATCTGTTTAAGGAATTGTGTTTTCGCCATACTAACCTTGGGTTCCCGGCGCTGTGCGCGAATTAAAATCCCTCCTGGTCGCTGAAAACACTTTTTTGGTTGAAAAAAACTAGTTTTTTGAACTCGTTTTTTTATTTTGGCTCGAACCCCTTTTTGACAAAGTTCATGATACTTACTTGGTTCTTTCTACGGAATTCTTTATAAGATTTTCGATCTGTTTGCGGAATCGTGTTTTCGCCATACTAACTCTGGGTTCCCGGTGCTGTGCGCGAACTGAAACCCCTCCTGGTCGCTAAAAACATGTTTTTTGCTTGAAAAAAACATGTTTTTTGCTTGAAAAAAACTGATTTTTTGAACTCGTTTTTTTGTGTTCCGTAGTTAGAACTAAGTAAGTATCTAGTACTTACTTAGTTCTTACTACGGAACACTTCAGAATCGTGTTTTCGCTATACTTTCCTTGGGTTCCTGGCAATGTGCGCGAACTGAAACCCTTCCTGGTCGCTGAAAACACGTTTTTTGCCTGATAAAAACTGTTTTTTTAAACACGTTTTTTTAATTTTGGCACCAACCCATTTTTAACAAAATTCTTGATGTTTACTTGGTTCTAACTACGGAACCATTCTGAAGAAAACTGGTTTTTTGAACACGTTTTTCAATTTTAGAACCAACCCATTTTCACAAAATTCTTGATATTTACTTGGTTCTAACTACGGAATTCTTTATTAGATTTTCGATCTGTTTGCGGAATCGTGTTTTCGCCATACAAACCTTGGGTTCCCGGCGCTGTGCGCGAACTGCAACCACTCCTGGTCGCTGAAAACACGTTTTTTATCTGATAAAAACTGTTTTATTTAACACGTTTTTTAATTTTGGAACCAACCCCTTTTTGACAAAATTCTTGATACTTACTTGGTTCTAACTACGGAATTCTTCATAAGATTTTCGATCTGTTTAAGGAATTGTGTTTTCGCCATACTAACCTTGGGTTCCCGGCGCTGTGCGCGAATTAAAATCCCTCCTGGTCGCTGAAAACACTTTTTTGGTTGAAAAAAACTAGTTTTTTGAACTCGTTTTTTTATTTTGGCTCGAACCCCTTTTTGACAAAGTTCATGATACTTACTTGGTTCTTTCTACGGAATTCTTTATAAGATTTTCGATCTGTTTGCGGAATCGTGTTTTCGCCATACTAACTCTGGGTTCCCGGTGCTGTGCGCGAACTGAAACCCCTCCTGGTCGCTAAAAACATGTTTTTTGCTTGAAAAAAACATGTCTTTTGCTTGAAAAAAACTGATTTTTTGAACTCGTTTTTTTGTGTTCCGTAGTTAGAACTAAGTAAGTATCTAGTACTTACTTAGTTCTTACTACGGAACACTTCAGAATCGTGTTTTCGCCATACTAACCTTGGGTTCTTGGTGCTGTGCGCGAACTGAAACCCCTCCCGGTCGCTAAAAACACGTTGTTTGCTTGAAAAAAACTGGTTTTTTGAACTCGTTTTTTTATTTTGGCTCGAACCCCTTTTTGACAAAGTTCTTGATACTTACTTGGTTCTTACTACGGAACCATTCTGAAGAAAACTGGTTTTTTGAACACGTTTTTCAATTTTAGAACCAACCCATTTTCACAAAATTCTTGATACTTACTTGGTTCTAACTACGGAATTCTTCATAAGATTTTCGATCTGTTTAAGGAATTGTGTTTTCGCCATACTAACCTTGGGTTCCCGGCGCTGTGCGCGAATTAAAATCCCTCCTGGTCGCTGAAAACACTTTTTTGGTTGAAAAAAACTAGTTTTTTGAACTCGTTTTTTTATTTTGGCTCGAACCCCTTTTTGACAAAGTTCATGATACTTACTTGGTTCTTTCTACGGAATTCTTTATAAGATTTTCGATCTGTTTGCGGAATCGTGTTTTCGCCATACTAACTCTGGGTTCCCGGTGCTGTGCGCGAACTGAAACCCCTCCTGGTCGCTAAAAACATGTTTTTTGCTTGAAAAAAACATGTCTTTTGCTTGAAAAAAACTGATTTTTTGAACTCGTTTTTTTGTGTTCCGTAGTTAGAACTAAGTAAGTATCTAGTACTTACTTAGTTCTTACTACGGAACACTTCAGAATCGTGTTTTCGCCATACTAACCTTGGGTTCTTGGTGCTGTGCGCGAACTGAAACCCCTCCCGGTCGCTAAAAACACGTTGTTTGCTTGAAAAAAACTGGTTTTTTGAACTCGTTTTTTTATTTTGGCTCGAACCCCTTTTTGACAAAGTTCTTGATACTTACTTGGTTCTTACTACGGAACACTTCAGAATCGTGTTTTCGCTATACTTTTCTTGGGTCCTCGGCGCTGTGCGCGAACTGAAACCCATCCTGGTCGCTGAAAACACGTTTTTTGCCTGATAAAAACTGTTTTTTTAAACACGTTTTTTTAATTTTGGCACCAACCCATTTTTAACAAAATTCTTGATGTTTACTTGGTTCTAACTACGGAACCATTCTGAAGAAAACTGGTTTTTTGAACACGTTTTTCAATTTTAGAACCAACCCATTTTCACAAAATTCTTGATACTTACTTGGTTCTAACTACGGAATTCTTTATTAGATTTTCGATCTGTTTGCGGAATCGTGTTTTCGCCATACAAACCTTGGGTTCCCGGCGCTGTGCGCGAACTGCAACCACTCCTGGTCGCTGAAAACACGTTTTTTATCTGATAAAAACTGTTTTATTTAACACGTTTTTTAATTTTGGAACCAACCCCTTTTTGACAAAATTCTTGATACTTACTTGGTTCTAACTACGGAATTCTTCATAAGATTTTCGATCTGTTTAAGGAATTGTGTTTTCGCCATACTAACCTTGGGTTCCCGGCGCTGTGCGCGAATTAAAATCCCTCCTGGTCGCTGAAAACACTTTTTTGGTTGAAAAAAACTAGTTTTTTGAACTCGTTTTTTTATTTTGGCTCGAACCCCTTTTTGACAAAGTTCATGATACTTACTTGGTTCTTTCTACGGAATTCTTTATAAGATTTTCGATCTGTTTGCGGAATCGTGTTTTCGCCATACTAACTCTGGGTTCCCGGTGCTGTGCGCGAACTGAAACCCCTCCTGGTCGCTAAAAACATGTTTTTTGCTTGAAAAAAACATGTCTTTTGCTTGAAAAAAACTGATTTTTTGAACTCGTTTTTTTGTGTTCCGTAGTTAGAACTAAGTAAGTATCTAGTACTTACTTAGTTCTTACTACGGAACACTTCAGAATCGTGTTTTCGCCATACTAACCTTGGGTTCTTGGTGCTGTGCGCGAACTGAAACCCCTCCCGGTCGCTAAAAACACGTTGTTTGCTTGAAAAAAACTGGTTTTTTGAACTCGTTTTTTTATTTTGGCTCGAACCCCTTTTTGACAAAGTTCTTGATACTTACTTGGTTCTTACTACGGAACACTTCAGAATCGTGTTTTCGCTATACTTTTCTTGGGTCCTCGGCGCTGTGCGCGAACTGAAACCCATCCTGGTCGCTGAAAACACGTTTTTTGCCTGATAAAAACTGTTTTTATAAACACGTTTTTTTAATTTTGGCACCAACCCATTTTTAACAAAATTCTTGATGTTTACTTGGTTCTAACTACGTAACCATTCTGAAGAAAACTGGTTTTTTGAACACGTTTTTCAATTTTAGAACCAACCCATTTTCACAAAATTCTTGATACTTACTTGGTTCTAACTACGGAATTCTTTATTAGATTTTCGATCTGTTTGCGGAATCGTGTTTTCGCCATACAAACCTTGGGTTCCCGGCGCTGTGCGCGAACTGCAACCACTCCTGGTCGCTGAAAACACGTTTTTTATCTGATAAAAACTGTTTTATTTAACACGTTTTTTAATTTTGGAACCAACCCCTTTTTGACAAAATTCTTGATACTTACTTGGTTCTAACTACGGAATTCTTCATAAGATTTTCGATCTGTTTAAGGAATTGTGTTTTCGCCATACTAACCTTGGGTTCCCGGCGCTGTGCGCGAATTAAAATCCCTCCTGGTCGCTGAAAACACTTTTTTGGTTGAAAAAAACTAGTTTTTTGAACTCGTTTTTTTATTTTGGCTCGAACCCCTTTTTGACAAAGTTCATGATACTTACTTGGTTCTTTCTACGGAATTCTTTATAAGATTTTCGATCTGTTTGCGGAATCGTGTTTTCGCCATACTAACTCTGGGTTCCCGGTGCTGTGCGCGAACTGAAACCCCTCCTGGTCGCTAAAAACATGTTTTTTGCTTGAAAAAAACATGTTTTTTGCTTGAAAAAAACTGATTTTTTGAACTCGTTTTTTTGTGTTCCGTAGTTAGAACTAAGTAAGTATCTAGTACTTACTTAGTTCTTACTACGGAACACTTCAGAATCGTGTTTTCGCTATACTTTCCTTGGGTTCCTGGCAATGTGCGCGAACTGAAACCCTTCCTGGTCGCTGAAAACACGTTTTTTGCCTGATAAAAACTGTTTTTTTAAACACGTTTTTTTAATTTTGGCACCAACCCATTTTTAACAAAATTCTTGATGTTTACTTGGTTCTAACTACGGAACCATTCTGAAGAAAACTGGTTTTTTGAACACGTTTTTCAATTTTAGAACCAACCCATTTTCACAAAATTCTTGATACTTACTTGGTTCTAACTACGGAATTCTTTATTAGATTTTCGATCTGTTTGCGGAATCGTGTTTTCGCCATACAAACCTTGGGTTCCCGGCGCTGTGCGCGAACTGCAACCACTCCTGGTCGCTGAAAACACGTTTTTTATCTGATAAAAACTGTTTTATTTAACACGTTTTTTAATTTTGGAACCAACCCCTTTTTGACAAAATTCTTGATACTTACTTGGTTCTAACTACGGAATTCTTCATAAGATTTTCGATCTGTTTAAGGAATTGTGTTTTCGCCATACTAACCTTGGGTTCCCGGCGCTGTGCGCGAATTAAAATCCCTCCTGGTCGCTGAAAACACTTTTTTGGTTGAAAAAAACTAGTTTTTTGAACTCGTTTTTTTATTTTGGCTCGAACCCCTTTTTGACAAAGTTCATGATACTTACTTGGTTCTTTCTATGGAATTCTTTATAAGATTTTCGATCTGTTTGCGGAATCGTGTTTTCGCCATACTAACTCTGGGTTCCCGGTGCTGTGCGCGAACTGAAACCCCTCCTGGTCGCTAAAAACATGTTTTTTGCTTGAAAAAAACATGTTTTTTGCTTGAAAAAAACTGATTTTTTGAACTCGTTTTTTTGTGTTCCGTAGTTAGAACTAAGTAAGTATCTAGTACTTACTTAGTTCTTACTACGGAACACTTCAGAATCGTGTTTTCGCTATACTTTCCTTGGGTTCCTGGCAATGTGCGCGAACTGAAACCCTTCCTGGTCGCTGAAAACACGTTTTTTGCCTGATAAAAACTGTTTTTTTAAACACGTTTTTTTAATTTTGGCACCAACCCATTTTTAACAAAATTCTTGATGTTTACTTGGTTCTAACTACGGAACCATTCTGAAGAAAACTGGTTTTTTGAACACGTTTTTCAATTTTAGAACCAACCCATTTTCACAAAATTCTTGATACTTACTTGGTTCTAACTACGGAATTCTTTATTAGATTTTCGATCTGTTTGCGGAATCGTGTTTTCGCCATACAAACCTTGGGTTCCCGGCGCTGTGCGCGAACTGCAACCACTCCTGGTCGCTGAAAACACGTTTTTTATCTGATAAAAACTGTTTTATTTAACACGTTTTTTAATTTTGGAACCAACCCCTTTTTGACAAAATTCTTGATACTTACTTGGTTCTAACTACGGAATTCTTCATAAGATTTTCGATCTGTTTAAGGAATTGTGTTTTCGCCATACTAACCTTGGGTTCCCGGCGCTGTGCGCGAATTAAAATCCCTCCTGGTCGCTGAAAACACTTTTTTGGTTGAAAAAAACTAGTTTTTTGAACTCGTTTTTTTATTTTGGCTCGAACCCCTTTTTGACAAAGTTCATGATACTTACTTGGTTCTTTCTACGGAATTCTTTATAAGATTTTCGATCTGTTTGCGGAATCGTGTTTTCGCCATACTAACTCTGGGTTCCCGGTGCTGTGCGCGAACTGAAACCCCTCCTGGTCGCTAAAAACATGTTTTTTGCTTGAAAAAAACATGTTTTTTGCTTGAAAAAAACTGATTTTTTGAACTCGTTTTTTTGTGTTCCGTAGTTAGAACTAAGTAAGTATCTAGTACTTACTTAGTTCTTACTACGGAACACTTCAGAATCGTGTTTTCGCTATACTTTCCTTGGGTTCCTGGCAATGTGCGCGAACTGAAACCCTTCCTGGTCGCTGAAAACACGTTTTTTGCCTGATAAAAACTGTTTTTTTAAACACGTTTTTTTAATTTTGGCACCAACCCATTTTTAACAAAATTCTTGATGTTTACTTGGTTCTAACTACGGAACCATTCTGAAGAAAACTGGTTTTTTGAACACGTTTTTCAATTTTAGAACCAACCCATTTTCACAAAATTCTTGATACTTACTTGGTTCTAACTACGGAATTCTTTATTAGATTTTCGATCTGTTTGCGGAATCGTGTTTTCGCCATACAAACCTTGGGTTCCCGGCGCTGTGCGCGAACTGCAACCACTCCTGGTCGCTGAAAACACGTTTTTTATCTGATAAAAACTGTTTTATTTAACACGTTTTTTAATTTTGGAACCAACCCCTTTTTGACAAAATTCTTGATACTTACTTGGTTCTAACTACGGAATTCTTCATAAGATTTTCGATCTGTTTAAGGAATTGTGTTTTCGCCATACTAACCTTGGGTTCCCGGCGCTGTGCGCGAATTAAAATCCCTCCTGGTCGCTGAAAACACTTTTTTGGTTGAAAAAAACTAGTTTTTTGAACTCGTTTTTTTATTTTGGCTCGAACCCCTTTTTGACAAAGTTCATGATACTTACTTGGTTCTTTCTACGGAATTCTTTATAAGATTTTCGATCTGTTTGCGGAATCGTGTTTTCGCCATACTAACTCTGGGTTCCCGGTGCTGTGCGCGAACTGAAACCCCTCCTGGTCGCTAAAAACATGTTTTTTGCTTGAAAAAAACATGTCTTTTGCTTGAAAAAAACTGATTTTTTGAACTCGTTTTTTTGTGTTCCGTAGTTAGAACTAAGTAAGTATCTAGTACTTACTTAGTTCTTACTACGGAACACTTCAGAATCGTGTTTTCGCCATACTAACCTTGGGTTCTTGGTGCTGTGCGCGAACTGAAACCCCTCCCGGTCGCTAAAAACACGTTGTTTGCTTGAAAAAAACTGGTTTTTTGAACTCGTTTTTTTATTTTGGCTCGAACCCCTTTTTGACAAAGTTCTTGATACTTACTTGGTTCTTACTACGGAACACTTCAGAATCGTGTTTTCGCTATACTTTTCTTGGGTCCTCGGCGCTGTGCGCGAACTGAAACCCATCCTGGTCGCTGAAAACACGTTTTTTGCCTGATAAAAACTGTTTTTATAAACACGTTTTTTTAATTTTGGCACCAACCCATTTTTAACAAAATTCTTGATGTTTACTTGGTTCTAACTACGTAACCATTCTGAAGAAAACTGGTTTTTTGAACACGTTTTTCAATTTTAGAACCAACCCATTTTCACAAAATTCTTGATACTTACTTGGTTCTAACTACGGAATTCTTTATTAGATTTTCGATCTGTTTGCGGAATCGTGTTTTCGCCATACAAACCTTGGGTTCCCGGCGCTGTGCGCGAACTGCAACCACTCCTGGTCGCTGAAAACACGTTTTTTATCTGATAAAAACTGTTTTATTTAACACGTTTTTTAATTTTGGAACCAACCCCTTTTTGACAAAATTCTTGATACTTACTTGGTTCTAACTACGGAATTCTTCATAAGATTTTCGATCTTTTTAAGGAATTGTGTTTTCGCCATACTAACCTTGGGTTCCCGGCGCTGTGCGCGAATTAAAATCCCTCCTGGTCGCTGAAAACACTTTTTTGGTTGAAAAAAACTAGTTTTTTGAACTCGTTTTTTTATTTTGGCTCGAACCCCTTTTTGACAAAGTTCATGATACTTACTTGGTTCTTTCTACGGAATTCTTTATAAGATTTTCGATCTGTTTGCGGAATCGTGTTTTCGCCATACTAACTCTGGGTTCCCGGTGCTGTGCGCGAACTGAAACCCCTCCTGGTCGCTAAAAACATGTTTTTTGCTTGAAAAAAACATGTTTTTTGCTTGAAAAAAACTGATTTTTTGAACTCGTTTTTTTGTGTTCCGTAGTTAGAACTAAGTAAGTATCTAGTACTTACTTAGTTCTTACTACGGAACACTTCAGAATCGTGTTTTCGCTATACTTTCCTTGGGTTCCTGGCAATGTGCGCGAACTGAAACCCTTCCTGGTCGCTGAAAACACGTTTTTTGCCTGATAAAAACTGTTTTTTTAAACACGTTTTTTTAATTTTGGCACCAACCCATTTTTAACAAAATTCTTGATGTTTACTTGGTTCTAACTACGGAACCATTCTGAAGAAAACTGGTTTTTTGAACACGTTTTTCAATTTTAGAACCAACCCATTTTCACAAAATTCTTGATACTTACTTGGTTCTAACTACGGAATTCTTTATTAGATTTTCGATCTGTTTGCGGAATCGTGTTTTCGCCATACAAACCTTGGGTTCCCGGCGCTGTGCGCGAACTGCAACCACTCCTGGTCGCTGAAAACACGTTTTTTATCTGATAAAAACTGTTTTATTTAACACGTTTTTTAATTTTGGAACCAACCCCTTTTTGACAAAATTCTTGATACTTACTTGGTTCTAACTACGGAATTCTTCATAAGATTTTCGATCTGTTTAAGGAATTGTGTTTTCGCCATACTAACCTTGGGTTCCCGGCGCTGTGCGCGAATTAAAATCCCTCCTGGTCGCTGAAAACACTTTTTTGGTTGAAAAAAACTAGTTTTTTGAACTCGTTTTTTTATTTTGGCTCGAACCCCTTTTTGACAAAGTTCATGATACTTACTTGGTTCTTTCTACGGAATTCTTTATAAGATTTTCGATCTGTTTGCGGAATCGTGTTTTCGCCATACTAACTCTGGGTTCCCGGTGCTGTGCGCGAACTGAAACCCCTCCTGGTCGCTAAAAACATGTTTTTTGCTTGAAAAAAACATGTTTTTTGCTTGAAAAAAACTGATTTTTTGAACTCGTTTTTTTGTGTTCCGTAGTTAGAACTAAGTAAGTATCTAGTACTTACTTAGTTCTTACTACGGAACACTTCAGAATCGTGTTTTCGCTATACTTTCCTTGGGTTCCTGGCAATGTGCGCGAACTGAAACCCTTCCTGGTCGCTGAAAACACGTTTTTTGCCTGATAAAAACTGTTTTTTTAAACACGTTTTTTTAATTTTGGCACCAACCCATTTTTAACAAAATTCTTGATGTTTACTTGGTTCTAACTACGGAACCATTCTGAAGAAAACTGGTTTTTTGAACACGTTTTTCAATTTTAGAACCAACCCATTTTCACAAAATTCTTGATACTTACTTGGTTCTAACTACGGAATTCTTTATTAGATTTTCGATCTGTTTGCGGAATCGTGTTTTCGCCATACAAACCTTGGGTTCCCGGCGCTGTGCGCGAACTGCAACCACTCCTGGTCGCTGAAAACACGTTTTTTATCTGATAAAAACTGTTTTATTTAACACGTTTTTTAATTTTGGAACCAACCCCTTTTTGACAAAATTCTTGATACTTACTTGGTTCTAACTACGGAATTCTTCATAAGATTTTCGATCTGTTTAAGGAATTGTGTTTTCGCCATACTAACCTTGGGTTCCCGGCGCTGTGCGCGAATTAAAATCCCTCCTGGTCGCTGAAAACACTTTTTTGGTTGAAAAAAACTAGTTTTTTGAACTCGTTTTTTTATTTTGGCTCGAACCCCTTTTTGACAAAGTTCATGATACTTACTTGGTTCTTTCTACGGAATTCTTTATAAGATTTTCGATCTGTTTGCGGAATCGTGTTTTCGCCATACTAACTCTGGGTTCCCGGTGCTGTGCGCGAACTGAAACCCCTCCTGGTCGCTAAAAACATGTTTTTTGCTTGAAAAAAACATGTTTTTTGCTTGAAAAAAACTGATTTTTTGAACTCGTTTTTTTGTGTTCCGTAGTTAGAACTAAGTAAGTATCTAGTACTTACTTAGTTCTTACTACGGAACACTTCAGAATCGTGTTTTCGCTATACTTTCCTTGGGTTCCTGGCAATGTGCGCGAACTGAAACCCTTCCTGGTCGCTGAAAACACGTTTTTTGCCTGATAAAAACTGTTTTTTTAAACACGTTTTTTTAATTTTGGCACCAACCCATTTTTAACAAAATTCTTGATGTTTACTTGGTTCTAACTACGGAACCATTCTGAAGAAAACTGGTTTTTTGAACACGTTTTTCAATTTTAGAACCAACCCATTTTCACAAAATTCTTGATACTTACTTGGTTCTAACTACGGAATTCTTTATTAGATTTTCGATCTGTTTGCGGAATCGTGTTTTCGCCATACAAACCTTGGGTTCCCGGCGCTGTGCGCGAACTGCAACCACTCCTGGTCGCTGAAAACACGTTTTTTATCTGATAAAAACTGTTTTATTTAACACGTTTTTTAATTTTGGAACCAACCCCTTTTTGACAAAATTCTTGATACTTACTTGGTTCTAACTACGGAATTCTTCATAAGATTTTCGATCTGTTTAAGGAATTGTGTTTTCGCCATACTAACCTTGGGTTCCCGGCGCTGTGCGCGAATTAAAATCCCTCCTGGTCGCTGAAAACACTTTTTTGGTTGAAAAAAACTAGTTTTTTGAACTCGTTTTTTTATTTTGGCTCGAACCCCTTTTTGACAAAGTTCATGATACTTACTTGGTTCTTTCTACGGAATTCTTTATAAGATTTTCGATCTGTTTGCGGAATCGTGTTTTCGCCATACTAACTCTGGGTTCCCGGTGCTGTGCGCGAACTGAAACCCCTCCTGGTCGCTAAAAACATGTTTTTTGCTTGAAAAAAACATGTCTTTTGCTTGAAAAAAACTGATTTTTTGAACTCGTTTTTTTGTGTTCCGTAGTTAGAACTAAGTAAGTATCTAGTACTTACTTAGTTCTTACTACGGAACACTTCAGAATCGTGTTTTCGCCATACTAACCTTGGGTTCTTGGTGCTGTGCGCGAACTGAAACCCCTCCCGGTCGCTAAAAACACGTTGTTTGCTTGAAAAAAACTGGTTTTTTGAACTCGTTTTTTTATTTTGGCTCGAACCCCTTTTTGACAAAGTTCTTGATACTTACTTGGTTCTTACTACGGAACACTTCAGAATCGTGTTTTCGCTATACTTTTCTTGGGTCCTCGGCGCTGTGCGCGAACTGAAACCCATCCTGGTCGCTGAAAACACGTTTTTTGCCTGATAAAAACTGTTTTTATAAACACGTTTTTTTAATTTTGGCACCAACCCATTTTTAACAAAATTCTTGATGTTTACTTGGTTCTAACTACGTAACCATTCTGAAGAAAACTGGTTTTTTGAACACGTTTTTCAATTTTAGAACCAACCCATTTTCACAAAATTCTTGATACTTACTTGGTTCTAACTACGGAATTCTTTATTAGATTTTCGATCTGTTTGCGGAATCGTGTTTTCGCCATACAAACCTTGGGTTCCCGGCGCTGTGCGCGAACTGCAACCACTCCTGGTCGCTGAAAACACGTTTTTTATCTGATAAAAACTGTTTTATTTAACACGTTTTTTAATTTTGGAACCAACCCCTTTTTGACAAAATTCTTGATACTTACTTGGTTCTAACTACGGAATTCTTCATAAGATTTTCGATCTGTTTAAGGAATTGTGTTTTCGCCATACTAACCTTGGGTTCCCGGCGCTGTGCGCGAATTAAAATCCCTCCTGGTCGCTGAAAACACTTTTTTGGTTGAAAAAAACTAGTTTTTTGAACTCGTTTTTTTATTTTGGCTCGAACCCCTTTTTGACAAAGTTCATGATACTTACTTGGTTCTTTCTACGGAATTCTTTATAAGATTTTCGATCTGTTTGCGGAATCGTGTTTTCGCCATACTAACTCTGGGTTCCCGGTGCTGTGCGCGAACTGAAACCCCTCCTGGTCGCTAAAAACATGTTTTTTGCTTGAAAAAAACATGTTTTTTGCTTGAAAAAAACTGATTTTTTGAACTCGTTTTTTTGTGTTCCGTAGTTAGAACTAAGTAAGTATCTAGTACTTACTTAGTTCTTACTACGGAACACTTCAGAATCGTGTTTTCGCTATACTTTCCTTGGGTTCCTGGCAATGTGCGCGAACTGAAACCCTTCCTGGTCGCTGAAAACACGTTTTTTGCCTGATAAAAACTGTTTTTTTAAACACGTTTTTTTAATTTTGGCACCAACCCATTTTTAACAAAATTCTTGATGTTTACTTGGTTCTAACTACGGAACCATTCTGAAGAAAACTGGTTTTTTGAACACGTTTTTCAATTTTAGAACCAACCCATTTTCACAAAATTCTTGATACTTACTTGGTTCTAACTACGGAATTCTTTATTAGATTTTCGATCTGTTTGCGGAATCGTGTTTTCGCCATACAAACCTTGGGTTCCCGGCGCTGTGCGCGAACTGCAACCACTCCTGGTCGCTGAAAACACGTTTTTTATCTGATAAAAACTGTTTTATTTAACACGTTTTTTAATTTTGGAACCAACCCCTTTTTGACAAAATTCTTGATACTTACTTGGTTCTAACTACGGAATTCTTCATAAGATTTTCGATCTGTTTAAGGAATTGTGTTTTCGCCATACTAACCTTGGGTTCCCGGCGCTGTGCGCGAATTAAAATCCCTCCTGGTCGCTGAAAACACTTTTTTGGTTGAAAAAAACTAGTTTTTTGAACTCGTTTTTTTATTTTGGCTCGAACCCCTTTTTGACAAAGTTCATGATACTTACTTGGTTCTTTCTACGGAATTCTTTATAAGATTTTCGATCTGTTTGCGGAATCGTGTTTTCGCCATACTAACTCTGGGTTCCCGGTGCTGTGCGCGAACTGAAACCCCTCCTGGTCGCTAAAAACATGTTTTTTGCTTGAAAAAAACATGTCTTTTGCTTGAAAAAAACTGATTTTTTGAACTCGTTTTTTTGTGTTCCGTAGTTAGAACTAAGTAAGTATCTAGTACTTACTTAGTTCTTACTACGGAACACTTCAGAATCGTGTTTTCGCCATACTAACCTTGGGTTCTTGGTGCTGTGCGCGAACTGAAACCCCTCCCGGTCGCTAAAAACACGTTGTTTGCTTGAAAAAAACTGGTTTTTTGAACTCGTTTTTTTATTTTGGCTCGAACCCCTTTTTGACAAAGTTCTTGATACTTACTTGGTTCTTACTACGGAACACTTCAGAATCGTGTTTTCGCTATACTTTTCTTGGGTCCTCGGCGCTGTGCGCGAACTGAAACCCATCCTGGTCGCTGAAAACACGTTTTTTGCCTGATAAAAACTGTTTTTTTAAACACGTTTTTTTAATTTTGGCACCAACCCATTTTTAACAAAATTCTTGATGTTTACTTGGTTCTAACTACGGAACCATTCTGAAGAAAACTGGTTTTTTGAACACGTTTTTCAATTTTAGAACCAACCCATTTTCACAAAATTCTTGATACTTACTTGGTTCTAACTACGGAATTCTTTATTAGATTTTCGATCTGTTTGCGGAATCGTGTTTTCGCCATACAAACCTTGGGTTCCCGGCGCTGTGCGCGAACTGCAACCACTCCTGGTCGCTGAAAACACGTTTTTTATCTGATAAAAACTGTTTTATTTAACACGTTTTTTAATTTTGGAACCAACCCCTTTTTGACAAAATTCTTGATACTTACTTGGTTCTAACTACGGAATTCTTCATAAGATTTTCGATCTGTTTAAGGAATTGTGTTTTCGCCATACTAACCTTGGGTTCCCGGCGCTGTGCGCGAATTAAAATCCCTCCTGGTCGCTGAAAACACTTTTTTGGTTGAAAAAAACTAGTTTTTTGAACTCGTTTTTTTATTTTGGCTCGAACCCCTTTTTGACAAAGTTCATGATACTTACTTGGTTCTTTCTACGGAATTCTTTATAAGATTTTCGATCTGTTTGCGGAATCGTGTTTTCGCCATACTAACTCTGGGTTCCCGGTGCTGTGCGCGAACTGAAACCCCTCCTGGTCGCTAAAAACATGTTTTTTGCTTGAAAAAAACATGTCTTTTGCTTGAAAAAAACTGATTTTTTGAACTCGTTTTTTTGTGTTCCGTAGTTAGAACTAAGTAAGTATCTAGTACTTACTTAGTTCTTACTACGGAACACTTCAGAATCGTGTTTTCGCCATACTAACCTTGGGTTCTTGGTGCTGTGCGCGAACTGAAACCCCTCCCGGTCGCTAAAAACACGTTGTTTGCTTGAAAAAAACTGGTTTTTTGAACTCGTTTTTTTATTTTGGCTCGAACCCCTTTTTGACAAAGTTCTTGATACTTACTTGGTTCTTACTACGGAACACTTCAGAATCGTGTTTTCGCTATACTTTTCTTGGGTCCTCGGCGCTGTGCGCGAACTGAAACCCATCCTGGTCGCTGAAAACACGTTTTTTGCCTGATAAAAACTGTTTTTATAAACACGTTTTTTTAATTTTGGCACCAACCCATTTTTAACAAAATTCTTGATGTTTACTTGGTTCTAACTACGTAACCATTCTGAAGAAAACTGGTTTTTTGAACACGTTTTTCAATTTTAGAACCAACCCATTTTCACAAAATTCTTGATACTTACTTGGTTCTAACTACGGAATTCTTTATTAGATTTTCGATCTGTTTGCGGAATCGTGTTTTCGCCATACAAACCTTGGGTTCCCGGCGCTGTGCGCGAACTGCAACCACTCCTGGTCGCTGAAAACACGTTTTTTATCTGATAAAAACTGTTTTATTTAACACGTTTTTTAATTTTGGAACCAACCCCTTTTTGACAAAATTCTTGATACTTACTTGGTTCTAACTACGGAATTCTTCATAAGATTTTCGATCTGTTTAAGGAATTGTGTTTTCGCCATACTAACCTTGGGTTCCCGGCGCTGTGCGCGAATTAAAATCCCTCCTGGTCGCTGAAAACACTTTTTTGGTTGAAAAAAACTAGTTTTTTGAACTCGTTTTTTTATTTTGGCTCGAACCCCTTTTTGACAAAGTTCATGATACTTACTTGGTTCTTTCTACGGAATTCTTTATAAGATTTTCGATCTGTTTGCGGAATCGTGTTTTCGCCATACTAACTCTGGGTTCCCGGTGCTGTGCGCGAACTGAAACCCCTCCTGGTCGCTAAAAACATGTTTTTTGCTTGAAAAAAACATGTTTTTTGCTTGAAAAAAACTGATTTTTTGAACTCGTTTTTTTGTGTTCCGTAGTTAGAACTAAGTAAGTATCTAGTACTTACTTAGTTCTTACTACGGAACACTTCAGAATCGTGTTTTCGCTATACTTTCCTTGGGTTCCTGGCAATGTGCGCGAACTGAAACCCTTCCTGGTCGCTGAAAACACGTTTTTTGCCTGATAAAAACTGTTTTTTTAAACACGTTTTTTTAATTTTGGCACCAACCCATTTTTAACAAAATTCTTGATGTTTACTTGGTTCTAACTACGGAACCATTCTGAAGAAAACTGGTTTTTTGAACACGTTTTTCAATTTTAGAACCAACCCATTTTCACAAAATTCTTGATACTTACTTGGTTCTAACTACGGAATTCTTTATTAGATTTTCGATCTGTTTGCGGAATCGTGTTTTCGCCATACAAACCTTGGGTTCCCGGCGCTGTGCGCGAACTGCAACCACTCCTGGTCGCTGAAAACACGTTTTTTATCTGATAAAAACTGTTTTATTTAACACGTTTTTTAATTTTGGAACCAACCCCTTTTTGACAAAATTCTTGATACTTACTTGGTTCTAACTACGGAATTCTTCATAAGATTTTCGATCTGTTTAAGGAATTGTGTTTTCGCCATACTAACCTTGGGTTCCCGGCGCTGTGCGCGAATTAAAATCCCTCCTGGTCGCTGAAAACACTTTTTTGGTTGAAAAAAACTAGTTTTTTGAACTCGTTTTTTTATTTTGGCTCGAACCCCTTTTTGACAAAGTTCATGATACTTACTTGGTTCTTTCTACGGAATTCTTTATAAGATTTTCGATCTGTTTGCGGAATCGTGTTTTCGCCATACTAACTCTGGGTTCCCGGTGCTGTGCGCGAACTGAAACCCCTCCTGGTCGCTAAAAACATGTTTTTTGCTTGAATAAAACATGTCTTTTGCTTGAAAAAAACTGATTTTTTGAACTCGTTTTTTTGTGTTCCGTAGTTAGAACTAAGTAAGTATCTAGTACTTACTTAGTTCTTACTACGGAACACTTCAGAATCGTGTTTTCGCCATACTAACCTTGGGTTCTTGGTGCTGTGCGCGAACTGAAACCCCTCCCGGTCGCTAAAAACACGTTGTTTGCTTGAAAAAAACTGGTTTTTTGAACTCGTTTTTTTATTTTGGCTCGAACCCCTTTTTGACAAAGTTCTTGATACTTACTTGGTTCTTACTACGGAACACTTCAGAATCGTGTTTTCGCTATACTTTTCTTGGGTCCTCGGCGCTGTGCGCGAACTGAAACCCATCCTGGTCGCTGAAAACACGTTTTTTGCCTGATAAAAACTGTTTTTATAAACACGTTTTTTTAATTTTGGCACCAACCCATTTTTAACAAAATTCTTGATGTTTACTTGGTTCTAACTACGTAACCATTCTGAAGAAAACTGGTTTTTTGAACACGTTTTTCAATTTTAGAACCAACCCATTTTCACAAAATTCTTGATACTTACTTGGTTCTAACTACGGAATTCTTTATTAGATTTTCGATCTGTTTGCGGAATCGTGTTTTCGCCATACAAACCTTGGGTTCCCGGCGCTGTGCGCGAACTGCAACCACTCCTGGTCGCTGAAAACACGTTTTTTATCTGATAAAAACTGTTTTATTTAACACGTTTTTTAATTTTGGAACCAACCCCTTTTTGACAAAATTCTTGATACTTACTTGGTTCTAACTACGGAATTCTTCATAAGATTTTCGATCTGTTTAAGGAATTGTGTTTTCGCCATACTAACCTTGGGTTCCCGGCGCTGTGCGCGAATTAAAATCCCTCCTGGTCGCTGAAAACACTTTTTTGGTTGAAAAAAACTAGTTTTTTGAACTCGTTTTTTTATTTTGGCTCGAACCCCTTTTTGACAAAGTTCATGATACTTACTTGGTTCTTTCTACGGAATTCTTTATAAGATTTTCGATCTGTTTGCGGAATCGTGTTTTCGCCATACTAACTCTGGGTTCCCGGTGCTGTGCGCGAACTGAAACCCCTCCTGGTCGCTAAAAACATGTTTTTTGCTTGAAAAAAACATGTCTTTTGCTTGAAAAAAACTGATTTTTTGAACTCGTTTTTTTGTGTTCCGTAGTTAGAACTAAGTAAGTATCTAGTACTTACTTAGTTCTTACTACGGAACACTTCAGAATCGTGTTTTCGCCATACTAACCTTGGGTTCTTGGTGCTGTGCGCGAACTGAAACCCCTCCCGGTCGCTAAAAACACGTTGTTTGCTTGAAAAAAACTGGTTTTTTGAACTCGTTTTTTTATTTTGGCTCGAACCCCTTTTTGACAAAGTTCTTGATACTTACTTGGTTCTTACTACGGAACACTTCAGAATCGTGTTTTCGCTATACTTTTCTTGGGTCCTCGGCGCTGTGCGCGAACTGAAACCCATCCTGGTCGCTGAAAACACGTTTTTTGCCTGATAAAAACTGTTTTTATAAACACGTTTTTTTAATTTTGGCACCAACCCATTTTTAACAAAATTCTTGATGTTTACTTGGTTCTAACTACGTAACCATTCTGAAGAAAACTGGTTTTTTGAACACGTTTTTCAATTTTAGAACCAACCCATTTTCACAAAATTCTTGATACTTACTTGGTTCTAACTACGGAATTCTTTATTAGATTTTCGATCTGTTTGCGGAATCGTGTTTTCGCCATACAAACCTTGGGTTCCCGGCGCTGTGCGCGAACTGCAACCACTCCTGGTCGCTGAAAACACGTTTTTTATCTGATAAAAACTGTTTTATTTAACACGTTTTTTAATTTTGGAACCAACCCCTTTTTGACAAAATTCTTGATACTTACTTGGTTCTAACTACGGAATTCTTCATAAGATTTTCGATCTGTTTAAGGAATTGTGTTTTCGCCATACTAACCTTGGGTTCCCGGCGCTGTGCGCGAATTAAAATCCCTCCTGGTCGCTGAAAACACTTTTTTGGTTGAAAAAAACTAGTTTTTTGAACTCGTTTTTTTATTTTGGCTCGAACCCCTTTTTGACAAAGTTCATGATACTTACTTGGTTCTTTCTACGGAATTCTTTATAAGATTTTCGATCTGTTTGCGGAATCGTGTTTTCGCCATACTAACTCTGGGTTCCCGGTGCTGTGCGCGAACTGAAACCCCTCCTGGTCGCTAAAAACATGTTTTTTGCTTGAAAAAAACATGTTTTTTGCTTGAAAAAAACTGATTTTTTGAACTCGTTTTTTTGTGTTCCGTAGTTAGAACTAAGTAAGTATCTAGTACTTACTTAGTTCTTACTACGGAACACTTCAGAATCGTGTTTTCGCTATACTTTCCTTGGGTTCCTGGCAATGTGCGCGAACTGAAACCCTTCCTGGTCGCTGAAAACACGTTTTTTGCCTGATAAAAACTGTTTTTTTAAACACGTTTTTTTAATTTTGGCACCAACCCATTTTTAACAAAATTCTTGATGTTTACTTGGTTCTAACTACGGAACCATTCTGAAGAAAACTGGTTTTTTGAACACGTTTTTCAATTTTAGAACCAACCCATTTTCACAAAATTCTTGATACTTACTTGGTTCTAACTACGGAATTCTTTATTAGATTTTCGATCTGTTTGCGGAATCGTGTTTTCGCCATACAAACCTTGGGTTCCCGGCGCTGTGCGCGAACTGCAACCACTCCTGGTCGCTGAAAACACGTTTTTTATCTGATAAAAACTGTTTTATTTAACACGTTTTTTAATTTTGGAACCAACCCCTTTTTGACAAAATTCTTGATACTTACTTGGTTCTAACTACGGAATTCTTCATAAGATTTTCGATCTGTTTAAGGAATTGTGTTTTCGCCATACTAACCTTGGGTTCCCGGCGCTGTGCGCGAATTAAAATCCCTCCTGGTCGCTGAAAACACTTTTTTGGTTGAAAAAAACTAGTTTTTTGAACTCGTTTTTTTATTTTGGCTCGAACCCCTTTTTGACAAAGTTCATGATACTTACTTGGTTCTTTCTACGGAATTCTTTATAAGATTTTCGATCTGTTTGCGGAATCGTGTTTTCGCCATACTAACTCTGGGTTCCCGGTGCTGTGCGCGAACTGAAACCCCTCCTGGTCGCTAAAAACATGTTTTTTGCTTGAAAAAAACATGTTTTTTGCTTGAAAAAAACTGATTTTTTGAACTCGTTTTTTTGTGTTCCGTAGTTAGAACTAAGTAAGTATCTAGTACTTACTTAGTTCTTACTACGGAACACTTCAGAATCGTGTTTTCGCTATACTTTCCTTGGGTTCCTGGCAATGTGCGCGAACTGAAACCCTTCCTGGTCGCTGAAAACACGTTTTTTGCCTGATAAAAACTGTTTTTTTAAACACGTTTTTTTAATTTTGGCACCAACCCATTTTTAACAAAATTCTTGATGTTTACTTGGTTCTAACTACGGAACCATTCTGAAGAAAACTGGTTTTTTGAACACGTTTTTCAATTTTAGAACCAACCCATTTTCACAAAATTCTTGATACTTACTTGGTTCTAACTACGGAATTCTTTATTAGATTTTCGATCTGTTTGCGGAATCGTGTTTTCGCCATACAAACCTTGGGTTCCCGGCGCTGTGCGCGAACTGCAACCACTCCTGGTCGCTGAAAACACGTTTTTTATCTGATAAAAACTGTTTTATTTAACACGTTTTTTAATTTTGGAACCAACCCCTTTTTGACAAAATTCTTGATACTTACTTGGTTCTAACTACGGAATTCTTCATAAGATTTTCGATCTGTTTAAGGAATTGTGTTTTCGCCATACTAACCTTGGGTTCCCGGCGCTGTGCGCGAATTAAAATCCCTCCTGGTCGCTGAAAACACTTTTTTGGTTGAAAAAAACTAGTTTTTTGAACTCGTTTTTTTATTTTGGCTCGAACCCCTTTTTGACAAAGTTCATGATACTTACTTGGTTCTTTCTACGGAATTCTTTATAAGATTTTCGATCTGTTTGCGGAATCGTGTTTTCGCCATACTAACTCTGGGTTCCCGGTGCTGTGCGCGAACTGAAACCCCTCCTGGTCGCTAAAAACATGTTTTTTGCTTGAAAAAAACATGTCTTTTGCTTGAAAAAAACTGATTTTTTGAACTCGTTTTTTTGTGTTCCGTAGTTAGAACTAAGTAAGTATCTAGTACTTACTTAGTTCTTACTACGGAACACTTCAGAATCGTGTTTTCGCCATACTAACCTTGGGTTCTTGGTGCTGTGTGCGAACTGAAACCCCTCCCGGTCGCTAAAAACACGTTGTTTGCTTGAAAAAAACTGGTTTTTTGAACTCGTTTTTTTATTTTGGCTCGAACCCCTTTTTGACAAAGTTCTTGATACTTACTTGGTTCTTACTACGGAACACTTCAGAATCGTGTTTTCGCTATACTTTTCTTGGGTCCTCGGCGCTGTGCGCGAACTGAAACCCATCCTGGTCGCTGAAAACACGTTTTTTGCCTGATAAAAACTGTTTTTATAAACACGTTTTTTTAATTTTGGCACCAACCCATTTTTAACAAAATTCTTGATGTTTACTTGGTTCTAACTACGTAACCATTCTGAAGAAAACTGGTTTTTTGAACACGTTTTTCAATTTTAGAACCAACCCATTTTCACAAAATTCTTGATACTTACTTGGTTCTAACTACGGAATTCTTTATTAGATTTTCGATCTGTTTGCGGAATCGTGTTTTCGCCATACAAACCTTGGGTTCCCGGCGCTGTGCGCGAACTGCAACCACTCCTGGTCGCTGAAAACACGTTTTTTATCTGATAAAAACTGTTTTATTTAACACGTTTTTTAATTTTGGAACCAACCCCTTTTTGACAAAATTCTTGATACTTACTTGGTTCTAACTACGGAATTCTTCATAAGATTTTCGATCTGTTTAAGGAATTGTGTTTTCGCCATACTAACCTTGGGTTCCCGGCGCTGTGCGCGAATTAAAATCCCTCCTGGTCGCTGAAAACACTTTTTTGGTTGAAAAAAACTAGTTTTTTGAACTCGTTTTTTTATTTTGGCTCGAACCCCTTTTTGACAAAGTTCATGATACTTACTTGGTTCTTTCTACGGAATTCTTTATAAGATTTTCGATCTGTTTGCGGAATCGTGTTTTCGCCATACTAACTCTGGGTTCCCGGTGCTGTGCGCGAACTGAAACCCCTCCTGGTCGCTAAAAACATGTTTTTTGCTTGAAAAAAACATGTTTTTTGCTTGAAAAAAACTGATTTTTTGAACTCGTTTTTTTGTGTTCCGTAGTTAGAACTAAGTAAGTATCTAGTACTTACTTAGTTCTTACTACGGAACACTTCAGAATCGTGTTTTCGCTATACTTTCCTTGGGTTCCTGGCAATGTGCGCGAACTGAAACCCTTCCTGGTCGCTGAAAACACGTTTTTTGCCTGATAAAAACTGTTTTTTTAAACACGTTTTTTTAATTTTGGCACCAACCCATTTTTAACAAAATTCTTGATGTTTACTTGGTTCTAACTACGGAACCATTCTGAAGAAAACTGGTTTTTTGAACACGTTTTTCAATTTTAGAACCAACCCATTTTCACAAAATTCTTGATACTTACTTGGTTCTAACTACGGAATTCTTTATTAGATTTTCGATCTGTTTGCGGAATCGTGTTTTCGCCATACAAACCTTGGGTTCCCGGCGCTGTGCGCGAACTGCAACCACTCCTGGTCGCTGAAAACACGTTTTTTATCTGATAAAAACTGTTTTATTTAACACGTTTTTTAATTTTGGAACCAACCCCTTTTTGACAAAATTCTTGATACTTACTTGGTTCTAACTACGGAATTCTTCATAAGATTTTCGATCTGTTTAAGGAATTGTGTTTTCGCCATACTAACCTTGGGTTCCCGGCGCTGTGCGCGAATTAAAATCCCTCCTGGTCGCTGAAAACACTTTTTTGGTTGAAAAAAACTAGTTTTTTGAACTCGTTTTTTTATTTTGGCTCGAACCCCTTTTTGACAAAGTTCATGATACTTACTTGGTTCTTTCTACGGAATTCTTTATAAGATTTTCGATCTGTTTGCGGAATCGTGTTTTCGCCATACTAACTCTGGGTTCCCGGTGCTGTGCGCGAACTGAAACCCCTCCTGGTCGCTAAAAACATGTTTTTTGCTTGAAAAAAACATGTCTTTTGCTTGAAAAAAACTGATTTTTTGAACTCGTTTTTTTGTGTTCCGTAGTTAGAACTAAGTAAGTATCTAGTACTTACTTAGTTCTTACTACGGAACACTTCAGAATCGTGTTTTCGCCATACTAACCTTGGGTTCTTGGTGCTGTGCGCGAACTGAAACCCCTCCCGGTCGCTAAAAACACGTTGTTTGCTTGAAAAAAACTGGTTTTTTGAACTCGTTTTTTTATTTTGGCTCGAACCCCTTTTTGACAAAGTTCTTGATACTTACTTGGTTCTTACTACGGAACACTTCAGAATCGTGTTTTCGCTATACTTTTCTTGGGTCCTCGGCGCTGTGCGCGAACTGAAACCCATCCTGGTCGCTGAAAACACGTTTTTTGCCTGATAAAAACTGTTTTTATAAACACGTTTTTTTAATTTTGGCACCAACCCATTTTTAACAAAATTCTTGATGTTTACTTGGTTCTAACTACGTAACCATTCTGAAGAAAACTGGTTTTTTGAACACGTTTTTCAATTTTAGAACCAACCCATTTTCACAAAATTCTTGATACTTACTTGGTTCTAACTACGGAATTCTTTATTAGATTTTCGATCTGTTTGCGGAATCGTGTTTTCGCCATACAAACCTTGGGTTCCCGGCGCTGTGCGCGAACTGCAACCACTCCTGGTCGCTGAAAACACGTTTTTTATCTGATAAAAACTGTTTTATTTAACACGTTTTTTAATTTTGGAACCAACCCCTTTTTGACAAAATTCTTGATACTTACTTGGTTCTAACTACGGAATTCTTCATAAGATTTTCGATCTGTTTAAGGAATTGTGTTTTCGCCATACTAACCTTGGGTTCCCGGCGCTGTGCGCGAATTAAAATCCCTCCTGGTCGCTGAAAACACTTTTTTGGTTGAAAAAAACTAGTTTTTTGAACTCGTTTTTTTATTTTGGCTCGAACCCCTTTTTGACAAAGTTCATGATACTTACTTGGTTCTTTCTACGGAATTCTTTATAAGATTTTCGATCTGTTTGCGGAATCGTGTTTTCGCCATACTAACTCTGGGTTCCCGGTGCTGTGCGCGAACTGAAACCCCTCCTGGTCGCTAAAAACATGTTTTTTGCTTGAAAAAAACATGTCTTTTGCTTGAAAAAAACTGATTTTTTGAACTCGTTTTTTTGTGTTCCGTAGTTAGAACTAAGTAAGTATCTAGTACTTACTTAGTTCTTACTACGGAACACTTCAGAATCGTGTTTTCGCCATACTAACCTTGGGTTCTTGGTGCTGTGCGCGAACTGAAACCCCTCCCGGTCGCTAAAAACACGTTGTTTGCTTGAAAAAAACTGGTTTTTTGAACTCGTTTTTTTATTTTGGCTCGAACCCCTTTTTGACAAAGTTCTTGATACTTACTTGGTTCTTACTACGGAACACTTCAGAATCGTGTTTTCGCTATACTTTTCTTGGGTCCTCGGCGCTGTGCGCGAACTGAAACCCATCCTGGTCGCTGAAAACACGTTTTTTGCCTGATAAAAACTGTTTTTATAAACACGTTTTTTTAATTTTGGCACCAACCCATTTTTAACAAAATTCTTGATGTTTACTTGGTTCTAACTACGTAACCATTCTGAAGAAAACTGGTTTTTTGAACACGTTTTTCAATTTTAGAACCAACCCATTTTCACAAAATTCTTGATACTTACTTGGTTCTAACTACGGAATTCTTTATTAGATTTTCGATCTGTTTGCGGAATCGTGTTTTCGCCATACAAACCTTGGGTTCCCGGCGCTGTGCGCGAACTGCAACCACTCCTGGTCGCTGAAAACACGTTTTTTATCTGATAAAAACTGTTTTATTTAACACGTTTTTTAATTTTGGAACCAACCCCTTTTTGACAAAATTCTTGATACTTACTTGGTTCTAACTACGGAATTCTTCATAAGATTTTCGATCTGTTTAAGGAATTGTGTTTTCGCCATACTAACCTTGGGTTCCCGGCGCTGTGCGCGAATTAAAATCCCTCCTGGTCGCTGAAAACACTTTTTTGGTTGAAAAAAACTAGTTTTTTGAACTCGTTTTTTTATTTTGGCTCGAACCCCTTTTTGACAAAGTTCATGATACTTACTTGGTTCTTTCTACGGAATTCTTTATAAGATTTTCGATCTGTTTGCGGAATCGTGTTTTCGCCATACTAACTCTGGGTTCCCGGTGCTGTGCGCGAACTGAAACCCCTCCTGGTCGCTAAAAACATGTTTTTTGCTTGAAAAAAACATGTTTTTTGCTTGAAAAAAACTGATTTTTTGAACTCGTTTTTTTGTGTTCCGTAGTTAGAACTAAGTAAGTATCTAGTACTTACTTAGTTCTTACTACGGAACACTTCAGAATCGTGTTTTCGCTATACTTTCCTTGGGTTCCTGGCAATGTGCGCGAACTGAAACCCTTCCTGGTCGCTGAAAACACGTTTTTTGCCTGATAAAAACTGTTTTTTTAAACACGTTTTTTTAATTTTGGCACCAACCCATTTTTAACAAAATTCTTGATGTTTACTTGGTTCTAACTACGGAACCATTCTGAAGAAAACTGGTTTTTTGAACACGTTTTTCAATTTTAGAACCAACCCATTTTCACAAAATTCTTGATACTTACTTGGTTCTAACTACGGAATTCTTTATTAGATTTTCGATCTGTTTGCGGAATCGTGTTTTCGCCATACAAACCTTGGGTTCCCGGCGCTGTGCGCGAACTGCAACCACTCCTGGTCGCTGAAAACACGTTTTTTATCTGATAAAAACTGTTTTATTTAACACGTTTTTTAATTTTGGAACCAACCCCTTTTTGACAAAATTCTTGATACTTACTTGGTTCTAACTACGGAATTCTTCATAAGATTTTCGATCTGTTTAAGGAATTGTGTTTTCGCCATACTAACCTTGGGTTCCCGGCGCTGTGCGCGAATTAAAATCCCTCCTGGTCGCTGAAAACACTTTTTTGGTTGAAAAAAACTAGTTTTTTGAACTCGTTTTTTTATTTTGGCTCGAACCCCTTTTTGACAAAGTTCATGATACTTACTTGGTTCTTTCTACGGAATTCTTTATAAGATTTTCGATCTGTTTGCGGAATCGTGTTTTCGCCATACTAACTCTGGGTTCCCGGTGCTGTGCGCGAACTGAAACCCCTCCTGGTCGCTAAAAACATGTTTTTTGCTTGAAAAAAACATGTCTTTTGCTTGAAAAAAACTGATTTTTTGAACTCGTTTTTTTGTGTTCCGTAGTTAGAACTAAGTAAGTATCTAGTACTTACTTAGTTCTTACTACGGAACACTTCAGAATCGTGTTTTCGCCATACTAACCTTGGGTTCTTGGTGCTGTGCGCGAACTGAAACCCCTCCCGGTCGCTAAAAACACGTTGTTTGCTTGAAAAAAACTGGTTTTTTGAACTCGTTTTTTTATTTTGGCTCGAACCCCTTTTTGACAAAGTTCTTGATACTTACTTGGTTCTTACTACGGAACACTTCAGAATCGTGTTTTCGCTATACTTTTCTTGGGTCCTCGGCGCTGTGCGCGAACTGAAACCCATCCTGGTCGCTGAAAACACGTTTTTTGCCTGATAAAAACTGTTTTTTTAAACACGTTTTTTTAATTTTGGCACCAACCCATTTTTAACAAAATTCTTGATGTTTACTTGGTTCTAACTACGGAACCATTCTGAAGAAAACTGGTTTTTTGAACACGTTTTTCAATTTTAGAACCAACCCATTTTCACAAAATTCTTGATACTTACTTGGTTCTAACTACGGAATTCTTTATTAGATTTTCGATCTGTTTGCGGAATCGTGTTTTCGCCATACAAACCTTGGGTTCCCGGCGCTGTGCGCGAACTGCAACCACTCCTGGTCGCTGAAAACACGTTTTTTATCTGATAAAAACTGTTTTATTTAACACGTTTTTTAATTTTGGAACCAACCCCTTTTTGACAAAATTCTTGATACTTACTTGGTTCTAACTACGGAATTCTTCATAAGATTTTCGATCTGTTTAAGGAATTGTGTTTTCGCCATACTAACCTTGGGTTCCCGGCGCTGTGCGCGAATTAAAATCCCTCCTGGTCGCTGAAAACACTTTTTTGGTTGAAAAAAACTAGTTTTTTGAACTCGTTTTTTTATTTTGGCTCGAACCCCTTTTTGACAAAGTTCATGATACTTACTTGGTTCTTTCTACGGAATTCTTTATAAGATTTTCGATCTGTTTGCGGAATCGTGTTTTCGCCATACTAACTCTGGGTTCCCGGTGCTGTGCGCGAACTGAAACCCCTCCTGGTCGCTAAAAACATGTTTTTTGCTTGAAAAAAACATGTCTTTTGCTTGAAAAAAACTGATTTTTTGAACTCGTTTTTTTGTGTTCCGTAGTTAGAACTAAGTAAGTATCTAGTACTTACTTAGTTCTTACTACGGAACACTTCAGAATCGTGTTTTCGCCATACTAACCTTGGGTTCTTGGTGCTGTGCGCGAACTGAAACCCCTCCCGGTCGCTAAAAACACGTTGTTTGCTTGAAAAAAACTGGTTTTTTGAACTCGTTTTTTTATTTTGGCTCGAACCCCTTTTTGACAAAGTTCTTGATACTTACTTGGTTCTTACTACGGAACACTTCAGAATCGTGTTTTCGCTATACTTTTCTTGGGTCCTCGGCGCTGTGCGCGAACTGAAACCCATCCTGGTCGCTGAAAACACGTTTTTTGCCTGATAAAAACTGTTTTTATAAACACGTTTTTTTAATTTTGGCACCAACCCATTTTTAACAAAATTCTTGATGTTTACTTGGTTCTAACTACGTAACCATTCTGAAGAAAACTGGTTTTTTGAACACGTTTTTCAATTTTAGAACCAACCCATTTTCACAAAATTCTTGATACTTACTTGGTTCTAACTACGGAATTCTTTATTAGATTTTCGATCTGTTTGCGGAATCGTGTTTTCGCCATACAAACCTTGGGTTCCCGGCGCTGTGCGCGAACTGCAACCACTCCTGGTCGCTGAAAACACGTTTTTTATCTGATAAAAACTGTTTTATTTAACACGTTTTTTAATTTTGGAACCAACCCCTTTTTGACAAAATTCTTGATACTTACTTGGTTCTAACTACGGAATTCTTCATAAGATTTTCGATCTGTTTAAGGAATTGTGTTTTCGCCATACTAACCTTGGGTTCCCGGCGCTGTGCGCGAATTAAAATCCCTCCTGGTCGCTGAAAACACTTTTTTGGTTGAAAAAAACTAGTTTTTTGAACTCGTTTTTTTATTTTGGCTCGAACCCCTTTTTGACAAAGTTCATGATACTTACTTGGTTCTTTCTACGGAATTCTTTATAAGATTTTCGATCTGTTTGCGGAATCGTGTTTTCGCCATACTAACTCTGGGTTCCCGGTGCTGTGCGCGAACTGAAACCCCTCCTGGTCGCTAAAAACATGTTTTTTGCTTGAAAAAAACATGTTTTTTGCTTGAAAAAAACTGATTTTTTGAACTCGTTTTTTTGTGTTCCGTAGTTAGAACTAAGTAAGTATCTAGTACTTACTTAGTTCTTACTACGGAACACTTCAGAATCGTGTTTTCGCTATACTTTCCTTGGGTTCCTGGCAATGTGCGCGAACTGAAACCCTTCCTGGTCGCTGAAAACACGTTTTTTGCCTGATAAAAACTGTTTTTTTAAACACGTTTTTTTAATTTTGGCACCAACCCATTTTTAACAAAATTCTTGATGTTTACTTGGTTCTAACTACGGAACCATTCTGAAGAAAACTGGTTTTTTGAACACGTTTTTCAATTTTAGAACCAACCCATTTTCACAAAATTCTTGATACTTACTTGGTTCTAACTACGGAATTCTTTATTAGATTTTCGATCTGTTTGCGGAATCGTGTTTTCGCCATACAAACCTTGGGTTCCCGGCGCTGTGCGCGAACTGCAACCACTCCTGGTCGCTGAAAACACGTTTTTTATCTGATAAAAACTGTTTTATTTAACACGTTTTTTAATTTTGGAACCAACCCCTTTTTGACAAAATTCTTGATACTTACTTGGTTCTAACTACGGAATTCTTCATAAGATTTTCGATCTGTTTAAGGAATTGTGTTTTCGCCATACTAACCTTGGGTTCCCGGCGCTGTGCGCGAATTAAAATCCCTCCTGGTCGCTGAAAACACTTTTTTGGTTGAAAAAAACTAGTTTTTTGAACTCGTTTTTTTATTTTGGCTCGAACCCCTTTTTGACAAAGTTCATGATACTTACTTGGTTCTTTCTACGGAATTCTTTATAAGATTTTCGATCTGTTTGCGGAATCGTGTTTTCGCCATACTAACTCTGGGTTCCCGGTGCTGTGCGCGAACTGAAACCCCTCCTGGTCGCTAAAAACATGTTTTTTGCTTGAAAAAAACATGTCTTTTGCTTGAAAAAAACTGATTTTTTGAACTCGTTTTTTTGTGTTCCGTAGTTAGAACTAAGTAAGTATCTAGTACTTACTTAGTTCTTACTACGGAACACTTCAGAATCGTGTTTTCGCCATACTAACCTTGGGTTCTTGGTGCTGTGCGCGAACTGAAACCCCTCCCGGTCGCTAAAAACACGTTGTTTGCTTGAAAAAAACTGGTTTTTTGAACTCGTTTTTTTATTTTGGCTCGAACCCCTTTTTGACAAAGTTCTTGATACTTACTTGGTTCTTACTACGGAACACTTCAGAATCGTGTTTTCGCTATACTTTTCTTGGGTCCTCGGCGCTGTGCGCGAA
This sequence comes from Melanchra persicariae, assembly GCA_947386135.1. Taxonomy (NCBI): domain Eukaryota; kingdom Metazoa; phylum Arthropoda; class Insecta; order Lepidoptera; family Noctuidae; genus Melanchra; species Melanchra persicariae. The sequence goes on along the minus strand of OX376672.1, from coordinate 12,810,310 downwards.
CTGAAACCCATCCTGGTCGCTGAAAACACGTTTTTTGCCTGATAAAAACTGTTTTTTTAAACACGTTTTTTTAATTTTGGCACCAACCCATTTTTAACAAAATTCTTGATGTTTACTTGGTTCTAACTACGGAACCATTCTGAAGAAAACTGGTTTTTTGAACACGTTTTTCAATTTTAGAACCAACCCATTTTCACAAAATTCTTGATACTTACTTGGATCTAACTACGGAATTCTTTATTAGATTTTCGATCTGTTTGCGGAATCGTGTTTTCGCCATACAAACCTTGGGTTCCCGGCGCTGTGCGCGAACTGCAACCACTCCTGGTCGCTGAAAACACGTTTTTTATCTGATAAAAACTGTTTTATTTAACACGTTTTTTAATTTTGGAACCAACCCCTTTTTGACAAAATTCTTGATACTTACTTGGTTCTAACTACGGAATTCTTCATAAGATTTTCGATCTGTTTAAGGAATTGTGTTTTCGCCATACTAACCTTGGGTTCCCGGCGCTGTGCGCGAATTAAAATCCCTCCTGGTCGCTGAAAACACTTTTTTGGTTGAAAAAAACTAGTTTTTTGAACTCGTTTTTTTATTTTGGCTCGAACCCCTTTTTGACAAAGTTCATGATACTTACTTGGTTCTTTCTACGGAATTCTTTATAAGATTTTCGATCTGTTTGCGGAATCGTGTTTTCGCCATACTAACTCTGGGTTCCCGGTGCTGTGCGCGAACTGAAACCCCTCCTGGTCGCTAAAAACATGTTTTTTGCTTGAAAAAAACATGTCTTTTGCTTGAAAAAAACTGATTTTTTGAACTCGTTTTTTTGTGTTCCGTAGTTAGAACTAAGTAAGTATCTAGTACTTACTTAGTTCTTACTACGGAACACTTCAGAATCGTGTTTTCGCCATACTAACCTTGGGTTCTTGGTGCTGTGCGCGAACTGAAACCCCTCCCGGTCGCTAAAAACACGTTGTTTGCTTGAAAAAAACTGGTTTTTTGAACTCGTTTTTTTATTTTGGCTCGAACCCCTTTTTGACAAAGTTCTTGATACTTACTTGGTTCTTACTACGGAACACTTCAGAATCGTGTTTTCGCTATACTTTTCTTGGGTCCTCGGCGCTGTGCGCGAACTGAAACCCATCCTGGTCGCTGAAAACACGTTTTTTGCCTGATAAAAACTGTTTTTATAAACACGTTTTTTTAATTTTGGCACCAACCCATTTTTAACAAAATTCTTGATGTTTACTTGGTTCTAACTACGTAACCATTCTGAAGAAAACTGGTTTTTTGAACACGTTTTTCAATTTTAGAACCAACCCATTTTCACAAAATTCTTGATACTTACTTGGTTCTAACTACGGAATTCTTTATTAGATTTTCGATCTGTTTGCGGAATCGTGTTTTCGCCATACAAACCTTGGGTTCCCGGCGCTGTGCGCGAACTGCAACCACTCCTGGTCGCTGAAAACACGTTTTTTATCTGATAAAAACTGTTTTATTTAACACGTTTTTTAATTTTGGAACCAACCCCTTTTTGACAAAATTCTTGATACTTACTTGGTTCTAACTACGGAATTCTTCATAAGATTTTCGATCTGTTTAAGGAATTGTGTTTTCGCCATACTAACCTTGGGTTCCCGGCGCTGTGCGCGAATTAAAATCCCTCCTGGTCGCTGAAAACACTTTTTTGGTTGAAAAAAACTAGTTTTTTGAACTCGTTTTTTTATTTTGGCTCGAACCCCTTTTTGACAAAGTTCATGATACTTACTTGGTTCTTTCTACGGAATTCTTTATAAGATTTTCGATCTGTTTGCGGAATCGTGTTTTCGCCATACTAACTCTGGGTTCCCGGTGCTGTGCGCGAACTGAAACCCCTCCTGGTCGCTAAAAACATGTTTTTTGCTTGAAAAAAACATGTTTTTTGCTTGAAAAAAACTGATTTTTTGAACTCGTTTTTTTGTGTTCCGTAGTTAGAACTAAGTAAGTATCTAGTACTTACTTAGTTCTTACTACGGAACACTTCAGAATCGTGTTTTCGCTATACTTTCCTTGGGTTCCTGGCAATGTGCGCGAACTGAAACCCTTCCTGGTCGCTGAAAACACGTTTTTTGCCTGATAAAAACTGTTTTTTTAAACACGTTTTTTTAATTTTGGCACCAACCCATTTTTAACAAAATTCTTGATGTTTACTTGGTTCTAACTACGGAACCATTCTGAAGAAAACTGGTTTTTTGAACACGTTTTTCAATTTTAGAACCAACCCATTTTCACAAAATTCTTGATACTTACTTGGTTCTAACTACGGAATTCTTTATTAGATTTTCGATCTGTTTGCGGAATCGTGTTTTCGCCATACTAACTCTGGGTTCCCGGTGCTGTGCGCGAACTGAAACCCCTCCTGGTCGCTAAAAACATGTTTTTTGCTTGAAAAAAACATGTCTTTTGCTTGAAAAAAACTGATTTTTTGAACTCGTTTTTTTGTGTTCCGTAGTTAGAACTAAGTAAGTATCTAGTACTTACTTAGTTCTTACTACGGAACACTTCAGAATCGTGTTTTCGCCATACTAACCTTGGGTTCTTGGTGCTGTGCGCGAACTGAAACCCCTCCCGGTCGCTAAAAACACGTTGTTTGCTTGAAAAAAACTGGTTTTTTGAACTCGTTTTTTTATTTTGGCTCGAACCCCTTTTTGACAAAGTTCTTGATACTTACTTGGTTCTTACTACGGAACACTTCAGAATCGTGTTTTCGCTATACTTTTCTTGGGTCCTCGGCGCTGTGCGCGAACTGAAACCCATCCTGGTCGCTGAAAACACGTTTTTTGCCTGATAAAAACTGTTTTTTTAAACACGTTTTTTTAATTTTGGCACCAACCCATTTTTAACAAAATTCTTGATGTTTACTTGGTTCTAACTACGGAACCATTCTGAAGAAAACTGGTTTTTTGAACACGTTTTTCAATTTTAGAACCAACCCATTTTCACAAAATTCTTGATACTTACTTGGTTCTAACTACGGAATTCTTTATTAGATTTTCGATCTGTTTGCGGAATCGTGTTTTCGCCATACAAACCTTGGGTTCCCGGCGCTGTGCGCGAACTGCAACCACTCCTGGTCGCTGAAAACACGTTTTTTATCTGATAAAAACTGTTTTATTTAACACGTTTTTTAATTTTGGAACCAACCCCTTTTTGACAAAATTCTTGATACTTACTTGGTTCTAACTACGGAATTCTTCATAAGATTTTCGATCTGTTTAAGGAATTGTGTTTTCGCCATACTAACCTTGGGTTCCCGGCGCTGTGCGCGAATTAAAATCCCTCCTGGTCGCTGAAAACACTTTTTTGGTTGAAAAAAACTAGTTTTTTGAACTCGTTTTTTTATTTTGGCTCGAACCCCTTTTTGACAAAGTTCATGATACTTACTTGGTTCTTTCTACGGAATTCTTTATAAGATTTTCGATCTGTTTGCGGAATCGTGTTTTCGCCATACTAACTCTGGGTTCCCGGTGCTGTGCGCGAACTGAAACCCCTCCTGGTCGCTAAAAACATGTTTTTTGCTTGAAAAAAACATGTCTTTTGCTTGAAAAAAACTGATTTTTTGAACTCGTTTTTTTGTGTTCCGTAGTTAGAACTAAGTAAGTATCTAGTACTTACTTAGTTCTTACTACGGAACACTTCAGAATCGTGTTTTCGCCATACTAACCTTGGGTTCTTGGTGCTGTGCGCGAACTGAAACCCCTCCCGGTCGCTAAAAACACGTTGTTTGCTTGAAAAAAACTGGTTTTTTGAACTCGTTTTTTTATTTTGGCTCGAACCCCTTTTTGACAAAGTTCTTGATACTTACTTGGTTCTTACTACGGAACACTTCAGAATCGTGTTTTCGCTATACTTTTCTTGGGTCCTCGGCGCTGTGCGCGAACTGAAACCCATCCTGGTCGCTGAAAACACGTTTTTTGCCTGATAAAAACTGTTTTTATAAACACGTTTTTTTAATTTTGGCACCAACCCATTTTTAACAAAATTCTTGATGTTTACTTGGTTCTAACTACGTAACCATTCTGAAGAAAACTGGTTTTTTGAACACGTTTTTCAATTTTAGAACCAACCCATTTTCACAAAATTCTTGATACTTACTTGGTTCTAACTACGGAATTCTTTATTAGATTTTCGATCTGTTTGCGGAATCGTGTTTTCGCCATACAAACCTTGGGTTCCCGGCGCTGTGCGCGAACTGCAACCACTCCTGGTCGCTGAAAACACGTTTTTTATCTGATAAAAACTGTTTTATTTAACACGTTTTTTAATTTTGGAACCAACCCCTTTTTGACAAAATTCTTGATACTTACTTGGTTCTAACTACGGAATTCTTCATAAGATTTTCGATCTGTTTAAGGAATTGTGTTTTCGCCATACTAACCTTGGGTTCCCGGCGCTGTGCGCGAATTAAAATCCCTCCTGGTCGCTGAAAACACTTTTTTGGTTGAAAAAAACTAGTTTTTTGAACTCGTTTTTTTATTTTGGCTCGAACCCCTTTTTGACAAAGTTCATGATACTTACTTGGTTCTTTCTACGGAATTCTTTATAAGATTTTCGATCTGTTTGCGGAATCGTGTTTTCGCCATACTAACTCTGGGTTCCCGGTGCTGTGCGCGAACTGAAACCCCTCCTGGTCGCTAAAAACATGTTTTTTGCTTGAAAAAAACATGTTTTTTGCTTGAAAAAAACTGATTTTTTGAACTCGTTTTTTTGTGTTCCGTAGTTAGAACTAAGTAAGTATCTAGTACTTACTTAGTTCTTACTACGGAACACTTCAGAATCGTGTTTTCGCTATACTTTCCTTGGGTTCCTGGCAATGTGCGCGAACTGAAACCCTTCCTGGTCGCTGAAAACACGTTTTTTGCCTGATAAAAACTGTTTTTTTAAACACGTTTTTTTAATTTTGGCACCAACCCATTTTTAACAAAATTCTTGATGTTTACTTGGTTCTAACTACGGAACCATTCTGAAGAAAACTGGTTTTTTGAACACGTTTTTCAATTTTAGAACCAACCCATTTTCACAAAATTCTTGATACTTACTTGGTTCTAACTACGGAATTCTTTATTAGATTTTCGATCTGTTTGCGGAATCGTGTTTTCGCCATACAAACCTTGGGTTCCCGGCGCTGTGCGCGAACTGCAACCACTCCTGGTCGCTGAAAACACGTTTTTTATCTGATAAAAACTGTTTTATTTAACACGTTTTTTAATTTTGGAACCAACCCCTTTTTGACAAAATTCTTGATACTTACTTGGTTCTAACTACGGAATTCTTCATAAGATTTTCGATCTGTTTAAGGAATTGTGTTTTCGCCATACTAACCTTGGGTTCCCGGCGCTGTGCGCGAATTAAAATCCCTCCTGGTCGCTGAAAACACTTTTTTGGTTGAAAAAAACTAGTTTTTTGAACTCGTTTTTTTATTTTGGCTCGAACCCCTTTTTGACAAAGTTCATGATACTTACTTGGTTCTTTCTACGGAATTCTTTATAAGATTCTCGATCTGTTTGCGGAATCGTGTTTTCGCCATACTAACTCTGGGTTCCCGGTGCTGTGCGCGAACTGAAACCCCTCCTGGTCGCTAAAAACATGTTTTTTGCTTGAAAAAAACATGTTTTTTGCTTGAAAAAAACTGATTTTTTGAACTCGTTTTTTTGTGTTCCGTAGTTAGAACTAAGTAAGTATCTAGTACTTACTTAGTTCTTACTACGGAACACTTCAGAATCGTGTTTTCGCTATACTTTCCTTGGGTTCCTGGCAATGTGCGCGAACTGAAACCCTTCCTGGTCGCTGAAAACACGTTTTTTGCCTGATAAAAACTGTTTTTTTAAACACGTTTTTTTAATTTTGGCACCAACCCATTTTTAACAAAATTCTTGATGTTTACTTGGTTCTAACTACGGAACCATTCTGAAGAAAACTGGTTTTTTGAACACGTTTTTCAATTTTAGAACCAACCCATTTTCACAAAATTCTTGATACTTACTTGGTTCTAACTACGGAATTCTTTATTAGATTTTCGATCTGTTTGCGGAATCGTGTTTTCGCCATACAAACCTTGGGTTCCCGGCGCTGTGCGCGAACTGCAACCACTCCTGGTCGCTGAAAACACGTTTTTTATCTGATAAAAACTGTTTTATTTAACACGTTTTTTAATTTTGGAACCAACCCCTTTTTGACAAAATTCTTGATACTTACTTGGTTCTAACTACGGAATTCTTCATAAGATTTTCGATCTGTTTAAGGAATTGTGTTTTCGCCATACTAACCTTGGGTTCCCGGCGCTGTGCGCGAATTAAAATCCCTCCTGGTCGCTGAAAACACTTTTTTGGTTGAAAAAAACTAGTTTTTTGAACTCGTTTTTTTATTTTGGCTCGAACCCCTTTTTGACAAAGTTCATGATACTTACTTGGTTCTTTCTACGGAATTCTTTATAAGATTTTCGATCTGTTTGCGGAATCGTGTTTTCGCCATACTAACTCTGGGTTCCCGGTGCTGTGCGCGAACTGAAACCCCTCCTGGTCGCTAAAAACATGTTTTTTGCTTGAAAAAAACATGTCCTTTGCTTGAAAAAAACTGATTTTTTGAACTCGTTTTTTTGTGTTCCGTAGTTAGAACTAAGTAAGTATCTAGTACTTACTTAGTTCTTACTACGGAACACTTCAGAATCGTGTTTTCGCCATACTAACCTTGGGTTCTTGGTGCTGTGCGCGAACTGAAACCCCTCCCGGTCGCTAAAAACACGTTGTTTGCTTGAAAAAAACTGGTTTTTTGAACTCGTTTTTTTATTTTGGCTCGAACCCCTTTTTGACAAAGTTCTTGATACTTACTTGGTTCTTACTACGGAACACTTCAGAATCGTGTTTTCGCTATACTTTTCTTGGGTCCTCGGCGCTGTGCGCGAACTGAAACCCATCCTGGTCGCTGAAAACACGTTTTTTGCCTGATAAAAACTGTTTTTTTAAACACGTTTTTTTAATTTTGGCACCAACCCATTTTTAACAAAATTCTTGATGTTTACTTGGTTCTAACTACGGAACCATTCTGAAGAAAACTGGTTTTTTGAACACGTTTTTCAATTTTAGAACCAACCCATTTTCACAAAATTCTTGATACTTACTTGGTTCTAACTACGGAATTCTTTATTAGATTTTCGATCTGTTTGCGGAATCGTGTTTTCGCCATACAAACCTTGGGTTCCCGGCGCTGTGCGCGAACTGCAACCACTCCTGGTCGCTGAAAACACGTTTTTTATCTGATAAAAACTGTTTTATTTAACACGTTTTTTAATTTTGGAACCAACCCCTTTTTGACAAAATTCTTGATACTTACTTGGTTCTAACTACGGAATTCTTCATAAGATTTTCGATCTGTTTAAGGAATTGTGTTTTCGCCATACTAACCTTGGGTTCCCGGCGCTGTGCGCGAATTAAAATCCCTCCTGGTCGCTGAAAACACTTTTTTGGTTGAAAAAAACTAGTTTTTTGAACTCGTTTTTTTATTTTGGCTCGAACCCCTTTTTGACAAAGTTCATGATACTTACTTGGTTCTTTCTACGGAATTCTTTATAAGATTTTCGATCTGTTTGCGGAATCGTGTTTTCGCCATACTAACTCTGGGTTCCCGGTGCTGTGCGCGAACTGAAACCCCTCCTGGTCGCTAAAAACATGTTTTTTGCTTGAAAAAAACATGTCTTTTGCTTGAAAAAAACTGATTTTTTGAACTCGTTTTTTTGTGTTCCGTAGTTAGAACTAAGTAAGTATCTAGTACTTACTTAGTTCTTACTACGGAACACTTCAGAATCGTGTTTTCGCCATACTAACCTTGGGTTCTTGGTGCTGTGCGCGAACTGAAACCCCTCCCGGTCGCTAAAAACACGTTGTTTGCTTGAAAAAAACTGGTTTTTTGAACTCGTTTTTTTATTTTGGCTCGAACCCCTTTTTGACAAAGTTCTTGATACTTACTTGGTTCTTACTACGGAACACTTCAGAATCGTGTTTTCGCTATACTTTTCTTGGGTCCTCGGCGCTGTGCGCGAACTGAAACCCATCCTGGTCGCTGAAAACACGTTTTTTGCCTGATAAAAACTGTTTTTTTAAACACGTTTTTTTAATTTTGGCACCAACCCATTTTTAACAAAATTCTTGATGTTTACTTGGTTCTAACTACGGAACCATTCTGAAGAAAACTGGTTTTTTGAACACGTTTTTCAATTTTAGAACCAACCCATTTTCACAAAATTCTTGATACTTACTTGGTTCTAACTACGGAATTCTTTATTAGATTTTCGATCTGTTTGCGGAATCGTGTTTTCGCCATACAAACCTTGGGTTCCCGGCGCTGTGCGCGAACTGCAACCACTCCTGGTCGCTGAAAACACGTTTTTTATCTGATAAAAACTGTTTTATTTAACACGTTTTTTAATTTTGGAACCAACCCCTTTTTGACAAAATTCTTGATACTTACTTGGTTCTAACTACGGAATTCTTCATAAGATTTTCGATCTGTTTAAGGAATTGTGTTTTCGCCATACTAACCTTGGGTTCCCGGCGCTGTGCGCGAATTAAAATCCCTCCTGGTCGCTGAAAACACTTTTTTGGTTGAAAAAAACTAGTTTTTTGAACTCGTTTTTTTATTTTGGCTCGAACCCCTTTTTGACAAAGTTCATGATACTTACTTGGTTCTTTCTACGGAATTCTTTATAAGATTTTCGATCTGTTTGCGGAATCGTGTTTTCGCCATACTAACTCTGGGTTCCCGGTGCTGTGCGCGAACTGAAACCCCTCCTGGTCGCTAAAAACATGTTTTTTGCTTGAAAAAAACATGTCTTTTGCTTGAAAAAAACTGATTTTTTGAACTCGTTTTTTTGTGTTCCGTAGTTAGAACTAAGTAAGTATCTAGTACTTACTTAGTTCTTACTACGGAACACTTCAGAATCGTGTTTTCGCCATACTAACCTTGGGTTCTTGGTGCTGTGCGCGAACTGAAACCCCTCCCGGTCGCTAAAAACACGTTGTTTGCTTGAAAAAAACTGGTTTTTTGAACTCGTTTTTTTATTTTGGCTCGAACCCCTTTTTGACAAAGTTCTTGATACTTACTTGGTTCTTACTACGGAACACTTCAGAATCGTGTTTTCGCTATACTTTTCTTGGGTCCTCGGCGCTGTGCGCGAACTGAAACCCATCCTGGTCGCTGAAAACACGTTTTTTGCCTGATAAAAACTGTTTTTATAAACACGTTTTTTTAATTTTGGCACCAACCCATTTTTAACAAAATTCTTGATGTTTACTTGGTTCTAACTACGTAACCATTCTGAAGAAAACTGGTTTTTTGAACACGTTTTTCAATTTTAGAACCAACCCATTTTCACAAAATTCTTGATACTTACTTGGTTCTAACTACGGAATTCTTTATTAGATTTTCGATCTGTTTGCGGAATCGTGTTTTCGCCATACAAACCTTGGGTTCCCGGCGCTGTGCGCGAACTGCAACCACTCCTGGTCGCTGAAAACACGTTTTTTATCTGATAAAAACTGTTTTATTTAACACGTTTTTTAATTTTGGAACCAACCCCTTTTTGACAAAATTCTTGATACTTACTTGGTTCTAACTACGGAATTCTTCATAAGATTTTCGATCTGTTTAAGGAATTGTGTTTTCGCCATACTAACCTTGGGTTCCCGGCGCTGTGCGCGAATTAAAATCCCTCCTGGTCGCTGAAAACACTTTTTTGGTTGAAAAAAACTAGTTTTTTGAACTCGTTTTTTTATTTTGGCTCGAACCCCTTTTTGACAAAGTTCATGATACTTACTTGGTTCTTTCTACGGAATTCTTTATAAGATTTTCGATCTGTTTGCGGAATCGTGTTTTCGCCATACTAACTCTGGGTTCCCGGTGCTGTGCGCGAACTGAAACCCCTCCTGGTCGCTAAAAACATGTTTTTTGCTTGAAAAAAACATGTTTTTTGCTTGAAAAAAACTGATTTTTTGAACTCGTTTTTTTGTGTTCCGTAGTTAGAACTAAGTAAGTATCTAGTACTTACTTAGTTCTTACTACGGAACACTTCAGAATCGTGTTTTCGCTATACTTTCCTTGGGTTCCTGGCAATGTGCGCGAACTGAAACCCTTCCTGGTCGCTGAAAACACGTTTTTTGCCTGATAAAAACTGTTTTTTTAAACACGTTTTTTTAATTTTGGCACCAACCCATTTTTAACAAAATTCTTGATGTTTACTTGGTTCTAACTACGGAACCATTCTGAAGAAAACTGGTTTTTTGAACACGTTTTTCAATTTTAGAACCAACCCATTTTCACAAAATTCTTGATACTTACTTGGTTCTAACTACGGAATTCTTTATTAGATTTTCGATCTGTTTGCGGAATCGTGTTTTCGCCATACAAACCTTGGGTTCCCGGCGCTGTGCGCGAACTGCAACCACTCCTGGTCGCTGAAAACACGTTTTTTATCTGATAAAAACTGTTTTATTTAACACGTTTTTTAATTTTGGAACCAACCCCTTTTTGACAAAATTCTTGATACTTACTTGGTTCTAACTACGGAATTCTTCATAAGATTTTCGATCTGTTTAAGGAATTGTGTTTTCGCCATACTAACCTTGGGTTCCCGGCGCTGTGCGCGAATTAAAATCCCTCCTGGTCGCTGAAAACACTTTTTTGGTTGAAAAAAACTAGTTTTTTGAACTCGTTTTTTTATTTTGGCTCGAACCCCTTTTTGACAAAGTTCATGATACTTACTTGGTTCTTTCTACGGAATTCTTTATAAGATTTTCGATCTGTTTGCGGAATCGTGTTTTCGCCATACTAACTCTGGGTTCCCGGTGCTGTGCGCGAACTGAAACCCCTCCTGGTCGCTAAAAACATGTTTTTTGCTTGAAAAAAACATGTCTTTTGCTTGAAAAAAACTGATTTTTTGAACTCGTTTTTTTGTGTTCCGTAGTTAGAACTAAGTAAGTATCTAGTACTTACTTAGTTCTTACTACGGAACACTTCAGAATCGTGTTTTCGCCATACTAACCTTGGGTTCTTGGTGCTGTGCGCGAACTGAAACCCCTCCCGGTCGCTAAAAACACGTTGTTTGCTTGAAAAAAACTGGTTTTTTGAACTCGTTTTTTTATTTTGGCTCGAACCCCTTTTTGACAAAGTTCTTGATACTTACTTGGTTCTTACTACGGAACACTTCAGAATCGTGTTTTCGCTATACTTTTCTTGGGTCCTCGGCGCTGTGCGCGAACTGAAACCCATCCTGGTCGCTGAAAACACGTTTTTTGCCTGATAAAAACTGTTTTTTTAAACACGTTTTTTTAATTTTGGCACCAACCCATTTTTAACAAAATTCTTGATGTTTACTTGGTTCTAACTACGGAACCATTCTGAAGAAAACTGGTTTTTTGAACACGTTTTTCAATTTTAGAACCAACCCATTTTCACAAAATTCTTGATACTTACTTGGTTCTAACTACGGAATTCTTTATTAGATTTTCGATCTGTTTGCGGAATCGTGTTTTCGCCATACAAACCTTGGGTTCCCGGCGCTGTGCGCGAACTGCAACCACTCCTGGTCGCTGAAAACACGTTTTTTATCTGATAAAAACTGTTTTATTTAACACGTTTTTTAATTTTGGAACCAACCCCTTTTTGACAAAATTCTTGATACTTACTTGGTTCTAACTACGGAATTCTTCATAAGATTTTCGATCTGTTTAAGGAATTGTGTTTTCGCCATACTAACCTTGGGTTCCCGGCGCTGTGCGCGAATTAAAATCCCTCCTGGTCGCTGAAAACACTTTTTTGGTTGAAAAAAACTAGTTTTTTGAACTCGTTTTTTTATTTTGGCTCGAACCCCTTTTTGACAAAGTTCATGATACTTACTTGGTTCTTTCTACGGAATTCTTTATAAGATTTTCGATCTGTTTGCGGAATCGTGTTTTCGCCATACTAACTCTGGGTTCCCGGTGCTGTGCGCGAACTGAAACCCCTCCTGGTCGCTAAAAACATGTTTTTTGCTTGAAAAAAACATGTCTTTTGCTTGAAAAAAACTGATTTTTTGAACTCGTTTTTTTGTGTTCCGTAGTTAGAACTAAGTAAGTATCTAGTACTTACTTAGTTCTTACTACGGAACACTTCAGAATCGTGTTTTCGCCATACTAACCTTGGGTTCTTGGTGCTGTGCGCGAACTGAAACCCCTCCCGGTCGCTAAAAACACGTTGTTTGCTTGAAAAAAACTGGTTTTTTGAACTCGTTTTTTTATTTTGGCTCGAACCCCTTTTTGACAAAGTTCTTGATACTTACTTGGTTCTTACTACGGAACACTTCAGAATCGTGTTTTCGCTATACTTTTCTTGGGTCCTCGGCGCTGTGCGCGAACTGAAACCCATCCTGGTCGCTGAAAACACGTTTTTTGCCTGATAAAAACTGTTTTTATAAACACGTTTTTTTAATTTTGGCACCAACCCATTTTTAACAAAATTCTTGATGTTTACTTGGTTCTAACTACGTAACCATTCTGAAGAAAACTGGTTTTTTGAACACGTTTTTCAATTTTAGAACCAACCCATTTTCACAAAATTCTTGATACTTACTTGGTTCTAACTACGGAATTCTTTATTAGATTTTCGATCTGTTTGCGGAATCGTGTTTTCGCCATACAAACCTTGGGTTCCCGGCGCTGTGCGCGAACTGCAACCACTCCTGGTCGCTGAAAACACGTTTTTTATCTGATAAAAACTGTTTTATTTAACACGTTTTTTAATTTTGGAACCAACCCCTTTTTGACAAAATTCTTGATACTTACTTGGTTCTAACTACGGAATTCTTCATAAGATTTTCGATCTGTTTAAGGAATTGTGTTTTCGCCATACTAACCTTGGGTTCCCGGCGCTGTGCGCGAATTAAAATCCCTCCTGGTCGCTGAAAACACTTTTTTGGTTGAAAAAAACTAGTTTTTTGAACTCGTTTTTTTATTTTGGCTCGAACCCCTTTTTGACAAAGTTCATGATACTTACTTGGTTCTTTCTACGGAATTCTTTATAAGATTTTCGATCTGTTTGCGGAATCGTGTTTTCGCCATACTAACTCTGGGTTCCCGGTGCTGTGCGCGAACTGAAACCCCTCCTGGTCGCTAAAAACATGTTTTTTGCTTGAAAAAAACATGTTTTTTGCTTGAAAAAAACTGATTTTTTGAACTCGTTTTTTTGTGTTCCGTAGTTAGAACTAAGTAAGTATCTAGTACTTACTTAGTTCTTACTACGGAACACTTCAGAATCGTGTTTTCGCTATACTAACTCTGGGTTCCCGGTGCTGTGCGCGAACTGAAACCCCTCCTGGTCGCTAAAAACATGTTTTTTGCTTGAAAAAAACATGTCTTTTGCTTGAAAAAAACTGATTTTTTGAACTCGTTTTTTTGTGTTCCGTAGTTAGAACTAAGTAAGTATCTAGTACTTACTTAGTTCTTACTACGGAACACTTCAGAATCGTGTTTTCGCCATACTAACCTTGGGTTCTTGGTGCTGTGCGCGAACTGAAACCCCTCCCGGTCGCTAAAAACACGTTGTTTGCTTGAAAAAAACTGATTTTTTGAACTCGTTTTTTTGTGTTCCGTAGTTAGAACTAAGTAAGTATCTAGTACTTACTTAGTTCTTACTACGGAACACTTCAGAATCGTGTTTTCGCTATACTTTCCTTGGGTTCCTGGCAATGTGCGCGAACTGAAACCCTTCCTGGTCGCTGAAAACACGTTTTTTGCCTGATAAAAACTGTTTTTTGAAACACGTTTTTTTAATTTTGGCACCAACCCATTTTTAACAAAATTCTTGATGTTTACTTGGTTCTAACTACGGAACCATTCTGAAGAAAACTGGTTTTTTGAACACGTTTTTCAATTTTAGAACCAACCCATTTTCACAAAATTCTTGATACTTACTTGGTTCTAACTACGGAATTCTTTATTAGATTTTCGATCTGTTTGCGGAATCGTGTTTTCGCCATACAAACCTTGGGTTCCCGGCGCTGTGCGCGAACTGCAACCACTCCTGGTCGCTGAAAACACGTTTTTTATCTGATAAAAACTGTTTTATTTAACACGTTTTTTAATTTTGGAACCAACCCCTTTTTGACAAAATTCTTGATACTTACTTGGTTCTAACTACGGAATTCTTCATAAGATTTTCGATCTGTTTAAGGAATTGTGTTTTCGCCATACTAACCTTGGGTTCCCGGCGCTGTGCGCGAATTAAAATCCCTCCTGGTCGCTGAAAACACTTTTTTGGTTGAAAAAAACTAGTTTTTTGAACTCGTTTTTTTATTTTGGCTCGAACCCCTTTTTGACAAAGTTCATGATACTTACTTGGTTCTTTCTACGGAATTCTTTATAAGATTTTCGATCTGTTTGCGGAATCGTGTTTTCGCCATACTAACTCTGGGTTCCCGGTGCTGTGCGCGAACTGAAACCCCTCCTGGTCGCTAAAAACATGTTTTTTGCTTGAAAAAAACATGTCTTTTGCTTGAAAAAAACTGATTTTTTGAACTCGTTTTTTTGTGTTCCGTAGTTAGAACTAAGTAAGTATCTAGTACTTACTTAGTTCTTACTACGGAACACTTCAGAATCGTGTTTTCGCCATACTAACCTTGGGTTCTTGGTGCTGTGCGCGAACTGAAACCCCTCCCGGTCGCTAAAAACACGTTGTTTGCTTGAAAAAAACTGATTTTTTGAACTCGTTTTTTTGTGTTCCGTAGTTAGAACTAAGTAAGTATCTAGTACTTACTTAGTTCTTACTACGGAACACTTCAGAATCGTGTTTTCGCTATACTTTCCTTGGGTTCCTGGCAATGTGCGCGAACTGAAACCCTTCCTGGTCGCTGAAAACACGTTTTTTGCCTGATAAAAACTGTTTTTTTAAACACGTTTTTTTAATTTTGGCACCAACCCATTTTTAACAAAATTCTTGATGTTTACTTGGTTCTAACTACGGAACCATTCTGAAGAAAACTGGTTTTTTGAACACGTTTTTCAATTTTAGAACCAACCCATTTTCACAAAATTCTTGATACTTACTTGGTTCTAACTACGGAATTCTTTATTAGATTTTCGATCTGTTTGCGGAATCGTGTTTTCGCCATACAAACCTTGGGTTCCCGGCGCTGTGCGCGAACTGCAACCACTCCTGGTCGCTGAAAACACGTTTTTTATCTGATAAAAACTGTTTTATTTAACACGTTTTTTAATTTTGGAACCAACCCCTTTTTGACAAAATTCTTGATACTTACTTGGTTCTAACTACGGAATTCTTCATAAGATTTTCGATCTGTTTAAGGAATTGTGTTTTCGCCATACTAACCTTGGGTTCCCGGCGCTGTGCGCGAATTAAAATCCCTCCTGGTCGCTGAAAACACTTTTTTGGTTGAAAAAAACTAGTTTTTTGAACTCGTTTTTTTATTTTGGCTCGAACCCCTTTTTGACAAAGTTCATGATACTTACTTGGTTCTTTCTACGGAATTCTTTATAAGATTTTCGATCTGTTTGCGGAATCGTGTTTTCGCCATACTAACTCTGGGTTCCCGGTGCTGTGCGCGAACTGAAACCCCTCCTGGTCGCTAAAAACATGTTTTTTGCTTGAAAAAAACATGTCTTTTGCTTGAAAAAAACTGATTTTTTGAACTCGTTTTTTTGTGTTCCGTAGTTAGAACTAAGTAAGTATCTAGTACTTACTTAGTTCTTACTACGGAACACTTCAGAATCGTGTTTTCGCCATACTAACCTTGGGTTCTTGGTGCTGTGCGCGAACTGAAACCCCTCCCGGTCGCTAAAAACACGTTGTTTGCTTGAAAAAAACTGGTTTTTTGAACTCGTTTTTTTATTTTGGCTCGAACCCCTTTTTGACAAAGTTCTTGATACTTACTTGGTTCTTACTACGGAACACTTCAGAATCGTGTTTTCGCTATACTTTTCTTGGGTCCTCGGCGCTGTGCGCGAACTGAAACCCATCCTGGTCGCTGAAAACACGTTTTTTGCCTGATAAAAACTGTTTTTATAAACACGTTTTTTTAATTTTGGCACCAACCCATTTTTAACAAAATTCTTGATGTTTACTTGGTTCTAACTACGTAACCATTCTGAAGAAAACTGGTTTTTTGAACACGTTTTTCAATTTTAGAACCAACCCATTTTCACAAAATTCTTGATACTTACTTGGTTCTAACTACGGAATTCTTTATTAGATTTTCGATCTGTTTGCGGAATCGTGTTTTCGCCATACAAACCTTGGGTTCCCGGCGCTGTGCGCGAACTGCAACCACTCCTGGTCGCTGAAAACACGTTTTTTATCTGATAAAAACTGTTTTATTTAACACGTTTTTTAATTTTGGAACCAACCCCTTTTTGACAAAATTCTTGATACTTACTTGGTTCTAACTACGGAATTCTTCATAAGATTTTCGATCTGTTTAAGGAATTGTGTTTTCGCCATACTAACCTTGGGTTCCCGGCGCTGTGCGCGAATTAAAATCCCTCCTGGTCGCTGAAAACACTTTTTTGGTTGAAAAAAACTAGTTTTTTGAACTCGTTTTTTTATTTTGGCTCGAACCCCTTTTTGACAAAGTTCATGATACTTACTTGGTTCTTTCTACGGAATTCTTTATAAGATTTTCGATCTGTTTGCGGAATCGTGTTTTCGCCATACTAACTCTGGGTTCCCGGTGCTGTGCGCGAACTGAAACCCCTCCTGGTCGCTAAAAACATGTTTTTTGCTTGAAAAAAACATGTTTTTTGCTTGAAAAAAACTGATTTTTTGAACTCGTTTTTTTGTGTTCCGTAGTTAGAACTAAGTAAGTATCTAGTACTTACTTAGTTCTTACTACGGAACACTTCAGAATCGTGTTTTCGCTATACTTTCCTTGGGTTCCTGGCAATGTGCGCGAACTGAAACCCTTCCTGGTCGCTGAAAACACGTTTTTTGCCTGATAAAAACTGTTTTTTTAAACACGTTTTTTTAATTTTGGCACCAACCCATTTTTAACAAAATTCTTGATGTTTACTTGGTTCTAACTACGGAACCATTCTGAAGAAAACTGGTTTTTTGAACACGTTTTTCAATTTTAGAACCAACCCATTTTCACAAAATTCTTGATACTTACTTGGTTCTAACTACGGAATTCTTTATTAGATTTTCGATCTGTTTGCGGAATCGTGTTTTCGCCATACAAACCTTGGGTTCCCGGCGCTGTGCGCGAACTGCAACCACTCCTGGTCGCTGAAAACACGTTTTTTATCTGATAAAAACTGTTTTATTTAACACGTTTTTTAATTTTGGAACCAACCCCTTTTTGACAAAATTCTTGATACTTACTTGGTTCTAACTACGGAATTCTTCATAAGATTTTCGATCTGTTTAAGGAATTGTGTTTTCGCCATACTAACCTTGGGTTCCCGGCGCTGTGCGCGAATTAAAATCCCTCCTGGTCGCTGAAAACACTTTTTTGGTTGAAAAAAACTAGTTTTTTGAACTCGTTTTTTTATTTTGGCTCGAACCCCTTTTTGACAAAGTTCATGATACTTACTTGGTTCTTTCTACGGAATTCTTTATAAGATTTTCGATCTGTTTGCGGAATCGTGTTTTCGCCATACTAACTCTGGGTTCCCGGTGCTGTGCGCGAACTGAAACCCCTCCTGGTCGCTAAAAACATGTTTTTTGCTTGAAAAAAACATGTCTTTTGCTTGAAAAAAACTGATTTTTTGAACTCGTTTTTTTGTGTTCCGTAGTTAGAACTAAGTAAGTATCTAGTACTTACTTAGTTCTTACTACGGAACACTTCAGAATCGTGTTTTCGCCATACTAACCTTGGGTTCTTGGTGCTGTGCGCGAACTGAAACCCCTCCCGGTCGCTAAAAACACGTTGTTTGCTTGAAAAAAACTGATTTTTTGAACTCGTTTTTTTGTGTTCCGTAGTTAGAACTAAGTAAGTATCTAGTACTTACTTAGTTCTTACTACGGAACACTTCAGAATCGTGTTTTCGCTATACTTTCCTTGGGTTCCTGGCAATGTGCGCGAACTGAAACCCTTCCTGGTCGCTGAAAACACGTTTTTTGCCTGATAAAAACTGTTTTTTTAAACACGTTTTTTTAATTTTGGCACCAACCCATTTTTAACAAAATTCTTGATGTTTACTTGGTTCTAACTACGGAACCATTCTGAAGAAAACTGGTTTTTTGAACACGTTTTTCAATTTTAGAACCAACCCATTTTCACAAAATTCTTGATACTTACTTGGTTCTAACTACGGAATTCTTTATTAGATTTTCGATCTGTTTGCGGAATCGTGTTTTCGCCATACAAACCTTGGGTTCCCGGCGCTGTGCGCGAACTGCAACCACTCCTGGTCGCTGAAAACACGTTTTTTATCTGATAAAAACTGTTTTATTTAACACGTTTTTTAATTTTGGAACCAACCCCTTTTTGACAAAATTCTTGATACTTACTTGGTTCTAACTACGGAATTCTTCATAAGATTTTCGATCTGTTTAAGGAATTGTGTTTTCGCCATACTAACCTTGGGTTCCCGGCGCTGTGCGCGAATTAAAATCCCTCCTGGTCGCTGAAAACACTTTTTTGGTTGAAAAAAACTAGTTTTTTGAACTCGTTTTTTTATTTTGGCTCGAACCCCTTTTTGACAAAGTTCATGATACTTACTTGGTTCTTTCTACGGAATTCTTTATAAGATTTTCGATCTGTTTGCGGAATCGTGTTTTCGCCATACTAACTCTGGGTTCCCGGTGCTGTGCGCGAACTGAAACCCCTCCTGGTCGCTAAAAACATGTTTTTTGCTTGAAAAAAACATGTCTTTTGCTTGAAAAAAACTGATTTTTTGAACTCGTTTTTTTGTGTTCCGTAGTTAGAACTAAGTAAGTATCTAGTACTTACTTAGTTCTTACTACGGAACACTTCAGAATCGTGTTTTCGCCATACTAACCTTGGGTTCTTGGTGCTGTGCGCGAACTGAAACCCCTCCCGGTCGCTAAAAACACGTTGTTTGCTTGAAAAAAACTGGTTTTTTGAACTCGTTTTTTTATTTTGGCTCGAACCCCTTTTTGACAAAGTTCTTGATACTTACTTGGTTCTTACTACGGAACACTTCAGAATCGTGTTTTCGCTATACTTTTCTTGGGTCCTCGGCGCTGTGCGCGAACTGAAACCCATCCTGGTCGCTGAAAACACGTTTTTTGCCTGATAAAAACTGTTTTTATAAACACGTTTTTTTAATTTTGGCACCAACCCATTTTTAACAAAATTCTTGATGTTTACTTGGTTCTAACTACGTAACCATTCTGAAGAAAACTGGTTTTTTGAACACGTTTTTCAATTTTAGAACCAACCCATTTTCACAAAATTCTTGATACTTACTTGGTTCTAACTACGGAATTCTTTATTAGATTTTCGATCTGTTTGCGGAATCGTGTTTTCGCCATACAAACCTTGGGTTCCCGGCGCTGTGCGCGAACTGCAACCACTCCTGGTCGCTGAAAACACGTTTTTTATCTGATAAAAACTGTTTTATTTAACACGTTTTTTAATTTTGGAACCAACCCCTTTTTGACAAAATTCTTGATACTTACTTGGTTCTAACTACGGAATTCTTCATAAGATTTTCGATCTGTTTAAGGAATTGTGTTTTCGCCATACTAACCTTGGGTTCCCGGCGCTGTGCGCGAATTAAAATCCCTCCTGGTCGCTGAAAACACTTTTTTGGTTGAAAAAAACTAGTTTTTTGAACTCGTTTTTTTATTTTGGCTCGAACCCCTTTTTGACAAAGTTCATGATACTTACTTGGTTCTTTCTACGGAATTCTTTATAAGATTTTCGATCTGTTTGCGGAATCGTGTTTTCGCCATACTAACTCTGGGTTCCCGGTGCTGTGCGCGAACTGAAACCCCTCCTGGTCGCTAAAAACATGTTTTTTGCTTGAAAAAAACATGTTTTTTGCTTGAAAAAAACTGATTTTTTGAACTCGTTTTTTTGTGTTCCGTAGTTAGAACTAAGTAAGTATCTAGTACTTACTTAGTTCTTACTACGGAACACTTCAGAATCGTGTTTTCGCTATACTTTCCTTGGGTTCCTGGCAATGTGCGCGAACTGAAACCCTTCCTGGTCGCTGAAAACACGTTTTTTGCCTGATAAAAACTGTTTTTTTAAACACGTTTTTTTAATTTTGGCATCAACCCATTTTTAACAAAATTCTTGATGTTTACTTGGTTCTAACTACGGAACCATTCTGAAGAAAACTGGTTTTTTGAACACGTTTTTCAATTTTAGAACCAACCCATTTTCACAAAATTCTTGATACTTACTTGGTTCTAACTACGGAATTCTTTATTAGATTTTCGATCTGTTTGCGGAATCGTGTTTTCGCCATACAAACCTTGGGTTCCCGGCGCTGTGCGCGAACTGCAACCACTCCTGGTCGCTGAAAACACGTTTTTTATCTGATAAAAACTGTTTTATTTAACACGTTTTTTAATTTTGGAACCAACCCCTTTTTGACAAAATTCTTGATACTTACTTGGTTCTAACTACGGAATTCTTCATAAGATTTTCGATCTGTTTAAGGAATTGTGTTTTCGCCATACTAACCTTGGGTTCCCGGCGCTGTGCGCGAATTAAAATCCCTCCTGGTCGCTGAAAACACTTTTTTGGTTGAAAAAAACTAGTTTTTTGAACTCGTTTTTTTATTTTGGCTCGAACCCCTTTTTGACAAAGTTCATGATACTTACTTGGTTCTTTCTACGGAATTCTTTATAAGATTTTCGATCTGTTTGCGGAATCGTGTTTTCGCCATACTAACTCTGGGTTCCCGGTGCTGTGCGCGAACTGAAACCCCTCCTGGTCGCTAAAAACATGTTTTTTGCTTGAAAAAAACATGTTTTTTGCTTGAAAAAAACTGATTTTTTGAACTCGTTTTTTTGTGTTCCGTAGTTAGAACTAAGTAAGTATCTAGTACTTACTTAGTTCTTACTACGGAACACTTCAGAATCGTGTTTTCGCTATACTTTCCTTGGGTTCCTGGCAATGTGCGCGAACTGAAACCCTTCCTGGTCGCTGAAAACACGTTTTTTGCCTGATAAAAACTGTTTTTTTAAACACGTTTTTTTAATTTTGGCACCAACCCATTTTTAACAAAATTCTTGATGTTTACTTGGTTCTAACTACGGAACCATTCTGAAGAAAACTGGTTTTTTGAACACGTTTTTCAATTTTAGAACCAACCCATTTTCACAAAATTCTTGATACTTACTTGGTTCTAACTACGGAATTCTTTATTAGATTTTCGATCTGTTTGCGGAATCGTGTTTTCGCCATACAAACCTTGGGTTCCCGGCGCTGTGCGCGAACTGCAACCACTCCTGGTCGCTGAAAACACGTTTTTTATCTGATAAAAACTGTTTTATTTAACACGTTTTTTAATTTTGGAACCAACCCCTTTTTGACAAAATTCTTGATACTTACTTGGTTCTAACTACGGAATTCTTCATAAGATTTTCGATCTGTTTAAGGAATTGTGTTTTCGCCATACTAACCTTGGGTTCCCGGCGCTGTGCGCGAATTAAAATCCCTCCTGGTCGCTGAAAACACTTTTTTGGTTGAAAAAAACTAGTTTTTTGAACTCGTTTTTTTATTTTGGCTCGAACCCCTTTTTGACAAAGTTCATGATACTTACTTGGTTCTTTCTACGGAATTCTTTATAAGATTTTCGATCTGTTTGCGGAATCGTGTTTTCGCCATACTAACTCTGGGTTCCCGGTGCTGTGCGCGAACTGAAACCCCTCCTGGTCGCTAAAAACATGTTTTTTGCTTGAAAAAAACATGTCTTTTGCTTGAAAAAAACTGATTTTTTGAACTCGTTTTTTTGTGTTCCGTAGTTAGAACTAAGTAAGTATCTAGTACTTACTTAGTTCTTACTACGGAACACTTCAGAATCGTGTTTTCGCCATACTAACCTTGGGTTCTTGGTGCTGTGCGCGAACTGAAACCCCTCCCGGTCGCTAAAAACACGTTGTTTGCTTGAAAAAAACTGATTTTTTGAACTCGTTTTTTTGTGTTCCGTAGTTAGAACTAAGTAAGTATCTAGTACTTACTTAGTTCTTACTACGGAACACTTCAGAATCGTGTTTTCGCTATACTTTCCTTGGGTTCCTGGCAATGTGCGCGAACTGAAACCCTTCCTGGTCGCTGAAAACACGTTTTTTGCCTGATAAAAACTGTTTTTTTAAACACGTTTTTTTAATTTTGGCACCAACCCATTTTTAACAAAATTCTTGATGTTTACTTGGTTCTAACTACGGAACCATTCTGAAGAAAACTGGTTTTTTGAACACGTTTTTCAATTTTAGAACCAACCCATTTTCACAAAATTCTTGATACTTACTTGGTTCTAACTACGGAATTCTTTATTAGATTTTCGATCTGTTTGCGGAATCGTGTTTTCGCCATACAAACCTTGGGTTCCCGGCGCTGTGCGCGAACTGCAACCACTCCTGGTCGCTGAAAACACGTTTTTTATCTGATAAAAACTGTTTTATTTAACACGTTTTTTAATTTTGGAACCAACCCCTTTTTGACAAAATTCTTGATACTTACTTGGTTCTAACTACGGAATTCTTCATAAGATTTTCGATCTGTTTAAGGAATTGTGTTTTCGCCATACTAACCTTGGGTTCCCGGCGCTGTGCGCGAATTAAAATCCCTCCTGGTCGCTGAAAACACTTTTTTGGTTGAAAAAAACTAGTTTTTTGAACTCGTTTTTTTATTTTGGCTCGAACCCCTTTTTGACAAAGTTCATGATACTTACTTGGTTCTTTCTACGGAATTCTTTATAAGATTTTCGATCTGTTTGCGGAATCGTGTTTTCGCCATACTAACTCTGGGTTCCCGGTGCTGTGCGCGAACTGAAACCCCTCCTGGTCGCTAAAAACATGTTTTTTGCTTGAAAAAAACATGTCTTTTGCTTGAAAAAAACTGATTTTTTGAACTCGTTTTTTTGTGTTCCGTAGTTAGAACTAAGTAAGTATCTAGTACTTACTTAGTTCTTACTACGGAACACTTCAGAATCGTGTTTTCGCCATACTAACCTTGGGTTCTTGGTGCTGTGCGCGAACTGAAACCCCTCCCGGTCGCTAAAAACACGTTGTTTGCTTGAAAAAAACTGGTTTTTTGAACTCGTTTTTTTATTTTGGCTCGAACCCCTTTTTGACAAAGTTCTTGATACTTACTTGGTTCTTACTACGGAACACTTCAGAATCGTGTTTTCGCTATACTTTTCTTGGGTCCTCGGCGCTGTGCGCGAACTGAAACCCATCCTGGTCGCTGAAAACACGTTTTTTGCCTGATAAAAACTGTTTTTATAAACACGTTTTTTTAATTTTGGCACCAACCCATTTTTAACAAAATTCTTGATGTTTACTTGGTTCTAACTACGTAACCATTCTGAAGAAAACTGGTTTTTTGAACACGTTTTTCAATTTTAGAACCAACCCATTTTCACAAAATTCTTGATACTTACTTGGTTCTAACTACGGAATTCTTTATTAGATTTTCGATCTGTTTGCGGAATCGTGTTTTCGCCATACAAACCTTGGGTTCCCGGCGCTGTGCGCGAACTGCAACCACTCCTGGTCGCTG
This sequence comes from Melanchra persicariae, assembly GCA_947386135.1. Classification (NCBI taxonomy): domain Eukaryota; kingdom Metazoa; phylum Arthropoda; class Insecta; order Lepidoptera; family Noctuidae; genus Melanchra; species Melanchra persicariae. Next base: position 12,786,584 of record OX376672.1, on the reverse strand, counting down.
AAAACACGTTTTTTATCTGATAAAAACTGTTTTATTTAACACGTTTTTTAATTTTGGAACCAACCCCTTTTTGACAAAATTCTTGATACTTACTTGGTTCTAACTACGGAATTCTTCATAAGATTTTCGATCTGTTTAAGGAATTGTGTTTTCGCCATACTAACCTTGGGTTCCCGGCGCTGTGCGCGAATTAAAATCCCTCCTGGTCGCTGAAAACACTTTTTTGGTTGAAAAAAACTAGTTTTTTGAACTCGTTTTTTTATTTTGGCTCGAACCCCTTTTTGACAAAGTTCATGATACTTACTTGGTTCTTTCTACGGAATTCTTTATAAGATTTTCGATCTGTTTGCGGAATCGTGTTTTCGCCATACTAACTCTGGGTTCCCGGTGCTGTGCGCGAACTGAAACCCCTCCTGGTCGCTAAAAACATGTTTTTTGCTTGAAAAAAACATGTTTTTTGCTTGAAAAAAACTGATTTTTTGAACTCGTTTTTTTGTGTTCCGTAGTTAGAACTAAGTAAGTATCTAGTACTTACTTAGTTCTTACTACGGAACACTTCAGAATCGTGTTTTCGCTATACTTTCCTTGGGTTCCTGGCAATGTGCGCGAACTGAAACCCTTCCTGGTCGCTGAAAACACGTTTTTTGCCTGATAAAAACTGTTTTTTTAAACACGTTTTTTTAATTTTGGCACCAACCCATTTTTAACAAAATTCTTGATGTTTACTTGGTTCTAACTACGGAACCATTCTGAAGAAAACTGGTTTTTTGAACACGTTTTTCAATTTTAGAACCAACCCATTTTCACAAAATTCTTGATACTTACTTGGTTCTAACTACGGAATTCTTTATTAGATTTTCGATCTGTTTGCGGAATCGTGTTTTCGCCATACAAACCTTGGGTTCCCGGCGCTGTGCGCGAACTGCAACCACTCCTGGTCGCTGAAAACACGTTTTTTATCTGATAAAAACTGTTTTATTTAACACGTTTTTTAATTTTGGAACCAACCCCTTTTTGACAAAATTCTTGATACTTACTTGGTTCTAACTACGGAATTCTTCATAAGATTTTCGATCTGTTTAAGGAATTGTGTTTTCGCCATACTAACCTTGGGTTCCCGGCGCTGTGCGCGAATTAAAATCCCTCCTGGTCGCTGAAAACACTTTTTTGGTTGAAAAAAACTAGTTTTTTGAACTCGTTTTTTTATTTTGGCTCGAACCCCTTTTTGACAAAGTTCATGATACTTACTTGGTTCTTTCTACGGAATTCTTTATAAGATTTTCGATCTGTTTGCGGAATCGTGTTTTCGCCATACTAACTCTGGGTTCCCGGTGCTGTGCGCGAACTGAAACCCCTCCTGGTCGCTAAAAACATGTTTTTTGCTTGAAAAAAACATGTTTTTTGCTTGAAAAAAACTGATTTTTTGAACTCGTTTTTTTGTGTTCCGTAGTTAGAACTAAGTAAGTATCTAGTACTTACTTAGTTCTTACTACGGAACACTTCAGAATCGTGTTTTCGCTATACTTTCCTTGGGTTCCTGGCAATGTGCGCGAACTGAAACCCTTCCTGGTCGCTGAAAACACGTTTTTTGCCTGATAAAAACTGTTTTTTTAAACACGTTTTTTTAATTTTGGCACCAACCCATTTTTAACAAAATTCTTGATGTTTACTTGGTTCTAACTACGGAACCATTCTGAAGAAAACTGGTTTTTTGAACACGTTTTTCAATTTTAGAACCAACCCATTTTCACAAAATTCTTGATACTTACTTGGTTCTAACTACGGAATTCTTTATTAGATTTTCGATCTGTTTGCGGAATCGTGTTTTCGCCATACAAACCTTGGGTTCCCGGCGCTGTGCGCGAACTGCAACCACTCCTGGTCGCTGAAAACACGTTTTTTATCTGATAAAAACTGTTTTATTTAACACGTTTTTTAATTTTGGAACCAACCCCTTTTTGACAAAATTCTTGATACTTACTTGGTTCTAACTACGGAATTCTTCATAAGATTTTCGATCTGTTTAAGGAATTGTGTTTTCGCCATACTAACCTTGGGTTCCCGGCGCTGTGCGCGAATTAAAATCCCTCCTGGTCGCTGAAAACACTTTTTTGGTTGAAAAAAACTAGTTTTTTGAACTCGTTTTTTTATTTTGGCTCGAACCCCTTTTTGACAAAGTTCATGATACTTACTTGGTTCTTTCTACGGAATTCTTTATAAGATTTTCGATCTGTTTGCGGAATCGTGTTTTCGCCATACTAACTCTGGGTTCCCGGTGCTGTGCGCGAACTGAAACCCCTCCTGGTCGCTAAAAACATGTTTTTTGCTTGAAAAAAACATGTCTTTTGCTTGAAAAAAACTGATTTTTTGAACTCGTTTTTTTGTGTTCCGTAGTTAGAACTAAGTAAGTATCTAGTACTTACTTAGTTCTTACTACGGAACACTTCAGAATCGTGTTTTCGCCATACTAACCTTGGGTTCTTGGTGCTGTGCGCGAACTGAAACCCCTCCCGGTCGCTAAAAACACGTTGTTTGCTTGAAAAAAACTGGTTTTTTGAACTCGTTTTTTTATTTTGGCTCGAACCCCTTTTTGACAAAGTTCTTGATACTTACTTGGTTCTTACTACGGAACACTTCAGAATCGTGTTTTCGCTATACTTTTCTTGGGTCCTCGGCGCTGTGCGCGAACTGAAACCCATCCTGGTCGCTGAAAACACGTTTTTTGCCTGATAAAAACTGTTTTTATAAACACGTTTTTTTAATTTTGGCACCAACCCATTTTTAACAAAATTCTTGATGTTTACTTGGTTCTAACTACGTAACCATTCTGAAGAAAACTGGTTTTTTGAACACGTTTTTCAATTTTAGAACCAACCCATTTTCACAAAATTCTTGATACTTACTTGGTTCTAACTACGGAATTCTTTATTAGATTTTCGATCTGTTTGCGGAATCGTGTTTTCGCCATACAAACCTTGGGTTCCCGGCGCTGTGCGCGAACTGCAACCACTCCTGGTCGCTGAAAACACGTTTTTTATCTGATAAAAACTGTTTTATTTAACACGTTTTTTAATTTTGGAACCAACCCCTTTTTGACAAAATTCTTGATACTTACTTGGTTCTAACTACGGAATTCTTCATAAGATTTTCGATCTGTTTAAGGAATTGTGTTTTCGCCATACTAACCTTGGGTTCCCGGCGCTGTGCGCGAATTAAAATCCCTCCTGGTCGCTGAAAACACTTTTTTGGTTGAAAAAAACTAGTTTTTTGAACTCGTTTTTTTATTTTGGCTCGAACCCCTTTTTGACAAAGTTCATGATACTTACTTGGTTCTTTCTACGGAATTCTTTATAAGATTTTCGATCTGTTTGCGGAATCGTGTTTTCGCCATACTAACTCTGGGTTCCCGGTGCTGTGCGCGAACTGAAACCCCTCCTGGTCGCTAAAAACATGTTTTTTGCTTGAAAAAAACATGTTTTTTGCTTGAAAAAAACTGATTTTTTGAACTCGTTTTTTTGTGTTCCGTAGTTAGAACTAAGTAAGTATCTAGTACTTACTTAGTTCTTACTACGGAACACTTCAGAATCGTGTTTTCGCTATACTTTCCTTGGGTTCCTGGCAATGTGCGCGAACTGAAACCCTTCCTGGTCGCTGAAAACACGTTTTTTGCCTGATAAAAACTGTTTTTTTAAACACGTTTTTTTAATTTTGGCACCAACCCATTTTTAACAAAATTCTTGATGTTTACTTGGTTCTAACTACGGAACCATTCTGAAGAAAACTGGTTTTTTGAACACGTTTTTCAATTTTAGAACCAACCCATTTTCACAAAATTCTTGATACTTACTTGGTTCTAACTACGGAATTCTTTATTAGATTTTCGATCTGTTTGCGGAATCGTGTTTTCGCCATACAAACCTTGGGTTCCCGGCGCTGTGCGCGAACTGCAACCACTCCTGGTCGCTGAAAACACGTTTTTTATCTGATAAAAACTGTTTTATTTAACACGTTTTTTAATTTTGGAACCAACCCCTTTTTGACAAAATTCTTGATACTTACTTGGTTCTAACTACGGAATTCTTCATAAGATTTTCGATCTGTTTAAGGAATTGTGTTTTCGCCATACTAACCTTGGGTTCCCGGCGCTGTGCGCGAATTAAAATCCCTCCTGGTCGCTGAAAACACTTTTTTGGTTGAAAAAAACTAGTTTTTTGAACTCGTTTTTTTATTTTGGCTCGAACCCCTTTTTGACAAAGTTCATGATACTTACTTGGTTCTTTCTACGGAATTCTTTATAAGATTTTCGATCTGTTTGCGGAATCGTGTTTTCGCCATACTAACTCTGGGTTCCCGGTGCTGTGCGCGAACTGAAACCCCTCCTGGTCGCTAAAAACATGTTTTTTGCTTGAAAAAAACATGTCTTTTGCTTGAAAAAAACTGATTTTTTGAACTCGTTTTTTTGTGTTCCGTAGTTAGAACTAAGTAAGTATCTAGTACTTACTTAGTTCTTACTACGGAACACTTCAGAATCGTGTTTTCGCCATACTAACCTTGGGTTCTTGGTGCTGTGCGCGAACTGAAACCCCTCCCGGTCGCTAAAAACACGTTGTTTGCTTGAAAAAAACTGATTTTTTGAACTCGTTTTTTTGTGTTCCGTAGTTAGAACTAAGTAAGTATCTAGTACTTACTTAGTTCTTACTACGGAACACTTCAGAATCGTGTTTTCGCTATACTTTCCTTGGGTTCCTGGCAATGTGCGCGAACTGAAACCCTTCCTGGTCGCTGAAAACACGTTTTTTGCCTGATAAAAACTGTTTTTTTAAACACGTTTTTTTAATTTTGGCACCAACCCATTTTTAACAAAATTCTTGATGTTTACTTGGTTCTAACTACGGAACCATTCTGAAGAAAACTGGTTTTTTGAACACGTTTTTCAATTTTAGAACCAACCCATTTTCACAAAATTCTTGATACTTACTTGGTTCTAACTACGGAATTCTTTATTAGATTTTCGATCTGTTTGCGGAATCGTGTTTTCGCCATACAAACCTTGGGTTCCCGGCGCTGTGCGCGAACTGCAACCACTCCTGGTCGCTGAAAACACGTTTTTTATCTGATAAAAACTGTTTTATTTAACACGTTTTTTAATTTTGGAACCAACCCCTTTTTGACAAAATTCTTGATACTTACTTGGTTCTAACTACGGAATTCTTCATAAGATTTTCGATCTGTTTAAGGAATTGTGTTTTCGCCATACTAACCTTGGGTTCCCGGCGCTGTGCGCGAATTAAAATCCCTCCTGGTCGCTGAAAACACTTTTTTGGTTGAAAAAAACTAGTTTTTTGAACTCGTTTTTTTATTTTGGCTCGAACCCCTTTTTGACAAAGTTCATGATACTTACTTGGTTCTTTCTACGGAATTCTTTATAAGATTTTCGATCTGTTTGCGGAATCGTGTTTTCGCCATACTAACTCTGGGTTCCCGGTGCTGTGCGCGAACTGAAACCCCTCCTGGTCGCTAAAAACATGTTTTTTGCTTGAAAAAAACATGTCTTTTGCTTGAAAAAAACTGATTTTTTGAACTCGTTTTTTTGTGTTCCGTAGTTAGAACTAAGTAAGTATCTAGTACTTACTTAGTTCTTACTACGGAACACTTCAGAATCGTGTTTTCGCCATACTAACCTTGGGTTCTTGGTGCTGTGCGCGAACTGAAACCCCTCCCGGTCGCTAAAAACACGTTGTTTGCTTGAAAAAAACTGGTTTTTTGAACTCGTTTTTTTATTTTGGCTCGAACCCCTTTTTGACAAAGTTCTTGATACTTACTTGGTTCTTACTACGGAACACTTCAGAATCGTGTTTTCGCTATACTTTTCTTGGGTCCTCGGCGCTGTGCGCGAACTGAAACCCATCCTGGTCGCTGAAAACACGTTTTTTGCCTGATAAAAACTGTTTTTATAAACACGTTTTTTTAATTTTGGCACCAACCCATTTTTAACAAAATTCTTGATGTTTACTTGGTTCTAACTACGTAACCATTCTGAAGAAAACTGGTTTTTTGAACACGTTTTTCAATTTTAGAACCAACCCATTTTCACAAAATTCTTGATACTTACTTGGTTCTAACTACGGAATTCTTTATTAGATTTTCGATCTGTTTGCGGAATCGTGTTTTCGCCATACAAACCTTGGGTTCCCGGCGCTGTGCGCGAACTGCAACCACTCCTGGTCGCTGAAAACACGTTTTTTATCTGATAAAAACTGTTTTATTTAACACGTTTTTTAATTTTGGAACCAACCCCTTTTTGACAAAATTCTTGATACTTACTTGGTTCTAACTACGGAATTCTTCATAAGATTTTCGATCTGTTTAAGGAATTGTGTTTTCGCCATACTAACCTTGGGTTCCCGGCGCTGTGCGCGAATTAAAATCCCTCCTGGTCGCTGAAAACACTTTTTTGGTTGAAAAAAACTAGTTTTTTGAACTCGTTTTTTTATTTTGGCTCGAACCCCTTTTTGACAAAGTTCATGATACTTACTTGGTTCTTTCTACGGAATTCTTTATAAGATTTTCGATCTGTTTGCGGAATCGTGTTTTCGCCATACTAACTCTGGGTTCCCGGTGCTGTGCGCGAACTGAAACCCCTCCTGGTCGCTAAAAACATGTTTTTTGCTTGAAAAAAACATGTTTTTTGCTTGAAAAAAACTGATTTTTTGAACTCGTTTTTTTGTGTTCCGTAGTTAGAACTAAGTAAGTATCTAGTACTTACTTAGTTCTTACTACGGAACACTTCAGAATCGTGTTTTCGCTATACTTTCCTTGGGTTCCTGGCAATGTGCGCGAACTGAAACCCTTCCTGGTCGCTGAAAACACGTTTTTTGCCTGATAAAAACTGTTTTTTTAAACACGTTTTTTTAATTTTGGCACCAACCCATTTTTAACAAAATTCTTGATGTTTACTTGGTTCTAACTACGGAACCATTCTGAAGAAAACTGGTTTTTTGAACACGTTTTTCAATTTTAGAACCAACCCATTTTCACAAAATTCTTGATACTTACTTGGTTCTAACTACGGAATTCTTTATTAGATTTTCGATCTGTTTGCGGAATCGTGTTTTCGCCATACAAACCTTGGGTTCCCGGCGCTGTGCGCGAACTGCAACCACTCCTGGTCGCTGAAAACACGTTTTTTATCTGATAAAAACTGTTTTATTTAACACGTTTTTTAATTTTGGAACCAACCCCTTTTTGACAAAATTCTTGATACTTACTTGGTTCTAACTACGGAATTCTTCATAAGATTTTCGATCTGTTTAAGGAATTGTGTTTTCGCCATACTAACCTTGGGTTCCCGGCGCTGTGCGCGAATTAAAATCCCTCCTGGTCGCTGAAAACACTTTTTTGGTTGAAAAAAACTAGTTTTTTGAACTCGTTTTTTTATTTTGGCTCGAACCCCTTTTTGACAAAGTTCATGATACTTACTTGGTTCTTTCTACGGAATTCTTTATAAGATTTTCGATCTGTTTGCGGAATCGTGTTTTCGCCATACTAACTCTGGGTTCCCGGTGCTGTGCGCGAACTGAAACCCCTCCTGGTCGCTAAAAACATGTTTTTTGCTTGAAAAAAACATGTTTTTTGCTTGAAAAAAACTGATTTTTTGAACTCGTTTTTTTGTGTTCCGTAGTTAGAACTAAGTAAGTATCTAGTACTTACTTAGTTCTTACTACGGAACACTTCAGAATCGTGTTTTCGCTATACTTTCCTTGGGTTCCTGGCAATGTGCGCGAACTGAAACCCTTCCTGGTCGCTGAAAACACGTTTTTTGCCTGATAAAAACTGTTTTTTTAAACACGTTTTTTTAATTTTGGCACCAACCCATTTTTAACAAAATTCTTGATGTTTACTTGGTTCTAACTACGGAACCATTCTGAAGAAAACTGGTTTTTTGAACACGTTTTTCAATTTTAGAACCAACCCATTTTCACAAAATTCTTGATACTTACTTGGTTCTAACTACGGAATTCTTTATTAGATTTTCGATCTGTTTGCGGAATCGTGTTTTCGCCATACAAACCTTGGGTTCCCGGCGCTGTGCGCGAACTGCAACCACTCCTGGTCGCTGAAAACACGTTTTTTATCTGATAAAAACTGTTTTATTTAACACGTTTTTTAATTTTGGAACCAACCCCTTTTTGACAAAATTCTTGATACTTACTTGGTTCTAACTACGGAATTCTTCATAAGATTTTCGATCTGTTTAAGGAATTGTGTTTTCGCCATACTAACCTTGGGTTCCCGGCGCTGTGCGCGAATTAAAATCCCTCCTGGTCGCTGAAAACACTTTTTTGGTTGAAAAAAACTAGTTTTTTGAACTCGTTTTTTTATTTTGGCTCGAACCCCTTTTTGACAAAGTTCATGATACTTACTTGGTTCTTTCTACGGAATTCTTTATAAGATTTTCGATCTGTTTGCGGAATCGTGTTTTCGCCATACTAACTCTGGGTTCCCGGTGCTGTGCGCGAACTGAAACCCCTCCTGGTCGCTAAAAACATGTTTTTTGCTTGAAAAAAACATGTCTTTTGCTTGAAAAAAACTGATTTTTTGAACTCGTTTTTTTGTGTTCCGTAGTTAGAACTAAGTAAGTATCTAGTACTTACTTAGTTCTTACTACGGAACACTTCAGAATCGTGTTTTCGCCATACTAACCTTGGGTTCTTGGTGCTGTGCGCGAACTGAAACCCCTCCCGGTCGCTAAAAACACGTTGTTTGCTTGAAAAAAACTGATTTTTTGAACTCGTTTTTTTGTGTTCCGTAGTTAGAACTAAGTAAGTATCTAGTACTTACTTAGTTCTTACTACGGAACACTTCAGAATCGTGTTTTCGCTATACTTTCCTTGGGTTCCTGGCAATGTGCGCGAACTGAAACCCTTCCTGGTCGCTGAAAACACGTTTTTTGCCTGATAAAAACTGTTTTTTTAAACACGTTTTTTTAATTTTGGCACCAACCCATTTTTAACAAAATTCTTGATGTTTACTTGGTTCTAACTACGGAACCATTCTGAAGAAAACTGGTTTTTTGAACACGTTTTTCAATTTTAGAACCAACCCATTTTCACAAAATTCTTGATACTTACTTGGTTCTAACTACGGAATTCTTTATTAGATTTTCGATCTGTTTGCGGAATCGTGTTTTCGCCATACAAACCTTGGGTTCCCGGCGCTGTGCGCGAACTGCAACCACTCCTGGTCGCTGAAAACACGTTTTTTATCTGATAAAAACTGTTTTATTTAACACGTTTTTTAATTTTGGAACCAACCCCTTTTTGACAAAATTCTTGATACTTACTTGGTTCTAACTACGGAATTCTTCATAAGATTTTCGATCTGTTTAAGGAATTGTGTTTTCGCCATACTAACCTTGGGTTCCCGGCGCTGTGCGCGAATTAAAATCCCTCCTGGTCGCTGAAAACACTTTTTTGGTTGAAAAAAACTAGTTTTTTGAACTCGTTTTTTTATTTTGGCTCGAACCCCTTTTTGACAAAGTTCATGATACTTACTTGGTTCTTTCTACGGAATTCTTTATAAGATTTTCGATCTGTTTGCGGAATCGTGTTTTCGCCATACTAACTCTGGGTTCCCGGTGCTGTGCGCGAACTGAAACCCCTCCTGGTCGCTAAAAACATGTTTTTTGCTTGAAAAAAACATGTCTTTTGCTTGAAAAAAACTGATTTTTTGAACTCGTTTTTTTGTGTTCCGTAGTTAGAACTAAGTAAGTATCTAGTACTTACTTAGTTCTTACTACGGAACACTTCAGAATCGTGTTTTCGCCATACTAACCTTGGGTTCTTGGTGCTGTGCGCGAACTGAAACCCCTCCCGGTCGCTAAAAACACGTTGTTTGCTTGAAAAAAACTGGTTTTTTGAACTCGTTTTTTTATTTTGGCTCGAACCCCTTTTTGACAAAGTTCTTGATACTTACTTGGTTCTTACTACGGAACACTTCAGAATCGTGTTTTCGCTATACTTTTCTTGGGTCCTCGGCGCTGTGCGCGAACTGAAACCCATCCTGGTCGCTGAAAACACGTTTTTTGCCTGATAAAAACTGTTTTTATAAACACGTTTTTTTAATTTTGGCACCAACCCATTTTTAACAAAATTCTTGATGTTTACTTGGTTCTAACTACGTAACCATTCTGAAGAAAACTGGTTTTTTGAACACGTTTTTCAATTTTAGAACCAACCCATTTTCACAAAATTCTTGATACTTACTTGGTTCTAACTACGGAATTCTTTATTAGATTTTCGATCTGTTTGCGGAATCGTGTTTTCGCCATACAAACCTTGGGTTCCCGGCGCTGTGCGCGAACTGCAACCACTCCTGGTCGCTGAAAACACGTTTTTTATCTGATAAAAACTGTTTTATTTAACACGTTTTTTAATTTTGGAACCAACCCCTTTTTGACAAAATTCTTGATACTTACTTGGTTCTAACTACGGAATTCTTCATAAGATTTTCGATCTGTTTAAGGAATTGTGTTTTCGCCATACTAACCTTGGGTTCCCGGCGCTGTGCGCGAATTAAAATCCCTCCTGGTCGCTGAAAACACTTTTTTGGTTGAAAAAAACTAGTTTTTTGAACTCGTTTTTTTATTTTGGCTCGAACCCCTTTTTGACAAAGTTCATGATACTTACTTGGTTCTTTCTACGGAATTCTTTATAAGATTTTCGATCTGTTTGCGGAATCGTGTTTTCGCCATACTAACTCTGGGTTCCCGGTGCTGTGCGCGAACTGAAACCCCTCCTGGTCGCTAAAAACATGTTTTTTGCTTGAAAAAAACATGTTTTTTGCTTGAAAAAAACTGATTTTTTGAACTCGTTTTTTTGTGTTCCGTAGTTAGAACTAAGTAAGTATCTAGTACTTACTTAGTTCTTACTACGGAACACTTCAGAATCGTGTTTTCGCTATACTTTCCTTGGGTTCCTGGCAATGTGCGCGAACTGAAACCCTTCCTGGTCGCTGAAAACACGTTTTTTGCCTGATAAAAACTGTTTTTTTAAACACGTTTTTTTAATTTTGGCACCAACCCATTTTTAACAAAATTCTTGATGTTTACTTGGTTCTAACTACGGAACCATTCTGAAGAAAACTGGTTTTTTGAACACGTTTTTCAATTTTAGAACCAACCCATTTTCACAAAATTCTTGATACTTACTTGGTTCTAACTACGGAATTCTTTATTAGATTTTCGATCTGTTTGCGGAATCGTGTTTTCGCCATACAAACCTTGGGTTCCCGGCGCTGTGCGCGAACTGCAACCACTCCTGGTCGCTGAAAACACGTTTTTTATCTGATAAAAACTGTTTTATTTAACACGTTTTTTAATTTTGGAACCAACCCCTTTTTGACAAAATTCTTGATACTTACTTGGTTCTAACTACGGAATTCTTCATAAGATTTTCGATCTGTTTAAGGAATTGTGTTTTCGCCATACTAACCTTGGGTTCCCGGCGCTGTGCGCGAATTAAAATCCCTCCTGGTCGCTGAAAACACTTTTTTGGTTGAAAAAAACTAGTTTTTTGAACTCGTTTTTTTATTTTGGCTCGAACCCCTTTTTGACAAAGTTCATGATACTTACTTGGTTCTTTCTACGGAATTCTTTATAAGATTTTCGATCTGTTTGCGGAATCGTGTTTTCGCCATACTAACTCTGGGTTCCCGGTGCTGTGCGCGAACTGAAACCCCTCCTGGTCGCTAAAAACATGTTTTTTGCTTGAAAAAAACATGTTTTTTGCTTGAAAAAAACTGATTTTTTGAACTCGTTTTTTTGTGTTCCGTAGTTAGAACTAAGTAAGTATCTAGTACTTACTTAGTTCTTACTACGGAACACTTCAGAATCGTGTTTTCGCTATACTTTCCTTGGGTTCCTGGCAATGTGCGCGAACTGAAACCCTTCCTGGTCGCTGAAAACACGTTTTTTGCCTGATAAAAACTGTTTTTTTAAACACGTTTTTTTAATTTTGGCACCAACCCATTTTTAACAAAATTCTTGATGTTTACTTGGTTCTAACTACGGAACCATTCTGAAGAAAACTGGTTTTTTGAACACGTTTTTCAATTTTAGAACCAACCCATTTTCACAAAATTCTTGATACTTACTTGGTTCTAACTACGGAATTCTTTATTAGATTTTCGATCTGTTTGCGGAATCGTGTTTTCGCCATACAAACCTTGGGTTCCCGGCGCTGTGCGCGAACTGCAACCACTCCTGGTCGCTGAAAACACGTTTTTTATCTGATAAAAACTGTTTTATTTAACACGTTTTTTAATTTTGGAACCAACCCCTTTTTGACAAAATTCTTGATACTTACTTGGTTCTAACTACGGAATTCTTCATAAGATTTTCGATCTGTTTAAGGAATTGTGTTTTCGCCATACTAACCTTGGGTTCCCGGCGCTGTGCGCGAATTAAAATCCCTCCTGGTCGCTGAAAACACTTTTTTGGTTGAAAAAAACTAGTTTTTTGAACTCGTTTTTTTATTTTGGCTCGAACCCCTTTTTGACAAAGTTCATGATACTTACTTGGTTCTTTCTACGGAATTCTTTATAAGATTTTCGATCTGTTTGCGGAATCGTGTTTTCGCCATACTAACTCTGGGTTCCCGGTGCTGTGCGCGAACTGAAACCCCTCCTGGTCGCTAAAAACATGTTTTTTGCTTGAAAAAAACATGTCTTTTGCTTGAAAAAAACTGATTTTTTGAACTCGTTTTTTTGTGTTCCGTAGTTAGAACTAAGTAAGTATCTAGTACTTACTTAGTTCTTACTACGGAACACTTCAGAATCGTGTTTTCGCCATACTAACCTTGGGTTCTTGGTGCTGTGCGCGAACTGAAACCCCTCCCGGTCGCTAAAAACACGTTGTTTGCTTGAAAAAAACTGATTTTTTGAACTCGTTTTTTTGTGTTCCGTAGTTAGAACTAAGTAAGTATCTAGTACTTACTTAGTTCTTACTACGGAACACTTCAGAATCGTGTTTTCGCTATACTTTCCTTGGGTTCCTGGCAATGTGCGCGAACTGAAACCCTTCCTGGTCGCTGAAAACACGTTTTTTGCCTGATAAAAACTGTTTTTTTAAACACGTTTTTTTAATTTTGGCACCAACCCATTTTTAACAAAATTCTTGATGTTTACTTGGTTCTAACTACGGAACCATTCTGAAGAAAACTGGTTTTTTGAACACGTTTTTCAATTTTAGAACCAACCCATTTTCACAAAATTCTTGATACTTACTTGGTTCTAACTACGGAATTCTTTATTAGATTTTCGATCTGTTTGCGGAATCGTGTTTTCGCCATACAAACCTTGGGTTCCCGGCGCTGTGCGCGAACTGCAACCACTCCTGGTCGCTGAAAACACGTTTTTTATCTGATAAAAACTGTTTTATTTAACACGTTTTTTAATTTTGGAACCAACCCCTTTTTGACAAAATTCTTGATACTTACTTGGTTCTAACTACGGAATTCTTCATAAGATTTTCGATCTGTTTAAGGAATTGTGTTTTCGCCATACTAACCTTGGGTTCCCGGCGCTGTGCGCGAATTAAAATCCCTCCTGGTCGCTGAAAACACTTTTTTGGTTGAAAAAAACTAGTTTTTTGAACTCGTTTTTTTATTTTGGCTCGAACCCCTTTTTGACAAAGTTCATGATACTTACTTGGTTCTTTCTACGGAATTCTTTATAAGATTTTCGATCTGTTTGCGGAATCGTGTTTTCGCCATACTAACTCTGGGTTCCCGGTGCTGTGCGCGAACTGAAACCCCTCCTGGTCGCTAAAAACATGTTTTTTGCTTGAAAAAAACATGTTTTTTGCTTGAAAAAAACTGATTTTTTGAACTCGTTTTTTTGTGTTCCGTAGTTAGAACTAAGTAAGTATCTAGTACTTACTTAGTTCTTACTACGGAACACTTCAGAATCGTGTTTTCGCTATACTTTCCTTGGGTTCCTGGCAATGTGCGCGAACTGAAACCCTTCCTGGTCGCTGAAAACACGTTTTTTGCCTGATAAAAACTGTTTTTTTAAACACGTTTTTTTAATTTTGGCACCAACCCATTTTTAACAAAATTCTTGATGTTTACTTGGTTCTAACTACGGAACCATTCTGAAGAAAACTGGTTTTTTGAACACGTTTTTCAATTTTAGAACCAACCCATTTTCACAAAATTCTTGATACTTACTTGGTTCTAACTACGGAATTCTTTATTAGATTTTCGATCTGTTTGCGGAATCGTGTTTTCGCCATACAAACCTTGGGTTCCCGGCGCTGTGCGCGAACTGCAACCACTCCTGGTCGCTGAAAACACGTTTTTTATCTGATAAAAACTGTTTTATTTAACACGTTTTTTAATTTTGGAACCAACCCCTTTTTGACAAAATTCTTGATACTTACTTGGTTCTAACTACGGAATTCTTCATAAGATTTTCGATCTGTTTAAGGAATTGTGTTTTCGCCATACTAACCTTGGGTTCCCGGCGCTGTGCGCGAATTAAAATCCCTCCTGGTCGCTGAAAACACTTTTTTGGTTGAAAAAAACTAGTTTTTTGAACTCGTTTTTTTATTTTGGCTCGAACCCCTTTTTGACAAAGTTCATGATACTTACTTGGTTCTTTCTACGGAATTCTTTATAAGATTTTCGATCTGTTTGCGGAATCGTGTTTTCGCCATACTAACTCTGGGTTCCCGGTGCTGTGCGCGAACTGAAACCCCTCCTGGTCGCTAAAAACATGTTTTTTGCTTGAAAAAAACATGTCTTTTGCTTGAAAAAAACTGATTTTTTGAACTCGTTTTTTTGTGTTCCGTAGTTAGAACTAAGTAAGTATCTAGTACTTACTTAGTTCTTACTACGGAACACTTCAGAATCGTGTTTTCGCCATACTAACCTTGGGTTCTTGGTGCTGTGCGCGAACTGAAACCCCTCCCGGTCGCTAAAAACACGTTGTTTGCTTGAAAAAAACTGATTTTTTGAACTCGTTTTTTTGTGTTCCGTAGTTAGAACTAAGTAAGTATCTAGTACTTACTTAGTTCTTACTACGGAACACTTCAGAATCGTGTTTTCGCTATACTTTCCTTGGGTTCCTGGCAATGTGCGCGAACTGAAACCCTTCCTGGTCGCTGAAAACACGTTTTTTGCCTGATAAAAACTGTTTTTTTAAACACGTTTTTTTAATTTTGGCACCAACCCATTTTTAACAAAATTCTTGATGTTTACTTGGTTCTAACTACGGAACCATTCTGAAGAAAACTGGTTTTTTGAACACGTTTTTCAATTTTAGAACCAACCCATTTTCACAAAATTCTTGATACTTACTTGGTTCTAACTACGGAATTCTTTATTAGATTTTCGATCTGTTTGCGGAATCGTGTTTTCGCCATACAAACCTTGGGTTCCCGGCGCTGTGCGCGAACTGCAACCACTCCTGGTCGCTGAAAACACGTTTTTTATCTGATAAAAACTGTTTTATTTAACACGTTTTTTAATTTTGGAACCAACCCCTTTTTGACAAAATTCTTGATACTTACTTGGTTCTAACTACGGAATTCTTCATAAGATTTTCGATCTGTTTAAGGAATTGTGTTTTCGCCATACTAACCTTGGGTTCCCGGCGCTGTGCGCGAATTAAAATCCCTCCTGGTCGCTGAAAACACTTTTTTGGTTGAAAAAAACTAGTTTTTTGAACTCGTTTTTTTATTTTGGCTCGAACCCCTTTTTGACAAAGTTCATGATACTTACTTGGTTCTTTCTACGGAATTCTTTATAAGATTTTCGATCTGTTTGCGGAATCGTGTTTTCGCCATACTAACTCTGGGTTCCCGGTGCTGTGCGCGAACTGAAACCCCTCCTGGTCGCTAAAAACATGTTTTTTGCTTGAAAAAAACATGTTTTTTGCTTGAAAAAAACTGATTTTTTGAACTCGTTTTTTTGTGTTCCGTAGTTAGAACTAAGTAAGTATCTAGTACTTACTTAGTTCTTACTACGGAACACTTCAGAATCGTGTTTTCGCTATACTTTCCTTGGGTTCCTGGCAATGTGCGCGAACTGAAACCCTTCCTGGTCGCTGAAAACACGTTTTTTGCCTGATAAAAACTGTTTTTTTAAACACGTTTTTTTAATTTTGGCACCAACCCATTTTTAACAAAATTCTTGATGTTTACTTGGTTCTAACTACGGAACCATTCTGAAGAAAACTGGTTTTTTGAACACGTTTTTCAATTTTAGAACCAACCCATTTTCACAAAATTCTTGATACTTACTTGGTTCTAACTACGGAATTCTTTATTAGATTTTCGATCTGTTTGCGGAATCGTGTTTTCGCCATACAAACCTTGGGTTCCCGGCGCTGTGCGCGAACTGCAACCACTCCTGGTCGCTGAAAACACGTTTTTTATCTGATAAAAACTGTTTTATTTAACACGTTTTTTAATTTTGGAACCAACCCCTTTTTGACAAAATTCTTGATACTTACTTGGTTCTAACTACGGAATTCTTCATAAGATTTTCGATCTGTTTAAGGAATTGTGTTTTCGCCATACTAACCTTGGGTTCCCGGCGCTGTGCGCGAATTAAAATCCCTCCTGGTCGCTGAAAACACTTTTTTGGTTGAAAAAAACTAGTTTTTTGAACTCGTTTTTTTATTTTGGCTCGAACCCCTTTTTGACAAAGTTCATGATACTTACTTGGTTCTTTCTACGGAATTCTTTATAAGATTTTCGATCTGTTTGCGGAATCGTGTTTTCGCCATACTAACTCTGGGTTCCCGGTGCTGTGCGCGAACTGAAACCCCTCCTGGTCGCTAAAAACATGTTTTTTGCTTGAAAAAAACATGTCTTTTGCTTGAAAAAAACTGATTTTTTGAACTCGTTTTTTTGTGTTCCGTAGTTAGAACTAAGTAAGTATCTAGTACTTACTTAGTTCTTACTACGGAACACTTCAGAATCGTGTTTTCGCCATACTAACCTTGGGTTCTTGGTGCTGTGCGCGAACTGAAACCCCTCCCGGTCGCTAAAAACACGTTGTTTGCTTGAAAAAAACTGATTTTTTGAACTCGTTTTTTTGTGTTCCGTAGTTAGAACTAAGTAAGTATCTAGTACTTACTTAGTTCTTACTACGGAACACTTCAGAATCGTGTTTTCGCTATACTTTCCTTGGGTTCCTGGCAATGTGCGCGAACTGAAACCCTTCCTGGTCGCTGAAAACACGTTTTTTGCCTGATAAAAACTGTTTTTTTAAACACGTTTTTTTAATTTTGGCACCAACCCATTTTTAACAAAATTCTTGATGTTTACTTGGTTCTAACTACGGAACCATTCTGAAGAAAACTGGTTTTTTGAACACGTTTTTCAATTTTAGAACCAACCCATTTTCACAAAATTCTTGATACTTACTTGGTTCTAACTACGGAATTCTTTATTAGATTTTCGATCTGTTTGCGGAATCGTGTTTTCGCCATACAAACCTTGGGTTCCCGGCGCTGTGCGCGAACTGCAACCACTCCTGGTCGCTGAAAACACGTTTTTTATCTGATAAAAACTGTTTTATTTAACACGTTTTTTAATTTTGGAACCAACCCCTTTTTGACAAAATTCTTGATACTTACTTGGTTCTAACTACGGAATTCTTCATAAGATTTTCGATCTGTTTAAGGAATTGTGTTTTCGCCATACTAACCTTGGGTTCCCGGCGCTGTGCGCGAATTAAAATCCCTCCTGGTCGCTGAAAACACTTTTTTGGTTGAAAAAAACTAGTTTTTTGAACTCGTTTTTTTATTTTGGCTCGAACCCCTTTTTGACAAAGTTCATGATACTTACTTGGTTCTTTCTACGGAATTCTTTATAAGATTTTCGATCTGTTTGCGGAATCGTGTTTTCGCCATACTAACTCTGGGTTCCCGGTGCTGTGCGCGAACTGAAACCCCTCCTGGTCGCTAAAAACATGTTTTTTGCTTGAAAAAAACATGTTTTTTGCTTGAAAAAAACTGATTTTTTGAACTCGTTTTTTTGTGTTCCGTAGTTAGAACTAAGTAAGTATCTAGTACTTACTTAGTTCTTACTACGGAACACTTCAGAATCGTGTTTTCGCTATACTTTCCTTGGGTTCCTGGCAATGTGCGCGAACTGAAACCCTTCCTGGTCGCTGAAAACACGTTTTTTGCCTGATAAAAACTGTTTTTTTAAACACGTTTTTTTAATTTTGGCACCAACCCATTTTTAACAAAATTCTTGATGTTTACTTGGTTCTAACTACGGAACCATTCTGAAGAAAACTGGTTTTTTGAACACGTTTTTCAATTTTAGAACCAACCCATTTTCACAAAATTCTTGATACTTACTTGGTTCTAACTACGGAATTCTTTATTAGATTTTCGATCTGTTTGCGGAATCGTGTTTTCGCCATACAAACCTTGGGTTCCCGGCGCTGTGCGCGAACTGCAACCACTCCTGGTCGCTGAAAACACGTTTTTTATCTGATAAAAACTGTTTTATTTAACACGTTTTTTAATTTTGGAACCAACCCCTTTTTGACAAAATTCTTGATACTTACTTGGTTCTAACTACGGAATTCTTCATAAGATTTTCGATCTGTTTAAGGAATTGTGTTTTCGCCATACTAACCTTGGGTTCCCGGCGCTGTGCGCGAATTAAAATCCCTCCTGGTCGCTGAAAACACTTTTTTGGTTGAAAAAAACTAGTTTTTTGAACTCGTTTTTTTATTTTGGCTCGAACCCCTTTTTGACAAAGTTCATGATACTTACTTGGTTCTTTCTACGGAATTCTTTATAAGATTTTCGATCTGTTTGCGGAATCGTGTTTTCGCCATACTAACTCTGGGTTCCCGGTGCTGTGCGCGAACTGAAACCCCTCCTGGTCGCTAAAAACATGTTTTTTGCTTGAAAAAAACATGTCTTTTGCTTGAAAAAAACTGATTTTTTGAACTCGTTTTTTTGTGTTCCGTAGTTAGAACTAAGTAAGTATCTAGTACTTACTTAGTTCTTACTACGGAACACTTCAGAATCGTGTTTTCGCCATACTAACCTTGGGTTCTTGGTGCTGTGCGCGAACTGAAACCCCTCCCGGTCGCTAAAAACACGTTGTTTGCTTGAAAAAAACTGATTTTTTGAACTCGTTTTTTTGTGTTCCGTAGTTAGAACTAAGTAAGTATCTAGTACTTACTTAGTTCTTACTACGGAACACTTCAGAATCGTGTTTTCGCTATACTTTCCTTGGGTTCCTGGCAATGTGCGCGAACTGAAACCCTTCCTGGTCGCTGAAAACACGTTTTTTGCCTGATAAAAACTGTTTTTTTAAACACGTTTTTTTAATTTTGGCACCAACCCATTTTTAACAAAATTCTTGATGTTTACTTGGTTCTAACTACGGAACCATTCTGAAGAAAACTGGTTTTTTGAACACGTTTTTCAATTTTAGAACCAACCCATTTTCACAAAATTCTTGATACTTACTTGGTTCTAACTACGGAATTCTTTATTAGATTTTCGATCTGTTTGCGGAATCGTGTTTTCGCCATACAAACCTTGGGTTCCCGGCGCTGTGCGCGAACTGCAACCACTCCTGGTCGCTGAAAACACGTTTTTTATCTGATAAAAACTGTTTTATTTAACACGTTTTTTAATTTTGGAACCAACCCCTTTTTGACAAAATTCTTGATACTTACTTGGTTCTAACTACGGAATTCTTCATAAGATTTTCGATCTGTTTAAGGAATTGTGTTTTCGCCATACTAACCTTGGGTTCCCGGCGCTGTGCGCGAATTAAAATCCCTCCTGGTCGCTGAAAACACTTTTTTGGTTGAAAAAAACTAGTTTTTTGAACTCGTTTTTTTATTTTGGCTCGAACCCCTTTTTGACAAAGTTCATGATACTTACTTGGTTCTTTCTACGGAATTCTTTATAAGATTTTCGATCTGTTTGCGGAATCGTGTTTTCGCCATACTAACTCTGGGTTCCCGGTGCTGTGCGCGAACTGAAACCCCTCCTGGTCGCTAAAAACATGTTTTTTGCTTGAAAAAAACATGTCTTTTGCTTGAAAAAAACTGATTTTTTGAACTCGTTTTTTTGTGTTCCGTAGTTAGAACTAAGTAAGTATCTAGTACTTACTTAGTTCTTACTACGGAACACTTCAGAATCGTGTTTTCGCCATACTAACCTTGGGTTCTTGGTGCTGTGCGCGAACTGAAACCCCTCCCGGTCGCTAAAAACACGTTGTTTGCTTGAAAAAAACTGGTTTTTTGAACTCGTTTTTTTATTTTGGCTCGAACCCCTTTTTGACAAAGTTCTTGATACTTACTTGGTTCTTACTACGGAACACTTCAGAATCGTGTTTTCGCTATACTTTTCTTGGGTCCTCGGCGCTGTGCGCGAACTGAAACCCATCCTGGTCGCTGAAAACACGTTTTTTGCCTGATAAAAACTGTTTTTATAAACACGTTTTTTTAATTTTGGCACCAACCCATTTTTAACAAAATTCTTGATGTTTACTTGGTTCTAACTACGTAACCATTCTGAAGAAAACTGGTTTTTTGAACACGTTTTTCAATTTTAGAACCAACCCATTTTCACAAAATTCTTGATACTTACTTGGTTCTAACTACGGAATTCTTTATTAGATTTTCGATCTGTTTGCGGAATCGTGTTTTCGCCATACAAACCTTGGGTTCCCGGCGCTGTGCGCGAACTGCAACCACTCCTGGTCGCTGAAAACACGTTTTTTATCTGATAAAAACTGTTTTATTTAACACGTTTTTTAATTTTGGAACCAACCCCTTTTTGACAAAATTCTTGATACTTACTTGGTTCTAACTACGGAATTCTTCATAAGATTTTCGATCTGTTTAAGGAATTGTGTTTTCGCCATACTAACCTTGGGTTCCCGGCGCTGTGCGCGAATTAAAATCCCTCCTGGTCGCTGAAAACACTTTTTTGGTTGAAAAAAACTAGTTTTTTGAACTCGTTTTTTTATTTTGGCTCGAACCCCTTTTTGACAAAGTTCATGATACTTACTTGGTTCTTTCTACGGAATTCTTTATAAGATTTTCGATCTGTTTGCGGAATCGTGTTTTCGCCATACTAACTCTGGGTTCCCGGTGCTGTGCGCGAACTGAAACCCCTCCTGGTCGCTAAAAACATGTTTTTTGCTTGAAAAAAACATGTCTTTTGCTTGAAAAAAACTGATTTTTTGAACTCGTTTTTTTGTGTTCCGTAGTTAGAACTAAGTAAGTATCTAGTACTTACTTAGTTCTTACTACGGAACACTTCAGAATCGTGTTTTCGCCATACTAACCTTGGGTTCTTGGTGCTGTGCGCGAACTGAAACCCCTCCCGGTCGCTAAAAACACGTTGTTTGCTTGAAAAAAACTGGTTTTTTGAACTCGTTTTTTTATTTTGGCTCGAACCCCTTTTTGACAAAGTTCTTGATACTTACTTGGTTCTTACTACGGAACACTTCAGAATCGTGTTTTCGCTATACTTTTCTTGGGTCCTCGGCGCTGTGCGCGAACTGAAACCCATCCTGGTCGCTGAAAACACGTTTTTTGCCTGATAAAAACTGTTTTTATAAACACGTTTTTTTAATTTTGGCACCAACCCATTTTTAACAAAATTCTTGATGTTTACTTGGTTCTAACTACGTAACCATTCTGAAGAAAACTGGTTTTTTGAACACGTTTTTCAATTTTAGAACCAACCCATTTTCACAAAATTCTTGATACTTACTTGGTTCTAACTACGGAATTCTTTATTAGATTTTCGATCTGTTTGCGGAATCGTGTTTTCGCCATACAAACCTTGGGTTCCCGGCGCTGTGCGCGAACTGCAACCACTCCTGGTCGCTGAAAACACGTTTTTTATCTGATAAAAACTGTTTTATTTAACACGTTTTTTAATTTTGGAACCAACCCCTTTTTGACAAAATTCTTGATACTTACTTGGTTCTAACTACGGAATTCTTCATAAGATTTTCGATCTGTTTAAGGAATTGTGTTTTCGCCATACTAACCTTGGGTTCCCGGCGCTGTGCGCGAATTAAAATCCCTCCTGGTCGCTGAAAACACTTTTTTGGTTGAAAAAAACTAGTTTTTTGAACTCGTTTTTTTATTTTGGCTCGAACCCCTTTTTGACAAAGTTCATGATACTTACTTGGTTCTTTCTACGGAATTCTTTATAAGATTTTCGATCTGTTTGCGGAATCGTGTTTTCGCCATACTAACTCTGGGTTCCCGGTGCTGTGCGCGAACTGAAACCCCTCCTGGTCGCTAAAAACATGTTTTTTGCTTGAAAAAAACATGTCTTTTGCTTGAAAAAAACTGATTTTTTGAACTCGTTTTTTTGTGTTCCGTAGTTAGAACTAAGTAAGTATCTAGTACTTACTTAGTTCTTACTACGGAACACTTCAGAATCGTGTTTTCGCCATACTAACCTTGGGTTCTTGGTGCTGTGCGCGAACTGAAACCCCTCCCGGTCGCTAAAAACACGTTGTTTGCTTGAAAAAAACTGATTTTTTGAACTCGTTTTTTTGTGTTCCGTAGTTAGAACTAAGTAAGTATCTAGTACTTACTTAGTTCTTACTACGGAACACTTCAGAATCGTGTTTTCGCTATACTTTCCTTGGGTTCCTGGCAATGTGCGCGAACTGAAACCCTTCCTGGTCGCTGAAAACACGTTTTTTGCCTGATAAAAACTGTTTTTTTAAACACGTTTTTTTAATTTTGGCACCAACCCATTTTTAACAAAATTCTTGATGTTTACTTGGTTCTAACTACGGAACCATTCTGAAGAAAACTGGTTTTTTGAACACGTTTTTCAATTTTAGAACCAACCCATTTTCACAAAATTCTTGATACTTACTTGGTTCTAACTACGGAATTCTTTATTAGATTTTCGATCTGTTTGCGGAATCGTGTTTTCGCCATACAAACCTTGGGTTCCCGGCGCTGTGCGCGAACTGCAACCACTCCTGGTCGCTGAAAACACGTTTTTTATCTGATAAAAACTGTTTTATTTAACACGTTTTTTAATTTTGGAACCAACCCCTTTTTGACAAAATTCTTGATACTTACTTGGTTCTAACTACGGAATTCTTCATAAGATTTTCGATCTGTTTAAGGAATTGTGTTTTCGCCATACTAACCTTGGGTTCCCGGCGCTGTGCGCGAATTAAAATCCCTCCTGGTCGCTGAAAACACTTTTTTGGTTGAAAAAAACTAGTTTTTTGAACTCGTTTTTTTATTTTGGCTCGAACCCCTTTTTGACAAAGTTCATGATACTTACTTGGTTCTTTCTACGGAATTCTTTATAAGATTTTCGATCTGTTTGCGGAATCGTGTTTTCGCCATACTAACTCTGGGTTCCCGGTGCTGTGCGCGAACTGAAACCCCTCCTGGTCGCTAAAAACATGTTTTTTGCTTGAAAAAAACATGTTTTTTGCTTGAAAAAAACTGATTTTTTGAACTCGTTTTTTTGTGTTCCGTAGTTAGAACTAAGTAAGTATCTAGTACTTACTTAGTTCTTACTACGGAACACTTCAGAATCGTGTTTTCGCTATACTTTCCTTGGGTTCCTGGCAATGTGCGCGAACTGAAACCCTTCCTGGTCGCTGAAAACACGTTTTTTGCCCGAAAAAAGTGGTTTTTTTGACCACCCTCAAAAATTTTCTTCATCCCTTATTCCTGAAAACGTCCCAGTTACCTGGCCCGCGCCGAGACGCTTCTCCTGACACCTCGCACGCGCGTCTAGCTCCAGGGAATCTGCAAAAAATTCAAATAAATTTGCCCGCCCACCCGCCCTTATCTATGTAGGGAAGAAGGGAAGGGATTTTGACGAAATATTTTAAATTTTCATTTTGCTATCAGGAAACTTGCTTGGCCCCCACAAACATTATATTTTGTTTCTCGGCCCGGCTCGCACCACATTTAAAGGAAAGCGAGCAAAAAAAAAAAAAAAAACGCAAACTTTTTAACTTAATTTTAAAAGTTTTAGAACTTTAACTAGTCACCTAAAAAATCTAAAGTACCGTAAAATGGGGTGAATAGGGACAAAATCGAACTTGTCACTGAAATTAATCGATGTTGTAGGACGAATACAATATTGATAACTCTTTCCAAGGGTTTCCGGCAGTTAATACTTTTCGTAAATGTTAAAAATATCCCCAGAATTAGTTAAAATTTAGATATTTTAACAAAAATATAGGCTGTCCCTATTCATGCTTGAAGTGGGGTGACCTGGAACGTGACATGGGTAACTTGGGAAAAACTAGTAGGGTTGTCTCTTTCCTATTTAAAAAAAGAACTAATTACCTTCTGCTAAAAGATTAATTTTCTTCGATATCTTGCAGAAAGCTACTTAGCGTTATAATATTATAAAATCTCTGTAAAAATGTGCATACATGTTTATGTTTTTCGTTAATTTTCTAAAAAAAATGATGAACCAATTTTGATAAAATTTATTATGAGGCCTGCTCTGATGTTATATCCTATCATACAAAAAAAATCATCAAAATCAATTCACGATAATGACGGAGTAATAGCGCCACATACAAACCAAACAAAAAACATACAGTCGAATTTAGAACCTCCAGGTTTTTTTTAAGTTGAAAATAAAAGCGTAAAGAAATTTAAAGAATATAGAAACCTATAAATGTAAAATATTAAAATGCATAAAACAACGAAGACCCATACATTGTTAGTTCAACACACTACGTATTTTTATTAGTTGTTTGTAGGCTTGTTTTTGAAATCATACAAGTTCGTACCTATGTATCTCTTATTACTTCTCATTAGTTCGCCTTGTACGCTTGCTTGTATATAAGTTTAAAATAAATAAAATGAAAATGCCTTATTCTAATAAAAAGTGAAATCCTGCAAAACAATGCGATAAAATGTTCAATTCATGTTGTAGCAGCCCTGACCCTATTCAAACTTTACCGTTCCTAATCAACTTTCATATGTCCCTATTTACCAAGTATAGGCGACTCTATTTGTACTTTAGCCGTCCCTTGTCACCCCGTTACCGTATTTATTCACCTCGAAAAAATAAACAATCCCAGAGGTTTAAAAAAAAAACGATTTCAAACAAAAACTATGTAAAATCTAGACTAACTCTTTTTGTGTAGCTTCTTAAAGATATTATATCGTTGGCTAACTCCACACGTTGTCAAAAAAACACTAGAATTTCAAAAAACGGGCAACTTAAGGGACGATACCGAAACCTCACATCTACAGTCTTATTTGAAAGAAGATTTTTGACACCTTTTACTAACTTCACAACGCTTCGGTGTTGCCAGTTAGAAGATAATATATTCTACTTTTAGAAGAAAAAAAAGGTAGCAATTGGAAGTTCTTGTTTTTTTATTTTGTGGCTTCGAAACTAGATTCCTCGATTTGACCCTATTTACCTCTGAGTCCTTATTCACCCCGTTTTACGGTAGGTGCACATCTGTACGGTGCAACCGCACATTATGCAATTCAGCAGTTTACGCCGCACATACATTTCGATTCAACTCATAATACAGTTCAGTTCGCGTTAGGCTATCAAGTCAGCCAGGCGTTCTCGTTACAGCCAACAAGGGCCGCGTCACTCACTTCATTTGCCACACCATCAGTCCATTAAGCTCATTTTACCTATAAGTACTTTTGGGACAATACAGTAGTGTTCTAGTACTTACCTTCTTTTATTTCATTCACCTCCCATCTAAAGGTAATGTAGGGTCTAGCAAGAGATCATACAACATCTATTGATCTATTTTAACAATAGCGTGACTTTGTTTGTTTAAACAAATTAATTGACCTGACCATTTCGTTTACTTATAAATTATAGCTTTATTGAGCTGTAATTTCTAGTATTAGATAGCTGATTATCTGACAGAGACTTTTAATTAGAACCTTATTTATACTGGTAACCCAGTATACAATAAAATAAAACTTACACTAACACATTTACAAATTAAATAAGACACGGTTAAATCAGTTCCGACAATGATTCGTACTCCGCCGAAGTCTGACGCATCGCCTACCGGAAATAACGGGACGAAGACGGGCCCCTCGAAAATTACCCAGGTGCGGAAGAGTAGAAGTGACATCGAGGCAAAAATTAATACTCCTCCAACACAAAAGCCGAAGCTCACTGCACCGGTTGCTGAGGCTCGAGCCCTGCTGCTGAAAGCGAGGGCACAGCTCGACTTATCAGGGAACATTAAGTCCACCATAAAACAGACTGTGATTGAGTGTCTGAAGTCGCTTTACGAGATTGTTAAGAAAGTTGATAAATCTGGGGAAACAGAAGAAAAAGACAAAGGAAATAGGCAGGTAGGAGTATCTGAAGACAAAACCTCGAGGATACTGGAAGAAATTTTGGATATTAAAGAAATACTAAAGAAAAACGAAAAAGAAGAACTGTCTGCCAGAATAGAAAAAACAAAACTGGAGATAAGCGACAAAATCGATGCGCAGATGGTCGAAATTAAGGATCTAAAGACCGAGTCAAAAATACAAGCTGAGAAAATAGGTGCTCGAATGGGAAGTCTCGGTACATACGCACAAGTTGCTGCGACGCCGCTGCCTCATTCACCTATTAGAAGAAATTTGCACTCAATTATAGTGTCATCAGCATTCGAGGGTGATACATCAGACACCGTAGTCGAAAAGATTCGGGAGGCCGTCGATGCAAAGAGCACGGGACTTAAAATCGACCACCTGCGCAGAGCAAAGAACCAGTCGGTCGTTATAAGCTGCTCCGAAAAGGAAGACCTAGGAAAAGTGTCGGCAAAGCTGAAAAACTCCAGGGGGGATCTGAAAGTCGAGGAGGCCACAAATAAGAACCCACTAGTGGTCGTCAGGGATGTAATGAATTACATAACTGACGACGACTTGGTGACGGCAATTGGATCCCAGAACGGACACCTCCTGGAAGGCGCCGAAATCTGCACGGGTGACATCCAGGTCACATATAGACGAAGTGCGAGGAATCCGCTGACGAGTCACGTGGTTTTGCGTGTCAAACCAGTGATTTGGCAGCGGCTGACCTCAGCGGGCCGAATCCACGTGGATCTGCAGAGGGTGGTTGTAAAGGACCAGAGCCCGCTGATCCAATGCACAAAGTGCCTCGGTTACGGACACAGTAGGAAATACTGCAAAGAACCAGCAGTCCTTTGCAGCCACTGCGGCGAACCGCACACTAGAGCAGAATGTCCTGGATTCACCCTAAACGAGGAACCAAAGTGCAGAAACTGCAGTCAGGCAAAAAAGGACGCAGCACATAACGCTTTCGACATCGAGTGTCCCACACGTAAAAAATGGGATGCGGTGGCCAGACTGTCAATAGCATATTGCTAAAGTTGTGTTGGGGGCAGAAGCAAATAAGGAAAATATGCTATACCACATCGAGCAGGCGAACCTCCAAAGGGGAAAACTTGAAACCGAGGAACTAAACACTATCCTGGGGGGCTTCGCCCAGAGGATCAGCAAGTCGTACGGGACGGTCTCAATGAATTCAGCTCAAATCCCGACAGGACTGCTACCACGTTACCTGATAGTAAATAAAGTAGCATCCCTTTACGAGGCGAAGAGAGGGAAGCCTCAGCAAATTCTTGGGGACCGTTCTGTCGAGCAAAAAGCGAGCTTCTTGGCGAGGCCTCATCCAGCTGAGGAGGAAATCCTCGGCTTCCAGTGCTTAGAGAGTAACGCGGAGGTACGGTTGCGCTTGGGGGAGGGTACAGTACAAACTTTTACAGACGAGAGCAAAATCGATGGAAAAGTTGAGGCTGCCCTTTCCTGGTGGAAAGGGTCAGTCGTAACTAAAATCAAAAAATGTAAGCTCGAGGAGTACTGTGCCGTCTTTCAGGCGGGGCTGTGCGCTGTGCTCACTGCACTAGAAACGATCGCAAAAAGCCCCGATGAAGAGTTCAGCATTTCACAAAACCATTCCGACATAAAATTAAATGTAAAAAATAGTAGTAACACAAAGACATATTCAGATACACGTAGCAAACTTTTAGAATTCTGTTTAAAAATAATAAAAACAGCTATAAATAGAAACAAACATAGTTAAAGAAAGTAACACTGTAAATATAATGATCTATATTATACTAGCGTTACATAAAATAAAAGAAAATAAATAACAACAAGAAATACAAGCAAACACGTAAGATCTGCAGTCCTATCCTGCATAGAAGAAACATAAGAAATAGAAGAAATTAAAAACCAACCAAATTAACATTAACATTTAAAGGTTTTACAAAAAATATCGATATTAAAATATAATAAAAGAAGAACAAGCCTCCGACCACAATATCGGAGAAAAACCGTGAAAACTTAAAAAAAAAAAAAAAAAAAACCTAACCGCCGCACCGGTCCGCAGAGCAATGGTCGTCGACGCGTACCTGAAAGCAAAAGAAGAGTATGAGTGCCAAGCCAAGAAAGCCCAGGTAGCCAGTTGGAAATCTTTCTGCGAAAAACAAGATGGGGAAAGCCTATGGGAGGGCATCTATAGAGTCATCAGAGGGACCACCAGGAGACAAGAAGATCTGACCCTAACGAGCGATGTTGCATTCCTGAACCCAAAGGAATCGGCAGCCTTACTCGCCGACACATTCTATCCAAAGGACACAGAGGAAGAGGACAACCCAGATCACCGACTAACTAGAGAAGCAGCCAGACGGGTAAATGAATGGTGCCATGATGAATATCATGACCCACCATTTACACCGCTGGAGCTGAAGACAGCCGTGGAACACTTCAATCCCAAGAAAGCCCCCGGAGTGGATGGATTTACGTCGGACATCTGCTGTCGAGCGATCTGCCAGGACCTGGACGCTTTCCTTGCCCTGTACAACAAATGCCTTGAATTGGCGCATTTCCCAGACATCTGGAAAGAGGCAACGGTGGTGGTCCTCAGAAAACCGGGCAAGGAAAATTATACGAACCCCAAGTCATATAGACCGATAGGTCTCCTGCCGGTCTTGGGGAAGGTCCTGGAGAGGATGGTGGTGGCGAGGATCAAATGGCAGCTTGTGCCGCGGTTTAGTACTCGTCAGTTTGGCTTTACGCCCCAGAAGAGCACCGAGGACGCTCTCTATACTCTAATAAAGCACGTGAAGGATAAGTTGAGGCTGAAGAAGCTAATTGTCCTGGTGTCATTGGATATAGAGGGTGCCTTCGATAGCGCCTGGTGGCCGGCAATCAAAGTCAGGCTGGCTGAGGAAAAGTGCCCGGTAAATACTAGGAGGCTACTAGATAGTTACCTTGACAGCAGAAAAGTAAGGTTAAGGTATGCTGGGGAAGAATGCACAAGAGAGACGAACAAGGGCTGTGTCCAAGGGTCAATTGGCGGTCCCATCTTTTGGAATGTTGTACTTGACCCACTATTGCAAGATCTAGAAAATAAGAGTTTCTTTGTTCAAGCGTTTGCGGACGATATAGTTTTGGTCGTGGATGGCGACACAGCGGCTGAAGTCTCTAGAACTGCCAATGCAGCCCTCGCCCAGCCAATTGCCAGGGACCGAGTAGGGCTCGGCGACCACCGCCAAGTCCACCAACCACTCAGCCATGGTCTGCATCAGCAGATCCTGGGCTGTTCTGCAGTGGTTGGTGTTCGCCTGGAGGATGCGATGATCGACCCTATCCATCAATCGACATCGCACCCTCTTCCTCCGGCGCCACCGCCGTTCCTGCCTCGGGAACGACGGTGCTAGCAGCAGGCGCGATCGGCGCCTGCGCTTTGCCCCTCTTAGGGGGAGGATTACACATCCTCCCCCTCGTCACGTGGCCTGCCGGGCAGCCACTGGCGGTGCACACTGCGCAGTGCGGCGTGGCGGCCGTGCAGGAGGCAGCTTTGTGACCCTCCTTGCCACAGCGGTAGCAGGTTTGAGATCTGTCGACCGCTGAAGGGCACAGGGCTCGGGTGTGCCCTATGCCGCAGCACCTGAAGCAGCGCAGGGGCTGGTCTTCAAGTGCTCGGACTGCACCCGAGCTGAACCCGACCAAGAGCCGTCCCTTACCAAGGACGACTTTGGCGGCGGCGACCGGGCACTCGAGACGGATAGTTCCCATGCCGCCGCGGCCGGGCCTGATGTCCCGGCCCTGCACCGCTGTGACGCTGCAGCCCCCAATAGCTGCGACTGCCGCCACCACCTCCTCCTTGGTGACCGAGTCGTCAAGATCGGTCACCTCGATGGTCACCGACTTGACAGGTCGGGCCACCTTGGCCGCGTCCGCAATGACCTCCTGCAGCTTGGCTGCAAAGAGGTCAGCGCTTGCGTTTCCCTCCGCGCCAGGGAACTCGAAAATTCGAGCCCCGGCTTGGGTCCTGCGGCAGGAGACTTTGCCGATTCCCAGTTGGGTGGGATCGGCGTTAGCCCGCGCCCGCACCAATATTGACGCGTACGTCTCCCCTCGTTCCGCGGCCTCCGCGGTGAGCGTCACGACGACGGCCGCGGACTTCGGGGGAACCAATTTCCCCTTTCTCTTCCCTGTGCCGGTCGCCTGCGACTGGCTGGGAGGCGTGGTAACGGGGGCGACAGGAACGGCCGTTGCCGCTTTTCTTCCCCTGCCCCTCCTCCTTCCCTTCCCGGTCGTCTGCGACTGGCTGGGAGTCGTGGTGGCCGTGGTGGCTGCGACAGCAGGGGCGGCTGTCGCCGTCTTCTTTCCTCTGCCCTTTCCCTTCCCGACCACTTCGGTCCA
This sequence comes from Melanchra persicariae, assembly GCA_947386135.1. Lineage (NCBI taxonomy): Eukaryota > Metazoa > Arthropoda > Insecta > Lepidoptera > Noctuidae > Melanchra > Melanchra persicariae. The sequence goes on along the minus strand of OX376672.1, from coordinate 12,755,850 downwards.
ACCCTGCTGGTTGGACGGAGTAGTGGAAGGGAGAAGGGCGTCCTCCCCTTGCGAAGACGGCCCCGGCTCGCTTTGCCTCTTGTCCGCGGCAAGCGGCGGTCGGAGGCGTTGCTCCGGCAAGAGCCGGTCCTCTATTCCTGCTAAGCAGGCTCGCGTGAAGGCCCTCTCCTCCATAACCACCTTGCGGATGACATCCTCAAGGTTGGAGGCGGGGGCCTCTGCCGCTGGTCTTGGTTCGGTCTGATGTGGCCGAGCCGTGGCTTCAGCTAGCTTCGTATGAAGCTGGCTGACCTCCAACTGCAGCCGATTGACTGTCACCTGCAGTTGCCGCGTTTCGTCAGTCGCCTTGCGCTGGACCAGCTCCATAACGATACCGCGCATGCTCGCGGCCCGACACTTAAGGGCCTTTTGGAAGGTCCCTTTTAAATTTGAGGACTTGGAGGCGACCTCAACGATCTCCTCCTCGTCCTCCTCCGCCATCTGCTGCAGCTCGGCCAAGGAGTGGTCCGCGTACAGAACGCGGGACGCACCGTACCCGGACTTGGCCCGAGCAGCACGCGCCCGTTGCTCCTTCGCAACGACCCGCTCCTCCAGCTCCTGCTGGTGCAGCTCCCGCCGAGCCAGGTCGAGCTGACGTTGGGCGTCCGCAAGACCCACCTCGTGGGTGTCTGCAGCTATTGACGGCCTTTTGGCTTTCGACCGCCTGGACGAGCCCGAAGAGCCCTCTGACCCATCCTTACGGAAGGCCCGCTTGCGCCACCGGGAGTCGCCCGCATCCGAGACACTCGTGACGGACTGGTCGTCAGAGTCCAAAAACTCGACTGCACCTTCAGAGAAGCTAGCCGCAGACGGCGCGCGGCTAGCCTCTGACGCCGAAGCGACGGAGTGGCCCTGAAAAGGACCTTTTGGTTGGCCCTGAGAAGGGCCTTTTGGTTGGCCCTGAGAAGGGCCTTTGGGTTGGCCCTGAGAAGGGCCTTTGGGTTGGCCCTGAGAAGGGCCTTTTGGTTGGCCCTGAGAAGGGCCTTTGGGTTTTAAAAAGCGCCCGAAGGCGTCCCGCGGGGGTGTAGGCATGGCCACCGCAGGATCGTAGTTAAAAAGGCAAGATGAATGTGTACTACGAAAGCACAGAGCACTTTGGCCGAACCCCAGTCTGCCACTCCGTTACGGTGACAGAACTGGGTCGTTTCCAGGGGACGCGACGTGGACGCAAGCTCTGTGGGGGGTCCCCAAACGTAACCTAACCTTTTTTTTTTTTTTTTTTTTTGTTTGCGCTGGGAAAAAATGCATTACGCATACCCTCCCGTTGGGGGAATGGGAGGGGTATGTGGGACTCTCCGGGCCAAGGCCCGGTATACCCACTAAAACAACCCAGCGGCATTCCCGCATCGTCTGAGTGGAGGGGGACTGGGAGATCGGCATAGCCTTTACGTCCAGTCCCTCTCCGACGTCTGCCCGCCTATACGGCGGGCCCTGCACGCCCTCAACCTAACCTAACCTAACCTAACCTTGGGTTTCTGGCGCTGTGCGCGAACTGAAACCCCTCCTGGACGCTGAAAACACGTTTTTTGTATGATGAAAACTGTTTTTTTAACACGTTTTTTAATTTTGGAACCAACCCCTTTTTGACAAAATTCTTGATACTTACTTGGTTCTTACTACGGAATTCTTTATTAGATTTTCGATCTGTTTGCGGAATCGTGTTTTCGCCATACTAACCTTGGGTTCTCGGTGCTGTGCGCGAACTGAAACCCCTCCTGGTCGCTGATAACACGTTTTATGCTTGAAAAAAACTAGTTTTTTGAACTCGTTTTTTTATTTTGGCTCGAACCCCTTTTTGACAAAGTTCTTGATACTTTTTTGGTTCTTACTACGGAACACTTCAGAGTCGTGTTTTCGCCATACTAACCTTGGGTTCTTGGTGCTGTGCGCGAGCTAAAACCCCTCCCGGTCGCTAAAAACACGTTTTTTGCTTGAAAAAACTGGTTTTTTGAATACGTTTTTTTATTTTGGCTCGAACCCCTTTTTGACAAAGTTCTTGAAACTTACTTGGTTCTTACTACGGAACACTTCAGAATCGTGTTTTCGCCATACTATCCTTGGGTTTCTGGCGCTGTGCGCGAACTGAAACCCCTCCTGGACGCTAAAAACACGTTTTTTGTATGATAAAAACTGTTTTTTTAACACGTTTTTTAATTTTGTAACCAACCCCTTTTTGACAAAATTTTTGATACTTACTTGGTTCTAACTACGGAATTCTTTATTAGATTTTCGATCTGTTTAAGGAATTGTGTTTTCGCAATAGTAACCTTGGGTTCCCGGCGCTGTGCGCGAATTAAAACCCCTCCTGGTCGCTGAAAACACGTTTTATGCTTGAAAAAAACTAGTTTTTTTAACTCGTTTTTTTATTTTGGCTCTGTACTGTTCGTGCACTTAACTTGTTATCGGCTCACTGCCTAACTCGCCGCACGCGCGTCTTCCAGCTTCGTGGTTCCAAGCAAAGTGACTGAGGGAGTATGCCCCGCTCCCCCACCATACTATAGCGCGCGGCGTGTACGCATGAGACGACAGAACTATATAATAAAATCTACAAACACTACATCTCTTCCTTATTTTAATGAAAGTTTTAGATATAATAATAATTTGTATTATATAGTAACATCTTTAATAGTGCATCATAACAACCTTCTACATTGACATCACAAAGGTAATGTACTCTTTAGTTTAAAACTATTTTGATCAATGTCCGCCACTTTTCGCCAAGCGGGTCAGATATTACCTTTTCCAATAACTTTTCAAATATCATAATCAACTAAAGTTTACGATTCAGCATAACATTAATAGCATCAATAATCTTTCCAATATTCTGGTTTTAACAAACACTTTGTTATAACTAACTAATTTAATACTTCCTTCACTTCCCAATTAATCTTTTATTATTAACATTTAACCTCATAACACTTCGCTTTTTCCTGTTCCTTACTTCCTTCGCTTTTCTAATGACAATTTATCAACTATAACTAACATTATGCTTCCTAGTTCTTAATTTTAAGCATAACCTAAATCATACATCAGATTTTCATCTATTTTAGTAATTTATTCTTCGTTAGCAAGTTCTTTGCTTCTAATTTATTACTTCTTAAGTTATAATTCTTCTATTCCTCATCTTCTCTTTCTGGAACTTCTGTTTCGTCCTCTCTTATTACTTTCCATTCTCCTTCTACCTTTTTTTAGGTGTACTATATTTCGTCTCAAACGTTGTCCTGTTTCCTCGTTTTCTACCTCAACATCGCCTCCCATTCGTGATTTAACTGTATATTGTGTTGGTTCAAAATTTGTACTAAGTTTATTTGCTTTATTCATATCTTTGATATATACTTTCTCTCCTGGTTCTAGGTCAATGTCTTGTGCTTTCCTTCTTCTGTCCGCGTACTCTCTCCCTCTATCCTTCTGTTCTCTGTCCTTGTCTCGTAAGTCCATGTCATCATTCCTATGCTCAACGTCATCGATCATAGGTATTTTATCCCTGATTTTCCTCTGGAAGAACAACTCTGCTGGTGTTTTTCCTGTGACTGTACGGGGGCTATTATTGTACATAGTCAGATAATCGACCAACGATTCTCTCCAGTGAATTTTATTTTCAGCCTGGCATATTCGTAGTCGTTTCAGTATACTTCTGTTCTGGCGCTAAACTTTTTGAATTTCTAGATCTTCATTAGAACAACGCTCAATATCGCTCAATGATACCGCTATGGGTCTAACATGCTCGATTATGTTTTGTACATAATCGACATTTGGGGCACTATTTTCCAGGGTGAGTTTACATAGTCTAGAAAGAGGATCAGAAATGTTGTTTTTCCCCGGGCGATAAATAACCTTATACTGGTATGATTGTAACCGGAGCATCCATCTTTCGATTCTCGCACACGGTTTTGGCTTTGGACTAAATATCACTTCCAGAGGCTTGTGATCAGTCACCAAGTCGAATTCTTTTCCGTAACGGAACATGTGGAAGTGTTCTACCGCCTATACCAGTGCTAATGCCTCTTTTTCAGTCTGACAATAGCGGCGTTCGCAATCGGTAAGAGTTTTATTTCCAGATGCAGTAAGTAACACGTGGTCCAGAATCATTTTCCTGTACTAGAATAGTACCTATAGCAACCGGACTTGCATCGGCAAATACAAGTGTTCTATCTTGTACATTATAATAGCCCAAGTCAGATATGACAGCAAGGTCAACTTTTAAAGAGTTAAAAGAAGCTTGCTGACTCTCTCCCCACAACTCACGTATATCAGCGTTTCTACCAAATTTATTACGAAGCAATTGTTTAAGAGGTTCTGTTTTTGTAGCTAAGGTAGGAATCCATTTACCCACGTAATATATCAAGCCCATAAAGCTTTGTATTTCTACTTCGTTTATACTGAGAATACATTTTTCATGCCTTTATATAACATTATTGGCTTCTAACACTTCAGTGACTTTTTCAAGTCTGGCATCATGTTCTGTTCGATTTTTTCCATACACTAAGATGTCATCAATGAAGTTAATAACCCCTATACAAGGTAAGAGAATACGCTCAAGAGTTTTCTGAAATATTTCCGGAGCACAAGAAATACCGAACATCATCCTTTTGTACCGGTAAAGACCTTTGGCTGAGATGAACGTTGTGATGGATCTGGAATCTGGATGAAGTTCCAATTAGTGGAAAGCATCACAAATATCCAATTTACTGAAAATAACCGCATCTCTTATCTTCGGTAGCAACTGATCCATCGTCGATAACGGGTGGTTTTCGCGTTTTATTGCTGAATTTGCTCGTCGCATATCTATACATAGGCGGATATCTCCATTCTCTTTCAATATGGGAACTATAGGCGATATTCATTCTGAAGGGCCATCAACTTTTTCAATTATGTCTTTTTCAAGAAGTTCATTTATTTTAGCATTAACTTTGCCTTCTAGAGGAATTGGTATACGTCTATAAGGCTGTGCAATCGGTTTTACTTTATCATCTATTGGAATGTGTATTAGAACATTTTTTAATTTTGGAAATACTTAACTTCGTATTTCATTTACTGCTACACCAATCCTTAATACTCCTAATGCCAAGGCTGTCGCTTTTCCTAATAAATTTCTAGTGCCATTTTTGACTACGTAGAAAATTGAATGCTGAGTTTTTCCTGCAAGTTCTATTGAAGATTTAAAAGCTCCTGACGTTAGGTTTGCCATTGTTACACGAAATAGGTCACAAAACGGGCACCATCCGTTCTATGACTTCGGAAAACACATTTATGCAAGCTTCCATCATCACTTATCATAATACTTCTGGTCATGAACGGGCATCATCCGTTCTAACCAACATAATTCATCATAATACTTCTACCTAGTCATGAACGGGCATCATCCGTTCTGACTAACCTTTCCGAAAGCTTCAATCATTACTGATCATAACACTTCTAGTCATGAACGGGCATCATCCGTTCTGACTAACCTTTCTGAAAGCTTCAATCATTACTGATCATAACACTTCTAGTCATGAACGGGCATCATCCGTTCTGACTAACCTTTCCGAAAGCTTCAATCATTACTGATCATAACACTTCTAGTCATGAACGGGCATCATCCATTCTGACTAACCTTTCCGAAAGCTTCAATCATTACTGATCATAACACTTCTAGTCATGAAGTTTAAGTAATAAATATTAATCAGTTAATCATGTATTTGAGGATTAGTTTTTTATTTTTTTAGTTATGTATACATACATCTATTAATTGCATGTGTCTGCATTGTATCCTACATAAGTAAGATGTGGAAACGTCATGGATTGTACATTTATCTATAGTTTAAACCATATTGATGTGTAAATACAATGTACGATTGTTTGTTTTCCCAAATAAAATAAAATAAAATAAAAATGAACGGGCATCATCCGTTCTGACTAACTTCCCTATGTACGCAATGTAACCGTAATTAATAGAATAATTCAACCCATTAATCAACATCTTATCGCTCAAAATATGTAAACAATACGGCATAAATGTCATCTCATATGCCTGTTTTACGGGGAGTCTCTAAAAAAGTTTAAGTTGCTCACTTTGCAGTCAAGACGCCTACTACTTCAAACCATGATGCTTCACGGATTGGTTCATAACAAGTTTAACTGTATCGAACTAATAAATAGTATTTCTTATGTTGTGCCTAGAACTGTTGTAAGGCGGGAGGTACGTGCTTACTCGCTTTTTGCAACGACTATTAGCCGAACCAATGCTGGTGAGCGAGCTCCACTCCGTCGATTAGTAAAAATTTATAATAACCACTGTGGGGATGTAGTGTTATTGAAACAACTGTTCTCAAGCGATTACCTTTAATTACTGACTGCAAGAGTATAAATGTGTTAATATATTAATAGAAGATACATTCATATGGATAGGGTCATAGACCTTATACTATAGGTAGTACTACTACACCTCACCTCAGGGGTGATAGAAAAAAAAAAAAAAAATATATAGTTTTTTTTTTTTTTTTTTTTTTTTTTTTTAAATATAACTTAATATCATTTCTTATGTTACCAAAGGTTTGGTTCTATTTTTATGGATTAAATAGGGTTTATTAAATTTTAATATTTCTACATTAACACCTAAATCATTTAAAACAACAAATGGTCCCTCCCATTGAGGATCTAACTTATTAGCTATTTCATTTCTAATTAAAATTTGTTGTCCTTTACTGTATGTCACATTATTTAAAGACTTATCATAACAACTCTTACGGTTTTGTTTACTTATAAGTAGATTATTACGAGCATCTTGATGTGCTACTTGTAACCTATACTTAAGATCTAAAGGATAACTTTCTGGATTATACAATGGTTCTATGTACTGACTAACTCTAGATGGTACTATACTAGCTCTACCAAATACCAGTTCGAATGGTGTGTACTTTGTCTCTGTATGAACTGTATTGTTGAAACTGTAACACCAAAATGGTAGCCAGTGACTCCATGTGTCTTTTTGACCATTACACTGTATTCGTAAAAACGATCCTAAATTTTCATGTGAATTTTCGAGCGCACCGATGGATTGATGGTGATACGCTGTAGACATTAATTTATTTATACATAAAAGTTTACATACCTGTTCCATTACTGACGATACAAATTCTGTTCCACGATCAGTTGCGATGGTATTAGGTATTCCAAATCTTAAAATAAAATTATTAACTAATGCTTTAGCAATACTTACGGTTTCCTTCGTTTTCAAAGGATAGGCCTCTACGAACTTAGTAAGCTCGCACTGCAGTGTCAAAATATAACAATTTCCTTCAATGTCTTTTTCTATTGGACCTACGACGTCCAGATAAATTTTTTCAAAAGCATGTGAAGCCGTTGTAGTTATCTCCATGGGCGCCTTGATATACCTACAATGCTTCATTTTCTGACATTTAATGCATTTACTCACAAATTGTCTAATATCGTTGTCTAAGCCTGGCCAGTAAAAATGTCTCTTAATATTATTGGTCATCCTACGTACTCCTGCATGTCCTGCGGTAGGTAGTAGGTGAAAGTCATGTAAAATATACTTTCTTTTTTCTTCATTATAAATTCTCCTAACTCCTCTCAATACATAAATACGTGGACCGGTCCAATCCTTATTGTCTTTTATCTCTTTTAATACATCTTTAATAAAACTCTCATATTCCTTATTTTTTACTATGCATAGCTCATTTATACCTATTCGTTTACAAAAATGACCTAACTTAGTCACAAATTCGGCTCGCGTAAGTTGTGCTCTAAAGTTAAGATTAATATACAACATCTTCTTTCGATTGTTATAAATAAAACATTCCTTTTCTTCATCTATATTATTTTGTCTTTTTAATTTATTTAATTTTTCACTTCCTATAAAACTCATTTCTACAGAATTATTCGGAATTTTTAGTACCTCAACTACTCGTGGTTGATCAGGCCACGTTTCGTCTCGTTTACTAAAACTAGGTGTATCCAATTGTTTTCCTACATCTAAACGTTTTTTCTGAGCTCTAGTCATAACTAAAGAAATTTCATTATTCATCTGTTTTAAAGTATCCGATGTTATATTAATTCTAGATAATGCATCTGCTATGCTATTATCTTTTCCTTTTAAATATAAAATTTTAAAATCGTATTCTTCTAGTGCTAGTCTAAATTTAAGTAGTCTGCTAGATGGGTCCTTCATTGAAAATAAATATATTAAAGGCTTATGGTCTGTCATAATTGTAAATGATTTACCGTATACATAGGGTCTAAAATACTTTACAGCCCAAACAATTGCAACTAACTCTTTCTGAATGGTTGGATAATTGAGTTCAGCTTTATTCAGAGGTCTGCTAGCATAAGCTACAGGTTTCATATTTTGATTGCACAAGACTGCTCCAATAGCCGTCCCTGACGCATCTGTTTGAATGACAAACTCATTATTTTCTGAAAAATCTGGAAAATCTAATACTGGTGGTGTACTTAAAGCATGTTTCATTGCTTCAAACGCACTTTGACACTCTTCAGTCCAAACAAATGGTACATGTTTTCTAGTTAATTTATTTAATGGACAAGTTATTCTTGCAAAGTTTTTAATGAATTTCCTATAATAGTTACAAAATGCTACAAATCTTTTTACTTCATCGGTATTACTTGGTACAGGGTAATTTTTCAATACTTCTACTTTAATTGGGTCGGGTAAGACTCCATTTCCTGATACTAAATGCCCTAAATAAAGAATTTCTTTCTTTAAAAAATTACATTTTTCTGGATTTAATTTTAAATTAATTTTCCTAAGTCTTTCCAAGACGTCTGTTAAGTTTTTATTATGGATATCTAAATTTCTCCCAAAGACTACTAAATCGTCTAAATATATAAAACATTTATCGTATGTTAACCCAGACATAGCAACTGACATTACTCTACTAAAAGCACTCGGACTTGTTTTTAATCCCATAGGTAGCCTCTTCATCTGGTATTGCCCAGTACTAGTTGTAAACGCTGTATACTCTCTACTGTTTTTATCTAAAGCTACTTGGTAATATCCTTGATTAAGATCTAAATGCGAAAAATAGACTGAGCCAGAGAGCGAATCCAAAATTTCCGTAATACTTGGCAAAGGAAATTTATCGTCTACAATACGGTCATTAAGCTTCCGATAATCGACCACTAGTCGCCATTTTTTATCGTTGCTACTTTTTTTTGGTACCAGTAAAACAGGACTCGACCATTCACTCTTCGCCTCTTCTATAATGTCATTGTCAATCATTTTTTGAATTTGCCTATTTACTTCATTTTTCAAAGAATGCGGCAATCGGTACTGCTTCGTATAAACCGGACTTGTATTTGGTTTTATAGTTATGGATTGTTCATAAACACTTGTAGTCGTTAACTTATCACCTGGTAAAAAGAAAACATCCGAATATTTAGAACATAATTCTTCAATTGATTTCCGTTCGTCCATTTTTAAATGATTTAAATTTAAAATGTTTAATAGGTTCTTTGCTCGTTCTAAACTGTTAGCGTTTGATTTAAAATTGCATAAGTGAAACTCTTCAATTGAATATATCTGTGGTTGAAAAGTTGGTAGGTAAATATCATGCTCGTTAGTGTTCAAAATTTTAACCGGTAATCTATTATTTTTTATTCGTCCAATACATCCCGCTAGAAAAACATTTTCCGCTAACTGTTCGCTATGGATAATACAGTCATTCATATTCTCAACATTTAATAGCAAATAATGTATCGACTCACTTCGTGCTGGGATATGTAACACCTCAGCTGAGTAATCTATGACATCACTTAGTTCTAATGAATAATACTTTCCATAATTAGATAGGTTAATGACATTAGTTTCTAAGTTTATATTTGAAGCGTACTGACAAAGAAAATCTAAACCTAATATTCCATCTGCCTTTAATGGTATGTTATCAAAAACATGAAGCTTGATATTAAAGTCAACAAAGTGTTGGTCATCACGATGAGTCAAGCTAAGTTGAACAAACCCTGATGAACTAATTTTACCTCCAATACCATTTATGATGGTTTCATCTCTAATTACTGCACTATCGTATGGTAACGCATCTTTTTTAATTACGGACAAAGATGCTCCGGTATCTATTAGCCAATAATATTTCCTATTACCTATGTATAATGCTAAAAATTTTGCCTTACCTTGCAAAGCTAAAATGTTATGTTTAAGATCGAAAAAACTGCATTTCGTTTGTTGTAGGCATACTATCGTTCTTATCTTGTTCATTGCTGGAATAAAATATTCTATTGGTACGACCTTTACTACGAGTTTCATTACTCGATCGATTCTCGTTCGAAGTTTGATAATCTCGTCCACGTCCGTTACCACGATAGTTATGGGATGATCGCCCACGTGAGTTATTGAAATCACGTCTGCCGAAGTTATTTGAATTATGGCTAAAATTACCTCTCAAATTATTTGAATTATGCTGATAATGATGTCCTCGACTGCGTTGGTTTAACTGCTGACTATGAGAACCACGGCCATTCCTAAAGTTGTTGTTATTGTTATGAAACTTACCTCTTCCGCGGTGTGAAAACTGCATGACATTTTCGTTGGTCGAAGTCGATGCCGATGTCAACTCTTCATCTTTCGCTGCCTGGATCGCGTCCTTTAAACTGTCATAATTACGTGCAGCAATAATCGTACTTAGTCTCGAATCCTTCAATCCATCTGCGAATCGCTTAGTTGCCAATTTTTCGTTTATGGGCTTGAGTACGGAATAACTATCAGAATTACCATTTGCTTGCGATATGGTCAGATTAGTAAATAACTTTTCTAATTCTGTTCCAAACTGATCAATTGTACGCCAGCCTTGCGTTGCGTTTTATAATCGTGATTGTATTGCAGTAAACGATTTTTTTGGTAAAAGTGCAACACGTAAATCTCTGACAAAATCGTTCACAGATGTGTAATTATTGGTTATACGTAATTTTGCATTTTCTGATAATCTACTTTTCAAAACGAATGTCATTAGTAACTTTTTCCCCGTTTCCGACAACATGTCTGCGTACATTTCTATAGAGTCAATGATACTTCTGATATTATTTTCGTTATTGGTCATTACAGGAATCAAACTACATGCCGTTTTTAAATCGAACTCCATGATTGATTCTAAATTTGGACTTGCTTCAGAAATATCACTGTCACTATCACAGTCTGATTTAATTACAGCGCACAAAACATTAATTTGCGAATAACACGATTCTATTTCGCTTTTCGTAACTGATAATGATTCTAACAATTCTGATTTTACTCCTGGTTTTGTAGATAATAGCTTTATTAATCCTTTACTTTTCTCATAAATTGTTTCAACCTCACATAATTTATTCTTAACAATATTACCCTTAAATCGTGTTTTTCCCTTTTTAATTAAATATTTCCTTATTGATATAAGATCATTTAAACAAAGTAACAATTCATCTTCCATTCCCTCATGCAAAAGTAATATATATTAATTAAACCATTTAATACATACCCGATTCTCACAGTGAATTACTGTAGTAGGGGACACAGCGTGTAAGATGATACATGATGATATACGATCACTCAAAACAAACTTAAACTGCTAATTTTTCTTAGAGTTCATTATTTTAATTCTTAATGTCTATTATCATTTTATTGTCTCTTTATTATATGATGATTCGCGAATTCATCTTACGCACTTTAATACGCACAACGCACTTGAGACGCACTTAGTATGCACTTCACTAAATAAATGATACCGCACAGCTGCCAGATGAGTATGATGAATACTCCGACTTCTACGTCATTGGAAGATTTGCTTGCTCTTCTCCGCGAATTGCTCTGGAACGGTTGAACGATCGTCGCAGGCTGTTCTGCAAAATCTGGTCCCTGATCCAGGAATGGTGACAATTCCTGTACTGCTTCCACGCAAAATATATAATGCCAAGACCCAGTAAAACGCAAATTACTATGAGGATAATACTGATCGTCGAAACATGTGCCTTCAATTCTTCAACGTGTGCATTATTGGAACCAGCAGAATTCTGGCTCACGAAGACCGTCTGTGGTAGGTTTAAGGTTCAGTTTCGCTTGTGGGAATTCTTGTTAATAAAAATACGTGTTTGCACTATGTTGATTTATTTGCGACTGGTTAAGTGACTATTTCTAATGGATATTGTGGCGACCCACACATGCATACGTACTTACTTCACTCTTTCACACATACATACATTGATTTACTCAACATACCGCCCACCAAAGGGTCTATAGCCCTTTCACAATGTCTCACAAACTTAATTAAATTAATCAGTTAAGTAATCTTACATTTCCTGGTTTGAACTAACATACAAATTCAAGTATCAATATCTATTGGTAAATAACATAACTTATTAAATGACCTCTGCATTACACTATCACCACTTTTCACAGAGTACACACGCGTCACACCATCAGTACCCGGGTGTTTGTCAACAATGCGTCCCATCAACCATTTACCCGGAGGTAAATTATCAGATTTGATTAGGACAATGTGTCCTAGGTCAAGCTCCCTGACCTGGTGGTGCCATTTTGAACGTTGTTGCATTCTTGACAGGTATTCTTGCTGCCATCTGTGCCAGAAGTCAGTCAATAACTTTTGTTGATGCTGCCATCTCGATAAATGGCTCATTGGGATATCTTGGAGGTCTGGTGTCGGCACAGTGATGGGTGTTTCACCAATAAGGAAATGACCGGGGGTCAGTGCTTGCAGGTGATCGTTGTCCGTGTCATCCAATATGGTTAGAGGCCGTGAGTTGAGGCAAGCCTCAACTTGACATAACAAGGTGCTCAATTCTTCGTAGGTCATATGTCTAGTCATGATCCGTTTTAAGTGGTGTTTCATCGCTTTCACCCCAGCTTCCCAGAGTCCACCCATGTGTGGGCTGTAGGCTGGGATAAAATGCCACTTTGTTCCCTCGATGGCTAACTTCTCGGCGATTGGACCCTCGAATTGTAATTTAGCCTCAGTCCAATCTGCTACCAGTTGCCTGTTAGCCCCAACGAAGTTGCGCCCTTGGTCGCTCCATATCTCAGCGCATCTTCCTCGCCTTGCTACAAATCTTCGGAAGGCTGCGATGAAGGCTTCTGACGTGAGATCTCCCACTAATTCCAGGTGAATCGCCTTTGTCGACATACAAACAAAGACAGCGACGTATGCCTTGTTCGTTCTTGCTCCCCTGCCTCTAGAAATCAAGACATGATACGGGCCCGCGAAGTCAACGCCCGTGTTCCAGAAAGGTTTTGCAGGTGTCACTCGAACTCGAGGTAGGTCTCCCATTTGCTGTGGCCTTGCCGTAGCGTTTAGTTTCGCACAAATGAGACATTTTTTGATCTTCGATTTAACTAATGTCCTTGCTTTCAGGACCCAGTATCTAGTTCGTAGGAAACAGAGCATTACTTGGACTCCGCCATGCAGCGTTTGCCGGTGTGCGTCGGTGACGAGGAGAGTGGTAAGGTTGTGGTCACGGTCAAGAATAATCGGATGTTTGCTATCTTCATTTAAGTCAGAGTGACGCAGTCTTCCGCCCACCCTGAGGAGGCCATTCTCATCCAGGTAAGGTTTTAAATTGTTTAGTTTACTCTTTCTTTTAATTGGTAAGTTTGATTTCAGGTGGTGAATTTCATCTTCGAAGCTATCTCTTTGTGCTATTCTCAAGCAAGTTTTCAACGCGTCATCCAGTTCCTCAGTGTTCATAGGTAAGTCTTTATTTTCTATTTTTCTTCCCTTTAAAAATCTTTTACAGTACACTATTACTTTAAGCAGTTCTTGTAATGTATCACAATTTTCAAATTTTGTAGATATACCCTTTTCATTATCAATTGTTAGGCTAACTTGTATTGTTTCTTTTCTTTCCAGGTCCGTCATCATCGCGTCTGGTCTGCTGTATTGGATTTCTCCTTCTGTCAGCCACTCAGGACCCTTCCACCACAGTTCATCGTCCTTTAGGTCTAGCAAGGATTTTCCCCGCGAAGCAGTGTCAGCTGGATTTTCTGGTGATTTGACATGATACCAATTATGATTGCCAATGTTATCCAGTATTTCAACTACCCTGTTTCTAACGTATGTGTTCCATCTTGCAGGATCACCGAAAAGCCAGGAAAGTACTATTGTTGAATCGGTCCAGGCGAATATCTGACTGGTTGGTATATTCATTGCTTCCCTTATATGCTTCAAGAGTCCAGCAAGCAGTACAGCTCCACTGAGTTCTAGTCGAGGTAAGGATTGGGGCTTAGTAGGGGCTACCTTCGTTTTAGCGGCAATGATGGAGGTCTTTACTTCACCCTTGGATGTTCGTACTCTTAGGTAAGCTACTGCAGCGTAAGCTTTCGCTGAGGCGTCACAGAAGCCGTGGATGCTGGTGTTCTTCATGGTAGTTTCAGAAGTATGAAGCCATCTGTCTATCTCAATATCAGGTAAGTAAAGATTAATTGATTCTCGTAGGTTATTCCATTCTGCGGCAATGTTTTCGTCTACTTCTTCATCCCATGTTACTCCTTGCAGCCATAATCGTTGAATGAGAAGTTTTGCTGGCAAAATAGAAGGTGACAGCCAGCCTAGTGGATCAAACAATCTCTGTAGGTCCGCCAGAATTGTTCTTTTCGTAGTAAGCTTTGACGTAGCGGGTAAGTTTGGACTGTATTGAAATCGATCATTGCCCATGTTCCAGTGTAGTCCTAAGGCTCGTGTAATTCCGTCTAATGTAATATTTAGTTTTACGTGAGAGCTTCTTTCAGATTCTTCAAATTCTTTTAGAAAGTCAGCATCGTTTGAACACCACTTTTTCAGTTTGAACCCGCCCTTCAGAAGTATGGTGTCTATTTCTTTGGCCACTTTTAATGCATCTGTTACGTTGTCTTTACCCGACATCATGTCATCCATGAAGTAGTCGCGTCTTATTATTTCCGCTGCTTCAGGATAGTTTCGTCCTTCGTCTTGGGCTACTTGATGCAAGGTCCTTACTGCCAAGTAAGGAGCAGAAGCAGTTCCGAACGTGACTCTGGTAAGACGGTAGTCTTGGACAGGTTCTTGATTATCATTTCTCCATAGAATTCGTTGTAGGTCTCGGTCTTCTTCTTTAACGATAATTTGAAGATACATTTTTTGGATGTCAGCCACGAAGCAAACCTTCTTCATCCGCCATCGCATGATTAGACTTCTCATGTCATCTTGTAACTGTGGTCCTACCATCAGTTCATCATTGAGAGATACATTGTTGCTTCCTCTTTGAGATGCGTTAAAAACAGTTCTTAATTTGGATGTCTCTTTGTCTTCTTTTATTACCGCGTGGTGAGGTAAGTACACAGAGGGATAGGATATTTCTTGTTCCGGTACCTTTTCCATGTAATTTAATTCGTAATCTTTCATGACTGTAGCATAGTCGCTTTTAAGTTTTGGGTTATTCTTAAATCTTTGTTCTAATTGATATAATCTCTTTAAAGCTATTGGTCTCGTATCTCCATGGGTTGATAATAGCATGTTAGATTTCCTTGGCAATGTTACAATATACCGTCCGTCCTTGTTTCTTGTGGTCGTGCTCTCATAGATTTCCTCGCACTTTCGTTCCTCAGCTGTGGGTTGTCGTTTGTTATAATATGTGTCTTGTTCCCACATTTGCTTCAGCAGATCATTTAGATCAAGATTGAGGTGCATGACGATAATTTCATCTCCAGGTAGTTTGTGTTCCACGTTTCCAAATAGGATCCAACCCAAGGTGGTGTTTTGCGCACATGGTGTTCCTGGGGGGCCCTTGATAACTTCACCCTTCATGATTTGGGCACACACGTCAACACCCAGTAATAAATCTACTCGTCCTGATTTATTGAAGCTCGGATCCGCCAGAGCTAGTCCTTGCAGATGTGGCCAGGTGTTGGTGGAGATGGTTTGTGACGGTAATGTGGTAGTGAGTCGCGTAGACATGATGTACGTCTTGACCTTAAGGTTGAAACAAGCGTCGTGCCTGGATAGCAGTTCAAATTCTGCAGCATGTTTAACGTTGGTTTTGGTTGAGCCGACTCCAGTGATGGTGCCATTGACAAGCGTTCTCCTCAATCGTAACAGCTGGGCCGCTCTTTCACTCATGAACGTTGCTTGAGAGCCGTGGTCAATCAAAGCACGGAGCACTGTCACTTGTCCCGAGTCATGGTTTTTTACTGGTACAAGGGCTGTGGCCAGTAATGCAGTGGACAAATTAGCAGCGACATGCGATGAAAGTGTAACGTTGGTTTCGGCTGATTTTGCAGAATCTTGGTTAGTTTCAACTTCATTGTTTTGTTGTTTCTTGTTGTCTGGTTGATTTGGTGACGTCATCGGCGTGGATTGATGCGTGAGCGTGTGATGACGTTTGTGACATTTTCGGCAGGACATCTTCAGGCGACATCTATAAGCGGAGTGTTCTGGGGCCAGACAATTATAGCATAGGTTGTGTTGTTTCAGGTACTCACACCTCTCTGCTGGATTAAGTTTTATGAACTCCTCACAATGACATAATGTGTGGTCCTTTTCGCACATAGCGCAGCTTCTTGGTTTTGAAGAGGTGGTATTTGATGTGGACACGTGAACAGCGTATTCTTTTCCCTTAGGAGTAGGCTTTTCTCTGCTTGCAGGCGAGATAAGCTCGAGCGTGCGGAACTTTGATTGTAAGAACTTGTGCAATGCATCCCATTTAGGTAACTCGTCGTCGTTTTCATCGTAAGCAATTTCTTCCCATTCTCGATGCGTCTCTGGGTCCAATTTTTGGACGATTAAAAATACAATGAGTGAGTGGGTGAGCGTATCCCATGAGCTGGTTGTCAGTTTCAGGTTTATCAGTGCGTTCAGACATTCAGTAGTCGTATCTAATATTGATTTAATGTTATTTGCAGTTTGAGTAGGTATCTTCTTTTGTGCAAACAATCTTTTCAATATTGAGTTGACAATAATGCGCTTGTTACCGAAACGCGCCTTCAGCATACTCAACGCGCCGTCATAGTTAACCTCTGTAACTTGCACGTGCTTCACTAGCGACAGGGCTTCTCCCGTAAGACTGCTTTTTAAATAGTGCAACTTTTGTACTTTACTTAATGTTGGATTGTTGTGCACTAATGACATATATAGATCTTGATAAGCAGGCCACTCATCATAAATACCTGAGAAGGTGGGAAGTTGAATCCTTGGTAACTTCACTTGCACTTCCATAGAACCACTAATGTTATGGTCAGCTTGCATAGAAACAGGTGACTTGTTGTATGAACACAATAAATCATTAAGATCGGCTAGTAAACAAGTATACAAATCTTCCTGAACAAAGTATTCTTCCTTCACGAAATATGGAATGTCTTGTCGATTCGCTTTTGGAACACATTTTACTAGTTCTATGTAGGCACCTTTGTATGTAGACCAATATTCTTCAATGTTTTTAATGCGTGTTTCTATGTATCCTTTTGTTAAACGTTGTTTCGGACATTTCTTAAGGTTTAAATGAGTTTTTTCTAGCAACATAGCCGTATCTTCTAACACATTTAATAATTGTTCCACTGTATTTGCCATAATTTGTTGTAATAAACCTTCAATTCGTGATAAAACGAAACGTTTCTTCGTATATTTTTAGTTCTAATATGTATCTTGTTTTGATCACATTCACTGTTCACTAATGAGGTTTAAAATGTACTTATATTTCTTATGACAAATTCCTTCTATTGTTCGTCGCTCGCCGCTCGACCCGTCCTTTTGTATTGCGCTCAGTGCATGAAACGTCTTAAGTCGATCAGATGTCCGGCTCGATGTCGACCAAAATGTGGTAGGTTTAAGGTTCAGTTTCGCTTGTGGGAATTCTTGTTAATAAAAATACGTGTTTGCACTATGTTGATTTATTTGCGACTGGTTAAGTGACTATTTCTAATGGATATTGTGGCGACCCACACATGCATACGTACTTACTTCACTCTTTCACACATACATACATTGATTTACTCAACACCGTCTCCTTTTCTACGTTGGAACGACACATTCTCACTGATTTCCGGACGTTAAATTAACTTTTTAAATGTACTTGATTCATTTTAATTACGAAAGTTCCATTATCCACAAATATTTTCACGCCAATTTATTACAAAGAGTTTAATTTATTTACTTTGCTTTGGAGCCGTAACACTACGCCGAGATAGAAGTCGCGTCACGCGCCCCAAAAATGGCAAGGGTCGCCATGTGGGGATGTAGTGTTATTGAAACAACTGTTCTCAAGCGATTACCTTTAATTACTGACTGCAAGAGTATAAATGTGTTAATATATTAATAGAAGATACATTCATATGGATAGGGTCATAGACCTTATACTATAGGTAGTACTACTACACCTCACCACTTTTATCATTTGGATATCTTCTTTCTGTCTCAAAACAATTTCAAGAAAAAATTATTGATGTTTTGAGCGACGTTTAGGTACTGATTAGATTTTGTTTTGCTTTTAACTGTTCAATGTTTGTGTTCAATGTTCTAAATGTTTAAGATAGTACCTATTATTATTATTATTTAAGTGTAATTGTACTTACCTACGTAATCAATAATGTACACAAGTAATCTGTGGAAACGTTGTGGATTGTACATTTACCCATATGTTATACCATACTCTATTGTAATACATATTGTACAATTGTTTGTGTTCCCAAATAAATAAAATCAACCGTTTTGTTCTACAATAAAACAATCATCTTTTCAAGTTTTAAGCAACAGACATCAGATACTCTGTATTTAACTAATTACGATAAAAACATATTTCAAATAATAAATACTCACAATGGAAACATAATACAATAATATAAAGCTGTTAAATTGTTATATAAACCAGAAATCAACAGACATTTAATCGGCACTCGAAACCGATAGACTAGTGGGTAGGTACGATAAAAACATACTTCAAATAATAAATACTAATTGTTATTATAACCAGAAATCAGCAGATTTAATCGGGGCTCAAACCCGATAGAATAGTGGGTAGGTAGAATAACTACAGATTTATAATATCCTAATTAACTGTATGTTTATTATTGGTATACCTGCATTATACACAACTACCATTTTTGTTGGTGTTTGTTTCCATTTAGCACTATATTTGTTAAAATGTAATTCGAATAATGTTTATATATGCTACAAAATGTAGACGTTAGATGGTATTGTTTACATAGTTACGTAACAACTTCCTTTTACGTTTTAACATGATCTTGTCACATGATAAAATAAAAAAAATTAAAACTATAATTATGATACTACCCACGTTTATATAAATAAAAATGACCAAGCTATGCATTATCATCAACGTATATTATAAATATTTAACTCATGTCCTTCTTCCCGCAAAAGTTGATTATCCATAACGACAAAGCAAAGTTTTGTTGCAGTAAATAACCCACGTTAAATTATTATGAACTTGTACACTAATATTAGGTTTTCTTTCTAACCTTTCCTTACTAGAAAAATAAACGTTGACAATTTCGCATTTTTTCAATCAGAAAAAAAAACACAGTACTTACAATACTCGTCGCCAAAATGTACTGTTCGTGCACTTAACTTGTTATCGGCTCACTGCCTAACTCGCCGCACGCGCGTCTTCCAGCTTCGTGGTTCCAAGCAAAGTGACTGAGGGAGTATGCCCCGCTCCCCCACCATACTATAGCGCGCGGCGTGTACGCATGAGACGACAGAACTATATAATTATATTGCATCGCTTCATTCTTCAGATATAACATTCACAACGTAGTTCCTCTACCCTGCAAGGCAACTTCGCACTTTTTTTTTTAAATTACCCTCGTATTTGATTTTTTTTTTTTTGTGTAGGTATCTCCTAGCAGTCCTGTCAAACCTCATTCTTTTTCCGTGCGAGGCAACGAAAACACGTGTTCTCTTTTATCAGTCCCCGGTTACAAAACTTACGGTTTTTTGAGTTGTTTTTTCTTTTTACATTGTTAACTATGCCTAAACGCAGTGCTAAAGATAAAATTGAGCGTTATAATAGAAAGATATGTCGCGTCATGGGTGGCCGAGACGCGAAGCTCTGGGACTTCTTCACAATCCAATATAGTTTTGGATGTGGACACTGTTGCAGGTACACGAACGATAATTTAAATTAAAATAACTTTATTCAGACCAACAGTTTAAATAGGAAACAGACAACGTGCGTGGTTGGGCATCCAGCCGAGACTGCCTGAGCGCTAGAGCGACCACCTCTAGCCCCACCCGTACTCGCTGCCCCTCTACCGACGATCGTGTCCAAGCGGTAGGCGCGCTTGCGTTTCCGATCACGTGATTATAAGGTATCAAAACAATTTGTTAGATGGCGCTGTCCGTAGTCCCACAGTAGCGCCATCATTCTACGACACGGCCATCTCTGACTAGCACCCGTCCTCGGGTGTAGTACCTGTGGACAAAATATGCTCAGAGAGTAGCTCTCTCTCTAGCTCGGCCATAACCTGCCCAAAATAGAAGGGCTGATTCACTAGGTACCACAATCATCTGTCCTAACTCTCATACTATGTGAGGGTTTCGTGCACAATGCTCCCCGCACTACTTTACTCAATGGAAAAATGTCCGATCTGACAAATTTAATTTCATAAGAAAATGCAGTCAACTCATGAAACTCACACTACAATCTGTGCACCAACACAGACCAGAATCGCACCAACGATTCCAACTTTGTACTATGTAGCTACAATATGTGCTCCAACACATTAAGCACTGCACGCACCAGCACAAACAGAAATCGCACCAACGATTCCAACTAAGCCCATCGCTTCACGAGAAAGGGCAAATTAACACAGCAAAAATAACTGGTACAGCAATAAAAAAATTGGTTGATTGAAAACCAGACGTTACGATTTGCTTTACTAAGATTCAACAATATTATAGGTACCAAATTCATTCATTGGAAAAGGTCCGGTCAACTACAACACGGTAATTCTAACAATTCTGTTACTTTACCATAATCCGTAAGCAATGTATACTCAACTCATTAAACTTTCTTTTTAGTCTGTGCACCAACACAGACCAGAATCGCACCAACGATTCTTCACATATCTGCCTCCACATATGCTACAACACATGAGGGGCTCTGTGCACCAACACAGACAAGAATCGCACCAACGATTTCTTGTAGACCCATCGCCACATGTTACTCATGAGGTGCGGTCAGCACTAAAAGACCCATCGCCTACAGGTTACTCCACCTGAGGTGCGGTCAGACCCATCGCCTACATGTTACTCTACATGAGGTGCGGTCAACACTTACAGACCCATCGCCTACAGGTTACTCCACCTGAGGTGCGGTCAGACCCATCGCCAACATGTTACTCTACATGAGGTGCGGTCAACAATTCCAGACCCATCGCCTACAGGTTACTCCACCTGAGGTGCGGTCAGACCCATCGCCTACAGGTTACACTACCTGAGGTGCGGTCAAAAGTTTCGAGTATGAGTATACAAGCCATTCTTAATCAGATTTGGTTTCACTACCACTGCCATCAACCTATGACATCTAATTCTCAAGGAATCTGGTGATCGGGGGAGAGTCAAGCGCCTTTAGTCGGTATCCATCAACCCTTCGATAGAAAAGGTAACCCTTCGATAATCCTTGAATGGACCTTTGAATTTAGCCTTTTACTGGTTTCACTCTTACTTTGCTAATAACACGAAATCGTTCACGGAAAACTTCGTTGTAGCTTCTGAACAATAAAATTGAGCTTTATCATATTCCGCACATCGTTTAAAACCCTAAATCTTACGGTCTCTCTCTTTAACAGACTTTAGCATCTACGTCACTAAACATCAATAATAACGGTCTCGCAAATCCCCAAATTAAAAGCAAAACTGTACTTCACCTCTTGCATCTTGCCACGATTTGCTATCGTTAATCGCTACGGTATATTGTGCCTACAAACTTTTAAACACACAACGCTATTCCATGATTTCACTTTTCCGACTAGTCGGTCATTCAATCAGCCTTTTGACGGTTCAAAAGTAACTGCAAATGGTTTACTTGAAATATGAACTTTGAGTTTAATTTGCAATTCACTAGTATTCGAGATTACCTGGTCTAAGCACCAGTAAAGGTCGTCAAACTCACATCAATTTGGATAGAAAGAAAACCAATGACCAGGTATCTTATTCACAGTCACAGCTTTCTCATAGATCAGCAATAATTACTACACTCGCACTTCCCCACGGGAATGCAGACTCAACTCTCTCGCCTGCACTACCTACTCTACCTAGAGCTACCACAACGATATCCTGATTCAAACTCTCCCGTCCATGCAATCCAGGACTACCACTCGATTCCCAGGTACTTGGCCTTGGGCATCTTCAAACAAGGAGAATGTAAAACATACCGACCGGTAAGCTTTGAACGTCGGTGCTTGCGAAACGAGGAATAAGAGCTTGCGTCCAAAAACACATTTTAATTAACCCCGTTCACGAATTACTGCACGTTAATCTATGAACATCAGGGTCATTGCTGCACTATACGGTGTGAATCCATCAATCTTATTTTAAAATAATCTAATTTCATCATATTAACTCAAATATCTAGTAGGCAAAACAGAAAAATCGATTTAGAAATCGTAACAGCTCAGAATTTTCTGTACTCGTAAAGCTATAAACAATGACATTAAAACCACTAACTGTTGTCGGAACATGACCTTTCCGCACTGAATAAAATGTTGAAACTATTACCGCCAAAGGGAAATTCTTCAAATACTTGCTTTGTACCAAGTATGTAAAAATTACCTAGCACTACCAATCCATCCACTGAACTGATATATGAACCACTTTAAAGCCTTGAAAGTCACAATCAAAATAAAACGGAAGTGACTCACTCGATATTCCACTCGGCCTCGAACGCCCTTGTCCACACAGATGTTGACAAGATGCTCGGCTATTGCAGCCTGAAAACTGCTTGCCGACCTTCGGCCTGCCACGCTTAGAACTACTCAGGAGTTGCAGCTGCTCAGCAGTTGCAGCTGCTCAGCAGTTACAGCAGCATGCGAACCGCTAGCCTCCAGCTGGCTTCATCCACCGATATACGATATCTGAAACTGAGAAACACTGCGAGAGTACAAGTCCAATCAAAGCTGTGGTGGAAATAATGGTTACAGGTTAGCGTAGTAACCACATTATCAAAGTCAATCAAAATCTAAAACTAATCCGAACATTGACACAAGAAAGAGGACTATGCCCACCAGTGGGCAAAGTCACGCACTATGGTTGGTGATGATAAATCAAAATATTGCTTTTGCAATTATCTTAATTTTTACTGTCCAAACAGCAACAGCTCTGAACTGGCACTGCACTTCATTACTCAACCTGCGATAGCAGAATATTACCGCTTAGTTAGCATGATTTTAAAACGCCATTGCTTAACCAGCAACACCAAAGCTATAGCGCCTAAACTACTACTATACTGTTTACAGTAAAGCGATGGTCAACATGAAAATTACAACCTCACTTTAGTATAGAGCAATAAAGCGAAAAATAATTATCCAAAATAATAGGTAATCCATGAGAGCGTAGCTCTTAAATTTTCACTCAAAAACAAAGTAGAAAATCGATAACTAACGAGCACCCCTGCTCCACAGTAAATACAAACTGAAAATGACTCACCAGGCTGACCTAAAGAACCTTACACACATTCACGCACTTCTCCTTGACCTGGCCAGCTGTTATGATGCTGCTCGCCTCCGTTCTGGACTCATTTTTCATTGTTCAGGTTAATGAGGGTAGTCGCATAAAACATGACAAATAGGAGTTTGACCATGGAATATTCCTTTATTTGGTCCCGCGTTAAACCCAGATAGGTGATCTACGACAGGCATGTTGGCACGAAGCTTTTCAGCACCTTAAGGTCGAAAATAAGCTGCATTGAACAACACTTATCCTCGAGAAAACATACCACCGCGGCGACGCACTATCATTGTGCGTCGAACTTAGGTTTATCGGATCGAATTACACAACACTTCACAACACACATCGAGTTTTTAGCGTCTGGGGGAAAGCGCACCAGTTTGTTGCATTTTAAAAATAAAGTGCAAACGGTTTTCACTATCACTTCACTGTCACGAATTTCCGAGTGAGCCATTTGAGGTATATCCCAACTTCTGATGTCGCGTCATGGGTGGCCGAGACGCGAAGCTCTGGGACTTCTTCACAATCCAATATAGTTTTGGATGTGGACACTGTTGCAGGTACACGAACGATAATTTAAATTAAAATAACTTTATTCAGACCAACAGTTTAAATAGGAAACAGACAACGTGCGTGGTTGGGCATCCAGCCGAGACTGCCTGAGCGCTAGAGCGACCACCTCTAGCCCCACCCGTACTCGCTGCCCCTCTACCGACGATCGTGTCCAAGCGGTAGGCGCGCTTGCGTTTCCGATCACGTGATTATAAGGTATCAAAACAATTTGTTAGATGGCGCTGTCCGTAGTCCCACAGTAGCGCCATCATTCTACGACAGATACGTAAACTTGAACAAAAAGAACGACAACATTGTCGTCGTATGGCGCGAGTGTTAGAATTTTCGGACTCCGATGTGGATCACGATAACACTACCGCCGCCGCCATTGACGGTAAGTACCTATTTTAATTAATTTTGGTGATTAAGTGCTACAGTGTCATTTTCATAGTGCCAAAGTGATAATCTTGAAGATTTCCTTGTTGCCTTGATTCGAAATCGAACGTGGCAAGCCTGGGGGTTGGCCGTGAGTCAACACGAGGGCATACAAGCAAAATATAAGCGTATCTTACATGAGATAGCTAAACATTTTTGCGAAATAAGACAAAAGCCTGGGGTCTATCCGAGAGATAGAACGAAGGCATATTATTTTTTGTCAAAGTATTAGCATTCTAAAATAAATTATTTTATTACTATAGATGCCAATGAAGTCGACATGGATGAGTCTGCTAATCCACGACTAACTGACGTTCCTGTGATAACAGTTCCTGATCCAGGATTACCGGAAACGACCGATGTACCTCCGGTCGAACACGAGCTCGACCCCGAAATTCTATCGGCACTAGGGGAGCCCTCTGACGACACTCCTGACTTTGGAGAAAATATCCATGAAACGTTAGCACAAAGATGGCAGCCCATTTTAAAAAGAGGGCTTCCGAAGGAAGTCAAGGACAAATTATTAAAAGAATACCTTGTTCCCTCTAACTGTCCACTTTTGCAAGCACCAAATCTTAATGTCGAAATTTCGGCAGCTATAACGGATATGGCTAGAAACCGCGACAAGAAGATGGAGTTATCACAACAACTTCTTGGTGCTGGGATCACAGCCGTAAATAGGGCGATGACTCTTCTCATTACAGGTGAAGAAAAAGTCCAGGCAATTAAAATGCTAAGTGACAGTTGTCGCATCTTGACTCATCTTCACCATACGGATACTCAAGCACGTATCAAAATGGTAACACCCGGTTTTGAAAAAACCTTTCCTAAATATTATCAAAGATAACGAAAGGGATAGCACTTTATTCGGATTAAAATTATCCGAAAAAATCAAAGCTTCAAAAGCTATCGAAAAGCAGGGCCTGCAAATAAAAAAGACTCCGGTGCCTCAAAAACCTCCACACGTAGTCCAATCGGCAGTCACAAGACCTCGCTACCAGGAAAACTGGGCAGGTCCTTCGCGTTACCTGTCGAACAGGGGGGGGCGCGGAGGCCAGAGGAGACAAGCCCCTGCAGGACGCAAGGCACAGCCAGCGGCGCAAACGAGGTATTCGAACACGAACAAAACGCGTGCTCAACCTCAACAATAGAACAGGTACATGCTGGACGAATACACAACTTTTATACTCACTGGCTTAACATAACCTCTAATGAAATCGTTCTCGAATGGATTCGTAATGGTTTTTCTATACCTTTTTCTGCACCTCCGGTACAAACCATGTTACCTCGTAATTGTCTTTCACAGACAGAGAAAGAGGACATGAATTTGGCCATCTAAAAGTTACTCGATTTAGGCGCGGTATCAACATGTTCACCGACTTAGGATCAATTCATTTCAAAAATATTCCTTACTGCTAAACCAAACGGTGACAAGCGCTTTATTTTGAATTTAAAGCCACTAAACGAGTTCATATCCAAGTTCCATTTTAAAATGGAAGATTACAGAACCGTTTCTAAATTAATCCCTCAAAACGGATTCATGGCCAACATATACTTGAAAGAAACATATCTTTTAATTCCTATCGCAAAACACCACCGTAAATACTTACGTTTTCATTTCGAGGACGATAACTCACAAAAGCTTTTGTACGAATTTAACGCTATGCCGTATGGTTTATCTATAGCTCCTAGAACCTTTACTAAAATTATGAAAGAGGTAGTCTCCCATCTTAGGAGCCAGGGCCTTAAATCAGTCCAATATCTTGACGACATACTATGTATTGGTGATAATTATTCCGAATGTCGTGATAACGTCACAGAAACTTTGAAATTATTAGAATCTCTTGGTTTTGTAATTAATTATAACAAAAGTTCATTGGAACCAAAACAGAATTGTAAATTTTTAATCTTCATGTATGAATCAAAAAATTTAATAATGTCCTTACCAGATGAAAAACGCAACAATATTGCTAAGTTAGTTAATAAATTTTTACTTTTACCACGCTGCACTATAAGAGAATTTGCTCAACTAATTGGGGTTCTCACTGCAGCCTGCCCCGCAGCAAAATATGGATGGATTTACACCAAAATTTTAGAACGTCAAAAATTTCTGGCCTTTAGAATAAATAACAATTTTGATACAAAAATTATTTTACCAAATATAATTTTAGATGATTTGAATTGGTGGTCAAAAAATATTTATATAACTTCCAACTCCATAAGAGCTCAAGAATTCACATTAGAAATATTCACTGATGCGTCTAGGACTGGCTGGGGTGCTTGTTGCAATAACGGACGCATAAATGGCGCCTGGAAAAGTTCTGAATTAAAGTTTCATATTAATTACCTAGAACTCTTAGCGGTATTTTTAGCTTTAAAATGGTTTGTTCGCGATTATTATGATTCTGTTATATTATTACGTATTGATAATACGACAGCCATTAGTTATATCAATCGTATGGGCGGAATACAATTTCCACATTTAAACGATTTATCTCGATCTATTTGGCAATGGTGTGAGAATCGAAAAATCTGGTTATTTGCATCTTACATAAACACACACGATAACGTTATAGCCGACGAACAATCTAGAAAAATTAATTCGGATACAGAATGGGAATTAGCAAATGTAGCATTCCAATTGATAACACAAGAATTAGGTAAGCCACTTACCTATAGATTTATTCGCCTCTCGCACCAATGCAAAATGCGAGCGCTACGTGTCCTGGCGACCAGACCCTGATGCCATCACTGTCGACGCCTTTACTTTTAGCTGGCGCGATAATTTATTTTATGCATTTCCGCCATTTTCTTTAATATTAAGATGCTTACAAAAAATTGTTTTAGACAAAGCTAAAGGAATTCTTGTATTTCCTTTATGGCCATCACAGGCCTGGTTTCTCCAGTTAAAAAGTATGCTTGTTTCAGATATTATTATTTTGAAAGCAAACAAAGATCTTTTAACTTCCCGTTTCAGAACTCACCATCCACTTTACAAGTCGCTTACCCTATGTGCCGCGGTGCTCTCCGGCTTGCGTTCACACAACGAGGAACGCCCTCAACCGCTCTCGACTTAATGTTAGCCTCTTTATCCAATAATACTGTACAGCAATATAATGTCACCTTTAAACTATGGTGGAATTTCTGTATAACCAATAATATTAACATGTTTGAGGTGTCAATTCCACAGGTCATTACCTTCTTGTCCGATCAGTTTGACAAGGGAGCATCATATGGGTCCCTAAATAGTCATCGATCTGCCCTATCGCTACTTCTAGGAAATAGTGTGGGAACAGACGACTGCATCAAAAGATTAATGAAAGGTGTGTACAAGTTGCGACCGTGTATACCTAAATACACGAGCACTTGGGATCCTCAGGTGGTACTCGACTTTATCTCCAATTGGTACCCAAACAAGAAACTCCCAATGGAAAAGATCACAAAGAAGCTGGCTATATTGTTAGCTATTTGCACAGCTCACAGAGTCCAAACGTTCTCACTAATAAAGACCTCAAGCATAAAAATAAATTCCAGAGGCATTGATATAGTCATAACTGACATAATAAAAACATCGGCCCCTGGCCGAGATCAACCAATTTTATTTCTACCATACTTTGTAGACATACCAAGTATTTGCTCGGTTACGTTATTAGAAGATTACCTTCAAGTGACTAAAGAAATTAGACCTGAGAACGTGCCTAATTTATTTCTAACGTTTAAACGGCCATACAGAGGCGCTACAGCGCAATCAATCAGCCGTTGGATAAAACTAGTACTGTGTGAGAGCGGCGTGGACGTGGCGACATTCAGCGCGCACAGCACGCGTCACGCCGCCACGTCCACGGCGCGCCGCGCTGGCCTGTCCATAGACGCCATCCGGCAGGCAGCTGGTTGGACAGCAGCTTCTCAGACATTCGCGAAATATTATTGTCGGGACATACGCGAAGAAAATTCCTTCGCAAGTTCTGTTTGTTTTCCGTCAAACACAAATTAAAAAAGACGAATTACTCATCATAATTATTAAGATTGTATGTATTAACCTAAATAATTATTTAAGCAGTTGAACCTAGATTAAGAAATAACAATTAAGATGTCAAATTAAAACATTGCCAATGTACTATTTAGATCAGATTATACTTTATCAGTAAACAACTCAGTTTAATAAACAAGAATTGATTAAATCAGTTATTATTATTGAATTCTAAAACTAGCTAAAACTTCATCTCCAAACATCTACGTTGTGAATGTTATATCTGAAGAATGAAGCGATGCAATATAATATAAGATCAAACGAACTTCGGCAAGTGAAGTTCGATCGATATTATATTAATCGCTTCATTCGAAGATATAAACACCCACCCACCCTACTTGCCCATAATGAAGTTTTCGCTAGATCCACTTACTTTAAAAAGAATGAGGTTTGACAGGACTGCTAGGAGATACCTACACAAAAAAAAAAAAATCAAATACGAGGGTAATTTAAAAAAAAAAGTGCGAAGTTGCCTTGTAGGGTAGAGGAACTACGTTGTGAATGTTATATCTTCGAATGAAGCGATTAATATAATATCGATCGAACTTCACTTGCCGAAGTTCGTTTGATCTTATTATAAAATCTACAAACACTACAGGCTCGAACCCCTTTTTGACAAAGTTCTTGATACTTTCTTGGTTCTTACTACGGAACACTTCAGAATCGTGTCTTCGCTATACTTTTCTTGGGTCCTCGGCGCTGTGCGCGAACTGAAACCCATCCTGGTCGCTGAAAACACGTTTTTTGCCTGATAAAAAATGTTTTTTTGAACATGTTTTTTAATTTTGGCACCAACCCATTTTTAACAAAATTCTTGATACTAACTTGGTTCTAACTACGGAACCGTTCTGAAGAAAACTGGTTTTTTAAACACGTTTTTTAATTTTGGCACCACCCCATTTTTACAAAATTCTTGAAACTTACTTGGATCTAACTACGGAATTCTTTATTAGATTTTCGATCTGTTTGCGGAATCGTGTTTTCGCCATTCTAACCTTGGGTTCCCGGCGCTGTGTGCGAACTGCAACCCCTCCTGGTCGCTGAAAACACTCTTTTGGTTGAAAAAAACTAGTTTTTTGAACTCGTTTTTTTATTTTGGCTCGAACCCCTTTTTGACAAAGTTTTTGATACTTACTTGGTTCTAACTACAAAACACTTCAGAGTCGTGTTTTCGCCATACTAACCTTGGGTTCTTGGTGCTGTGCGCGAACTGAAACGCCTCCCGGTCGCTAAAAACACGTTTTTTGCTTGAAAAAAACTGGTTTTTTGAACACGTTTTTTTATTTAGGCTCGAACCCCTTTTTGACAAAGTTCTTGATACTTTCTTGGTTCTTACTACGGATCACTTCAGAATCGTGTTTTCGTTATACTTTTCTTGGGTTCCCGGCGCTGTGCGCGAACTGAAACCCATCCTGGTCGCTGAAAACACGTTTTTTGCCTAATAAAAACTGTTTTTTTGAACACGTTTATTAATTTTGGCACCAACCCATTTTTAACAAAATTCTTGATACTTACTTGGTTCTAACTACGGAACCGTTCTGAAGAAAACTGGTTTTTTGAACACGTTTTTTAATTTTGGAACCAACCCATTTTTACAAAATTCTTGATACTTACTTGGTTCTAACTACGGAATTCTTTATTAGATTTTCGATCTGTTTAAGGAATTGTGTTTTCGCCATACTAACCTTGGGTTTCTGGAGCTGTGCGCGAACTTAAACCCCTCCTGGTCGCTGAAAACACGTTTTATGCTTGATAAAAAGTAGTTTTTTTATCTCGTTTTTTTATTTTGGCACCAACCCATTTTTGACAAAATTCTTGATACTTACTTGGTTCTAACTACGGAACCCTTCTGAAAAAAACTGGTTTTTTTAACACGTTTTTTAATTTTGGCACCAACTCATTTTTGACAAAGTTCTTGATACTAACTTGGTTCTAACTACGGAACCGTTCTGAAGAAAACTGGTTTTTCGAACACTTTTTTAATTTTTGCACCAACCCCTTTTTGACAAAGTTCTTGATACTTACTTGGTTCTAACAACGGAACCCTTCAGAATCGTGTTTTCGCTATACTTTCCTTGGGTTCCCGGCGCTGTGCGCGAACTGAAACCCTTATTGGTCGCTGAAAACACGTTTTTTGCATGAAAAAACTGGTTTTTTAAACACGTTTATTAATTTTTGCACCCACCCCTTTATGACAAAGTTCTTGATACTTACTTGGTTCTTACTACGGAACACTTCAGAATCGTGTTTTCGCCATTCTAACCTTGGGTTCCCAGCGCTGTGCGCGAACTAAAACCCCTCTTGGTCGCTGAAAACACGTTTTTTGCCTGATAAAAACTGTTTTTTTGAACACGTTTTTTAATTTTGGAACCAACCCCTTTTTGACAAAGTTATTGATACTTTTTTGGTTCTATTTACGGAACCGTTCTGAAGAAAACTGGTTTTTTGAACACGTTTTTTAATTTTGGCACCAACCCCTATTTGACAAAATTCTTGATACTTCTTGGTTCTAACTACGGAATTCTTTATTAGATTTTCGATCTGTTTGCGAAATCGTGTTTTCGCCATACTAACCTTGGGTTCCCGGCGCTGTGCGCGAAGTGAAACCCCTTCTGATCGCTGAAAACACTTTTTTGGTTGAAAAAAACTAGTTTTTTTTAAACTCGTTTTTTTATTTTGGCTCGAACCCCTTTGTGACAAAGTTCTTGATACGTACTTAGTTCTTACTACGGAACACTTCAGAATCGTGTTTTCGCTATACTTTCCTTGGGTTCCCGGCGCTGTGCGCGAACTGAAACCCCTTCTGGTCGCTAAAAACACTATTTTGGTTGAAAAAAACTAGTTTTTTGAACTCGTTTTTTTATTTTGGCTCGAACCCCTTTTTGACAAAGTTCTTGATACTTACTTGGTTCTTACTACGGATTACTTCAGAATCGTGTTTTCGTCACACTAACATTGGGTTTCTGGTGCTGTGCGCGAACTGAAACCCCTCCTGGACGCTGAAAACACGTTTTTTGCCGGATTAAAACTGTTTTTTTAATACGTTTTTTAATTTTGGAACCAACTCCTTTTTGACAAAATTCTTGATACTTACTTAGTTCTAACTACGGAATTCTTTATTAGATTTTCGATCTGTTTGCGGAATCGTGTTTTCGCCATATTTACCTTGGGTTCCAGGCGATGTGCGCGAACTGAAACCCCTCCTGGTCGCCGAAAACACGTTTTTTGCTTGATAAAAACTGTTTTTTTGAACACGTTTTTTAATTTTGGAAATAACCCCTTTTTGACAAAGTTCTTGATACTTACTTGGTTCTTACTACGGAACACTTCAGAATCGTGTTTTCGCCATACTTACCTTGGGTTTCTGGCGCTGTGCGCGAACTGAAACCCCTCCTGGTTGCCGAAAACACGTTTTTTGCTTGAAAACAACTAGTTTTTTTAACTCTTTTTTTTTTATTGGCTCGAACACCTTTTGGACAAAGTTCTTGATACTAATTTGGTTCTGACTACGGAACTGTTCTGAAGAAAACTGGTTTTTTGAACACGTTTTTTAATTTTGGCACCAACCCGTTTTCGACAAAATTCTTGATACTTACTTGGTTCTTACTACGGAATTCTTTATTAGATTTTCGATCTGTTTGCGGAATCGTGTTTTCGCCATATTTACCTTGGGTTCCAGGCGCTGTGCGCGAACTGAAAACCCTCCTGGTCGCCGAAAACACGTTTTTTGCTTGATAAAAACTGTTTTTTTGAACACGTTTTTTAATTTTGGAAATAACCCCTTTTTGACAAAGTTCTTGATACTTACTTGGTTCTTACTACGGAACACTTCAGAATCGTGTTTTCGCCATACTTACCTTGGGTTTCTGGCGCTGTGCGCGAACTGAAACCCCTCCTGGTCGCCGAAAACACGTTTTTTGCTTGAAAACAACTAGTTTTTTTAACTCTTTTTTTTTATTGGCTCGAACACCTTTTGGACAAAGTTCTTGATACTAATTTGGTTCTAACTACGGAACTGTTCTGAAGAAAACTGGTTTTTTGAACACGTTTTTTAATTTTGGCTCGAACCCCTTTTTGACAAAGTTCTTGATACTGTCTTGGTTCTTACTACGGATCACTTCAGAATCGTGTTTTTGCTATACTTTTCTTGGGTTTCTGGAGCTGTGCGCGAACTTAAACCCCTCCTGGTTGCTGAAAACACATTTTTGCTTGATAAAAACTGTTTTTTTGAACACGTTTTTTAATTTTGGAAATAACCCCTTTTTGACAAAGTTCTTGATACTTACTTGGTTCTTACTACGGAACACTTCAGAATCGTGTTTTCGCCATACTTACCTTGGGTTTCTGGCGCTGTGCGCGAACTGAAACCCCTCCTGGACGCTGAAAACACGTTTTTTGCCTGATAAAAACTGTTTTTTTAACACGTTTTTTAATTTTGGAACCAACCCCTTTCTGACAAAATTCTTGATACTTACTTGGTTCTAACTACGGAATTCTACATTTAATTTTCGATCTGTTTAAGGAATTGTGTTTTCGCCATACTAACCTTGGGTTCCTGGCGCTGTGCCCGAGCTAAAACCCCTCCTGGTCGCTGAAAACACGTTTTATGCTTGAAAAAAACTACTTTTTTTAACTCGTTTTTTTATTTTTGCTCGAACCCCTTTTTGACAAAGTTCTTGAAACTTTCTTGGTTCTTACTACGGAACACTTCAGAATCGTGTTTTCGCTATACTTTTCTTGGGTTCCAGGCGCTGTGCGCGAACTGAAACCCCTTCTGGTCGCTGAAAACACTATTTTGGTTGAAAAAAACTAGTTTTTTGAACTCGTTTTTTTATTTTGGCTCGAACCCCTTTTTGACAAAGTTCTTGATACTTACTTGTGAAAAAAAACACGATTCTGAAGTAATCCGTAGTAAGAACACTACGGATTACTTCAGAATCGTGTTTTCGTCACACTAACATTGGGTTTCTGGTGCTGTGCGCGAACTGAAACCCCTCCTGGACGCTGAAAACACGTTTTTTGCCGGATTAAAACTGTTTTTTTAATACGTTTTTTAATTTTGGAACCAACTCCTTTTTGACAAAATTCTTGATACTTACTTAGTTCTAACTACGGAATTCTTTATTAGATTTTCGATCTGTTTGCGGAATCGTGTTTTCGCCATATTTACCTTGGGTTCCAGGCGCTGTGCGCGAACTGAAACCCCTCCTGGTCGCCGAAAACACGTTTTTTGCTTGATAAAAACTGTTTTTTTGAACACGTTTTTTAATTTTGGAAATAACCCCTTTTTGACAAAGTTCTTGATACTTACTTGGTTCTTACTACGGAACACTTCAGAATCGTGTTTTCGCCATACTTACCTGGGGTTTCTGGCGCTGTGCGCGAACTGAAACCCCTCCTGGTCGCCGAAAACACGTTTTTTGCTTGAAAACAACTAGTTTTTTTAACTCTTTTTTTTTATTGGCTCGAACACCTTTTGGACAAAGTTCTTGATACTAATTTGGTTCTAACTACGGAACTGTTCTGAAGAAAACTGGTTTTTTGAACACGTTTTTTAATTTTGGCACCAACCCGTTTTCGACAAAATTCTTGATACTTACTTGGTTCTTACTACGGAATTCTTTATTAGATTTTCGATCTGTTTGCGGAATCGTGTTTTCGCCATACTAACCTTGGGTTCCCGGTGCTGTGCGTGAACTGAAACCCCTCCTGGTCGCTGAAAACACATTTTTGCTTGATAAAAACTGTTTTTTTGAACACGTTTTTTAATTTTGGAAATAACCCCTTTTTGACAAAGTTCTTGATACTTACTTGGTTCTTACTACGGAACACTTCAGAATCGTGTTTTCGCCATACTTACCTTGGGTTTCTGGCGCTGTGCGCGAACTGAAACCCCTCCTGGACGCTGAAAACACGTTTTTTGCCTGATAAAAACTGTTTTTTTAACACGTTTTTTAATTTTGGAACCAACCCCTTTTTGACAAAACTCTTGATACTTACTTGGTTCTAACTACGGAATTCTTCATTAGATTTTCGATCTGTTTAAGGAATTGTGTTTTCGCCATACTAACCTTGGGTTTCTGGCGCTGTGCGCGAACTGAAACCCCTCCTGGACGCTGAAAACACGTTTTTTGTATGATAAAAACTGTTTTTTTAACACGTTTTTTTATTTTGGAACCAACCCCTTTTTGACAAAATTCTTGATACTTACTTGGTTCTAACTACGGAATTCTTAATTAGATTTTCGATCTGTTTAAGGAATTGTGTTTTCGCCATACTAACTTTGGGTTCCCGGCGCACTGCGCGAACTGAAACCCATCCTGGTCGCTGAAAAAACGTTTTTTGAATAAAAAAACTGGTTTTTTAAACACGTTAATTAATTTTGGCACAAACCCCTTTTTGACAAAGTTCTTGATACTTACTTGGTTCTTACTACGGAACACTTCAGAATCGTGTTTTCGCCATACTAACCTTGGGTTTCTGGAGCTGTGCGCGAACTTAAACCCCTCCTGGTCGCTGAAAACACGTTTTATGCTTGAAAAAAAGTAGTTTTTTTAACTCGTTTTTTTATTTTGGCACCAACCCCTTTTTGACAAAGTTCTTGATACGTACTTAGTTTTTACTACGGAACACTTCAGAATCGTGTTTTTGCTATACTTTCCTTGGGTTCCCGGCGCTGTGCGCGAACTGAAACCCCTTCTGGTCACTGAAAACACTTTTTTGGTTGAAAAAAACTAGTTTTTTGAACTCGTTTTTTAATTTTGGAAATAACCCCTTTTTGACAAAGTTCTTGATACTTACTTGGTTCTTACTACGGAACACTTCAGAATCGTGTTTTCGCCATACTTACCTTGGGTTTCTGGCGCTGTGCGCGAACTGAAACACCTCCTGGACGCTGAAAACACGTTTTTTGCCTGATAAAAACTGTTTTTTTAACACGTTTTTTAATTTTGGAACCAACCCCTTTTTGACAAAATTCTTGATACTTACTTGGTTCTAACTACGGAATTCTTCATTAGATTTTCGATCTGTTTAAGGAATTGTGTTTTCGCCATACTAACCTTGGGTTCCTGGCGCTGTGCGCGAACTAAAACTCCTCCTGGTCGCTGAAAACACGTTTTATGCTTGAAAAAAACTAGTTTTTTGAACTCGTTTTTTATTTTGGCTCGAACCCCTTTTTGACAAAGTTCTTGATACTTTCTTGGTTCTTACTACGGAACACTTCAGAATCGTGTTTTCGCTATACTTGTCTTGGGTCCTCGGCGCTGTGTGCGAACTGAAACCCATCCTGGTCGCTGAAAACACGTTGTTTGCCTAATGAAAACTGTTTTTTTGAACACGTTTTTTAATTTTGGCACCAACCCATATTTAACAAAATTCTTGATACTTACTTGTTTCTAACTACGGAACCGTTCTGAAGAAAACTGGTTTTTAGAACACGTTTTTTAATTTTGGAACCAACCCATTTTTACAAAATTCTTGATACTTACTTGGTTCTAACTACGGAATTCTTTATTAGATTTTCGATCTGTTTGCGGAATCGTGTTTTCGCCATACTAACCTTGGGTTCCCGGCGCTGTGTGCGATCTGCAACCCCTCCTGGTCACTGAAAACACTTTTTTGGTTGAAAAAAACTAGTTTTTTGAACTCGTTTTTTTATTTTGGCTCGAACCCCTTTTTGACAAAGTTTTTGATACTTACTTGGTTCTTACTACGGAACACTTCAGAATCGTGTTTTCGCCATACTAACCTTGGGTTCTTGGTGCTGTGCGCGAACTGAAACCCCTAATGGACGCTGAAAACACGTTTTTTTCCTGATAAAAACTGTTTTTTTAACACGTTTTTTAATTTTGGAACCAACCCCTTTTTGACAAAATTCTTGATACTTACTTGGTTCTAACTACGGAATTCTTCATTAGATTTTCGATCTGTTTAAGGAATTGTGTTTTCGCCATACTAACCTTGGGTTCCTGGCGCTGTGCGCGAACTAAAACCCCTCCTGGTCGCTGAAAACACGTTTTATGCTTGAAAAAAATAACTTGTTTTTTTATTTTGGCTCGAACCCCTTTTTGACAAAGTTCTTGATACTTTCTTGGTTCTTACTACGGAACACTTCAGAATCGTGTTTTCGCTATACTTTTCTTGGGTCCTCGGCGCTGTGCGCGAACTGAAACCCATCCTGGTCAATGAAAACACGTTGTTTGCCTAATGAAAACTGTTTTTTGAACACTTTTTTTAATTTTGGCACCAACCCATTTTTAACAAAATTCTTGATTCTTACTTGGTTCTAACTACGGAACCGTTCTGAAGAAAACTGGTTTTTTGAACACGTTTTTTAATTTTGGAACCAACCCATTTTTACAAAATTCTTGATACTTACTTGGTTCTAACTACGGAATTCTTTATTAGATTTTCGATCTGTTTGCGGAATCGTGTTTTCGCCATACTTACCTTGGGTTCCCGGCGCTGTGTGCGAACTGCAACCCCTCCTGGTCGCTGAAAACACTTTTTTGGTTGAAAAAAACCAGTTTTTTGAACACGTTTTTTTATTTTGGCTCGAACCCCTTTTTGACAAAGTTCTTGATACTGTCTTGGTTCTTACTACGGATCACTTCAGAATCGTGTTTTTGCTATACTTTTCTTGGGTTTCTTGGTGCTGTGCGCGAACTGAAACCCCTCCTGGTCGCTGAAAACACATTTTTGCTTGATAAAAACTGTTTTTTTGAACACGTTTTTTAATTTTGGAAATAACCCCTTTTTGACAAAGTTCTTGATACTTACTTGGTTCTTACTACGGAACACTGCAGAATCGTGTTTTCGCCATACTTACCTTGGGTTTCTGGCGCTGTGCGCGAACTGAAACCCCTCCTGGACGCTGAAAACACGTTTTTTTCCTGATAAAAACTGTTTTTTTAACACGTTTTTTAATTTTGGAACCAACCCCTTTTTGACAAAATTCTTGATACTTACTTGGTTCTAACTACGGAATTCTTCATTAGATTTTCGATCTGTTTAAGGAATTGTGTTTTCGCCATACTAACCTTGGGTTCCTGGCGCTGTGCGCGAACTAAAACCCCTCCTGGTCGCTGAAAACACGTTTTATGCTTGAAAAAAATAACTTGTTTTTTTATTTTGGCTCGAACCCCTTTTTGACAAAGTTCTTGATACTTTCTTGGTTCTTACTACGGAACACTTCAGAATCGTGTTTTCGCTATACTTTTCTTGGGTCCTCGGCGCTGTGCGCGAACTGAACCCCATCCTGGTCAATGAAAACACGTTGTTTGCCTAATGAAAACTGTTTTTTGAACACTTTTTTTAATTTTGGCACCAACCCATTTTTAACAAAATTCTTGATTCTTACTTGGTTCTAACTACGGAACCGTTCTGAAGAAAACTGATTTTTTGAACACGTTTTTTAATTTTGGAACCAACCCATTTTTACAAAATTCTTGATACTTACTTGGTTCTAACTACGGAATTCTTTATTAGATTTTCGATCTGTTTGCGGAATCGTGTTTTCGCCATACTTACCTTGTGTTCCCGGCGCTGTGTGCGAACTGCAACCCCTCCTGGTCGCTGAAAACACTTTTTTGGTTGAAAAAAACCAGTTTTTTGAACACGTTTTTTTATTTTGGCTCGAACCCCTTTTTGACAAAGTTCTTGATACTGTCTTGGTTCTTACTACGGATCACTTCAGAATCGTGTTTTTGCTATACTTTTCTTGGGTTTCTGGAGCTGTGCGCGAACTTAAACCCCTCCTGGTCGCTGAAAACACATTTTTGCTTGATAAAAACTGTTTTTTTGAACACGTTTTTTAATTTTGGAAATAACCCCTTTTTGACAAAGTTCTTGATACTTACTTGGTTCTTACTACGGAACACTTCAGAATCGTGTTTTCGCCATACTTACCTTGGGTTTCTGGCGCTGTGCGCGAACTGAAACCCCTCCTGGACGCTGAAAACACGTTTTTTGCCTGATAAAAACTGTTTTTTTAACCGCTCCGGCCCCGGCAACACACCGGTGTGTTGCGAATTAATCGCGAATTTAATGTTTATTTACCTATTACATAAGATGTATATTTTTTTGGGAATTTTCACATGTCGGGGCCGCAGCGGTTAATACGTTTTTTAATTTTGGAACCAACCCCTTTTTGACAAAATTCTTGATACTTACTTGGTTCTAACTACGGAATTCTACATTTAATTTTCGATCTGTTTAAGGAATTGTGTTTTCGCCATACTAACCTTGGGTTCCTGGCGCTGTGCCCGAGCTAAAACCCCTCCTGGTCGCTGAAAACACGTTTTATGCTTGAAAAAAACTACTTTTTTTAACTCGTTTTTTTATTTTTGCTCGAACCCCTTTTTGACAAAGTTCTTGAAACTTTCTTGGTTCTTACTACGGAACACTTCAGAATCGTGTTTTCGCTATACTTTTCTTGGGTCCTCGGCGCTGTGCGCGAACTGAAACCCATCCTGGTCGCTGAAAACACTTTTTTGGTTGAAAAAAACTAGTTTTTCGAACTCGTTTTTTTATTTTGGCTCGAACCCCTTTTTGACAAAGTTCTTGATACTTACTTGGTTCTAACTACGGAACACTTCAGAATCGTGTTTTCGCCATACTAACCTTGGGTTCTTGGTGCTGTGCGCGAACTGAAACCCCTCCCGGTTGCTAAAAACACGTTTTTTGCTTGAAAAAAATTGGTTTTTTGAACTCGTTTTTTTATTTTGGCTCGAACCCCTTTTTGACAAAGTTCTTGATACTTACTTGGTTCTTACTACGGAACACTTCAGAATTGTGTTTTCGCAATTTTTTTCTTGGGTTCCCGGCGCTAAGCGCGAACTGAAACCCATCCTGGTCGCTGAAAAGACGTTTTTTGCATGAAAAGACTGGTTTTTTAAACACGTTAATTAATTTTGGCACAAACCCCTTTTTGACAAAGTTCTTGATACTTACTTGGTTCTTACTACGGAACACTTCAGAATCGTGTTTTCGCCATTCTAACCTTGGGTTTCTGGCGCTGTGCGCGAACTAAAACCCATCCTGGTCGCTGAAAACACGTTTTATGCTTGAAAAAAACTGATTTTTTAACTCGTTTTTTTATTTTGGCTCGAATTTCTTTTTGACAAAGTTCTTGATACTTTCTTGGTTCTTACTACGGAACACTTCAGAATCGTGTTTTCGCTATACTTTTCTTGGGTCCTCGGCGCTGTGCGCGAACTGAAACCTATCCTGGTCGCTGAAAACACGTTTTTTGCCTGATAAAAACTGTTTTTTTGAACACGTTTTTTAATTTTGGCACCAACCCATTTTTAACAAAATTTTTGATACTTACTTGGTTCTAACTACGGAACCGTTCTGAAGAAAACTGGTTTTTTGAACACGTTTTTTAATTTTAGAACTAACCCATTTTCACAAAATTCTTGATACTTACTTGGTTCTAACTACGGAATTCTTTATTAGATTTTCGATCTGTTTGCGGAATCGTGTTTTCGCCATACAAACCTTGGGTTACCGGCGCTGTGCGCGAACTGCAACCACTCCTGGTCGCTGAAAACACGTTTTTTGCCTGATAAAAACTGTTTTTTTGAACACGTTTTTTAATTTTGGAACCAACCCCTTTTTGACAAAGTTATTGATACTTTTTTGGTTCTATTTACGGAACCGTTCTGCCCTGCCAAGCCAATACACTGTAACTTTTAAAAACCACATGTGAGATTTTTGAAAATATGTGTTTTTGATAAATAATTGCATTTTTTAACGATTATTGCTAAATATTATATTTTTTTTATGCATTTAAAAGTACTTGTATATCTCTACCTACATAGCCATGTAGTTTTTTTTTGATAAATTTAGTAAATAAAAAAGATATTGCCATTAACTTGTATTGGCAAGACAGAGTTACCGAGTTTATGTACAACTATAACAATGCAAAACACTGTAACACAAATGACAGTGTTTTGCCTTGTTTAGAAGTGGGTTACTTATTATGCCATAACACTGTATCCAATGATAGTCTTTTAGAAAGATCAATAATAATATATTATTAAAATAATCTATAAAGTTCTTACATCCATTCTGAGAGCAAAGACCATCATATTGATAGTAATTCGATAATGTCTGCCTCTCAGGATGTATGTAAGAATGGGTCCCGTGGTACTAAGGAGCTGCTCCTCATTGATATTGCCATTAGCCAACAGGTTCGCCGTTCCCGAAAGGATCTGTCGACATGTTGGATAGATTTTAATGATTTTTGCCTATGACTCGGTGCCACATACATGGCTCATGAGAGAGCTGGAGTATTGATCCAGTTCTACGTACCTTCCTGATGTCGTGTCGTCGTGTATGGGGCAGTGGAGGACGATCCTTCGCTATCCAGGATGTCGACAGATCTAGGCGAAAAGCGTCCCGCTGCCCTGATGCGAGAAGCGCCCTGAAATATGCCACGCTTGGTTCTTCCAAGCGTGGCATATTTCAGGGCGACAGTCTGAGTCCACTGTGGTTTTGCCTGGCCCCTAGCCAGCCCCTGCCCAACCCTCTCAGTAAACTGCTGGAGGGTTCGGGCCAAGGCTACCGGTTGAGAAGAGGCGGTCAGGTCATATCCCACCTCCTTTACATGGATGACTTGAACTCTTTGCTCCTAAGAACTTGCAACTGATGAAGCTACTGAAGGTAACTGAAACCTTCAGTAGCGCCATCAGGATGGAATTTGGTGTGGACAAATGTGCGGTCATGCATGAAAAGCGAGGGGAGATTATGGAATCCGTGGGAACCCAACTCTCAGATTCCATACACCTTAGGTCCCTCTCCTCAACCGAAACTTACAAGTATTTGAGTATGTCGGAAGCGTTAGGCATCAATGCTGATGACATGAAACAATCGTTGAAGGAGCTGCGCTTCTTTGACCGCCTGAACAAAGTACTTAACAATCTTTTATCAGGCGGAAACAAGGTGCGCGCCTTTAACGATTTGAGGGATTGGGTCATGCCGGTATTGATGTACTCTTTCGGCATACTAAAATGGACTCAGACGGAACTTGACGCCCTGGATAGGAGGGTACGCTCACTGCTTACCGTGAAAGGGATGCATCACCCACGGTCATCGGTGATGAGGCTGTATATCCCGCGGAAGAGCGGGGTCGTGGCTTCTTAAATGCCAAGACCCTGCACAAACGCGACTTTTTGAAATGTTATTTTACAGTCATTTGTAAAAAGTGCCCTCCATGTCTTTGTGTTGGAGTACGTTGACATCTAAGTTTTTCCTTGAT
Organism: Melanchra persicariae; assembly: GCA_947386135.1. NCBI lineage: Eukaryota > Metazoa > Arthropoda > Insecta > Lepidoptera > Noctuidae > Melanchra > Melanchra persicariae. The sequence continues at coordinate 12,713,879 of OX376672.1, read as the reverse complement.
TGTTTGATTTTGGTTACGAAATCTTCAAGGATATTTTATCAACACTTCTTGATAAAAAGTCGCGGCGCCGTTGTCGGTCTAAGTTCGAAAATTGTGTCCATACAGATTGCCTTTCAATCTCAGAAATCTTTTGAATGCACTGTCTTTTACATGAACAAGGTGGCAATAATGAATGTTCCAATCTTCGTGTCTCTAATATAGTTACTGGGTCTCTATTTATCTTAAGTTTCTTTGGTGTTTGACAGTTCTCTACGATGGCAGGTTTATCAAAAGCAGGGGATTTTTCAAGGGAACTACATTTTGTTTTTCTTGTCTGTAGTTCAGTTTCATTATGTGCAATAGGACTTACAGAAGCGAAAGAAGTTAAAGGCTTTAGCGAAACTGAAGGTGGTGAAGAATGTGCTAAACAAGTTGAGTGTTGGATTTCAGTCGATAATTCAGTGGATGTTATATTTTGTGTCACAGTTGAAAGATACGAAATATTTTTCAAAGTATCAAAAGGTTCGGCATCTTGATCTAAGTTATGTATCGATCCATCCTTATTGGTTTTGGAGGTAAGATTGTGATATGAATCAGATTGAAAGCTATTAAATTGGTAAAAATCTTCTCAGGAAATATTTCAGACGTTTATACTCTTATCACAACTTAATGTATCAGTTGGGCGTAAACTCCTTCTCCTAATTCTTCTGAAACGCTTTTATTAAGCTGAGACTCACTTAATGGAATAATAGGACTTAAGTTTCTTAACCCCAAATCATCTTGAAGGTAATTTTGTACTCATTGTTATTATTGCAGTTTATATTTTCTTGTTCTAGACGATCACTTATCACACTGGACACGACAGTAACTGAGTCTGTGTTAATTTAATGTTTAATATTTTGTTTCGAAAATCTAACCAACATTTTACTACAACTCGTATTCATCGTCAAAGTTAACACGAAATCGCAGTAATTAAACAAAATACGACAGGCGATCACAAGACGATACACAATTAAATCACACAATTACCGGTATCACTGCGCGACCCACGTAAGCTGAACCGTCTTCAAACTAGCCGAGAAGGCGAAAGAATAAAGAAAGAGCGAGATAGCAATGATGTTGTCAGATCATATTATGCTGGCGGGACGGTATCAACGTGCGAGTATATGCGTCAGTTCAAAACACTGTATCTTCAGCACTGTGCGAAGTTTGTTACGGCAAAATACTGTAAGCTTTGTTACAGTTTTTCTGCATGTTTCAACCTTAATTTGAACGTTATACAGTGTTTTTTAGTTTGCCATATCTTGCAAAATATACTTTTAAATAAAAAAAATATTAGTCAGGGGTACTAAACAGACTTACAGAAACTGATTGGGAGTTGTTAAGCTAAAACACTGTAAGTCGAGTTACAGTCTTTTGGATTGGCACTAAAGCGTTCTGAAGAAAACTGGTTTTTTGAACACGTTTTTTTTTGGCACCAACCCATTTTTGACAAAATTCTTGATACTTACTTGGTTCTTACTACAGAATTCTTTATTAGATTTTCGATCTGTTTGCGGAATCGTGTTTTCGCCATACTAACCTTGGGTTCTCGGTGCTGTGCGCGAACTGAAACCCCTCCTGGTCGCTGAAAACACGTTTTATGCTTGAAAAAAACTAGTTTTTTTAACTCGTTTTTTTATTTTGGCTCGAACCCCTTTTTGACAAAGTTCTTGATACTTTCTTGGTTCTTACTACGTAACACTTCAGAACCGTGTTTTTGCCATACTTACCTTGGGTTCCCGGCGCTGTGCGCGAATTAAAACCCCTCCTGGTCGCTGAAAACACGTTTTATGCTTGAAAAAAACTGGTTTTTTTAACTCGTTTTTTTATTTTGGCTCGAACCCCTTTTTGACAAAGTTATTGATACTTACTTGGTTCTAACTACGGAACACTTCAGAATCGTGTTTTCGCAATTTTTTTCTTGGGATCCCGGCGCTGTGCGCGAACTGAAACCCCTCCCGGTCGCTAAAAACACGTTTTTTGCTTGAAAAAAACTGGTTTTTTGAACACGTTTTTTTATTTTGGCTCGAACCCCTTTTTGACAAAGTTCTTGATACTTTCTTGGTTCTTACTACGGATCACTTCAGAATCGTGTTTTCGCTATACTTTTCTTGGGTTCCCGGCGCTGTGCGCGAACTGAAACACATCCTGGTCGCTGAAAAGACGTTTTTGCATGAAAAAACTGGTTTTTTAAACACGTTAATTAATTTTGGCACAAACCCCTTTTTGACAAAGTTCTTGATACTTACTTGGTTCTTACTACGGAACACTTCAGAATTCGGTTTTCGCCATACTAACCTTGGGTTCCCGGCGCTGTGCGCGAACTGCCTTCACTCCTGGTCGCTGAAAACACGTTTTTTGCCTGATAAAAACTGTTTTTTTGAACACGTTTTTTTAATTTTGGAACCAACCCCTTTTTGACAAAGTTATTGATACTTTTTTGGTTCTATTTACGGAACCGTTCTGAAGAAAACTGGTTTATTGAACACGTTTTTTTATTTTGGCTCGAACCCCTTTTTGACAAAGTTCTTGATACGTACTTAGTTTTTACTACGGAACACTTCAGAATCGTGTTTTTGCTATACTTTCCTTGGGTTCCCGGCGCTGTGCGCGAACTGAAACCCCTTCTGGTCGCTGAAAACACTTTTTTGGTTGAATAAAACTAGTTTTTTGAACTCGTTTTTTTATTTTGGCTCGAACCCCTTTTTGACAAAGTTCATGAAACTTACTTGGTTCTTACTACGGTTTACTTCAGAATCGTGTTTTCGTCATACTAACCTTGGGTTTCTGGCGCTGTGCGCGAACTAAAACCCCTCCTGGTCGCTGAAAACACGTTTTATGCTTGAAAAACATTAGTTTTTTTAACTCGTTTTTATATTTTGGCTCGAACCCCTTTTTGACAAAGTTCTTGATACTTGGTTCTTACTACGGAACACTTCAGAATCGTGTTTTAGCCATACTATCCTTGGGTTTCTGGCGCTGTGCGCGAACTGAAACCCCTCCTGGACGCTGAAAACACGTTTTTGTTACAATAAAAACTGTTTTTTAACACGTTTTTTTATTTTGGAACCAACCCCTTTTTGACAAAATTCTTGATACTTACTTGGTTCTAACTACGGAATTCTTCATAAGATTTTCGATCTGTTTAAGGAATTGTGTTTTCGCCATACTAACCTTGGGTTCCCGGCGCTGTGCGCGAATTAAAATCCCTCCTGGTCGCTGAAAACACTTTTTTGGTTGAAAAAAACTAGTTTCTTGAACTCGTTTTTTTATTTTGGCTCGAACCCCTTTTTGACAAAGTTCATGATACTTACTTGGTTCTTTCTACGGAATTCTTTATTAGATTTTCGATCTGTTTGCGGAATCGTGTTTTCGCCATACTAACTCTGGGTTCCCGGTGCTGTGCGTGAACTGAAACCCCTCCTGGTCGCTAAAAACATGTTTTTTGCTTGAAAAAAACTGATTTTTTGAACTCGTTTTTTTATTTTGGCTCGATCCCCTTTTTGACAAAGTTCTTGATACTTACTTGGTTCTTACTACGAAACACTTCAGAATCGTGTTTTCGCTATTTTTTTCTTGGGTTCCCGGCGCTAAGCGCGAACTGAAACACATCCTGGTCGCTGAAACGACGTTTTTGCATGAAAAAACTGGTTTTTTAAACACGTTAGTTAATTTTGGCACAAACCCCTTTTTGACAAAGTTCTTGATACTTACTTGGTTCTTACTACGGAACACTTCAGAATCGTGTTTTCGCCATACTAACCTTGGGTTCCCGGCGCTGTGCGCGAACTAAAACCCCTCCTGGTCGCTGAAAACACATTTTATGCTTGAAAAAAACTAGTTTTTTTAACTCGTTTTTTTATTTTGGCTCGAACCCCTTTTTGACAAAGTTCTTGATACTTACTTGGTTCTAACTACGGAACCGTTCTGAAGAAAACTGGTTTTTTGAACACGTTTTTTAGTTTTGGAACCAACCCATTTTTACAAAATTCTTGATACTTACTTGGTTCTAACTACGGAATTCTTTATTAGATTTTCGATCTGTTTTCGGAATCGTGTTTTCGCCATACTAACCTTGGGTTCCCGGCGCTGTGTGCGAACTGCAACACCTCCTGGTCGCTGAAAACACTTTTTTGGTTGAAAAAAACTAGTTTTTTAATAATAATAATAATAATTTATTTATTACGAGTACCAATAAGACTCAAATAGTGTTAGTAACAAACATAAACTTAAAACTATGTTAGTGAAACAATACAGCAACACATACAACAAAACAATCATTGCTTCAGCATTCCAGCTGAGATACTGGAGCAACGATTAACGACACAACAGTCAAGCCTGTCAGCGATCATGCCCAGGATGCTGTTGGAACTGGCTCGCACCCTGCGCACCAAGGAGGCACATCTTTTACGCATCAATGCATAAAAGCAATCAATACGCATTTCCGCAAACATCCCTGATGCGCTACAGAAACGAGGCAGCCCCATCAGCACCCTGAAAGCATTATTATACTGAACGCGAAGGGCACTGTACGATCTCTGCGTAAAATGTACCCACAGGCTACAGGTGTAAAATGAGGAACAGAAGGTTCTAAAAAGTGTTCTTTTAACCTCCGTAGAAGCACGCTTAAACCTGCGGGCAATCATATTCGCTCTGACCGACAGCGCCCTCCGCTCTCTCTCAATGTCGTCATCGTCTCCAAGGGTAGAGGTCAAGATATGCCCAAGGTACTTGAACGAGTGCACTCTCGACAACGGTACACCATTTATTTTTATTGGAGGTACCATTTCTGGACATTTCCCACCAGCCCCAAACACCATAACGACACTCTTTTGTACATTGTACTTCAGGCCACTTCAGCACTGGCGTATCTCTCACACACACTAACCAGCTTCCTCAGGCCACAGACTGAGGCACTGAGCAGCACCATGTCATCTGCATAGCTGATGTTGTTGACACATACGCCATCAATATAAGATCCGACCCTGGTGCTACTCAGCTCCACAATCAACTGATCCATGTACAGGTTGAAAAGTGTAGGAGAACTCAGACCCCCCTGTCTCACGCCCGACTCAAGACCATATGGACTCGAGAAAGCCCCGCCCCACCGAACACAATTAACCTGGTTTCCGTACCAAAATTTAAAAATATTTATAATTTCAGGTGGTAACTTCGCATCGTTAAGCTTTTCCCAAAGAGTGTCATATGAAACCAGATCAAAAGCACTCGATAGGTCGAGGAAACAGGCGTAAACTGCGGTGCTCCGGCGTGTGTAGTACTCAACAGCATGCTTAAAGCCCAAAATAGCACTATCTGTAGACAACCCAGGCCGAAACCCAAACTGGTTATCATGCAATTCAACGTATTTATTTAATTGCGCATTAAGCACGCTGTCCAATACCTTAGACACAACCGTTGCCAGTGAAATAGGTCTATAGTTGTCCTTATCTGTCAATAGTCCAGTTTTATTTTTGACGACGGGCACAACAACAGTTTTCAACATATCCGGGGGTAGATACGCATGACTCAGACAAAGATTATACAATAAAGCCAAAACACGCGTCAAGTGAGGGCCCGCATACCGAAGATGCTCGATGCTGAGCCCATCATGGCCAGGAGACTTCCCCCTTGACATTGACTGTATGATAGAAGCAATGTCTCTGGCAGCGACCCTGACTCCTAATTCTCCTTTGGGCTCAACATCGACCACCCCCCGGGACGGCCCTAACGGCGACTTTACCTCAAATTTAGCTTTGAACAGTTCAGCTATTTCCTGCGCATCACTCACACCGTCGACGCACACAGGCACGCTGGGCTTATGATTAAGTTTATTCGTATTTTTCCAAAATCCACGGAAATCCTTATTCAAATGATTTGATGCCAGAATATCCATTCTAATCTTGTCCTCATGATCCTGACACCATTTCAACCGAGATTTAAATATCCGTTTCGACTCGCACATCTCATCATAACAACGGCCAGAGGTAGGCTTACCGCAGCATGACCATGACATAAATTTGTCCTTGGCAAGCCTGTGTGCATCGGCAACATGCCTGTTCCAACCAACAACAACTTTCCTTTTGCGCTTCTTACTATCCCGACCAACCACCGATGACTCACATAAAGCCCCAACTATTTGCCCATACAATTTATCGATTATACGTCTATGATTTAAATCATTGCACATATGATCACAACAATAGCGGAAAATCATAGCATCGGAAAATCAATTAATCTCAATCGTTTATGACACTCAGTATTGTACAATCAAAATTTGCGCCAAGTCTCGCTCACCCCACGTAATCCTGCCATTTTTACATTTACTAGATACACATATCTTTGGTATAATTACATCCAAATTACATTCCATAATTAACGGAAAGTGGTCAGACCATACAACATCATACTGAACAAACACCCTACTAACGGTTTGAGCCGCAGCCCTGGTAACCAAACAGTGGTCAAGCCACCTCGACGATCCGTGAGCCCGACTTATAAACGTATACGTATTAGATGCCACACCCAAACATTCAGTGTCTATACATAGCCAGTCCTGTTCACTACAAAAACCCATCAGCTCATAATAAAAACGCTCTGTTGGGTGAGCGTTGAAATCTCCCAGAATATAAACGCACTCAGTACTGTTAGAATCAATGATAGCACTCACCGCACTGAGGACGTCCGTGAAATCCGCCAAATTACATACCGCATCAGTCGGCATATAAATGCTAAACACTAACATTGATTTTTCTTGCATCACTATTTTAATAGCACTTATACGCGGGTTATCACTCGGAATCACAAATACGTTTGTATAGAGGCTCTTCCTCCACAATAGCGCCACACCACCATAAGGTCTACCTCGTAGCATTCCAGTAGTGGAGTCCACTGCCGACGTTCCCGTACAGTTGAAATCGTCACTAATGGAGTTTAGGTACGATATTTCATGCGACAGTAGCCAAGTTTCTTGTAAGGCTATAACGTCCACATATTCACACAAGTCACGTATACTGTCAATCGAACGCTTTACGTTCTTACAATTAAATGTTGCAAACTTGTGTAGCTTACTATCCATTAATTACTGTGGAAGAACCGTCAACAGAGCCAGCATTCGGTCTGTTCATAGATTTTGGTCGAAAATTCACAAATCGCCCAAAAATAACTCCTTGCGGCCACATTTCGTTATTTAAGAACATATGCACGTTATGATGAAGCACAAAGAACTTAAAAGCGCAGTAATCACTTTGTTTTTTCAGATTTATCTTCTCAAGTGCAACATTTACTGTCGTTTTTCTGAGAATATAACTAGTAATGTCCTCCTCAGCTGTATCTTTGTGTACATTAGTTATAAAAATAGGTACTTTTCGATCTGCTGCTTTAAACTTTTCGTCAGTGTTAACAATATTTTTTCCTATTTTCCCCATAAAACGTTCCTTGAACCTTTGTTTACGATTCTGCACTAAGGTCCACTCGTTGTTTTGAGTTGCCGCTTCCTTCTCGAAGTTAGCTTGTTGTCTAACTGTATCTGCAAACGATTGTTTACGTCGCACTCGCAACGACTCGCCCAGCTGATTATCGGTACTCTGCGATGACTCATTGACAGCGACAGCGACGGCTCGCTCGCCAGTGACGCACCGCGGCGAGCTCGGTAACGGGTTTTTATTCAAAGCGTCCGCACAACAGCAACTACCCCCAGATTGACTTTTGTTACGGTATGATCCGATTGCACCGTTACTGCTATCCCTAAGCGACAGCACCGAAGTATCAGCATCTTCAAAGCGCTCCACTGCCTGACCACTCATTGTAGGTGATAGCAATAAGGGTCCACTATCTCGGTGCACACCTTTTTTTTTTTTTTTTTTTTTTTGGATGGGAAATCATCAAATGACCCCTCCCGCTCTGGGTTGAGCGGCAGGGAGTGTCAGACTTCTACTGACTAAAACCCACCCATGCTCCTCTTAGTGCCTTTTACGTTCCAGGGCCGCGGTAACTCTTTCGAACAAATCCGCAACCCTGGTAGGCACTGGCCCTAACGGGCCCCTACTCCTATGCTGACATCTCTTTGAGGCGCGCGTGGAACACAACGCGCCGTCGGCTTGGGTCTGGCTTTAATCGGACAGCGAGCCACCCAACGCTCGCCGTCCGCAGACCCGCACCTACGGTGGCCGGGAATCGCCCAGCGACTCCCGACGCCCGGTGCGTCTCCCTATGCCGCGGCGGCTGGGGCGTGAGGGTTGTCTCTCCCTCACGCGGCCCGCCTCCTCCTTCACTAGCATTACTGCTTCGCAGAAGGAGGTGACGGCTTCCCATGCCTCCTCGCTCCGGACCATGGATTGAACCAGGGCCGGACGCGAGAGGTCGCCGCCGCCGATCGCCTCGACGAGGACACGGCGCTGCTCCGCCCATGCGGGGCAGGCCTCCACCGTATGCTCCACCGTGTCCTCCGGGCGATCCTCGCAGTGAAAACACCCGGGCGTTTCCTCCCGCCGAATCCGAAACAGGTACCTACCGAAACAACCATGTCCGGTGAGTACCTGCGTCAGGCGGAAGGTGAGGACGCCGTGGCGCCTCTCCAGCCACTCCTCAAAGAGGGGCACTATCGCCACAATTGTGGCGTGCCCTGCACTGGGTTGCGACAGTCGCTGATTCCATACCGCCATGGTATCTTGCCGGAGCTCCGTCCGCCGCGCAGCAATATGCCGCGGCAGCAGAGTTTCGCCCCGGCGTTGCGCCTCCATGCGCCACGTGTAAACGTGCGCGAGGTCTTTCGCCTCCAGATCCCATGGCGGCAATCCAGCAAGGAGGCTCGCCGCCTCGCGGGAGACCGTGCGGTATCCCCGGACAAGCCGGATGGCCATGACCCTTTGGGACGCGTTCAGCTTTTGGGCTGCACGCTTCCTCAGGTCCAGTGCCCACACTGGGGCCCCATAAAGGGCCATGGATCGCACGATCCCCGCATAGAGCCTCCGGCAGGAGGCGTTTGGACCCCCCAGATTGGGCAGAAGCCGCTTGAAGGCAGCCCCGGCCCGCCCCAGTCTGGGAGCCAAACGTCGGAAGTGCTCGACGAAGTTCCACCGGCTATCGAGAACGAGTCCCAGATACTTGATCGTCGACCCGACGCCGATGTGAACCCCTCCTACCGTGATTTGGGATCCCGGTGGTGGCCTGCTCCGAGGACCATGAAAGCACATGGCCTCGGACTTGTGCAAGGCCACCTCGAGACCCAATTGCCGGATCCTATCCACGACTATCGCAACCCCGCGTGTCATTAGTTCGGCCGCCGCCTGGTACGACCCCCCCTGAGCCAGGACGAGCGTGTCGTCAGCGTAGCATACTACGCTGACGCCGCTAGGGAGGCCGGCGCGCAGCACCCAGTCGTAGCCGATGTCCCACAGGTACGGCCCCACAACCGCTCCCTGTGGAACACCGCACGACATCTCTCGCCGAATCCACTCTCCCTCGTGACCGGGGTAGATGACGGCCCTATCCGTCAGATAGGCCTCGACCGCGCGACGGAGGTAGGTCGGCATCCGGTGATACCGGAGTGCCTCCCTAATGCAACTCCAGGGCATGGTGTTGAAGGCGTTGGCGATGTCAAGAGACACCGCCAAGACGACCTTGCCCCGGGATACCGCTTCCCCCGTCGTGAGAGCTCTCACGCGCATGATGGCATCCACCGTTGAGCGCCCCGTGCGGAAACCGAACTGGTTCTCCGCCAGATCCGGCCCCACCCTCACCAAGTGCGCGACGAGGCGGTTTGCAATGACTCTTTCAAAGAGCTTGCCCACCTCGTCGAGCAGCACGATGGGCCGGTATGCGGACGGAGAGTCCGCAGGGCGCTCCGGCTTCTTAATGAGGACCAGTTTCCCCGTCTTCCAACGAAGTGGAAACTGGCCCCTCTCCAAACATGCGCTGAAGAGCCCCCTCAGTCGAGGCCCGAGAGCCTCCAAGGCCAGGACCCAGGCTTTTCCAGGCAAGCCGTCGGGTCCTGGGGCGGTATTCTTGGCCCTCAGCCGGTTAACCGCCACTCTCAGGTCTACCTCGGTCACTTCCGGGACATCGTCGTCGTCGTCGCCGTCGTCGCTGTGGTCCGCAACAGGCACCGCAGGTGGCGGAGCCATGGGCGGGGGAGTGTGCTCGCCTCGCGAAGGGAACAGAGCGCTCACCACGTCCTCAACGAGCTGGGGCCGGAGACTCTGCGTCAACGGGGGTGCCCAGGTGCGGAGTTTATCCCGCACCATTTTGTAAGGGCGTCCCCATGGGTCCCCGTTCAGAGACTCCAGCATCTCCTTACGGGCCAGATCTTTGGCCCGCAGGATCCCCGCTCGGAGGGCGGTCTTCGCCGCTCTGTATTCCTCGTATAGCTCCGCCTCCCTGGCCTGCGCATCCGGAGGGCGGATGCGAAGCCTGCGTTGCCTGGTGTACTGGCGCCGTGCAGCAACGCACGCCTCGCGTAGCGCTGCCAGCTCTCGCGACCACCAGTACACCTGGCGGCGGGCGCTTCCTGGCCGGACCCGGGGCATTGCCACGTCACATATCTCGGACATGGCCTCCCGGAACCACTCCGCCTCGTCGTTGATGTCGGCAGGCCTGTCTGGTGGTGACACCCAGGCCTGCACTATCGAGGCTTCCAGGAGAAGCTCCCGGTCCAGCTGCTTCAGCGCCCACCGCGGACCACCCGGGGCCTGTCGGACCGACGCGGTCGAGGTCTGGGCGGAGACGTCAAACCGGATATACCGGTGGTCGGAATGGGTCTCCACCTCCTCTAAGACGCGCCAGTCAACGACACGCTGTAACAGAGCAGGGCTGGCGAACGAGATGTCCACCACTGACTCGCCCTGCATCCGCACACACGTGGGGACAGTACCCCGGTTTAGGACGACCAGGCCTGTCTCCAGAGCCCAGTCCTCCACCATCCTACCCCTCGTGTCCGTGTAACGGGAACCCCAAGCCAAATGTTTGGCGTTGAAGTCCCCGAGAACGAGCACGGGGAGGGAACGATACCCGGCGACGACGTCAACCAACTCCGTGAGGGAGATGTGGAATTCGGCGAGGGTTCGGCTCGGGGAGAAGTAGACACCCACCACGACAATCTCCCCGAACCGTGCTGCTACGCAACCCCGTCCTCTCTTGACACTCTCGAGGGACGGGGTGCCGGCGGCGGCCGACGAAATTAGGGTCACTGAGCCGTCCAGGTCCTCCACCCAGTTCTCCCTGGGCGGGACAAAATACGGCTCAGCGACGACGGCGATATTTATCGACCACTGCGCCATGCTCTGGAGCAACAGGTCCTGAGCAGCGGCGCAGTGGTTGATGTTCGCCTGGAGGAGGCGTAATGGAGCCGTTATTGACATTCCATTACTGCCTCCTCCCGAGCCCCCTGTGAAGACTCGGCTGCGGCCGTCGCGGCTGTCGTAGTGGCAGCGGCGACGGCGGCGGCACCGGCGACGGTGGCGGCAGACGCGGCGACGGTGGCGGCGGCTGCTGCGGCGGAGACGGCGACGGCGGAGGGCTTTCTCCTACCACCGGCGTTGGCGGGTGGGGCGCAGGCCTTGCCCCCAGCCCAGTGGTCGGCCGGCTTGCCAGCTGCCGCACATGCTACGCAGTGCGGCGCGGCGCTACACGAGCCGGCCATGTGACCGGGCTGACCACAGCGGAAGCAGAGCCCGCTGCGGTCCACCTCCGAGGTGCACATAGCTCCCGCGTGGTTGCCCACATGGCAGCGGAAGCACCTCAGAGGTCTGGGTTCTAGCAGTTTTACCTGCGCAGACACCCAGCCAACGAGTAGCCTTCGGCCCTCCGTGATCTTCTTGGCCGCCGTCACGGGGCAGCTCACCACAGTGGTTCGCGTTCCCGTGTGGTCAGGACGTATGGTGCCCGCCTTTACTTGCTCGGCAGAGCACCCCCCCGTCCTGACGACGGCGGCCACCACCTCCTCCGCCGTGACGGAGTCGTCCAGGCCCAATATGCGCATGTCGATACACTTACTGGGCCTGGACACTCGGACTTCGTCCGCGCTCAAGGACGCCCTCAACCTTTCGGCTAGGGCGTCCGCGGTCGGACCGCTGGATGCTCCGGGGATCTCCAGCATCCTGGCCCCGGTCATAGTGACCTTGAGCCGGAGGCCCCCGACGATGCCGAGCTCACCAAGGCTCACCGCCTCCTTGGCCTTGGTGAGCACGTCCCCGTATGTAACGCCCCTCTTGACCGCTTCCGGCTGCAGTGTAATCACTACAGCCGCGGTCTTCGGGGCGCTGAGCTTCGCAGCGATCCTCCTGGCCTTTTGCCGCCGCTTCCTCTCGCGCTTTTTGGCTGCCCTGGCTGCCTTTCCGGCCTTCCTCTTCTCCCCGGCCACTTGCCAACCGGCTTCCTCTTCAGCCGCAGGAGATTTGGAAGACGGGGGCTTTGAAGGCGGTTGCACTGCCGGCGCTGGAGCCTTCGCCGCCCGTGCAGCCGCCCCACCTTTCTTCTTGGCCGGTGCCGATTTCGCCGGTGCCTTTGCAGGAGCTGGCTCAGCTCCTGGGTTGGCCCGGCCGGTCGGCACCGGTGTGGCAGCCACGGCAGCCGCATAAGAAGCCGCCTTCTGGCCTGCCGCCTTCTTACTCGCCGCTAGCGGGGGGCGAAGCACGATGCCCTCCAGGACGGAGAACCGTTCCCGGAAGGCGGCCATCTCCTGCCGCACGAGGTCCAGCACCTGGTTCTCGAGCGGCACGGAATGGCCATCGTCCTTGCGCCCCCCTTGAGGCACCTCTTTGGAGCTGGAGCTGGAGTTGGAGCTGGAGCTGGCTCCCCGGAGCCCGGCTAAGTCTGCCCGGAGCCTCTCATTCTCCTTTTGGAGAAGCTCCAGTGTGGTCGCCAAGCGGGCGACCTCCGCCCGCAGCCCAGACATTTCGTCCGTGGGCGCGGGCGGAGACCCGCGGTGGAAGTAGGCTTCCTCCGCTGCCGCCAGGATGGAGGCTGCGGCCGCGCTGCAGGCCTTGTTCCTACTTGGCAGGATGCGCTTCTTGGCCACATCGCGGAGCGCAGCCTCCACAACCTCGGCAAACCCAGCCGTCACTCCGGGGCGCCCGTCCTCCTTGGCCAGTCCCTCAGCCCGCTCTTCGTCTTCTAGGGAGGCGGGCCTTCTCCCCTTGGTGCCCTCCCGGCCCCTACCCCGCCTGCTGGTGGGGATTTTTCTGGCTGAGGCCAGCTCCTCATTCGAGGACGACCTCTGGTCGTCCTCCTCTCTGGGCCGCTTACGGAAGAACTCATTGTTCTCCGTAGCAGCCCTCACTCCCTCGCGTCTAGAGCTCGCCGAGCTGGCGTCTGATGCGGAGTCGGAATCCGACCCCGCTTCTCCTCGCCGCTCAGGCGAGCCCTTCCCAAAATTTGGAGGGAACGTCCGCGGTACGCCCGCCCGACACCTTGTCAGGCGAGTTAAAACAAAAACCGATCATCTCCTCGAACGAGGGTTGTGCGGATCGGGGGCCTCCTCGGCCCTTGTTGCCAATGGCAATCGGAAGATGGATAACGTTGTTGCCCCCCCCAGAATACGAGGGGCTTGACGCACGAGGCGTGGCGGATTCCCGGACTGCTGTGCAGTCCGAACCGCCCTGGGGTATACTTTCTCTTTCAACGTTATCCATAATTGTCCTTTTTAAGGGTGCGGTCCCTTTCTCCCCTTCTCTCTCAGTGCCTGCTCGCTGCCCTCACAGTCACGTCTGATGATCAGACGCGTACCAGAGAGCAGCGAGCAAGCCAATGAGACGCACACCGTCCGAGGACCCGAACACTGCTCAAGTCTCCGAACGGTGTGCCCCTCTTGTGTCTCTCTTGGTCTGGTCTCTCACTTGGGACCTTCCGGCATGAGTGGCTCTACCGGCAAAGCCCCCAAGATCATTGAGACACGCAAGCCCCACCACGACGACAACGTGGAGACACGGTTGGTGGGGTCGGTGCACACCTCCTCTCATGTTGACGTTCCGGGGCGAAACAGGCACTGACATGGCCTTGAATTCCTTTTTGAGGTCTTCTACCTGACTCACAGTGGCATAGGATGACTTGATATCCTTGATTTCTGATTGTACCAGTAAGATATCTTTTAGCAACTTAGAAACATCCAAGTGATCGAATGTTATGGGGGGCAGCTTTTCTAAGTCACGGGCTACAAACACAGGCATAACATCGGGCTCAGTCACCTTGAACACACTAATTATGTCATTTAGCACACGGTTATCCTTTCCTTGTCCTTTCCTTGCCGGTTTACGTTGATCCGACGGTAAAGATTCGAACAACAACGATTTAGATTTTTCAATCTGCACACTCGTGAAAGTAGACAAGCATATTTTTATAAGACTTTCTTCATCTATAATTGACAACTTGTTTTGCATATATGATAACATCTCGTCGCCGACAAGATTACAATTATTACACTTTAGTGTAGACGTCATTGCGGAAGAATTAATATCTACAGCGCAACCAAAACACACACGACACGTATGGCTGCGCGCGCGCGACTCACTCTCTTTTTGAACTCGTTTTTTTATTTTGGCTCGAACCCCTTTTTGACAAAGTTCTTGATACTTACTTGGTTCTAACTACGGAACACTTCAGAATCGTGTTTTCGCCATACTAACCTTGGGTTCCCGGCACTGTGCGCGAACTGAAACCCCTCCCGGTCGCTAAAAACACGTTTTTTGCTTGAAAAAAACTGGTTTTTTAAACACGTTTTTTTATTTTGGCTCGAACCCCTTTTTGACAAAGTTCTTGATACTGTCTTGGTTCTTTCTACGGATCACTTCAGAATAGTGTTTTCGCTATACTTTTCTTGGGTCCTCGGCGCTGTGCGCGAACTGAAACCCACCCTGGTAGCTGAAAACACGTTTTTTGCCTGATAAAAACTGTTTTTTTGAACACGTTTTTTAATTTTGGCACCAACCCATTTTTAACAAAATTCTTGATACTTACTTGGTTCTAACTACGGAACTGTTCTGAAGAAAACTGGTTTTTTGAACACGTTTTTTAATTTTGGAATTAACCCATTTTTACAAAATTCTTGATACTTACTTGGTTCTAACTACGGAATTCTTTATTAGATTTTCGATCTGTTTGCGGAATCGTGGTTTCGCCATACTAACCTTGGGTTCCCGGCGCTGTGTGCGAACTGCAACCCCTCCTGGTGGCTGAAAACACTTTTTTGGTTGAAAAAAACTGGTTTTTTGAACACGTTTTTTTTATTTTGGCTCGAACTTTTTTTTGACAAAGTTCTTGATACTTTCTTGGTTCTTACTACGGATCACTTCAGAATCGTGTTTTCGCTATACTTTTCTTGGGTTCCCGGCGCTGTGCGCGAACTGAAACCCATCCTGGTTGCTGAAAACACGTTTTTTGCATGAAAAAACTGGTTTTTTAAACACGTTTTTCAATTTTGGCACCAACCCATTTTTAACAAAATTCTTGATACTTACTTGGTTCTAACTATGGAACCATTCTGAAGAAAACTGGTTTTTTGAACACGTTTTTTAATTTTGGCACCAACTCATTTTTAATAAAATTCTTGACACTTACTTGGTTCTAACTACGGAATTCTTTATTAGATTTTCGATCTGTTTGCGGAATC
This sequence comes from Melanchra persicariae, assembly GCA_947386135.1. Taxonomy (NCBI): domain Eukaryota; kingdom Metazoa; phylum Arthropoda; class Insecta; order Lepidoptera; family Noctuidae; genus Melanchra; species Melanchra persicariae. The sequence continues at coordinate 12,698,260 of OX376672.1, read as the reverse complement.
GTATTTTCGCCATACAAACCTTGGGTTCCCGGCGCTGTGCGCGAACTGCAACCACTCCTGGTCGCTGAAAACACGTTTTTTATCTGATAAAAACTGTTTTTTTTAACACGTTTTTTAATTTTGGAACCAACCCCTTTTTGACAAAGTTATTGATACTTTTTTGGTTCTATTTACAGAACCATTCTGAAGAAAACTGGTTTTTTGAACACGTTTTTTTATTTTGGCACCAACCCATTTTTGACAAAATTCTTGATACTTTCTTGGTTCTTACTACGGAACACTTCAGAATCGTGTTTTTGCCATACTAACCTTGGGTTACCGGCGCTGTGCGCGAACTTAAACCCCTCCTGGTCGCTGAAAACACGTTTTATGCTTGAAAAAAACTAGTTTTTTTAACTCGTTTTTTTATTTTGGCTCGAACCCCTTTTTGACAAAGTTCTTGATACTTGGTTCTTACTACGGAACACTTCAGAATCGTGTTTTAGCCATACTATCCTTGGGTTTCTGACGCTGTGCGCGAACTGAAACCCCTCCTGGACGCTGAAAACACGTTTTTTGTACATTAAAAACTGTTTTTTTAACACGTTTTTTAATTTTGGAACCAACCCCTTTTTGACAAAATTCTTGAAACTTACTTGGTTCTAACTACGGAATTCTTCATTAGATTTTCGATCTGTTTAAGGAATTGTGTTTTCGCCATACTGACCTTGGGTTCCCGGCGCTGTGCGCGAATTAAAATCCCTCCTGGTCATTGAAAACACTTTTTTGGTTGAAAAAAACTAGTTTTTTGAACTCGTTTTTTTATTTTGGCTCGGACCCCTTTTTGACAAAGTTCATGATACTTACTTGGTTCTTACTACGGAACACTTCATAATCGTGTTTTCGCCATACTAACCTTGGGTTTCTGGCGCTGTGCGCGAACTAAAACCCCTCCTGGTCGCTGAAAACACGTTTTATGCTTGAAAAACATTAGTTTTTTTAACTCCTTTTTATATTTTGGCTCGAACCCCTTTTTGACAAAGTTCTTGATACTTGGTTCTTACTACGGAACACTTCAGAATCGTGTTTTAGCCATACTATCCTTGGGTTTCTGGCGCTGTGCGCGAACTGAAACCCCTCCTGGACGCTGAAAACACGTTTTTGTTACAATAAAAACTGTTTTTTTAACACGTTTTTTTATTTTGGAACCAACCCCTTTTTGACAAAATTCTTGATACTTACTTGGTTCTAACTACGGAATTCTTTATTAGATTTTCGATCTGTTTAAGGAATTGTGTTTTCGCCATACTAACCTTGGGTTCCCGGCGCTGTGCGCGAATTAAAATCCCTCCTGGTCGCTGAAAACACTTTTTTGGTTGAAAAAAACTAGTTTTTTGAACTCGTTTTTTTATTTTGGCTCGAACCCCTTTTTGACAAAGTTCATGATACTTACTTGGTTCTAACTACGAAACACTTCAGAATCGTGTTTTCGCTATTTTTTTCTTGGGTTCCCGGCGCTAAGCGCGAACTGACACCCTTCCCGGTCGCTGAAAACACGTTTTTTGCCTGATAAAAACTGTTTTTTTGAACACGTCTTTTTATTTTGGCACCAATCCCTTTTTGACAAAGTTCTTGATACTTACTTGGTTCTAACTACGGAACCCTTCAGAATCGTGTTTTCGCTATACTTTCCTTGGGTTTCCGGTGCTGTGCGCGAACTGAAACCCTTCCTGGTCGCTGAAAACACGTTTTTTGAATGAGAAAACTGGTTTCTCAAACACGTTTTTTAATTTTGGCACCAACCCCTTTTTGACAAAGTTCTTGATACTTACTTGGTTCTAACTACGGAACCCTTCAGAATCGTGTTTTCGCTATACTTTCCTTGGGTTTCCGGTGCTGTGCGCGAACTGAAACCCTTCCTGGTCGCTGAAAACACGTTTTTGTTACAATAAAAACTGTTTTTTTAACACGTTTTTTTATTTTGGAACCAACCCCTTTTTGACAAAATTCTTGATACTTACTTGGTTCTAACTACGGAATTCTTTATTAGATTTTCGATCTGTTTAAGGAATTGTGTTTTCGCCATACTAACCTTGGGTTCCCGGCGCTGTGCGCGAATTAAAATCCCTCCTGGTCGCTGAAAACACTTTTTTGGTTGAAAAAAACTAGTTTTTTGAACTCGTTTTTTTATTTTGGCTCGAACCCCTTTTTGACAAAGTTCATGATACTTACTTGGTTCTAACTACGAAACACTTCAGAATCGTGTTTTCGCTATTTTTTTCTTGGGTTCCCGGCGCTAAGCGCGAACTGACACCCTTCCCTGTCGCTGAAAACACGTTTTTTGCCTGATAAAAACTGTTTTTTTGAACACGTCTTTTTATTTTGGCACCAATCCCTTTTTGACAAAGTTCTTGATACTTACTTGGTTCTAACTACGGAACCCTTCAGAATCGTGTTTTCGCTATACTTTCCTTGGGTTTCCGGTGCTGTGCGCGAACTGAAACCCTTCCTGGTCGCTGAAAACACGTTTTTTGAATGAGAAAACTGGTTTCTTAAACACGTTTTTTAATTTTGGCACCAACCCCTTTTTGACAAAGTTCTTGATACTTACTTGGTTCTAACTACGGAACCCTTCAGAATCGTGTTTTCGCTATACTTTCCTTGGGTTTCCGGTGCTGTGCGCGAACTGAAACCCTTCCTGGTCGCTGAAAACACGTTTTTTGAATGATAAAACTGGTTTCTAAAACACGTTTTTTAATTTTGGCACCAACCCCTTTTTGACAAAGTTCTTGATACTTACTTGGTTCTAACTACGGAACACTTCAGAATCGTGTTTTCGCCATACTAACCTTGGGTTCCCGGCGCTGTGCGCGAACTGACACCCTTCCCGGTCGCTGAAAACACGTTTTTTGCCTGATAAAAACTGTTTTTTTGAACACGTCTTTTAATTTTGGCACCAATCCCTTTTTAACAAAGTTCTTGATACTTCCTTGGTTCTAACTACGGAACCCTTCTGAAAAAAACTGTTTTTTTGAACACGTTTTTTAATTTTGGCCCGAACCCCTTTTTGACAAAGTTCTTGATACTTACTTGGTTCTAACTACGGAACATTTCGGAATCGAGTTTTCGCCATACTAACCTTGGGTTCCCGGCGCTGTGCGCGAACTGACACCCATCCCGGTCGCTGAAAACACGTGTTTTGCATGAAAAAACTGGTTTTTTAAACACGTTTTTTAATTTTGGCACCAACCCCTTTTTGACAAAGTTCTTGATACTTACTTGGTTCTAACTACGGAACCCTTCTGAAAAGAACTGTTTTTTTTAAACACGTTTTTTAATTTTGGCCCGAACCCCTTTTTGACAAAATTCTTGATACTTACTTGGTTCAAACTACGGAACCCTTCAGAATCGTGTTTTCGCCATACTAACCTTGGGTTCCCGGCGCTGTGCGCGAACTGAAACCCCTCCTGGTCGCTGAAAACACGTGTTTTGCCTGATAAAAACTGTTTATTTGAAGACGTTTTTTAATTTTGGCACCAATCCCTTTTTGACAAAGTTCTTGATACTTACTTGGTTCTAACTACGGAACACTTCAGAATCGTGTTTTCGCCATACTTACGTTGGGTTCCCGGCGCTGTGCGCGAACTGACACCCTTCCCGGTCGCTGAAAACACGTTTTTTGCCTGATAAAAACTGTTTTTTTGAACACGTCGTTTAATTTTGGCACCAATCCCTTTTTGACAAAGTTCTTGATACTTACTTGGTTCTAACTACGGAACCCTTCCGAAAAAAACAGTTTTTTGAACACGTTTTTTAATTTTGGCCCGAACTCCTTTTTGACAAAATTCTTGATACATACTTGGTTCTCACTACGGAACCCTTTAGAATCGTGTTTTTGCTATACTTTCCTTGGGTTCCCGGCGCTGTGCGCGAACTGAAACCCCTCCTGGTCACTGAAAGCACGTTTTTTGCCTGATAAAAACTATTTATTTGAACACGTTTTTTAATTTTGGCACCAATCCCTTTTTAACAAAGTTCTTGATACTTACTTGGTTCTAACTACGGAACAAAGTCAAAGTCAAAAGTCAAAGCATTTATTTCAATTAGACCATTTACAGGTACTTTCGAATTGTCAAGGTCGGTCGGTCCCCCACCAACCGTGTCTCCACGTTGCCGTCGTGGTGGGGCTTGCGTGTCTCAATGATCTTGGGGGCTTTGCCGGTAGAGCCACTCATGCCGGAAGGTCCCAAGTGAGAGACCAGACCAAGAGAGACACAAGAGGGGCACACCGTTTGGAGACTTGAGCAGTGTTCGGGTCCTCGGACGGTGTGCGTCTCATTGGCTTGCTCGCTGCTCTCTGGTACGCGTCTGATCATCAGACGTGACTGTGAGGGCAGCGAGCAGGCACTGAGAGAGAAGGGGAGAAAGGGACCGCACCCTTAAAAAGGACAATTATGGATAACGTTGAAAGAGAAAGTATACCCCAGGGCGGTTCGGACTGCACAGCAGTCCGGGAATCCGCCACGCCTCGTGCGTCAAGCCCCTCGTATTCTGGGGGGGGCAACAACGTTATCCATCTTCCGATTGCCATTGGCAACAAGGGCCGAGGAGGCCCCCGATCCGCACAACCCTCGTTCGAGGAGATGATCGGTTTTTGTTTTAACTCGCCTGACAAGGTGTCGGGCGGGCGTACCGCGGACGTTCCCTCCAAATTTTGGAGGAAGGGCTCGCCTGAGCGGCGAGGAGAAGCGGGGTCGGATTCCGACTCTGCATCAGACGCCAGCTCGGCGAGCTCTAGACGCGAGGGAGTGAGGGCTGCTGCGGAGAACACTGAGTTCTTCCGCAAGCGGCCCAGAGAGGAGGACGACCAGAGGTCGACCTCAAACGAGGAGCTGGCCTCGGCCAGAAAAATCCCCACCAGCAGGCGGGGTAGGGGCCGGGAGGGGACCAATGGGAGAAGGCCCGCCTCCCTAGAAGACGACGAGCGGGCTGAGGGGTTGGCCAAGGAGGACGGGCGCCCCGGAGTGACGGCTGGGTTTGCCGAGGTTGTGGAGGCTGCGCTCCGCGATGTGGCCAAGAAGCGCATCCTGCCAAGCAGGAACAAGGCCTGCAGCGCGGCCGCGGCCTCCATCCTGGCGGCAGCGGAGGAAGCCTTCTTCCATCGCGGGTCTCCGCCCGCGCCCACGGACGAAATGTCTGGGCTGCGGGCGGAGGTCGCCCGCTTGGCGACCACACTGGAGCTTCTCCAAAAGGAGAATGAGAGGCTCCGGGCAGACTTAGCCGGGCTCCGGGGAGCCAGCTCCAGCTCCAACTTCAGCTCCAGCTCCAAAGAGGTGCCTCAAGGGGGGCGCAAGGACGATGGCCATTCCGTGCCGCTCGAGAACCAGGTGCTGGACCTCGTGCGGCAGGAGATGGCCGCCTTCCGGGAACGGTTCTCCGTCCTGGAGGGCATCGTGCTTCGCCCCCCGCTAGCGGCGAGTAAGAAGGCGGCAGGCCAGAAGGCGGCTTCTTATGCGGCTGCCGTGGCTGCCACACCGGTGCCGACCGGCCGGGCCAACCCAGGAGCTGAGCCAGCTCCTGCTAAGGCACCGGCGAAATCGGCACCGGCCAAGAAGAAAGGTGGGGCGGCTGCACGGGCGGCGAAGGCTCCAGCGCCGGCAGTGCAACCGCCTTCAAAGCCCCCGTCTTCCAAATCTCCTGCGGCTGAAGAGGAAGCCGGTTGGCAAGTGGCCGGGGAGAAGAGGAAGGCCGGAAAGGCAGCCAGGGCAGCCAAAAAGCGCGAGAGGAAGCGGCGGCAAAAGGCCAGGAGGATCGCTGCGAAGCTCAGCGCCCCGAAGACCGCGGCTGTAGTGATTACACTGCAGCCGGAAGCGGTCAAGAGGGGCGTTACATACGGGGACGTGCTCACCAAGGCCAAGGAGGCGGTGAGCCTTGGTGAGCTCGGCATCGTCGGGGGCCTCCGGCTCAAGGTCACTATGACCGGGGCCAGGATGCTGGAGATCCCCGGAGCATCCAGCGGTCCGACCGCGGACGCCCTAGCCGAAAGGTTGAGGGCGTCCTTGAGCGCGGACGAAGTCCGAGTGTCCAGGCCCAGTAAGTGTATCGACATGCGCATATTGGGCCTGGACGACTCCGTCACGGCGGAGGAGGTGGTGGCCGCCGTCGTCAGGACGGGGGGGTGCTCTGCCGAGCAAGTAAAGGCGGGCACCATACGTCCTGACCACACGGGAACGCGAACCACTGTGGTGAGCTGCCCCGTGACGGCGGCCAAGAAGATCACGGAGGGCCGAAGGCTACTCGTTGGCTGGGTGTCTGCGCAGGTAAAACTGCTAGAACCCAGACCTCTGAGGTGCTTCCGCTGCCATGTGGGCAACCACGCGGGAGCTATGTGCACCTCGGAGGTGGACCGCAGCGGGCTCTGCTTCCGCTGTGGTCAGCCCGGTCACATGGCCGGCTCGTGTAGCGCCGCGCCGCACTGCGTAGCATGTGCGGCAGCTGGCAAGCCGGCCGACCACTGGGCTGGGGGCAAGGCCTGCGCCCCACCCGCCAACGCCGGTGGTAGGAGAAAGCCCTCCGCCGTCGCCGTCTCCGCCGCAGCAGCCGCCGCCACCGTCGCCGCGTCTGCCGCCACCGTCGCCGGTGCCGCCGCCGTCGCCGCTGCCACTACGACAGCCGCGACGGCCGCAGCCGAGTCTTCACAGGGGGCTCGGGAGGAGGCAGTAATGGAATGTCAATAACGGCTCCATTACGCCTCCTCCAGGCGAACATCAACCACTGCGCCGCTGCTCAGGACCTGTTGCTCCAGAGCATGGCGCAGTGGTCGATAAATATCGCCGTCGTCGCTGAGCCGTATTTTGTCCCGCCCAGGGAGAACTGGGTGGAGGACCTGGACGGCTCAGTGACCCTAATTTCGTCGGCCGCCGCCGGCACCCCGTCCCTCGAGAGTGTCAAGAGAGGACGGGGTTGCGTAGCAGCACGGTTCGGGGAGATTGTCGTGGTGGGTGTCTACTTCTCCCCGAGCCGAACCCTCGCCGAATTCCACATCTCCCTCACGGAGTTGGTTGACGTCGTCGCCGGGTATCGTTCCCTCCCCGTGCTCGTTCTCGGGGACTTCAACGCCAAACATTTGGCTTGGGGTTCCCGTTACACGGACACGAGGGGTAGGATGGTGGAGGACTGGGCTCTGGAGACAGGCCTGGTCGTCCTAAACCGGGGTACTGTCCCCACGTGTGTGCGGATGCAGGGCGAGTCAGTGGTGGACATCTCGTTCGCCAGCCCTGCTCTGTTACAGCGTGTCGTTGACTGGCGCGTCTTAGAGGAGGTGGAGACCCATTCCGACCACCGGTATATCCGGTTTGACGTCTCCGCCCAGACCTCGACCGCGTCGGTCCGACAGGCCCCGGGTGGTCCGCGGTGGGCGCTGAAGCAGCTGGACCGGGAGCTTCTCCTGGAAGCCTCGATAGTGCAGGCCTGGGTGTCACCACCAGACAGGCCTGCCGACATCAACGACGAGGCGGAGTGGTTCCGGGAGGCCATGTCCGAGATATGTGACGTGGCAATGCCCCGGGTCCGGCCAGGAAGCGCCCGCCGCCAGGTGTACTGGTGGTCGCGAGAGCTGGCAGCGCTACGCGAGGCGTGCGTTGCTGCACGGCGCCAGTACACCAGGCAACGCAGGCTTCGCATCCGCCCTCCGGATGCGCAGGCCAGGGAGGCGGAGCTATACGAGGAATACAGAGCGGCGAAGACCGCCCTCCGAGCGGGGATCCTGCGGGCCAAAGATCTGGCCCGTAAGGAGATGCTGGAGTCTCTGAACGGGGACCCATGGGGACGCCCTTACAAAATGGTGCGGGATAAACTCCGCACCTGGGCACCCCCGTTGACGCAGAGTCTCCGGCCCCAGCTCGTTGAGGACGTGGTGAGCGCTCTGTTCCCTTCGCGAGGCGAGCACACTCCCCCGCCCATGGCTCCGCCACCTGCGGTGCCTGTTGCGGACCACAGCGACGACGGCGACGACGACGACGATGTCCCGGAAGTGACCGAGGTAGACCTGAGAGTGGCGGTTAACCGGCTGAGGGCCAAGAATACCGCCCCAGGACCCGACGGCTTGCCTGGAAAAGCCTGGGTCCTGGCCTTGGAGGCTCTCGGGCCTCGACTGAGGGGGCTCTTCAGCGCATGTTTGGAGAGGGGCCAGTTTCCACTTCGTTGGAAGACGGGGAAACTGGTCCTCATTAAGAAGCCGGAGCGCCCTGCGGACTCTCCGTCCGCATACCGGCCCATCGTGCTGCTCGACGAGGTGGGCAAGCTCTTTGAAAGAGTCATTGCAAACCGCCTCGTCGCGCACTTGGTGAGGGTGGGGCCGGATCTGGCGGAGAACCAGTTCGGTTTCCGCACGGGGCGCTCAACGGTGGATGCCATCATGCGCGTGAGAGCTCTCACGACGGGGGAAGCGGTATCCCGGGGCAAGGTCGTCTTGGCGGTGTCTCTTGACATCGCCAACGCCTTCAACACCATGCCCTGGAGTTGCATTAGGGAGGCACTCCGGTATCACCGGATGCCGACCTACCTCCGTCGCGCGGTCGAGGCCTATCTGACGGATAGGGCCGTCATCTACCCCGGTCACGAGGGAGAGTGGATTCGGCGAGAGATGTCGTGCGGTGTTCCACAGGGGGCGGTTGTGGGGCCGTACCTGTGGGACATCGGTTACGACTGGGTGCTGCGCGCCGGCCTCCCTAGCGGCGTCAGCGTAGTATGCTACGCTGACGACACGCTCGTCTTGGCTCAGGGGGGGTCGTACCAGGCGGCGGCCGAGCTAATGACACGCGGGGTTGCGATAGTCGTGGATAGGATCCGGCAATTGGGTCTCGAGGTGGCCTTGCACAAGTCCGAGGCCATGTGCTTTCATGGTCCTCGGAGCAGGCCACCACCGGGATCCCAAATCACGGTAGGAGGGGTTCACATCGGCGTCGGGTCGACGCTCAAGTATTTGGGACTCGTTCTCGATAGCCGGTGGAACTTCGTCGAGCACTTCCGACGTTTGGCTCCCAGACTGGAGCGGGCCGGGGCTGCCTTCAAGCGGCTTCTGCCCAATCTGGGGGGTCCAAACGCCTCCTGCCGGAGGCTCTATGCGGGGATCGTGCGATCCATGGCCCTTTATGGGGCCCCAGTGTGGGCACTGGACCTGAGGAAGCGTGCAGCCCAAAAGCTGAACGCGTCCCAAAGGGTCATGGCCATCCGGCTTGTCCGGGGATACCGCACGGTCTCCCGCGAGGCGGCGAGCCTCCTTGCTGGATTGCCGCCATGGGATCTGGAGGCGAAAGACCTCGCGCACGTTTACACGTGGCGCATGGAGGCGCAACGCCGGGGCGAAACTCTGCTGCCGCGGCATATTGCTGCGCGGCGGACGGAGCTCCGGCAAGATACCATGGCGGTATGGAATCAGCGACTGTCGCAACCCAGTGCAGGGCACGCCACAATTGTGGCGATAGTGCCCCTCTTTGAGGAGTGGCTGGAGAGGCGCCACGGCGTCCTCACCTTCCGCCTGACGCAGGTACTCACCGGACATGGTTGTTTCGGTAGGTACCTGTTTCGGATTCGGCGGGAGGAAACGCCCGGGTGTTTTCACTGCGAGGATCGCCCGGAGGACACGGTGGAGCATACGGTGGAGGCCTGCCCCGCATGGGCGGAGCAGCGCCGTGTCCTCGTCGAGGCGATCGGCGGCGGCGACCTCTCGCGTCCGGCCCTGGTTCAATCCATGGTCCGGAGCGAGGAGGCATGGGAAGCCGTCACCTCCTTCTGCGAAGCAGTAATGCTAGTGAAGGAGGAGGCGGGCCGCGTGAGGGAGAGACAACCCTCACGCCCCAGCCGCCGCGGCATAGGGAGACGCACCGGGCGTCGGGAGTCGCTGGGCGATTCCCGGCCACCGTAGGTGCGGGTCTGCGGACGGCGAGCGTTGGGTGGCTCGCTGTCCGATTAAAGCCAGACCCAAGCCGACGGCGCGTTGTGTTCCGCGCGCGCCTCAAAGAGATGTCAGCATAGGAGTAGGGGCCCGTTAGGGCCAGTGCCTACCAGGGTTGCGGATTTGTTCGAAAGAGTTACCGCGGCCCTGGAACGTAAAAGGCACTAAGAGGAGCATGGGTGGGTTTTAGTCAGTAGAAGTCTGACACTCCCTGCCGCTCAACCCAGAGCGGGAGGGGTCATTTGATGATTTCCCATCCAAAAAAAAAAAAAAAAAAAAAAAAAAAAAAAAAAAAAAAAAAAAAAAAAAAAAGGTCGGTCGGTCAAAAAGATGAAGCTATTTGCACGTTCCAAAGCGTAGATCTCTATGGAGAAGAACGTACAAGAAACTCCACGGACACTCTTTTAAAAATAATATTTTGTTACAAAATTATGGTTACTTCATTCATATTGAAATTATACATATATGTGAGAACGATGTAAAAGACGTGCAGGATAAAAGAGTCCGGAGTAAAAAAAAAAGAAACAATTCAAAGAAATAATTAAAATAAACCATGGCAGTCGAGAGATGACCAGTCTCAGCTGACGGCGCCCGTTCACGAACATGACGCATACGCTAGCACCATTCGGCTAAACCATTTTTAAGGGAGCTAAATGATCCAACGCATGCGCCACCATCAGCCAGACTTTTGAGTGAGCATGACATCCCCAATCGCCAGGGTACATTCAAGTCAAAGACCTACCCAAAATGATCATTATAATTTAAAGATACACAGTACTCACACACGTGCATGAAATTATACATTGCTAAATAAGTGGAGTCTATACAATAAAAAATATTGCATTCTTACAATCTTCAGCCGGACCAACAATATTATTAAATGCTAACATTACTTTCGAGCCCCCTAGTGGCTACCTAGTGGCGTTGTGGAGCAGGACCAGCATTGAGCCAAGCATTTTTATCTTCAATATACTCCCCTAACTTATAATATGCTTGCTTGCATAGTGTGCGTTTAATACAGGATTTAAATTTCGTCTCATTTAATTCTAATATATGGGGAGGTATTTTATTGTAACATTTTAAACAGTACCCCATGAAAGATGTGGCTACTTTAGCAAGTCTAAAACCTGGTTGAACTAATTGGTTCCTATTTCTAGTGACATAGTTATGTCTGTCACCTCGTTTACAAAAAAGATGCAGATTCTTCCTAACGTACATGATATTTTCATAGATATATTGACAAGGCACCGTCATGATGTTAATTTCTTTAAACAGTTCCCTTAGAGAATCGCGCCGGCGGAGATTGTAAATGGCTCTGATGGCTCTTTTCTGCAGAATGAAAATAGACTCAATGTCAGCAGCCCGTCCCCATAGTAAGATACCGTAAGACATTATACTATGAAAGTGACTAAAATAGACTAGTCTCGCGGTTTCAACATCTGTAAATTGGCGGATTTTCCTAACAGCATATGCTGCCGAACTTAGCCTTCCTGCAAGAGATGTCAAATGAGGACCCCATTGTAGCCTTGAGTCAAGCGTAATCCCCAGGAAAACTGTTTCATCGACGAATTCTAGTTTCTCCCTGTTCAATACTATATCACAATCACTACATCTGACATTTGGTAAAGTAAATCGAATGCACTTCGTTTTTTTTCCAACCCTTCAGAATCGTGTTTTCGCTATACTTTCCTTGGGTTTCCGGTGCTGTGCGCGAACTGAAACCCTTCCTGGTCGCTGAAAACACGTTTTTTGAATGTAAAAACTGGTTTTTTAAACACGTTTTTTAATTTTGGCACCAACCCCTTTTTGACAAAGTTCTTGATACTTACTTGGTTCTAACTACGGAACACTTCAGAATCTTGTTTTCGCCATACTAACCTTGGGTTCCCGGCGCTGTGCGCGAACTGACACCCTTTCCGGTCGCTGAAAACACGTTTTTTGCCTGATAAAAACTGTTTTTTTAAACACGTCTTTTAATTTTGGCACTAATCCCTTTTTGACAAAGTTCTTGATACTTACTTGGTTCTAACTACGGAACCCTTCTGAAAAAAACTGTTTTTTTTTAACACGTTTTTTAATTTTGGCCCGAACCCCTTTTTGACAAAGTTCTTGATACTTACTTGGTTCTAACTACGGAACACTTCTGAAGAAAACTGGTTTTTTGAACACGTTTTTCAATTTTAGAACCAACCCATTTTCACAAAATTCTTGATACTTACTTGGTTCTAACTACGGAATTCTTTATTAGATTTTCGATCTGTTTGCGGAATCGTGTTTTCGCCATACAAACCTTGGGTTCCCGGCGCTGTGCGCGAACTGAAACCCCTCCTGGTCGCTGAAAACACGTTTTTTGCCTGATAAAAACTGTTTTTTTGAACACGTTTTTTAATTTTGGCACCAACCCATTTTTGACAAAGTTCTTGATACTTACTTGGTTCTAACTACGGAACCCTTCAGAATCGTGTTTTCGCTATACTTTTTTTGTGTTTCCGGCAATGTGCGCGAACTGAAACCCTTCCTGGTCGCTGAAAACACGTTTTTTGCATGAAAAAACTGGCTTTTTTAACACGTTTTTTAATTTTGGCACCAACCCCTTTTTGACAAAGTTCTTGATACTTACTTGGTTCTAACTACGGAACACTTCAGAATCGTGTTTTCGCTATACTTTTCTTGGGTTCCCGATGCTGTGCGCGAACTGAAACCCTTCCTGGTCGCTGAAAATTTTGCATGAAAAAACTGGTTTTTTCAACACGTTTTTGTAATTTTGGCACCAATCCCTTTTTGTCAAAGTTCTTGATACTTACTTGGTTCTAACTACGGAACCCTTCTGAAAAAAACTGTTTTTTTGAACACGTTTTTTAGTTTTGCCCGAACCCCTTTTTGACAAAGTTCTTGATACTTACTTGGTTCTAACTACGGAACCCTTTAGAATCGTGTTTTCGCTATACTAACCTTGGGTTCCCGGCGCTGTGCGCGAACTGAAACCCTTCCTGGTCAGTAGTATATTATTGGGGCATCTGGATCAAAGGAGATCCAGACACCCCAATTATCAATATTCAAATAGATAAAAAATATCGATTCGAATAGAAGAAATCATGTTTGTTATTGATATTCTATTAGAATATATTGTTTATTCATTGGAACATAATCTATTCGAATAGATGACATTTTATAATAAATATTGAATAGATTTTCTAATCAAGTAGACTATGAAATGACATTAACTTTTCTATTCAAATAGGCTTATGTTTATAATTATAATGAATAGTTTTTCTTCTCGAGTTTAAATGATTAAAGGGTGACAAATTGATGGGTTTAATAATTAATCAGCTATAATTAAATTATAATTAGCTATACAAATTGATGGAATCTTTAGGAGATCCCGCCCCTCAAATAGATGAAACGTGTATATTCAAATAGACAAAATCGTGTTTGTGTATTGGTCTACTATTAGAATTTTGAATAATTATACTTTTTATTTCATCGGAATCTATTCTAATAGATTTTGAATTAAGATCCAAGGTACAGAACTGTGTGATCGGTCTAGTCAGTTTTTTATTAAATAAAACTAAAAAAGTGTTAATTGATTTTTTTATTTGTGTTCTGAAACAATGTTTCCTCCTCCATTTCATATTTTTGTTTCTTTGATAAATTGACGTTTGAGTTTATAAACATAATCTGTTCCTTTTACAGCATTTAAATAAAAGCAAGCAGGAAAAAGTATAGCATGCTGCATCCAAGGATCATCGTAATACTCCCAATCTTTGACATCACCTCCGCACGAAAAACACATAACTTTGTCGTTTAAACCACTTCCACAGTAAAAAAAACCTGCATCCGCCATTACCCTCACCAATCTTCGTTTTGATTCTATTGTTGCCCAATAATGTCTAAATGAACATAATCGAATTTATTTCATATCGCGGGCTTAAATAATTTGGGATCATTTTATAAAGGTCTTGATACTGGTATGTATAGTAAGCATAATGAAGTCTTATAATTGGAGTTGTTAATTAATAAAGATGTGGTGCTGCGAGCCATTGTGGATAGGGTGGTCCTTTAGTTTTTATTTTCGATATTTTTAAAATTATAGCATAGTTCGTTGTGTGTGTGTTCTATGTAAGTTTTGTATATCTTATGTATTTTTATTTTGGAATGAAATAAAACAAAAAATAACAATTAAAAAAGTTTATTCTCATCTATACACCATTTTCTCAAACACATTACAGTTTTTAAAGCACATACATTCGAATGATACACACAATTAAATAAATCATTAGACATTCTATAATCATCAAATAATTTTTGTAAGCGAGGACAGTTCTTATCTTCTAAATTATATATTTTATCATGTTTTACAGTGTTTTTTAACCACAACACTTTTTCACATCCTTTTACATAAATATTTTTATCTTCTAGATAAGGTACAATATATCGATGCAAGTTAAAAGTATGGTATACAACCCTCTTTCCAGAACATTTTTCTGTTTTTCTCTATCCAAATTACTTGCAATCTTTCCTTTTTTGTAAGATTGTAAAATGGGAATGGTGGTTTGATTAACAATACCATAATTTGATTTCCGCAGGCTATTGCTATTTCTTTCACGATAAACTCGTTACTTTCCGTCTTAAACCCTTGCACATCGACTATAGCGCTCATAATAACTTCTTTACAATTACCACTTAAGGGTTTATATTCGAATAGACGATCGTTGATGATTAGACAATAGGCAGATGTATTTTCTGGTATATCTTCAGAACTTTCTATTTCCAGTCTCACATCTACAGCCCCAGTTTTTAAGGCTTCGTTTTGTCTTGAGCATACAAATAAAGGAACCTTTTCTATAAATTCGCTCAAACTAAGCATTGGTTCAGACCGGGTGTTATAATAAGACTGACGAAATTTTGTGAACATTTCATATAATATATGACGGCGCGCAGCTAAATTAAAAGTAAATCCAAGATTTAAGATGAGAGACTGATTGTGTTATTTGGTTTAATAGTAATTATTGTTAAATTCAAAATTAAAATGGTGATTTATTTCAATTGGTCGAATATAAATGGCGATTTATAAAATATGAGCGGGTAACCCCGAATAGGGTAGCAAGTTTGCGTCTGCGCCGTGACAGCTGGCATTCTTTTGACAGACAGCGTACGAAGTGCACGCGTGCTAACCTATTGGCTCGTAATCTAGTTTCATCTTGTGTTTTACCGTATATTTTGTTTACAAATGTAATCGAATGAAACGAGTGACTGTTATGAATCACAAACGTGCTATTATTTCAACGTTTCTTCTATAACACGCCCATGATGGATGACTATCACAACGACCGCTCCGCTGCCCATTCTGATATTCCGTCATATATAATACTTATCTTCAGAAAATTTTGCATTCACCGATTCGTATGGATAATATTGAGATTTAAAAAAAGAGTTACATTAGTTAATTTACAATGGTCAAATATTGAGCAGTCTTTACTTTTCATATTTTTTTCTATTTGTCTGCAGACCAAAGATCAAATACCTTGGTTTTTCGAGTTGTGAAGCAGTTTTAACAACCCAGGAATGTTTTGTAGTTTTAGGTAATAAAGGATATTCGTACAAGTCCCAATTTCTGAAAGCTATTTGAATAGGACGATCTTTTTCTAAATGTTTGAGTAAAGTTAATCTTTCTCGGTCTGAAACTTTTATATGAGGCATACGCCATTGCAGTCTCTCTATACTTACTTCAATAGAGTCATTATTATCAAGTATAGCACTATTGAGATTTGAACTGCTTCTTTTAAGTATAAGTTCATGTTTACAGTTAATGATAATTTTATTATAATCTTCCGCAAACCCTAAAACTTTATTCAGAGGTATAAGAGCGCTAAAAATACCATCGTTATCTTTAACCCCGTTTAAACTCCAACCCCAAACAGCAGCAGCCTTACTTTCCCCCTCACTCATAGACACATATGATTTTAAAGTTGTGGTAATACCTGCATTTTTTATTCGGTCTATCTCAATACCATTAATTTCATATCGAATGTCTTGAAATAGAAATGATATATAATTATTAGTGAAGTTAACAATCTTTCGTGCTACTTTTCCTGCTGTATCTTTCGAAACCGCAGTGGCTCGACCTTCAACGTAAATGTAGCTGGCAGAAGGTAAAACATATTATAAATCTTGCTGATTTATGGGTATACGTATTTCATCATGTTCATTAAAATTGTTGCTATGGATTATAAGTATCAATTTCATAACTCACAATAGCGTCATCGAATTGTGGTAAATCATTCACTTGAAGAATACTCATAATTTAAATCCCAAAGCTCGAAGAAATAATTTATTGTCTTTACTTATTTTTTTTTTAAAGTTTGTACTATATGATGTCTTCGTCTTTTGAAGGTACGAGAACAAGTAAAATTATTAACTTTGGCAGTTGATTTTATATTGTAAACTATCATTTTTTTTTTCTCTCTAATCTTATTGACATTCATCTCTTGTGGCAGATAACGTCAAAGTGTTGGCTAATGTAGACAACACCTAACATTTAAACCTTTTGTAACTGAAGCCTTTGCTTTTCCCAAAACTCTTTAAGAAATTTAATGCATAAATGCCCACAATTGAATAAGTTATTATTTTGCAAATTATTGTAATTATAATTAATATTGTTAGAACCTAAATAGTGAACAAATTCTATTGGAGGTTTCAAGTTGCCGTAACTGTCAAAGTACTCAACGTATTCATTTAAAATGATATAGGCTACCCAATGTGTACCAGAATTGTTTGAATTATCTAAATTTATGATTCCACACTCTTTAGAAAACGGAGACTTCGGTAATGTATCTCTCATGAACACTCCACGAAAATATGGTACGTTTTTGGTAAAATGCATGATATCTACATTAGTAAGAGCACGATTAGGTAGCTTACGATTTAGTTTTTTTTTTTTTAATTTGTGTAGTTTCCAAGTCCATCCTTGTAACGGTTTAACCGCAGTCCGTTTCCAATACATACACCTTCCACATTCTTGCTATGTCTTTTCATTTCTTCTAAATGCTTTTTTGCAACTCTATATTCATTTATGGTTTTGACGATTCCGGCAATTCCACTTGCAATACTGCCAGCAGCGGACAAACCAGCAAATATTTGTATTAAAGATAGAACCCCACCAGTCTTAGGAATTGGTATTACACGTGGAATCGTGGCAGATGAATCACGATTCAATTCTCTAGCAGCAGCGTAGGCCAATGCTATTAGTTTTTTCCTACACTTCGGTTTTACCTTATAATGTATTTTTTAGTATTGGTTACTAAATTTTTAAAGATTTTTTTGAGTCCAGCTCCAGAGCTTACTTTTGATAACATTATATTATTAACTAGCTGCTACCCGCGACTTCGTCCGCGTGGAATCCTGTTTTTATTCTGGTTAATTTATCTTTTTTTGGTATAATATATGACGGCGCGCAGCTAAATTAAAAGTAAATCCAAGATTTAAGATGAGATACTGATTGTGTTATTTGGTTGAATAGTAATTATCGTTAAAATTAAAATGGTAATTTATTTCAATTGGTCGAATATAAATGGCGATTTATAAAATATGAGCGGGTAACCCCGAATAGGGTAGCAAGTTTGCGTCTACGCCGTGACAGCTGGCATTCTTTTGACAGACAGCGTACGAAGTGCACGCGTGCTAACCTATTGGCTCGTAATCTAGTTTCATCTTGTGTTTTACCGTATATTTTGTTTACAAATGTAATCGAATGAAACGAGGGACTGTTATAAATCACAAACGTGCTATTATTTCAACGTTTCTTCTATAACACGCCCATGATGGATGACTATCACAACGACCGCTCCGCTGCCCATTCTGATATTCCGTCATCAGGCGTGGGATGTTACTCACATGGCCCACAAGGAAATTCGTGATAATACTAGTGAAATACGAGGCGTTACGTTTTGAAATGCAAAACACATAGTGACAGTGATAGTGAAAATTGCGGTTCTTTTTTAAACGCGTACGCTAATCCAGACGTTAAAAACTCAATGTGTGCCGTGAAGTGCCCTGAAATTGGATCCGTTAAACCCAAGTTTGACGCCCGATCATAGTGCGGTATCACGGTGGTATGTTACGTCGAGGATGCAGTATTGTGCAGTGCAGTTTATTTTTGACCATTAGTAAGGCGCTGAAAAGCTTCGTGCCTTCATGCCTGTCGTAGATAACCTATCTGGGTTCAACGTAGGAAAAATTCAAGAAAAATTACGAGGTCAAGATTTCTTTTTGTCGAGTTTTACTATACTACCCTCATTAACCTGAACAATGGAAAACCAGTCTAAAACGGAGGCAAGCAACTTCACAGCAACTGGCCAGGTCAAGGAGAAGTGTGTGGGGATATGCACGACAATCTGGTGAGCCATTTTCGTTTAGTTATTGCTGTGGAGGTGAGGTGCTAGTTAGTTAACATTTTTCTGTTTGTTTACGGGTGAACATTTTTATGCTGTGGAGACTGACTCACAGAGGGTTACGGTCTCATGATTGACGACTATCGATATTTGGCAGTTGACTTGTCGTTTTATTGCTCTACGCTAAAGTGAGGTTGTAATTGTCGTGTTGGCTATTGCTTTAGTGTAGTAGTAGTTTAAGCGCTATAGCTTTGACGTTGACTGGTTAAGCGATGCTTTATATAATGCTTATGAATCGATATTATTTTGCTATCGCTATTTGAGTAATATACTTGATTGTTTAGTGTTATTGTTGTTGGGACTATAGTGGCGTAAATACCTCCATGGGACAATAAAGCGCTATAGTCTCAAAACCGTACCCACCTAACGCTTTTACTGAAAACTGTGTTATTCGCAAAAGCCATGTTTTGATTTATCATTACCTTCCATTGCCCGGGCTTTGCCCACTGCTGGGCGTGGGCCTCTTTTCTTGTGCCAATGTTTCGTTTAGTTTTCGATTTATTGACTTTATTTATTGACTTCTACCTGAAAGCTCTATTTTCAGCCACAGCTTTGATAGAACTTGTACTCTCGTAGTGTTTCTCAGTTTTCAGATATCGTATTACGGTGAATGAAGTTAGCAAGAGGCTAGCGGTTCGCATGCTGCTATAACTGCTGAGCAGCTGCAACTTCTGAGCAGTTCTGAGCGTGACAAACCAAAGGTCAGCAACCAGTTTGCAGACTGCAGTAGCCGAGCATCTTGTCAACATCTGTGGGGTGTAAAAACGTTCAAGGCTGTCTGGAACTGGGTGAGTCGCTCCCATTTTATTTGTATTGTGAGTTTAAAAGCTTCCAAATTCTTCATATGTATTCAGTGGTTGGTTTGATAGTGCAAGGTTATTTTGACATACTTAATACAAAGCGAGTACTTAGTTTTCCCATTGGCGGTAATAGTTTCAACATTTTGTTCAGTGCGAACTTTAGAATGAGATAGTGCATGGCAAGGTTGCCACAAGGTCATGTTCCGACTTAGACGTTTTTGGTGAAAAATTGGACCCAGGCTTATGTACTAACGTGTCGGCGACAGTTTTCCTTACATACGTTTACATTTACGTACGTTTTCCAACAGTTAGTTATTTCGATAGTAAGTAAACCATCATGAACAGCAACTTGATTTTAATGACAATGATTAAAGGTTTACAGGCATAGAGAAATCATGCTATTAAAATTTCTAAATAGATTTTTCCATTCTCACTACTGGTTTGCCTACCCGGTATGTGAGTTAATACGGGTGAGATTAAAATAAGATTTATTAATTCAAATTGAACAGTGCAGTTATGACCGTGATGTTCGTAGATTAACGTAGAGTAATTCGTGAACGTAGCTCCTTCACATGAACGTTTAACGCAAACATTGTATCTTTTTGGAAGCTCCAATGTGCATAGCTTATCGGTCGGCATGTTTTAAAATCTCTTTATGAAGAAGAAGACACCCGAGGCAAAGTACCAATAGACGTTGTGAAGTAGATGATAAGTTAGTGGCAATTTAGTTTATGTAAACAGGTTCTGAGTTCTGTGTGTCAGTGACTGTACTAGAGTATCGTAGCAGTATCCCAGAGTGATACAGACGAAGGAGTCTGTAACAGGGTTGCGGTAGCTCTTTGTCGTACAAAATAAAACTTACTTGATAATATTCCCATGGGGAAGAGCGAGTGTAGTAATTGTGTTGTGTTGAGCTATGATATGACAGCTGTTGACTGTGATGAGATACCTGGTCTTTGATTTTCTTTATTCAAATTATTGTGAGTTTGGTGACTTTTACCGGTTTTTGGACTTAGTAATCACGAATCTTGAATCAAACCGCATTTGTTTCAATTAGGTCATATACAGCCGCTCTTGAACTCTCAAACGGCTAACTGACTGACCAACACTAGTTTGTAGACAATTGCCGTAGAATGCAACGAGCAAATAATGCGTCAAAAATGTTAGACTTCATCTGTAGAGCGTTTGATTTAAGAAATTGCGAGACCCATAATTGATGTTTGGTTATGTAGGTACTGGAATCAATTAGATGAGGTCCCTGAGGTTTCATTACAGGGTTTAAAACGATGCGTGGTATAAGGTAAAGCTCAATTTGATTGTACAGAAGCAGCTAAAGATTAAGCTTTCCGTTAACGATTTCGTGTTATTAGAAGATTATGAGTGAAACCAGATTAGGTGCGTAAAATCTTGAATTAAACGGTCCGTTCGGTTAAGGATCATCGAAGGTTTATTTACCTAGATAGATACCGACTAAAGGTGCAAGTCTTCATGATTGTGCAAGATTGAGGAAGATTCCCGATCACCAAGTATTCTCGTGTATTAGATGTCTTAGTCGAAGACAATGATAATGAAACGAAATCTTGTTAAGAATAGCTTGTCTACTCATATTCGAAGCTCTTGAACGCACCTCAGGTAGTGCCAATGGGTCTGACCGCACCCCATGAGTAACAAACACGTGGCGATAGGCATTTACTGAAAGCTCTAATAATAGAGTAGAACCTATAAGTATGCACATGATCGAATACGACCTATGACAGATTGCTCCGTTCCATTGGAGTTAAACGTACATAGGTTTGAAGGCCTACTAATAGTGTAGAGTCAGAATGTGCCGATAACGGCGCAGGTGAGTTGTGCAGCTGGATTTACTTGTTTACTGTGAAGGCCTTTGCTAATATTAACCATTGGGCACTAGCCTGTGTGGCACTAGCCTGTGTGGCACCAGCCTGTGTGGCAATAGCCTGTGTGGCAATAGCCTGTGTGGCACTAGCCTGTGTGGCACCAGCCTGTGTGGCAATATCCTGTGTGGCAATAGCCTGTGTGGCACTAGCCTGTGTGGCACCAGCCTGTGTGGCACTAGCCTGTGTGGCACCAGCCTGTGTGGCAATAGCCTGTGTGGCAATAGCCTGTGTGGCAGTAGCCTGTGTGGCAATAGCCTGTGTGGCAATGGCATGTGTGGCAATAGCCTGTGTGGCAATAGCCTGTGTGGCAATAGCCTGTGTGGCAATAGCCTGTGTGGCACTAGCCTGTGTGGCACTAGCCTGTGTGGCACCAGCCTGTGTGGCACCAGCCTGTATGGCAATAGCCTGTGTGGCAATAGCCTGTGTGGCAAGAGCCTGTGTGGCAAGAGCCTGTGTGGCAAGAGCCTGTGTGGCAATAGCCTGTGTGGCACTAGCCTGTGTGGCACCAGCCTGTGTGGCACCAGCCTGTGTGGCGATAGCCTGTGTGGCAATAGCCAGTGTGGCACTAGCCTGTGTGGCACTAGCCTGTGTGGCACTAGCCTGTGTGGCACTAGCCTGTGTGGCACTAGCCTGTGTGGCACTAGCCTGTGTGGCACCAGCTTGTGTGGCAATAGCCTGTGTGGCATCAGCCTGTGTGGCAATAGCCTGTGTGGCACTAGCCTGTGTGGCACAAGCCTGTGTGGTACTAGCCTGTGTGGCACCAACCTGTGTGGTACCAGCCTGTGTGGCAATAGCCTTTGTGACATTAGCCTGTGTGGCACCAGTCTGTGTGGCACCAGCCTGTGTGGCAATAGCCTATGTGGCAATAGCCTATGTGGCACCAGCCAGTGTGGCGTTGACTGGCCTGTGTGGCGTTGACTGGCCTGTGTGGCGTTGACTGGCCTGTGTGGCGTTGACTAGCCAGTGTGGCATTGACTAGTCTGAGTAGCATTAACTGACCTGTGTGGCATTGACTAGTCTGAGTAGCATTGACTGACCTGTGTGGCATTGACTAGACTGTGTGGCATTGATTCGCTTGTGTGGCATTGACTAGCCTGTGTGGCATTGACTGACCTGTGTGGCATTGACTAGTCTGAGTAGCATTGACCGACCTGTGTGGCATTGACTAGCCTGTGTGGCATTGACTAGCCTGTGTGGCACTGACTAGCCTGTGTGGTATTGACGAGCCTGTGTGGCGCCAACCAAACTGTATGACATCGAGCAGGTTGGTTGGCACTAACTTGCTGTGGTGGCACTGAGTACTATGTAAGATTCGATGTGTTATCTGAGATATTTGGTTATCACTTGTATTGAAAATGATAAATAATCAGATTTAGGTGCCTTATAAGTATTGCTTTAAATATGGGTCAGGCTGACCGAGTGGAGAATAATGTTAATCATTGTGTCTTTCTGTTTGACCGTCGATAGTGAAGATGAGAGCAATACACACGAGGACGTGTGAAGATGCAGGACGGCCGTGACGGCGCGCAGCTAAATTAAAAGTAAATCCAAGATTTAAGATGAGATACTGATTGTGTTATTTGGTTGAATAGTAATTATTGTTAAAATTAAAATGGTGATTTATTTCAATTGGTCGAATATAAATGGCGATTTATAAAATATGAGCGGGTAACCCCGAATAGGGTAGCAAGTTTGCGTCTACGCCGTGACAGCTGGCATTCTTTTGACAGACAGCGTACGAAGTGCACGCGTGTTAACCTATTGGCTCGTAATCTAGTTTCATCTTGTGTTTTACCGTATATTTTGTTTACAAATGTAATCGAATGAAACGAGGGACTGTTATAAATCACAAACGTGCTATTATTTCAACGTTTCTTCTATAACACGCCCATGATGGATGACTATCACAACGACCGCTCCGCTGCCCATTCTGATATTCCGTCATATATTTGTCTCCCATCACAGGCGGTTGTAAAATAAATAAATAAATAAATAGTAGTAAGATAGGAGAGAAACAAGTCTAAATAGTAATTTTGTTTGTTTCATCATCATGATATTAGCCGAAAGACGTTCACTACTGGACATAGGCCTCCCCCAAGTTTCGCCACAACAAACTGATTAATAAATTACATCAAAATACTTTTTTTTTTGTTTTAAGTGGAACTTATAATGTTTTAAAAAAGTGATTGTTTATATCTAAGAAAAATAAAAAATTGAAAAAAATATATATTATTCCTTTTTATCAATACAACAAAAAAGAAATCCAAACCAATGTTCTGACAGTTCAACTCCATTTTCCATAGATGTGATGTGCGTTGTGCATTTGATCTCATTTTAAGACTTGCGGTGTTAAGATTCTCCGCGGAAGAATGATTTTGAAGAATGACGATTTATTACAATATTTATCACCAGGCGCGCTAACCTAAGCTTAATAAGCTACAGTAACGCTAAGATGGGCCATTTATTATTATAACACCCACGAACAGGTGGCGAAGCCCTGTGACAGCGGAGCTTCTAAGACAAAAAGAGTTGAGTTAGCTCGGGTGATCTTGTGTTCCTAAAAAACTCTTTTACAAAAAAAAAATACAACCGACTAACAAATAAAAAAACAACTAAAAATTACAAAAAAAACTTTAATTTTGGAAGTCAGTGTTGAATTACGAAGGAACAATAAAAAATACCGACTCAATTTGATTAATTAGTTTGAAGAGTAGCACCAGTCGTGTGACGTTGTTTTGTTATATACAGGGTGTAAGAGACAGCCCTCCGCAGGCGGATGGGGTGCATTAAGTTCCTTATTTTGAATCATATTCCACCGGAATTTTTCTAAGAAAAATGTTCATGTTTTTTACCGTTTTTTCAGTTACTTTTCCTTTCTTTCAGTGTAAAATTACATCTTTGAACGCAACACTCAATTTTTATAAAATATACAGCTGAAATAAAAAAAACTTGAGAGGTATCAAGGGACACCCGGATGGAACGAAGTTCCTTTCGATTAATTGGTGAAGGAATTGTAATAAAATTTTATTTTTTTTAAGTTATACGCACGGCTTACAACGATAGCAAAAAGTGTCGTTACAACTTTCGGTCTTAATTTTTTCCGTCTAGCCTTTCGCAACGCGCGATAAGGAACTTCGTAAAACCATGAAAATGACACCCATGATGAAAAGTTGTCAAATCTCGTGGTCGCCATCTTGGATTTCGATTTTGACCCGGTAATCGTTATTGGCGACCCCGAAAACCATAGACATGACAACCATGATGAGAAGTTGTCAAATCTCGTAGGCGCCATCTTGGATTTCGATTTGACCTGGTAATCGTTACTGGCGACCCCGAAAACCATGAAAAAGACACCCATGATGAAAAGTTGTCAAATCTCGTGGGCGCCATCTTGGATTTCGATTTTGACCCGGTAATCGTTCCTGGCGACTCCGAAAACCATGAAAAAGACACCCATGATGAAAAGTTGTCAAATCTCGTGGGCGCCATCTTGGATTTCGATTTTGACCCGGTAATCGTTATTGGCGACCCCGAAAACCATGAAAATGACACCCATGATGAAAAGTTGTCAAATCTCGTGGGCGCCATCTTGGATTTCGATTTTGACCTGGTAATCGTTATTGGCGACCCCGAAAACCATAAAAATGACAACCATGATGAGAAGTTGTCAAATGTCGTAGGCGCCATCTTGGATTTCGATTTTGACCCGGTAATCGTTATTGGTGACCCCGAAAACCATGAAAATGACAACCATGATGAAAAGTTGTCAAATCTCATGGGCGCCATCTTGGATTTCGATTTTGACCCGGTAATCGTTATTGGCGACCCCGAAAACCATGAAAATGACACCCATGATGAAAAGTTGTCAAATCTCGTGGGTGCCATCTTTAATTTCGATTTTGACCTGGTAATCGTTATTGGCGACCCCTAAAACCATGAAAATGACATGCTTGATGAAAAGTTGTCAAATCTCATGGGCGCCATCTTGGATTTCGATTTTGACCCGGTGATCGTTATTAGCGACCCCGAAAACCATAAAAATGACACCCATGATGAAAAGTTGTCAAATCTCGTGGTCGCCATCTTGGGTTTCGATTTTGACCCGGTAATCGTTATTGGCGACCCCGAAAACCATAAAAATGACAACCATGATGAGAAGTTGTCAAATCTCGTAGGCGCCATCTTGGATTTCGATTTGACCCGATAATCGTTATTGGTGACCCCGAAAACCATGAAAATGACACCCATGATGAAAAGTTGTCAAAGCGAGCGCTCTCCAGCTTGCACGGTCGGCTTCCATCACGGAACCGATATCGGGCGGTCGTACCAATACTTCTGTCGTCGTAGACTTATTGTGAATTTTATAGTGTTTTTTTATAGTGTTTAGTTTTATACCTAGTAACTTCTGTGAAGAGAACAATAAATACCTTTGCTGTTACATAGGCTTGCGAGTGGTTTTATTGGAAGAACCGTTACAAGGCTGCATCTGTGGCGTAAAAATAACACGCGTTGGTCTGAAGGTAATGTCAGACCAAATACGGAGTCAGGCAGAATCAGTGTGAATTATGTGGGGGTGGATAAGTGCTCAAAGGCCCGGTGAATTAAGTTTTATATCGACGCGAGCCAACAGTGTCAACCATGTGGAAGTGTTGAACGATATAATGTTACCTACGGTACGTAATATCTACCCCACAGAAGATTTAAACGAGATAAGTTTTGTGCAAGACAAATTGTCCTATTCACCGTGCCAGCATTGTTCGCGAATGGTTTAGCAATCATCCGGAAATTAAAGTTATTCCTTGGCCAGCTCGGTCCCCTGACTTAAACCCCATAGAAAATATATGGGGTTTAATGGTGCAAAGATGGGAAGCTCCGACTCGGCACAAATATCTGTGCAAATATTGTGGCGTCAATGCGTCGACGTCTCATTAGCTGTATCGAGGCTAACGGAGGTCACACGAAATATTAAAAATGCTAAACAGGTAGTGTAATTTTGTGTCAGGGGACATAGTGGCCGTAACTTTAACAAATTAGTATTTATATTATTGTAATATTGAGGTTAAGTTTCAATCCTCTTATCATTGAGAAAATGAATAATTAAGCTATAACCAAAAAAAAATAAAAATTTAAAATTTAAAAATAATATATATATATATACAGGGTTACTGGTAATTCGACGTATATCCGTCAAGGGCTGATAAGGGGGCCAAAATGCAACAAATTGAACCCCCCATATGTATGGCCGAAATTCAATAGTTTTCGAGATATTTGAATTTTAAGGGTTTTTCGAAATTTACCCAAAATTTGACATTTAATTCCAAATAAAAAAACCCACATACCCATTCAAGAGTACCATCAAAAATGATGTTGTAGCTGGCACTTCAATTAAGCTATGGGCATCATTAAAACTACTTAATTTAACAAAATAATTAAAATAATGAGCGAAGTAAGAATTATATCTTACCAATATTTTCATTTTACGCTTTAAAAATGTTGTCTCGTCAAAAAAAAATCTATGACATTAATCGTACAAATAACTAAAACAACTTGCCTATTCTGTAGGCTTTCCAAAAAGGTATAAAAGTCAATTTTAAAATACATAATTCGTGGCAACTGCAACTGCGCATGCGCGGGGCGGAGATTATGACGGCGCGATTTTATGTCTCAGTCGCTCGTTTACGTTCGATGCATGCTTGCGTCCCGCTTGCTCCCGTCTACGTGACTGCACCTACGCGATCTTCGCAAATGGCTAACTTCAGAGGGGCATAGTTATTTGACGCGAACTGTACTAAGGAAGGCGACGCGAGCGCAGCAAACGCCGTGTAGGGGAGTACCCGCACACCTCGCCCCATCAGGAAGAATTTCGCCAGTAAAATCGGTTGTTTTAGCGAGGATGATAAACTAAGAACACAGATGATTTCTCTCCCCGCGCCGGTTCAAACACATGCCATGCCACGAATTATGTATTTTAAAATTGACTTTTATACCTTTTTGGAAAGCCTACAGAATAGGCAAGTTGTTTTAGTTATTTGTACGATTAATGTCATAGATTTTTTTTTGACGAGACAACATTTTTGAAGCGTAAAATGAAAATATTGGTAAGATATTATTCTTACTTCGGTCATTATTTTAATTATTTTGTTAAATTAAGTAGTTTTAATTATGCCCATAGCTTAATTGAAGTGCCAGCTACAACATCATTTTTAATGGTACCCTTGAATGGGTATGTGGGTTCTTTTATTTGGAATTAAATGTCAAATTTTGGGTAAATTTCGAAAAACCCTTAAAATTCAAATATCTCGAAAACTATTGAATTTCGGCCATACATATGGGGGGTTCAATTTGTTGCATTTTGGCCCCCTTATCAGCCCTTGACGGATATACGTCGAATTACCAGTAACCCTGTATATATAATAATTAATTTTATTTTAATTTAAATGATATCAGAATTTTTATAATATCTATATCCTAAAATGTGTTTTTTAACATTCAATACTATAAAAGTAACATAAGTAAGTGTAAAGGATTTCTTTTATATAAAAAATATTACAATGTTACCATTCCAAAATTTGTTTCATTTATAAATAAAATAAAATAAAAAGTAATTTACTAAAATAAATTACTAAAACATACAAATAATAATAATTATAAAATCTACACTAATATTATAAAAAGGAAAGATTTGTTTGTTTGTTTGTTTGTTTGTTTGAAATGAATAGGCTCCGAAACTACTAGACCGATTTGAAAAATTCTTTCACCAGTAGAATCCTACATTATCGATGATGGACATAGGCTATAGAATATTTTCAAAAAAGTTAGGGATCCGTATGAAAACTTCGATAATGTAAACCAAGGTGTGAGAAAAAATCCTTATA
The DNA here is from genome assembly GCA_947386135.1 of Melanchra persicariae. Classification (NCBI taxonomy): domain Eukaryota; kingdom Metazoa; phylum Arthropoda; class Insecta; order Lepidoptera; family Noctuidae; genus Melanchra; species Melanchra persicariae. The sequence continues at coordinate 12,670,303 of OX376672.1, read as the reverse complement.
TCGCGTACGCTGCGGAATCTATTGACAATAGAGCAAAGTGATGTACTACAGTTTTATAGAGGTCATCAATATCTACAAAAAAGTCCGCAATACCATATGTCTAACTATTATGGATAAGTCACCATGACCGCTTTTTGTTCATATTATTCAAGCAAATCCCATGGTGAAATAAAAAATGGTGATTTTAGTATCATGATATTAATCCTTATTCATTTAAATGGTTTGATAATTAAGGTTGATTATGTCCGTGTAAATTACACTTTAAATTATTCAAATCGGACCTTTCCTTCAAAAGTTACGACGGTAATAAACATGCTCGGAGTAAGAAAAATGTCGCGGCTTGAGCGAACTGGGGAGAATCGTATCAATGCTTGGTCCGATAAAGTTGAAACACCAAGGCATTTAAATGTTTTCGATAAAACAATAAGAATAACAAATGTTTGGATTTTTCGAAAATAAACTACATACATAATAAGGAGTGAAGCAGGGGTGATTAAGATATTAGGGGAGGACATAATTGCTTGCTTCAATTGACGTCGGAATGCTATGAACAAACTAAAAGCGGGATAATTGAAACAGATGTACCTAACATTTTTTGCATAATCAAACCCTGACGGGTTGAACGGGGTGAACAGTTGTATTATATAAAACAAAAAAAAAAACTGGCCAAGCACGGATTCGAACTCACATCTATACCGATCACATTAGCGAGTGCAGCGTCGTTACCGATCCAGCTAACGTTACCTTATGTTGACAGGTCGAAATTTTGCATCACTTGAAAAAAATAATCAGACTGCGATAAAAAAAACAAGTTACTGATATTGTCATCCTTGTCTAACATTGACCACATCTATCGTAGCGATGCTACACGACATGTTAATTTGTTAGCGTTGGAACTTGGAACATCACTCACACGGATAATAAAAAGTCAAACGAACTTACCTGTAAGTGACGTTCGATGACTATTAAACTTCAGTGATTCGCCCGAGAGATTACACTTTAACTTGTAGTAGCACGGACATGTGCTGCCATCTTACACTATTTTAGAGCAACAATTAAAGAATTACTTTATGCGCCCTAATGTGGGTATCTCATACACGTTTTCCCCCTTGGCCATCGTTAGCCACTATTTCGTGCAAGTCAGGGGAGGATCTAGAAGTATAATTTATATTTTAAGATCAGGGTCAGGGAGGGGGTGTAATCTCTCGGGCGAATCATAGTCATCGAACGTCACTTACAGGTAAGTTCGTTTGACTTTCTATTAAACTTCAGTGATTCGCCCTTCGAGATTACACTTTAACTTGTAGATGTTTAGAGACTCACGAAATAGTAAAGAGGAAACTATATTATTTAGGGAAAAAAGATAAACTCCATATATATTAACCTTACGAATGTAATCAATAACATAGGGTTTGGAAATCAAATAGTTCCATACATTCAACTAAGAGGAAATAATCATTATCATTCGTTGATCGAGGCCATCCTACAAAGGGACCGAGCAAAGACCTCTGAAGTATCGGCAGCTACACTATTATAAAACCTTGCAAAAGTTTCTGATCTGCCGGTCCAACCCGCAGTTTTTTTAATATTATCTATGCTAACCCCGAACCTATGGGCGGCAGACGTAGATGCATGTCTCGTACAGTGAGCGCTAAAGACAGATGTGTTTACACCGCTTTCACTGAGGGTGGCCTTGATCCAATGACTTAAAGATTGTGAGCTTACATTATTGAAAGGCTTCTTAAAACTAATTAATGAAGAATTACATTCAGGATTTCTCTTGTCTGCTGATACTGTTAAATATTGTTCTAAAGTTCTAGCAGGACAAATAGAAGGTCTTTCGTGGAAATAAGGAAGAACCAATATTGGTGGCGTACGATTCACGGCTGAAGTTTTGATTAAATCCGTGATATTAATTACAATCTTTTCGTTATTGTATTTTTTAATATTAGACACCTTAATCAACGACAATGTTTGTACCCGGTGTGCAGTTACTAAGGCCAAAAGTGTAGTCAATTTTCTCGCCAATTTTTCAAAGGAAAGATTTTCATTAGGGTACCAATTACTTAAGTAATCTAAAACAATAGATGGGTCCCAAGTAAAATTGTATCTAGGGAGAGGAGTTCGTAACTTAAAAACTTCTTTCATAAACCTCGTAACCTGTGGGTCATTCATGGTCACTGAGTTTAAAAGAAGCGATAGTGCTGCTTTAGTACAAATTGATTGAGCCATATTTTTGACCCTGGTTGAAAAGGGTAACTAAGAAATCTAACACATTAGCAACTGATGCTTGAAATAAATTTAAGTTTTTATCCTGGCAGAAAATAAACCATCGTTTAAAACAGGTGTTGTATTGTTTTAAAGTGCTACCAGCTAAAGACGCCAACATCACATCCGCAGCATCCGGGGGTGAGCCTTGCATCAGAAATGCTTGCCTGACAATACTCCGGCAACCAGGGTAAGGCTCTCTTGAAACTTGTGTTCCACACTGCAAGGGGATGACAATAACGTTTTATTAGGTGTAAATTCAATTGGATTAGCAGTAAGCAACTTCCTAAAAAGTGGGTATCAAGGCTGTGTTGGCCAGAGAGGGATAACCACAATACCTACGGCCTTATCAAGAATAATTTTCTGTAAAACTTTTAAAATTAAACAAAATGGAGGGAATGCGTAGTAAAAAATAAGTGGACCATTTCAAGGTAAAAGCATCTACCCTAAATGCTTCTGGATCTTTATGCCAAGAAACAAATTTAGAACATTTCTTATTTAATCGACTCGCAAACAAATCAATTTCAGGCTGATTGAATTTTTTACATGTAACATGAAAAGCAGCGTCAGCGAGCTCCCACTCAACATCAGCATGGATGCGGCGGGATTCCGCGTCTGCGATATAGTTATCCCTAGAACTAACATAGGAAGCGAAAACAAACAAACGTCGCTCTTCGCACCACTGCCAAATGTCACGACTTACAGAACTAAGATGGGGGAATTGTACACCGCCCATTCTATTGATATAAGAAATCGCAGTGGAATTGTCAATACGTAAAAGTATTTCACAGTTACGATAATCATTGGCGAAGATTTTTAACCCAAAGAATGCTGCCGTGAGTTCTAAATAATTAATGTGTTGAGTTAATTCCTTGCTAGACCATTGTCCGCTGGCCGTCTGGCCTGAGCAACTGGCACCCCAACCAGTTCGAGACGCATCTGAGTATATTTCCAACTTATAATCGCTAGATCGGATGGGGCTAGTGCGATTGTTAATATTACTAAGCCACCAGTCAAAGTCTTCGCGCAGGGAAACTGGTAAATTAATATATTGATTGTAATCATCTTTTTGTTTTAAACTAAGATACTTAGTTCTCTCAAAATTTTTGGTGTAAAGCCAGCCGTACTGCGTTGCTGGGCAAATTGATATCAACAATCCTATCAAATGAGCAGTAACTTACATCTTTTTAAGTTAGAGAAATGTAAAAGTTCGCTCTTGATTCTACGTTTCTTTTCTACTGAAATGCTAATCGTAAGATTCTCAGAATTGAAAACAAAACCTAAAAATGTTGCAGTTTGGCTAGGTATACTGACACTCTTTTTTAGGTTTCCTGTGAAACCTAATGATTCCAGAACTTTTTGTGTAATTTCAAAATTGTGTTTACAATCCATATAAGTATTTCCGAATAACAACAAGTCATCTAAATAAATAACGGACAATAAGCCTTGATTACGCAGAAATTGCATTACTGGACGCATAATTTTTGTAAACACATAAGGTGCTATATTAATACCAAATGGCAAAACTTGAAATTCATACTGCTTTTCCAGCCAACAAAATCGCAGAAGCTTTCTAGAGTCACTGTGAACACTGATAGAAAAATATGCATCCTTAAGGTCAATAGAACACATGTAACTATTTTTTAAATGAGTCTCATAGCAGTTCTGTAATCTTCAAGTTTAAAATGTGGCGCAATGATGAATCTATTTAAAGATTTTAAATTTAAGATAAATCTATTTGTCCCATTGCTTTTCTTAACTAGGAAAATATTTGATAAAAATTGACCATCACATGGTTCACACACGCTTATGGCACCAATACTAAGAAGATTATTAATTTCTTCAGGCATGAGTACTACATCTGCATCAGACTTAAGATTGTTATGTGGATAAGCTATAGGCTGCGATATATTGTATGAAATCGGAATTTTCAAACCGTTAACCCAAGTCAACACCACAGGATCATTTGTGATTTGCAACCAATTACGATGAAAAAACTTTAATTTACCCGCCTGTTGTTGGTATTGTCCACTTCGGCTAACGACGTGAGGTCCGGTTCTGTTGCCGGGAAACACGGCGATCCGTCGCTCGGCGCAATGGTAGTTGCTTGCGCCCACCAGCCGTCGCGGTCTGTCTCGGTGGCATGCGGCGAGGCTGCGACTGCGGCGGTGGCGGGCCCCTCCAGTTTAAAGCCCTCGACGTTGGTTCTTTTGATTGAAGGTTTTTGGGAGGCAATTTCGGTTTTGCAGCTGTAGGTTTTAAGTCGGTGCCTGTTCTTATAATGGCTTTCATAGATTTTAAATTCTCTTGGAGATCATTACCAAATAATAAGTGATCACGTTTAACCGCTCAGGCCCAACATGTGAAAATTCCCTAATATAAAGTAAATCTTATGTAATAGGTAAATAAACATTAAATTCGCGATTAATTCGCGACACACCGGTGTGTCGCCGGGGCCGGACAGGTTTAAGGTCTTTTACATTATCCTTAATTTCTTTGTTAAGGCAGGACAGCAAAAAGTTTCTTCTTGTTTGTGTCTCACTGTAATGTGTGTGACATAAAAGTCTACCGGCATCACTAAGGGATTTTAATGTCTGACATTTTATCTCCTCGTCACGAGAGCCAGTTTGCAAGACAGCAGTGAGTGTGTTTGCTACACAAGTTATTATAGCGGATAATACCTTCTGTTTTTCTGCCAATATGTTGTCCCTCTTCAAAGCACCTTCATTAACCGCTGCTTTGATTTCAGGATTAAGTGTTGGAGCCTGGGCTAGTTTTAAATTGTGAGGTACAGTATAAATCTTAAATCCTTTTTTGTTTCATCCGCTAAGCCATTAACCAGAATATCAGTCCACCTGCTTGCAATGTCTTTGTGAATATTTTCACCAAACTTCTCTTCCCGTACAGGCTCTTCTCCAAGTAAACATAAAATATCAGGCTCTAACTCTTGGATATTTTCTGCAGAAGCATGTTCTAAAAACGGTGCATCCGCGGGAGTGGGTGCAGAAGTAGCCTCGAGAACAGAACAAGTTCGTTCCTGCGCGGGGCTTAAAGTTTCTATCGGTGCGGACATCAGTTCATCGTGAGGTTTTGGATGTGGGGTTGAATCGGATAGAATATTCACTTCATATGGGGCTCCTGGAAACAATAGACGAAAGTTTTTATATTCGTGATACAAACTCACGGTTTGTACTCTAGAATAATTAATTGAACATCAATCTTGGACAGAAAGTATGATTTCATGACATAATCTCCCGGATTATGTTCTAGAATCTGACGGACAGTTACAAATTCTTGATACAAACTCACGGTTTGTACTCTAGAACCGAGTGTCAGTCTCGCCCACAACATTGTAAATACCTTATGATCTCTCGAGAATAGAATGTTAGCGTGCTACCTAAATACAGCGATCAACCTTACAGGTTGAACTGAAGTACATTACGGTTCGGTATTAGTCTTGCAGACTAAACTCATAAGCACTAAGCACCAAATATAAAAAATGTGTAGGTATAATAACTCGAACATTTTGTTCGGAACAAAGTACTCTGTAAGAAAAAAGTACCTAGGCCGAGGTCGTGCAGGCGGCTGGCATGGCGCCGGCGCGCGCCGCCCGGCTATTTTTTCATTATTCGAAATTTGAAATGTTACTGACCTTCGTTTTGCGGAGCCTCCTGCAATGATTCTTGGTACTGATCACTATCAGAATATTGATTCTGTTCGAAATCCGAACTAGCACTGTGGTAACTCCGTTCCCGTTGTTTACGACGAACACGAGACATCTTTTTCTCCAATTTCCTAATTTTACGAGCTAAATATTCCTCCTCGTCGTAGCGTTTTCGTTTTCCCATGATAAACACTAAGAAAAACACTGCAATACCACTAAAAAGTATAAAAAACTCGATAAACTAATTTGCGATTACAAATTACGTGCGCGATGGCAACCACACAAAACGTGTATATAGATACCCACATTAGGGCGCATAAAGTAATTCTTTAATTGTTGCTCTAAAATAGTGTACACACACACACATGCACATGCACATGTCCGTGCTACTACAAGTTAAAGTGTAATCTCGAAGGGCGAATCACTGAAGTTTAATATGCGTATGTGTGTAAAGGTGCCGCAGCCCGTATAGCGCAGGCGATAATGGTCATACCGGTGTAAGTGGACTTCTAGACGTTGACTGTATGTAGTTTATATCGTAAGGTCACTGAGGTTCATATTTATGTGTACTAAATTTCAAACGCTTCAGTAGATTCGGAGCAAATTGGTTGTGACAGACAGACACACAAGTGATCTACTAGCTCCACCGACCGTGTCTCCACGTTGCCATCGTGGTGGGGCTTGCGTGTCTCAGTGATCTTGGGGGCTTTGCCAGTAGAGCCACTCATGCCGGAAGGTCCCAAGTGAGAGACCAGACCAAGAGCGACACAAGAGGGGCGCACCGTTTGGAGACTTGAGCAGTGTTCGGGTCCTCGGACGGTGTGCGTCTCATTGGCTTGCTCGCTGCTCTCTGGTACGCGTCTGATCATCAGACGTGACTGTGAGGGCAGCGAGCAAGCAGTGAGAGAGAGGGAGAGAGGAGGGGAGATAGGGACCGCACCCTCAAAAAGGAAATTATGGACAGGTCTAAAAGAGATATTACCCCAGGGCGGTCCGGACTGCACAGCAGTCCGGGAATCCGCCACGCGTCGTGCGTCAAGCCCCTCGTATTCTGGGAGGGGCAATAGGGCTGTCCACACTCCAATAGCCAAGGGCAACAGTGGCCGAGGAGGCCCCCGATCCAAGCCGTCCTTTGAGAACTTGATCGGGTTTGGTTTTAGCTCGCCCGACAAAGCGTCGGTCGGGCAGAGCGCGAGAAGAGGCGCGCTATTTTGGAGAGAGGGCTTGCCTGAGCGTCACGCGGGTGCAGAGTCGGAGTCCGAGTTGGACTCCGACGACCTGGTGACCGTTAGCTCGGCGAGCTCTAGACCCGAGGGGGCGGGGGCTGCTGTGGAGGACTCCAGGTCCTTCCGCAAGCGGCCCAGATCGGAGGAAGACCGGGGGTCGTCCTGCAGCGAGGAGGTGGCCTCGGCTCGCAAGATCCCCACAAGCAGGCGAGGCAAGGGCCGAGAGGGAGGCAAGGGCAGAGTGCTTGCCTCCAAGGACGCTGGCCAGCGAGCCGAGGAGCTCGCCGATGCTGGACAACCCCCCGGAGACGTCGGTCGCGGGGCTCCTGGTTTGGAGTCCGCCGGCGGTGAGCCGGACAGGAGCGAATTCGGAGGGCCGGGTTTGCGGAGGTAGTGGAGGCCGCGATCCGCGATGTGGCCTTAAAGAGGAAACTCTCCTCTAAAAACAAGGCCATAAGCGCAGCGCTGGCCTCCATCCTGGCGGCAGCGGAGGCTAACCGAGGTGGGCTTCCAGCGGACGAGATATCCAACCTGCGGAGAACCAGAGGGAGAATGCGGGGCTCCGAGCAGACCTGGCCAGGCTCCAGGGAGCCGGCTCACAGGGGGCGCCACAAGGGGGGCGCAGGGGGGATGGCCAGCCCGTGCCGCAGGAGGGCCAGGTGCTGGACCTGGTGCGGCAGGAGATGGCTGCCTTCTAGGCGCGGTTCTCCGTCCTGGAGGGCATCGTCCTGCGCCCCCCGTTAGCGGCGAGTGGGAAGGCCCCAGCCCAAAAAAAGGTGGCCTCGTACGCGGCCGCCGTGGCTGCCACACCGGGGTCGTCCGGCCAGGACAAAGGGTCCGGGCCGGCACCCGCGAAGCCGGTGTTGGGAAAACCGGACCCGGCCCCGGGAAGGAAGAGGAAGGGTGGGGAGGCTGCACGGACGGCGAAGGCTCCTGCGCTAGCCGTGCAGCAGCTCCCCCCGGCTTCCTCGCCTTCTGAACCTCTCCCGGCTCAAGCCGAATGGCAAGTGGGGAGAAGAAGAAGGCGGGCAAGGCAGCCAGGGCGGCAAAGAGGCGGGAGAGAAGGCGGCGGCAGAGAGCGCGAAGCGTCGCAGCTACGCTCCGCGCCCTGAAGACCGCGGCTGTAGTGGTAACGCTGCAGCCGGACGCGGTAAAGAGGAGCGTGACGTATGCCAACATCACCAAGGCCAAGGAGGCCGTCAACCTCGGTGAGCTTGGCATAGTCGGGGGTCTCCGGCTCAGGGTCACCATGACTGGGGCCAGGATGCTGGAGATCCCTGGAGCAGACAGCGGTCCGGCCGCGAACGCTCTAGCCGAAAGGCTTAGGGCGTCCCTGAGCGCGGATGACGTCCGAGTGTCCGGGCCCACGAAGTGCATAGACATGCGCATCTTGGGCCTGGACGACTCCGTCACGGAGGAGGAGGTGTTGGCGGCCGTCGTGGAGGTGCAGGACGGGGGGGTGCTCTGCAGAGGAGGTGAAGGCGGGCACCATCCGTCCTGACAACACGGTCATGCGAGCCGTCGTGGTGAGCTGTCCCGTGTCGGCGGCCAAGAAAATTTCGGAGGGCCGAAGGCTCTTGGTGGGCTGGGTCTCCGCGCAGGTGAAACTGCTGGAGCCCAGAGGTGCTTCCGTTGCCAAGTTGGCAACCACGTCGGAGCACTCTGCACCTCGGAGGTGGACCGCAGTGACCACTGCTTCCGCTGTGGTCAGCCCGGTCACAGGGCCGGCTCGTGCAACGCCGCGCCGCACTGCTTCGCATGTGCGGCAGCTGGCATGCCGGCCGATCACTGGGCTGGGGGCAAAGCCTGCGGTCCACCCGCCAGGGCCGGGACGAGGAGAAAACCCTCCTCCACCGCCGCCGCCACCGCTGTCGCTTCCGCCGCAGCCGCCGCCACCGTCGCCGCTGCTGCTACTGCTCGGGAGGGGGCTGGAATGGAGTGCCAGTAATGGCCCCATTTCGCCTCCTCCAGACGAATGTTACTCGCTGCGCCTCTCAGGAACTGACGCTCCTGAGCAAGGCGCAGTGATTGACGCCTGCGGACAGCGAGCATTGGGTAGCTCGCTGTCCGATCAGGTCAGGCTAGAGTCGACGGCGCGTTTCACTCCAAACGCGCCGGAAAGAGCAGTCAGCAACGGAGACGGGGCCCGCCAGGGTCAGAGCCTGCCAGGGTTGCGGAATATGTTCAAAAGAGTTACCGCGGCCCGGGAAAGAAAGGCACTAGGAGGACTAAGGGTGGGTTTTAGTCAGTAAAAGTCTGACACTACCTGCCGCTCCACCCAGAGCGGGAGGGGTCATTTGATGATTTCCCATCCTCAAAAAAAAAAAAAAGTGATCTACAAGGGTTCCGTTTTTCAAACGAACTTGGGGAACACTATCAACTGCTAAACAAAGTTTGTTTTTATCTGACCTTTATTGTTTCACTACATACTCCTATGAAAGAATTACCTAATCCAGTGAAAAAAAATATGGACCGTATGATCTATCTAAATAAAAAACAAGCCGTGCAATCGTCATTTTCTTCTGTAGTCGCTAGTCGTTGGCAACAATGCGGGCGAGGCGCGCATGTCTGCGTTCCTGCGTAATCTTTGATGATGATGATCGTTGTGAGGTAAACGCACATGTACACGTGCGGGACGGACATGTCAGTGTGTGCGTGTATCATGGTCTAGCTCCGCCTAGGTGCTCAAGGATATTAATTAAACGAATTCCCAATATATTAAAACATTTATTGACATTCCAACCAGCTCTGAGTGACGTTGACTGATGCTCCATTTCAACTACTGCCGCCTGTTTTTTTCAGTTAAAAGTACTTTTGACCGGTTAACAGTTTTGACTATGAAATTAAAAATTAAAAATAAAATATACTTAAATTAAAAAAAGAAAAATAAAATGCAATGAATAACAGCACTTTGAGTATCAGTGAACAGCCCTAAGGAAACTACTTTGCTCAGCTAAGTTCTTCGTATGTGTGGTCTGCATAAAGTGTCTCGTAGCCACGTGGTTCCGGCTGGTCGACTGCTGGCTGACTCTTGGGTCGGAAGACAACGTTCTCGTAGTACCGGATCTGAAAACATCCGGGAACACAGCTCAGGTGACAGTCGGAACCGGGGTCACATACGAGGACTTCCACAATCTCCTAGTGTGCAAGGAATTCTAAAATGTTTATTCATCAATCACACACATCAAAAACTTCAAGAGCAACGCTTGCCGTTTAAGTAACCGAACACAAGAAATATTTTGTATCGTTTACTTTTCGGTTGAAGAATAAATTGACCGTGACTTACAATTGATGTAAGGGAGAACATTTTGTCAACGACAAAGTTATGCTTCAATCTAACTGCTATCTTTTGTCAGGGCTCAGAGTAATGAGAGAGCTTTCATAGTTTATAAGTAACTAGCGACCCGCCCCGGCTTCGCACAGGTGCAAATGTGCAATGCTGATACTAAATATACCTACATAATACAGAATGTCCTTATAAACAACGTTTACAGCTTTTTTGTCATTAGACAATACAACGCGCCGCCCCGGCCGGGCCGGTACCGCCGCACCGCTATGTCCCTGCATTTTAAATCTGTAATATCTTCGGAAATATTCATTTAAATTAAATACTGTTACTGGCCATATTGATCTACATTAATTGGACAATCTATTTAAGGTACTTAATTGGATAAGGATTAATGCTGTATTGCTTAAAATCACTTCGTAAAGAAGCCATTTTTTCCCGTAAAATGTGAAGGATAAAAAATGGTTATTTTGGGTTATCCTTAAGAGATAGAAATATACCATCGCGGACTTTTTTGTTGACCTTTTTAAGGTGTACAATACTGTAGTACATCATTTTGATTTATCACGTGGGGTTCAACCAGCGTTTGCAATGTAAGCGCAAAAAAATGTGTTTACTTACGACATTACATTAGAAACCCCCAAAATGATCAGTGTTTCTCTACAATGTCATGCATGTATGATACATAAAAACCTTCCTCTTGAATGAAGGGACGGACAGACAGCGACAGCGACTTTGTTTTATACTATGTAGTGATGATAGTGATGTGTTCTCGGAATAAAACAAGACCCGATCGGAACCCTCGCGGCCTCGGTCGCACACGGTCGCGTTTTAATTCATGTATTTAGTTGAACTCCTTCGCTTACTGCTCCGGTCGCCGCTCGGCGTCATCTAGTCTAAACGATTTTTCTTTCTTTATTGTGTTAGTAAAGAAAGATAAGAGAACTTCTAATTCACGAAAAGCTAGCTTGTGAATTAAGCAGTGGCATGAGTTGTGTCTTTGAACGCATTATTGTTTTTTTCTTCATGTAACGTGACCCCATTACTAAGCCTCCGCTGTCCGTCCGTCCGTCCGTCCGTCCCTCTGTCGGTGGGCTCTACCTTATGAACAGATAATTATGTAGAAAGGTATAAAACAGATTATGTTTCATTAAGTAATTGCATGTTATTACAATTTTCAATATTAGAATATAAAAACATAATATTTTTCATTTTATTAGGTACTTAAATTTGAAACTTACATCTTGTATCGGTAAAGTTGGCCGTATGCTCGAAGGGTTGGGTCTGATCCAGCATCGTTGTCGCACTGCTATAACAAGCAGCAGGCACAGCGCCACTGCTGTTGTTGCTGATGCAGCTACCGTGATACTGAAGTAAGTGTTGTCAGCCTCTGAAACTAGATAATACACTTTTTTTCTGGTATTCAAAACTATTGTCTTGTATCAGCTCAAGATATGGAGCTTAAACTGAGAACTGCTCTCCAGGAACTAAAAGCTGCGAACCAGCAATGTCAAGAAATGCTGCAGGAGAGAGAGGAAAGTCAGGTGGAAGTAAGGCAAATGGTCCATAAAAACACATGCCTTAAACGGGAGCTAGTAGACCTCAGTCAACAATACCAAGATGTTGTTGAAGAACGCGACCAACTGCGGGTGATCACAAATGGTTTCAGCAACTGTAGCAACCTGTATGAGGAGGCTTTACGTAAAGTTAGGGACCTAGAGGATGAATTGATTCATGCAAACAGTTGTATTACCAAATTGCAGAAGGAAAGACAAAGTACTCAGGTTAAGGAAACTAACCACTTATTTAATGAATTACTAAATTCTAATAATTGTAACCCTCATTCCTTAGTCACGATTGACCTTACTGAAGATTCCATAATGAAACAAAACTGTAGTTACAAAGCTAGTCATAATAAATTAAAAAAATATGCTAAACTAAATAGAATTTTCAAAAAATGTTATCAGTACAAAAAGCAACATAAACACTTTTCTAAAAATACTCAACTCAGGAAAGAACGTGTTGACCTGATTAGTAAATTAAACAATTATGAAATTAAATTAGAAGACAGCAAAACAATATATGAAATTGATACTGAACACTTGCAGCCTGAAATAAAGGTTCTTGAAGCTTCACTGAGCTCACTTTACAATAAATATGTAAAATCACAGAACCAAATAAAAGAACACATTACTTGCCAGGCAGTATCAAACCTTGGTGTGGTCCAGCCTGTAGCAACGGAGGTCCCGTCCCGGGCAGAGATCTTGTCTCAAGAATGTGTCATTGAACAAAATAAAATTGTTTTTGATCAGGAATTATCTCAAATTGAACAGCCTGAGATTGATGATTTTTCATCTGTGAATAGTGGTAATCATTCGGTTATGTTCTCGGACAGTATGGGAAGAGGTTTGGGTACATTAATCAGTAACAATCTGAGTTATTCTACACAAAATTATTGTATGCCTGGTTCATCTTACAAACATATTATGGCATCAATAATAAATAATAATTATAGTTCTAAAACCAACATAACTGTATTTATAGGTAATAGTTTAAATGTAAAAAAAACAGATATCACAGACAATCTAACTGAGATGTTAAAGGTTAATTGTAAAAAAATAATATTGTGTGCTTTTCCATATTTTAATAAATTGTCAATTAAACAAAATAATTATATTCATATGTTAAATAAACATATGCATTTCTTAGTTTCTCATTATAGTGACAAGTTTATGTTTTTTGACACAAATATTTTTGTGGAACATTTAAAATCGACTAGGAATACTGTGTATTTGCCAATTAGTTTTAGACATAAAATAGCAAGGCTATTAGCTTATTATATTAACTCAGACATAAGTAGTATGTCGAAGTCTTCTGTAGTTAAATCCACAATGTTTAGTAATAATACTAAGAATCAGGTGGTGAGCCTAAATAACTGTAGCACTATTGCTATAAATTATTTTACAAATTGTACGAAGGAGGTTCCATGTATTACTATGGAAGACTCATTTGTTAACGTGGGAACTACAAGTAGTTGCAACTCACTGCCAAGTGATGATATTGAAGTCTTGGGGCAAACTCCGGATAATCATTTAAACTAGTTCATAAGACAACAGAAGATACCAGTAACAGAATAGTTATGCCTTCCAACAACAAAGTATCTTCTTGCTCTCCAGTAACTATATGTCAAAAAGGGGGTCAGCAGCATGCCTTGAAATTATTTCATCAAAATATTCAAGGTGTCTCTTCCAAAATATTAGAAATTGAAATGTTTTTAGAAAAAACAATGATTGACATTGTATGTTTTAGTGAACATTGGTTGAAGGATTACCAGATGCTAATTAGTTATGAAAATTATAGTGTGGGCAGTTGTTTTAACCGCAAATCTATGTTGCGTGGTGGTTCCCTCATCTTAGTAAAAAAGTGCTTAAAATTTAAGCAACGTAATGACATTGTCAGCTTGTCAGTGGAACATTGCATTGAACTGTCCTGTGTTGAGCTGGATAAGCATGTTATAGTGTGCGTGTACAGACCCCCAAACCCTCAAAACTTTACTTTATTTGAATCAACAATGGAAGATATCCTTGCGAAACTTGCAGCAGGTAATAAATCCGCGATTATTTGTGGAGATTTTAATATTAATATTTAAGAAATTAATTCAAATAGCAGTAGATTTTTAAGCCTTTTTAAATCGTTCAATTTGTCTAATGTTTTTACAGAACCTACTAGGATAACAACTACTTCTTCAACCTGTATTGATAATGTATTCTGCGATTGTGATTATTTAGATAAAGCCGTAGTTAATTACCTTCCATCGGATCATAGCGGTCAATTGGTAACATTTAAGTTTAAAGCAGCCTTCCAAAAAATACAAATACAATATAGGCCAATAACAACAGGCAAACTAGTTAGATTCAATGGTTCCTTACAAAATAAGTTAAATCTTTTGGGCCATAATATTGAGGATGCGAATAAATTTTATGATAATTTCTTTTCTGTAGTTCTAAAAGAATTCAACACAACTTTTGAAAAGAAGTCTAAAAATACTTTCCCTAAGTATATATTTAGTGACTGGGCGACTAAAGGTATTAGGATAAGAAGGGAAAGACTATATGAGTTATATGGCCTTAAGCCTTTTCATTAATACGGAATCCTTCAATAAATATGTAAACAAATATTCTAAAGTTTTCAGAAATACCTGCTAGGTAGCAAAAGCTCTGTATATTAGCAACAAGATCAAATCGGCAGATAACAAAATAAAGACAGTTTGGAAAGTTATTAATAATGAAACATGTAAGAATAAAGTACGAAACACTGATTTTTTACTGGAGACTGCACATGGTGCCATAAGCTCTAATCTAGAAGTAGCTCAAGAATTTGTAAATTTTTTCTCCGAAATACCATCAAAAACTACTGAACCTTTAAATTCTTCACCAGAGGTCTCATTTAGTTTATTAAGAGCAAACGTTTCAGGTTGTACGGTTGAATTCCAATTCCAACATATCAACCCTATGACAGTTATAAAAGCTTTCCGGCAAATTAAAATCAAATTGACCGAAGACATATGGGGAATGTCTATCAAAGTATGCACGTCCATAATTGAGACCATAGCACCATACTTGGCTTTAATATTTAATTTATGTGTGGACCAAGGAGTCTTTCCGGATATAATGAAATACAGTAAAGTTATACCACTTTTTAAGTCCGGCGACAGCACAGACACCAATAATTATAGACCTGTATCCGTATTGCCGGTTTTCAGCAAAGTGTTGAAAAAGTAATGCTCAATCAAATGCTCATTCATTTTAACATCAATAAAATCTTACACGATCAACAGTATGGTTTTACTAAAGGTCGTTGTACGACTGATGCTGGTGTCACGTTATTAAAACACATATATACAGCGTGGGAAGAGGCGCAAGATGCCATAGGAATCTTTTGTGACCTCTCCAAGGCATTTGACTGTGTAAATCACGAAACCTTGCTCCTAAAACTAGAACATTACGGTCTAGGTAAACTTGCACTCAGCTTAGTGAAGTCTTATTTAAATGACAGACAGCAGCAAGTTCAAATAAACGGTGTTAATTCAAGGGGTTTAAAAGTCAAAATGGGGGTACCTCAAGGCTCAATATTGGGTCCTTTCCTCTTTTTAGTATATATTAATGATCTACTCCATCTTTTAAAAAATCAACCACAAATGGTATTATTTGCTGATGATACGTCCTTAATTTTTAAGATAGATAGACGTTCTACAAATCTTGACGATGTAAATAAAGCCCTACAGCAGGTCCAAAATTGGTTCACTGCTAATAATTTAGTATTGAATGGGAAAAAAACTAAGTGTATTAGATTTGCTTTACCGAATGTCAAAAGTAATAATTGCGATATTGTATTGAACAAAGAGAAACTTGAATTCGTCGAAAACGCGGTTTTCCTGGGGATCACGCTTGACTCAAGGCTACAATGGGGTCCTCATTTAACATCTCTTGCGGGACGGCTAAGTTCAGCAGCATATGCTGTCAGAAAAATCCGTCATTTACTGATATAGATACCGCGAGGCTGGTCTATTTTAGTTACTTTCATAGTATCATGTCTTACGGTATCTTATTATGGGGACGTGCTGCAGACATCGAATCTATATTTATTCTGCAGAAAAGAGCCATCAGAGCCATATATAATCTGGGTCGGCGCGATTCCCTAAGGGAACTGTTTAAAGATATTAACATCATGACGGTACATTGTCAATACATATACGAAAATATAATGTATGTTCGGAAAAATCTCCATCTTTTTAGTAAGATTAGTGACAGGCATAATTTTAATACTAGAAATAAGAACAAATTAGATCAACCCCGATTCAGATTGGCTAAAGTACACACTTCTTTTATGGGGTACTGTGTTAAATTTTATAATAAAATACCATATGATATTCTCGGACTGAATGAGAGAAAATTTAAAACATGCATTAAACGCACACTATGTAGACAGGCATATTATAAACTGGAAGATTATATCCTTGATAAAAATGCTTGGCTAAATGCCGGTCCTGCTCCACAGCCTCAGCCGCTTGGTTCCACTAGTTAGGATTTTATATATGGAGGAGATGCTCACCCTTTTTTATTTTACTTTTTACGTTTAATAATAATAATATTCCACATTTCTATAATGTTTGGAATACACTTTAACTTTTCTGTTCTTACCTATTGATATTTATAGTTTTATATAAAGTAGAAGCATTTTTTTATTTTGGAATCCTGTAAATGTGAGGACCATGGAGCCTTTTTATGTTAATAGATGGTTTCCTTGTTTGACATGAATGAGCAGGGGCAGTTGAGGGTTTGTCATGCTCACTCGAATGTCTCGCTGATGGTGGCGCGTGTATCGGATCATTTGGTTCCCTTCAAAATGGTTGAGCTGAATGGTGCTGATGCACGCGTCATGTTCGTGAACGGGCGCCATCAGTGGAGACTGGTCATCTCTTAGCTGTCGCTGGCTTATTTCAATAGTTTATTTGATACTTAGAATTCTTTTTTTTTTCTCTTCCTTTACATTGTTCTCACATATAGCAACAAAGATAATGTAACCAGGATTATTGTAAATCATAAAATGGTTTAAAAGAGTGTCCGTGGAGTTTCTTGCACGTTCTTCTCCATAGAGATCTACGCTTTGGAACGTGCAAATAGCTTCATGTTTTTGACTGACTGACTCTGACAATTCAAAAGTACCTGTAAATGGTTTATTTGAAATAAATGCTTTGACTTTGACTTTATCATAATCACATCAGGGGTGCATGAAAGAAGCCTCCCCGAGCGGCTTTAAATATATCGTATTGCGATTCTAAACGGCCGGCTCGCCCTGGACAGCTAGCACTCGGTAACGGAGAATCTAGCTGACCAATCCTTTCACCTCGATGACTCAAACTCGACCACAAAGCCACTTATCAGCGCCAACCCCAAGGTGCTGTGATCAGTAAAAAAAACCGGCCAAGTGCGAGTCGGACTCGCGCACGGATCTTCACGGAAAAATCACGTTTGTTGTATGGGAGCCCTAGTTAAATATTTATTTTATTTTTTATTTTTATTATTATTTTATTTAACAAAAATACACCATCTGTGAAAATTTCAACTATCTACCGATAACGGTTCATGAGATACAGCCGGGTGACAGACGGACGGACGGACAGACAGGGGTCTTAGTAATAGGGTCCCGTTTTACCCCTAAAAACGGTCACTCTCGGACTGCATAGAAAAGAAAGAGAAGTGCGACGAGACAATGCTTGCAATTTATTGCCAAATATGAAGTATTTTATCGATTTACTCAAAACGAATTTAAGATAATTATTAAAAATCTAAAACAACAATGTTTTGTAGTAAGATTTTTTTTTTTTTTAAAACGTTACCCCACACTCGGAATTTCTCCTGTATCGTGGGTGCATTTCCAAACATACCAAGTCACATACACAAACAGCCAGACATGGAACCACTACTATTTGCAGGCAGAGGCGTATTTACCCTAGGGCCATCCGGGCCATGGCCCGGGGCGCCAATACACCTGGCCGATTGCATCTTCTTTTGGTTTTGGCGCTATTCAACCAACTTCTCACTTCTTTATTTTTTCTTGTCAATCTCAGTTTGCCAATATTTCTTTCAATCTCAATTTCAATAGCCGCCCCTGGCGGTTATTATTTGAATTGGATAGGTACATTTCATATTTTTGTATAATACAAATTGTACCTATAAGTCGCATAAAATTAAACCAAAATAATATGGGGTTGTAGTTTTTTATTTTCAAAATTCGACGCATACCTACGTTAACGTTACGATACGTCAAAACATTCGTGCTAGGCCCTCTGAAATAAGCTATTATACTTTGTTGCGGACAGCAGTTTTATGTTTAATGCCCATTTTTACCCGACTGCGTCAGAAGGAGGGTAATGTTTTTCGAACATAGGTGTGTTTGTATGCATGTTCATTTCTTTCGCACGCCCTACAGCCCAAACAAACGGCTGGATGGATTTTGACATAAGAGGCGTCATTGAATTCGTCAGAATTGTGGTAGTGACATAGATTATTTAAATTTTCAAAATAGCGCTCGCATTAAAAAAAGAAATATAACTAAAATGTAGGAAATAAAGAAAAATACTGTCAAAGAACGCGACCGTTAAAAACGACTAAAAAGTTCCAAACAAGTCGCTTTTGAAGCAGTCTGATGCAGTTCAATCACAGATCTGGGACCACAAACTGTATCGACTTGTTTGGAACTTTTTAGTCGTTTTCAGCAGTCGGGTTTTTTGACAAAGTATTTTTTTCTGAGAGAAATAAGTATTTTATCACCGGACACTTCTCATAATACGATGTCCACACACAAAGTACCGATTAGCATAAAAAATCCGAAAACACGAAATAAACCGTTTTGAAAGTCACTCCTTGAGAGTTTGTTGTGATTTTCACACATAAACTGAATTTTATTTAGCCCAAAATCTGTGCAAATATCATCAAAATCGGTCAATTTAAAACTCTATTTCGAACTAAATATCCAGTATCTTCTGAAGACTATTATATCAAAACAGACTATTACGGGTTTTTTGCCATAGCAGTTTTTTGTACTCTTGAAAAGAGCTATACAACGAAGGTAAATTTATTTTGATTGGACATGGGTACCAAACTCCCATCACCTTTGTACACCAACCTTTGTACACCGCAAAAAAAATGTAGACGCTATTAAAAAAATAATTTGAAAATTTAACTCTTTGACTTCTGGGGCGAAACTTATTAGCCCGGGGCGCTAAATTTCAAAATACGCCTCTGTTTGTAGGCCATATAAATATTTGTTCCGTGCGGGAATCGAACCCGCGACACGCAGCGCAGCAGCCGATAGCTCAACCACTGCGCCAACCGTGTCGCGATTCAATTCATTTTTTGTTTTATATTTAACGGGCTTATGTAGCCTAGTAGGTAATACGGGATTTTTTTTCTAAGGTCAAAGTTAGAGGTAACTTTGCGATCGTTTCTATCGAGGATTTTATTTTTAAACATGTTTTGGAAACAACAGTCCTCTTTGAAATATATAGTTAAAATTAACATATATTTTTTTCAACAGCTTGAAACTAAACAGATTTGGCTAAAATTTCGTTTTAAAACCAGCAATTTTTCAGTTTTTGCTGCTCACAGCGCCTTAACGGTTTCTCACTGACTAAACCACCTCCGAACGTGAACATTTCTCAAGCAACAAGGCACAGCTTCTTGAACATCTGTGCCAGGACATTTGCGATATTATCTGCGTTCAAGATACTCGCCGCGTTAGTGAACCACCTCGGCCACAAATACCTGGCATGATCCTTACAGCCGAAGTTCAGTATTTAAGCACTCTTTTAGCATAGTTCCAATGTTCAACAGTATAACTTGTAATAAACTGACTTAAATAACTGACAGAGTAGGCTATATCAGGTCTTGTCATCACTGCTAGATTAATTAGACAAGCTATAAGTTTTTGGTAACTAATTCCTGGTGTACATTTTTCTGCCTTTGTTATATTCAACTTGGTTTCTATAGGTGTATCAGCTGTTTTACAATCGGCCATTTCAAATATTTGCAATAATTCCTATATGTACTGTTGTTGATCAGTCGTTACGAATTGTCAGAAGCCAGAAAATCTGACACCAGTCTTACCAAGAAGTACCGTGTAACCCAGTTAATGGGTTGTCGAGGTCTGGTAGGCAGCCGCTCCACGTAAAATACTAGTATTCCGCTGAATCCGGTTTGACTGGGAGCCGACCCCAATATAGTTGGGAAAAGGCTAGGCAGATGATGATGTACTGTTGTTGATCAACCGTTATCTCATAATTATTGCAGTTTTTATTTACATTAATATTCATTCCTTAATATTGTTTAACCTCACCTAAATCTTTAATTTCGAATTCAGAAGTTAAAATATATTTAACCTTCTTAGTTTCATTCTCATTATTAGAAAAAATTAGGAAATCGTCTACATACAACGCTATTATGATTTTCACATCATTACTTATCTTTGTAAACAAACAAGGCTCTTGTGTGCAGTTCTTAAAACTATTTTTACACATTACATCTCTAACTCTTTCATACCACGCTTAAGCGGATTGTTTTAGTCCACACACTGCCTTTTTGAGTTTAAGTACTTTCCCACCCATTTTAGGTACAAAACCTTCTGTTACACACATTTAAATGTCTTTCTTTAAGTAACCATTTATATAAGCAGTTTTAACATCTAACTTAGTAATATCCAGTCCATGTTTTACACTTAGCGCAAACAATAGTCTTAGTGTTGAGTGCCGC
The DNA here is from genome assembly GCA_947386135.1 of Melanchra persicariae. Lineage (NCBI taxonomy): Eukaryota > Metazoa > Arthropoda > Insecta > Lepidoptera > Noctuidae > Melanchra > Melanchra persicariae. The sequence goes on along the minus strand of OX376672.1, from coordinate 12,649,549 downwards.
TGGTGCCGCACAACAGGTGAAAAGGTGTCATCATGGTCCAATACACATTTTGAGTATAACCTTTTGCAACTAAACGCGCCCGGTATTGCACTTCACTATCACTTTTGAATTTTTTCTTTAGCACCGATACTGCACTATTTTAGCTCCTTTTGGGGCATCAACAAGTTCAAATACTTCATTCATTCTTCATTTGGAATGACTTTAACTCCTCATCCATGGCCTTCCTCCATTGCACACTCTCGGGACTGCTCAAGGCCTCTTTTACCATCTGCAGTAGCCAACAAGCCTACTGGATTGTATCTGTCAGGCTTCCGTCGCTCCCTCTTTGGTCTGTTCAAGATCTCAGAGTCTGGTTCTGGACTGCTGCTCGTTGATATGATTTCTGGGACATAGGTCTCATCTGCCTCATAGAATGTTTGCTGTGAAAAATCACTGTCAGAGCTATAAGTATTGTCTGACTCCAACTCTGATCGTTCTACACTGGGATGTTCCCCCTCTGAACGATCAGCTTTGTTTGGAACAGAAAATACTTCATCCACATGCCATGTTATGTATGTTATGAGTAAATAATTAAGTGTTAGAAACAATTTAACGTAAACTAAACTTAGCTAGGAACCATCTATTTAAGATCTTTTTTTGTTTATGAATTTTATGTGAAATCTGTTTAATTAAGTAAATTAGGTTAATCAAATAAATTAATATAACTCATTAACTATTTTAATATTAAGTAAATATTGTTAAAAAAACTCGACGATTCTTAGTACATTGTTTGAGCCCTTGCCGCCTGTGATACAGGACCCTCCTAGTACAGGCATCTAACATTGTTCGACCTATATAACTATCTAAGATTTATAATTCTATTGTACCAATTTGAATTTTTGAATAAAGATTTATTATTATTATTCTCTTTATTAATCTTTTTACATACTTTTTATATTTTTAAATATTTCAATAACAAAAAAAAACAATAAAAAAACATTTAAAAATATAAAAATAGTAGTCCGCCGGTGTCGGGAGCTGGGTCCAAGCTACCGGTGGTTAGGGCTCCAGAGAAAGGAACCTCCTCACAATACGAGCCGTATCGAGGAGTACTGCCTTCTGTATCAGGCCCTTTACCCAACTGCGTAACGCCAGCTTCGACAGGTGGTCGTCGAAGCTTTTGGCTATCAAGCCATTGGCCGTAACGACTATCGGCACAATGACAGCCGAGTCCACATTCCACATGTCGACAACCTCGTGTGCTAAGTCAAGATACTTGATTTGTTTCTCTTTTTCAGCTTTCACGAGGTTCTCGTCATGCGGAATGGTAACATCGATTATCATTGTGCGGCGCGCTAATCGGTCTATCACCACTATATCGGGCTTGTTAGCTATGATAGTCCTATCAGTGATGATAGACCGATCCCAGTACAACGTGACATGGTCATTTTCGAGAACTGGGTCGGGCACATACTTGTAATACGGTACCTCAGAATCCACAAGTTTGTATTTCAAAGCAAGTTGCTGGTGAATAATCCTAGCCACTTGGTTATGCCGGTGCAAGTACTCGCCGTTAGCCAAACGAGAACAACCAGAGATAATATGTCTGATGGACTCACCCGGACGGTGACATGCCCGACACACGTCAACCGTCCCGTCCTTCATAATATGCCTCCGGTAGTTGTTCGTCAAGATAACTTCGTCCATAATTGCACAAACAAAACCTTCAGTTTCTCCGAAGAGATCACCGAAACGTAGCCAGGCCACGGACGCTGAGAAATCTACATCGGACCCATAGAGAGCCCGATAGAAGCGCCCGTGAAGCTCCTTGCCTTTCCATACCTCCTTGCGGTCATCTGTAGTAAGTATCACAGGTTTGCGCCAGTTCTCTTTAGCCATGGACAACGGGGTGAGTCCCTTGTCTACTGCGACCACATCTCGGTGCATACCCACATCGACTTTGAGAAAATATTCTCTGAGACTGCACATCTCGCGGTTGTGGAGAGTCTTAGCATTTAAAAAGCCTCGACCTCCACATTTCCGCGGGATGTACAGTCTCATCACCGACGATCGTGGGTGATGCATCCGGTTTGCAGTCAGCAGTGTACGGACCCTCCTATCCAGGGCGTCAAGTTCAGTTTGAGTCCATTTGAGTATGCCGAAAGAGTACATCAATACTGGCATGACCCAACCGTTGAAGGCGCGCACCTTATTTCCGCCCGACAAAAGGCTATTCAAAACCTTTTTTAGGCGGCCAAAGAAGCGCTCCTTCAGCGATTGTTTCATGTCAGTACCGTTAATGCCCAACGCTTCCGACATACCCAAATACTTATAGGTTTCGGTCGAGCTGAGGGATCTAACCTGTATGGAATCCGAGAGTTGAATTCCCTCAGATTCCATAATCTCCCCTTTCTTAACATGCATGACTGCACATTTGTCCACACCAAATTCCATCCTGATGGCGCTACTGAAAGTTTCAGTTACCTTCAGTAGCTCCATCAGTCGCAAATTGTTGGGGGCAAAGAGTTTCAAGTCATCCATGTAAAGAAGGTGAGATATGGTTTGACCACCTCTTCTCAACCGATAACCTAGGCCTGAATCCCCCAGCAGTGTGCTAAGAGGATTCAGAGCTAAGCAGAACCAAAGTGGACTCAAACTGTCGCCCTGAAATATTCCCCGTTTAATCCATACAGGCTCATCATTCCCTTGAATCGGTCGACATCCTGGATAGCGAAGGACCGTTTTCCAATGCCTCATACATGACTCAAGAAAGGTGCGTAGAGTTGCATCTATTTTGTACAATTCCAGCACCCTCATGAGCCATGTATGTGGCACAGAATCATAGGCCTTCTTGTAATCTATCCAACATGTCGACAGATCCTTGCGGGATCGACGAACCTGTTGGCTTATGGCCATGTCTATGAGGAGTAGCTCCTTAGTGCCGCGGGACCCCTTCCTACATCCATTCTGAGAGGCGGACATAATTGAATTAGTGTCAATGTGATCATTAATTTTCACTCTCAGAATGGATGTAAGAAGTTTATAGACCGTCGACAAACAAGTAATCGGTCTATAATTCTTGGGTTCCGCGGGACTACCAGTCTTATGGAGCAGGTGGGTAACGCCAGTTGTTAGAAACTGTGGTAGCGACCCAGACTCCAAGGATGACTGGAATTGAGATGCCAGGAGCGCGTGTGAGCTGCTATACCACTTAAGCCAGAAGTTGTGCAGTCCGTCCGGGCCTGGAGATTTCCAGTTCGGTAATGGACGGACTGCTGTGGCTATATCTATTGGTGTGATGGTAATAGCTTCCATTTGTGGTATAGCTTCACACACGCGCTCGACATCGCGCATCCAGTCACCCTCGGCATGACTGACGGGCACCGACCAGATGTTTCGCCAGAATGTACTCGTGGCGATTTCATCCGGGCGGCACACGTCCGTCACACTTTGTTCAGGTCGCTCCCAAGCTCTGTATACCCACCTTTCATCGCTCTGGAACATGCGATTCTGCGAGTATCGATCAACCCGCCGCTTATACCGCCGAATACGGTTTGCCCATGCACAAACTTTCTGCTTCAGGAAGTCGATACGCTCTGTGACACGGGACGTGTATTCTCGAGGGCTGATTCCAGTCCCCGAAAACGCCCGCCTCACAAAGCGCATCACACGTGGTCTTGTATTGCCCTCCCTGAAGCAGTATAGTTTGCCGATGAGTGCCCTAGCCTCATCGATACGCCGCTCGATCCTGCACTGCCAGGCTGGTACAGCAGATTTTGGTCGTATAGCCTCGTCACAACTTGGAAACTTGACGTTTGCTATACGACATGCCGCAACAGCCCCGCAGTACAGGATTGAGTGCGTATCAACGAGGTTCTCGCTGCTTTCGAAGATGTTCTGCAGCAGCGAGTCTAAGGCACACACCAGCGCCCTATTCTTTTTGTGCATAGGTAACCGTGGTAATCGGGGCCTAAGGTCGGTAGGAGTTGATCTATACTCGCGAAGCGCATCCTCCAGCGCGCTCCTCAGTCGATCGTTGCACTGGCTACTTACCGTGACAACCTTATCATCTACCTCATCGCTATTGATATTGGGCCGCGGTATGATTGCGCCACTAGCTGGCGCCGGTACCACGGCCTGTGTCGGGGTCGAGATGATAAGGTTGTTTAGTACCTCTGAGCGCAGCCTATCAAGTGCGGCATCGTCCAACTTGTGACTACGTTGGATGACTCGCACCTGATCCGACAATCGTTGGGCCGAGACGTTCACAGCCGGTTCCAGGTCCTGAAACAGAGACAGCATCCTGACACGGTACGCAGTGAGGTTAGTTCCCCCCTCTGTAGACCCGTAATATGCGCGCATGACGTTCTCGTTCATGGACTGAGTCCATCTCATGCGCTGCACACAACCACCGGTAGCGGGGACCCGGCTCGGGGCCGGTTGGCCCCTAGGTCCCAAGCTCCTCGGTGGCCGGCCTCTCCCCTGCCGACGCACAGGTGTTGGCGACGTCGGCGGAGAGAAATATTCGTCGCTCGAGCTCGACGCGACTGCAGCCGCCGATGACACCACTGGTGATCCGATGTCTGGCGGCGGCGAGGCGGAGCTGAGCGACGAGTCCGGGGGTGGTGAGCGTGCGCGTCGCGATGCTGCTCTTGTTATCATCATCCAATAATTTTCATTTCGTTCATTATCATCTTGTTTAATTCCTTACATGACATCATGACATATGTCATCGGTCGGTCGTATATTTTTCATTTTCTTCATAATTTATTAGGTTTTTGTAGTTTTTGAGTTTCTAATGGTTTGTTTGATTCCTGTGCGCTTCTATTGTAAAAATTGTGCATGTAAAAGGCTCAAAACTAATTTTCTTTTAAATAAAATTGCGAGAACGAAATAAAATTTGGCTTGACAGTCAGAGTTGCCAGCTTATTATTATTATTATTATTATTATTATTATGTTGCTTCACTAGCTACGGGTTTTCCACTTAAAATTGCTCCTTCCATCACCACTACATTTCAGCTGGTGGTGACCTGGTTTTTGACGGGTCTATAAACTCTGTAGCCCTTTATTATACTCCGAGTTACCAACAAGAATGTGTTGCAGAGCTTTCTTGTCCCACTTGGTTCTTGTTCTTAGGAACATATAACATTGCTGGACTTCCAAAAATGCGTAAATGGCTCAATTCGAGTTTCTTGCCATACCACATCTCATATGGTATGTTATCATTTAGACCTGATGCTATACAACGGTTTTTTTAAGTAGACAGCTGTAGATACCGCCTCTGCCTAATTGTTCTATTATTTCTCTGAGACATTCCGTTTCGTTCAGGTGTGTATGGGTTCGTCTTATGATGCACAATGCCAGATGCTTTCAAATAGTATTCCATCTCTTTTGAACAGAACTCTCCACCGTTATCTGTTCGCAAGGCCTTGATGTTGGCATTTTTTTGTTTCTCCACCATTGATCTGAATTTTTTGAAATACTTTTACACTTCACTCTTTTCTTTCATGAAATACACAAATGACATGCGACTGTAGTCATCAACAAAGAGTAAGAAGTATCTTGACAATCCAATAGATCTGGTTTCCATGGGCCCACACACATCAGAATGCACAATTTCTAGCACCTTTGTTGCTCTTGTGCCTGTTGTGAAGGGCAAACGTGACTGTTTCCCTTCACAACAAACCACACAGTTAGATTTCGTTACCTCATAACTGCCTTTATACGTAACTCCTCCTTTTTTGTTTTTTGTTTGATTTCCTTGAGGACAGTGCGATGGACGAGAGAAGTGCACTGTGGAGGCACAAACGACCTCCTTCACACTTCATCACCCCGGCAGAACATCTACCCCCTGGACGCCAACTGCAGTGGCCAAATCTCTTAACCGACTGCGGATCCAGGTTGGCCGCTGTACAAATAATCTGGCCAAATGGGATATTCTTCACCCATCCCAAACGTAGTGCTAGTACGGAGCCCCTTCACAGAACTTGCATCACCTTCTTAATTGCCAGCCGTGCACAACCTGCACCATCCAAGATTTAAACGAGGCCAATGATAGAGCTGTTCAGGTTGCTCGACACTGGTCGGACTAAGTTTAATATTGTGTCAATCGACACGAACAGAAGTAAAAGAGTCACATCGATAGGCCTGTGGTCTTCCACATCATATAACTTGCTAATTAATGCGGTGAAGGACCCCCTTTACGAACAAGCGATTTAATCTTTATATGAAAAGGAAACTAAAACTACTGGGACTGGGAACCTGAAATCATACAAGGAAGTCTTTGAAAGAGGCTTCCTTTTATGATGTGTGTATGACCCCCTTGCGGGTCAACTCGCTTATGAGTTAAACAAACCTGGAGCCAGAGGCTGCGAGGCAGTCCGTGTCTCCGAGACATCCAAGTCTTTGTCGGCCGGCGCGCGCTCGGGCAGGTCGCGGACACTGTCGCACGGCTGGGGACTGAACTTCTTGTCGGGACGACGGGATGAAGTGTCTTTTAAAATAATATCTGAAACATCATTATTTTACTTTTGATATTGCATGAATAAGGCATTTTCTCCGAATCTACTTTACCGATTCTGTTGAAATTTGGTGCACATATGAATTTTGTGTCTTTTCGCATAATGTTTTTTGTCCTAATATACTTCGGCATAACGATTTTGGCACAATTTTTTTTGGCATAATAATACTCCGGCATATTTTTTTTAGGCATACATTTTATGTTGGCATAATCATCTTAAAGACTAATTTGTTTTGGCATAAATTTGATTCGCATAACGTTAGTAGGCCTAATGACTATTAGCATAACGTTAGTAGGCCTAATGACTATTAGCATAACGTTAGTAGGCCTTATGACTTTAATATCGACTGAATTTAATATGCTGTGCAACAAAAGTTAGTGACAGAACCGAATTGCTGCAAAACCGACTCCACGTAGTCTTGTTTGTCCTACCCCTAGAGTGTAATTTAAAATCGCGTAGGCGCGTAGGGGCGAGGCGGCCCGCGGGCTGAGTCGAGTTGCTTGTTTGCTGCATCCTTGCTTGCATGCTGTATGCTTGCTTGCATGCTGTATGCTTGCTTGCATGCTGTATGCTTGCTTGCTTCATGCTTCCTATAGCGAAAAAAAAACCTCAAAATTGTGAAATACTTTCCTATAAAAATATGTTTTAATATCATTATGCGTAAATAAATTTATGCTTTAGAATATTATGCTTAATCATTATTATGGTTAGAGAAATTATGCTTAAAAAATTATGCGTAAGCTGTTATGCGTAATTATATTATGCGAAAATATAATTATGCCAAACAAAATTATGCTAAGTTATATTAGGTCTTAAAATATTATGCTAATGGATAGGGAACCGAATTTTGTGACCCTAACCCGGACGCATTATGTAAATAAATAAATTTTGAGTCAGAAGCCACTTTTGGGGGACTAATTGGAAAAATTTTAAATAATGTTTTTTGAACTGACCGTGTGACATATCAAATGAAAGGGCTTATTGGATTGGAGATTAATATTCTAAAACTACCTTTCCAACGGGATGTAGAATTTATTATAAATATGGAAAAAAATAATGAAGTTCATGAATTCGTGATGCAACCCACACTCATAACTCAAAACTAATCAAACAAATAAAAATAATTATGATCGTTGTCATTCATTGTTCATAAACTACCCTATAGAGCAGCTATACTCAACCTGCGGCCCGCCAAGCTTTTCCGTGTGGCCCTTTAGACTACCTAGCACATTATTGATGCTATATTTTAGTCAGTTTATCAATGTGTATGTTTCTAAACTGTACTGATTAACTTCTTGACGATGTCTGAGACAATTCACTATCAACGTGAAAAAGTTGGTCTATGCCATATGAAAACGAACCTTTTGTCAAATATTCAAGTCAAGAACACACAGAGAGAGTGAGAGGAGGGGCGGGGGGGTGAGTGTAGTGTGTGAGTTATGTAGATTGTAGATACTATTAAATGTACAATATAATTTTACAGTAGGTTATCGCGGCCCATTATGACAATAGTAGAAGCGCAATGTGGCCCAGAGAGGAAAAAGGTTGAGTATGACTGCTGTAGAGGGATCGGAAGCGGTGTTTGAGTTTGCAAAGGAAGCTGCAGGCGGAGTGCTACTCATTGAACTTGATATCACTAAATCTGCAAAAGCTAAAGAGTGTCTAAATACTTACCTGGACATTTTCCCGCGCGTACACTTAGAGCACATTGACGTTCATTTAAACATAAATCATTATCTGAAAGATAAAATCTTGATAAGTTAATAAAATAAATAGTAATGGAGGACAGTCCTTCGCTATTCAGAATGGCGACATATACAGAGGAATAGTAGTAAGGATCAAGCGGGGTATAGTTCAGGGCAATAGTTTGAGTCCGCTTTGGTTTTGCCTAACCTTTTTTTTTTTTTTTGAATGGGAAATCATCAAATGACCCCTCCCGCTCTGGGTGGAGTGGCAGGGAGTGTCAAACTTCTACTGACTAAAACCCACCCATGCTCCTCTTAGTGCCTTTTACGTTCCAGGGCCGCGGTAACTCTTTCGAACAAATCCGCAACCCTGGTAGGCTCTGGCCCTAACGGGCCCCGACCCATGCTGACGACTGCTGGTTTGGCGCGCGTAGAACACAGCGCGCCGTCAACCCGGGCCTGTTCTGATCGGACGGCGAGCTACCCATTGCTCGCCGTCCACAAGCATCAGTCACTGCGCCATGCTCAGGAGCATTAGTTCCTGGGCGACGCAGTGGCTGACGTTCAACAGGAGGGGGTGAAATGGGGCCATTACTGGCACTCCATTTCAGCCCCCTCCAGAGCCCTTTGTAGGGGCTCTACTGCGGCTGCTGCAGTAGCAGCAGCCGCAGTGGAACCGGCAATGGCGGCAGAAGAAGCGGCGGCAGTGGCGGCGGTCGCGGCAGAGACGGCGGTGGCGGAGGGCTTCCTCCTGTTTCCGGCTTTGGCGGGTGGGGCGCAGGCCCTACCCCCAGCCCAGTGGTCGGCCGGCTTGCCAGCTGCCGCACAGACTATGCAGTGCGGCGCGGCGTCGCAGGAGACGGCCTGTGACCGGGCTGACCGCAGCGGAAACATAGACCGCTGCGGTCCACCTCCGAGGTGCATTGAGCTCCCACATGGTGGCCCACCTGGCACCGGAAGCACCTCAGAGGTCGGGGTTCCAGCAGTTTGATCTGCGCGGAAACCCAACCCACCAAAAACCTTCGGCCCTCCGATATGGTCTTGGCCGACGACACGGGGCAGCTCACCACAATGGTGCGCGTGCCCGTGTTGTCAGGACGTAGGGTGCCCGCCTTCACCTCCTCTGCTGAGCACCCCCCCGTCCTAACGACGGCGGCCACCACCTCCGCCTCCGTGACGGAGTCGTCCAGGCCCAAGATGCGCATGTCAATGCACTTAGTGGGCCTGGACACTCGGGCATCGTCCGCGCTTAGGGACACCCTGAGCCTTTCGGCTAGAGCGTCCGCGGTTGGGCCGCTGGCTGCCCCGGGGATCTCCAGCATCCGGGCTCCAGTCATGGTGACCCTGAGCCGGAGGCCCCCTACGATGCCTAGCTCACCAAGGTTCACCGCCTCCTTGGTGAGCACGTCCGCGTACGTCACGCCTCTCTTCGCCGCGTCCGGCTGTAGTGTGAGCACTACAGCCGCGGTTTTCGGGGGGCGGAGCGCAGCCGCGACGCTTCGCGCCTTCTGCCGCCGCTTCCTCTCCCGCCTCTTGGCCGCCCTGGCTGCCTTGCCCGCCTTCTTCTTCTCCCCGGCCACTTGCCATTCGGCTTGAGCCGGGGGGGGATCTGAAGGCGAGGAAGCCGGGGGGAGCTGCTGCACAGACGGCGCAGGAGCCTTCGCCGTCCGCGCAGCAACCCCACCCCTCCTCTTCCTTCCCGGGGCCGGGTCCGGTATTTCCGGCACCGGCTTCGCGGGTGCCGGCCCGGACTCTTTGTCCTGGCCGGACGACCCCGGTGTGGCAGCCACGGCGGCCGCGTACGACGCCGCCTTTTTCTTGCCTGGGGGGGCCTTCCCACTCGCCGCCGCACTCGCTAGCGGGGGGCGCAGGACGATGCCCTCCAGGACGGAGAACCGCGCCTGGAAGGCAGCCAACTCCTGCCGCACCAGGTCCAGCACCTGGCATTCCTGCGGCACGGGCTGGCCGTCCTCCCTGCACCCCCCTTGCGGCGCCTCCTGTGGGCCGGCTCCCCGGAGCCTGGCCAGGTCTGCGCGGAGCCCCTCGTTCTCCTTTCGGAGACGCTCCTTGGCGGCAGCCAAGCGGGCGACCTCCGCCCGCAGCTCGGATATCTCGTCCGGCGGAGGCCCACCTTTGTTAGCCTCCGCTGCCGCCAGAATGGAGGCCATCGCCGCGTTTATGGCCTTGTTTTTGGAAGATAACTTCCTTTTCAAGGCCACATCGCGGATCGCGGCCTCCACCACCTCCGCAAACCTGGCCCTCCGACATCGCTCCTGTCCGGAGTCACCCGGCTCACCGCCGGAAGACTCCAAGCCAGGAGCCCCACGACCGCCATCTTCGGGGGGTCCGTCCAGCATCCTTGGAGGCAAGGACTCTGCCCTTGCCTCCCTCTCGGCCCTTACCCCGCCTGCTGGTGGGGATCTTCCGGGCCGAGGCCACCTCTTCGCTGCAAGACGACCCCCGGTCGTCTTCCGGTCTAGGCCGCTTGCGGAAGGACCTCCCCCAGAATACGAGGAGCTTGACGCGCGAGGCGTGGCGGATTCCTGAACTGCTGTGCAGTCCGGACCGCCCTGGGGTACGTTATCTCTTTCAGTACTGTCCATGGTTTCCTTTTTGAGGGTGCGGTCCCTTTCTCCCCTCCTCTCTCCCTCTCTCTCACTGCTTGCTCGCTGCCCTCACAGTCACGTCTGATGATCAGACGCGTACCAGAGAGCAGCGAGCAAGCCAATGAGACGCACACCGTCCGAGGACCCGAACACTGCTCAAGTCTCCAAACGGTGTGCCCCTCTTGTGTCTCTCTTGGTCTGGTCTCTCACTTGGGACCTTCCGGCATTAGTGGCTCTACCGGCAAAGCCCCCAAGATCACTGAGACACGCAAGCCCCACCACGACGGCAACGTGGAGACACGGTCGGTGGAGGTTTTGCCTAACCTTGAATCCTCTTAGCGCACTGCTGGAGAATTCAGGATTAGGCTATCGATTGAAGAGGGGTGGTCAGGTTATACCTCACCTCCTTTACATGGATGATCTGAAACTCTTTGCCCCCAGTAATCTGTAACTGATGGAGCTACTGAAGGTAACTGAAACTTTCAGTAGTGCCATCAGGATGGAGTTTGGTGTGGACAAATGTGCGGTCATGCATGTAAAGCGTGGAGAGATTGTGAAATCCGTGGGATCTCAACTCTTGGAGAAACTCTCTCCAACCGAAACTTAGAAGTATTTGGGTATGTCGGAAGCGTTAGGCATCAATGTTACTGACATGAAGCATTCGTTGAGGGAGCGCTTCTTTGGCCGCCTGAAGAAGATGTTCAACAGCCTTCTATTCTCAGGGAATATTTCCTAGCTGTCGACGTGGTGGTGGACAAGAGACTCACCCCGCTCTCCTTGGCAAATGAGAATTGACGCAAACCTGCGGTGCTTGACACTAACTTCACGGACGCTTTTTCCGGGACCGACGTGGATCAATTAGCGTCCGATGCCTGGCTACGTTGTAGTGACCTCTTTAGGGCAACCGAAGGTTTGGTCTGTGCAATTATGGACGAATTTATCATGACGAAAAACTACCGGAGATTTATTGTGAAGGTGCCGACCTTCACAATAAATCCCCGGCATGTCACCGTCTGGGAGAATCAATTCGCCACATTATCTCGGGTTGTTCTCGTCTTGCTAACGGAGAGTACTTGCATAGACACAACCTTGTAGCCAGGATTAACCGTCAGCAACTTGCTCTGAAATACTCTTTTGCGGAATCGGAGGTGCCGTACTACAGTTATGTGCCCGACCCAGTTCTCTATAATGGCAGTATCACATTGTACTGAGATGGTTCCATCATCACTGACAGGACTATTATTCATTCATTTATTCATTCATTCATTAGTCATGTCATGAGGCTCTCGTTATGCAGCTGGATCAAGGACTTTTTTTTTAAGGATGGGAAATCATCAAATGACCCCAGCCCAGTGATCGGCCGGCCCTCTTCTTCTCTCCGACCACTTGCCATTCGGCTTCGGCCGCCGGGAGACTGAAGGCGGGTGCGGCTGCTCCAGCGCTGGTGCTGGGGCCTCGGCCGCCTGTGCATCTGTCCCGGTTTTCTTTTTGCCAGTCTTGGCTGGTCCCGGTTTTTCCGGTGCTGTCCCGGCCCTTCGGTTGGCCTCACCGGATGATCCCGGTTTGGCAGCCACTGTGGCCGCGTATGTGAGAGAACCATTCCTGGCAGGCAGCCATCTCCTGCCGCACCAGGTCAAGCACCTGGTTCTCCAGCGGCACGCAATCCGTGCCGCTGTCTTCTTTGCGCCCCCCTTTAGGCGTCCCCTGTGAGCCGGCTCCTTGGGTCCCGGCCAGGCCAGCTCGGAGATTCGCGTTCTCCTTTTGGAGAAGCTCCGTGGCGGCCGCCAAACGGCGGCTTGGACATTTCGTTCGACGGAGGCCCACAACGGTTAGCCTCCGCAGCCGCCAGAATGAAGGCCGACGGCGCTTGGACCCTGTTCCCGATACCGGTGGGCTACTATTTTTTTATATTTTAAATATATTTTTGTATTTTTAAAGAAATATTGAAAACGTAATTGTAAGCGACGCGCTCAATAGTTTTAAAAAACATGCATAGGGTAGCATCACTAGTTACTGTTAATAATTTAAGAGGCGGGGCACACTGACATGCTTGTCACACTACCCCCCGCCAGTCTGCCACCGAACGCGAGTCAATGCGCACGCCCAAATGTAACTTTCTTTTTGCGCACGCGGCCATCTTGTTTAACAAAAGTTCAATAAACGTTTTCTAAAAGTTCCCGTGTTTCTGTTGCAACAAACCCGTCCGTTCCTGCAGCACCCACCCCTAACAAAGTGGTCCTTCGAGCCGGATCTACTATGATCCACACTCCGGGCATAAAAACACGGCGTGCAAAAATGCTGCAGGAGCAACGTGTTTTGCAACAAAACAAAACTTCTGAAAATAATCAAGCTGAGCAACTCGAACACACTGTGTCGCAACGTTTATTTTCCGATGTGCCGGGTAGCAGTATAAAGTCGGAACCGCTGCCTCACGTCGCGAAAACGCCGGTAAAATCTGTTGCGTCATCGAGCAAATCCACAAAAGAAAGCAAAAAAAAACTGCTGCAGCTGGAAGCCGCTAAACAAAAAGCTGCTATTCAGATGGCGCTCATTGACCAAAACCTAGATGCCCAATTGGCAGTACTCAACGACGAGGAAGAACAGTTGGAATACAGTTCACTAATTGATGGGAAGGAACTTCCTCGCAGCGACCTGGAGGATTGGGTTATCAATCAAAGCAACCACGTAGAACCCCTACTGGAGCAGCAAGCCCCCGAGACAGGAATTGAAACGGGTGAGCTGCACGCACGAGTACCGTCGCTACGCGCCGAGCACGTGGCCGGCCGGCTGCACGCCGCAGCGCCCCCGCCACTGCAGCCGCCCGGCGACTCTGTGACTGTGCTTAACAACGCGGTTCATATGTTGGCAACTGCTTTGAAGGATATTTCTACTAACTGTGCAAACAACGTGCCTCAAGCCAGTTTGCTCAGCCGCATGAGCACACCAAGAGATTTACCTGAATTTTCTGGTGACCAGATGGATTGGCTTCAATTCAAACAAGCCTACGATGAGTCGTCGGCGTTGTGTAAATTCACGCCTAAAGAAAACCTATGGAGGCTTCGAAAATGCCTACGAGGGCAAGCGAAAGATGCAGTCGCCGCATTGTTCATAAGCGCCACGTCGCCTGACAAAGTGATGTCGACATTGGAGCTACGGTTTGGTAACCCTGACTGCATTATTTCCAGAATACTCCAAGACCTAAAGAAACTTCAGTCCCTACAACAGGAATACCATAAAGATATCGTCGCGTTTTCTGTGAAAGTGCAAAATGTAGTAGAAGCAGTACGTGCGGTCGGAGGCGAGGAGTACCTACATGGTGTCAATATCGTCTCGATGATTCTGTCCAAGCTCCCCGCAGTGCTTATCTCCAAGTGGTCTGACTACAGCTATAAAATGATCACCGAAGGGGAGAAACCAAGGTTGGTGATTTTATCAGATTTTTTATATGAAGAAGCTGTAAAGATTTCCACCACTGCAAGTATTTTTACTACCTTAAAAAGTGACCAGCATTTGAAGAATAAGACGAATAACTGCACACGCACACAGACCGTGCTAGTTCAAGACGAAGAACGTAACGCTAATTGTTTGTTTTGCCGCGCAGCGGTACATAATCTCAGCGACTGCAAACAATTTAAGAAAGCACTACGTAAAGTACGGTGGCAATTTGTGAAAAAACACGGCCTGTGCTACAAGTGTTTAATATCCAAACACGATAGAAAAACGTGTTCAGCTCCTGTGTGCGACAAGGACGGCTGTAATGAGGAACATCATCGTCTCCTGCATTATTCTACGACTAAACAACGTGAGCGCACCAGCGCTGATAACAACAATGCGTCAACAACGAGTACTACGATGTCGGCTGACGTGCAACGAGCCGAGCCTACCGCGTCTTCGGAAACGATAACGTATATTAACGCGAGTGACAAATGTGACAATAAAGTGTTGTTGAAAGTGTTACCTATTCGTGTGCACGGCCCTAACGGTATCGTAAACGCCACCGCGCTGCTCGATGACGGATCGAGTGTGTCGCTGATAAGTGCGGGCCTCGCCGAGCGCGTCGGGCTCCGCGGCCGCCGCGAAACGCTATCAGTGCGCGGAGCGTGGACTAATGACGCGATGGTATGCGAATCTACGGTTGTGAATGTGGACATTGCTGGATTTAACGATATGTTACATAATAATATAAGAATGCGTTGTGTTAAGGAATTAAGTTTGCCTATTCAAAAGTTATCTGTTATAGATTGCAATAAGTATTCTCACCTAAAGAATATAAAAGATAAATTGTGTACCTCAGATTCAAAGCCAGATATATTAATTGGTCAAGATAATTATGACTTAATTGTACCTTTAAAAATAAAGTTAGGTAGTGTAAATGAGCCGTCCGCTACACTTACCCCCCTGGGTTGGTGTGTACATGGTAGGGTGCGCGTGGCGCGGAGTTGCGCCGCAGCCCGGGCCGCCGCCGGCGCTCACTCCGCCTGCGCTGAGGCCGCCTTGACCATCACGGAGAACGAAGTAAGTGACATTTCATCACAAGATAGTCTACTTCAAGAAATCCATGACGAGGTTCGACGATCATTTGCATTGGATGCCATGGGTGTATCCGGCAAGCCACGCCAGAACGTTGACGATTTGCGCGCCATCGATCAGCTGGAGCGATCAGCGGTGCTCGTTGACGGACGTTGGCATGTTAGCTTACCTTGGAAGGAGCCAGGTCGCACGATGCCGGACTCGTACCCCAACGCACTGAGAAGGTTGAAAGGTATCGAAAGGAAAATGGGCAAGGATACAGGTTTTGCTAAAAGGTATGAGGAACGCGTTCGTCATTTGCTTGAAAATGATTATGCGCAGGAACTGGTGGTAAATGATGTCACATCGAATACGTGGTACCTACCTCATTTCGGTGTTGACAACCCAAACAAAAGCAAGCTTCGGCTGGTCTTCGACGCTGCAGGTAAGGTAGATGGTTCATGCCTTAATGACTATTTACTGACGGGACCTGATCTTTTGTCATCACTACTTGGCATAATGCTGCGCTTCAGGGAAAATAAGGTAGCAGTAACAGGTGACATTAGGGACATGTTCCTAAGGGTTAAAATTCACACTGAGGATCAGCACGCATTAAGGTTTCTGTGGAGAAGCAACCCTACAGAAAACATCAAAACGTATGTCATGACATCTTTGATTTTTGGAGCTAATTGTTCACCATTTGTAGCTCAATTCATTAAAAACAAAAACGCACGTCGCTTTAGAACTTCCTTGCCGACCGCAGTCGATGCTATTTACCATTCACATTATATGGATGACTACATAGATAGTTTGCCGGACGAAAGTACTGCTATTGAAATGGTGAGTAATATCAGTGACATTCACAGGGCCGGTGGGTTTGAAATCCGAAACTGGACGAGCAATAGCGTCGCTGTTTTAAACAGCATACCAAAAGAGACCTTAGGTCCCTCTGCAGTAAAGTTCAAAGTCGGTCAGCAATACGGAGGTGAGCGAACACTAGGACTTATTTGGTTTCCTGGAGACGACATGCTTGGGTTTGACGTGTCACTAAAACGTATCTCCAAGGATATCACTCAGGGCAACGAACGACCCACAAAAAGGATTATGTTAAGGGTTATTATGTCTATTTTTGATGTCTTAGGATTTCTCGCCCCCTTCACTATTCAGGGTAGAATCCTGCTTCAGGAAACCTGGCGCCTGAATATTGGATGGGACGATAATGTTCCTGATAACATTTACGAAAGGTGGGTAAAATGGATTGACCTAATTAATGTTATCGGTATGCTTCGCATTCCAAGGTGCAACGCGATGTCTGCTTATTATTATGCTACAACGTTAGCGGGCGCGAGCGAGATGGAAGCACCTACTCCCGCGCCTCCGCCGCCGCCGCCACAAGCGCGGCTCGCATCTCATAATGTAAGTGCTACGCAGCCTTGTGCTACGGGCTACGAAAACGTAGCGACCGATAGCAGTGCTACGAGTTCGGCTACAAGCGAGTCTGCTTACAGCAACTTACAACTTCACGTATTTAGTGACGCATCTACTAAAGCGCTGTGTACGGTAGCATATTGGCGCTGGGAAGCGCAGGGGAAAATACGTGTTTCTTTTATTGCGAGTAAATGCAGAGTGGTGCCTGTGAAACCTATGACAGTACCTAGATACGAGCTTCAAGCAGCATTGTTAGCGGCAAGGCTAGCTAACACTATAGGTAAGGAACATAGATTATCTCCAGTACGTCGATTCTTTTGATGTGATTCCACTACGGTTCTCCATTGGATTCGGAACAATACGCGTAACTATAAAGCGTTCGAAGCGAACCGTCTTGGGGAGATTGACGAATTGACACGTATTGACGAATGGAGATACGTTCCTACAAAGCTCAATGTAGCTGACTTAGCTACACGGGAAACTTTCAACCCTACTTTGTACTCTGAGTGGATAGCTGGTCCAACTTTCCTGCACTTGGATGACACGTCATGGCCTAAGGATGTCATCCAACCGGAAACCAATGCAGCATGTGAGGAGGTAACAGCTGTTGTTCAGGAACATTCAGCTTATTCGCCGGTTCCAGATCCGGTTCGATTTTCTTCTTGGCTGCGCCTTCTACGGGCATCAGCCGCTGTTTTCAAATTTGTTGACAGGTTAAAGGGTCTTCCTAGCAGCAGCCATAGTGTGCAGATGATGGAGCGTGCAGAGCGGCAGCTATTGAAACACGCACAAGGGGAGTCGTTTGCTGAGGATTTAGCCGCGATTAGGAATGGTAAGGCATTATCAAAAAATAGTCGGTTACTTACTCTCTCACCGTTTTTAGATGAGCATGACTTGCTGCGCGTGGGTGGTCGTATCGATGCTGCTGCAGATGTCGCCATGGAGGTAAAGAGGCCTGTAATATTGGATGGCCGGCACCCTGTGGCTCGACTGATTGTTCGGCACTACCACGTGAAGGCAGCTCATGGAAATCTGGAAACGGTGGTCAACCTGCTGAGGGAAAAATATTGGTTAGTGAGACTTAGACCTACCGTTAAGACTGTAGTGTCACAATGTATGCTGTGCCGCATCAAGAAGTGCAGGCCGCTAGTTCCTCGCATGGGTGACTTACCACAGTTTCGTGTGGCACATCATCAGCGTCCCTTCTCTCACTGTGGGCTGGACTTGTTTGGACCGATGGAGGTAACAGTCGGCAGACGCAGAGAAAAAAGGTACGGTGTGCTTTTTACCTGTTTAACAATACGTGCTATTCACGTTGAGACTGTTGCTTCACTCACGACGGACTCGCTGATCATGGCCCTACGTCGGATGGCAGCAAGGCGTGGCTGGCCACGCCACTTGTACTCCGACAATGGCACAAATCTAAAAGGCGCTGACAAGGAACTCCAGCGGTCGATGCAAGACCTAGATCAGGACGTACTGAAAGACGTAGGTGTCAACAATGGGATGGACTGGAATTTCATCCCTCCCGTCAGTCCCCACTGGGGTGGGGCATGGGAGCGACTGATTCGCAGCGTCAAATCGTCGCTCAAAGTTGTTTTGCTCGAACGAGCACCTAGGGACGAAGTGTTGAGCACACTTCTAGCAGAAATTGAAAATATAGTGAATAGTCGTCCCTTGATGCACGTTTCAGTGGACCCAGAGGGCGTAGAATCCCTCACCCCCAACCACTTTTTGCTGGGTACGTCGTCGAACTTACCTGTTGTCGGAGCGTTCGACGGTTCTGACCTGTACTTACGCAGGCAGTGGCGAACGAGTCAACGGCTGGCCGACCTTTTCTGGCGCAGGTGGGTAAAGGAAATTTTACCCGACCTTCTCCCAAGGCGAAAGTGGAAAACAGAGCAGCCACCACTACGAGTGGGCGACCTCGTATTGGTTGTGGACCCAAACTCTCCCCGCAATTCGTGGCCAAAGGGACTAATCACCGAGGTATTCCCAGGTAAGGATGGTCGTATCAGACTCGTGGAAGTGAAGGTGGGCTCCCGGACGTGGCGCCGCTCCGCGGCACGCGTCGCTCCTATCACTCTAGTTGATGAGTGCTGTGACAGCACTAGGGTGGGGAATGTAAGCGACGCGCTCAATAGTTTTAAAAAACATGCATAGGGTAGCATCACTAGTTACTGTTAATAATTTAAGAGGCGGGGCACACTGACATGCTTGTCACACTACCCCCCGCCAGTCTGCCACCGAACGCGAGTCAATGCGCACGCCCAAATGTAACTTTCTTTTTGCGCACGCGGCCATCTTGTTTAACAAAAGTTCAATAAACGTTTTCTAAAAGTTCCCGTGTTTCTGTTGCAACAAACCCGTCCGTTCCTGCAGCACCCACCCCTAACAGTAATGAATAAGTTTATAAGATGAATAAAGAGAATAATAAAATAGACGTGTAGAACTGTCTTCACCCTTACATTCCGTGCCGGCCGCCCCTCCCGCCCCTCCCGCCAGCGTGGTCTCCTCCGACCCTTCCAGTACTGTCACTGTTTCACACCCATCTGCCGTTGACAGTTGAAAGTCTATTGTGATTTGATCGAGTTCTAAATTATACGATATTTCTTCAAATTCCCTCAACTGTTTTCGTAACAGTTTTTTACCTAGAAAGTATAAAATTAGTTTTAATATGAATAGTTTCTGTAAAACACTCGTGTGTAGCCCTCGCCCCTCGCCCCTCGCCCCTCGCCCCTCGCCCCTCGCCCCTCGCCCCTCACTGTGAACAAACTTAACATAACTCTAAGGGACTAAAGCAGCGATTCGATTTTCGGATACATGTCACGAACGATCACGCGGCACA
This sequence comes from Melanchra persicariae, assembly GCA_947386135.1. Lineage (NCBI taxonomy): Eukaryota > Metazoa > Arthropoda > Insecta > Lepidoptera > Noctuidae > Melanchra > Melanchra persicariae. Next base: position 12,629,972 of record OX376672.1, on the reverse strand, counting down.
TTAATTGTTGAAATTCGTTTTTTTGTTTCGTTGCATGGAGATGGAGAAAATAGATGGCATGTTGTTAAAACGTGTGAACGTGGAATATTAATCGATTTACAGCGGCAGCCCACTTCATGTATGTATGTTGTTACATCCCTACTAGAATTTATTTATCAATTTTAAAACTAGTTACTAATACATAAAGCTTAAAGATACTGAAAACAAACTAGTGGAAAATATAAAAGCAGAGTAAAAAAGTGAGGGGAAGAACTCATAGGGCCCTACTTAATATTATAAATGCGAAAGTAACTCTGTCTGTCTGTCTGTAACGCTCACGTCATGAACATTGGCAGATACCTATACGTATAGCCTGGGATATGGAGAAGGACATAGGCTATAATTTTTTACGCGATAACCGTCCATCAATACACACGGGCGGAGCCGCTGTCAAAAGCTAGTATGTAATATAAGTCCAGCGCACGAGTGGAGTACAGTGGAGCTGAAGCTGGTCGTGACAGCATGCGGACCGGCAGTGGCTCTCCGCTGAACAGGCGAGCGGAAGTCGGGGAATCCGAAGAGATCAGTGCCGAACTTATCAGGGATAGGTACTATGGGTACGTGAGAGGTACTTTGGTCCAACGAGTCCTGCCGGTGCACCGGATGCGACCACGACCAATTCACTTAATGGTGATGCAAGACTAAAGAGGTATGGGTCCTTTCGTTGAGGTAGAAAAAAAAAATACAAAAAAAAATAAAAAAAAATAAGAAATATTTTTAGCGGGAGGTCACGTGTTCCCAGTTCCTCCAATTTCAATTCTAGGTTGGGAATAAACTGTGTCGAAGGCTTTTTTTATCGTCAGCTCCAGAACAGCATCATTCGTCAACTTGTTTCGACGGAATCCAAATTGGTTGGGAGATTTTTTCCTCAGGGTATCTAATGAGCCTCTTGTTTATGATGCGTTCTGGTATTTTAGATATTGAAGGTAGGACAGCAGTGGGTCGGTAGTGGTTGACACAGTTTCTATCCCCTGCCTTGTGTATAGGATGTACAATAGCCTTCTTCAAGTAGACGGGGAATGCACCGGTGCGCGGTGCCGAGGCAAAGATTAAACAAGTATGTCAGTGGAGGGACAAACAAACTCTTAGAACGTTTTAGAAACTTGGTATATGTTCGTACCTCTCTTTATGATCTGTCAAATCTTTTTATTAGTGTTGATGAAATAATAGGGAATGGGGTAGATGACCAAAAAAATCTAATTAGGTCCATCAGATAGATTTCCAAAAAATATGAGAAACAAAAAATGAAAATACAGTACGCTGAAAACTCATGTGACGTCACTTGTAGAATAGAATAGAATAGAATACTCTTTATAATCTCTCTCTCTCTTTATATTTTCTTGTATGTACCTAGATACACTTTTTACGTAGGTACACGTGGCGTCACCAGCCCCAAGTTTAGTAGCTTCATTAGCATCAGTATGTTCATAAATCGGATGGAAATTCATACTGTTCATTTCAGAGTCCAAAGACTTGCACGACTTTTGAGATAGTTTTTGATAATGGAATTTATTCCGAATTTTCCGATTTTCAAAAGTCCGAATTTCATAATACCTAAGAATTATAATGTCTATTATTAAAAATCACGAAATTTATTTTACCGAAAGTCGTAAATGCGATTTGTTAGTTTTCCGATTTTCATTTGTTCGAAGAATCAAATGCTCGAAGGGTTCTCGGTCCGAAAAACGACATTCCGATTTTCTTACTACTAGTACTTCGAATAAACTAATAAAATTAGGATTCTGAGAGCGGATTTCAGCAAAGAAACCATGCTATGGCAACTTAGAACAAAATTAAAATTCAATTTTTTTATTGAAAACAGCGCCATCTAGTTTTTAGTTAAGGGAAACAAGTTGCGGTGTTGCTACGGTTAATATTTTTTTTTTTTTTCTGGGAGTTACTTTATAACATTCATCAAGAAAAATAATATAATTTCATGATCTTCTTATATAAAAATAATATAATATATAAATAAGTACATAATTAGGTTTTTATTATGAGCTTTAATAGTGAAGAAGTTATATTTTGGTATTTAAACGTGCACAAGTTTGTTTTTGAATGGCCACACTTGAATTGCAAATGGCTGCGTGAGAGTGTAACTACTCGTGCGCCTTTTATTTTCCTTTTGCAATAGAGTTTTTGTTGTTTCGCTAGTGCATCTGCAGGTTGAGTTGAGCTTTTGTTTCTCCATTTTGTTGAGCCGCGTTACAATTCGTTTGTACGTTCGTGTTGTGTTGTGTTGTGTGTGTTGTTGTTGTAAATAACTGGTGCAAAGATATCAATAATGTTCACACTGGCAAAATAACCTTCTGGGATATTAACGATTCAATGAAAGAAAAGGCTAATCGGCACTACCCTAATCATAAGGGACGAAAAAGGCGAACAAAAATTGTTATTGTTAATGTGTGATGTTTTTCTAAATAAAATGGTTTTATTCTATTATATGTGTTTTTTTTTCCTTTATGTAGTACGTATGTTTGTAGTATATAGCGGATACACTCATCTCTCTACCTAATATCATAAAGGATCAGACAGCAGCTATATACCTACCAACCTATACATTTATTTATATAAATTAGTTCCCTTAACTAAAAACTAGATGGCGCTGAGTTCGACCACTTCCTAATATTAAAAAATAAGGTAGAGTTGCCTGTCTATAGCCAGTATACTATTGTAGTCTTTGAAAGAAACTGAACACAATCAGTAGGTACATCTAAACTGCGTTCAAGAGCTGTCAGTGTAAATATTCCATAGAAATGTACTGACACTGACAGCTCATAAACGTGGTTTACTCGCTGATCGCGTTCAGTTTCATTGGTGAAATTCGCCCTGAATCACTTTTCCGAATTTAAGTTGTTCGAATTTCATTTTATCGGAAACTATTGACCGACGTCTTTTTAGGGTTCCGTAGCCAAATTGCAAAAAGGAACTCTTATAGATTCGTCATGACGATCTGTCTGTCTGTCCGTCCGTATGTCACAACCACTTTTTCCGAAACTATAAGAACTATACTGTTGAAACTTGGTAAGTAGATGTATTCTGTGAACCGCATTAAGATTTTCACACAAAAATAGAAAAAAAAACAATAAATTTTGGGGGTTCCCCATACTTAGAACTGAAACTCATTTTTTTTTTCATCAAACCCTCACGTATGGGTTTGATGAAAAAAAAATGAGTTTCAGGGTATCTATGGATAGGTCTTTAAAAATGACATTGAGGTTTCTCATGTAATTTTTTTCTAAACTGAATAGTTTGCGCGAGAGACACTTCACACAGCTAGTACTTAGTAACATTGTCCAAATTGCATTTTACAACTTAGCCGGCGTGATTGAGCGTGACTAATGACAGCTAAAGTCGCGGGCGAACGGACGGACATGGCGAAACTATTGGGGGGTTTCTTGTTTATTACGCAAACCAAAAAAAAATGTTATGATGCAAAAGATAAAGCATTCTCCAAGACACACAAGTTTTTTCTGCTTTTGAGGTGTCAAATTTAATTTTATAATTCTTATTCTTACTCAATACTCAATACTTTTATTGCATTCCACATGTAGGTGTTTTTAGGTGGTAAACTTGTTCTGTCTGTCTTATGCAGGCAACGCCAATTTTATTGAAACAAACCTTAACTGTTGAGTTAAGGTTTGTCTATTTACCACAAACTTGCCTGACGATCTTATCACTGCTTCAGCTCTGGTCTCCGTCGATGAGTAAGTAGCATCTAATTTTATGTACATAGCAAGTTTGTCACCTCTGCGGTACGTGAAGTCGTGTAGTCCACAGATGAGTTTCACATCTAAAATATAAAAACATCGTATTAGGTTTAAGCTTCATTAAAAATCAAGTCATTTATTCAGTACTTGTGACCATCAAAGTCTTACATAGGGACAGTATCAGTATCCCGAAGCGGCCGCCCGTCTTACTTCCTAGTGTTTAGCTGGGAAGCAGAAGGGGCGGTCACTGGGGCGTCTTACTTCCCAGTGTTTAGCTGGGAAGCAGAAGGGGCAGTCACTGGGGCGTCTTACTTCCTAGTGTTTAGCTGGAAAGCAGAAGGGGCGGTCACTGGGGCGTCTTACTTCCTAGTGTTTAGCTGGGAAGCAGAAGGGGCGGTCACTGGGGCGTCTTACTTCTTAGTGTTTAGTTGGGAAGCAGAAGGGGCGCTCACTGGGGCGTCTTACTTCCTAGTGTTTAGCTGGAAAGCAGAAGGGGCGGTCACTGGGGCGTCTTACTTCCTAGTGTTTAGCTGGGAAGCAGAAGGGGCGCTCACTGGGGCGTCTTACTTCCTAGTGTTTAGCTGGGAAGCAGAAGGGGCGCTCACTGGGGCGTTTTACTTCCTAGTGTTTAGCTGGGAAGCAGAAGGGGCGGTCACTGGGGCGTCTTACTTCCTAGTGTTTAGCTGGGAAGCAGAAGGGGCGCTCACTGGGGCGTCTTACTTCCTAGTGTTTAGCTGGGAAGCAGAAGGGGCGCTCACTGGGGCGTTTTACTTCCTAGTGTTTAGCTGGGAAGCAGAAGGGGCGCTCACTGGGGCGTCTTACTTCATAGTGTTTAGCTGGGAAACAGAAGGGGCGCTCACTGGGGCGTTTTACTTCCTAGTGTTTAGCTGGGAAGCAGAAGGGGCGGTCACTGGGGCGTCTTACTTCCTAGTGTTTAGCTGGGAAGCAGAAGGGGCGGTCACTGGGGCGTCTTACTTCCTAGTGTTTAGCTGGGAAGCAGAAGGGGCGGTCACTGGGGCGTCTTACTTTCTAGTGTTTACACAAACACAATTTATTTAGCTCAGCTTATCAACAACAAGGTATCTTCTAGCACTAATGAAATGGAGCTAAGCAGAAATCATTTACTTTATATCTTCAAAACATACAAGGCTTTTCCTCGAAGCAATTGGAAGTTGAATTATTTTTAGAAAAAACAATGTTTTACATTGTTTGTATTACTTACTGAGCATTGGTTAAAGTGCGTTAAAGAATTTAATTACTGAGCACATACCTAACAAAACTATTTACCCTTCAAACTACCCACCATGGTATAGTTCAAACTTTAAAAAAATAGGTACTTAAGAGGGCGCCGACCAAACGTTGACCGCGCAGTGGCGCCCTCATCGTTTGTTTGGTTATTTCTTTTATTTTAGAATGAAAATGCAGAAAATATGCAATTTAAGTTGTGCTCCACAAGATTATACGTTAATAATATCATAAACGGTAGTTTTAAATTGTTCAGTTTTATTATAATCACTAAAACGGATAATAGTGGCCACTATTTTCCGTTTTAGTGATTATAATTCTGCATTTTCATTCTAAAATAAAAGAAATAACCAAACAAACGATGAGGGCGCCACAGCGAGGTCGACGTTTGGTCGGCGCCCTCTTAAGGAAAAATTCAAACACCTACGTAAATACCGCATTTACGGAAATACATCAGATTACGACTCTTTTATATTACTTCGTGCTAAAGCCAAAGCAGTGGACGAAGAATGTTATAAATCTTACATCACCAGAACTGAAGTTTCTATTTAAAAAAACCCAAAAATGTTCTGGTCCTTCATAAAAGCGAACAAAAAGGGCACTAACACTCTCCCCTCCACTATGTCATTTGAAGGTCAATGCTATAACACAAGTGATGAAATTAGTGATGCTTTCGCAGCTTACTTCCAGTCAAATTTACTTTCTACTTCAGATCTTAACTCGGGTACCCCAAGTCCAATAAATGCCCCTATTGACTCTGCACTAAACATTGGTGAGATTGAAATAAATTCTAACCATCTGCTTAGGCTCTTAGAATCCTTCATCTCACTAAAGGTGCGGGTCCTGACAACATACCGCCACTATTTATTGTCAAGTGTGCCAAAGGATTGGTTTAACCGCTAACGATTATTTTCACCCGTTCTGTTAAGGAAGGAATTGTTCCTAGTATATGGAAATACGCCTACATAACTCCAGTACACAAAAGTGGGAATAAGAGTCATATTATTAACTACAGACCCATATCCAAATTATGCCTGTTTGGTAAGATACTTGAACGCATCATCTACACGCAAGTTTCTCTACACACGAGTTCCAGCATTATGCTGAGCGATGGCCGTTTTGCGCCGATGTGACGCATATCTTCCTCAAAATCCCGTTTTACTTTTATATATATACCCATTTATTTTTATGGTGTGCGTCATGCTTGGCGCAAATAAACTCTTTTTCTTTCTTTTCTTTCTTTCTTTCAAATTCCTTACGTTTTCTTACATTTTTCGCAATTTGCAGGTCAGTGTCAGATTGTATCTTGGTCAAAATATGGTTCGCGGCCGTAGCAAGAATGTATAAATAGAATTATAATCATTAAAATCATCAATACAACTCTTTCAGTTAGAATTGATGTCAAAATGTAGTATTCATGAAATCATAACATTTCACCGCGCATGAAGGCATTTTGATGCGTTATAATAATTGCTTAAAAACGTTATAAAAATCGAAATAATTTAGCGTGCACTCAGGTCTTGAAGTAGCGTCAACACTTGGACACAACTAAAATGGTCTCCAATACCGTAGCCTATAATAATAATTATAGGCGACAAAACACTAATCGTTTTCGAGCGTCAGGGCACTGTATGCGCAGTCAACTGGTAACTATCGAGTTCAACATACCAATACAACTAGCCAGTATACTATTGTAGTCTTTGACAACTAGTGCAGATACAATCAAGACCAATAACAGCCGGTAAATTAAATTAAATTTAACAGCACTTTAAGCAGCAAGTTAAGTGGTCGGGGCTTCACAATGAACAATGGTAATATTAGGCAGCAAGTTAAGTGGACGGGGTATACCGCCGTTTGCACGAATTTTATTTACTCTAATATCATTGGCCATAATAGTCAATAGCCATAATATTATTCGACGTAATATTCATTTGCCCTACTCTTATTTGCTATATTAGTCACGTGCTAGAAGCTTTGTTTCCCGTAAAGTCACTTACCATAACATCATTTGTCATAATCATTGTAAGCCCTAATTATCACATGCCCTAATTATCATAACCATCACACATAACACATCACCCAATGTCGATGGCAAATGATGTTATGGCTAACATCATTTGCCATCGACATTGGGTATGTAACGGTTGTTATATCAGGAGAAACTGGATGCAATCGGGACTTTAGGGCACTCCAACTCGGATAGGTTAGGTTAGAAGGGGATGGCGGGGTCGTGTGAGCGAGCGAAGCGAGCGAATAGACCCCGCCATCCCCTTCGTGGTTATTTTTTTATAAACCACACAGAAGTAGGAGCCCCGCGAAGCGGGCCTCCGTCGACCAAGCCCACCATCAACCATGCATAGGCATTTAAATGTTATGTCTAATAATCATTATGGAGTATAAATATTATGTTTGATAATTATTATGGCATTTAAAAATATGAAAAACAATACGTATGGAACTCGTATCTTATGGTATCTAAGTTTCGGGCAATTAACAGTATGTCATTTATGTCTTTTAGGGCAAACAAAACATTCGGGCAAATGAAATTCGGTTAAATGAAATTCGGGAATATGATGATTATGGAATATAATCTTCGGGTAAACAATAGACGTGGTCGGGGCTTCACAATGAACAATGGTAATATTAGGGTGGCTTGGGGTGGTGGTTAGGTTAGCTTAATAAGGTTGTTTGTGTTACTAACAGTATATGAACTACGTCTGAAATAAATGTCTTTTTATTTCCTTTATTTATAGGTACATACATATAAAATTACATTTTTAAATATTAAAATACACAGTTATAAAAATATTTTAAAAAAAATTTTAGTCTTTTTATTTCCTTTATTTATGGGACGGCACGGTTGACAAATGTCGGGCATGTCACCGTCCGGGAGAATCAATTCGTCACATAATCTCTGATTGTTCTCGTCTTGCTAATGGAGAGTACTTGCAAGACACAACCTTGTAGCCAGGATTATCCATCAGCTTTTTATTATTATTAAAGTTTTTCTTCCTGTGGTCCAAACCAATTTCAATTAAACTTTTAAAAAAGATAGGTAACTAAAACTATCTGCTATTTTTTTATGCATGGGAAATCATAAAATGACTCCTTCCGCTCTAGGTGGAGCGGGAGAGAGTGTCAGACTCTTACTGACTAAGACCCATCCGTGCTCCTCGTAGTGCCCTTTGCGTTCCAGGGCCGCGGTGACTCTTTCGAACAAAAGCCGCCACCCTGGAGCTATATGGCCCTAAGCCTTATATTAATACTGAAACTTCTAATCAGTATAGCTACCGACTCAAACATTTAAAAAATACTTGTAAGGAAGCTAAAGTTTTTACATTAGTAATAAGGTTAAAACAACAGACAAAAAAATAAAAAGGATTTGGAAAATTATAAACAATGAAAAGAATAAGAACAGCATACAATACTGATTACACATTGAAGACTACTGATTACACTTGAGACTTATTTAGCGATAACCAAAAAGTTACAGGCGAACGTTTCAGCCTGCCCGACTGAATTAATTTCCTTTTATTTATTAATTTTAAGCATAAAATCTCTTAACAGTAATGACAGCTTTACAACAAATCAAGATTAAATTGACCGACGATGTATTACTGGGGACTCTTTTATAAGGTTTGTACCTCAATATTGAGATTAAAACCACAAATTAAATATTGAAGCAAAGTAAGGCTATAGCGCCTTACTTTGCTTCGGGTTACTTATACAACTTTTTAAAACCGGGGCAGTAAAGACTCAAATAATTATAGACCAAAGTGCCAGTGTTTAGTAAGGTGTTTGAAAAAATTACGATAAATCAAATGCTTTATCATTTTATCACGAATAACATATTGCTTGATAAACAGTATTGTTTCACCAAAGGACGTTGTACAAACGACGCTGGTGTCACGGAGTGTCACTTTATTGAAGCACATCTATAATGAGTGGGAGGAGGCACAATATGCCATAAGCATCTTCTGCAACCTATCTAAGGCGTTTGATTGTGTTATTCACGAAACATTACTTCTGGGAAAACCGCTTTGAAACTTGTTAAATCTTATTTAAATGATAGACAGCATTGTCGGGATTCAACGTGAAAATAAGGGGACCCCAGGGCTACATTTTAGGTCCCTCTTATTCTTAGTATATAATTATATATTTGATTTGTCCCATTTATTGCAACAAAAACTTAATAATAATAGTCAACATCAACATTGTACACTTAGTTCGCAATAAACGTTTTTGACTTTTGATGATACCTTTTTAATTTTTAATATAAATAGACGGAAAATCTTGACGCCATAGATTAAAAGAAAACGAAATGCATAAGATTCGCTTTACCGAATGTCAAAAACAGTGAGTGTGATATAACATTGAACGGGGAGAAATTAGAATTCGCCGATAGAACAGTTTTCCTGTGGATTACGCTTGACTCAAGGCTACAATGGGATCCTCATTTAACGTCGATTGCAGGACGGCTAAGTTCAGAAGCATATGCTATTAGATTATTTTAGAAAAATCCGCCATTTTACGGAAGTTGAAATCGCGAGACTGGTCTATTTTAGTAACTTTTATAGTATCATGTCTTACGGTATCTTACTATGGGGACGGGCTGCAGACATAGAATACATTTTAATCCTGCACAAAAGAGTTATCAGAGCCATTTACAATCACCACCGCGCCGCCGCGATTCTCAAAGGGAACTGTTTAAGAAAATTAACACCATGACGGTACCCAGTCGATATAATTATGTATAAAAACATTATGTACGTCAGGAAGTATCTACATCTTTTCAGTAAGCGAGGTGACAGACATAATAATGATACTAGAAATAGGGATCAATTGGGTCAACCAGGTTTCAGGATGGATAAAGTAGCAACATCTTTCATGGGGTACTGTTTGAAATGTTATAACAAAATTCAACCCCATACATATTATTAGAACTGAATGAAATGAAATTTGAATCTTGTACTAAACGCACACTATTCAAGCAAGCATATTATATGTTGAGGGATTACATTGGAGATAAAAATACTTGGCTAAATGCTGGTCCTGCTCCTCAGCCATTACAGCCCACAAACTAAACCATTAGCATTTGAAAACATTGTTGGACCCGCTGAAGATTAAGATTTTTAAGCTATTGCATAGCTTCTATCGCGGGCCTTGGAGACCGAATCCAGAAATTCCGTAACGAAAATAACCTAACACCCCCCACTCCGACCGGCACAGCTGTGATACTTTTTGTTTCTATGACGATCTGTGTTCTTAATTTGAAAGTTTTGTTTTTTTTAAATTATTTTTATAAGTTGCGAGTGGCATTTTTGAGCTGTCAAATGCAATGTAACCTTGTTGGAACTTTTTGAGGTTGGTGCCCTATTTATTAGTATTGCTATTTCCCGCGGTTTTGCTTGCATAATTATTAAGCTATTAATAGCATTACCGCGGCAGTCTCCGAGTGCCCCACGTCTTTTTTTCATTGTATCGACCCAATCAATTTAGCATTGTATAGTTTTATGCATTAGCGGCACATGTGTGAGTACTGTGTACCTTCAAGTTAAACTATCATTTTAACCGACTTCTAAAAAAGGAGGAGGTTCTCTATTCGGATGTTCGTATTTTTTTTATGTTTGTTCGCGCTTATCTCCATCTCTTGCCAACCGATTCAAAAAAATATTTTTTTGTTGGAAAGGGTATACCTACTTCCCAAATGGTCCCATTGAAATTTTATCAAAATCGGTTTAGTAGTTTGGTTTTTATTTAAATTCAAATGGCTGGAAAAAATATGTGGAAAAATCATCCATGTATACGAAATGCGTATTTTTGCTTTCCTGTGACTTTCTGGTGGTATTGTAAGGTGTGGGGTACCACTAAAAAGTGAAAAATAAAGTAAAAAAATATAATAAATAAATAAATAAATCAAAATCTTTTTCACAAAAAAAGAAACCGACTTCCAAAAAACACTACAAAGTTCAAAATAACTTTAATTTCGGAAGTCGGTGTCAAATAACGAAGAAGCAACCAAAAACACCGACTACCGAAATTAAAGTTATTTTTAACTTTGTAGTGATTTTTGGAAGTCGGTTTCTTTTTTTTGTGAAAAAGTTTTTTTTGGGTATTACTTTGACTTGAATGTGCCCTGGCTGTTGGGAGTGTCATGCTCACTCAAAAGTTTCTCTGATGGTGGCGTTTGTGTTTCATTCATCATTTGGCTCCTTCAGCTGGGAGTGCTGGGACTGGTCATCTCACAACTGCCACGGTTTGTTTTAATTGTTAGTACCTACTTTGAGGGTTGAGTTTCTTGCAGGTTCTTGTCCATAGAGATCTACGCTTTGGAACGTGCAAATAGTTTTACCCGATCCCCTCTTTCACTGACCAAATAACCAATAACAGGCACTTTCGAATTGTTCATGGTTATTAAATTGAAATAAATGCTTTGAGTTTTGAGGTTTACACGATCACCTGGAGAGTTCACAAAAAATTAGCTAAGGCTTAATGGTGGGTCCACACAATACAGACTTCTATAAATATTTATAGAATTAGGTCTGTGCAGCAAAACAACGCAAACAAGTGTCGGTGGGGTAGATCTATGTATTCAGAGATCATGGTCTGGTGATGACTTTACGGGTGGAAAGTGGGAAAATCATTTAATTTTGTAATAAATTTGAGCAGACGAAGTAGCGGGCGAAGTGCTAGTTTGAAAAAGTTTTGGGTTTGAGTTCTGTCTCAATATCGATTCTTTATAAATAAAAATCAGGAGTGTTGCCATGCGCGAGCCCAGCGCGACACGTCGGGGACACTCGGGGACACAACAGGCTGCTCCGACATGTAGCTATCGGTACACTCGTGTACTGTGCGAAGCCGGAGCGCGGTTCCTTCAACCAATGCTCAGTAAAACATAACATCTGAACATGTTCTTCATCAACAAACTAAACTCTAAACATTTATAAGTCACTCAAGCTTACCTGTTTCTGAAGCATTTTTAATGATTTCGGATAAACCCCAACTAAAGCCAAGGCTTGATGAAAAAAAACACAGAAACAAACCACAAAAGATTAACAAATTCATTTTATCAGCACTACCATGTACTACAGAACTCAGTGTCAGTTTCAATGCTTGAATTTTATATTTATGTACTTAAGTAGAATACCTGTAAATATAATGAGCTAATTCAAACTCGGGTGCAATGCGTTAGTTTGTAGGTATCTCGCCGTCGCGCGTCGGTTTTCCTTGTACAGAACTTTACCTACTCTAATCATTTATTTATCACTAGCATCTGCCAGCGGCTTCGCCTGCGTGAATATCGGAAATAGGAATGTTTCCTGAGAAAACCTAACTAGTTCGTCATATAATTTTCCTAAAAATATTGTTTTATTTGTAGGTATTGTAAATTTTTGACTCAAGAAACATCCCTGGATCTATAACACAAACTCCGGTGATACTTCGACAGGCTTCTGGTCTCCTGGTACTTGTGAATCTGTAGTACTAAGGCAGCAGCGGCTCTGAATTTCCACTTCCTCCTCTGTCTCCATTGATCCATGCCACTGACCGGGATAAAAAGTAGCCTATAAGTATGTCTTATTCCAAGATATGAACTACATGTGTGCCAAATTTCATCCAAATCCCTTTTCAGCAGTTTATGCCTGATAGTTACACAAACATACAAACTTTTAGATTTATATTATTAGCGGGATTCCAAAACAGTAGTGTTTAAATGAATACCATGCCTTCTCCTTATTAGGCGCAGTCGACGCATGTAGTTGATAACACTGGGACCTAGGATGACCCAGCTGAATAGGTACCAGTATTTTACGTGGAGCGGCTGCCTACCAGACCTCCATAACCCATTAACTGGGTAACACGGTTTTTCTTGGCAAGACTGATGTCAGATTTTCTGGCTTCTGACAATCCGTAACGACTGTCAAAGATCTACAAATGACAACGGCTTAACGTGCTTTCCGAGGTACGGAGGAGTCCCGGTATGTTAAGGTGGTCACCCATCCACAGAGCAACCTTGGCAAGCGTTACTTAACCTTGCAGATCGGCCCGTGCAGCTGTTATTGACCGCGTCAGAACGAATTTGTAAAATTTGGATCAATTACCCAACCTTTTTTTTTTTTTTTTTTTTTTTATTGGATGGGAAATCATCAAATGACCCCTCCCGCTCTGGGTGGAGCGGCAAGGAGTGTCAGACTTCTACTGACTAAAACCCACCCATGCTCCTCTCAGTGCCTTTTACGTTCCAGGGCCACGGTAACTCTTTCGAACAAATCCGCAACCCTGGTAGGCTCTGACCCTAACGGGCCCCGACCCATGCTGACGACTGCTGGCTTGGCGCGCGTAGAACACAGCGCGCCGTCAACCCGGGCCTGTTCTGATCGGACGGCGAGCTACCCATTGCTCGCCGTCCACAGGCATCAGTCACTGCGCCATGCTCAGGAGCATCAGTTCCTGGGCGGCGCAGTGGCAGACGTTCAACAGGAGGGGGTGAAATGGGGCCATTACTGGCACTCCATTTCAGCCCCCTCCGGAGCCCGTTGTAGAGGCTCTACTGCGGCTGCTGCAGTAGCAGCAGCCGCAGTGGAACCGGCTATGGCGGCGGAGGAAGCGGCGGCGGTGGCGGCGGTCGCGGCAGAGACGGCGGTGGCGGAGGGCTTTCTCCTATTTCCGGCTTTGGCGGGTGGGGCGCAGGCCCTACCCCCAGCCCAGTGGTCGGCCGGCTTGCCAGCTGCCGCACAGACTGCGCAGTGCGGCGCGGCGTCGCAGGAGCCGGCCCTGTGACCGGGCTGACCGCAGCGGAAACATAGACCGCTGCGGTCCACCTCCGAGGTGCATTGAGCTCCTACGTGGTGGCCCACCTGGCACCGGAAGCACCTCAGAGGTCGGGGTTCCAGCAGTTTGACCTGCGCGGAAACCCAACCCACCAAAAATCTTCGGCCCTCCGAGATGGTCTTGGCCGCCGACACGGGGCAGCTCACCACAATGGTGCGCATGCCCGTGTTGTCAGGACGTAGGGTGCCCGCCTTCACCTCTTCTGCTGAGCACCCCCCCGTCCTAACGACGGCGGCCACCACCTCCGCCTCCGTGACGGAGTCGTCCAGGCCCAAGATGCGCATGTCGATGCGCTTGGTGGGCCTGGACACTCGGGCATCGTCCGCGCTTAGGGACGCCCTGAGCCTTTCGGCTAGAGCGTCCGCGGTTGGGCCGCTGGCTGCCCCGGGGATCTCCAGCATCCGAGCCCCAGTCATGGTGACCCGGAGCCGAAGGCCCCCCACGATGCCTAGCTCACCAAGGTTTACTGCCTCCTTCGCCTTGGTGAGCACGTCCGCGTACGTCACGCCCCTCTTCACCGCGTCCGGCTGCAGTGTAAGAACTACAGCCGCGGTTTTCGGGGGGCGCAGCGCAGCCGCGACGCTTCGCGCCTTCTGCCGCCGCTTCCTCTCCCGCCTCTTGGCCGCCCTGGCTGCCTTTCCCGCCTTCCTCTTCTCCCCGGCCACTTGCCATTCGGCTTGAGCCGGGGGAGGAGCTGAAGGCGAGGAAGCCGGGGGGAGCTGCTGCTCAGGCGGCGCAGGAGCCTTCGCCGTCCGCGCAGCAACCCCACCCTTCCTCTTCCTTCCCGGGGCTGGGTCCGGTTTTCCGGTGTCCTGGCCGGACGACCCCGTTGTGGCAGCCACGGCGGCCGCATATGACGCCTTTTTCTGGTCTGAAGGGGCCTTCCCACTGGCCGCTAACGGGGGGCGCAGGACGATGCCCTCCAGGACGGAGAACCGCGCCTGGAAGGCAGCCATCTCCTGCCGCACGAGGTCCAGCACCTGGCTCTCCTGCGGCACGGGCTGGCTGTCCTTCTTGCGCCCCCCTTGCGGCGCCCCCTGTGGGCCGGCTCCCCGGAGCCTGGCCAGGTCTGCGCGGAGCCCCTCGTTCTCCTTCTGGAGACGCTCCGTGGCGGCAGCCAAGCGGGCGACCTCCGCCCGCAGCTTGGACATCTCGTCCCGCGGAGGCCCCCCTGGGTTAGCCTCCGCTGCCGCCAGAATGGAGGCCATCGCCTCGCTTATGGCCTTGTTCTTTGAGGAAAGCTTCCTCTTCAAGGCCACATCGCGAAGCGCGGCCTCCACGACCTCCGCAAACCCGGCCCTCCGAACCCGCTCCTGTCCGGAGTCATACGGCTCACCGCCGGAGGACTCCGAACCAGGAGCCCCGCGACCGTCCTCTCCGGGGGGTCGTCCGTCAGCGTCGAGCTTCTCGGCTCGCTGGCCAGCCACCTTGGAGGCGGGCAATCTCCCCTTGCCTCCCTCTTGGCCCTTACCCCGCCTACTGGTGGGGATTTTTCGGGCCGAGGCCACCTCCTCGCTGCAGGACGACCCCTGGTCGTCCTCCGGTGTGGGCCGCTTGCGGAAGGACCTGGAGTCCTCCGCAGCAGGCCCCGCCCCCTCGGGTCCAGAGCTTGCCGAGCTGACGGTCACCAGGTCGTCGGAGTCCAACTCGGACTCCGACTCTGCACCCGCGTGACGCTCAGGCAAGCCCTCCCTCCAACCTAGCGCGCCTCTACCCGCGCTCCGCCCGACCGACACTTTGTCGGGCGAGCTAAAATTGAAACCGATCAGTTCCGCGAAGGATGTTCCGGTTCGGGGGCCTCCTCGGCCCTTGTTGCCATCGGCAATCGGAGTGTGGACAGCCTTTTTGCCCCCCCCAGAATACGAGGGGCTTGACGCACGAGGCGTGGCGGATTCCCGGACTGCTGTGCAGTCCGGACCGCCCTGGGGTATACTGTCTCTTTCAAGGCTATCCATAGTTGTCCTTTAAAGGGTGCGGTCCCTGTCTCCCCTCCTCTCTCCCTCTCTCTCACTGCTTGCTCGCTGCCCTCACAGTCACGTCTGATGATCAGACGCGTACCAGAGAGCAGCGAGCAAGCCAATGAGACGCACACCGTCCGAGGACCCGAACACTGCTCAAGTCTCCGAACGGTGTGCCCCTCTTGTGTCTCTCTTGGTCTGGTCTCTCACTTGAGACCTTCCGGCATGAGTGGCTCTACCGGCAAAGCCCCCAAGATCACTGAGACACGCAAGCCCCACCACGACGGCAACGTGGAGACACGGTTGGTGGGGTCAATTACCCAACCTGAATACATTTTCCTATCAAAAGGTCGCTGTGTGCTACATTCCACTTGTGTATTTCATCAGTTGATCGAAGTATCGTTTATTTCTGGTTATTTACATAGGTAATACCAGTAAATATTTACCTGATACCAGTAAATATCCATAAATAGTAAAATTAAATTCCATTGTTGAGTGTTAATTACCTAGGTACCTACGTAAACAACTTTGTAAAATAAATAAAGCCATTAAAATAATAATTAGTAAGTAATAATATTCCCGATAATTTCGTTCTACTATAGTATGCGCCAGATAAACAAAGAATAACGGTCATTGACACACCTACATTTATTGACACACTTAATTTCAAAAACAGAAATAATGACATAAAGCTGTCCTGAATCGACATCTATCGTGATCCTCACTGTTCTAGTAATGAAATACGATTCATAGTTATAGTAACAATTAATGGTACCTTAAATGAAGTGATAATTAATATCGTATAAAATTACATAATCCTTCCTGTAGTCTTTGATAATGATGCGGTAGTTACTACACTTAATCTCGTATATGCAAAGTGCCTATTGCAATCTAAATGCAAACATAGTATTTCTCGCGGGAACAGATGAAGCCAAGTCGCTTCTCATAATAATGTTCAAATCTTCGGGAAGAACGTACGATATCTTAAAAGTGTTTGATTTCCTCGATTACGTATGAAATAATATATAACTAAAACTCATTCGAAAGAACAGTCCATTGATTAAAAAATATTCGATGAATCGTTCAGTCGAAGTAGCGTTTGGCGATAAAAGGTTGTTTCGCAATAAATTCCATTCGAACAATCGTTCAGTTGACTTTCCGTTAATCGAACAAATGACTCTTGAAATAAAATTACGGACCCATCAACTGTAACTATTTAACTGTAGAGTTGTCAGTGCTAGTTTATTTTTTGTTGCTGCTGCTATTAGAGTGGTTACGCACTGCATCCGATCCGAATCCGTGAGCATACGGAAATAAAACACTCGGACCGAATTCGGATATTGCTTTACGCACTGCATCCGAATTCGTGAACATACGGAAATAAAACACTCGGACCGAATTCGGATATTGCTTTACGCACTGCATCCGAATTCGTGAAAATACGGAAATAAAACACTCGGACCGAATTCGGATATTGCTTAACGCACTGCATCCGAATTCGTGAACATACGGAAATAAAACACTCGGACCGAATTCGGATATTGCTTTACGCACTGCATCCGAATTCGTGAACATACGGAAATAAAACACTCGGACCGAATTCGGATATTGCTTTACGCACTGCATCCGAATTCGTGAAAATACGGAAATAAAACACTCGGACCGAATTCGGATATTGCTTTACGCACTGCATCCGAATTCGTGAACATACGGAAATAAAACACTCGGACCGAATTCGGATATTGCTTTACGCACTGCATCCGAATTCGTGAACATACGGAAATAAAACACTCGGACCGAATTCGGATATTGCTTTACGCACTGCATCCGAATTCGTGAAAATACGGAAATAAAACACTCGGACCGAATTCGGATATTGCTTAACGCACTGCATCCGAATTCGTGAACATACGGAAATAAAACACTCGGACCGAATTCGGATATTGCTTTACGCACTGCATCCGAATTCGTGAACATACGGAAATAAAACACTCGGACCGAATTCGGATATTGCTTTACGCACTGCATCCGAATTCGTGAAAATACGGAAATAAAACACTCGGACCGAATTCGGATATTGCTTTACGCACTGCATCCGAATTCGTGAACATACGGAAATAAAACACTCGGACCGAATTCGGATATTGCTTTACGCACTGCATCCGAATTCGTGAACATACGGAAATAAAACACTCGGACCGAATTCGGATATTGCTTTACGCACTGCATCCGAATTCGTGAACATACGGAAATAAAACACTCGGACCGAATTCGGATATTGCTTTACGCACTGCATCCGAATTCGTGAAAATACGGAAATAAAACACTCGGACCGAATTCGGATATTGCTTTACGCACTGCATCCGAATTCGTGAACATACGGAAATAAAACACTCGGACCGAATTCGGATATTGCTTTACGCACTGCATCCGAATTCGTGAACATACGGAAATAAAACACTCGGACCGAATTCGGATATTGCTTTACGCACTGCATCCGAATTCGTGAAAATACGGAAATAAAACACTCGGACCGAATTCGGATATTGCTTTACGCACTGCATCCGAATTCGTGAACATACGGAAATAAAACACTCGGACCGAATTCGGATATTGCTTTACGCACTGCATCCGAATTCGTGAAAATACGGAAATAAAACACTCGGACCGAATTCGGATATTGCTTTACGCACTGCATCCGAATTCATGAAAATACGCACCTCTGATCCAAATCCACCATCATCAAACTATTCATGAGCCGTCTTTGCTATTTCTGAGGGTGTCACCACGCCAACCGATCGATCGACAATCGATGCCGATCGATGGCATGTAACGGAAGTCGGATCTAGTGCGTAAACTACCATACAAATAGTATATTACAGTAGGTACTGTGCGCATAACTCGATAAAATGTACTGAACAGCTCATTTTTTTTCGCGATTTCGGGGTTGGTCCCGTAGTAAAAGTTGTTCATTATAAAATATTGTTCAGCTAATTTCATTTGCTCCAGAGTCCAATGTTTTTTAAAAAAATACAAAATTAAGTAGCAAGTCAACGCTCTTGGCACTTTCACCTTTTTGGACGATGAGAGTTGAGACTTGCGAGTCGCTGGTAGAACAGAATTATCTAATTACAACTATACTCAAAAACATCCCATACTTTTACACGCCTCTCATTCACTCACCGCATTATAGGTATTTTATACATAATATGAACACTTACACAACATGCATGCTGGGCCCCAGCTGTTGCTAGCCTGTACAAGAGAGACGGTTGGACTATAAGGTAGGAAATTGGCTCGCCGCACAATACATATGCATGTGTCAGATGTAGACGTATACAAGCTGCACAGCGCATCACACCTGATTTTCCATTTCGTGCTTCGTGTATAAATGTGTGCATCTGTATGCCGTCAGTGATTTGTCTGAAGACGCGTTCATTATGACGTTGCGGAGGTTCATATCGCAATGGGCCAAGCCAGCGGATATATTTAACAATGCGGCCAGGGTGTTGATGTGGTTGCCGCGCTACTGTAGTGCTTCCAGCATGTTTGCTGAGGCGGCAATTGATGGTTTCCACGCAATAATGCGCCAGCGATGCACCTCTATCATGCGCACCACCATACCGGTAACGCGCCAGCCCCAACAGCATCCTCGAAACCAAAGCGGACAGGTGGGATAACCTCACACTGGGACATTGATATGCCTTTTTTTTTTTTTTTTTTTTTTATAGGATGGGAAATCATCAAATGACCCCTCCCGCTCTGGGTGGAGCGGCAGGGAGTGTCAGACTTTTACTGACTAAAACCCACCCTTAGTCCTCCTAGTGCCTTTCTTCCCAGGGCCGCGGTAACTCTTTCGAACAATTCCGCAACCCTGGCAGGCTCTGGCCCTGGCGGGCCCCGTCTCCGTTGCTGACTGCTCGTTGCTGACGGCGCGTTTGGAGTGAACGCGCCGTCGACTCTGGCCTGACCTGATCGGACAGCGAGCTACTCATTGCTCGCTGTCCGCAGGCGTCAGTCACTGCGCCTTGCCCAGGAGCGTCAGTTCCTGAGAGGCGCAGCGACTGACGTACGTCTGGAGGAGGCGAAATGGGGCCATTACTGGCACTCCATTCTCGCCCCCTCCCGAGCAGTTGCAGCGGCGGCGACGGTGGCGGCGGCTGCGGCGGAAGCGACGGCGGCGGCGGCGGCGGTGGAGGAGGGTTTCTTCCTCGTCCCGGCCCTGGCGGGTGGACCGCAGGCTTTGCCCCCAGCCCAGTGATCGGCCGGCTTGCCAGCTGCCGCACATGCGAAGCAGTGCGGCGCGGCGTCACACGAGCCGGCCCTGTGACCGGGCTGACCACAGCGGAAGCAGTGGTCACTGCGGTCCACCTCCGAGGTGCAGAGTGCTCCGACATGGTTGCCAACTTGGCAACGGAAGCACCTCAGAGGTCTGGGCTCCAGCAGTTTCACCTGCGCGGAGACCCAGCCCACCAAGAGCCTTCGGCCCTCTGAGATTTTCTTGGCCGCCGACACGGGGCAGCTCACCACTACGGTTCGCATGCCCGTGTTGTCAGGACGGATGGTGCCCACCTTCACCTCCTCTGCAGAGCACCCCCCCGTCCTGACGACGGCGGCCAACACCTCCTCCTCCGTGACGGAGTCGTCCAGGCCCAAGATGCGCATATCTATGCACTTCGTGGGTCTGGACACTCGGACGTCATCCGCGCCCAGGGACGCCCTAAGCCTTTCGGCTAGAGCGTCCGCGGCCGGACCGCTGCCTGCTCCAGGGATCTCGAGCATCCTGGCCCTGGTCATGGTGACCCTGAGCCGGAGACCCCCGACGATGCCAAGCTCACCGAGGTTGATGGCCTCCTTGGCCTTGGTGAGCGTGTTGGCATACGTCACGCCCCTCTTGACCGCGTCCGGCTGCAGCGTTAAAACTACAGCCGCGGTCTTCGGGGCGCGGAGCGCAGCCGCGACGCCTCGCGCTCGCTGCCGCCGCCTTCTCTCCCGCCTCTTTGCCGCCCTGGCTGCCTTACCCGCCTTCTTCTTCTCCCCGGCCACTTGCCATTCGGCTTGAGCCGGGGGAAGTTCAGAAGGCGAGGAAGCCGGGGGGAGCTGCTGCACGGCTGGCGCAGGAGCCTTCGCCGTCCGCGCAGCCGCCCCACCCCTCCTCTTCCTTCCCGGGGCCGGGTCCGGTTTTCCCGACACCGGCTTCGCGGGTGCCAGCCCGGACCCTTTGTCCTGGCCGGACGACCCCGGTGTGGCAGCCACGGCGGCCGCGTACGACGCCGCCTTCCGGCCTGGAGCCTTCCCACTCGCCGCTAACGGGGGGCGCAGGACGATGCCCTCCAGGACGGAGAACCGCGCCTGGAAGGCAGCCATCTCCTGCCGCACAAGGTCCAGCACCTGCCCCTCCTGCGGCACGGGCTGGCTGTCCTCCTTGCGCCCCCCTTTAGGCGCCCCCTGTGGGCCGGCTCCCTGGAGCCTGGCCAGGTCTGCTCGGAGCCCCGCGTTCTCCCTCTGGAAACGCTCGGTGGCGGCAGCCAAGCGGGCGACCTCCGCCCGCAGCTTGGACAGCTCGTCCGCTGGAGGCCCACCTCGGTTAGCCTCCGCTGCCGCCAGGATGGAGGCCAGCGCCGCGCTTATGGCCTTGTTTTTGGAAGATAATTTCCTTTTCAAGGCCACATCGCGGATCGCGGCCTCCACCACCTCCGCAAACCCGGCCCTCCGAACCCGCTCCTGTCCGGAGTCATCCGGCTCACCGCCGGAGGACTCCGAGCCAAGAGCCGCACGACCGCCATCTTCGGGGGGTCGTCCAGCATCCTTGGAGGCAAGGACTCTGCCCTTGCCTCCCTCTCGGCCCGTACCCCGCCTGCTGGTGGGGATTTTACGGGCCGAGGCCACCTCTTCGGTGCCGGACGACCCCTGTTCCTCCTCTGATCTGGGCCGCTTGCGGAAGGACCTGGAGTCCTCCGCAGCAGCCCCCACCCCCTCGGGTACAGGGCTCGCCGAGCTAACGGTCGCCAGGTCGTCGGAGTCCAACTCGGAATCCGACTCTGCACCCGCGCGACGCTCAAGCGAGCCCTCCTCCCAATACAGCGCGCCTCCGTCCGCGCTCCGCCCGACCGACACTCTGTCAGGCGAGCTAAAATTGTACCCGATCAGGTCCTCGAAGGATAAGTCGGATCGGGGGCCTCCTCGGCCACTGTTGCCATCGGCAATCGGTTGGTGGACAGCCCTGTTGCCCCCCCCAGAATACGAGGGGCTTGACGCACGAGGCGTGGCGGATTCTCGGACCGCTAAGCAGTCCGTACCGCCCTGGGGTAGCTTCTGTTTAGCAGGCCTGTCCATAAATTTCCTTTTTGAGGGTGCGGTCCCTATCTCCCCTCCTCTCCCCCTCTCTCTCAGTGCTTGCTCGCTGCCCTCACAGTCACGTCTGATGATCAGACGCGTACCAGAGAGCAGCGAGCAAGCCAATGAGACGCACACCGTCCGAGGACCCGAACACTGCTCAAGTCTCCGAACGGTGTGCCCCTCTTGTGTCTCTCTTGGTCTGGTCTCTCACTTGGGACCTTCCGGCATGAGTGGCTCTACCGGCAAAGCCCCCAAGATCACTGAGACACGCAAGCCCCACCACGACGGCAACGTGGAGACACGGTTGGTGGGGACATTGATATGCCTACATTGTGTTACGCGCCAGTGGGGCGTAAGCAGTGTAACTAGAAATAGAAGGTAGATAATTGTATTTTTTCCGGTAGCTATAAGTAGTAACACTAGTTTCTAAGTTTTTGTATACTAACCAATCAATGTACTCTGTCTGAAATAAAAGTTTTTTTTTATATTTTGCGATAATGGCCGCAACTTTGTTGCAGCAGCTAGAGAGATAGGCAATTTTCTTAAAACTAATCATGAACCTGTAGTTAATTTTGCTATCAATGAAGGCATAAGGTTTGTGTTCTCTCCCCCGTATGTTCCACTTTTCGGCGGCGTCTGGGAAGCCGGCGTAAAATCATTTAAAGTGCGTTATGGGGAATATATATTCCCCATAACTACATGTATAGTAATTCTGGCGTGTAACTATATAGTTACGCGCCAGAATTAATGCCGGGTACATAACGATAATTAGTTACTACTGGCGCCACTACTTCAGACTTTTCGATGCTAGAACATTCTAGAGTTTTCGATATCTGGTTAGTCGGGACCGAAACTCGAACTTTCTAGATGTTTCTTTACTAGAATAAGAATAAGAATATTATTTATTTGCAAGAATACGAGTACAACAAGCTGACAAGTAAACATTAGGGATTCCGTCATATTCTACCAGGTCACTGGTGTGCAAATATTGAGTATAGGGTGTTACTTCAAATACACCTAATACAATACCCAGTGGGCTTTGAAAAATTACAAATAAAATTGAAATATTTAGTAACTAGCTGCTACCCGCGACTTCGTCCGCGTGGAATCCTGTTTTTATTCTGGTTAATTTATCTTTTTTGGTATAATATCTGTTTCTGCCATCACAGGCAGTCATGTTTAGGTTAGTATACTACTCGCATATATACTATGATATATACCTGTGAAAAGTTTGTAATTAGCAAATGACCCTACAAAAGCACGATATTATTATTCTGATTTAAGTTTATTATTCGTCTGTAAGCTAAAGAAAGTAAATAAATAGTAGTAAGATAGTAGAGTAAGAAAGTCTAAGTAGTAAGTTTGTTTGTATCATCATCATCACATCAGACGAAAGACGTCCACTTCTGTATACTTATAGCCGTAACAGACGCTCGGATTTGGTACGGCGGACTGACTCCGCCCACAAAATTCGATCTCGCAACACACGACGGGATCTGGTCCGGCGGACCACGCGGCGGACTAACTCCGCCCACCACGCCACAGAGTATATATACTATACTGAATTGTGCGCCTTCAAGAACACAAAAATTATGGCGGTAGAAGCAACAATAGCAGCAACATTACAACCACCATGTACCAACCACACCGTAAAAAGCGGAAAAAAAGCAGAGGATTGGCTAAATTTTATTAAGAGAAATACATTTTTTAAATTTTTATGGTAGTCTGTGGTAGTTTGGTACGGCCCAAGCGTACACACGTCCAGATTTGGTACGGAGCGGACCAAATCCGCTGTGCAAACAAGCGGACCGCGGCGGACTCAATTAATAATAATAATGTTCGCGGACCACTCAACACACGGGCGGATATGGTCCGGGAGCGTACCAAATCTTGTGGGCGGAGTTAGTCCGCCGTACCAAATTCGAACGTCTGTTACGGCTATTAGGCCTCCCCCAAGTGTCGCCACAACAAACAATGATTAATAAACTACATCAAAACACTTTTTTTTTGTTTATGGTAAAACTTTTAATGACTTAAAAAAGTTAATTTAATATCTTAGAAAAATGAATAATTAAAAAAACACATTATTCCTATTTATCAATACAATAAAAAAGAAATCGAAACTAATATTTTGACAGTTCAACGCCACTTTCCATAGATGTAATGTGCGTTGTGTATTTGATCTCATTTTAAGAATTACGTACGGTGTTAAGATTCTCCGCGGAAGAATGATTTTGAAGAATGAAAATTACAATCTTTATCACCAGGCGCGCGTTTTACATTTCCTAAGCTTAATAAGCTAAAGTAACGCCAAGATGGGCCGTTTATTATTACAACACCCACGGGCAGGTGGTGAAGCCCAGTGACAGCGGAGCTTCTAAGACAAAAAGTGTTGAGTTAGATCGGGTGATCTGGTGTCTATCTGTGTTCTTAAAAAACACTTTTACAAAAAAAAAATACAACCGACTTCCAAATAAAAAAATAACTACATAGTACAAAAAAAACTTTAATTTTGGAAGTCGGTGTTGAATTACGAAGAAACAACCAAAATCACCGACTGTTTTTATTATCTACACAGTTATTTTTTTGTAAAAGAGTTTTTTATTTTTCACTTTTAGTGGTTCCCCACACCAAACAACACCACTGAAAAGTCACAGGAAAGCAAAATACGCAATTTTGTTTACTTGGATGATATTTTTTTCGAGTTACATGAATCTTTTTTTTCTTTAAACCGATTCACATGAATCTCGTGAAGTATATCCTTTCAAATAAAAAAAAATCAAATTGGTTTATAAATGACGGAGTTATGAGGTAACAAACATAAAAAATAAAAAAAACCAACCTAATTGAGAATTCTTTCCTTGTTTTGAAGTCGGTTAGAAACTTATAATTGTTTCGATCTATGTTAGGTACTGATTCTAATGAAATTAAGAATCAATTTGATTAATCGTAGTTTGAAGAATAGCACCAGTCATGCGACGTTCTGTTTTGTTGATATTGATTCGAAGTGTTTAAAAAGTGGGACTAATTAAGTCTCAAGAATCAGAACGATTTCTTTAATCATAGACTACAAGAAACCTGCACTTAGCGAGTTTAAAAACTCAACTGGGTAGTTTGTAGCATCGTCCTGATTAACGACGCTGTTAAAAGATGTACCTATTCAACGTGTTACAAAATAACACAATACCACCTAAGGGGTCATTGTACTCATCATTATGAACAACTTTTATTACGGGACCAACTCTGTAGTTGCCAAAAAAACGTTGACTGCCCCATACATTTCTGTGCGCATAACTCGACAAAATGTAGGTACAGAACAGATGATTTTTTTCGCGATTTCAGGTTTGGCCGCATAGTAAAAGTAGCACGGCAACATTTACACAGCAACATTCACAACAGGTAGATTTGACAAAACAAGCATCCAGTTTGAAGGTATACTGGATTGCAAGTTTGTTATACAAATATTATTTTTATTGAAAATAATATGCCTGAAGTTTTTGCAATAGCAAGTTGCACATTGAACTGGTACTATTACTTATTTTGTTATTATTTACTCACACCCCGCACTCTTTTGACATTTCACCATTGTAATTTGTACACGGTTGCGTTGAGAACGAAAAATCGACATCAATTGTGAAAATTTCCTAAAATCGAATATTGAAGCTGTTTCGTGAAGAACCCGAGGTTTTCATTAAAAAACTTTCAAAGGTCCACTATTAGACAGAGTCGAATAATTATGTTAATCTGACAATGGGATATTGAGGACCATAATTATACGAGGGAAACTATCTCTTCGTCTTCGGCAATTAAATTCCAGCTACAATAAAGATTTAATGTAATTTCATAACGTTTTGGTATGTCGTAATTTTGTTTTATTATTTGTTGTTGTGCACGAATGAAATCCTAAAAATTCTATAAATGAACCTATCCTCCACGATTTGTATTATTTAAATGATAAATTCGTGTCGTCCCCACTAACTGAACGGTCGACTTTAGCATTGTATATTCACTATGCAGTTTTTTTTTTAAATAATTAATAAAATATTTATCTTTTTGTTGCAGTTTACTTTATTTATTTGAATAATGTAAAGTTATTAACATATTTAAATCCTTTACATTTGAAATTTATTTTTCTCCAACTAATATTAACCGCTTATGACTCAGACGTTTCATTCGGTACCTATATATCAAAAATGATGTTATAATACTTTTGCTACATGTTCAGATCTAGACCATCATTAATGTGGTCAAACGGATCAAGTTGGCGACCAGGGTAATCATAGTACACTGGTTGAGAATAAGCCATGGTCCTCCTGGGAACCTCAGCAGTGGGAGTAGTATCATTGATTTCAACTGTCGTTGTGTCCGTGACGTCAGTTGTCCTATCAGTCGATGTTACAGTATCATTAGTTGCATCTTTGCTTATTTCCTCAGCGGTAGTCTTAGTGATATTATCATTATTTGTGACCTGAGATGTTGTTATGTTTTCAATTACTGTTACATTTACTGCATCTTTATTCATCGTGTTTAGTGTAGCAGACATGTTATTATTTGTATTAGATGAATTGGTTTTCATTTCATTAATATTTTTATTGTTTTCAGTATTATTTTCTTTAATCACGTCCTTATTATTTAATTCTTGGTGTGTATTCGACAGTCTCTCAATGTCGATCTCTTTCATATCTTTTCTTTGAGCAGTAACATTGCTGACTTGAACTTCGTCTGTACTATTCTCGTGTATCTTAGTTGTTATATTATGCATTTGCTTCAACCCTTTTAATTCGATTTCAAGAGCATCGATTCTTTTAATAACATATTCATTGAAATCTTTAGTATCATTACCGGACCGCCGTCTTGTTGGAGACATCTTTTTTGTCTTTATGTCCTTCATATATTGCTCAACTGGTCCGTTATTTACTGGGGATGGGGATATTCTTCTTCTCAACACATTGACTGGTTTCATGTGATGAGACTCAAAATTTATCGAGTGTCCTAAAGGAGATGTTGTTGGAGCTATGGGAATCTGAGGTTCAATTACTGTTTTTGTTCGCCTTTGTGCAGCAGACCTCGGATACGGAGATGGGTCATACCTGGAATTAATATAGTATTGTTTAATGTAATTCATATACATAATAACAACTTAAAATTGGTAAACACTTCGTGAGGGGATAGCTCTAAGAGTTAGGTAACACTAACAAAACGATGGATCATGTGTGCCTAATAAATAATAAGATTCATGGAAAAAAGACAGTCATGTTTCCTTGATACCTATTATTATGCTAATATTACATTTAAAGATAGCACTTGTTTCAGAAACGTACATTCACTATGATTTCGAGATGCGTTTTTATTTAATCAATCTAAATCTTACTTTGTAGCCATCTCGGCTGGTGCAAACATTCTCAAAGATTCCAACAAGTCAGTATTATCTAGCCGAACATCAATAACTGCGTCGTACTGGCTAAAGATCTGTGCGTTCTTATGTCTGCTCTTAGACCGTGATTTGCGAGGCTTCCGTTGCTGGGCGGACTGAGATCTAGCCCTTGGTTCGTGCGTGTCGTGGCGTAAGTTAGGGTCAATGTACAGTTTCATAAAATCTATGTTTGGATTCGTTCTTAGCATTTCAATTTTCTTCTTACTCCCGTCTCTGGGTCTGTATCTCGGAGTGGTCGTCGATCGCTTCTGATCCCCGTGTCTTATTGTCATCACATTATTAGACATCGGCAAGATTTCTGTTTTCTTCGTAGTCCTTGCTCTGTAAGATATTTCTTCTGTGTACAGCGTCATGTATCGTTGTGTGTTGTACTCTTCCTGCCGCTCTTGGGAGAGTTTGATGGAGTTCGAGCTGCTGTCGAACGACTGTCTCGATGAGAGTTCTTCAGCAGTATAATCTGTGGCTTGTTTCCCAGATTTGTTGATACTCAAATCATCCTCGAGTTCCTTTTCTTTAGAGTGATCGTCATAAGCCTCTTTACTTACAATTCCATCTCTTTTGTTTTTCATATTTGTTTGTTGATTCTGTTTAAAATGCAGTTCGGGTTCTTTCACCTCGTTCATTTCATTTTCGGAGTCCTCGAAACTTTTAACTATTGGCTCATGAACTGGATCAGTACCAGTAGCAACATCATTTGTTTTAGCGTTTGAATTAGGTACTTTTTTGAATTTCTCCCAGAACGTTTCTATACTTTTAATCAATTCTCTTTTAATTTTAGTTTTAAGTTTTGTGTAGTGATCAAATAAAATGTCTCGAACTCCGTCTTTGATGACCTGAACCAAATCGTTGTGAGTCTTTACAGATTTCAACTTCTTGTAATGATTCAGGTTGTTCAAAAACCTATGAAACATCTTTTTAGAGTTTTTGTACAAAGAATTGACATAATTCAACAGTTCTTTAACACTATTGTCGTATGTTTCATCTCTCAATTTATCCGCCAATTTATTGATGTTAGCTTTAGTAAAAGTAACAGGTTTCCACCTGATCGTTTTCAAGGTACGCGTAATAAAATTTCTTGTATCAGGATTTTCCATAAGTTCAGAAAATTTACATCCTGCATAGTGATAATTTCTGATTTCGTTGTCTAAAATGACGAAAAATTCTTCGAATGCGGCATCTTCGAAAATGTTGAGTATGTCAATGGTTTCCTGAATTAAATCTGTGAAGCTTTCGACTTTGGGCGCCCTGAAGACTAGTTTCAATTTTTTAGTCTTATCGTTAATTTGTTTTGCTATTAAGTTATGATCATCGTCTAAGTTCTTATTTCCTCCAGAGCGCTCGTCAATACCAGCTGTATCAGTATCTGCATTAGTAGAGGCTGAAAAATAAAATATTCATTATAGCGGGTGGTGTTATTATTGAGCATTTCATGACGCCTGTGTACTTAAATACCACGAACATTATGCCAGTAAGGACTGTACGAGTACCTAACTGGCATAATTAATATAGAATTCCCTCGTACATAAAAAAATAAATATTTGTTTTATCCAATATGATCATATGCTCTATACATCAACTACTTAATGGACGACGTTTCCTTAGAAATTGATAGGCTATCTGTCTCTGAATCCTTGACATGTGATGTTGATGACTGCCATAAAACCATAAAACACCCAGCAGAAAGTCTCACTGTTATTACACAAAACATACGTAGCATTTCCGCTAATTTTGGTAATCTACTTACTATGTTGAATAGGCTTAAATTTGAGTGTGACATTGTTGTCCTGACAGAATGCTGGTTATCTTGTTGTCCTTTTGTTCCAAACTTGGACGGGTACAGATCTTATTCAACTAAGAAGTTAATCACCCAAAATGATGGAGTAACCGTCTTCATTAAATCCAACCTCAATGTTATTGTGGAGGAACCCGATTGCCAGGAGTCGAACTGTTTGATTATAAAAATTGGCATGGAAACAGCTATTCTTGCCGTATATAGATCTCCGTCATACAAAAATATCGACAATTTTCTGCAATCTCTCAATAATATTTTACAGGATTTATCTCCCTTCAAAAATATATCTATAGTTGGCGATATTAACATAAATATATGCCCTGATCAAATCTCGGTGGCACAAAGCGGGTACTTAAATCTCTGTTCTTTCCATGGCCTTCTACCAGCCCATACTCTCCCCACGAGACTGGGGAGGACATGCCTTGATCACGTGATGTTAAAAACTAAACACCCAGCCATTACCATAGTGCTAAAAGCTACCATTACGGATCACCAGGCGGTCCTGCTGAGTCTTAAATATAAGCAAAATAGAAATTTCGCCTACAGTTCGTTCAATAAAATTGATAAAGAAAAACTCTCCACGGAACTAGCTAATATTAACTGGGACCCAGTTTATAGTACAAACTCTGCTAATGACTCAATGGATTACGTTGTCACAACTCTTCAACTTGTCATATCCAATAACTCTGTCACTGTAAAGTTGTCAAGGAGAAACCGAATTATCAAGCCGTGGGTGACCTCTGGCCTGTTGCGTTGTATGAAACACCGGGATAATCTCCATAAAAAAGTTAGACAGTCTCCTGACAATAAAACTCTTAAACTCACATACACAAGATACAGAAACTTTTGCAGTAAGCTAATTAAAAAACTCAAATCAGCGTACGAAACTAATCTTTTAAAGGCAGCTGGTAATAGCAATAAAAAACTTTGGGACGCAGTTAAAAACATCACAAACACATCTAAAATAAAAAATACGGCTACGGAATTAATAAACAGAGCTTTTCCAAAAAAATCTGTGGAAAATGCTAATGAGTTCTTCGTTTCGGTTGGCAAGACTTTGGCTGAGAGGACTATAGCCTGTGAGAATCCATCACACGTTAATGATCTCTCAATGCAATCGAGCATGTCTTTACAGTCTCTTGTTCTGTTGGACACTGATGAGGCCGAAGTGGACCGCTTGATTCTGGAACTTAAAAGTGTCTGTTCAGTAGGATGGGACTCCATCCCTAACCACCTCTTAAAGGAAAATAGGCACGTTTTGGTCCCAGTGTTAGTTCACATTTTTAACCTATGCTTACACGAGGGCACGTTTCCTACGGTCCTTAAGAAGTCAGTGATCCTACCTATATATAAAACTGGCGATAAAAAGCAAATTTCAAACTACAGGCCGATCTCTATCCTGCCTTCGATCTCCAAGCTCTTGGAACGCATCATCAACAGTAGAATTACAAAATACTTAGAAGCTAATGGCTTGCTGTCTAATAACCAATTTGGTTTTAGAACCGGTAAATCAACGTGTGATGCGGTCCACGAGCTTGTTGATCATGTGGTAAGAAATGTTGATGCTGGCAAAAAAACAATAGGTATTTTTGTTGATCTGGCGAAGGCGTTTGATACTGTTTCAATACCACTATTACTTAATAAGCTGGATAGGCTGGGAATCCGGGGTAATCAGCTAAAATTAATTGAGGATTATCTCTCTAATCGCTGTCAATGCACTAAAATTGATGACATTACTAGTGGTGACCTACCTATAACTTATGGTGTGCCGCAAGGCAGTATATTGGGACCAACCCTCTTCCTAGCTTATTTAAACGACCTTTGTGATCTTCGTCTTGAGGGTGGAAAAATCATTTCTTATGCTGACGACACTGCACTCTTGTTCTCAGCTGACAGCTGGGAAGAAGTTTATAAAATAGCGCAGATGGGCTTTAACACTGTGTGTCACTGGTTTAAATGCAATCTGTTAACTATAAACGCAGATAAAACCACGTTCATACCTTTCTCTATCAGAAGTACCTCCTCGTCAACTCCCTCGCATTCTTTGTTTGCCCATGATTGCTGCAATGTCGATGTGTGCCATTGTCCTTCACTCATTCCTACCAATGAAGTCAAATATCTTGGTATCATTTTAGACAAAAATCTTTCTTTCCGATCTCATATTAATTTAATTACTGCGAGGCTGAGAAAACTGGTCTACGTTTTTAAAAATTTAAGGAATGTGGCAATTCCTAAATTAGTTAAACAGATCTACCTGGCACTTGGACAGTCTATAGTAGGATACTGCATTACTGTATGGGGCGGTGCACCCAAAACGACTATTAAATCGCTTGAAATAGCTCAACGAGCTGTTCTTAAAGTCAGCACCTTTCGTCCCTACATGTTCCCTACCCACCTCCTTTATCAATCCTGTGAAGTCCTCTCAGTACGTCAACTTTTCATCCTGCTCACTGTTCTGAAGCAACACTCAAGCTTTATTTCTGATACAATCGCCATAACTTCAAAGCGCCGTAGAGACATAACCTTCCCCAATAGACCAAAATTTAAACACCGATTCGCGAACAGATATTTTCCTTTCTTGGGTCCATATTTATATACCAAAATCAGCCAATCAATCGATATACGAAGTTTAAATATTAGAGAGCTCAAGAGGAAACTATTTGAATACTTACATAAACTTAATTATGATGAAACTGAACAATTACTTAATGTACCTCGTTAACTCACCCTCCTACACACATACACACACCATCACTCCACACACAGGGAGGTCTTCCTACTCTTTATAAATTTCTGCTTTTGCTTTAGTGATTTGTCTTGTGTACAGTGAATTGTTAACATTTAAGGGAAGAGCGCTGCTGTCTGAAATACAGATATTTAGTTATCTAGTTCAGACACAGATGTTCACTGAATTGTGCTTGTTCATAAGCTGTATCTCAAACTGCTTGTATCCTAGTATTTAAGACATTTATTGCTTGCTTGGAAATAAAGTTATTATATTATATTATATATATAATTTATTGCACAAACCCACACTCCGGTTGCTACTAAGAAGTTTCTGGTAACTTAGTTAACCAACCCGGAAGTTGGACTCCTAGACGCCCGGAGTCCACAGCCTGCGGACGATGAGCGATGGGTAGCTCGTCGTCCGATAAGAACCAGGCCCGAGTCGAAGACGCGTTGTGTTCCACGCGCGCCTCAAAAAGATTTCAGCATAATTGACTAGGTCCAGCAGGACCAGTGCCTACCTGCCAGGGTTTCGGAATTGTTCGAAATACTTACCACGGACCTCAAAAGGGAATTTGGAGGAAGACAAATGGCGAGGGTGGATTTTAGTCAGTCTGAGTCTTACACTCCCTTCTGCCTCGCCCAGAGCGGAAGGAGTCATTTGAAGGTATCCCATCCAAAAAGAAAGACGCCCAGGATCCCTATACTGACGAGGCATCAGAGTTACTGCTTAACTTTATTACGTTGACTCTCTTCTTGTTGTGATGGCCGTCATCACATCGTTATTTAATTTTAATCATTTTAATTATTTGTCTATTTTAATTATTTCTTTAAATTGTTTCTTTTTTACTTCGAACGCTTTTATCCTGCATGAATTTTACATCGTTCTCACATATATGTATAATTTCAACATGAATGATGTACCTAACCATACTTTTGTAATAATATTTATATAACCTATGATGTGTATTTGTTATTATTTTAATGTGATTGTAACTTGTTGTAATTGCCTTGTGAAAAAAAACCTTTTCACAAAAAAAAACCGACTTCCAAAAAAAACACTACAAAGTACAAAATAACTTTAATTTCGGAAGTCGGTGTTTTTGGTTGCTTCTTCGTTATTTGACACCCACTTCCAGTTATTTTGTACTTTGTAGTGGAAGATGGTTTTTTTTTTTGAAAAAGTTTTTTATTTTCCACTTTTCAGTGGTACCCCACACCTAACCACCACTGGAAAGTCACAGGAAAGCAAAAATATGCAATTTCGTATGATTTTCCACATATTTTTTCCAGTTACTTGGATTTAAAAACCAAACTGTCGAACCGATTTTGATAAAATTTCAATGGGACCAACCGAGAAGTATATCCTTTCACATAAAACGAAAAATATTTTTTTAAATCGGTTCATAAATGACGGAGATATGAGGTAACAAAAAAAAACAGTCGAATTGATAACCTCCTCCTTTTTTTGAAGTCGGTTAATAAATAAATAAATAAATATCATTTTAAAAGAGTGTCCGTGGAGTTTCTTGCAAGTTCTTCTCCATATCTCCTACGCTTTGGATCGTGCAAATAAAATAGCTTTATCTTTCTGACCGACCGACCTTGACAATTCAAAAGTGTCTGGAAATCGTCATTTTTTATTATTGATAGGCACGCGCTTGACCACTATCTCACCTGATGGTAAGCGATGATGTGGTCGAAGATGGAGCACGCTAATTGAAATTAATGCTTTAAGTTTTTTTGAGTTCATCATTATTTTAAAACTCGTATTGTTCGTAACAACAGCTGCGTAAAGGGAGTTGTGACTCTCGTTGGCATAAGCCTACATAGTTAAAACGAGGTTTGAAACGAAAACAAATACCTACCGAATATTCCGACCAGCAGCAAACAAGTGCACACTTCCATTTTAATATGAACATAAGTACTAACATTTTATGGAATCGTAAAACTTTCAACACATTGCACATGTAACTGTTTTTATTTGTAAGGTTGGCCGCCTACTGCACCTAATGTAGCGATGACATCGCGAATAGATCGAGATACTTTCACGATGCTGTCGCTGGCTCTTACACTTTCACGATGCTGTCGCTGGCTCTTACACTTTCACGATGCTGTCGCTGGCTCTTACACTTTCACGATGCTGTCGCTGGCTCTTACACTTTCACGATGCTGTCGCTGGCTCTTACACTTTCGACCAAGTAACGACTTTGCGTCGCTACTTTTGCGATACTTTACCGATGAGATGCTGTGATGCACCCACCGAGCTGCATCGTAACGCGTTAGTAGCGATGTTCAGCGATGCTTATTCGATCCTATGCGATTGTATCGCTTCTCCCTTGCGTTGTTAATGCGAAAAATTACAAAATTCAAAGTATTCTTCGCTTCCGAATTGATGCAAATATTCGTCGTGGGCGAACTTCCCCACGCAATAAAATATTACTACAAATAATGTTACTGACAATAAAATTGAAACATTTTCTAGAGTTTTAAATGGCCTTTTTTTAAAAATCTCTGTCGAGCCTCCCGAGAACCACATCCTTTCTTTGCACATCATAATATAAAATACTATGAGTGCACATCACAGGTAGATTACACCGTGATTGAAATAGTTGATTAAGTGAACATGGAACCTTTATCAGTTGTGATGATAATCATTAAGCTATTATGAAATGTATTAATATTTGCGTTCTAAAATAATAATGTTGTAAACATTGTGGACATATTGTCAAGTCCTTGTTTCAACACGAATGTGAATGAACATTATGAAAGCTATGTCAGTTGATAGTACTCGTAAGACTGTATGCCGTCCGCCATGTTGTAAGTAGCAGATCTTACTGATACCATGCGGATAAGGTTCCTCTGTTTGTTCCTCCATTATGAGTGGCTTCATGGTGGCCCGGAGGAGAAAAGTGAGTATTTTTCCTAGTTCAATAATACATAGGTATATTCATGCCCTTTTCTCGTCAGCGCAGTAATTTAATTTATTGATAATTAATTATTTTATTTAACGTAAGTACTTGCTTGATTTTATCTCTGAGTTTTTGTTTGATTTGGTATTATTTTAATTATTTATTAATCTTATGCAATGGGAGTAAATAATCTGAATTAATTAATTTATATTTTGTGTACTTATACTATTGGTACTAGTTTTATAAACTACTAGCACTTCGCTCGCGACTTCGTCCGCGCGGATTTTCGTCGTTTCCTTTACAATTTTGAACACACCCTCCGATACTCGTATTATAAATGCGAAAGTATTAGGTTGGGGAATAAGTCAAGGGCTGTTCGTGCAATTTATAAATTAAGTCCTAAACACTCCCTCGGAGACAAATTTAAAGAGATTAATATAATGATTGTGCCCTCTCAGTATATTTATGAGAATCTTTTGTATGCACATTAAAATATTAATCTATTTAAAAGATACAGTGATATCCATAACGTAAATACTAGAATAATAATATTAATAATAATACGTCAAGAGAATAGGTTCATTTTAGATGCCAATGTATGCGTGTTTATAATAAACTCCCTAGCCATATTCAAGACCTTAGTATATAAGTAAGTTCAAATTGTTTATAAAACGTAAGCTATGCCAGAAAGCTTTTTACACAATTAAAGAGTATCTTGAAGACAAAAGGCTTGGTGTTGAGCTGCTTCAATGATGTACATGGCCATACCTTTTTAATTTTTGCACATTGACTTTTTTAAGCTCTGCTGTATACTTTTCTTTCATCTGGTTGGTAAATTTTGACATGAATGTTTATTTTATTAAGTATTCTGTTTTTATTATTTTTGACATGGAATATTTACTTTGTAAAGTAATATATGTTATTTTTTTTTTTCAATTTATTATGTTTGACATGAATTCTTACTTTGTAAAGTATTATATTTTTTTTTTATTATTATTTAACTCATTTTGTGAATATGGGGACCATGTGGGTTATTTTCTTCTTATTTTTCTCTTCCTTGAAATACTTCTTCTTCTTTGAAGTATTTTTAACGAGGTCTGGCAGTTTGAGTACTTTTGCGGCCTACACAAATGTACGTGTTCGTCGGTTCGTTGAGCTCCTTTTTAGTTCTAAGTTGAGCTAGGTGCTCGACTACTGACCAAGGCTTGCACTGACTGGACGGGTCCACTCAAATCTGTGTGGCACTTTCCTCAAAAGGCCACCTCAGACATTAACCTACATGGTTCTCGTATGATTTGACCAGTACAATTGTATGGACTTCAAAAGAGACTGTGACCTTTGAGTTTGTTTCGGTGTTTCTTCTCAGGGTAGTCAGCTAGGAAACACCGGCCTCATCTAGCTTAAAATTACCAAAAAATATTGCCGTGTAAAAGTGTTATGTTTAACTTACTTACAAAATAAATATCATTTATCATTTACGACGTAGCTGTAGAACTGGGAATTGACCACAAAACAGTTTTAGCGCATTTGAAAAAAACTGGGTACACAAAAAACTTTGATATTTGGGTACTTCACGAGCTCAGTGAAAGAAACCTAATGAACCGTGTACTCATTTGTGATTCTTTATCACGACGTAATGAAACCGAACCATTTTTGAAGAAGCTGATAACTGGTGATGAAAAGTGGATCACGTACGACAAGAACGTGTGAAAAAGGTCGTGGTCAAAAGCCGGTCAGGCTTCACAGACTCTGGCGAAACCCGGGTTAACTCGCAACAAGGTGATGCTGTGTGTGTGGTGGGA
This sequence comes from Melanchra persicariae, assembly GCA_947386135.1. Classification (NCBI taxonomy): domain Eukaryota; kingdom Metazoa; phylum Arthropoda; class Insecta; order Lepidoptera; family Noctuidae; genus Melanchra; species Melanchra persicariae. Next base: position 12,593,185 of record OX376672.1, on the reverse strand, counting down.
TTGGAAGGGCATTATTCATTATGAGCTGTTACCACCAGGCAGGACCATCGATTCTGAACTCTACTGCGAACAACTAATGAGATTAAAGCAAGAAGTTGAGAGAAAGCGGCCGGAATTAGTCAACAGAAGGGGTGTGGTTTTTCATCATAACGCTAGACCTCACACATCTTTAGCCACTCAGCAAAAATTAAGGGAGTTTGGCTGGGAGGTGTTAATGCATCCACCGTATAGTCCTAACCTTGCACCTTCAGATTTCCACCTGTTTCGGTCTCTTCAGAATTCTTTAGGCAGTGTCAGGTTAACATCACGAGAGGACTGCCAAAACCACTTGTCGCGGTATTTTGATCAGAAGTCCCAAATTTTCTACAGCAATGGGATCATGTCCCTACCTACAAGTTATCGAACAAGATGGTACCTACATACTTTAGTTAAGTGTAAATAAACTATATTAAAAAGTGTTTTGAATTTTCTTAAAAAATGCGAAGAAACTTTTTCCCCAACCTATTAACTCTGTCTGCGTGTTACGTTTCACCCCTACAGCTTGACACGCGAGAAGATCATGTCCTGGAACAACACATACTAAAGGATACTTTGTATTCCAGGAGTGGTTCCCTTGAGACACAGTTTAAAAACGACATTCAATTAACACAAAAACGTAAATGTGTTAGTAAATGACATAATAATAGACGACACGTGGGGCAGTTCGCTCAAACCGCAACGGGGACATAATTATTTGAACGTCGAAAGTTATAGTAGATTATGCACCCAGGGGATAAAGCAGTGTCTTGTGTCACGGGCGTCGTATTGAATCTCGAACGCAATAAAGGATTCGGGAGTTAACTCCCGAGCGCAGCGAGGGAGTTTAGAGTTTAACTCACGAGCGAAGCGAGGGAGTTAATACAAGAATCCTGAATGCAGCGAGGGATTCAAGCTAGCCCAAGGCAAAGACACCTTTATCCCCGAGGAGGGTACTCTACTTTTCACACCTCCTGTTAGAAAATAAGAAGCCATAACATAATACAAAAAACAAAGTATTTTAAACAAACACTAAGTAGAGATATGTGTTTAGAACTATACTATATACTTAAAAAAAGTTCCGCGCCTTTTTTGCGTTCCACTCGGTATACCTACCACATAGCAGCCACGACCAACTCCATTTTCTTTTACTTAAATATCGAACGACCATAAAACCGAAACTTAAAATATCATGCTTTATGTTTATAATGTAGCTTACTAATGGCAAAAGAAAAAAAAATCGCTTGAGTAGGTTTTGAGCCAAATCGTAAAAAACAAAATATATTTCCTTTCTTTAGAATATTATATAAGAATAGACTTAGACAGGACGCAAAGACCCACCTACTCTTTTGCTTTGCTTACTTTCTCCGATCTGCCTATTATAATCCATAACCATTCGAATCCACGCCGAAACGAAAGAACAATGGCCACTCGGCTAACTCGCTTGGACTAGTAAAATCTAACAAAACGTTACTTAATAAAACATAATATTAATGTCGTTTCGTTCGCCTATATAAATATGGGTAGTATTTAAACGCAAATCAAAAAATATCCTTTTTCTATGCCATAAGATTCCGAATTCCCATCAAAATTACTGATTGCACAGCAAAATATTCAACTCAAAATATCACTAAACACACTACAATTTATTTTCGCAGCGTACAACGATTTTTCCTAAAGCAAAAGCTTTTTCATCAATGCACAGCTAATAATCTTATATCTAATAGACCTATCCAAATCGAATAGACCTAGCCAAACCTTAAAATATTCTATGCATGGTTGATGATGGGCTTGGTCGACGGAGCTCCTACTTCTGTGTGGTTTATAAAAAAATAACCACAAAGGGGATGGCGGGGTCTATTCGCTCGCTTCGCTCGCTCACACGACCCCACCATCCCCTTCTAACCTAACCTATCCGAGTCGGAGTGCCCTAAAGTCCCGATTGCATCCAGTTTCTCCTGATATAACAACCGTTACATACCCAATGTCGAGTCAAAGTTAGTTATTTTGCTATGAAATAATATTTCATAGCAATGGAAAATTTGCTGTGCAATCAGTATTTATGCTATATAATATGTAGTATTTTTGTACAAAAATAAATCTGTATTGCATTATGAGGAAAAAAGTAATGTCATATTGATGTATGATTTCGAATTATCTGCAGTTTGAGTTTTGTTAAACATTTAGTTTATTTGTAGTGAAGTAAGTTATTTGATGTAAAAAAGAATATAAATGATGAGTACGTATTGATAGGCGATTATTTATTTGATATGCAATTTATAATACCCCTATAAATATAACTGAGTACGGCCTTCAATATATTTTTAAAAGGTCGGAGAATCAAGAAACTATGAAATATAGGTATTTTAGAGGTTATGTTTACGGTGTTTTTGGTTGCTCCTTCGTTATTTGACACTGACTTCCGAAATTAAAGTTATTTTGTACTGTGTAGTGTTTTTTTTGAAGTCGGTTTCTTTTGTGAAAAAGTTTTTTATTTTCTACTTTCTAGTGGTACCCCACACCTAACAACACCACTGCAAAGCAAAAATATGCAATTTCGTATGATTTTTCTACATATTTTTCCAGCTATTTGGATTTAAAAACCAAACTGCTGAACCGATTTTAATGGGACCAATCGAGAAGTATACCCTTTCACATAAAACAAGAATTTTTCAAATCGGTTTATAAATGACGGAGATATGCCTCCTCCTTTTTTTGAAGTCGGTTAAAAAAACAAAATAACAATTCTTCGAACCGAAGAATTAAAATAGTTCGTGAAGGGGAATGCTACAAAATAATAAATCCTTATGATAAAACTATAAAACATGTTTTACTTCGATTAAGAATACTTGCTTTTTTTAGCTAGAATGTAGTGTTCCCTAAATGACCCTCACAAATCACTGCGTATCCTTTCGGGACGGAGTCACAATATAAATATGGAGTCGCATGGTTGTGAACAGTTGCAGGTGCCTAATGTCGATTCGTTAGAGATTCCGCTTCAACTGCAGCAGCTTACTCTAATTATTTCCAGCAAACTTCAACGACGGCTTCCTGGACTACAGCATCACCCAGTTCTGGTGGAACGACACTCCCAACATCGACCAGACCAACCGCATCACGCCGCGGTACAACTTCATGAGCACGCCCTACGGCCACGGCAAGTTCGTGGGCGGCGACGGCGTGGTGGACGACGACGCAGCAGACACCCCGCCGGAGCCGACGATATCTTTTAAAGAAGTTAAGACGTTCACGCCATTCCCGAACATGACACGCGTGTCCTTCCCGTTCTCCGTGGACAAGTACACGGTGGTGGGCCCCTCCCTCCATCCGCGCCCGCCTCCCATGCCCTCTCCGTGGCACATCAACTACCCCGGTCTGACTCCTCCTCCGAACTTCCCGGCAGACTACAGATATCCCACAGTATTCCCGACAATGCACGACCCTACCGAGTATTCTCCGTCGGTCACGGGCCCGACTCCTCGGAGACCGTCGTTCTCGTTGCCCTCCGTGTCCCGTCCGCAGCTGACGTATCCGAAGCTGTTCGCCACGAGCTCGATGATGACGATGTCCCCGCCGGCGGGCGGGCCGGGTGGAGGCCGCGCGACCACCACTCCGGAGCCGGAGACGTCCCCGGTGTCGTGGGATGCGGCGTCCGCGTACGTGAAGCTGTGGAAGGACAAGCTCGCCTCTGACGCGTCAGCCGGTACCACTCCGCTTAACATGGTGCCCAGGCTCCGGGGAATCTTTCATTATGATCACACAAGTAAGAATCAACAAGTTTTTCATTGACAATCTCTCCCCCCCTGCTTTCTATTTTTGCTTGTAAGTAATTACTACTTATATTATAAGCACGTACTTATAATAGTACAAAGTAGTAAAATACGGGATTTAAAGTTATAATATCCTGACTATAATCAGAATAGAATAAATAATACAGATTGTGTTTGATCAGCTTTAAGAAGTATTCAGGAAATCAAAAGCGAAATCCAAAGGTTCTTGTACCTAAACAATGAAATGTAAAAATATAAATAAAATTAAAGAACAAAATAATACAAAAATGTACACATCACACACCTGAGTCTACTTTATAAATTAGTTGAAATCTGGTAAGTTTTGACACATAGCTTGTATATATAAAAACAGGATTTTTGTTTTTTTTTTGTCACTTAGACCCTTTAGATCTTCAAACCCTTCAATTGTCATAAACCTGAACCCATTAAGAATGTTACGTACGTAACTAACAGTGGCATTGTAAAGTTCAGTCAAGGTTTAACTAAATGTCTGCAGTGTAAGACGGTTAAAATGCCACCACTCTGTGTCAATCAAACTCCACAAAAACAAATTTATAAATTTTCAGCATCAGCCGAAGAGTTACCACTGGCCCCCAGACGAGTTTCAAATATAAGTCGAAGAGAGTTCAAGAAGAGTCAGAAGGTCACAATGGACGCTAGGTCAACTAAAAGAAACCAGGCAACATCGTATGACCCTGACAACCTGGCTGAAGAAACAATGAAACACACCCAGACGCGTAGAGCTGCTACCGTGACGTCACAGGACTCTGATCTTCTCAACAAGTCGATGGCAACCGTTAAGGCTATGAACACTGACGATGGCGATGATATCAAGGAAATATGACAAAGAAATGACTGTTAATTTTAAATATTTGTATTGATTTATCATAAAAGACTAAGTAATAAATTGTGTGTGTCAGCTCCGACACACGACTGGATCTTACTGCACTTCACTTCATAGTAGAAACTCCTTGTAACACCAAAGTCAGAAAATATAATAAATTAAATATTATATACAAAAGAACGTAACGCCTCACTTTTAGCTAACGCTCAATTTTACTCCTTATAAAACTTTCATACCGAGGGCTAAATACCGAGACTCCTCCGTGCCTCAAACATGACCCGGCTGACATTTTAGTATTTTTGACAGTTGTTACGGATAGTCAAAAGCCAAATAGGCACCAAGGGCCAGTGACACCAGTGTTGCCAACGGGGAGTCGTGATAGCTAGTTCATTCCATCTTGATTGGTACTCCCCTACTTCTTCTAAACTTGTTTGTCCAAAAATCATTATCCATAGCATGTTTACTACAAACTTCAGAAACCATAATGTTCAAAAATTCGAATTTCTGTGGCGCGTCTTTTATTGCCGTGCGATAAAATCCCATTCAATGCCACGGCATTATTTTAAAGCATAGCAATTTATGTCGTATTTCTGTAACAGTACGGTTGAATGTCCATTAGTAAAAATTAAAATCCCTTGCAATGCCGTCCCGGTCTGCGTAGGCCCTCACGCGTTCGGCATCCCTGCTGACTTTTGCAACTGGATTTTCAACTTCTTTTAGGTTCTTAAGGATTCGTTTTTTAATTTGTAAATAATAATTAAAATAAATGGTACCTGTTCATAAAAGTAGTCTTTAAATGGATTATGAAATAGACTTCATGAGTCATCGTGATTCCTATAGATTAGTATGCAGGTTTAGGTGTTACACTCAGATGTAACGTAATGCAGGTACAGACTGCGTTCTTACGCGTACTTCTGTAATAATGTATTTGACAGTGTTGTACGAAATTAAACACTTTTAACGTCAAAGTACCTACCCCTTGTAATTGCTTTCATTAATATTTACAACATAAAATGATATTTGCAATTGAGTGTTTCTCCTTTCATTTTTAAACAACTTCGTTATTTACGAACCTATTTTTAACCGACTTGAAAAAAAAGGAGGAGGTTCTAAATTCGATTGTTTTTTTGATGGGTACTGGAGATGAAGGTTGAAACTCATCAATGGATAGGAATAATTTAAACCTCAAATTTTACTGTGGTATAATAAGCATAGCAAAGCCATTCCGATATTGACGTTAACAACCGAAATAAATAAATATAGCTTTTATGGAACGTTACAGACGAAACACTGATTTCCATTTACAACTTGGTGGTCACACTGTTTCAGCTTTATAGTGTTACTAGCACTTCGCCCGCGACTTCGTCCGCGCGGTTTTAGTAGGTACTCCACAAACTTCAACGCCCCCCCTATACCCCCTTATAAAAGTTAGTTTTGGAAAATTAAGCACAACGATTTTCAATAATTACATTTATAACTTAGCCATTTCTCCTTATTCTATGGTCTCAGGTTCAGCGCAACTGTTCACCCCGTTCACCCCGTCAGGAGTTGATTATGCAATAATTGTTAGGTACATCTGTTTCAATAATCCCATTTTTAGTTCGTTCATAGCATTCGGACGTAAATTAAAGCAAGCAATAATGTCCTCCCCTAAAAACTTGCTGCAACCCCTGCTTCACCCCTTATTATGTATGTAGTTTATTTGAGAAAAATCCAAACATTTGTTATTCTTATTGTTTTATCGAAACCATTTTCAACTTCATCGGACCAAGCATTGATATGATTCTTCCCAGTTCGCTCAAGCCGCGACATTTTTCTTACTCCGAGCATGTTTATTACCGTCGTAACTTTTGAACGAAAGGTCCGATTTGAATAATTTAAAGTGTAATTTACACGGACATAATCAAACTTTATTATCAAACCATTTAATTGGATAAGGATTAATATCATGATATCGAAATCACCATTTTTTCATATCACCAAGGATTTGCTTGAATAATTAGAACAAAAAGCGGTCATGGTGACTTAACCATAATAGTTAGACATATGGTATCGCGGACTTTTTTGTAGACATTGATGACTTCTATAAAACTGTAGTACATCACTTTGCTCTATTGTCAATAGATTCCGCAGCGTACGCGATATAAGGATTTTTTCTCACACCTTGGGTTACATTATCGAAGTTTTCATACGGATCCCTAACTTTTTTGAAAATATTCTATAGCCTATGTCCATCACCTATAATGTAGGATTCTACTGGTGAAAGAATTTTTCAAATCGGTCCAGTAGTTTCGGAGCCTATTCATTTCAAACAAACAAACAAACAAACAAACAAACAAACAAACAAATCTTTCCTCTTTATAATATTAGTGTAGATCAATGAAATTACAGTAATATTTTTATTTAAATTAGAAATAAAAATTATGCTTCCGGGAGTTTTATGACTTAATAAAAAACTTTGTAAGTTTGTATTCAATAAAATGAGAGTGTGCACTTGTTTTCTGCTGCTTCGAATATTTGGAAATTATTTTTGTATGTTTGTTTTAAACCCAGTTTTTATTAAAAGTGGAGTCATTTTAAGACGGGTGACTATATAACATAGGAATCAATCGGCCTGCCTCTTCCGTACAATGTTGGGGTCGAACTCTCCCGGTCCCTACTAGTGTTTACATGGCGCGGCTGCCTATCTGTCCTGTACAAACCAGTGACTGGGTACCACGAGATCCCTTGGCGGGACTGGTGTCAGTTTTTTGACTTCTGACAATCAGTAACGACTGTTAAACAGCTACCATTGACAGCTGAGATCAACAGCTCAACGTGCTTTACGAGGCAGATAATTTATTGATGGTAATAACAACATTATGATGGTAATAGCAACATTCTTGAAATATTTTTCAGCTTACACACATTCTTCTGCGCCGAACCCACCGAGAGATAACAAGAGAAGCGTCAACCTCGCGCTCGAAACCGTTCTCGAGTTCAACGAGAAAGACAAAGCAAGCGACATCAAGTTCCTAGACAACGTACAGAACTTCATCACAAAAGTCAAAACTGTTATTGGCAAAAACAGCAATGTTAAGACCGGCTTCCGACGCGACTTCAAAGCGCCGGCAGTCGACACCTTCACCGGTTTCATTCAGGAAGTCGTCAACATACTCAACACTTGCGACAATGCAACTTTCACCAATTTCTTTAAGATTTTAGACGAAGAAATCAGGAAATATCACTACAGAGGATGCAAATTTTACGAACTGACAGAGAATAATGAAATCAGGAAGCTCATCGCCGCAAAGCTAGACTTGATGAAAAGGACACCAGCTTCTGTTATGAAATCTAACATCAACACACTCTTAGTAAATAATCTAAACTATGACAAAAATATAAAAGAAATCTTCGATTACATCAATTCTTTATACAGACAGGATGCTAAAGGAAAGTTTCAAAAAGTTTTAACCGAACTGGAGTTGCATAGCAAGTCGAACTCACAGTCTAACACTCGTTTGGGTGAGATTATCAAAAATGGCGTCCGCTCCATTATTTTCGATCACTACACGAACTTAAATACTAACGTTAGACGAGATGTCAAACAGAAAATAGAAACTTTTTGGAAGCAATTCAACGGAAATAATCCGTCAAAGGGTAACACATCACATGCTGAGACATTTGGCAACATCATGAACGAAGTTAAAAAGACCAAACTTGTTTCAAGAAAACTTACCGCCGATACCGAATTAAAACAGTCTGATCATAAAAATGTGGGGACGAAGCGAGATGATGTAAAACATGACAGTAAACGAAAAAAACATACGAGAAAAGACACCATCAGCGGACCTGCCAAGGTTCAAGACAAAGGCAAAAGAGTACCATCTCCTCAGCATACTAGTTCTACAATCCAACAAAAAACCAAAACTTTCTTCGACGTTCGTCAAGAACAATCAAACAGTTTATCGAGCAATTCATTAGAGTTTTATCATCAGCCGAGAGAAAACACACGGAAAAATAAGGCGATACACTTAGAAAAAAATTCAAAGAAAACATTGACGAATTCAAGAAAGAAATCAGAGAAAATCGAAGCCGTGAATCCGATGATAAGAAGCCCTACACACAATACAGTTCAGAATATATGGATAGAGGAGTCAACGGGCAGACTGCCTAAAGAAGTACTCGATAAACTTTCAATTAAAGCCAGAGGACATAACACGACTAAAGCTGCAAGCAAACATGCTACTGAGCATAACAAGAAATATGGTAAAGGCCGAAAAATTTGGCATGGTAAAATGCATGAACCAAACCATGATACTAAGCGCATGACAAAGCACCGGTTGAAGTATGACTCGCAGCATGAGTCCAGGCAAGGCCCGAAAAAGAGTCCAGTTAAAAATAAAAAAGTGAACACAGACCACAGGTCAGAACCTTTTAATTTAAAGCTGCATCAGTATAAGAAACGTATGGGGCCGATGAGAGTGGGATCAAAGTAAGATTTACTATTACTTCATTTAATTACACTTTTGTTTATTCAATTAATTTGCTCCGTTACGGTGACTTCTTTTCTTCTGTGTGTGTCTGTGACAGCTGCTTTATGTTTTTATTTTCATTGCAATAGGAAACCGAATGGGTGGGACCGAAAACTGATATATGTGTTATACAATACTCTTTTAGAAGGGAGTCTTTATAAAAGAGTTTTATCTAACACATAATTCAGTTTTGTATTCTTTTCATAATTTTAAGCCCATTTTTTCAGAAGTACCAGGATGTACTTCGGTGTGCCGCTTCGCAAAGGCGTCCTCTATCAACTATTCCTGTTTTGCAGTTTCTTACCTATGAAGGAAAATGTACCGCCCCAGCCTATCTGAAATAAATCAAGTTATGCAAATGTTACAGGAAAATAAATTGTGGTCTCTATCGAGCACAGTTTGCGTTTGTGTTCTATTTAGCCCATTGCAAGTCTTCGTAGTCGAACACCAAAACTGATCTAAAAATAGAACTGATTGCTAACAATTGTATTGCTTTATTATTTCCAGTCAGACCGATCGATCGACCTCAGATGCCTCAAAAACGCTGAAGTTTTTAGACGTTTCAGATGATCTTAAGATATCTTCAAAATCAGGTAAAGCAATTAAACCTCCTCGAAGTACTGCTGCAGCTACGAGACTAGCTGGTCCTTCAAAAGATAAAAGAATGAAATATGATGCAGTCCAACATATGAAGGCAACTCGACGAACCTCAAATGACCTGGAGCCACCAAAGCAACTGTCCAAAAAGAATAAAACATTATCACGGAAATCTGGAACGCAGTTTGTGAAAAGTTTAGAACAGCCGTCATCGTCCAGTGAGGGTATGACCGTAGAGCAAACGGAAATAAGTCACGACAAACCAGCTGAAACTCAATCTCAACTAAAAGTAACCAGCTTAGAAAAAGACCTTTATCTCATCAGAAAAGTCAAAAATCTTGAAAAAGAGATAAACGAAGTCAAAAGTAGAATTAATAATAAAACTGAAGTTAAGCTCAGAGAGCCAACAGATAACAAAGAAAAGCGTAGCCTTTCTGAAACTAAGACAGGATCAGATGACAATCACGATCCCAAGATAGACAAATTAAAGATGGCAGGAACAGTAGATAACAAAACTAAGCTTATTAATATAAACAAAGACGTTGAAGAAGTAACTTCTAAATACAACGACGTAAAAGATAACAGTGAAAGTGGTAAAGTAAATAATGCTGACGTAGTGATAGTAAGAGCACTTCAGCAAAGTACTGAACCAAACAAATTAAAACGCAAACTCTCTAAAACTATGCCTAGATCACTTGTCAACAAGTCTATCATTGATTCTATATCCAGGCAAGACAGGTTAGAGATAGGACAAACTGCCGACAGTAAAAATGGGTCAGTAATTGATAACACATACGTTCAAAATTTAGTTTCCAAATACAAAAAATTAATGGAAGTTCTTGAAAAAGGAAAAAGTAAAATGATTGCTAATGCTGATGTTGAGAAAGTGATGGAAATTATCAGTGACTTTACAGTAACAGAAACTGCAAAAACAACAAAGGATGTTTTGATTGACTCTGTCAAAGACAAAGATTCTAAAAACACAGTTAAAGGTAAAGAGTCTGAAACATTTTTCAAATCAGAAATAAACTTAACTCCTAATGAATTTATGGACACAAAAGAAAAAGCAAAGGTGACAAGGTTAGCTAATTATCAAAAAGATATAATCGATAAAGACAAAAATTCTAAAAACAACGAAACCACAGACGAAGTTAAAACCAGACCTAAGACAAAACAAATCAGTTACTTTAATAGTGATCAAGACAGATTATTAAACATGTCAAAAACTGCAAATAAAAAGAAGGAAATTTTGAATAAATACGTTTCAGTCAGCACAGACAAAGATAAAATGCCCGAAACTGTTTTCAGATCAGATGTGAACTTAATCACTAATGATTTTAAGGATAAAACCGAAACTGCAAAGGTGACAAGGATAGCAGATAAAAAAACGGATATGAATGAAAAATACACATATTCTAAAAACGATGAAAAAAAAGGTAACGTAGAAAACGAAAAAAGTAGAAATAATGTAAATGCTGATGTTGTGAAAGTAAAAAAACTTCAGCAAAGAACGGAGCCAAACAAAGTTATACGTAAACTCGCTAAAGCTAAGCCTAGACTACTTGTCGACAGCTTTACTAAACCTGGGGTAGAAGAAATCAAGGTTCCAGGATTTACAACTACAGGTGTGTTTAAAATGAAAAACACCTTCTTCCAAAGTTTAGCTGCGGTCGAAGAAACTGACAAACCAACAACCAACCCAATCCAAAAGATCGTAACTATTCCTACAAAGGATGTTGAAAGGATGTTCAAAGAGTTTGAGCAAAGGAGGAATAAATTATTAAAGATGTCAAGCAATCAATCTAATAAACACCTTAAAGTCAGCGAATTAACCAAAGTAAATAATTTTAACCAAGGAGTAAAGCCCAACGCTAGCCTTCCATCAGATGTAAACGACAGCTCCAGTGATGTTCAGGATAAGACAGAGAAAACAAAGGTTATAGAAACAGTAGTCAGAAAACCGGGTAAAATCGAGAAAGGCCAAATTTTTAACACAAAAGAAAAAACAATCGATAACGATTATCAATCCATAGCAGTTACTAAAGAACAGTTACCAATCATGAAAGAAGAAAGGAAAACAGAAGTAACTCTCAATATCGGTGGCGTTACTCCTGGGATGATGAAATACCGTGCCGTTGATGACGCCTCAAGAAGTGCAGAAGCTGAAGTAGAATCAAGTAGTGCACTGACGACCACAGAGACGATCACTAGAGCTGCAATGACTGCGGTTACCACTTCTACCACTTTACAGTTATCAACAATAGAGGTATTTTTACCAGGTGCTACACTTTCTCAGTCACAGTTCGCTTGAAGGACGGTACACCACTGTAAATGTTAGGGAGAACAATGGAAGTAAAGGAGAAAAAAAAACATTTGACGAAAGTTCAAGGTGTCAAGTATCATCTTTCAATGCGTCAAAATCATCATCTCATCTGCCTACCTCTTCCCAACTATTATTATTGAGGTCGACTTCCTGTCAAACCAGATTCAGTGACATAAGTATCAGTATTTTATGTAGCTTCAAAACCATAATTATTATGTATTAAATTATTCTCAGTGCGTTTATAATTGTTTTGTTCATCCGACCCATCGCTATCCCTTGCTAACTTCCTAGCGACGCGCGACGCGCTAACTCGAGGCCGAGGTATGATGCATTTTTAGAATGTACTCGTTGAATGCTGAAACGCTAGGATTGGTTTACATATTTTTGCAATTTTATTTCTTATTATGTTTTAACTTTTTAAGGTAATAAAAAAGTTATGGGTGATTCTTTGAACATGTGCATATCACGCGGCTCTAAATAATTATGTTATGTTCATAAACGTTCCTGAAATCTCATCACCATTCGCGTCCTATGTGGCAGAATAAACGTGTTTTCTTTCTTTTCTTTTTTCTTTCGATGCCAGGGGCTTCATCTTCTGTTGCGGTGGCTGGGGCGTTAGGTTTGCCTCTTCCTTCACTAGCATTACTGCTTCGCAAAAGGAGGTGACTGCTCTTATTGCCTCCTCCGTCCATGGATTGAACCCGGTCGCCGCCGCCGATCGCCTCGACGAGGACACGGCGGTGTTCCACCCAAGCATGGCAAACCTGCACCGTATCCTCCGGGCGATCCTCACAGTTATAACACCCGAACGTGTCCTCCCGCCGAATCTGAAACAGGTAGTTCCCGAAACAACCGTTTCCGGTGAGTACCTGCGTCAGGCGGAAGGTGAGGACGCCGTGGCGCCTCTCAAAGAGATCACTCATCGCCACAATACTGGCGTATTCAGCGCTGGGTCGCGGCAGCAGAGCTTCGCCCCGGCGTAGCGCCTCCACGCGCCATGCGTAAACGTGCGCGATGGCTCTCGCCTCCAGATCCCATGGTGGCAATCCGGCAAGAATAGCCGGAGACAGTTCAGATTATACGATCAAATATGAAACGTCCACCGTACAAGTCATGTTTCATCGCTACTCACTGGTACCAAACTAACGTGACTGTAACTTGTGCTTCCTGGACTACGTTTTAATGCCCACTTGCCGCATGGACCCCGTTGGTACGGGGTCCATGCGGCAAAAAAAGAAAAGATGAAGAGGACTTTGTTGTCGCCACGCCCTCGATGCCACCGTCATATAGGTATACACATTTCATAGTCATAACATGACACAGCTATGTTACTCCTACATCACAGGAGGCTTGCTGACTATCGAGGAACTCAGATATTGCACAAAGAAGGCTCAATGCACTTGTCTGACCTAGACGCCTGGCAGTCTTAGCTGTACATGCATGTACTCAACCTTTAAAACGATCATAGCTAAAATCTTAACTTAAAACACGTTAGCGTTGAGATGAAAAACAAATGAAACAGCTGTACTTTTTCGTCAACATTTATTATTGGATTCTGCCAATTTTTCATTAAAATATATTACTGTGAGTTTTATAAATAGTTCAATATATTTAGGGTTTCGACTAGACAACACCGTGGCAACTTTGGAGGCACATTCAATATTACTTATTATCTTAGACCTAACAGCTAGATATATTCACAACATAATTATGTGAAGGGCTGGCTTCATCCTACTGCTGGCTCCATGGCACTGTTCTCGGTTTCACTGCTTGACACTTTGAGCTTACATACAATATCAAACACCTATGTAACCTACCCCTCCTTCTTGAGCTCATTCTTTACTTCTGGCTTCACTTCTACACTCTCACTCTTTACATCAGTGTTCACTTCACTCTTCTCCTTATTCTCAATCTTTTCAACATCGATGGAGCTCCTCGACAGCTGTCTCAGAATATTCTCAAAGATTCGTGGAGCACTTTTCGTATTTGGAAGGGAGATGTCAGTTTGCGTCGTGGCTGTCTCGCATCTCTTTTCTTCTTTCACCTCGAGGGGTATGGCCGTCTCTTTCAGGGGTAGTGTCATGGTCTTCTTCTTGGTGGTGAGTTCGGGGTCGTCAGTGGCGGCTCGGCGGTCGATGGCGCGGGTAAGCACGGACCCCAGCAGGTGCGCGCACTTGATGATGTTCTGCGTCTCGCGGGGCGTGAGGTGCAGGCCCTGGCTGCGGATGATGTTGTTGATCGCCTCCATGTTGTCCGGAGAGCGCTTGCGAGAGCCGTCCGAGAATTCTGGAAGTGATGTATAATTTTAAACGTTTAGCAAGTTCTTTAAATAACGCATGAGCACTTTGGCAATAATAATTAAGTATGAAATCATTATGGCTGAAGATTTAATCTTTAACACAAATGTAGCGAGTCAGACGTGCCGCGAAGCCTGCAGCGACTAACGACCAGTTGTCGTAGCCATAGTCAGAATTAACTGGAGCTGTCATTTTCTATGGTGACACTCAATGAGTTACTTGGTTTGTATGGACACTGCTGACACATATGACGTGCGTACCACAGTCGGGGTGCACGCCGCAGGTGCAGTAACGTATGACGTACTGCACGCCGCGGGTGCAGTAACGTATGACGTACTGCACGCTGCGGGTGCAGTAACGTATGACGTACTGCACGCTGCGGGTGCAGTAACGTATGACGTACGTACCCCAGTCGGGGTGCACGCTGCTGGTGAAGTAACGCATGACGTACGTACCCCAGTCGGGGTGCACGCTGCTGGTGAAGTAACGCATGACGTACGTACCCCAGTCGGGGTGCACGCTGCTGGTGAAGTAACGCATGACGTACGTACCCCAGTCGGGGTGCACGCTGCTGGTGAAGTAACGCATGACGTACGTACCCCAGTCGGGGTGCACGCTGCTGGTGAAGTAACGCATGACGTACGTACCCCAGTCGGCGGGGTCTACGCTCTCGGTGCGGTAGGGTGTGGGGCAGCGGTCGTAGAAGCGCTTGACGGGCGCGGAGGGCAGCGAGTTGTTGTAGTTGGCCCAGAAGGCGCACCACTCGCCGTCCAGCGCGTCCCCCGCGCCCCCCGCGCGCGGTGCTCCGGCCTCGCTGCACTCCGCCCAAGTGCTCACGCAGCAACTGCAAGGAGAGTTGGACCAGGTTATTTAATCTTAATTAGAACAAAACATCCTCCCACAAAGATTTTTTTGATTATTGATAGGCACGCGCTTGACCACTATCTCACGTGAAGGTAAGCGATGATGTGGTCGAAGATGAAGCACGCTTGCCTAGAAGTAACCTATTCAGTCTCGACTTAAAGACTCCTAGTTTTAGCTATCAGGAAACAAAGACTCTGGCAGGGAATTCCACTCCTTAGCTGTACGCACAATTAATGTGTTGCTTTGTGTTTGTTGTTCAAAATTAAACATAAAATACTATTGTTTAATGCACAAATTACTCAATAAGCTTACTTTTACTCCGTACTGGTTGCTGTGGGTCGTGTTGGAGCAACACGCACCGACGCAAACATCATGCAACACAACGGTACCAAGGCGAACACATTCTTTAGCAATCCAGCAAGGGTGGTGGAGAGATTACATGACAGGTGCATACATAGGTATGTCTAAAATAACAATTTTAAAAGAAAAAAAAACAAAAGAAATAAATACGATGCGTGCGTTGGCATAAAATTAACAGAAGTAGAGCAAGCCATCGTCTCGTGTACCTAGACAGCTGCAGATCCTGGCTGCGAGGCGACAGCGCTAGCTGCGAGGCGTGCGCGGGGAGCGTGCGCGGGGAGAGCTCCGCCGAGGACTGCCCGGAGTACTCCGGGGACACCGACGAGTAGTCCAGCTCGGCTGTGCCTCTGGGAGCCAGTGAATATACAGTGAACATGAAGCAACACGGGAAAACACAAGGAAACGGAAGCATACAGATTGAAGTAAGTAATTATAATAAAAAATATGTCCATGTTAGATTTCATCGGTGAACTTAGCGAAAGGAATCAGAAGTAACATTTATTACACTAGAAAGAATTAGTAAAGAAGGAAAAGAGAGGAAAGGGAAAGAAAAGACGAAAAGAAATAGATAAAAGCAAAGCAAGAAAACATGAACGAAAGGAAAGCCAACCGCAGCACGAGAGGGACAAGACAACACTAAATGTTGAGTTAATGAGCAGAGCGCCAGCTCACCTGTAAGGACTGCTAGTACTCGTCGAGGTGTTGAACACAGAACTGTCCCGGCTGCTTGTGAGGCTCTGCTTGGTGGAGTGGTCGAGCGAGTGCTGCGCGCGCCGCGTCTCCACGCGCTGCGAGTGCAGCTGGCTCTGCAGCGACGCCGAGCGCGGCTTGCCCCGCACGCGCCCGGCGGCGGGGGCGGGGGGGGTGGCCGGCGTCGCGGGCGTCGCAGGGGTGGGCAGCGGGGTGGACGTCGCGAACTTGTGCCGGATGCCGTACTTGGAGTTCGTGTCCTCGAAGTCTGATACCTGGAGGAGGCAATTACGTTGCATTATAGAATATGAGTTACTACATAGTTGGTGCATGTAACTGCGTCCGTATACATGTCAGCTAGACTTCATTCAAAGTTCCCATTTCCCCTCTTGAAGTTGAAATTCCCAAAAATCCTTTCATAGAAGATGAGAGTGCCGTTATAAAATAAAAGTATATTCCGAATTTCAGCTTTTTCGACTTCATAGATAGTTACGGCTGAGTGCTGAGTGGTCAGTCAGGACTAACGCTTTGTGAATGACACGTGATCTCAGGAACATTACACTTTCTGTAGGTGGGTACAAAACATTTAGGTTCTAGCACTGTAGGCATTTCAGCAGAAGATAAGGTGTAAACTATAAGCAGATAGAGTTGTAAATAAATAACCAGCCAAGTGCCGACTCGGACTCTCACACAAAGGGTTCCGTACCATAAACCGAAACAATTTTCTGTTTCTTGAATGGGGGCTCCCATACAAGAAACACGTTTCTTGCGTGGGGGTTCCCATACAAGAAACGTGTTTCCTTTCATTTACATTTTATATTTATTTTTTTTGTTATTTCTTGCTATATCGGTACTATGAAAACTACCTATTACGGTTCTTGAGATACATCCCGCTGGCAGACAGAGCGGATACAGCAATAGGGTTGGGGGAGAGCAGCGCGGGTCTTGGGGGAGAGTTTCGGGGGTCCGCTTGAAGACCTCCGACAGCTTGCGGCTCCGCGTCCACTGTACATGACTCTAGTGACACTCACTTGTGACAGGTCGAGAGACATGTCCTCCTCGAGAGTGGTCTCGTGGTGCGGGCTCTTGGGGGAGTGTCGCGGGTTCGCTTGGAGAACTCCGACAGCTTGCGGCTCCGCGTCCACTGTACATGACTCTAGTGACACTCACTTGTGACAGGTCGAGAGACGTGTCCTCCTCGAGAGTGGTCTCGTGGTGCGGGCTCTTGGGGGAGTGTCGCGGGTTCGCTTGGAGAACTCCGACAGCTTGCGGCTCCGCGTCCACTGTACATGACTCTAGTGACATTCACTTGTGACAGGTCGAGAGACGTGTCCTTCTCGAGAGTGGTCTCGTGGTGCGGGCTCTTGGGTGAGTGTCGCGGGTTCGCTTGGAGAACTCCGACAGCTTGCGGCTCCGCGTCCACTGTACATGAATCTAGTGATACTCACTTGTGACAGGTCGAGAGACGTGTCCTCCTCGAGAGTGGTCTCGTGGTGCGGGCTCTTGGGGGAGAGCGGCGCGGGCGCAGGTGGTAGGGGAGCTCGCTTGGACACCTCTGACAGCTTGCGGCTCCGCGGCGCCACGTCTACTGACGGCCGCCGGTGGTACGAGCCCGGGAGAGAGTTCGCTCGGTCCGTCCTGGAGACAAAACGGTTGCATGGCTGTGTCAAAGCACTGTAATGTTATTTATTAAACACAGGATGTAACTGCAATATAGATACTCTTCTTTCGTTTCTTCTTTTCGAGTCGATGGTGAACTCCTTAGATTTTTTCGGCAATTGCAGCGTCGGCGTCGGTGGCATTCATCAGATCCCCCATAGTACAGGTGCATGGGCACTTGGGGCTCTCCAACAAGAGTAATAAACAACAAGACTAATAAACAATAAGACTAATAAACAACAAGACTAATGTTGTGATGTATTCAGTTCACCGTAGTAGATGTGAGCCTATTTAGTAATAGCTAGGTATATGTCATATAAAAATATTTAAGAAGCATGTTATAAAACGAATAACTAGTCGCTCAATACACTTACAGTGGAACACACGTCTTTTCATTCAAAAATCCCATACAAAGTAAAGTGAACCTTATTACATTCAACATATGGTCGTATTCGAGCCGAATACAGCAACTACGGAGCGATTAACATCGGGTCGCTTGGACAAAAGAACCGCATTCCACAGCGATAAGGATTCGTAGAAAAAAACACCTCGTTCTAATGAATGGATTGCTATGAATATGTTTTTGCAACTAAGTTATTAGTGCTTCGACGGAACATTAACAAGTTTACGAACATTTTTGATTGAAGATTTAAGTTTAAAGTGAAACAACAGTAATGAGTACTAACAAAGATCAACAGCAATATCTTGCTGTCTTGGAAGATGGTGCTAATTTACTACGAAAAACGCAAACAAACTTAAAAAAGTGTCCAAAAACTAGACTGACAAAAGGTTACATAGAAGCACGTGTGAAAATTATTGATGAGTATTGGATGTCATTCAAGAACGCTCATGACGGGTTAGTTAAGATAACACCCAAAGAACAAAAAGGAATTTTGCCATATTTTTTGAACGAAGAATTCTTTGTTTATGAAGAATTATACAGCTCATTACAAGGTGATTTGAAAGATATGCTTATTTCGTTGACGGAATCGTCACCGATGGATTCCAGAAACTCGAGTATGAACGTAACATATGCATCACAAAATATAGTGCATTTACCAAAAATTGAATTACCCAAGTTTAATGGAAATTATGAAGGATGGCCCACTTTCAAAGATTTGTTTATTTCTTTGGTGCACGAAAATAATAACCTCAGTGATGTACAGAAATTACATTATTTAAAAACAAGTTTGAGTGGAGAAGCTGAGGCGTTATTGTCTCATATAAAAGTGACATCCAGTAATTACCCCACTGCATGGGATGTGTTGAATAAGAGGTATGGTAACAGACGCGTCATATTAAACTGCATCATGAAAAGATTATTTTTCCAGAGGAAGATGACTTCGCAATCAGCCTCCCAATTAAAAAATTTGTTGGATACAACAACAGAATGCCTAAACAATTTGGAAAATTTAAAAATAACAACAGGCTCTTGGGATCAAATAATAATATTTCTGCTAGTTCAGAAATTTGACTCAGAGACACACAGAGGATGGGAAGAACACGCCTATAAGGAGGACAGCGAAGCATTACCTACTTTTAGTGAATTGAAGAACTTCATGGAGTCCAAGTTTCGCACCTTGGAGTTAGTTACCGGCGTCACAACTAACAACAATACAAGAGAGAAACAAGTCAAAGAACGTTCTTATCATGTTGCCACACCAAGTTCAGAAAAGACATGCATCATGTGCAAAGAAAACCACACGCTGTGTCACTGCAAGAAATTTATTGATATGAAATTAGAAGAGCGAACCGAATATGTGAAGAATAAACATTTATGTTTTAACTGTCTAGCACTTGGACACTCAGTAAAGAGATGTAAACTACCAGTGTCTTGTCAGAAATGTCATCGACGTCATCATTCTTTACTACATGAGACTAAGAACACAGAACCAGCGGCTACACCGAGCACCTCACAACCGTTGGCTTCACAGCATGTAGTAGAAGAGAAGGAGGCAGTTCAAGTGAACACAGTGATCGCGTCGCATCATACATCTAGACAAGGCATAGCACTGTTAGCGACTGCTGTAGTAGAAGCAACAAATGAGCAAGGTCATATCATTTCACTACGCGCGCTAATAGACCAGGGTTCTCAAGCTACATTCATAAGCGAGAAAGCGACTCAACTATTGAAACTGAAGCGGCAACCATTCAAGGGAAGTGTTGTAGGTGTGGGATCTTCGAGAACAGAAATCAAACACGTGGTACAGCTTAACATAAGATCACAGTGGGACCATAACTATAGTTTACCGATCCAAGCCTACGTGATGTCGAAACAACTGACCACTAAGATCCCTACCAAAACAATTGTGAATCAATCATGGCCTCACATCGTCGGGCTTAACTTGGCTGATCCAAGTTACTTAACACCTGGTTCTGTAGATCTGCTATTAGGAGTCAAGGAATACGCACAGATTATACAGCCAGATTTAATAAAGGGTCCACCAGGTACTCCAACTGCTCAAAAAACAAACCTGGGTTGGATTATTTTCGGAGATATCTGTGAAAAACCACGAAATGATACCTACCTTGTGATGCATCACCAAATTGACGTAGACGAAATGTTGAAATCAATATGGGAAATAGAGCCTGACAAGGACAGACATTTAACAACAGAAGATAAGATTTGTGAAGATATCTACGAGAAAACAACAACAAGAAATGAGGAAGGAAGGTACATAGTCAAATTACCTTTCAAAACATACAGTCCACTATTAAATGAAACGAGTACAACGTTACAAACACCTGAAGGAAACACAAAGGAGATAGCAAAACAAAGATTCTTGCAACTTGAGCGGAAGTTTAAAAGGTCACCGGACCTGAAAAAGGAATACACAAAAGTCATAAATGATTACATAGAACAAGGACACATGGAGAAGATACCTGAAAGAGAAAAAGAAAAAAGGTCAGTTTACTTACCTCATCATGCCGTAGTTCGTACTGATAAGGAGACCTCTCGGACTCGTGTTGTCTTCGATGCGTCGTGCAAAGGTACAAACAACATGTCACTAAATGAAGAATTGTTGGTAGGTCCGCAGCTGCAAGATGATTTGAGAAACCTTATTATGAAATGGAGAATGAAGTGTGTTTGCTTCATGGCCGATATCAAACAAATGTATCGCCAAATATTGGTGACTCCTGAGGACGCAGATTTCCAGCGAGTTATTTGGAGACCAGATGAGGATAATGATTTCCACGAATACCGTTTGATGAGGGTCACATTCGGTACAGCATCTGCACCGTATTTAGCTGTTAGAACACTTCACCAAACAGCTGATGATGAAGGAAAGGATCAACCACTTGCTGTACAATCCATCAAGAGTAATTTTTACATGGATGACTGGCTTGATGGTGCTGATGATGCCGAAACTGCTACTTCTCTGGCGAAATCTGTCGCCAACATACTGCAAAAAGGCGGTTTTCAACTCACGAAGTGGTCATCAAACGATATTAATTTCATGAAGTCTATAGATGAA
The DNA here is from genome assembly GCA_947386135.1 of Melanchra persicariae. NCBI lineage: Eukaryota > Metazoa > Arthropoda > Insecta > Lepidoptera > Noctuidae > Melanchra > Melanchra persicariae. Next base: position 12,571,755 of record OX376672.1, on the reverse strand, counting down.
GAAAAAAGATCAACCAACGCACATATAGACTTAAATCTCGATGGAACAATAAAGGCATTGGGGATTGTGTGGAACCTGAAAACAGACACATTCCAATACAACCTGAATTTACCAACATCTGAAAGTACTTGTGTTACGAAACGAACAATTTTATCTGACATACAAAGACTTTTCGATCCACTTGGTTGGATTGCACCGAGTACAGTAATGGCAAAAATACTGATGCAGAAACTGTGGTTAGAAAAGGTAAATTGGGATCAAAACGTAAGTGGAACATTACGTGAAGAGTGGAATCAGATAAGATCAGATTTTATTAGTGTGAACGATGTACAAGTGGACAGATGGCTTGGTACAACAGAAACAAACAAAACAAACATACAAATTCACGGTTTCTGTGATGCTTCGATACGAGCTTACGCTGGTGCAGTATATATAAGAACAGAAACTAATGACAAGGTTGAAGTAAATCTCATTGCTGCTAAAACAAGAGTAGCACCCCTGAAAACAATATCCTTACCAAGATTAGAGTTGTGTGGTGCATTACTTCTCTCCAAGCTTATGAAACAAATTGGGTTAGCAATGAAAATTCCAACTTCAGATATGTATGCATGGACAGATTCCTCTATAGTAATAGCGTGGCTACGTGGTGATCCCAATCGATGGAAAACGTTTGTTGCCAACCGCGTCGTCGAAATCATAGAAAACCTAAATAATGCGCGCTGGTATCATGTACAGTCGAGTGATAATCCCGCAGACGTCGCCTCTCGAGGAATGTTGCTGTCCGAACTGAAGAAATGTGACTTGTGGTGGAGAGGCCCAGGTTGGTTATCTGAAAAGGAAATAAAGATTAGTAAACAAGAAGTTATGACAACAGACATGGAAATTAAAACAAAGAAAGTCAGTACTCACCTCAGCACAGAAAACCAAGAGAAATCCATAAGTACACAATTTGAGGAATTTAACAACTTACCAGAATTACTCAAGGTTATTTGTTACTGCAAAAAATTCTTGAACTGTAAAGCCAATATGATCATTACTAAACAAATAACTACGCAAGAATTAGAAGATGCACTGACAATTTGCATAAAAAGAGTTCAAAACGAGGAATACGCTGAAGAAATAGAAAGATTAAGGGAAGGTAAACAAGTGAAAAGGAGAAGTCCGTTGCGATCCCTTAACCCTTATCTGGACGATAAACATATCCTCAGGGTGGGCGGTCGCCTTAGGCATGCAAACTTACCTGATGAAAGAAAACATCCAATTATTCTCGGAAATAAAAACACGTTGACGCCTCTGATTATAGGCGACGCACACAAAAAGACACTTCACGGAGGAGTTCAACTGATGTTATGTTATCTACGTTCAAAATATTGGATTTTGAACGCAAAATCAATAGCTAAGAAACATGTTCGCAAATGCCTCATTTGTGCTCGACTTAGTGCTACTACTAGAACTCAAATTATGGGAGATTTACCCGATGAGAGAGTGACTCCATCTAGACCATTCTTGAATAGTGGTGTAGATTTCGCGGGGCCCTTTCAGATTTTATTATCTAAAGGTCGAGGAAACAAAACATCAAAGGCCTACATTTCTATATTTATCTGTATGTCCACGAAGGCAATCCATATTGAACTTGTAAGCGATCTTACTTCGGAAGCATTTATCGGCGCTTTTAGACGTTTCGTTGCCAGGAGAGGCAAATGTAATCACTTGTGGAGTGATCAAGGGCGTAACTTCGTGGGGGCTGACAAAGAGCTCCAAGATGCCTGGAACGAAGCAAGCTTACAATTAACTGGAGAAATTGCAGAAACACTAGCCACAGAGGGTACTCAATGGCATTTCATTCCCGCTTATAGTCCCTCTTTTGGTGGATTATGGGAGGCAGGTGTCAAATCTATAAAATACCACCTGAAAAGAATTATAACAACTCACTTGACTTACGAAGAGATGACGACGATACTCTGCCAAGTTGAGGCCTGCTTGAATTCCCGTCCGTTATGTCCCATGAACGACACTGATCCAGACAATATGAACCCGCTAACGCCAGGACATTTTTTGATTGGAGAGGTACCTATTGTTGTCCCATCACCCGATTTGAAAGACATAAGGCTGTCTAGCTTGTCTCGCTGGCAACACACACAGAAACTTGTTCACGACTTCTGGCGGAGATGGCAGGATGAATATCTATCCAGACTGCAACAGCGTCCTAAGTGGCATAAGAAAGAAGCAGAATTTAAGATCGGAGATGTCATTTTGATAAAAACTGATAACTTGCCACCTGGAAAATGGTCCCTGGGACGAATTGTCAACAAGCATCCTGGTCCGGACGGTCTTACGAGGGTGTATAGTGTCAAAAGTGGTAGTTCTATAACAAAAAGAACTGTTACTAAATTATGTCCATTGCCTCTAAATGAAACTTGATTATATTTTAATGTTTTTGAAACCTAATTAACATGATTATGTTTGTTGTTAAATTAATTATTCTCTTTGGAAATGCACTAATCATGTTGATAGTAATGTTTATGCATGTAAAGGATTAATATCACAGAACCCCACCTATAGATTTATATACCTATCGTTATCTTCTAGTAATCTCACATTGTGTAAAAATTTAAAGTCATTGTTTCTTAAAAGACCTACAGGCCTTTTGGTGGGCGGTATGTTGTGATGTATTCAGTTCACCGTAGTAGATGTGAGCCTATTTAGTAATAGCTAGGTATATGTCATATAAAAATATTTAAGAAGCATGTTATAAAACGAATAACTAGTCGCTCAATACACTTACAGTGGAACACACGTCTTTTCATTCAAAAATCCCATACAAAGTAAAGTGAACCTTATTACATTCAACAACTAATAAACAACAAAACTAATAAACAACAAGACTAATAAACAACAAGACTAATAAACAACAAGACTAAGAAACAACAAGACTAATAAACAATAAAACTAATAAAACTTAGTATTCCGGGTAATTGATAATTAAGTGCGTTCCTTGAAATGGTCCTCATTGGGTTGTTTTGGAGTTATCGAAGTTTTTAAGATTTTTATGCAATTGATTGCCTCATCATGACTGAAAACTGTAAATAGTGATAAATCTATTCCACTCTAGAGAGTCAACTCATACGTTATGGGTAGTTCATGAAGGAACGAGTCTCTCTAATAAAAAATATTTAAAAAATGCCATTTCTTTTCGTAGCTTGAACTTCACGATACGTCGAATCTAAAGTTAGCGCTATTCTCTCATTACAGTCATTACTAATTGTTATTTGAGGTATAGTCTATCAGTTGACTCTCCTGAGTGGAAAAGATCGCTCATAATATGAACTTTTTGGTCGAGAAGCAGATTTAAAAAAATAATCTTAAAAATGTACTTCGATTCCTTAAAAACAACCTAAAAATCAGCTCTATAGTTTAAGAAATTGCAAGGAACGTACTTAATTACCAGCACCCTGTATACAAACGCATAATCATCGTAAATCATTATGTACATACGTTACGCATATAACCACGCCACTTGCCACGTTGCCTGGCAATACTTATTTTTTCACCGAAAAAAAAAACTCAGCCTCCTGGGCACGAGAAGAGTCGACTAACTGTTAACTGATGTTGATAAATACTGTAATAAGTACTAGTAGTACAGATAATAAGTGTTACTCTAGAGGTAGTGATGATTTATGGAACCGAAACGTGGTCGCTCACAATGGTTCTCATCAGAAGACTTAAACCCAAAGGGCAATGGAGAGGACAATGCTCTGAGTCTCCTTGCGTGATCGAATCAGCCCGTCGATTCTGTCGACATCTCACGGTGTACACCTAGGCGGAGTGAACGAACAGTGAGCTGTCATTATATCTTATTAGTATGGTTTGACAACTCACCCGTCGTGCACCCCGGCCACGTGTTCACTTCGACATGTTTACAGAATCGCACTGCAGGAATGAAATCCGCAAGAGAACCAAGGTAACCGACATAGCCCGAAGGATCGCCAAGCTGAAGTGGCAGTGGGCAGGGCACATTGCTCGCAGAACAGATGATCGATGGGGCCGAAAAGTTCTGGAGTGGCGACCGCGTACCGGAACACGCAGCGTTGGCGCGGCCTCCCGCAAGATGGACCGATCGATGACCTGGTTAGGGTCGCTGGTAGCCGATGGATGCGAGACGCACAGGACTGGTTGTTGTGGCGATACTTCGGGTGGAGGTGTATCGTCCTCACATTGTGTGTCTTGAGTATTGCAACACGTTATTAAGAAAACAGTTCCCACGGATTTTCTATTTGGATTGGCCCTTGCGCCTGTTATAATTTAGAAGTAGAGTTTAATTTTAAATTAGTTTAGCAGTATAGATGTCGTCAGCTACAGAGAGCTCAGCTGTCTCCTCACCACCCACCTCTTAACAATCTGTTTTCCAGTCACCAGGAACTCCAAGTTCTGTGGCTTCACCGTCTTCTTGGGCGTGGACGTCGCGGTGCTCGGCGCGCTGCTCATGGGGGACTTCTTGGTCTCCTTCTCCTTCTTGAGGCTGCTGCGGCGGGAGAGCGAGGCTGAGCTCCTTCTAGAGGAGGAGCGCGAGCGCGGCGGCGGAGGGGGGGGAGGGTCCGCCTCCTCCTCCGGCCAGCGCTCCGTACGGTACATGCTGCTGGAACATGGAGAGTGTGCTCATTAAAAGCTTTTATTTTTTAATATTTAAGAGCTCACGTATTGCTAAAGTAACTGCCACAAGGAACTGTTGTGGACTTAACAGTTGTCTTCAAAAACAATTTATTGGAGTTTACTCCTTGAGAAACGATTTTCATATTTAGCCCGCGGTATGACAACTTTATGAGGAGTAACATCGAGCGTTAACTAAAAGTGAGGCGTTACGTTCCTTTGTATCTTTTAATATCTTGTTTGACTGGTGGTACGAGGAGTTTTTACTATGAAGTGAAGTGAAGTGATGTAAAGTGGAGTAAAGTGAAGTGACATAGGTACAATATAATAATTATGGTGTAATTTCTACGTCAGGATCGCTATGTTTAACCTATTAGGTATACAAATTTTGGATACATAAATCTAAGTCGATTCATAATATATTTTTCATGCATTGAAGTTGTAGTGTATAACCAATGTTCTAAGTATGCATATATCTATGTAAGTTACTCGTGTACTTAAATACTAATCCTTATTAATAAATGAATGAGTTATCAACGAGCAGTCAGAGCGTTTTACTCTTCTCCAATACCCAACCTTACATGGCGACCCTGCCAAGTTTGGTGATGGGGTGTCGGGTCGCAATGCAGGCGCACGGTGCGTGTGGGCCAGACTCTCGTTCTAAGTGTACGTTGCGTTATTGAACTTATTTTCGAGAACTTTCATAAACCTTATAATGTGCAATTCTAACACTCCAAAACGTGAAGAAGTGATAATAAACCAGAATGGCATTGGAGCTTCGAATGAGGCTAGTACCGACCAGCTACAATTTCATCTTTCTGCAATAGGTATTGTGATGATGATAATTTTGGGTTTGTTGCTGATATTGGCAGCCTATTTCCTGTACAAATGTTATAAGAACTGCCATCATACGTGGATTAATGACCAAATCCTTCGTCAAACTTTGAGGAATTCGTTTTCTCGGCGTGGTCGCAGAGGAACTGCAGAAGGAAATAGATGTTCGTCGTGTGGGACGCGATTTTCGGCGTCGAAGAAGTCGTCCTAAAGAAGATTTTGTGCTTAAACCAAATGTGTGATGACGTACGTGTTAACGTAAGGGTAATGTGAAAGTGAAGCGTCAAGAGTGCGTTTTGTGCGTAAAAACAAACGGAACCCGATGATAAAGTGTTGAATTATGGTAACCCGATTTATATAACCATTTATTAGTTAATAAGTATCCTAGTTACTCTACTTACCATAAAAATGTCAAATTATGGCTCATGAGCTCAATGATGTATATGAAAAGTTGAGAAAATTGAGTATTGAAAGGAGGACACTAGAGCGATTGAAAGAAAAGTTGCATGAAGCAACTATTGAGTATAATAGTTATTCTGTTTTACTTCCAAGCATTAGAAAACAAATAGATGATAAGACAATTAGTGGCGACATTTTGTCGTTAATTAAATCGCATTGTGATAAAATTGTTGAGTTATATTCTCAAATTAAAGAGTTTTGTAATAAATTGCATATAGCACTAACTGATAAGAGTAGTTGTGAACTTTTTGGCTCAACATCGAATCTCGAGTCCAAAATGGAGTTTAATTTAAAAATAACCTTGAGTTTGTTACCAGTTATGAATAATGAGGAATTGACGACTCGTCAATTAATTGATGGTATCGATTACTATAGCTCTACTTTAAAAACCGAACAGTGTAAACTAAATTTAGTTAACTTTGTTGGCGCAGTGGTTGAGCCATTGACTGCTGCGCTGCGTGTCACGGGTTCGATTTCCGCACGGAACAATTAATCGTATGGCCTACAGGTGGTTGTTCCGGATATCTGGCTGTTTGTGAGTTTGTGTTTGTAAACGCACCCACGATACAGGGGAAATGTAGGAGAAATGGAGAAATGTAGCCGCTCCACAGTGTAGTCCCCCAAAGGTTAAATACGAGTAATAGAGAAAGCCTTGTTGCATACGATTAGTCCCAAACCCAAACTAAGAACAACTGTCAAATCGTGTTGTCATTCATTCTTAGTTCGGGCTCGGGACTAATAGTAAGTCCGTAGGTGTTACGGAGTAGGAAACACACGTAACCACGGCCGAAACTACGGACTGCGGGCTTAGAGAGTAGACCCCCAGGGCCGCGGTAACTCTTTCGAACAAATTCTGCAGCTTCGAACAAATTCTGTAACTATACTCTATGCTATAATTGATGCTTAACAACTTTTAAAAAGTAATAAGTACCTTGTTATAGTATTTTGGGTTTTACTGCACACAGCGTGGTAAAGAATCCAATTTGAAGACTGATAAACCTGTTTAGACCGCGACCGTACATAAAGCTTAAATAGCAATGACCAATCGCTTACCATCAGGTGAGGTAGTGGTCAAGCGCGTGCCTAAGAATAATAAAAAAAAAAAACAGTGCCTACACAAAACATGAAACACTTCGCTTTAATACGGATCAACTAATCGTTGCTAATGAATTTCGGTCAGGCGTTAACTGTAAACTAGGTCAATCAGATCTGCTTCAGGCCTTTGAGTGCGTCGACCTACCTGCCTAACGCGGTTACGCGCAAACCGAGTTTGTTCTATGTCTCTTATGCTGTAGTATAGCCTTCGCAAAGGAATCACTCATAGTAACGAAGTTATCTCCGAGCTAGATGGCAATTAGTTCGTTGGATAATGTAACCGTGTTGGAGTCTCTCAGGGATCACATACACAGACCGCAGTTGTTTGGGTTTACTTTTACACAACATAGTTCAATGATTTCTTTCTTATTCTAAAACGTACACATGATCAATAGCGTCAAGCTACATTATAATGGCTTTTTTTTTCTGAAGCGAGCCTTCTGAATTATATGGCAATCGTGGGGCCTAACATGCTTAGACATATTTAATTTACATTAATTATTTACAGACGTAGTAAGAACTTCTTTCATAGACAGTGAAAAATCAGTCTCGTTTTTTTTTTCGAAAAGTATTAGACACGATTATTAAACTTTTTTACACCTAGATATTTGGCTTAAGCGTATCAAAATCAGTTCATTAATTTCCGAGAATAAGGACTTGCCTGTTTGTAATATCTACAATGAGGAGTAAGCACATTTGCAGAGTTCCCTAAGTAAGAAGACACCATTACCGAAAGGGCAAAGTTTAAAAATGGTACGACCATACAGTCTTTGCAAAGAATATACTCCATGGACCATACATAGGAAATTATGACGAACAAAAAAGTACTTATTGTTAAACATTTAAAAGGGTCATAGATTTGCCAATCATACAGTTCAATTTAAACCCTTGAGCTATACTTAAGTCCTAAGTCCTCGGTTTTTAATTTGAACGTTTACTTTGAGGTCGAATATGTTCTAGATTTTTATCAGTTTGATATTTGTGTATTCTCTTCGCGGTGTAGTGATTACCTATAGTAGTAATTCAAAACACTTCTTGCTTCATTTCCCAGGCTTTGCCCAACACATATTTTATTAGGTAGTGGGTAATGTGGGTATAGATTCTTATAAATCTTTAGAGACCGCCTCGCGTTGTGAAAAGTATCATGAAAAATATACCACGGCAGAGCGTTTGACGTGCGCTTTTATTTTTAAGCTTGTGTAATTTTAATATTGTTACTTGGTGCCTTAATAAAGAAATCTTATATTATTATTTCCTTTATTCATGGTACATACATATTAAAATACAAAGATATTTAAAAATGTAAAAAATAGTAACCCACCGGTATCGGGAACAGGATCCAAGCTACCGGCGGTCAGGGCTCCAGAGAGAGGAACGAATGCGATAACGATGCGAGCCGTATCCAGAAGTACTGATCTCTGTGAATCAAGCCCTTGATCCAGCTGCCTAACGAGAGCCTCCTAAGATGTTGGTCGAGGCTCGTGGCTATTAAGCCGTTGGCTGACACGACTATCGGTACAATGATTGCCGAATTCACATCCCACATGTCGACAACCTCGTGAGCCAAGATATTTGATTTGTTTATCTTTCTCGGCTTTCACGAGGTTCTCGTCATGCGGAACTGTGATATCTAAAATCATTGCACGCCTCTCGATTCGGTCCACCACCACTATATCAGGCTTATTTGCAACAATAGTCCTGTCAGTGATGATGGACCGATCCCAGTACAATGTGATACTGCCATTATCGAGAACTGGGTCGGGCACATACCTGTAGTACGGCACCTCCGACTCCACAAGCGAATATTTCAGAGCAAGTTGCTGACGGATAATCCTGGCTACAAGGTTGTGTCTATGCAAATACTCTCCATTAGCAAGACGAGAACAACCAGAGATAATGTGGCGAATTGATTCTCCTGGACGGTGACATGCCCGATATATGTCAACCGTGCCGTCCTTCACAATAAATCTCCGGTAGTTTTTCGTCATGATAACTTCGTCCATAATTGCACAGACAAAACCTTCGGTTTCCCCAAAGAGGTCATCAAAACGTAGCCAGGCTACGGACGCTACTTGATCCACGTCGGGCCCGTGTAGGGCCCGGAAAAAGCGTCCGTGAAGTTCCTTACTCTGTCATACCGCCCTGCGATCGTTAGTGTCAAGTACCGCAGGTTTGCGCCAGTTCTCATTTGCCAAGGAGAGCGGGGTGAGTCCCTTGTCCACCGCCACTACATCTCGATGCATACCCACGTCGACAGCTAGGAAATATTCCCTGAGACTGCATATCTCGCGATTGTGGAGGGTCTTAGCATTTAAAAAGCCTTGACCTCCACACTTTCGCGGGATATACAGTCTCATTACCGACGACCGTGGGTGATGCATTCGATGTGCAGTTAGGTGTACGGACCCGCCTATCCAAGGCGTCAAGTCCCGTTTGAGTCCATTTGAGTACGCCGAAAGAGTACATCAATACCTGCATGACCCATCCGTTGAAAGCGCGCACCTTGTTTCCGCCCGATATTAATATTATTATTTATAAACGTCAATGACCAAAGTTTCGAAGAAAATTCATGTTTTGTTTCATTTAAAGGTACCATCACCACATCGAGGACCACCTTGAGGACACGGTCTATCGGGAAATTTATTTTAATCTAAGGTAAGTAGGTGGAGGGAGCCTACTGGGGTGACGCCTACTAGGGAAGAATGGAAGAAGACGTTGCCAATGTTGCTTCGAACACTAGTGGGTGATTGCGATGGGCACGGTGATGACGATGAAAAGGTTTATAAACGTGTGTTTGGTAAACCGTCATACGTCTGTCTGTCTGCCGCAATCAACTCATAAACTACCGAACGGATATTCGTAAGGTTTCCAGCAATGTACCGAGTGGTTCATGAGGAAGGTTCAGCTGCATTATAAATTAGTTATAGTTTGTGTAAATTGGCTGCAACATGACGATGATTATAGAAGATGTTGGAAAATATTACGCGGAATTGGAGATAATATACAGGGTGTTCCCGAAGTGCGTGGCCATTATTTAAGGGTGATATTTAGTAGCTGACATACATTAAGAAAAAATATCAGATCAGAGTAGTTACTTTTGCTAGTAACTTTGGTAACAGCTGAGGCCTCGGACTGTCAAGTGGAAAAGTGACTTTAAAAAAAACGACCACAAAAACTAAGTACCATAAAGAAATCCGATGAAATAGCTTTTCAAGTAGTCTGATGCAGTTGGTGACATCAAATCTGTGATTGAACTGAAGCAAATGCTGTACCTAATGAAAATTGAAAAAAAGAAATGCGCCACCCAACATCACCCTTAAAATTAAATATGACCAACCTGATACTCTGCCCAATGGTCAACCCGCGTGCTAAGTTTCTTCCAAATCCGTTCAGCCGCAGGCGTGAAGAGGTAACGAACAAACAATCACACTTTCTCATTTCCAATATAGTTAACATCACAAATATTGAACACTGCTTGGGAGACATTACTTCGTGATCAGAAACGTTCAGTACTTACAGTTTGATCTGCTACCCGCCTCGTCCCGCCATGCCACTGGTACAGTGTGCTCACTGATGAGTCTCGGGCGCAGGCGACAGCACCGCGCACCACACTGAGCGGTTATTTTCGTAATATCTTGTGATACGCATGGCTAGATAGCGGGAGAGGGCACGACATGAGCGGAGCGGAGAGCGGGACACTGCGACAGCTAGAAGAAAAGGAAAAATGACTAGTTAGGGCTCGCAAAGGATAAATAACAAGATTAAATATATTAATAACTAATAAGTACTGCCATACAACGTGGCAATGCTGCCAGCCTTTTGGGTACATTACCAGTGGCCTGCGATGCGGAGGAATTTTTCGACGCCATGTTTTAGGTTACTTTTAGTTTTAGTTGAGTCTTTTATTTAAGTGTGTGTATATAGTTATAGTTGCAATAAATTTCATATTTATTTCTTCTTTATGGATAAGTACTGATAATTCAAATAAAAAAATGAATTACCACAGCAACTGACGCATAGGTACTTCTGCCCCCTGAATTACACGTATTGATCAATGCCACCAAAAGTCTGTCGTGAAAAAGGAATAGTGTTAATCGTCTTGTATAGCACCATCTGCCTCTCAAAACGGAGTGATGAAGTGTATAACACGTCATAGGCAGGGTAACACAAGATTTGTCGAATACATTTCCTACTAGAGATGGACCAACTGTCCGGCATTCCCGGACAGTGTAGGTTCCACTCTGGTCGGTAGTTTAATGAATAAAAATTAGTCAAAATGTTGGGATAAGGTTTTTGATAGTCTGTAACAGCGATGTGAGTGCGAGCGCTGCTTATTAAAACTATTTCACAAAAAAACGACTTAAAAAAAACACTACAAAGTACAAAATAACTTTAATTTCGAAAATCGGTTCACAAAAGACGGAGATACGAGGTAACAAACATAAAAAAATACAATCCAATTGAGAACCTCCTTTCTTTAAAGTCGCTTAAAAATACGACAGCCTCTAGTGCGCAGCCCGCTCCCCGCTCGCTCATGCACCACACGCCACCCTTAGCGGGTGAAGGTGCCCCCCGCCCCTCCCCGCGCGCCTGACACGTGGGGGCGCTGCTCACTGGCGCATGCAACAGGTTCACAGGCGACATGCTCCTTGTGTTCGTGTTCCACGTTTTATTAGCAGACTTCTAAAGGGAGGTGGTTTAAGCTCAAACTCATAGGATTCATTAAATATTTACCTACAGACTTTTGAATTGTCAAAGAGTTAGCCGGAATAATGAAACCATAGATACTTGTATAGAAACTCAACTCTCGTGCTAGAATAGTAACTCCAGTATCATTCTAAAACCGGCCAAGTGCGAGTCGGACTCGCGCACGAAGGGTTCCGTACCATTATCTATGAAAAAAACGGCAAAAAAATCACGTTCGTTGTATGGGATACTTAAATATTTATTTTATTCTGATTAATATAATATATTATCATCTGAGAAAATTTCAACTGTAGGTAGACAGTTGAAATTTTCACAGATGATATATTTCGGTATTTCGGTTCGGCTATCATATCATGGTTCATGAGATACAGGCTGGTGACGGACAGTGGAGTCTTAGTAATAGGGTCCCGTTTTTACCCTTTGAGTACGGAACTATGAAAATGACATTTAGAATTGCACGGGCGATCGTATATCGACATAGTCTTTGTGGGAGAACTGCAATAAAATTGTTTAGTCTTGTACCTACGCATAATAGGTACCTTTTTAATTTATCAGTGTAGACTAAATAGGTACAAGAATAATTATTGTTGTGATAATTTGTGGCCCGCCCCGGCTTCACCCGGATCAACAATAAAAATAATTAAAAAAAAAAACAAAAAAAAGAACTAGGTAGGTTTCTTACTCTATAACTCTTACACACGGTGTCTACATCTCTTTTATTCGACTTTCCTTTCGCAGGTGTGCTGGAAGAGATGTCTTTTGAAATGAGCATCACCTTTGTACCTATATTTCTGTCTCCTTATTCTTATCTGTTTGTTATAGTAAATGTGTGTAGGTACAAAAACCGTTGAATAAATTTAAAAAATCCAAATTTCAAAACAACACATTGACAATAATGAACACAACAAAATTAATATATTTGGGGAGGCCGCTTGGACTTGGCCTTGCCTGCCTTGACTTGGGCTTGGCCGCTTGGACAATGGACGACTTTATGTTACACGCGAGAACTAAGTTTAGCAAAATCTTTACACTTTAGTGACGTTCAAAATGAGGATTGAAACTAACATACGTAATGATACAACTGCCAGGTGTGTGCAGTTGTATTTGGAGCAGCATACAAACAGACTACAAGTACACACTCACCTTTTTATGGAATCGTAAAATTACGAATGAACATATTTTATGCAATAAAATATTAGATACTTAAATTTTATTGAAAACATAACGTTGAAATAGTAACTGCGACTAAACGAAATCAGTATAGCCACCATTTTTAATCTTTAATAATAAAAAGCAGTTGGTTCGATTTGAAAATATATCTTTGTTCACAAAACCTTGTGTTAATTATTATGTATCAAGAACACAAACAACTTTACTAACTATAGCTATTGAATAACAACAAAAAGAATACTGAAATCTAGACATCATGAAAAATTTATTTTATACTGACACTAGTTTGTAAATAATAAACACGTTAAAATATAATTGGTACCTATTGTAAAAACTCTTGGGAAGGTACAAAAGATGGAAAACATTTTAAATATAGATTGCAATCAATACTTTAAAAGTAGAGGTAAATGATAAAGCGACTGAAAAGCTATGCTTCTGTGGTTATTCAGTTTATTTTTAATTCATTGCCATCAAGCAGAACAAGGTGAGTTTATTTTATTTCTTGCAGATAGAGAGAAATCTATGCGTTTATTTGTTTAACAATTTATGTACACACGTTACACTATTTTCCACTGTTTTGCATTTTTGAAACAACGTGCTCTTTAACCTCGTAAACGAAGAGCGTTTACGACTTACGGCTTTTCAAACAAACTTTCAAGTCCTTGTTTTTCGAAATGACAATAACTGTACAGAATATTGTAACGAATGAGTTGCCACTCGTCCTTCAAAAGGTTCATTTGAAAACCAGCGTCAGACAGCACCAGTCTGTCTGACATATCACTGGAATGGACCTTTTTAGTGCAGCCGTCAGACACACACTAGTTTTTATCATACAATTTTTTTTCTGTGTAGTTACGAGTACCATGCGTGTTGCATGTAGGTACCTATGTGCTAAATAAATTTTATTATTTCTTTCGAAATGTATGAAACTACTTTAATGAAACTTCCTACGCATAAGGATAATACATAGCACAGCACAGCTAGACAGAGCATAATAATTATACTGGAATAAGACATATCTTTTGATCCCAGGAATATGTTCCCTCGATATATTTTTCGACTTACACGCGAGTAAGTCTTGTTCAGTTGAGTTATTTTTAGGGTTAAATCTAGGACCAAAAAGTACACTCCAGCACCGGCGAGTAAAGTGCATTAGTAACCGCAGCTCTTCCACTTCCAGCCGCCGTCAGCAAGACACCGCTATCAGAACTGATGCACAAATCTATCCACGAGATCGACTCTCTCCTCAAGGACTTCCAGCAAGAGATACAGAAAGAGAAGTCGGCGCTCCGAGCAGTAGACCAGGAGATCCAAGACATTGGCCTTCTCGACTACAGCATGACTTCAGTGTGGTGGGGAGGATCCCCAGAATCTAACCTCACAGGACACAACACTCCAAAAACATTATTCCCATATCCCCCTGGACATTTTAAAACAACTACACAAGATCCTTTTGAGTCATGGAACTTGCCTGGCCTTCAGCCGTACCACCCCCCCTCTGATATTCAGCCGTTCCACTCCTCACGTCCTTCAAACTTCTTCCCGAGTCCTGGTTACCTGCCTGACTCTAGTCATCCACCTGTTTATCTGAACCAGACGACGTTTAATCCACTTGCAACGTTCGATCGGACGATGCCGCTCTACGGACCTACTGACCTGAACTATTCTGCTCCCTTCACGCGTCCCTCGTTCCCGTTTCAAGTGCCGTCGCGTACTGAGTCCACTTCTCCAAACCCTTACATGAACTATGTAAGTTACAACGCCAGCTATTCGCCAGGTTCTCCGTCATTTAGGTTACCTTCACAGTCTATACTTCTACCACGACCCGGTTTTATGAGGTCGGTCAGCGCTACACCGCAGGCGAGGACGTTGTCCGAATTCTTCACGATGTCGGACCTTCATAAGGTGATGAGGGATCGCACCTGGGGACCACGACTGACGAAGATGACCCGAATGACGGCCACGAGTGAGTATTCGTTAACGGTTTGCTTGATGTTCTACACAGTTACTTTAAGATTTTAATTTACCTACTATAAAAAATTAGACTTGTGAATTTGATTGAGAATTTTTGGGTCATAGAAGTTCATTAGGTATGTGTACCAAATTTCAACTGAATCAGACAGTCTGAAAGAAAAAAATCAAGCTGTTTTATGCAGTTTGTGCTATCAACTTACTATAGTTGCTAGTATTTTAGTTCTATTTCATAGAACATTTATTATTTTTATTTGCATATCTGCCATCTGCAACAGACTGTTCGAAAAGTGATTTTGTATTTATTATGATAAACTGGACAGCCAGGACTACCTCGTCCTTCCAAACCTTGTGATTCTTCTACGTAGTATATTCCCTCAAGATGATTTCCTATTTCAATGCGGGTGGTCATTCTATCTTCCACAACCACAGTACCTATGTCACCGGGTGCGATGATGTGGCCGAGGATGGAAGATGTTACGAACACTAAAATACCTCCTCCCAATCAAATAGTTTATTTACCAAATAGTTATGATTTCACGCGATTTATTATAAACTTAGGCGTTTGCAAAAACCCGCAGCACTCACTCCGACAAAGTCACTAACTCTAGAACTGTCCTCAGCAGCCCGCCGCCCTCAGCAACGGATGCGCACCCTCTCCAAGGCGCAAGCCTGGGTTCAGAACAGACAGTGGATGAAGACCAATGAGCCAGGAAGGACCCTGCAAGGACATATAAGAGAAGGGACAGACGAACCAATAACAATTTCAATTGACGATTCTTTGATGGCTTCGCTAGTTTCGTTCTCAATGCCGGGTTTAACGGATATCTTGCCGACTATGTCGATACCAGGCTTGGATGAGGTGACCCTGACTACCGCACCAGCGGGCCCGGCGTCCCAGTCGACCACGCAGAACCCGTTGGCTGTGCATACCACGACCACGCAGACAGCGTTCACAGAGGAACTGCTCAAAGAAGACGATGCAGGGTTCCTCTATGTGACGTCACCGGCGACTATCTACGTGCCTGTTACTGAGAGCACGACGAACACTCTCGGTCAAGTGCTGCTTCATGGTATGTGTTTCAGTTTGAAATATATGAATGTTTACTCAAAAAATATATTAACATTTTTTTAAACAAAAAACAACACAACTTTCGACTTTCGACTTTCAACATTTGACTTTCGACATTGGGCTGACTATCGTAACTCGTAACGTCCTTAGCGGAGAACTTCACCGCCTTCACGCCCCCCGTGAAGCCGCACCAGGAGTACCACAATCTGATGGAGGCGCAGGACGAGGGCTACCTCACCGTGTTCCTGCTGGAGCTGTCGCGGCTGGTCGCGACCAAGGCGCCCGGGGACGCCGGCGCGGTGCTGGCGCATGTCGAGATCATCTATAACATGTGAGTGACTTGACCGCTAACGGAGTTTATTAGGCTAGCATGACATCAAGGTGTTTGTTCAGCCCCGCTGCCGTGTAACTGCCCCATTGATCTCGTGGTCTCAAGCGCGACTACCGTTCTGGGGTCCTGGGTTCGATTCCCAGGTGGGGTAAAAATTGGTATACATACAATATTGGGTTTTTCATTAGGAATTTCTCAATAACAGCCCGGAGTTTGGGAGTTGGTGTTTCGCTAACTCACTGTTACATTGATGTCATATCAACACTCCAACACCTATCTCTTTGAAGTCTTACTAGCCTAGTACTTAGGTACTTTTAGTTAAGACTAGCTGTGCCCGCGACTTCGTTCGCATGGATGTCGGAAAAAATTGTACGTACAGAGGAATGAGGAGACTGGTTGCTCATGACTTAATAATAACAGCCGCAAGGGTTGATATTAAGGTTAAGCAATGCTTGCCGAAGTCGGCCCGTAGATGGCTGACCATTTTAACATACCGAGATTCCTTCGTGCCTCGGATAACATGTTAAGTCGTTGGTCCGGCTGTCATTTGTAGGTCTTTGGCAGACGTTAAGGATTGCCAGAAGCTAGAAAATCTAACACCAGTCTTGCCAAGAGGCGTGTTTCCCAGTTATTAGGTTGTGAAGGTCAAACAGGCAGTCGCTTTACGTAGGTACCGTACCTTTTTTTTATTGATGGGAAATCATCAAATGACTCCTCCCGCTCTGGGCGGAGCGGAAGGGAGTGTCAGACTATTACTGACTAAAACCCATCCGTGCTCCTCCCTCGTGCCCTTTGCTTTCCAGGGCCGCGGTAACTCTTTCGAACATAATCCGCAACTCAGGCAGCGCTTTATGTACCTAAAACAATGGTATTCAGCTGAAACCAGTTTAACTGGAAACCAACCCCAGCATAGTTGGTGAAAGGCTTGGCAGGCGATGATATTTTTAGTACCTACTGAATGAATCGACCCAGTAAATCGTCAAACGTATTTTTTGTTTCGATCACTAATAAAAAACGTTAAATGTGCCCAGAACCAACATAAGATTTAAATACAATTTAACGCATAATTAAGTACTAAAAATCTCGCGAAACTTATGGTTATAGGAAATGAAAACAAAGTTTGCTTTTGTTTTTTTAAGTTTTGTTGAATAATTGTGCCGAAGTCAAGGTCCGTGGATGGGTGACCGTCTTAACATACCGAGACTCCTCCGTGCCTCTGAAAGGTTGGTTCCGGCTGTTATTTGGAAATCTTTGGCAGTCGTTACGGATTCACAGAAGCTAGAAAATCTGACACTAGTCTTTGCCAAGAAGTACCGTGTTATACAGTTAATGGGTTGTGGAGGTTTGGTAGGCAGCCGCTCCACGTAAAGTACTGTTATTCAGCTGAATTCGGTTTGATTAAGAACCGACCCCAATATAGTTTGGAAAAGGCTAGGCACATGATGATGTTAAATAATCGTGCACACTTGAAGGATTCAGTCACATTATGCCAAAGAAAAGTTAAATAGTTGATTGATGTAGGAATGAGCGAAATTGAATGAACTTAGATAACGTAGTACACGTCTTTGACGTCTTATATGAATAGTTACTTTTTTTTAGTTTACGAATTTGGACTTGAGACCCTATCAGAGTTTTTATGAGACCGAACGTTAAAATTCTAGCGAACAACAATGATGC
Organism: Melanchra persicariae; assembly: GCA_947386135.1. NCBI lineage: Eukaryota > Metazoa > Arthropoda > Insecta > Lepidoptera > Noctuidae > Melanchra > Melanchra persicariae. Next base: position 12,553,792 of record OX376672.1, on the reverse strand, counting down.
TAAAAATCGTGTGAGCGTCATAATCTCACCGCGATTCAGAAAAACACGTCATCGGTGCAACGCCATCTATCGACCATTTGGTAAACTGACAAAATATAAATTGGCATAGGAAAACGTTAAATAAGGAGCCCATATGTAACGTCATGGTAATAAAATGTTCACTTTTATTTTACTACTTATTAAAAGTTTCACAAATAACTCAACAATTTGTTTTGATGTTAGTTTCATGCTTACCTGCATTTTATCTTTCTCAATAGATGGCGCCTAAGAGTCGGTCACCGCAACGCTTAGCGCGTCGCTGTATGAAGTTCCCTACTAAAAATTAAAAATTCAATATCTTTTGATTTTGTGGGTCGATGTTGATGAAATAAACGCTAAATGTTACTCGGGTTAACACTTAACATTTTGAAGAACTTAGCTTTCGAATCCAATCAGTGGTTTTTGCGTGATGCTGACTCAAACATCGGGACAAACAGACAAACAGATAAACCGACAAACAGACAAAAATTTCAAAAATGTTATTTTTGCGTTTTATACCTTTTCCTAACATTTCTCAGTTATTTTTATGCGAAAATATTCAATGTACAGACACGGCAAATCTACGATTTTATTATATGTATAGATATAGATATCATTAAAAAGTAAAAAGACCATATTAAACGCACATATTTTAACAGACTTCTTGGTTATGGTCGTATTTAATGCGTCAGATGGTCTGTTCTGTATTTCTATATATTATTATTTCTTTTATTTTCTACTTTTCTAAGTTCCTGTAAATGTATGCGGCCATTTATTTACTCCAGTTAGGCGCTAGAATTAATGCCGGGTACATAGCGATAGTAGTTACTACTAGCGCCATCTAGTATCAAGTAGCAGAACTAGCAGAGTCAAGATCCTTCTAGACTTTTCTATGCTAGAACATTCTAGAGTTTTCGATATCTGGTTAGTAGGGACCGGTATGTACGCGAACTTTCTAAATGTTTCTATACTAGAAAGTTCTGGAATTATCTGCCGACCTATCTATGGTCCGCATAGCCTGCGACCGAGTCAGTATTGTATTTGCGATATAAGCGACAACTTCGAGAGCGATCTTCAACTGAAAATTAAAGTGATCAGCAGTGCGATTCTGTAAGCATGTCGAAGTGAACACTTGGGCGGGGCGCACGACGGGTGAGTTGTCAAACCATACAAATAAGGTGGAATGACAGCGCTCTTGTCGTTCACTCTGCCTGGGTGAACACCGTGAGATGTCGACAGAATCGACCGGCAGTAGTGCAATTGTGTTTTATAATTAGTGGGTTTCAACGTTAATAAAGAAATAATAATACACTTCTGGACACATCTATTGGCCCACCTTAGAGTTTAGGTTTCGATGGCCCCTACCGAAATATGATTGCTAGATTGAACAAAAACTGTTGATGCAGTTTTAAACCTGATACATTTTACCATCTTTTTCGATCGTATTGTTTTAAATTTGAATTCAGAATACCATACGACATGGAGCTACGCCTAACAAGTCGGATATGCGCCTTGTTAAAGGCAATTGATTTTTGAATAAAAAACATGTTTTATCAAATAAAGGTTTAATTTAATAACGCGTGTTGCCTCCATGGGCATCTACCACAGCTCTCATACGATTAGGCATAGAGTTTATCAACCGCTCTATGAAATTTTGAGGGATCATCTCCCATTCCTCTTCTATGGCAGTTTTCAACTCCTGCATCGTCTGGGCAACTGGCTGACGAGCCCTAACACGTTTTTTTAGCTCGTTCCACATGTGCTCAATGGGGTTCATGTCTGGGCTTCTGGCTGGCCAGTCCATAACTGTGATGTTCACATCCCGAAGATATTCCCTGACGATGCCGGCTGCATTATCATGCATAAAAAGGAAATTTGGGCCCACATAGTCCGCGTATGGTATCACGTGAGGTTCTAAGCACTCACGAATGTACCTTTCAGCATTTAATGTTGGCAGCCGTGGTCCTGTAACAACCTCAAGTTGAGTTTTGCCGCTCGCGGATATACCGCCCCAGACAGTCCATGAGCCACCGCCATAAGCAACCCTCTCTTCAAAGCAGCATTGTGCGAAACGCTCTCCCTTACGTCGGTAGACCTTCTTCCTTCCATCATTGCCATGTAACACAATTTTAGACTCATCAGAAAAGAGTACACGGCTCCAATCTTTCTGTGTCCAATTTAAATGACTGCGTGCGAAATGAAGGCGCGCTGTTCGGTGGGCTCGCGTTAGTTTGGGCCCATTAGCTGGCTTGTGTGGTACCATATCGCGTTCTTTTAACCTTCTCCGAACAGTTCGAGCGCTCACAGATACTCCGTGGAAGTCGCGAAGTTGGTTTTGTATCTCAATGGAGGTAAGGTGACGATTTCTCAAGCTGGTCGTCACGATGAATCGATCCTGCCTTTTAGTTGTGACCCGAGATCGTGGCCTTTCTTGGCGACGAACAAAGCCGCCAGTCTCTAGGTACCTCCGATAAACATTTCGGACCGCAGATCGACTTAAATTAAGTTGAGCACTCACGTTTCTTTGGCTGTGTCCGGCCTGAATAAGTGCCACAGCTTGGGCGGCGACTTTAGGTGAAGTATCCATAGATTATTGATAGAACCTCACCTTAATGTTAAGAATAAGTAATGTTTGTTGCAAAACTAAAGATATCAATCACTTTTTCAAGAATTTAATCCAAGTAAACCAATAAAACCAAGTTTTCTTAGTATTCGATTGTTTGATATCAACAAACAGGCTCCAAATTGTCTTTTGTTTCTTTGAATTCTGTGTTCGAAATTCAAAAAATTGTATGAAATTGTGAATGTGCCAGGTTCAAAACTGCATAAAAACTTTCAAATCAAATCAAATCAAATCATCTTTATTGTGGATCATAGGTACATAATACAGATGGTGTCATTTAAATATTTAGGACCAGCTATGTCCTACCTTTATGGCGTACAATAGAATGTAGGTAAGTATCTAGTGAGTTTACTCGTACATGCATGTCAACAATAATGTTAATTACATTATATGATTATGTACACAAAAACGCATCATGACTTAGGCAGATTGTATTTTAATAGTGATTTGTCATCAATAAAGTCTTTCATAGAGTAATAACATTTGTTCACTAACAGTTCATGGAGTTTCTTTTTAAATGTTTTTATTTCAGTAATTGCTCTTATAGGCCTTGGAATATTATTAAATATACGTGGAGCAGAGCAGAAAATACTTTTGCGCAAGAAATGAGTCTTACTAGGCACTATGTCTAGTTTGTCCTGATGCCGTATACGCGTTCGATATTTAAATAAATCGTTATTATTTTTTACAAAAACTGCGACCTCAAAAATATATAGACACGGTAATGTTAATACATTCATTTTTTTAAAATATGGTTCACACGAATCAGTTTTCTGTAGGTTGAAAATTGCTCTGACACACCGTTTCTGTGCAATGAACGCGCGTTCTTTATCAACACTATTACCCCAAAATATCAAGCCGTATCTAAGGTTACAGCAAACGTGTCCATGGTATGCCGTTATTAGTGTTGGTAGATTTGCAATTTTCCTTAGTCTGTAAAGGGCATATGAAAACTTACTTAACTTTTTGCTCGACCTAATATAAAATTTTAGCTAGGACCAAACGAAACTGAAAATACAAGGTGGGCCAATAGATGTGTCCAGAAGTGTAATTACAAAATTACCATATCTCCACTAGATGTAGCCACAGCAGTCCGTCCACTACCGAACTGGAAATCTCCAGGCCCGGACGGACTGCACAACTTCTGGCTCAAATGGTACAGCAACTCACACGCGCTCCTGGCATCTCAATTCCAGTCATCCTTGGAGTCTGGGTCGCTACCACAGTTTCTAACAACTGGCGTTACCCACCTGCTCCATAAGACAGGTAGTCCCGCGGAACCCAAAAATTATAGACCGATTATTTGTTTGTCGACGGTCTATAAACTTCTTACATCCATTCTGAGAGTGAAAATTAATGATCACATTGAGAATAACTCAATTATGTCCGCCGCTCTATACGGATGTAGGAAGGAAAAAAAAATGGCCATAAGCCAATAGGTTCATTGATCCGGCAAGGATCTGTCGACATGTTGGATAGATTGCAAGAAGGTCTATGATTCTGTGCCACATACATGGCTCGTGAAGGTGTTAGAGTTGCACAAAATAGATGCAACCCTACGCACTTTCCTTGAGTCATGTATGAGGCAATGGAAAACGGTCCTTCGCTATCCAGGATGTCGACCGATTCAAGGGAATGATGAGCCTGTATGGATTAAACGGAGAATATTCCAGGGCGACAGTTTGAGTCCACTTTGGTTTTGCTTAGCTCTGAATCCTCTTAGCACACTGCTGGAGGATTCAGGCCTAGGCTATCGGTTGAGAAGAGGTGGTCAAATCATATCTCACCTCCTTTACATGGATGATCTGAAACTCTTTGCCCCCAAAAATTTGCGACTGATGGAGCTACTGAAAATAACTGCAACTTTCAGTAGCACCATCAGGATGGAATTTGGTGTGGACAAATGTGCAGTCATGCATGTAAAGAAAGGGGAGATTATGGAATTTGAGGGAATTCAACTCTCGGATTCCATACAGTTTAGATCCCTCAGCTCGACCAAAACCTACAAGTATTTGGGAATGTCGGAAGCCTTGGCCATTAACGGTACTGACATGAAGCAATCGCTGAAGGAGCGCTTCTTTGGCCGCCTGAAAAAGGTTTTAAACAGCCTTTTGTCGGGCGGAAATAAGGTGCGTGCCTTTAATGGTTGGGTCATGCCGGTATTGATGTACTCTTTCGGCATACTCAAATGGACTCAAACTTGCAGGGTCCGTACACTGCTGACTGCAAACCGGATGCATCACCCACGATCGTTAGTGATGAGACTGTACATCCCGCGGAAGTGTGGAGGTCGAGGTTTTTTAAATGCGACGACCATCTGTCGCAGCTGGCGTTACGCAGTTGGGTAAAGGGCCTGATACAGAAGGCAGTACTCCTCGATCGAGGTTCCTTTCTCTGGAGCCCTAACCACCGGTAGCTTGGACCCCGCTCCCGACACCGTCGGACTACTATTTTTATATTTTTAAATGTTTTTTTTTTGTGTATTTTAAGAAATATTTAACAATGTAATTGATCTGCTGTTTTTATTGCCACAAACTCGAAGCTCGTAACAATATCTATACACGCGGCTGTGTGTGCCGTGCTGAATAATTTCTTTCTTTCCTTGTTCCAGTCTCTACGAGCAGGGCTCGCTGGCGCACTTCGGCGAAGATATCCTGGAGCTATGCACGAAGGTCAGCCGGATGTTCTCCGGGAGTGACATCGACACCTTAAGGAGTGAGCGTCACGTGTACTGCGTATGATCAATGATCATCATTACTGTCTGTCATTTGGGAGCAGCATATATTCTTCTTCCATACATATATTCAGCTATTATCTTCAAGAGTATTCATCGTAAGATGTGTACCTACTTTTGAAGTAAATTACTCTAATACTTCTACATTCATCCACCAATTTTATTTGTTCACAAATTATATTGTTACTGGCATCCTTTTAAGAAGTAGATATTCATTCATGTACATTTTTAACAGAAAGTTCCCCAAGCTTATTGTTAACCCACCATTGCATAACATAATTCAGGCATGATGAGTCAGATGCTAGCAGATAAATGACACCAACACCGACTTCCCAAATTAAAGTTATTTTGAACTTTGTAGTGTTTTTTGGAAGTCGGTTTCTTTTTTTTGTGAAAAAGTTTTTTATTTTTCACTTTTTAGTGGTACCCCACACCTAACAACACCACTGGAAAGTCACAGGAAAAAAATACGCATTTCGTATACATGGATGATTTTTCCACATATTTTTTCCAGCTATTTGGATTTAAAAACCGATAAAATTTCAATGGGACCATTTGGGGAGTTTATCCTTTTCAACAAAAAAGAACTTTTCAAATCGGTTGGCAAGCGACGGAGATATGCGCGAACAAACATAAAAAAAAAATCACTCCTTTTTTAGGAGTCGGTTAAAAAAAATTGCTTTTTAGTACATTTTGTCGAGTTATGCGCTCCTAAATGTATAGGGCAGTCGACTTTATTTTAGCGATTTCAGTAGTCACCGCTACTTTTCTAAGACAAAGCCTCATGCAATTGCTTTGCTTCTGCTCAGCATGTCCGTAGACACCGCGCATCCAATCGGTTTGTCCACCTGCAGGCTACGCGAAGATGATGCACGAGATGCTGACGGGGCGCGCGCAGTTCCTGTCCGTGGAGGTGAACTCCATCCTCGAGTACGCCGACATGCTCTACGAGGACGATGAGGGGGAGGACCTGTTCGAAGGGCTCCGAATGTTCGAGGCCTTTCCTAACTGTGAGTAGGGTCATCGGAGGGGGTGTCTGTAGCACTTGGGCAGTGTATAATAATACTACAGATAAATACGTTTAATAACGACTTATATTGAGAACTAGCAAAGGAAAATTATATCATCATCATCTCAGCCAAAAGACGTCCACTGCTGGACATAGGCCTCCGCGCGTGTCGCCACAACAACCGGTCCTGTGCGTCTCGCATCCATCGGCTACCAGCGACCGTAACCAGGTCAGCGGTCCATCTTGTGGGAGGCCGCGCCAACGCTGCGTCTTCCGGTACGCGGTCGCCACTCCAGAACTTTTCGGCCCCATCGACCATCTGTTCTGCGAGCAATGTGCCCTGCCCACTGCCACTTCAGTTTGGCGATCATTCGGGCTATGTCGGTTACCTTGGTTGAATAATTATCAGAGATCGGAATAGGTAGAGTATATTTACCTAAAGTTCGAAGCAGTAAGTAATATGGAGTAGATATTTATGGGAAAATAATAAAATCCCGGAATCATAAACATGACAATTAAAACCCGAGATTATGAAAACATGAACTGGACTTGAGTTACAAAAAATAATAATAATAATTTATTCTCCAAAAAAAGTACAAAAGCTTTACCAGAAACAAAAAAATTCTATCCAGTTTGTGAAGTGAATGTACAGAAGCATTTTATTTTGAGACAACGACTCCCAAACTGAGACATGCTCGTATCTTGGGTAGTCGGCGGTCGACCGTGTAAGATGTCGTATACTTATCACCAAAATAAATAAAAAATATATTTGAAGAAACATAATTATTCCAATTTTTTAAGTAAGTATGTAAAACAAAGCTTTTTATTTTAACAGTTAGAGTACGGAACTCTAAAAACATAATCAGATTCTTCAATACTCAGACCAATAAAAAAGTACTTTTTTATTGGTCTGAGCTTCAATATAATAATTTAGTTAGAATTTCTTAAATCCCAGGATTCAATGGTCATGTTTATGATTCCGGGATTTTAAGGTTTTTACCCAAAAGGTAAAAACGGGACCTTATTACTAAGACTCCGCTGTCCGTCTGTCTGTCTGTCACCAGGCTGTATCTCTTGAACCGTGATAGCTAGACAGTTGAAATTTTCACAGATGATGTATTTCTGTTGCCGCTATAACAACAAATTCAAAAAACAGAATAAAATAAATATTTAAGTGGGGCTCCCATGCAACAAACGTGATTTTTATGCCGTTTTTTTATAGATATTGGTACGGAACCCTTCGTGCGCGAGTCCGACTCGCACTTGGCCAGTTTTTATTATTTTTCTCTTTGTAGTGCTACCCCCTAAAAATTTCAACCGATCCATATTAATTTAACTGTCTCTCTCAAAAGTTCTTCAAAGTTCTTCTACGTGTGAGACCATTTCGGAATAAACCTCTTTTCGGAATAAATCCGTCATGAGTCATGACGCAGAAATGCCCAATGCAACAAATATAAACATCCGAATTGATAACCTGCTCCTTTTTTGAGACGGTTGAAAAACCGGGCGAGAAGCGCCGCCGATTATGCTAACTCGTTAAATCTGGATTAAATGCTCCCATAAATAGATACCTACTGAATAAATTAATCAGCTTTGTTTTACATTCGATTTCACAGCGTTTTGCGGTAGAAGAACTGCGTTACGAGACTTAGGCCCATGTTCCACAAAACGTAAACTCCAACTCCAACATGAGCACGAAAATGTCAATGAAAGCTTGTCTAATTGACGTTTTCGTACTCGAGAGATGAGCAAACAAATGCTTGAAGCATGGACCTTGTCATACTTGAAGTTTTACTTCAAGAATGACAAGCTTCAATGGAGTTTACGTTTTTAATAATTTTTAAATGTATCTAATTCCAGTGGGCGTCAGCAGCTACGACGTGTGTCTGAACCTAATCACGAGCTTCATCAAGCCGTACCGCCGTCTGCGCAGCACCGACCGCCTGCGCAGGCTCATCGACTCCATCATGAAGGTGATGGCCAAAAAGTTCGGGCACAGGAGGAGCGGCGACACTGGTATGTCTCCCTTGAGGGTCATAGACACTAGTCACGTTATCAAGCTGTACCGGCCGCCTGCGCAGGCTCGTCGACTCGCTCGACTCGAGATATCCTGCTCAATATTAACGCCTGCGACTACTAGACCAACTATGTAATTATTTCCAAAAAAATAAGAGACCTTTAAGGAAATGTCTACGCACACATAAAATCATAGCAAACATTTGCACCGTTTTAAATTGAATTATTTAGAGAACGCTAGGCGGTCCACGTCCATGTGTTTTGTGTTAAGAATCATGTAACTGTCAAACTATTTATTGGTTATTTATTGTCTCGTATATTTCATTAATAGTACATAACTGCGGCGGCCAGCAAAAGAGGCATTAATGGGCGAACGTATAAATGTGGGCCGAGACGAAGCCGAGGCACACATATTATATAAGTCCATCAATGCCTAGTTGTGGTGAAGGCTTTTATAGTACTTTTCTCAAATAATGCGCGGAAATCAAAACTAAGTAGCTCTAAGTAGTACCTAGGCAGAACTTTTTATTAGAAAAAGCATTTTTCAAAATCAATGACGAACAACTAACAACAATATATTTTCCCGCGTTAAAGTGTTCATTAGTTTTTTTTTTCAATAAATAGCTTTCATTTGCAAGCCAGTTCGAAAGTTAAATAAAACCTTTGATAAGTTACCTCCTTGCTTGGTTGCCATGTTGCGGAGTAAAAGATCGTTCCATTTTTAAATTACACGACAGATATGAGTTTACTATGTTATTTATTTGGCCGCTAAACCACGTCAGATATGGATTTTCATACAACTTTTGCCGGCCGATGCTCGCATGTATTTGACCAGTACAGCAATTTCGTTTTATCTCGAAGAAGGTTGTCAAAATAATGCTCAAATTTCCAAGCATGTTTGATAAAAATAATTAAACTCTTAAGTATTGCCTGCCTTTCTCCAACAGACAATAAACACAGATGTAGCACCTTCTTACATTATCATATTTCATAATATTTAGTGTGATGCGTGTAGCGGCATCAACGTTGCCGCAGGCGCTACAGTAAGTTTTACCAGTGCAGCAGAAATAAATTCGGAGTTTAATTTATCGTTGCTTTTTAAGTGAAATGTTGGTGCTTTTTACTTTAAAATCAAAAAAAGGTTTGGGTTTTATTACTAAACGACAATTTATTATTAAAGAACACATTTTTTAGAGCTAATAGCTCTAAAAAATGTATTCTCTGATTTAGCACTAAAGCTGATTATAAAGACTGCTTGATAATGACTTTTAAATCATAAAAATAGGTTTTATTAAAAAAAAATCGCAATAACCGAAAAACGCGGAAAACCGATTTAGTGATGAAATAAGAATTGTTTAACCGGTTTTCTAATATAGGGCGGTTTTTGCGACCCCTAGCCACAAGGAAACTAACGAAGCGAAGGCAACAAAAAGAAGCCAACCTTTTCTTTGGAGGTTGGCGGGACTTTACTCTCTGAACCGCTAATCTCTATTGACAGGCTTCCCATACGGGGATATCAGCGTGTTTTGACTCACTCTATAATCTGTTCCAACTCCAAGCCAAGCGACCGCCTAGCGCCTGTAATACTTATCTTGACATGAACGTCGTTTACTTGACGTGACCGTGATTAAGAGCAGATTTCACCAATGAAACTGAACGCGATCAGTGCATCTAAACTGTGTTCAAGAGCTGTCGGCGTCAATATTCCATAGAAAAATAGTGCCACTGACAGCTCATAAACGTGGTTTATACACTGATCGCGATCAGTTTGGCTCGGTGAAAATGGCCCTTATTGGTCCTAGCTGCCGCCCGCTGCTCCGTCCGCTTGAATGACAAAAATTATCCCAGGGGTACATACTCCCGGAATAAAAAGTCAATCCCATGTGTTATTCTACACTATTATCAACATCTGTGCCAAATTTCATCAAGATCCATTCAGTAGTTTTTGCGTGCAAGAGTAACAAACATCCATATACAAACTTTCGTGTTTATAATGTTAGTAAGGATTGGTCGATGGATCGACTAACGGACTCGCCAGAAAATGGGCAGCAGCATTCACTGTAGTAGTACGAGAGCCCACGACCAAATTTTTTGTCTCATAGCAATACAGCCAAAACCGCATCAAATCGATAGATACGATTATCCTGAACTCGAAAATACCAATATCAGACATTTTCCGCGTAGCGTTTGATCTGACCGAATTTTCAAAATTGTCAAAGAATTTTACCGAACTGCATCATAGCAATATGTCTGATTTGCAGACTGTAGTTGAATGATAGTTCTGAGATACCGGAAACATATTTTTCAGACGTTAGTGGTGTAGCGCAAACCCGTAAAATCACTTAAAAAAAATAAAAATGAGACAAAAAAAATGTCGCATAGCAATACGTCTGAAAATCTTTTTTATTAGTAAATTTTGGTTATTTGATGCGAACAAAACAATTTTCAGACGGAAATGTGAATGCATTAAATTTTGAGACCGTTTTGAAAATGTTAACAAATTTTACCGATCGGTATCATAGCAATATGTCTGAAAATTGTTGGACATTATAAAATAAGTTGTCCACATGTGCAAAAAATTTATATCAGACAAATTAAGTGTAGCACCTTCTCTATCAGACAACTTTTCGATACTCAGATATCATTTAAAAATCGTATTGAGGCATCTTGAATTCTCTGTTACAAACCAATGAATACGTTGCGACCCTGAATTTATTAGATGATAATTAAACTTTTACAAAAGAAATAAGTAATGACATCTGTCATCTGTCAAAGTACATATAATAGACAAGGGAGATTCTTGAATATCTATGAAGGCTGTAAATTTAAAAAAACATTTAACAGAGGCGTCGGCCAGGCGACTCCGAAACGTTATTTTCGTTTTTGGGAGTATATGCTACACTTAAAGTGTCTGAAAACAGGTTTTTGGTAATCATGGCAGCAATACGAAAAGTTAAAAAAAAAATTATCCGTATTGCTATGATACAGGTCGGCTAAATTTGTTGACATTTTTAAAAATGCGCTCAGGCTATGTGCTACGCGCAAAATGTCTGAAAAATTATATATAATACAATTATAAAATCTATGTACATTTTCACTATCAGACGTATTGCTATAATACCGACTGCCTTTTTTTTTTGACACAGCAGAAATGGCCTCCCACGCAGTTGCTACACTTTCGACCGTTACTACACACCTAGTCGGGTTCAGAATCATACAATCTAACGATTTTATAGGGTTTTTGCCGTATTGCTATGAGACATGGTTTTGGTCGTGGGCTCTAGTACTATAGGTACATTGCTACAGCTACACTGCGATACCCAGCCCGCCTGCCAAGCGTGGCAATTATGGCAAACCCCATCCCCTGTTTGAAGGAGTCCTATGTCAAGCAGTTAACGTCTTTCGGCTGGCATGATGATGATGATGAAGGATTGGTGTAACTACATAATAAAGAGTATTCTTTTCTATTCTAATACATTGACTGGTTCTGGGGTCTTGCTTCACCCTTAAGTGAAACACCTACACAGGTAACAGCAGCCTTACGAGTCTGCCTTCACGGGTAAGCAACGCTTGCCGCGGGCGGATCTTATCATACCCAGATTCCTCTGTGCCTCGGCGAACACGTTAAGCTACTGGTCCCGGCTGTTATTATTGTAGAGCTCTGACAGTCGTTACAGATAGTAGGAAGCTAAAAACCAGTCTTACCAGGGGTAACTGTCATCATCATATTCAGCCGAAAGACGTCCTCTGCTGGACGTGGGCCTCCCCAGATGCAGGCAGATTGGCGATCGCAGTATAGCTGTAGCAATGTACCTACAGAGAATGCTGCTGCCCATTCTCTGGTGAGTTCTTTAGGCGCGTCTTACGACACCCATGGGAAGTGATGGGATGGTGCTATTCTTTTACGTCCGACACCACTGGGTTGTGAAGGTCATAGAGGCAGTCGCTCTACGTTACATACTGGTGCTCAGCTGACTAGAAGCCAACCCTCAGATAGTTGGGAGATACTCTTGACGGATGCTATCGGAAAGCTGCTTGTCTTAAGTGGGATTGGGCCGGACATGTTTATCGTAAGTCTGATGAGCTGTGGGCTAAAGGAACCACTAAGTGGATCCCGTACAAGGCTAGGTGACATCGCGGTAGACCAAGGCGAAGGTGGAGAGACGAACTCGACTCTTACCAGAAGGACTGGCCCGCAATGGCAAAGGACAGACGTGCGTGGAAAAGGGAGAGGGAGTTCTTTGCCCAGCAGTGGGACATAACGGGCTAGATTAGATTAGATTAGATACTGTTGAATAAATCGAAATAAAATAGAATCAACGGTAACATTCATTAATTTTACAGCAACAACAGAAGCAAAGCAAACAAACAGTAAGAATAAACACAAACGTCCATCCCTAAGACGACAAATAGAAACAAAAAGACTGCGCATGCGCACGAGACACCAGCAACGAAACCAGCACAAACACCGAAGACAAGTCCACGACTCCAAACCCCCAATCTTAAGGAGCATGCTACCGATCACCAAGCACCAGAAGAGGTTCCGGGTGATGACACCGAAGCAGCTGAGGAGTAACGGGTACATGAGCATAATGAGGCCGACCATGGCGTACTTCAGAAGAAGGCTGGGCAGCCCCGTGCATCCTCAGAGTGGAGTGTTGAAGCTGTTTCCTCAAGCGGGAGATGTGGAGGTTAGAAGGGCGCTGCCAACTGACGATGGTAAATGACATAGCGTTGATTGCTTAAATGATAAGCTTATTAGTCATAACACTTTTACACTACGTCAATCTTTCTTGACAATTTTAACTAGATGAGGCCGGTGTTTCCTAGCTGACTATGCTCAGAAGAAACAAACTCAGAAATCTCTTTTAAAGTCCATACAAATGTACTGGTCAAATCATATGAGAAGAATGTAAGTTCATGTCTGAGCTGAGCTTTTGAGAACAGCACCACACAGATTGATTTTATTAATTTACTCGAAAACAATTGACATTGTGTTGAACATTACACATTTGAATTAGCACATTCAAAAACAATACATTTGAGAGACTAAAATTAATGTACTTATCTAAAGTATTGCTGGGTTGAATCCATTAATTTGAAATATGTTAAAAAATAAATATAATATTAGATGACTTAAACTTTTTATAAAGTAACTTTAGAAAGGTCCTAGTGAAAAGTATAGGCTTATGTCATTCATTAGTTCATTTCATTTCATTTATAAGCTTCTTTACTGCTATTGTTTCAAGAGTGCGTGGATGGCTTTTATAAGAATCCAATCTTGCATTTTGCATTTTAGTTTTCATCAAAATAGGTCCTGAGACTCTTTTGAGTATTTTTCGTTTTATAATTTCGGATTTGGCTATCCACGATCCACTTGCAAAATTCATCCTGTATAAATGCCGAGCATACAAAAAATCCAACAAGAAGGTTTTTAAACCTCTGTCCCTTTCTTCCAGAGACACATCATCTCGAAGAGTCTGCGCACGAGCAGACACTTGGAGCAATGAGAGACGAAGTCAGAAGAATAGTGGAAGAGTCCAGCTACAGTGACGAAGAAGCATCGCTCAAAATGAACCTGCGACACGCACTACGAGTCAATTGGCACAAGACCTCCACCCCTTCATTAAAAGCCGTAGAAGTCGTGGCTAAATGATAATACCGTTCCTTCATTGAAATATAAGACATACAGCGATGCGCCACCGGTATGATGGTGGACGTCCCAACCACACGCTTTGGGAAGGCGTTCATTGTATAGCTAAGAATTGAAATGCCCTGCAGGAGTCTTGTGTTTCGTGAAAGCTAAAACCTGGGGGTCTTTAAGTCAAGAGTGATAGGTTACTTCCAGGCAAGCGTGCTCCATCGTCGACCACATCATCGCTTACCATCAGGTGAGAGTGCGGTCAAACGCTCAAATCTCATGATCAATGATGATTTTTTATTTCTTATGATAAAACTACAAATTTCCAATTTTCAGACTTTTTCCTGTATTTGTACTATAAGATCTATCTTCCTGCCAAATTTCATGACTCTAGGTCAACGGGGAGTAAGTACAAATTTTGATTCCCTTGAGAGTAATACGTTTTTGCGGCATTTATAAACGGCAGTATCTTTTTTCACAGCTTCACTGGCTTCAAGTGACTGTAGATCCATATTTATATTGTGCTGTAGACCTGAGTATATGATTTTAATTTTAACTCGATACCTCCACGCGCTCCCGAGATAAAGGGTATTGACAGACAGACAGACGGATGACCCTATAAGGGTTCCGTTTATCCCTTTTGAGGTACAGAACCCTAAGAATAGCTACTTGGCTCGATCTTCCGAGTTAAGCAACTCTTGTTGAGGTCGGTCCGTAGATTGGTGACCATTTATTACATTCTTAAGCTCCTCCGAGCCTCAGAAAGCAGGTTAAGCTGTTGATCTCTGCTATCGTCGGTATTTAACAATCAAGTAAGCTACGCACGTGAACTTAGCTCCGCAATCGTCCACATGATTTAGAATGTATATCTAAGTCATTTGTAAGGAAACTTCTTCGCCTCCAATATCAAGTCAAGGAGGTAAACACTTACAACCTTATTCATTAAAACTTTATAACCTTTACTTAGCTTAGGTACATACCGTTATGCAGACTCTTTATTCAAAATTTTCTACGGAGAATTTGAATTTAGAATCTCATAGACTCTCATTTTAACTAAGTAATAGTTAAAAAGTTTTTATGAAGTTATAATAAAGAAGGTAATTATCATTTCATTTTCATGACGGTTATTTATTAGCTAGCTGTTATAGTTATTTTGTAATTAGTAATTAAAATACCTACTATATTATTTGACGATAAAAGTGTTTTATTTCGTTCGCACTACTAGGTGTACATTTTTATAGGTGCTGTCATCTCGGTGATCTTTTGGAGGTAGCGGAACAGAGAGTAACGTCCCGCATACCTCCATTGAAAAGGGAGGATCCTCCGACCGGACGGTTGTTGTGTCCGGTGGGCAACTGCCCAACACTTGATATTCGGGCTTTGCATTATGTTCTAATCGCACGGTAAACTCTGATATCGCGATTTAGGATAGGTCCAGTTAGTTCGCAGCTGTCGAGATAGACGGCGCTGCGAGTCTCATTTGTTGTGATGTTGATTCTGCTACGTTGATTTTATGTGGCGGCATGAGTGCCGCTACAATCTGATTGATTTACATTATTTTAAGTCTAAGTTATCCTAAGTTTAGATTCGATTTCACCACCTAACTATAACATAATATTATGGACCTGTATTAACTACTGTGTAGGTACTTGGTCTGAAATAAATATTTTCAATTTCAATTTTATTTATATGCAAATTTTTATAAATAGATTTTTTTTCTTTTTTTTTTATATATTATATTAATATATTTAATATAAATTATTAAATTTTAGTAGCAATATGTAGTTATTTATGATGTCACCACGAACCTCGCGTGACGTCACTACAAAAGTACAAGTTTTACTAACGATAAAGCGTATCAAGCGGCCAAGTGCGAGTCGGACTCGCGCACGAAGGGTTCCGCATAGTGTTGGGTAAATAGTCGGATGCTTTGAGTTATTATCGATTATAATCCATAAGTGTCCATTAATAGCCTTGCAATGGATGATAACCCTGCTATTAATGTATTGTTAAAAAATAAATGCTTTTTTGTTTTATTGTAAAATCTGTGGATGTGAATTTAAATTGGGTGCGTGTACGCAGTGTGATTCAATGTATTGTTATTCTTTTTATTTATTTTTACTTTTTTATATGAAAAGGTGTTAAGGAATAATAAAATAAATACACATTTTTCTGGAAATTCAGTTTTGTTAAAGTAGAGATCCAATACTATAAAATCCATAATTACTATTGACACATCGCTTTGTGATTTAACCAGATTTCATGTATCTTAGAACCGATTGCTGATGCTATAAAAAATTAGAAGGTGATAAAACTAAAATAGACAAAGTATTTCTCATATTCAAGAATTTAAGGTCCCAAATCAACTTTATTTTATCAGACGTCACAGTTCTTGACAATGATAATAAAAAAAAATATTATGAAATTTATTGATAATCGGACTGCAATGGCTATTGAACCATTACATTTGGCTGCTTATTTGCTCAACCCTGCTTCATATGGAATAGAATTAGATCCAGAAGAAGATATAAAAGCAATGCATTATATTTATGAACTGGGCCAACATTTAAAAATAAACGTCATGAAAGAATTAACCGATTACAAAGCAAAAGCTAACTTTTGGAAGAATCACTTTATTTGGTCTCAAGTCGAAGAAATAGACGCCCTTAGCTGGTTGAAGGGTATTTGCAGTTCTACTAAGCTTAATAAAATTGCAGTTGCTATTTTAACAGCTCCATTACACGTCAGCAGCTACGGAAAGGACGTTTAGTACTCAAGCTGATGTACCTACATACAAAAAAAAGAAATAAACTTACCACTGAACGAGCAGGAAAAATAACTTATACACAAACAGAAATTTGGAAAACAGACCGTCAAGTATAGATACGGAAAGTGATTTCCACATGGATTCGGAACCTTTCTCTCACAGAAACAAATCAATCAAAACATCAGAAATCTATGAAATATCCTGTGACTGTAATGAACCTGTACTTCTTAATACACCAATAGATCCATTAGCGTCCGATCCAATCGATGTACCAAACTTAGGAGATTTTGAAAAATCCAGTGTTTCTAGCAGTAATTAGGCTGAAAATTATTTTTGAAAAACTAACAAAAAAAACAACTAAAAACGAAAATAAAAAAATTAAATAATTCCCAAAAAATATCACAAATAAATGACTGATTAAGAATTAAAAAAAACTAAGTACATAAAAAATCGAATTATCAAAAATCAATGTAAATAGCTGATGGAAAATTTTTAAATGGGCCAGATTAGTTTTAAATTGCACATTAATTTACTACAAAGAAAGATGATGAAAATGAAGTCTAATCTGACAGTCCTAAGCCTGAAAACCTTGAAGGGAAATTTTCAATCACTGAAATAACATTAACAGCTGGGTTGTTATCATCCTGGCTACTAACTGGCTTTTAATCGATGATTAGCCAAATGATATTAACCGGATTATTATCATTGCCCAACACTAAGTTCCGTACCATTATCTATAAAAAAACGGCAAAAAAATCACGTTTGTTGTATGGGCTCCCATGATTTTTTTTGCTTTTTGTCACTTATTTATTTTATTCTGTTATTAGTAGAATAGAATACTCTTTATTATGTACACCATAATTATAAGTTACAGAAAATATACATAGATGAGGAAGACATTACATAGGGTGACACAATGGGCGGTCTTATCGCTGAAAGCGATCTTTTCAAAATGCGACAGCAGAAAGACATCATCTGTGAAAATTTCAACTGTCTAGCTATCACGGTTCATGAGATACAGTCTTGTGACAGACGGACGGACGGACGGACGGACGGACAGCGGAGTCTTAGTAATAGGGTCCCGTTTTACCCTTAGGGTACGGAACCCTAAAAATACGTCTCCTATATTTTTTGAAAGCCTAACTGACGGACTAAATTGAATTATATTTTTTCTACCCAATTGACTTAAAAGCAGTCCACAGTTGGTCACAGACCTCCGCAATCATCAGGCCACCATTGAACTGCTATAAAAATCGCTCGTCCCAAACAATAACGAGCATTTTGTAAGGTCGTAAACTCGTAACATAACAATAATTATGATATTATAACAATAAATCAACATATTTACGAGTCGCGCGACCCGGCCTCGGAATGCAGTTAACAAGTCGTGTGAGATGTGCGCACACGTACAGGGTGCTGCATTGAGATGAGACTATTGTTATAGTCTTTGGAGACGAGACTGTATGTTACCCGTGCGAGTTATCTTGACACCTTATTTTAACCAACTTCAAAAAAAAGAGAAGGTATTGAGCGAGGTTTTTATTTTTTTTCTTTTTATGTTTTGAACCGATTTGAAAATTTCATCAAAATCAGTCCAGTAGTTTGGTTTTTAAATCCAAATAGCTGAAAAAATTATACATATGTAATCCAAACTCTTTTTGCTTATTCCTTTGGCTTTTCAGGAATGGACCCTTCTCGGTTTTATGGTAGATAACTACTTCTAAATATGTAAATCCTCAATCAATCAAATCAAATAAATTATTTGCATAATACATTGTCATGGCAAAAAAGGTGTTATAGGTATAAAAGCCACATTGTATTATATCCTAATGAGGTGTGCAAATTAATATACTTATTAGGTACTAAACGAATTAATAGGTATACAGAATTAAACTTCAAAAAATAGACATGTGTAAGGGATGAGAGTCAATAAAACGAAATACGTTCCACTATCATACAAACGAGCTTGTATTTGTACTTTCACAAACAGGGTCATAGGTATAGCAATCACAATTATAGTCTATAAGTATTTCTTAACCGAAAATATGCGACCGCGCGAGAGCATGCGACGAACGACATGCCGTTGCCACGTCATTCGGATCACTCCCCCGCGTCACCCGCGCATCGGTGACGCGCTGTGTTGCCCCCACGCCGCGAGCGCTCTGATTGGCTCTCGGGCATCGCGCGAGCGGCGTGTGCATGTATGCGTCGCATCAGTCGCATGACCTCTACACAGCTACCGAGCTACCGCATGTCGAGGGGTTGGCGCGCTATTCAAATTTTGAATTATAATAACAAGACGCGCGCGTTACACATGTCAAATTTAAAATGTCAAAATTTAAAAAAAAAATCCTTTTAAAGCAAAGCCCTTTTGATTTTCCATCAAATGGACGACTTGTACGAACGTGACAGTTTGTGGTACGAACTGACTGCATCGACCACTTCCCAATTTCGACGAAGAATCGACAAAGCTGTGTTAGAATTGCTCGAAGTTATTTCACAAAATGTGAACTATGCGAAGTCTTATACTTACTTACGTTACCACGAGAAGCTTAATTTTTTCAACAATGATTTTCACAAAACATCGAAATCTTTGAAATATAGGCAAGGTACCTACAAAGTACCTACGCTTCTCGCTATGCATACGAAGCCATGGTAATCATAATCATAATCATAATCATTTATTGCATTCATGTAGTTTACAAGTTGTTACATATTATAAAGGTAGGTTTCATGACTCTGTTAGTTATTTTCTCACACTTATTTATAATTTATAGAAAAAATCCTTTATTAATTACTTGAATAGAGGTATTACAATTAATATATTCTTGCCATTTTTAGGGTTCCGTACTCAAAGGGTAAAATCGGGAACCTATTATTAAGACTCCGTTGTCCATCTGTTTGTCCGTCTGTCTGTCTATCCGTCTGTCTGTCCGTCGGTCTGTCTGTCACCAGGCTGTATCTCATTGACCGTGATAGCTAGACAGTTCAAATTTTCACAGATGATGTACTAAAAACAGAATTAAATAAATATTTAAGTGGAGCTCCCATACAACAACGTGATTTTTTTTCCGTTTTTATAGATCAGTTACGGAACCCTTCGTGCGCGAGTCCGACTCGCACTTGGCTGTTACATTTTAATTTCATCTCCTTCATACATAATTCATGCAGTAAGGGGTTAGGATAGCATTAACAGACTTCGATTTCCTGAGCAGAAAAATAGTTAAGTAGGTACCTAAAAATCTTTTATTACTGTTTCACTCAACTCTAAAATACAATTTCTCCGTGTCTGAATCCCCCGGTATAAAATAAGTTATGAAACTATCGGCAACCGGTAACCAATATTTAGGAAATAACCGGTATTGGGTAACACCGTGTGGAGTAGGGCGACCATGAGAAACAAAAAGATTTTGATTTGTCTTTGCGCCTTCATGAAAATCTAAATAAAGTGACTGACAAACAATAGATTAAGTTGAATTATGCTAGGATTTCAATATAAACCCGGCGTCAGTACAGTAAAGAAAGGTGATTATAATTCATCATTATTAATTGACTAGCTTTGCTCGCAACTTCGTCCGCGCATATCCCGTTTTTTTTCGTTTCCATATACCGTACACGTAAGCCTATGACCTTCCTCATGAATGTGGCTATATAAGACCGACTGGTAGTTGTAGAGATTATCGCATTCAAACAAACAAACTCTTCCGCTTCATTACATTAGTATAGATTCTAATTAGTTGGTATCGAGACACACTGCATGAACATTGACACAACAAGAATGCTAGTCCTCCTCTCCTTTGCATTTTTAATTATGTATTATACTATGTCGTATCGTGCCAAAAAATAACAGCCGCTTGGGTCGATCTTCGAGGATAAGCAACACTTATCAAGGTGGGTCCGTGGATGGGTCTTTGGTCATCCATTACATACGGAGTCTCTTCCGTGCCTCGGTGCGCACGTCGAGCCGTTGGTCCCGACTGTCATTTTTACATCTTCGACAGTCGTTTAGTCCGAAGCCGATAGGGCTTCCTGTCAAACCGAAGCAACCTCTTAAAGGTCGCTACTGACTGGTGTTACGGGCCGTAATGTACCATTGCAGCGAGCATGTTACGATACGCCGTGTTCTAAAATCCGTGTCGATCCGATCTGACTGCACGAATGCTCGCTTTGTAACATGTTACATATGCCCCGTAACACCGTTCAATACCGAGCTTAACGTGCTTGCCGAGGTATGAAGGGATGTGGACAGTCACCCATCCACGGACCAACCTCGGCAAGACTAGCTGAACCCATTGTTTATAATAGCAGTAATAATGTAATTGTACATACAAACATAATGTACTTCGTGCGGTCGCGTTGTGCTCTCGTGCGTCCAACAGAATCAACTGTTAGTGGCGTTGAGTTAACAACAAATAACTTGCGGTTAACACTATACACCGCCGACCGCAGATTGTATTAGTAACAGTTATTGTTACAACATTAGTGTTTACCTTTCACTTGCTGTTTGTTTCCTAACCCTTTGATGATTCCCGATGAAAATACAAGTGATTTTACTTTTTTCGATAAGAAGGTATGATGTTCTCTCAATGAATTCAGTAGTATTAGTATGTCTGCTCTCGTTATTTGGTACTTGAAAAAGCTATTGAATCAACAAAAAAACATTTTACAAAAAAGAAACCGACATTCAAATAAAAATCACTACAAAGACCAAAAACAACGTCAATTTCGGAAGTCGGTTTCTTGGTTTTGTTTCTACGTTATTTGACACTGGCTTCAAGTATTGAAGTTATTGGATTTTGTAGTGTTTTTTATTTCCATCCTATGTCCTCCCGTTTTGCTGTTGAGGCCTTTTTTCAAAAATGAGGCAAATGTCAAAGGTCATCTGTCAAACGTCATGCGATAACGGCGCGTGTGATTAAAACGCCGATATCTCTAAACTTTTGTATGGGAGCCCTATGTGAAACTTATGTTTTTGGAATATATATGAAATAAGCTATCATATTTGAAATGAATTAGACCAGTTTTGCTATGTAGTGTATTATTGATTCCACTTTGAAATCAGTGTGAGGGAAATTTTCCCAGTTTATTGTACAAAAGTAGATAGAAATAAAAAAGTAAACAATTATTTCACAAAGTTTTTATTTTATTTACATAAATATACCCTATTTCACGATAATCAATTAAAAGAACACACCTCCCATACATTTTTTTCATACCACAAGCATTACAAAATACGTCTCTGATAAGTCGACCCGGCCGCCGACAAAAAAAAAAGGTATGTTTACACTTCGGTTCTGGGAACTCTGTAAGTCAAGTGGCTTAGGATAGTATCTTATTACATAGATTGGTTCACAATCTTATCGCAGACGAAGTTTTATGAGTTAGAATTGTTTAGTTTACGAACAATGAGTCACAATGCAAACACTTGAAAAAGAGGGCTGAAAAAGACCCTTTCATTATTTGTATCACAGAGCAAGTATTGTTGCATTTATTTGAAATCTTATTTCACAATCCACAAGATGATGATATTAACTAATGGAAAAACACAATACAAGGTCATGTTGCCTAACAAAAACATTCCAGAAATCAACCAGCAAAGTGAACAACTTCACGACAAAAACACGCAAAAAATGAAAAAATAATGTGGATACGACTCAATACTGTCACATCTGAACTCGAATCACATCCTAAAAAAAAAAAAATACTCTTAATGACTCTAAATTAAAAATGACAAAACGGAATCTTGCAATAGACGAGAATATTTTGAAAAAAAAATTCTTCCCCCCAACCCCCCTTCCCCCCATACCACCCCCCACCCCCTATTTGAGGCAGCACGTTTCTAAACTTAACTTTGAAATAACCAAAAATATTAATTTTGAAATTTACATAACCAATCCAACACCGAAGCAAAACACACGAATGACAGTTATGACGTCATATATCCGCGACTGTTTGCTTAGCTTAAAAAGCCAAGTTTGGGTCGCGTGTTTTTGTTTTCAATGAAATTCGAATTTCTGACCATATTATTTAAATAAAATGCAATACAGACATTGTTTATTAACATAGTATTGTTAATAACGATAGTTCGAGCAGCATTAGGCATATTTAATATTAGTAAAAAATGGAAAAAAAACGGTCACTATTTCGCGCGCCGCGAACAATGGCGGACGATGTTCGTTGAACTAAGTATTTCTGCCGAAATTTATGCCAAATACACAATCAAGCTATTAAAAATAGTTTAGTACTTACCGGTCCATGATTCCACCGCATAAAAATCACACACAACACCACAAAACTCAGTAAAAACTGCCCAGTAATCGGGCTCCACAACGCACAAACCGTTCGTGAACGGGACTGAATTTTGTCGAATAATACTCTCGCGGTGGTAGGGCGTAAGGACTGTCCGAGTGACTATATGTCATCCTTGTTTTGTTCCCCGCACGTACAATAAGTTGGAGCAAGTCAGGCACAGTTTTTAACTGCAATAACCGTCAAAACTAGAAGCGCGGGAACACTTATCTCGACAAGATAAGCAAACATTTGTGGGAAATTTGACATGTCTTATTAAGATAAGTGAAACATACAGGCGGAGGACATGGTCTACCCCCGTGTGTTATAAATCTAACGCATCTAAATCTGTTCAGCCGTTTTAAGATGTGAAAAGGTAAGAGACAGATAGACAGAGCTACTTTCACATTTTTAATATGAAGCACTGCAGCTGCACTGATAGCAAGTTTGTTATAGTGATTTTTAAACAGGAATCTGTTTAAAAAATATATGATTCTATTCAGTGCGTCAGCTAGATTATCGAAAAATATTGGACACATATTTTTTGCTTTATCAAATCAATAAAAATTGACGAAAATAAAACGCATCAATGATCAGGAGTCCCCGGAGCATGTGACGTCATGTGTAGGTAACAATAAATTGTACTTACGTGTGACGTCATACGAGTTTTCAACGCCCTGTATCGTTATAGATAAAAAACATCTGGTCCGCACTCTTGTCTTCTCCATATTTCTATACGGGGCGGAGACATGGACGATCAAATCTACCGCCAGGCAAAGAATTGACTCTCTCGAAATGTGGTGCTGGCGTCGCTTATTAAGAATACCATGGACAGCCCACCGAATAAATGTCTCGATCCTCAAGGAACTGCGAATGGAGAAAGCGCAACGTGCCTGCAACGTGTCGTGATATACTTCGGTCACATTGCCCGCAGAGGATCCAATAATATGGAAAGACTTATGGTGACTGGCAAAATAGAGGGTAAAAGACCAAGAGGCCGAAGCCCCAAACGATGGTTGGATCAAATATCGGAGCAACTGGAGATACCGATCAGCGCTGCACTCCACCAGGCTGCTGATCGTAACAGATGGAGAAAAGCCGTTGACAGTTTGAAATGGAGTCACGGTTCTCAACAGTGAGAGAGCGATTAGGAAGAGAGTATCGTTTTCATTTTTTATTTAAGTACCTAGGTACGTGAAAAAAGAAAAAAATCGTGTCTAATATTTTTTGGAAATCTGACGAACTACCTAATTAGATTTTTTTAGTCATCTACCCTATTATATTGATCTATGATTTGATATATTATGTAACTAACCTGTAATAAGATTAAGTAGTGCACTGTATTTTAGAAAAGAGTTTATAATATTATTCTTGTCCAAACTTACTTGTATCGGGACATTCCAACCGCTCGCGACCTCGTGGTCACCCCACTAGTGAAAGTCGGCGCGCCCTTCGGCCTTCGCGAGAAAGTTCACGGCGACTGTATATATGTTATATGCTGTAGACATTGTAGGCATGTGTTATGTTATGTATACCTAGTAGGAGCGGATGACGCGCAGCCTCCAGCCTCCACCAAGCTCCGAGATACCAGCGACTTCTGCTGGCCAGAAGCAAACAGAAAAACACTAGTATGAATTTTAAAGTGTGCGGGGATGGCCAAATCCGAAATTAGGTATTGGGAATACCGAAAAACCGGCCAAGTTCGAGTTGGACTCACGCACGAAGGGTTCCGTACCATAATCTATAAAAAAAAACGTTTGTTGTATGGGAGCCCTACTTAAATATTTATTTTATTCTGTTTTTAGTATTTGTTGTTATAGCGGCAACAGAAATACATCATCTGTGAAAATTTCAAGTGTCTAGCTATCACGGTTCATGAGATACAGCCTGGTGACAGACAGACAGACGGACAGCGGAGTCTTAGTAATAGGGTCCCGTTTTTACCCTTCGGTATTCACACAATTGGATCCATCGTAGCGACACTTTCGAATAGTGTCATCATCAGTGAGCTTTGATTGAGCAGGTTAATGGCTCTCTTGATGTTCACTTTGCTTGAGATTCCACCGCGCGATGTTATAGAACAGCTGTATTGTCTACAGAACTACATGTCTGAATAGACCGACGAGCCATAGACTGTAGTAGTTTACCAATAGGCTCGAAGTAATAACCGATGAGGAATGCGCGAGAAAGTTCACCCGCGCGAGACGTGAACTCTAAGCGTTGTGAACTGACGGATGTCCGCCGCAAGCGACACACGTCACACGTCTTCTATACCACAGATATGTATAGATAGACATAGATAAACGCAAGTATCACGATCTGCATGAAAACCAAGCCTGCACTATATGTATAGCATTTTTTGACTACCTACTATGACGTCACAGATGGAAAAATCAAATCGATTCAAAGACGTACCAAGTGACGTCCGACTAGCGTACACCGATGCAGACTGAACGCGAAAGTGGCGGCTTACGATTTTTGTACGTAAGCTGGGCAC
Source organism: Melanchra persicariae (assembly GCA_947386135.1). Classification (NCBI taxonomy): domain Eukaryota; kingdom Metazoa; phylum Arthropoda; class Insecta; order Lepidoptera; family Noctuidae; genus Melanchra; species Melanchra persicariae. The sequence goes on along the minus strand of OX376672.1, from coordinate 12,528,199 downwards.
CGGATCGGGCATGCGAAGTAGTTGCTCTTGCGTTATCTATGTCTATCTATATATGTGTTCTATAACGTTTGAAAAGTCTAGAATGGGGGAGGGGCCTACGTCATACGTGCGGGCCCACTACCTGACAAAGCCCTGTGAGCGAGTAACTTAGATCTAAATCAATAACGATAACGCTTATCTTAAAAAGATTCAGCGTTATTTGAATGTAGGTACTATTTTGATGAACGCATATTGAAATAAATAGTTTGAAATTTAAAAAGAAGTTTTTTTTACACGTGTGACACCTGCGGCCGAGTGTGTCACGTCAATGTCTCTCACTACGAAAATGTGGCCGGTACACAGGGAGAATTTTTCAAGTGGGCGTGGATGGCCAAATCCGAAACTATTCTATGGGGTGACAAATACTTCAAGGAGTCTGGGACCCGGCTGATTTATAAAACTATAAAATTTTGATCATTCGATTTATAACAATATCGAACAGGAGACTACACTAGACTAACTTATAATCTGAACAGGTTTATCGGTTTGTTGTGTACCTCTCTATGAATAGCTTCAACGAAAAGCATAGGACTTGAATCAAAACTATCCTAACAACCGAAAGATAACCCCTGCTGGACATAGACTAGACAATGTGCCATTCAATTAGCGAATGCGACTGTCGAAATGCCAAAATGTAGGAATTAGATCACGTGACATTTAGATAGCATCTGTCAATCCCATACATTTTTGACGTATTGACAATCGCCTTCGCCACGCCACCGTTGACAGAATTAGTAGTGGGATTGACAGATGCTATCGAAATGTCACATGACCAAATTCCTACATTTTGGCATTTCGACAGTCGCATTCGCTAATTGAATGGCACGTTGTCTAGGATCTCTTGTCTCAATGCATCGCCAGTAATCGCCACATCGATCGGTTCTAAGCTTTTCGCTTTTGGCGGATTTCCGCGGCCTTCACTAGGTCATCTTCTGTCCGTGTTGTGTAGCTACTAGCTAGCCCACGCTGCGCTATCCGGTAGGTACGTGGTACCACAACGACTTCAAGTTCCTCAGTTTTATTCATAAAATCTCTGAACTGTTAACACCTATTAAAAAACTGGTTTAACATAATTTCTCTAGAAATATTAAGCTAAGTTAAGAATAAGCCTAAGAACCTGCTTAAACAGTTCAGAGTTTATGTTTATGAATAACCTTCGATTAATAAACTAACACCCATATTCATAAAAACTTTTTATCCAATCCTACTTAGAATACTGTTTCTAAATTTAAATTCTCTATAGAAAATTTAAAAAAAAAGAATCTGAAATATGCTTATCAATAAAGAATGTCCATCTCTAAATTGTTGAGCTCTACTTCAGCCTGAAACCTTGGCATACAAATAGGTTTAACCTGTTTTAATAAATGAGCCATTTAAGTCATTCAAAATTTTAAGGAGGTAAGTCGAATTAAAATCATTTATTTTAATCAGACCCTAAGGTAATTTTGGACGTCAATAATTTAAAATAATTAATAATGCCTCTAGGCACTCTTTTGGAATAAAAGCTTTACAATATTTGGTATACAAAAAAAAACTTAGAAACTAGTGTTAGTACATACATACATACCTGCCAGAAAGTTAACAATTACGATGTATTCATTACACCTAAGTACACAACAGTGGCATGTAGGCATATACCCAATGTCACAGTATGGGGCTGTGGCTTGGTCCTGACAAGCTATCAATCAACGCACGTAAGTCAATACCTATCACGAGCCTCCTTGTTGATCACAACACGATCCTCCTTGTTGATCACAACACGATCCGACATCAAAGACCTAGGAGTCGCTAGTGTCTACATCTCGTAGGCTGTAGTGAAAGTGATCTCATCGCTCAATATTATTAGTGGTTGCATAACGAGAGGTCCACTTTACAAGGATGTAATCTTGAAGGCGTGTTGATAATGATTTATTGAATAGAAACGTTTACCCGCCGCTAACCACGCCGCTAATTACGACACTCGGGGCAGTTTTTTTTTAATTATTGACTTTTTTTCGGGGCTTCGCTTGTAGCAGCTTATGGCAAGGCAGCAACATGCATTAGATAGGCTGCCTCTCCCCAGCTATGTCTATAAGCGCGGCTTCCAGTCTAATTGGATGGAGCTGAGTACCAGTATATTTTACATGGAGCGACTACCAACCTATCTGACCTCCATAACCCACTGGGTATACGGTAGCACGATTTTCTGGCTTCTGACTATCCGTAAAGTCTAACATAGCTATACGCACAATGAAAGTAAGTATTCAATTGGCTACCTTATAGTATAGCCCACATTCAGTCGAGCACAGAGACGACATAAGAAAGATTCCTCACAATAGAACCTATCCACAAATAGAAAACCAAACAAAGCCTAAAAGAAAATACATTACAAACAGTAAAAGTTTTCGCGAGACTTTTTACAATCCATAATGGCCGCCTTCCTAACTTCAAAAAAAACCTAGAGATTGTTGAAAAAAACGACGATTAAACCTTCCTTTGTCGTCATAATCGCGAAATTATTCACAATAGTTCGCTTTTCATTCATTTTTAAGTGTGTCACATTCCAACAAACTTATTTGTAAATATCCGCCATCATGTGTTGGCTCAATACGGATGTGTCTTCGCTTTCTCTTATCTGTCAATATTTTTGGCGCGAATGAGCCAAATCTGCCCACCAGAGACTAAAGAGCAGTAACAGCCCTTTTGTGATTTTTCGTTTTATTAGTGATTCTGAAAGCGGGTTTCTTAAGCTTTCTATTGAATTAACTTACTTATTTCTAAGACTATTAGAATGGTTTTTATTTAACAGTTTTCACTTACTGCAAACGAAAAAAATTAACAATTTGGCGTGATTTCCCAACTAAAATACAGTATAAATTATACTGCAGATTAAATTTTAAGGTTTCATAACTAAAATGCAGTAAGCAATATAATTTTACAGTTCTTTAGATAGTTTTATATTTCTGGAAAAAAATTAAAAAAAAAATTAATACGCAGTAAAATTTACCGCCATACAAGCTATTTTTACTGCAAATTAAGAAAATACAATTTATTGTCACGAACTCCCAACTAAAATGCAGTAAAATCAAAGCTTGTCGCATTTTAGTTGTGAATACTTAACATTCTTTTATCATTATAAACTGACTAACACGCAGTAAAATACAGCATTACTGCAGATTAGTTTGGATAGCATAATGACACAGATATGATTATTCCTAGCTAAAGTGCAGTTAGATACATTATGTTATATATGTTAATATTAAGAGAAAACTGTCAAAGGAGGTTGTGCATTCTGCGCAGGGTCCTTTATTAATTAGATGTTTTTTTTTATTTTTGATATGTAAATTTTACATAAGTGAGTTGAATTATTGTGATTAAATAATAAGAAATAAACGGTCTTTAAAATGTGAACTAGCTATTTTTCTTACTGCACTAGTAAATTGAACACTTTTTTCTTAAAAAACTAACTAAAATGCAGTATTTTTTTGACCTTACTGCATGTTAGTTGGGTTTCTTGACAAAATAACTGATCCAAACGCAGTAATAGGGCTTTTTGCTGCATTTTACTAAGTTTAAAATGGTATTTTTTACAAAAAAGGCTATGCAGTAATAGGCACCAAAAAGAATAAATGGCCATAATAAATTCAGTTATTAAGATATATTTTTTTTTATTGCTTTAACGTGTGAACCTATGCCTTTACAACCTTTCTGCATTCAAATTTTTTTGCTTATACATTCTGTTGATTTTTTAAAATCAATTCTTAACTTTAAATGCGTTTTACTCGAAATCGTGATTTTGCTGTTACTGCACTTTAGTGTATGGTGGGCAGAAATGACGCCATCTTGGTAATTTTCTTATAGGCTTTTTGTTTGTCAACCGGCCAGTGTTAATTGACTGGTGGTTGAAAAAGGAACTAGACTTTTTATTAGCGCTCAAGCCATCAGTCATCGCGAATTTAATATTTATTTACCAATTACGTAAGATTTATTTTTTACTTGGAAATTTTTACATGTCGGGGTTGAAAATGTTTGTAAGGAAGTGGCGCCACCCTCAAGTGTCAGGATATATTGGTCGTTCGTACATGTTTTAATTGTGGTTAACTCATACTTGGGGCGTTGGGATGGGTGTCATTCAAATATTTAGTTATGGAAAATCAGTGTCGAAATCATTTTTGTTAAGGTTTTTAAAACAAAGAATGCTTGGTTTTTCATGGACCATGGCTTAATATTGTCAGAAATATATGTCATTGCTATAATTTAACATGACAATGGGCCTGTATTTTAAGAAGGCTAGGTAGAGGTACAGTCGCCAGCACATCAAGCTAAGTACAACAATCTGACAAATTTCCCAACTTTATTGCTACAGCATTAGGTTCAAGGTTGATTGGGAAAATTTGACAGTTTTAGGGAGCTTGATGTGCTGACGTCTGTAGGTAGAGTACAAACACATTTCATCAGTTAAAGAAATAAATACAGAATAACATACATGCACACAAACATCAAGATTCGAGTGATCATACACGCACGCTGGTTTTCAGTGCCATGCTGTAGTGCCATGCACAACCTTCATTTTTTTTGGTCTCTTGGGATGACATCAATGCATCTGCGATAGTGGTGGTAGGATAGTGTGGATTTCCCGTCGAAGGCTGCGGGGACCATACATATAATAGAAACTTTAAAAAATTATGGACAATTAATATCTATAAACTGCTTAGCTACTGATTCGGTATATTCAAGGAAGTTTTGCATTCTTATTGCGGTAGCAAACTGTGAAAAACAGTTTTCTTCCTTTGAGTTTTGGACATTGGTTGAGGCTGATATTGCGACTTGAATTCAATTGGCCTTCCCAGGGCCAATTCTGGCAAAAAAGTGCGTAAAAATGAGTAGAATGTCAAATATTTTGCACCTGTTAAGCAGTGGGCCACTCTGCTTAACAGGTGCGAAATATTTGACAGATCTTTATGCATAAGAATGCAGGTGGGCTGTCGCTCGTAGTAACTTAACAACAAACATAGGATTGTCTTCTGAAAGTATTACATATGATTAATAATTAATAAGTTTATATTATTCTGTTGTATCACGTCACGTTACCTCAGCTTATTGTGCCGTAACCCCGATACAGTACAAACTTTAGCTTGTCAATATTACCGTCAGAGAGAAATCTGTCAAACTCACGCGGATGACATTTCCGGTTGCATAACCTTATGTACAATACCTACTTTAATTTCATGTGGTTGTGTCCTCATTGACGTAATGCGGGAAATATTGCGGAGAAAATCAGAATTTCGCTTCGACCGCGCCTCGGGTGACCCATCGCACTGCCAACGTAATAGGGTAAGCAAGAAACAAAACATGTTTATTTGCCATACACAGATACTAACAATTTATGTAGGTACGAACAAAAATAAAGGCCACCGCATACAAACAATACCTACGGTTTATACGTCTGATAGATTTCCAAAAAAAGACAAGATATTTTCAAAATGTTGGTTAGATTTTCGAAACAAAATATTAAACATTAAATTAACACAGACTCAGTTACTGTCGTGTCCAGTGTGATAAGTGATCGTCTAGAACAAGAAAATATAAACTGTGCTGCAATAATAACAATGAGTACAAAATTACCTTCAAGATGATTTGGGGTTAAGAAACTTAAGTCCTATTATTCCATTAAGTGAGTCTCAGCTTAATGAAAGCGTTTCAGAAGAATTAGGAGAAGGAGTTTACGCCCAACTGATACATTAAGTTGTGATAAGAGTATAAACGCCTGAAATATTTCCTGAGAAGATTTTTACCAATTTAATAGCGTTCAATCTGATTCATATCGCAATCTTACCTCCAAAACCAATAAGGATGGATCGATACATAACTTAGATCAAGATGCCGAACTTTTTGATACTTTGAAAAATATTTCGTATCTTTCAACTGTGACACAAAATATAACATCCACTGAATTATCGACTGAAATCCAACCCTCAACTTATTTAGCACATTCTTCACCACCTTCAGTTTCGCTAAAACCTTCAACTTCTTTCGCTTCTGTAAGTCCTATTGCACATAATGAAACAGAAGTACAGACAAGAAAAACAAAATGTAGTTCCCTTGAAAAATCCCCTGCCATTGATAAACCTGCCATCGTAGAGAACTGTCAAACACCAAAGAAACTTAAGATAAATAGAGACCCAGAAACTATATTAGAGACACGAAGATTGGAACATTCATTATTGCCACCTTGTTCATGTAAAAGACAGTGCATTCAAAAGATTTCTGAGATTGAAAGGCAATCTGTATGGACACAATTTTCGAACTTAGACCGACAACGGCGCCGCGACTTTTTATCAAGAAGTGTTGATAAAATATCCTTGAAGATTTCGTAACCAAAATCAAACAGTCAAGAAAAAACTTAGATGTCAACGTACTCCAACACAAAGACATGGAGGGCAATTTTTACAAATGACTGTAAAATAACATTTCAAAAAGTCGCGTTTGTGCAGGGTCTTGGCATTTAAGAAGCCACGACCCGGCTCTTCCGCGGGATATACAGCCTCATCACCGATGACCGTGGGTGATGCATCCCTTTCACGGTAAGCAGTGAGCGTACCCTCCTATCCAGGGCGTCAAGTTCCGTCTGAGTCCATTTTAGTATGCCGAAAGAGTACATCAATACCGGCATGACCCAATCGTTAAAGGCGCGCACCTTGTTTCCGCCTGATAAAAGATTGTTAAGTACTTTGTTCAGGTGGTCAAAGAAGCGCAGCTCCTTCAACGATTGTTTCATGTCAGCAGCATTGATGCCTAACGCTTCCGACATACTCAAATACTTGTAAGTTTCGGTTGAGGAGAGGGACCTAAGGTGTATGGAATCTGAGAGTTGGGTTCCCACGGATTCCATAATCTCCCCTCGCTTTTCATGCATGACCGCACATTTGTCCACACCAAATTCCATCCTGATGGCGCTACTGAAGGTTTCAGTTACCTTCAGTAGCTTCATCAGTTGCAAGTTCTTAGGAGCAAAGAGTTCAAGTCATCCATGTAAAGGAGGTGGGATATGACCTGACCGCCTCTTCTCAACCGGTAGCCTTGGCCCGAACCCTCCAGCAGTTTACTGAGAGGGTTGGGCAGGGGCTGGCTAGGGGCCAGGCAAAACCACAGTGGACTCAGACTGTCGCCCTGATATATGCCACGCTTGATTCTTATCGGGACGCTTTTCGCCTAGATCTGTCGACATCCTGGATAGCGAAGGACCGTCCTCTATTGCCCCATACACGACGACACGACATCAGGAAGGTACGTAGAACTGGATCAACACTCCAGCTCTCAGAGTCATAGGCAAAAATCATTAAAATCTATCCAACATGTCGACAGGTCCTTTCGGGAACGGCGAACCTGTTGGCTAATGGCAATATCAATGAGGAGCAGCTCCTTAGTATCACGGGACCCATTCTTACATACATCCTGAGAGGCAGACATTATCGAATTACTATCAATATGATGGTCTTTGCTCTCAGAATGGATGTAAGAACTTTATAGATTATTTTAATAATACATGATTATTGATCTTTCTAAAAGACTATCATTGGATACAATGTTATGGCATAATAAGTAACCCACTTCTAAACAAGGCAAAACACTGTAATTTGTGTTACAGTGTTTTGCATTGTTATAGTTGTACATAAACTCGGTAACTCTGTCTTGCCAATACAAGTTAGTGGCAATATCTTTTATATTTACTAAATTTATCAAAAAAAAACTACATGGCTATGTAGGTAGAGATATACACGTACTATTGAATGCATAAAACAATAAAATATTTAGCAGTAATCATTAAAAAATGCAATTATTTATCAAAAACACATATTTTCAAAAATCTCACATGTGGTTTTTGAAAGTTACAGTGTATTGGCTTGGCAGGGCAGCACTGTCAAGCGGTATCCTGCTTGGTAAGACTGGTGTCTGCCAGTATCAAGCGGTATCCTGCTTGGCAAGGCTAGTGTCAGCCAGTGTCAAGCGGTATCCCGCTTGGCAAGACTGGTGTCAGCCTTTCTGGCTTCTGACTACCCATAACGACTGTCAAAGATGTCCACATGCCAGTTGAGACCAACGGCTTCACTTGCGCAGTGCGCACCGAGGCACGGAGGAAACTCGGTATGTAATGGCGAGAATGAACTGTTTTTTTCTCTCCAAGCCATCCTCGCTTCGAGCTCGGCAAGCCTTGCTTCACTTTAAAGCTCGACCGGCAGCTGTTATTGTTTCACCACGAGCTCCATATGAGAACCATGTAGGTTAATGCCTGAGGTGGTCTTTTGGGGAAAACACATCGAGTGAACCTGTCCGGACAAGAAACAGCTTAATAATCCAACGAACAATACCAAAGTAAGGACTTATGCTGCTGTTATGACATTATGATGCTGCTCAAAACGACTTTACAATATGACCCACCATATGTAGGCTATATTATTAAAAGTTATGTGGACCAGCGCCGTTGTATATAAAGATCGTCCCGTGCGCTAAGAGCACCTCCCAAAGTCTGTCTCACCAAGGGCACGGAGAAGTCTCGACATGTAATGGAAGGTCACCGCACAGGAACGACTTGACGTGTATAAGACCACTGAAAATCAGCGCAGAGCTGTGGGTTTGCCCATGGTATAACATTTAATAAATTTGAAAAAAAATTGTATGTCTGTTGTGTCAATTAATACTTTTTCTTACTTTCTTCTTCTTTCTCTCCTCCCAAACTCTGTGTTACCAAAGTCCAAAGTAAGGACATTATGGGTAGGTAGGTCATTAAGTAAAGTTGTTTAGACCAGTGCTCTTCTGAGGCTTTCGTTTTCGGGCGGCATCGCCCGCGGCGCGGCAACCTGTCTCTGCAGCCAGGGCGCGGTAACAATTCGATACGTTACGTAAGCACTCGTTGGAAAGTCACTCGCGAGAACCTGTTCGGTCCACGCTGAGTGGAGTGACGTCACGCGAGTCCGGGTCTGACATATTTTAGGTCCCGTTTATCTTAAGGTTTAGGGATCGGATTATAAGTAACGTTACAAGCTCGAAATATGCGTGAAAATTGTTTAAAATATTTTGGAATTTGTCAAAATATGAAAGTCGAATATGATTTATGTGTAGGTTAGGTACCTACACATAGGTACCTAACTCACAGAGTAGTAACTGTACAGAGTGTACCTGTGTAGTACCTAACCTACACAGATACTTACAAGATAAATGACGTAAATAATATCAGATTTTTTTTCGTGATTTTAGGATAACAAAAGTGGTTCCATATTAGAGTGCAATTTCATTTTATACAAATTATAAAAAAAAACGTAAATAAAACCTCAAACTTAAAATCATACCTACAACTAGAGATCGTATCGAATCTCTTCCAGGCAGCCTGGAATAAATAATAAAAATAATTACAAAACCCCACTGCAAACATCGACAAAAAAGTTCCAAACAATAAAGTAGTTCATAAAACATACATAGTCTCGAAAACAATTCCCCTCATTCTGGGGCATTTGGGTAAAAACAAAATACCTACCTACCAGAATCCAGAATGTCGAACCCATACTGAATGTTCATGATGATGATGAATGATGTACCTACGTACACAGAATGAGGTACAGTTCACTTCTTTATGTTCGTTAGTGCGCAAGGAAGTACAACATAATATTTATCTCCTAAAAGTTAACTTAACTGAAAATAACCAGGTTTGTCATTGATAGGTAGGTACGCTACGAAGATAAGATGTAATCATGACACTTTTACTTTTTTTTCTTGCAGTAAGTGGCACACAGCCACAATATATATACTGTGACACAGCGCTACACTAACGCGTGGACACCACCATGTGGTCTGTTACTGTTCAAGCATCACTCTATGTACAGTCTAGTCGCTTATATCTTCGCCAGTATTCAAAACTATCTTCAACCAGCGGCTTTACCTGAAAATTATCCCACGAGGAAATAATACCGGGATAAAAAGTTCCAGGCTATAATCTATCCCTGTGCCAGATCCAGATCCCTTCAACCGTTCTGACGTGGCTGAGGAATAAAAATCCACCTAACCAACCAAAATTTCACATTTATACTTAATAGTAGGAGCCCTACCACCACCTACACTTCCTGCACCTTTCAGGACCTGAACGTAGCCAACGACCAAGCGGTCCAAGTGGCCACATACTGCTCAGACCAGAGGTTGAGTTAATCGATATAAAAAGAAGAGAAGAACAATATTCAAAAATATATACCTACTAGATATATCAAGGCAATTAAAAAAAAATGAGGCTACTGATTAGGGAAGACTATTGCATAGAAAACTGTATTAAGTCACTTGAGTGCAAAAGTCAAAATAACATAAATTTTGTCGACTTTGAATTATTACTGATGTATGTGTCACATTTAGAATTGTGTGTCATTCAGTGTCTCGAGCTGGTAGTGTCCTTCTGTTTGAGTTTAGTGTTCCCCTACACTGTTCTCTCATACCTACTTATACTGAAAAGTTGTAAAAATCAATCAATAATCATATTATTTTTAAGAGCAACCGTGGAGTTTTTAGCAAGAAATTAAGCGGACAATATGCACGGAGCAAACAAAAATGAACATAAAGGTGACGAACTTATTTTTACCGTGACTGTCCTGTGACTACAGTCACACTTCAGATCACTATCACTATGTGTAACTAAACACAGTGTTATTACAACTAAGTGTATACTGTCAGCACTAAACACTGGGTGAAGCGACACAACGTGCTATTTGAAGTTAACCATTGAAACTGAATCACTTGAGCACTCAGCAATGTCTAGACTAGTAGGTCGCAAGCTCGCCTGCTGAACATTATAAATCTCTTATTTTATTAGGATTTGTAATGTTATTACTTTAGACACTGTTGTATATAATTCTAGTTCTCGTTACTTAACAGACAGATGTATTGCTGGTAGCCAGTATACTATTGTAGTCTTTGATTGCTGGGGAGTTTGTTGCGCCACTTCTTCTTCACAGCTAAAACACTAGGAAGTGGTGCGTTTTTTGGGGACTGTCTTTATTAAATTTTTGACGATGGAAGAGTGCTGATTTTTAAAATCAAAAGTAATTTATTCAAAATAATTTACTTTTGATTTTTTAATCGCAAGCGCGACTTCTCAACGTTATGATTAGAAAACTAATTATACAAAGAACTATCAGAGGGTCATCTTACTTCAATTTCTAACCTACATAGGTACAGTCGCAGTCAGTCAATGAAAATATTTTACGATTTTAGCTGTCCCTTTTTCAAACAATCCGTACCTACATGTTATTATTTTTGAAGAAGACTTAAGATGTTACTTAGGTCTGTACACCTGAATTTGTTTTACAGGCTTGTGCTAAATAGCAATTTTGTGTATGTGCGTCACTTTCACGTGAATAAACGGTATTCTTTCTTACATCAGTATAGGTTGAACCTCATTTAGTACGTAAACAATGCTACCAACAAAACTGAAAAAAAACAGATTATTTGAATTCGTTTAAACATTGACAGGCTTATTAATCACATGCTCAGTTTAAATAACTAGCAGATAAAAAAAAATCAGGCTTTGGTACTTATCATAAAAAAATAAACATTGTTTAGTTCTATAAATTTTAAATTATCTTTAGAATTTTTTAAATATAGAATCTGCTTATTAATACCTATTTAAACTGCATAACTATGGTTAAAAAGTTTTATAAATAGGACTGATAATTTTGTAAAGAAATACCTACCGTTTCTACCAACTGAAAGCACACGGTGTCCTACCATCCAGCCCCTGAGATCCAGAGGAACTGTGTTCGTCCCAGAAAAGAAGAAAAGTTGGGTCACTGCATAGTGCATTTGGCACAAAGCGCCAAATCCGCGCCGCAAATTAATATGTGGTAACACCATGCGTTCTACTACCTCGTGTATTCAGCCTCTCTTACGTAAAGAGCAGTAAAATATCTCCAAAGTCAATTTGACTATTAATTTTAAAATTATGCGTCTATTTAAAGTATTTTCTAAACTAATATTAGAGTTTTTTTAACAAGCTTTTAACCCCTCTTCTCTTACACAACGTCAATCAAATTTAAACCTTCATGACTTTAGTTAAGATTGTCTTTCACTTGTGGTTATCTTACGAGGTCTGAGAAACAAGCATGTATAGCGTATAGGAAGTGGCACCCCACTTTCTTTAGGAGAACTCTCTTTGAGTCGTGAACTCAGTTCAAGTCCTTCATTCATTATCACAACACGCGTCCAAAAAGTATTCATTAAAAAAAGCTATAGGCTGAATGACCGTATTACCTGTGCGTCGTTGACTATGAATTAAAAAGTAATAATTATTTTGGCGCGGAATGCAGTGACAGTTGTGTTTTTTTTGGCGTTAGTTTTTTAAGTTGCGTCGGGAGTGGAATTAAAGACTGTTTTCTAGTGATTTTTGGATAACATAGGAAGAAAATGGTAAGCGGATTTTTATATTTTTTTTAATGAGCACACAGGTTTCGGAAAAAAAAATTTAAAATTTGGAATCGAAGTTTGTAATTCTTAAGTACCTACACGTGGTGAAAAGATATATTTTTAACAATTTGAAACTTTTCAAAATAGAAAAGGTGTGTTTAAATAAAATGAAACAGTAGGTAGTTAAACCTCGGTCTGAAAAGTTAACACAACAATTTTAAAACACGAAAGAAGTTCATTATTTTTTCATCGCAGCCTCTCTTCTTTTCATAAATATGTATTAGGTAGTGTGTGCTAGACCATTATTTGGGCATTTAATTTTACCTATTTGAAAGCCACATTCATCACAAAAGCTATAATTTTATAATTGCCTCCATTCTTTATTTATCATGCTCATAATTTATTTCATTATTCAGTGATGACATTCTACTTAAATTCTTCAATATTATTTATGTTAGCTACTAAAAGAGGAACCCCGCTAAATATCGATCTTCAAGGTAAAGCAACGCTTGCCCGAGGTCGGTCTGTGGATGGGTGAGCAAGACCATCACACATACCGAGACTACTCCGAGGCTCGGAAATCTTTAATTTGTAGTTCTTTAACATTCGCACTACCTGTAGTCGGAAATCGGAAGTAGGTTGGCAGGTCTTAAAACTAGGTATAAAGCCGAACAGATCAGCTAATTTAGCCGGAGTTTTAGGTAAAATTTAACAAAAAGGCCGGACAACTTATCCCATTCAGGTGTGTATCTTTAAAATAATATTTGGTAGCATTATTGTAAGTAAATCCGTCCTTTTTGACTCGTCAAAATAAACCCGTAAAAGATTGATTCATCCAAATTTGTTTTTTATTTTAACTTTTAAGTTAAAATAAAAAAACAAATTTGGATGAATTAACGCAATTTTTCACTAAAAATCTGGTAAAATAGGAAGACCTAACAAAAGCTGGACAGGCCGGACACAGTCTAGTTTGGCCGGACACGCGTACTAAAAGCCTGACTATGTCCGGGTTTATCCGGGCGCCGGGGAATCCTATGAGCCAGCAGTCTTACCAAGCAGTGTCGTAAGAATCTGGCAAAATGTTCGAGTGAGAGCAACCACTTTGCCTTCTGCCTATCTCTTAGGTACAGGCGCGATGATTGTGTTTCGCTAACATTATTTAACTCATCATCATCTTCCTGCCCTTATTCCATGTTATCACTTATATCAGCCGTCACACCACCACTAACTCCCAATCGTCTCTCACACAATCCATCCATCTTTTCTTTGGCCTCTCTCTTCCTCCGTCCATCCACATTTATAGTCATTTAAACCTTTTTAGTTACATGCGTTTCATCCAAAGACTATATTCTCTTTTAACTTTTCCGTAACTGGCGCCACTTTTAAACTACCTCTAATGTACTCATTTGTCACTTTATCCATTCTCGTTACTCCACACATCCATCTCAACATTCTCATCTCCGCTACATGCAATCTATTTTCATCCCTCTTTTTCACAGTCCAACATTCTGATCCATACAGTATGACAGGTCTTATCACGGACTTAGCTAACAATATTTTACTCGTTTAGTGAAAATTCATTTTGAGTTAAAAAGAGTAGTGTAAAGCTGGGTACTGACCGGTGTTATAGGCCGTAATGTAACATTCGCAGCGAGCATGTATGTTACGCCGTGTCCTAAAATCCGTGTAAAACAAAACACATACGCATGTAACCTGCGCGTGTTCGTGCTCGTTTCCACGGACTGATTGCACGAATGCTCGCTTTGTAACATGTTACATTAACCGGTCAGTATTACCCAGCTTTACACAAACATTAGTCAAGCAACAAGGTAGGTTCCCATCCCATATAAATTGCAAAATTGCATTCATAAATAATTAATTACTCTTCTTAACTCAAACTAGTACCATAGTAGTTTGACTGCGTAGTATATAAGTAATACGAGTATCTTAAAAAAATATGTGTTTTGTTGCGGAAAAGTTCCTGTGAAATCAGCCTCTTGTTTTTTTTATTATTTACCATTAGGGTTCCGTATTCGAAAGAGAAAGAAGAAAAAAACAGAAAAAGTATTTCATTGCCTCAAAACGACATAGTTACTTATTAGTGGATCTTACACTAAACCTAAACGATAGTGCTAGTAGTTGTAACCGAACGAACTGAAGGATAACCAACGGAACCCCTAAAGCCTGTACATCCGTCTGTCTTTCAGCAGGCTGTATCTCATTTACCCACAGATAGACAATCTGTGCATTTACCTCATTTATTTATAGGAAGACAGTTGATATTTTCAGTGTGTATTCTATTGCTGCTATACCAACAATAAAATAAAAGGTCCCCTTTAATTTATTCCCATACAAAACACCTGATATTTTGGGCTTGTGTTACGGAACCCTTCGTATGTCAGTTCGATTCGCACTTTTATTAAGAAAATCTCGACATAAGAGCAGAACCTAACGATGACCACAGTCATATTTGGACACCTGCCTCTACATTTTCACCTGTACAAGTGAACACAGATCTACACAGTTCTCATAACTCGAGAGGTACACTGTGTTTGACACTTTCTCCAATGTTTGCATACATTAGCGCATGCGCACTCAACGCCGCGCAGATTCGTCTCGCTTTGAATGCTGGATCTTGTTCAAGTGCGGTGGCTCAGTGGAGTGCGAACTTGGGTTCGATCCCAGGGCTAGGACGGAGGTATTTTTGCGTTATGTAATTCTCGATTCAAGGTTTTTAGTTCGTACGTTCGAATGAAAAATGGAACCCGTATAGGATCACTCGTGTGTCTGTCTCTCCGTCTGTCACTGGCAATTTCCTCCGTATCGACTCGACTGTACCTACCTATTGATTCAGTTAAAATTTTGTACACATTATGAAGTTCTGTGACCCAGAGACGGACGAGGAATGTAAAAATATCAATATTTACTTTAGTGGGGAAAATAGTGCCAAGAGATCGTTTTACCCAGTTACTGGATTGTGGAGGTCAGATAGGCAGCCGCTGGATATACAATACTAGTGCTCAGCTGCATCTGCTTAGTCTGGAAGATCGGCTTCCAGTCAGGCAGTAAGTCAGGCCGCTAGGACACAGTGCGGGGCGGTGGGTATGGAAACTATTGCAATTGGATGGAATTTATTGTATTCAGAATGATAATTTCTATCGCGAAACTATAATCTAATAAAGATTTATTACAATCTGCAGTTTTCCGGTGACATACTAGTTTACTCCCCATAAGCACAAAACTGTATTATAGGATGTCACAAAAGGTCCACATCGGTAACTTTAGCATTTATAAAGACTTATTACAGTACAACTCAACTGCAATAGCTGAAAGTTACGCTTTTGCCTGTGTTATAAGTATAAAGCTATGAATGCATCACGGAGGCAACACTATTATACAGTTTTTAGTAATCAATAGTAGGTACTGTTAGATGCAATAAAGCCTTTTCATGGACTTAATCTAAGCTATATTCTGAATGGAAGGCCACAAAACACCCTTAAAACGCTTGCACTTTAAGATAGAACATTGTGAACTACTATAATGCAATCAGTAATTCTGTGACTCAAATTGCCAGTGATATGATGCGTCTTGCTGCACATAGTTGAATTTAAATCAACCTTTTAATCGTATCTTATAAAAATGGTGGCTTCCACATGATATTGTCATTCACACAGAGAGCAATGAATTACACAAAGTATAGTATACTGCCAAGCAAACGACCTTTAACTCATTAACGAAGCTCATTAAATCAGGGGTACTGATTAATTATTTATGTTAAGTCTTAGGCAATACGGCTGTCTGCCAATTACATTGTAAAAGTAAATCTAATATGACTGTCATAGATTCATCTCATCATCATTGTGATGATGGTCTTTTATTTACCCATCATCTGCCTGCCATTTCTCAACTTTATTGCGGTCGGCTTCCAGTCAAACTGGATTCAGCTGAATACCAGTATTTTACGTGGAGCGGCTGCCTACCAGACCTCTACAACCCATTAACTGGGTAACACGATACTTCTTGACCAGTGGAAAAACACTGAAATCGTGAAAACAAAAACTGCTCCATAGACTTCTGTGCGCATAACTCGACAAAATTTACTCTCCCATAGTAAAAGTTGTTAGTAATGATGAGTACAATGACCCCTTAAGAGGTATTGCATTTATTCTGTTACACGTTGTATAAAGATAACCACCACACCAAGTCCCTCACAGGAAACAGAGCCACAATTTAAACCAACAGATAATTACAAAGATGTTAATTAACTGTTCATTAAAGCAATTAGTAATCTTAGTCTTCACACAGGTTCCTATTTCCGCGGTTACCTTTCTCTAAGTAGTATAATTGAGGTTTTGCGCCAGTCCGTGCGCAGGCGCCTCATCCGGGAAAATACATGTCTGATCTGATGAGTAAATTGTCTTGTTGGTTGGTTGGAAGCGTGACTGGTGAGCTTGAGGTTCCGGATTCGATGCTCTGGTCGGGCAGCGGTTTTTAAAATAAGAAATTATAAAGACAGGAGAGTGTGGTAATAGGCTCGCCGTATCTAGCCTGTCTCGGTCATACCTATACTATAGATTCTACAGTATACCTACTATTTTTTACCCAACCACTTCGGTGTGTTGGTTCCATTTGTATGGCAAGGGACACAAGAATAGTCTTAACTTCAGAAATGTATCGGCGTATACAGTACAGTCAGAAAAACAATTTTTCTTTATTAAAAAAACGTTGCCCCACACTAGGAATTTCACCTGTATCGTGGATGCGTTTACAAACATACAAACTCACATACACAAACAGTCAGACCCGGAACAACTATCTGTAGGCCATGCAAATATTTTATTCCGTGCGGGAATCGAACCCGCGACACGCAGCACAGCAGCCAATCGCTCAACCACTGCGCCAACCATGTCGTCAGTCAATTGTTCAGCAAGTTGAATTTCAGCCATTCTTCGTCAATCATATGAAATGAAGAAACGCTACAAATTGATGAATGAATGAATGAATGATTTTTATTCACTTAAGAAATCTTAAAACTAAGTACATTGCCCCACAAAACTGCTTACGCAGTTTAACTGTGAGATCGTTGAGTCTCTTTTACAATAAACTAAATATCTATATCTATAACCTATACACATATTCTTAACACCTATACTCACATATGGGATGTAATATGACAACCTGTTCAACTAACATTGTCTCTCACTGTTCATTCCCTTTCGAAGATTATTTAAAACTTTTCTTTTTACCTAGTATCAGCCCTTTTCTTCTATCTAACATACATTTGTAATAGTTTTCATCAGCTAAACTGAGTTCGATCACGAATAGTACGAAGTTTCTCTCGCTGTGTATGATCGTGAACCATTGACACGGATTCTGTCTATGTGCGATACCGGATGTATGGTATAAATGTGGCGTACAAAAATATTACTATATTCATCGAAGGGGAATGACAAACACGTCTAATAAAGCAGACGTCATAGAAAGCACCCAGTAGTGGCTTAGGGCTTTTTATGGATAGGAAATCATCTTTCTTTCTTTCTTTAAAAAAAAACGTTGCCCCACACTATGAATTTCTCCTGTATCGTGGGTGCGTTTAGATACATTCAAAGTCACATCCACAAACAGCCAGACCTCATCAAATGACTCCTCCCGCTCTGGGCGGAGCAGAAAGGAGTATCAGACTCTTATTGACTAAAACCCCCCCTTGTTCCTTCAAATCCCCTATGCGTTCCAGACCCGTGGTGACTCCTTCGAACAAATTCTAGAACCCTGTCATGGTACGGTACCCCTAGAGCCTGAGCAATATTACAGTCAGATTTTCTGGCTTCTGACTATCCGTAAAGACTGTCAAAGATCTCAATATGACAGCCGACACGTTGGTCCTGGCATCCCATAACGAGACGGTCCCACAGAATGCGTGACTTGCGTTCCAGGGTCGCGGTAACTCTTTCGAACAATTCCGCAGTCCTGGCTGGCACTGGCCTAGCGGGCCCCGTCGGTGGCTCAGAACTCGTGACTAACAGCCTCACGGATCATCTTCAGGATAAAGCAACGCTTGCAGAGGTTGGTTCGTCGATAGGTAACCATCCCTTGCAAATCGAGACTCCTCCCTGCTTCGAAAAGTACGTTCAGCCAATTTGCCGCGGCTGTCGTTTGTCTTTGATAGTTGTTACGAGTCAGAAAATGTGATAACCGTCTTGGGCTTTGAAGGTCAGATGGGCAGTCAGACCATATAATATGCTGGTATTCAGCTGCATCACAAGATGGACCGATGTCCTGGTGAAGATCGCGGGAAACCGATGGATGCGAGACACACAGGACTACGGGGAGGCCTATGTCCAGCAGTGGACGTCTGCAGGCTGATATGATGACGATTCAGCTGCGTCTAGATAGACTCGATGCAGATCCCCGCATAGTTGGCAAAGGAAGGTAGACTGAGTAGCTCAGAGCTGTTTCTCAAGGAGTTCTTCCGGGGAACTAGCTACCACCACATTCGTTTCACTTTAAGTATCAATTTGAATAAAACTTCTCTACGTTTAAAAACTGTTACATAGAACGATTCTGTCGCTATAAGAAGCGGAAGTAACATTCAACCTCAAGGTGACGATGAATTTTCCTGACTGTAGTACTAACGAAAGCTATTTAGTCGTAAAAAAAAGTTACCCACATGAATCGAAGCCACGACCCCCTACAAACGAACCACCTAACCGCTGCACCGTCCGTGCTACACGGAACTATAAAAGCGAGTCTAATATTGTGAAAGAGAATAACAACAACACGCTTACCTCGCGTGCACAGCACTCAAGTTATTCATAAATATCAATTAGTTGTGCTCCACTTCGGACATTAACTTCTAATGGTTGGGCGAGCGAGGCATGGCTCTAACACGTCTGCGAATATAAGGTATGCTTACATTTACTTACCATTTCATTTCATGAGACTTTAAACTGTAGCTCTTGAGTTGCAGTTGCCTGCCAGGGTTTCGGATTTTATTCGAAAGAGTCACCGCGTCCCTGGAACGCAACTTAAAGAGCACTAGGAGGAACACGGATGGGTTTTAGTCAGTCTGACACTCCCTCCCGCTCCACGCAGAGCGGAAGGAGTTATTTGATGATTTTCTATCCATAAAAAAAAGATTTTTTCTCGTTTTACGACATCGCAAGAATCGTTTTAATTTCTTTTTGAATTCATCGATGGATGAAGTTTCTAGTATGGACTTTGGCAAGTGATTGTATACACGCGGCGCCATACTGAAAATGCTTTTGGAATATAAGGCTGTCTTGTAAGATTTGCAACAAATTTTATCAATATGCCGCCTACTTCTGTACTTATCAAAAAGATGTTTGTTAGTTCTTGCAAAGCTAGCAATCTCATAAATGTAGACAGATGGCAATGTTAATATATTATGCTTGATAAAATATGGTTTGCAGCTATCAGTCTGGTTGATATTAAACATACCCCTAATACACCGCTTTTGTATACTATCTCTGCCTACCTTCTTCGGAAAAATAGTCCCATTCGCGGACCGAAGTCGACCATAAGCTGCTCTTACTGGATCAGTTGGGTGACAAGGTGGCTTAATTTACCCAGTGCCTGTAAGCCCACTCTTGCTGCTTCCCCGTACTTATTGACTTGTTTAGCATTGGCAATTGACGGCAACTAGCAGGTCTCTTCACTGATCAGGTCCCCATATGTGCCCACGTGGTGTAGCGGCAAGTTCAACTCGACTAACATGCCATTGTTATGTCGTTTGCTCGCGTGGTCGTGGGATTCCGTATGCTAATGTGACAAAGATTATGCGACAGAACATACGTTCAATTTG
This sequence comes from Melanchra persicariae, assembly GCA_947386135.1. NCBI lineage: Eukaryota > Metazoa > Arthropoda > Insecta > Lepidoptera > Noctuidae > Melanchra > Melanchra persicariae. The sequence goes on along the minus strand of OX376672.1, from coordinate 12,507,921 downwards.
TTTCTGCCGCTTCAGTTTAGTTTTCAACTCAGTAACTGGGTTTAGGTTTATCCCCAGATATCAGCACTGGCCGTGGTCGCTCACAATGGGCCTCATCAGAAGGCTTAAAGTCACCCAAAGGTCAATGCAGAGGGCAATGCTCGTAGTTTCCTTGCGGTTTCGAATCAGAAATGATGATATTCGCAAGAGAACCAAGGTTACCGTGAATTGGCAGTGGGCAGGGCACATTGCTCGCAGAATAGATGGGTCGACGGGGCCGAAAAGTTCTGGAGTGGCGACCGCGTACTGGAAGACTCAGCGTTGAAAGGCCTCCCACAAGATGGACTGATGACCTGGTGCGGGTCGCTGGTAGTCGATGGATGCGAGCAGCACAGGACCGGTTGTTGTGGCGACACGCGCGGGGATGCCTATGTTCAGTAGTGGACGTTTTTCGGCTGATATGATGATGATGATAATGATCAGCACTGACACTCAACTGTTACCAGCAGGTCGCTTAACAGCAGGTTCCCACGTGGTGTAGCGTCATGTTAAGATCAACTCGATTACCATGCCATTGTTATGTCGCTCGCTCGCGTGGGACCCCGTATGCTAATGCGCCAAAGAGTATGCGGCAGACGCTCTCATGACTTGTTTGGAACTTTTTAGTCGGTCTTAGAGCGGTTCCGCACTGCATCCGATCCGAATTAGTGAAATACGTTCCGAAATAGTCATAGAACTATTTGTATGGTAGTTTACGCACTAGATCCGACTTCCGTCATCCGTGAGACTCCAATTCGGAAGAAATATTGACGAAGTAGCCGTAATACTGTTTGTATGAACGCTTTCGCATTACCTCGGATTCAAATCGGACATATCCAAAGGTGGTCCCTGAGTAGCTTGGATTTGGATCAGAGATCGGATTAGTGCGTAAGCAATATCCGAATTCGGTCTGAGTTTTTACATCCGTATTTTTACGGATTCGGATCGGATGCAGTGCTTAGCCGCTCTAACGGTCGGGGTTTGTGATACAAGCAAATTTTTATATCCTAGACATAATATATCTTAGTTGGTTACATTTTTGCAATCATCTCCTCAAACGCTAAATTTTCATGCACCACATGTCTGTATTAGGAAATTAAAAAAATACTTCATATAGGTACCGTGTTACCCATCTAATGGGTTGTGGAGGTCTGGTACGCAGCCGCTCTACGTAAAATACTGGTATTCAGCTGAAACCGGCTTGACTGGGAGCCGACCCCAATAAAGTTAGGAAAAAAGGCTAGGCAGATGATGACTTCATTTAGGTACCTATCGGCTGCCGCCATCTTCTCGATAAACATTACACATCCTTTTGGGGCACTCGGGTAATAAGTATCAAATACCATGCGACAGTGGACCGTAGATTTATTGATTGACTTGCTGCTGTCACCGCATGACGAGGTCGCTCTGTCCTCTCTGCGCTGACATCGTTGATCTTGGGCGGCGCTTCCCGCTCGGGGTCAGTGACCCGCGTCGTGTTAATCCACCTGTCATGCACATACTTTCCAAACTTCACATATTTCCAGTTCTGTTCAACACTGCCTTCAGATTTTTATACATTTATTGACACTAGTAAGTCGTACTTTCATCTCCACTTTAATTAAGATTTTCGCATTTTCTTTTAGATTTCTTAGACATTTTCTCCATACGACTCAACCTCGACTCAGTCTCCATCAAGCAAAACTGGTGTCCGATTGACTGACTCCCGAATACCAAATGACAGCCGGGACCAACGGCTGAACGTGCTTTCAGAGGCACAGAGGAGTCTCGGTGTGTATTGGATGGTCACCCATCCACACCTCGACCCCGCCAAGGAGTGCTTAACCTTGTAGATGACCCGTACGGCTGCCCGGCTGTTTTTACTTAGCGAAAAGGTCCGGTGACAAGACTAATTCAACCTATTTGCGATTTTTTTGTAATAATTATTTTCTCTAAAAAATATACAGTCAGCCAGCGACTGAATTCTGAATTTAAATTTAAAGTGTAAGCCGGTATTCGAAAGTGAGAGTCGTTACTGCGTCGAGAGACTTTTTGTTTGAGTCATGAACGGAGACAATACTTGTGTAGAACGTTTTCACACTGAGTTTATAAGATCATTACCATATTAGCGTGATGAAGCAGTTCGGTACGGAGCTCGGGAACACGTCGGGCTGAAGAAAGAGACAGACAGTATGAAAATAGTTTTTTTAGGATGGGATATCATCAATTAACTCCTTCCACGCTGGGTGGAGCGGGAGGGAGTGTCAGGCTCTTACTGCCTAAGACCCATCCGTGTTCCTCCTACTGCCCTTTGCGTTCTAGAGCTGCGGTGACTCTTTCGAACAAATCCCGCAACCCCGGCAGAATTATTAGGTAGGTACAGTTGGTTTTTAATTTATTTTACTTTAAGTCTATCTTGTGCGAGTCCCAAATAAACATTTTTCTTTCTTTCTGTAAACCCCAATAAACTTGGCAAAAAGGCAGGCAGACTGATTGGAGTTCAATCTCTTGAGCTGTGACCAAAATAATGATTTCTGCCACGGACAAAAACATAACAACCACATAATTTGCAAACGGAACTTCAATTCAATTGTTCAAGCGTCCATCCTTGACAGTCCGCTACACTACATTGTATTCGCAAGATTTTCTTTACCTTCGCGCGAAGGTTTCATACGCCGGCGCCGGCCGGTAAACGTTTCTTCCGGTGGTTAAGTCTGGCTGTGGGAATATCGCGCTGGTATTTAGACTATGTCGCTCGCTACTGACTTACTGACTCACTGGTTGCATGAAATCATGCAATACCGCCCGTACGTTAGTAATTTTATTGAAGAGAAATTCTAGTTATGACAGGCGTGTCCTAAGAAATAGAAAGCTTTCGTCCTGCGTTTGATTTCCGGGTCAGGCAAAGCGTCATTGGATTTTTTCTTCTAGAAGTGCCCCGGCTGCATTTATATCGCCATTACAAACTGCGAAAAAGACCTGACAACATACAAATCTTACATCGCGCTATAACTCCTCCACCATTTGAAATATACAACCCCCCGACAACAAGCAGCAGTTCGAGCAGTTGCCCACCAGACACAACACGCGCCTGATCCGAGGATCCTTTTCAATGGAGCTTGCTAGATTTTCCATCCTGTGTCCGCATACCTCGATGAGACTACAATTCTGTCGTCACAAGAAAAAAAGACGTATCTACACAAAACGAAGTAACCGATTTCCGACCTCAAATAAATCGGTTATTTCGTTTTGTGTAGATACGTCCTTTTTTCTTTTGACGGCAGAATAAGGCTCGTCTGCTATGTGGAGACGTTTGAGGGAGCCCTAAGTCCAGCAGTATGTAGACGTCGTTCATCTGAATAATGACAGCAGTAATGGCTCAACTTTCAATGGTATCCGAAAGTCGTCGAGTCAAACAGCGTGGACCGGTCACATGTTTGGATGGGAGTGCCTCTTATGTCACGCACGCACTTTCTAAACTTATTTGTGTTCTCTCCAGTCGAGAGAGGTTGACACGCCAAAACGTTGTAAGTATAAACTTGCCTTGTTATTGAAAAAAACTTATTGAAGAGCCTTTAATGCGGGCCATGCAAATTCAAGTAATTTGATCAAACAGGCTGCTTCAAAGAGTTTCATCAAATTGGCATGAATGTCTGTGGGAAAATTTGATCAAAAATGATCTGTCAAATGGCACAAACTACTATGAAATTTCGTATTTATATTTGATCAAACAGTTTGAACCAGCCTGTTTGATCAAATTACTTGAACGTGTTGGCCCGCATAATCCATCGGCTTACCCTACCAGTATAATTTCATACAAAGGTTTATAAAGTTACTTCAGATCTTTTTCGAGAAAAAAGTTTTGACGAGAAAGAATGATTTTTCACTTTCTATAGAAAACCTAAAGTTGCTTTCTCTGTGTTTCTAAACTCTTTCGATAAACTTACCACCACCCGTCACTCACGTGAGGCTTTCATTAACTCATTTTGTCTATGCCCAGCGTTGCGGCCTAATTGTGTGAAGTGTTTCGGCAAAGACACTGCGATCCTTTTGCCTACGATGCGCTTAAAACAACGACTTCAGGTGTTCTTTAGATACATTGAAATGTATCATTGGGCCAATCAAAGCGATAGCAATGGAAGCGCAGTTTCTTTGCCGAAGCACGTTACACAATATCTGTCTGATAATGTTTGTTATCTTTATTACAAATTCATTTTTCCAAAGTATTCCCAGCTGCTCCACATCGGACCCATACAATTTATCTCCCGGCGCCCTGCATATCCTCTCGTCATAAGGCTTGAGCATTCTCCCGGCACCCGGCAGCAACATTCCTTTTCTGTCTTCTTATTTAATGTTTTCACCTCTTCAAACAAATTCTTCTTTATGTAAGGATTCTGATTCTGATTCTTCTGGATTTTTTAAAACCTTCTTCGCTTTCTTTCTTCTAATTTTCCGTCTTCACAAACTTCCACCAGTAAACATCTTCTAAAAGAGAACGGTTCAATTCGACGATCCGTGTAATAATGCCAATAATTAGAGTGTGCAGTTACAAATACAAGGTTAGGCGAGTTACACCCTACAAATGAAGCCTTCTTTCAAACGATTTGCCAGATGTTAGTTCCCCAGACAATCAGATTCACGAGAAGTTCCACAAAGCACCATTTAGACTCATTCCACGTCCTCTACATACGCACGTATAATGCATACCAAACTGTATTAGATAATGTTACTTAATGCGCGTCCTTGACCGCGTGCGTGAGGTAAGCAGCGTGTCGCGCAGCTTGGAATGCGATGGGAGCGCGTTTGGTAACGCCTTGTGATTTGATGCGGTTATTATCTATTTTTCATTTAATTGATAGATGTTAATGTGATTATTGTTAATTAGCGATAGATATGGGGTTAAGCAGCGTGTGGCGCGGCTTGGAATGTGATGAGAGTGCGTGTGACTTTTGTTAATTTGACGCGGTTTTTATTTTGTTACATTGATAGTGTTTGATGTAATTAATGTTAAATAATGAATGATGGATACAATTTCATTAATCTGCCCACCTTATCCCAACTTGGTACCTATGTAAGGTTGGCTTTTAGTCTGACCGGACGCAGCTGAGCACCAATATGTTACAAGTAGCGACTGCCTGTCTGACCTTCACAACTCAGTAACTGGGGGATAGGATATCCCTTGGCAAGACTTTGGTAGATTTTCTGACCTCTGACTACTAGAACAACTGTTAAAGATCAACACATGACAGCCGGGAGCAACCGAGGCGCGGAGTAGTCTCGATATGTAAGGGTGTTGAGTACCACATCAATCGGTCGCTCGTCGATCAATTAAATGTAAATGGCAATTTGAATTGGATCAATGGTTGTCTGAATGGTCGATCAGTTAAAATTGTTAATCGCCCGGTATCGATGGTGTAGAACACCCTTATGGACGGCTAGCCCATCCATGAACCAACCTCAGTAAGAGTTGCTTAACCCAGAAGATCGACTCGTGCGGCTGTTATTATTTAGTCATTAACTCCTATACTTGTAATTTTTGTTAATGATGTTTTTTTGGTTATGAAATCATCAATGACTCCTCCCGCTCTAGGCGGAGTGGAAGGGAGTGTCAGACTCTTACTGACTAAAACCCATCCGTGCTCTTCCTTATGCCCTTTTGCGTTCCAGGGACGCGGTGACTCTTTCGAACAGTTTCGCAACCCTGGCAGGCACTAACCTCAACGGGCCCTGTACCGAAGCTTTTTTTTTAATTATTATTGATAGGCACGAGCGTTACTGCTATCTCACCTGATGATAAGCGACGATGTGGTCGAAGATGGGGCACACTTTCCTAGAAGTAACCTATTCACTCTTAACTAAAAGACTCCCAGTAGCTATCAGGAAACACAGACTTTGGCAGGGAATTCCACTCCATAACTGTACGCACAATGAATGTGTTCCCAAAACGTTTAGTGATCAAACGCGATGACACGCCTGCAGATATAATAACGTTGTGTTCGCGTGTCTTGAATGATGGTAGTCTTCAAATTGCTGTTTCAAATGGTCGATCATCGCACTGGTCTGATGGTTATCGCCAGTACTGATCGTGGGAACATGAGTTCAATTTCATTTCCCAGGAAAGTATGATTGAGTTTCTCCACCAGAACAGTGTCAGTAGCAGGACAGGTCTGGATAGGTGGTAGGGTTGATGGTTGTAGACTCCCCCTATTACATGAGGCTTTAAATAAAAGACCTCCACAGTTAAGGTATTTTATTTTTAGGTGTTCCTAATAGAATTAATTTTTAACTACGGGCTCGACTATAATTTCCTCTATTCAGGTTTTTAATTTCCTCTGTTATACTTACACCCTGTGTGTATATGTATGAACAAACTTGTTTCGGCCCGTGGCTCTAGATCACAAAGATTCAGGAAAGCTGTAGGGAAACCAGCACCCTTAGAAAAAACAAAAACAGACCGCGTCCAGTATACCGACCTCGCCGCCGAGGTCCGTTGCGACGACCCATTCAAAACTCTCCCGCACTCTTGCCTAACGAGCCAGCCCGCGCCGCTGAGCCTCTAGCTTTAATAACCCCTAATTAATGAAACGACCCAGCCTGTTGTCCTTTGCTGTCCCAAACTGACGCCGCTAAGCCGAGGTCGTATTCCACAGGGAATGCCCTTAGCGAGCGGTCAGTAGTTTTAGCTTGTTGCTAGCTTTGTTGCCTTGGCTGGGGGCCTTAAATTCATTTGAGGCCACCACAGGATAGTACGGTTAAGCAGTTGATAGCCCTTGCGTGTTAACTTGCTAGCGGTCATATCGAAAAAAAAAAAATTCGGCCTGTGGCTTCGCAGGCTTTTTTTTATTTTTATCTATTTAGGTAAGTACCTATAGTTTTATCAAGATCTCTTGAGTGTAGAGGCTTAGGTGTGAAAAGACGGACACACTTTTGCATTTACAATATTAGTAAGGATTATCAATCTTTGATTGTAAACATACTTAGGTTACAACTGGTGTGCAAGATGTTAAAACAATTCTTCTTTCTTCTTTCTTTCTTCTTCTTCTTTCTTTTTAAAAAAAATGTTGCCCCACACTAGGAATTTCTCCTGTATTGTGGGTGCGTTCACAGACATATAAACTCACATACACAAACAGCCAGACCCGGAACAACTATCTGTAGGCCATACAAATATTTGTTCCGTGCGGGAATCGAACCCGTGACACGCAGCGCAGCAGTCGACCGCTCAACCACTGCGCCAACCGTGTGTCGTGTGTCAGTTTCTTTAAGTTTTGCCATTTGGCATTTGGCAAATACTTTTAATACATTTTAGGAGACCAATTTCATACGTAGATTAATTTATGAAAATTCCGTAATGTCAATGTCAATTTAAAAAATAAAATAAAATATACCTAATTTAACAAAAGTGCAATAGGTAATGTCAATATTTAACTAGGTAAATGCAACTGTGTCAATAATTGATAAAAATGATCTAAAAATAAAAATGATTAAAATTGACATTATGCAACATAGTTATGAAACTTTATACAAAATTGTTACCTATGAAATTATTTCACTAAGTACCTCTGCCCACCCTCCGGTCGGTAGTCGGTACCACGGTGAAGCGCGGCACTTCGCCGCTGTTAGAAACCGGCGGGTCATAGCTCACGCGCGGCATTCCGCACACACTCAGCAGCTCGCAGTCGCCGCGACCCGCCGACTTTCACGCCATGAAAGTAAAACTCGTTTGACCACAGATCAATGCGCAGAGGCGACGGCAAAGCGCCATCTTGAGATGTGTCTGTTGTTGAAAGAAACATGGTTCGTGTCACATCTGACATCACAGCCTAGAAACTTTGGGAAAAAAAAATTTAAAAACTCATTTAGTTGACGACCACCCATCAGGTACCTGGCGTTTCTGTACACTCTACGTGTGCAGAAACGTCAGTGCGACGTCCCGGCGCGTCGGCGTGCGTCGTTTTACGTCAGTGTCACTTAAAAAATCGGTCAAGTGCGAGTCGGATTCGCACGCAAGGGGCTTCCAATTTACTGAGCGAATCATAATACGATATTTTACTGAAAATAACTAATTAGTCCGCCAGATAGATTTCCAAAAAATATTGGACACTTTTTTTTCGGTACCTACGTAAATAAAAAATGAAGACGTCACGTCGCTGGTAAAATTTCTACCATCGTAGTGACGTAATGCTTGTTTCCAACGCACTGCATCGTCTTAATTTTTTTTTGTTTACGTGAAGAGAGAAAAAATACGTGTCCAATATTTTTATCTTTCTCTTTCACTACAATCACTGTAAATGAATATAAGTTGTTACGGTGTAGGTACAATAAAGAATTAAGAACACTTTGCCCGACCTGGAAATCGAACGCAGGACTCACGCTAAGAAGTTGCGCTAGCGACAGCAAGACAAACATACCAAGTATTGGTCCAATAGATCTATGGCATACATTATAAAGAGTAGGTATTCTATCAAATTGTATGATTGCACGTCGTTACACGATCAAGTTCAAAATGTCAAGTGCAAAGCCACCGACTCCCAACGAAAATGCTTGGCTGCAGAAACCATTGTTGTGGTAAATTTTGTAGACTACATACTTTACGTCGGCATTTTTCTGACAATCTCTGAGAAGAAACACCAGTGCCTACACACTCAGAGGTCATGGTCGCTCCTACAATAGAATTCTTAGCTACATATGGTTTGAGTTTCGCAATGTAATATTTCAGGAATCGCCCTGCGACTCCCGACGCGCGGCTTCTTCTGTTGCATTTTTTTTTGTGTTTGTTACCTCATATCTCCGTCATTTATGAACCGATTTGAATATTTTATTTACTTCTTGATTGGTCCTATTGAAATTTTATCAAAATCGGTTCAGCAGTTTGGTTTTTAAATCCAAATAGCTGGAAAAAATATGTGGAAAAATCATACGAAATTGCATATTTTTGCTTTCCTGTGACTTTCCAGTGGTGTTGTTAGGTGTGGGGTACCACTAAAAAGTGGAAAATAAAAACTTTTTCACAAAAACAAACCGACTTCCAAAAAAAAAACGGGTTCAATGGGTAAAATGTGTTCAATGCTCAGGTAAGATAAAAACACTACAAAGTACAAAATAACTTTAATTTCGGAAGTCGGTGACAAATAACGAAGCAGCAACCAAAAACACCCCAAGACTCCGTAGTCAGCAGCCGCGATTGACTATGTTTTGTGTGAATGGAGAACAAACTAAAATTACGGCCTCAAACTTAAGATGAAAACTATAATCATCATCATCATATCAGCCGAAAGAAGTCCACTGCTGGACATAGGCCTCCCCCAGAAATGGAGGGGTTTGCCATAATCGCCACGCTTGGCAGGCGGGTTGGCGATCGCAGTGTAGCTGTAGCAATGTACCTACCTACAGAGAATGCTGCTGCCCATTCTCTGGTGAGTCCCTTAGTCGCCTCTTACGACACCCACGGGAAGTGATGGGATGGTGCTATTCTTTTACGTCCGACACCATACGGAACAATACGGTGAAAACTATAGTTTAGTTTATAATGTACCTACCTACTCACACTAAAATTGTAACACAGCTCATAATAATAATTATTATGTAACAATTATTATTATTTCAAGTCCATAACACCGAGTAACAGACGTAAATTATTTACAGTCGTTACCAATTATTAAGTTTTCGAAGCTATATTGTATAATCTTTGCGAATCGCTGGCGGATATGATTTACGAGTGCGGCGAACTGGCGAGTCTGAGCTGGCGTACAAAAATTTTGACTTTCATTGAGATTCTCGCTTCATCATCGTGTGTTTGTAACCTTTCTCTGAATGTTATATTATTGTAGACTTGCTTCTTCCAGCGGCTTCGCCCGCCTAATTTATTACAAGACAACATTTATTAATCCCAGCATGCAGACAGACAGACAGACGGCCGAGTGATCAAATATGGGTTCAGTTTTACAATGTATACTAACCCGAGTCCTAGCATTATGCTGAGCGAGAGCCGTTTTGCTCGTATGTGACACATTTCTTTCCTATTGGTATCACTTTTTTTGTATTTTATTCTGCATGCGCCTTATTTAGCGCAAACAAAGTTAATTTATGTTCGTTTAAAGATAGCAATATTTTTGTGATCTAGTTACTTATGAACTGAATAACTATGTACCTATTTATAAAGTACTCCATAAACTCACACTTGTCCCTGTTATGATTCTTACTCCTGACTCATTTTACTTCAATTACTTACGTCCAAACAACTATCTTTCACTAAGGGTGACATTGGCAACTGCAGTCAAGTGTATAACTACTACAATATTTTCTAGCTCTGCTTACCCTGTAGGCATCATCATCTGCCTGCCTTTTTCCCAACTGTATTAGGGTCGGCTTCCAGACAGACCGGATTCAGCTGAATACCAGTATTTAACGTGGAGCGGCGGCGTACCAGACCTCCACAACCCATTAACTGGGTAACACGGTACTTCTTGGCAAAACTGGTGTCAGATTTTTAGCTTGATCTACAAATGGCAGCCGAGACCAACGGCTTAACGTGCTTTCTGAGGCACGGAGGAGTCTCGGTATGTTAAGATCCTACAACCCATCCACAGACCGACCTTTGCAAGCGTTGCCTAACCTTGAAGATCCTCCTCGTCTTTATCTTTAAGTTAAAAGACATAGTATTAAAATGTCAAGCAACACCGACACGGGTGCGCCGACATCCCACCCGCCGGTGAACAGTCGTGAGAGTAAAACCTTACGCAACTCACAAATATGCGGCCGAAACCGCGGGGAAAAGTTGTCGGAGTCGGCCCATTCGATATCGTCGTCTCCGTAATTGTTGTATCTGTTACGTAAGATCAAGAACTATACTTTTGTGAGTTAGATACGCGTAGTATAAATGATTGATAAGTATTATGATATGGTGTGGAATAATGTGAAAATTGCGATTTTTTACGGTTATTATTTGACTAAACTGTTACCAAGATATTATAAAGAATTTTTATCGTTGGTTTTTTTTGGAGGTAGGTAATCTCCGGTTTGAGCCCCTTAGACCCCCCCCCCTCCCCCTATATCCGCAAATGGCCAGGAAAACGAAGCCGAGGGAATGTCTAAATAACTAGTCTTAATTGTTAGCTCAATTAAGTAAGTAAAAGTAGCAAACTCAATAGAAAAAGCTGACTCCAAATATCTCATACCTCTAACCGCCTTTTTTTATGGATCGGAAATCATCTAATTCAAATTCAAATTATTAATTTCAAATAAACCATTTACAGGCACTTTTGAATTGTCAAAGTCGGTCAGTAATGACTCCTTCCGCTCTGGGTGGAGCGGGAGGGAGTGTCAGACTCTTACTGACTAAAACCCATCCATGCTCCTCCTAGTGCCTTTTGCTTTCCAGGGCCGCGGTAACTCTTTCGAATAAAATCCGCAACCCTGGCAGACTCTGGCCCTAACGGGCCCCTTCTCACCTCTAACCACCTAAGGCGTCGCGCGTCGTCCTAAATGGCTAACGATCGTACGAGTTGAAGTACGATTTCGTCGCGCGATGAAAATGATCGTGAAAATGATCTTGTGCTCGCGCGATGATTTGCAATCTAAATATGTGTTTAATCTCGTCATGAGACGAAATCGCATCGATAACTCGTACGAATCGTTGGCCTGTTAGGACGACGCCTTAGATACACATAACATAACAGTAATGTTGATAGGCATACAATATTAGTTAATTCGTTGTAAAACTGATTATTTCCGGTGAGTCATCTTCCTTTCTACATGGTCTTACATCACTTTAACTAACTGAGGATCTTCATTAAATAATTAAGTTTATAACATTGATATTTTGCGTGAATTGAGGCGTTTTTGTGCAAAAAATAGATGTTTAATGAATATTCATTATGCGTGGGAATCGAAACGTTTAATACTTATTTATGTGATAATAATGATTTTAAATAAACATGAATCATGTCATCGTGGAGTTTATCGTTTTCATGCAACCTGACGTGGTGTGGGGATTTTTTTAATAATAGGTATTAGTTGGTCTAACGATTTCCATTATTTTTATTTTAAATCCTCAAGTGTTGAGTGAGTGACTCTTACTGACTATTTGACTAAAACCCATCCGTGTTCCTCCAAATTATGCCCTTTGCGTTCCAAGGCCGCAGTGACTCTTTCGAACAAATTCTGCAAAGACAAATTCTCCTTGACCCCCTAGACCATATCTGCTGTACCACTAAAAACCTTATACCTACCAACACTTTATGAATACCTACGTTTTTTTTTCCTATTTTAAGTCACTTTGATTACCAAGCGATATCACAAGCCCCCACTCCGGCACTGATGCGCTTTATCTTTGTCATTTTTTATTGATTTTGTAAAGGCAAAAATTAATTCGTGTCCAAAATTTTTTGAAAAAGCAAAATTCCAGATGGTCCAAATATAATTATTATTTTCCATTCAGTTAAATACACCTGTAGGTACTTATCGCAAGCGTGATGTAATATTCAAAATAAAAAGCTTACAGCATTGAGCACATTTCCGAGCAGTAAGTACCTACGAGTAATTAGCGCCGTATCGTGAAGTGTTCACGTTGCGTCACTCAAGTTTGAGTGAGTGAAAGCAGATGACCCGCGCAGAGCTGCGGATGGTACATGGCGAGTGTGTGCGAGACGAGAGGTTTGTGCCTACGAGTGAGGAGCCTCTGTGAGGGTATCGACTAGAGGGAAAACTTAATGTTATAATTGTATTGTGTCTGTAATAAAATCAGCCAAATGCAGATCGGAATCGCGCATAGAAAAAAAAAAGGGTTGCGTATCACTTTTTTATTTTGTTTTTTTTTTTAAACCATTAACTTTCTATCTTATCTAGGTTTTCCTGCAATTTATAACCAGTTAATAACCATTTACTGCGCTTTTTATTAAATTTAGGCTCAATAGTTTCGAGATAAGGGTCTGGTATAGTTTCTTTCCTTAAAGGGATATTTTTAAATGCACATCTGTATAATTTTAATGCATACCAGAAAAAATAATGCTGTGCAAAAAATCCCAATTGATTAGAAAACATGTCTTACAAAAAAAACTAAAAAAATCATCCAAAACGAGATGACCTTCTTATCGAATTCACACCAAAAATGTGGTTCATACATCGGATTTATGATTTATAAAACAAAAATACGAATTGTTTACCAAAAATACTAACTTGCACCCTAAATTGCACTTCCCTGAAATAGCAGGTGGTTATCATGGTTACAATAGTAGCCGGTCATTGGGCACCCCGACTCGGACAGGTTAGGTTAGAAGGGGATGGCGGGGTCAAGTGAGCGAGCGAAGCGAGCGAACAGACCCCGCCATCCCCTTCGTGGTTATTTTTTTTTAAACCACCCAGAAATATCATTAGCCAAATATTCGTTCAGTAAAACAGTTCTGCAAATACCATTAAACAGTATATCTAATATGATTTATTTAGTGTGCATAATTTGTGTGCAAGTCAGTATTTTTGATTTAACTTTGAAATATTTTGTTCGAAAAAAGGGAAAATACAGATATCGATTTAATTACATGCCTTTCTTAAATAACTTCAAAACGATTTATTTATTTAAATTTTATAACAAGCCATCATCATTTAACAATAATGTTTTTTAAATTATCCCACTCAAGTGTTTTTTTAACGTTGGGACACAGAAGTTCATATTACCAAAATTTCAACTGAATCGGTCCAGTAGATTCGGAACAAATTGACTGAGTATCAACATTTCATAGGTTATGCGTAGAAAATAAAATACTTTTAGTATATAGTAAATTCCCGGTCGAACTACTTTATAATGTGTTATATTATATAGACGGGTAGGTCTCATGGTCATTATATAGCTGCATCTTCGTATAGGAGCATACTTACGTGTTAACACCTCATTAAATAATTACGCCGAGGCACTTGACCTCTAGCGTAGCTACGTAGCTTTCTTAGTAAGCGTCGTCGTGGACAGCATCCGGTACTAGTGGTACTGAGGTCGGTCATCTTTGTAGTCTACCTGAGTAAGGATGTGACTAGTTCCGGGGGCTAAGTGCCTTGTGCAGTCAGGGAAATGTTATGTTCAGCAGATTGACTGACTACTAAAGAGTTGTGAATATAAATGTGGATGGATGGAGAGGGAGAGAGAGGCCAAAGTAAAGATGGATGGTTTGTGTGAGGAGTGATATGTGACAGTGTAACGCGTGGTAGGATAGAATGGAGGAACAAAACGTGTTGTGCCGACAAGTAACATGGGATAAGGGCAGAAAGATGATGATGCAGATTGACTGAAACAGGATGGCAGTTGTGAACTCGAACACGGTTGGGTTTTAGTCAGTAAGAGTCTAACACGATTACACAACCCCCGAGCTCCGCCCAGAGCGGGAGGAGACATTTTTGAAATCCACAAAAAAAAGTGTGCACCAACTGTGAGTGGTCACCTTGACCGGGTCTGCACTGCTCATCACTTGTCTTACATGTCATTAAAGTATATCTGTAGGTATGTATAGATTCACCGTATTCCTATTGCTAATAAAAAAACGAATTATATATTTTTATATGGGTATAAGGTACAGAACTCTTTGTTTGCGAATCCGACTCGCACTTGTTAGGTTTGAAATTACAAGAAATGAGAAAGTATGTTTAAAAAGTTGCGTAATGTTTGGAATGAGATAAATTGTGTAAAGATAAATAAATGTCAGTTGTTCTGTTAATCTTTTAAGGTCAAAGCGTGAGGCCAAGCAGTTGTAATGGAGTCGTATATTGCACAATATGTCACTATAGCATCGCGTTGAGGAATTTGAAAAAAACTTTTTACAACAAAATGCAACCGACTTTCCAAATAAAATAAAACCGGCCAAGTGCGAGTCGGATCGCGCACGAAGAGTTCCGTGCCACTATTTATAAAACAGAAATAAATCACCTTTGTTATATGGGAGCCCCCCTTAAATATTTATTTTATTATTTTTTTAGGATCAACAGAAATTTTATTATTTTTTTAGGATCTGTGAAAATTTCAATCTGTCTACCTATCACGGTTCATGAGATATAGCCTGGTGACAGATGGACAGACAGATAGACAGCGGAGTCTTAGCAACAGGTCCCGTTTTTACCCTTTGAGTACGGAACCCAAATGCGAGCCTGACAAGTTCTGCCAACCCTTGCAACGTATGCAAGCGTGAAGTTAAATCAATATACCGCAAATTTCATTTCCCGAACCTCACAAGGCTCGGCCAACCTTTCAACCAGCAAGATGAGACAACTTTCTTGTTTACATCTTCGTGCACGAGTCGGGCATCGAACCCGCACCTGCCCAGTGAAAGTTGATCTGATCATCTCACTGCTCTGTGGGCGGTACATTCGATAAATCAATATTACATTACGCGCTTCCTTTTCGTGGCTTAATAACAGCCGAGGTCGGACTGTGGATGGGTGACCACCACTTACATTCCGAGACTTCAGTGCATCGGCTGTCATTTGTAGATCTTTGGCTGTCGTTACGGATTGTCAGAAGCCAGGAAATCTGACTCCAGTCCTGCCAAGAACTACCGTGTTACTGTGGTGTTACCCAGTTAATGGGTTGTGGAGGTCTGGTCCTCATCTGCCTGCCTTTTTCCAACTATATTGGGCTCAGCTTCCAGTGAGACCGGATTCAGCTGACTACCAATATTTTACGTGGAGCGGCTACCTACCAGACCTTCACACGGCAAGAAGACTGTTGTCAGATTTCTTCTGGCTCCTGACAATTCGTAACGACTGCCAAAGATCTACAAATAACAGCCGGGACCAACGGCTTGACGTGCGCACCGAGGCGGAGGAGTCGCGATAATGTTAAAATGAGAAGTGTATAATAGTTCTCATTTCTCCAGTTATGTTTCAGTCCCATGTACTAGGGGCTGAGCTCGTTTATATTAAACGTATTGCCAACCGAAACCGAATTTCATCTTCGGTCTCAATATTAGGCAATATGCATGAAAAAAATATTTATTTAAAAACGTAGGTACGAAAACATAATACTAACTGTGAAATCGACTGCTCCATACATTTTTGTGCGCACAACTCGACAAAATGTACTGAACAGCTGATTTTTTTTTTCGCGATTTCGGGGTTGGTCCCATAGTAGAAGTTGTTCATAATGATGAGTACAATGACCCCTTAATAGGTAGGAATTGCGTTTATTCTGTTACACGTTGTATTACGCCGATGAACGTATTTTACAAATTGAGATTGTAGAGCTAATTATTATTTCATTTTGCAAAAAAAAAAACTGCATGCATATTCCCTTTTATCCGAAACCGAAAATTTCATGTCTGAATTGACTTGGGAGTCAAACCCACGACCTCAGGCTCTGCGACTGCGCGTGTAACCACTGCACCAATAAGTTACGAGAGGTAGTTAAAATACTGTGTAAATGATCGAATCTCAGCGCAAGTTGCTCTGTGGTTTACACATAAATATTAATTTTATTGTTTGTTTATCTAAACAAAATGGTTTTGTGGTCGTATAACATCGGTTAGAAGAGCGTTTGCGGCATTTCATACAAACTTTCAAATCCTTTCGAAATGAATGAACCGATTTTAATTAAACTCGGTATGCATACACTAGATATCCAGGTCGAAATAGTAAGTAGAGAACATTTCCGAAAAAGAGTTTAATTGAAAAATCACTATCTTTCCCAAGTTTAATTAAAATCGGTTCGTTCATTTCGAAAAATAAAAGCTTGAAAGTTTGTATGAAATGCCGTACCTACGGCGTAGTTTTCAGGAATATAGGAAGTAAGTACTACCCTGTTGTTGTTGATTTATTAGCGCGTCCCAAAATATGTCACATAAATAGCCGTATTTTTATTGCGTTGACTTAGAAGCTTGATGTTATTGTTAGAGCTCCGAGGGGCCTTAGACCTATACATAAGTTCATTTCAACTTGATACTTCTACGCGTTCCTGGGACGCGTGACTGATAGTTACACAGACGGACAACGAAGTTCCGTACCTTCCTAAAAATAATTCATACATCAAATTTTGTAATAACACAGGACTTACCTAGTTCAACAAGATCGGAGTTAGTGTAACTCTTAATTTTGCAACTGAAATTCAGTCTAGCTTTGACATACGTATGTATGTCAAAGCTATAGACTACTTAAATATGGAGCGTAAAGTTTACGCAATTTTCGATATCCATCAATAGCAACCGAATACATTTCTGCACTAAATTACACGCCGTTACCTACATAAACAGACAGGTGCGAAGTGACAATGCGACAACCAATTTTATACCGAAAATAATGTACCGTTAATTCGTCCAATGCGTCGTTCGTTACACCTAATTATTGAAGTGATCCAAACAAGCGATGCTGTCAGTACAGCGTGTAACAACGTATTGTTTGTCCGTATGTGTTACAAAAGAGAAGCTTTCTATTTTACACAAATATTAACATGACAACACAGCTGGTTGCCATACGGTTCAGTTGCGACATGACAAGTTGACAACCAAGGTTTCCATATTATTGGTAAGCGCCAACTGCTTTGCCCGCGTGAAATTAGAAAATTTTAATTATCATTAACAGGGAACACGCTCCCGGGATAAACAGTATCCTATAGGTGTCCTTGTTCATTGCATCTTTCTTTCTTTCTTATTAAATTGTATGTTTCTATTTGTTTCAGATCTCCCGACGGAGAGCGGTAAGAAAAACACAATCTTTAGTTAGGCTGCGTTGCCATCCGAGATGTGATGATGCGTAGCGAGCGTAGCGTAGCGATGCAGTGCGATTCTGTAACCATGTCTATGTGAACACCCGGGTGGGGCGCATGACGGGTGAGTTGTCAAACTATACAAATAAGATGGAATGACAGCTCTATTGTCGTTCACTCCGCCTAGGTGAACACCGTGAGATGTCGACAGAATCGACCGGCTGTTAAGAACCAATAGGATCGCTTGCTCTGAGCGAGGCTAGGTAAATAAAACGATTCTATTGGTTCTTCCAACACATCCCTCGCTACGTCTCCCCGCACATTTCTGGTGAATACGCAGCCTTAGGGGATTATTAAAATTTTCGTGGAAACATGGCAGCCTGCAGCCTAAATTGATATCGCCATATGCAAAAAAGACTCATGTTCAAATCATTTCATACGCTGGTTGATCTAGTGGTGGCTAGTGCGACTGCTAAGGGTTCCCTGCGTAGAATTCCGTGTTTATTTACAGTAGTGGTACATAGGAGGACTTATTGCAACGATGCAAGGCAGTAGTGGAACTCTCTGCCTGTGTCTGTGTTTCCGATCGCATTCAACCGTAATCTCTTCAGAGTTAGAGTGAACAGACTTCTTCTGGGTAAGCTTACTCCATCGCCGACTTCGTCTCTGTTACCTCTGACCTAGAAGAGCAAACCCATCTCAAATAAAGAAACGCATTCTATACCTTTAAAATTTTGGTTAATAAAAAAACTACATAGAGGCAGGAGTACAAAAAAAAATTGAAATTAGTTTCGTAAAGACTACCGTCTTTATGGATGCAGAGTTAGTGGGTGCTTACAAGGAAATCGGCGTATCATGGACCAAAAATTCGGCAAAGACCTCCCAAATCCTTTCAGGTTAAGATCTAATAAAGGCCATGGACCGGAAGATGTTGCTCGCCAGCTGTCAGCACATACCGCGGTGTGACACGGAACCTCGGAAGCAGGCATTATCTCGCGCTACTCCCGATTGTAAACGAAAGCGGCCCAGTGGTGGAGCCGGCTAGTGATGCGACACTATCGATTGTCGATATCGATTGTGAAGCGGAGAGCTTTTGTTTTTGTTATGCGAATGGGGCTCTCACAGCGTATAAAACGTTATTCTTAACTTACAAATAAGTAGTTTTTATTATTTATAAACTATCCGTATACAGAGATATTTTTTTTGTATTAAAATTTACTTACTCTAAGGTACTCTCTCTCCAGAAGTACTGGGGGCCTAGACAAAAGACTTTTCTGTAGCGTTAACGTCAGACACTGACGACAAAATGTATGGGAATGACATTGGGTGTGGAAAGGACACGTCATCATCACCTAATGTCATTCCCATAGGCACATTTTGTCGTGAGCGTTTGCAGTTAACGCTACAGAAAAGTTTTTTATCTAGGCCTGCTGGCCCGATTAAAAATACCTCTAAATAAATAGTATAAAATATAGTCGCTTTCTGCTTGTCTGTTTCGCCTTCTTATTTTGATACTTACGGATTTCACTAATAGAAAGAGCGATAAACGAGGAAGGTTCCCATCTCTCTCTCTCTGTCTCTCTAAGAGGCTCTTTTTTTATTGCGTATTAAATACAATAGCACCCGTGGGATGTCGGCTCCGCTCAGGGGCGGATCCAGGATTGCCGTTTGAGCCCTCCAAACGGGTTGTCCCCGCTGAGGATGGGTTTTAGCAAAGTAAACAATAAATAACACACCTTTTTTAGGCAGCCGTGTAAATAGCATTTTATTTTGCTAAACGCATAACAATCCTTGCATTACTTTTTGTAAATTTCACGATGATTTCGTTAGGTTGTAGACTAGACCCCCCCCTGGATCCGCCAATCCGAGGAGGTTCTCAATTCGATTGTATTTTTTTTTTGTTTTTGTGTCTGTTACCTCATATCTTCGTCATTTATGAACCGATTTGAAAAATTATTGTTTTATGTGAAAGGATATACTTCTCGATTGGTCCCATTTAAATTTTATCAATATCGGTTCAGCAGTTTGGTTTTTAAATCCAAATTGCTGGAAAAAATATGAGGAAAAATCATACGAAATTGCATGTTTTTGCTTTCCTGTGAGTTTTCAGTGGTGTTTTAGGTGTGGGGTACCACTAAAAAGTGAAAAATAAAAAACTTTTTCACAAAAAAAAAACCGACTTCCAAAAAAAACACTACAAAGTACAAAATAACTTTAATTTGGAAGTCGGTTTTTTTTTGTGAAAAAGTTTTTTATTACGTAGAATTTTCGTAACACACCTAGTTGTGCCATAGGTAGGTACATTTTTTCGGTTGAAATTGCACAGTTCATGTGGGATATGCAACAGAAGACAAGCCGTGAGACGAAATAGTCTTCAAAGATAAAAACAGTTACCATTCGATTTGTCGACAGATTAACAGATCAGATAGAAGAGAATAGATAAGCGTGCAGAAACCGGTAACTAATTAAATCTATTCTTAAACCAGCCCGCTATGAATAACTAATGTATTGAAATCAATAAAAGTGATATCTTGATTGATCCTTTTAATATTTAAATGAAACAGGTAGTTTCTCTTATAAATCGAGTATGATCTGTCATGGTTAATGTTTATAGGTATTCAGATTGGCCTGTCACCTTTTCATTTTCCAAAATTAATTCTATAATTAATCAAAGTCAAAGACATTTTTATTTCTAAATCATTAATAGTTTCAAGAAAAAAGTCGTTTGTCTGTGTATTGGAATAAAATCGCACTTGTAAACTTGTAAATGGATTTTGACGCCATTTGCAATTATCATTTAAATAAATGCAGGAGAGAGATATTATTATTCACCATGCTTGCTAAATGATTAGATTAAAAATATTTTTGAATTTGATTTAATACAGTATTGACAAAGCTGACAATCTTTAGACATTCACTTTAATTACGGTAACTGTCTCACAGGGACCATAGATAGATAATAACCTACTAGAACACTCAGCAATAATAGCTTCTGTCAGTTAAAGACTAAACTTCAGAATGTCAATTTCTCATTATAAAATAATCAAAAAATAATAAATATACCTAAACAACTCACGGCGCTTTTACATCACAGCGACAGCAAATGTCAAAATGTATGGAAAGTACAGGTAGTTTTGACATAATACCAATATGAAGTTCCTTAAAAATACAGAAATTAGCTCCCAGATCACTTCAACAAATAACTAGGCATTTAGGTCTTCATAAAAGTTAAATGTAAATAAGAATTTACCATCGATATCTGTTCACCAAGCGCGCATGCATCCCTACAATCTATAAAACTGACAACTTCCCATCTCTACTCGGATACAGACCGATTTTTTCTCCAATCGCATTGTCTATGGTTACGACACAATAGAGCGAGCATAGAGTCAAATTATAGAGCTACACGTTCTTGTAGTCTATGGGAATGAGTTAATGAGGGAAGTGTCGGAGGCGACGGAAGACGGTGACGAGTTCTTATTGAAAAGAGGTTTACAATGACCTCGGAACTAAGACGAACCGGATTCCTATCTACAGCTATTAAGAAAGGGAAACTGACATATCAAATTTAGCACAAGGCTCCGTTTCATGAATCAGGTACCTACATAAGCGCTTTTCGTATAGCATCATCTTCCAAATAGGAATTTATTCATAAAGATTCTTTTTAGTAGTCATATACTCTATTCATCATTTCAGTCTTGAATAAGCCTCTGCTGGAAATAGACCCCGTCCGTGACCTCTGCCATACTTCATCGTTCCATGCGTTCCCAGTCAAGGTACAAGAGGTATGCGGAACAAGGTGTAAAGTCCCGCAGTCTCCTTTGACAAGAGAGGGTCGTCCGACCAGACGCGTGTTGTGTCTGGTGGGCAACTACCCGATGGTTGGTATGGGGCTGTTGTATATTATATTCAAATTGCGTTTCAGGGCGCAGTAACTCTTTCGAAATATTCCGCAACCCTCGACGCACAAATACCCCCTTTTTATGGATGGGAAATCATCAAATGACTCCTTCCTCTGGGTGGAGCGGGAGGGAGTGTCAGACTCTTACTGACTAAAACCCATCCATGCTCCTCGTAGTGCCCTTTGCGATCCAGGGCCGCGGTGACTCTTTCGAACAAAATCCGCATCACCAATTTTTTTTTATTATTATTGATAGGCACGCGCTTGACCACTATCTCACCTGATGTACACTCTGCCGTCCCCTTCGGAGAATACCATGTAAACTGAATCCGTAGTAAGACCGGATTGTAGTCGATACCCACGCGGCCCGCGGGCCACACGGATGTTTGCGTCGAGCCTCTAGGCAATATTTATATTAGGTATGCAGAATTCATAATTTCTCCGCACTCCAAAAAGCAAGCGAGCGTTAAAACACTTTCTAATATAAATGTTGTAATATTATAAATTACTCGATTACGTTCGGATAGCTGGAGTACAGTCACCTGTATAAATACTTTAAGGTGGGTACTGACTTACTGACCGCTGTAACGGGCCGTAATGTACCATTCGTAGCATGTTCATCAGGAATGAGTTCATGTTGCATCAGGAATGATGATATCTGCAAGAGAACCAAGGTAACCGACATAGCCCGAAGGATCGCCAAACTGAAGTGGGCAGGGCACATTGCTCGCAGAACAGATGGTCGATGGGGCCGAAAAGTGGCGACCGCGTACCGGAAGACGCAGCGTTGGAAGGCCGGCCTCCCACAAGTTGGACCGATGACCTGGTGCGGGTCGCGGGTAGCCGATGGATGCGAGACGCACAGGACCGGTTGTTGTGGCGACACTAGGGGCTTATGTCCAGCAGTGGACGTCTTTCGGCTGTGATGATGATAATGTAATCCGAATAACATGCTCGTGTTCGTGCTCGTTTCCACGTACTGACTGCACGAGTGCTCGCTTTGTAACATGTTACATTTATTACGCCCCGTACCGTAACACCGGTCAGTACCCAGCTTTACAGCCAAAACAGGCTTTTCCTTTCCCCTTTCTAGTAAATGATATTCATTTTGTAAATTGATTAAAAATAACTTTATTATAAGTCATTATTTTCGTTAGGTAATTCAAATTAGATGAGGCCGGTGTTTCCTAGCTGACTATCCTGAGAAGATACACCGAAACAAACTCAGAGGTCACAGTCTGTTTTTTAAAATCCTTACGGGATGGGTCGGCTTCCAGTCTGACCACATGCAGCTGAGTACCAGTATTGTATCTGGAGCAACTGCCCATCTGAGCTCCACAAACCAATAACTGGGTAACACAGTATCCCTTGGGAAGATATGTCACATTTTCTGGCTTCTATCTATCCGTAGACAAAGATCTACAAATGACAGCCGAGGCACGGAGGAGACACTGTATGTTATGGACGGTCACCCATCCACAGACTGACTTCGGCAAGCGTTGCTTAATCTCGAAGATCGACTCGTGCAGCTGTTAAGCCACGAGCTTCTTGAAAAAAAGACGGGGGTCTTTATTTCAAGAAGCTCGTCCATGCTTGTTTTTAAATATTAGCAGAAATGTATTTATTTTGGTGAGAGTAGGTACCTACACAGCGGGCGCGCGCGTGAATAAATAAGATCTACAAATAATGATGTATGGATCTTGATCCATAGATCGTGATCTCGCGGAAAGTAAAAGTTGCGCGATGAATGAAAGCTCCGTGTAATGGTACACGCGGGTTAGCGGTTATAACAGCGTTTATTTTGATTGTATATCTGAAAACTTCGCGAAATGGATTGCTTGCTGATATTATTAATGCGGAAGTTAATTTATTTGTTTCTTACAAGTTCTCACATTAATAGCTAAATCGTTTTTGATGTATTTTAGTACGGAGACAGATGAGACCCTGGAGACGGTTCCACCGAAAATCTACCCTAAGACTCCGCTGTCCGTCTTGTCTGTCTGTCACCAGGCTGTATCTTATGAACTGTGATAGCTAGACAGTTGAAATTTTCACAGATTATGTATTTCTGTTGCCGCTATAAAAACAAATATTAAAAACAGAATAAAATAAATATTAAAGTGGGGCTCCCACCTCCCATACAGCAAACGTGATTTTTGCCGTTTTTTTATAGATGGTACGGAACCCTTCGTGCGCGAGTCCGACTCGCACTTGGCCGGTTTTTCTTATTACTCATGTTGCCTTACAATATAACTAAATGCAACTTAATACCAGTATGTTCCGTGGAGAGACTGCCTGTCTGAACTCCACAACCCAGTTGCTGGGAACACGATACTCCTTGGCTATCAGACTTTCTGACTTCTGACTACCCGTCCCGACTGGCAATGTAAAAACGGCATGCAACACAAAGTTACAATTAAGGGCGGACTTAATGCTCTAAGCTAGCCTACCAGTCAACCAAGAATCAATATTATATAAAAACTAGTTTTTGCCCGCGCCTCCGCCTGTGTGGATGTCGGTTATCGCGTAAAAAATATGTCCTTCCTTGCCTATGTCCTTCTCCATATCCCAGGCTGTATATCTGCCAAATTTCATGACGATCCGTTCAGTCCTTTTAGCGTGAAAGCGTAGCAGACAGACAGAGTTACTTTCGCATTTATAATATTAGTAGGGATTCTTCCGTTACCTACTGACTGACTGACTGACAGTCACTGACTGACTGTATTAACTGAGTAATCCCCACGCTTGGCAGGCGGGTTGGGTATCGCAGTGTAGCTGTAGCAATGTACCTACGGAGAATGCTGCTGCCCATTCTCTGGCGAGTCCCTTAGTCGCCTCTTACGACACCCACGGGAAGTGATGGGATGGTGCTATTCTTTTACGTCCGACACCATACGGAACAATACGGTGAAAACTATAGTTTAGTTTATAATGTACCTACCTACTCACACTAAAATTGTAACACAGCTCACAAGAATTTTATATCCATACCATACAGAAAATTTAATATATAAGGATATTGATATTATATTCTCTGAAGAAAATGGTCCGATTTGAGAACATGTAATGCAGCGTGCCGTACCCAGGACCAAAGGGGCTCTGTAGCAAAAAAAATAGTGTGCCCCCTTTTGTATAGGTACGACTGCGGCAAAGCCCAAAGTCAAAGTCAAAGTATTTATTTCAATTAGACCATTTACAGGCTGTTCAGAACAGATGGTCGATGGGGCCGAAAAGTTTTGGAGTGGCGACCGCGTACCGGAAGACGCAGCGTTGGAAGGCCTCCCACAAGGTGGACCGATGATCTGGTGAGGGTCGCGGGTAACCGATGGATGCGAGACGCACAGGACCGGTTGTTGTGGCGACACTTGGGGGAGGCCTATGTCCAGCAGTGGACGTCTTTCGGCTGATATGATGATGATGATGATGATGATGATTTACAGGCACTTTTGAATTGTCAAGGTCGGTCAGTCAAAAAAAAAGATGAAGCTATTTGCACGTTCCAAAGCGTAGATCTCTATGGAGAAGAACGTGCAAGAAACTCCACGGACACTCTTTTAAAAATAAGTTTTTGTTACAAAATTATGGTTACATCATTCATATTGAAATTATACATATATGTGAGAACGATGTAAAAGACGTGCAGGATAAAAGAGTCCGGAGTAAAAAAGAATAAAGGGGGTATTTTCACCAGATAGTACACAATACTAGCACAGAACTGCTACAGCAAGCCCTGAAGAAGTTGGCGGGGCTAAATGGATAGGTTCCTTCAGCAATCTGATTCGGATTTCGGATTGTGGTCATACTACGATTTTTTGCTTCCACTTGTCGCCCTGTAGAGAGCCTCGAATCCTTGATACGGTGGTAGCTACGCCCCTGATGGGATGGTACCATAATGGTACCTACGCCTTTCTACAATACATTGAATGAATGTACCTATTACATTCCCGTATATTCGCAGGTGTTCCTGCTGCTACTGGTGCTGTCGACTGCGGCGGAGGAGACGCCCCCCGGACTGGTCAGTAAGGACAGCGACCAAGACTTGCAGGCGGAGGCCACGCAGTCAGGTAAACATTTACACGCTCTCTAGATTCTTCTAGTTATTTTTGTACTAGTTTTTTTTACTGCTAGCTACAACCTGGGTATGTTTAAGTCAAGAGTGAACAGGTTAGGTCTACGCAAGCGTGCTCCATCGTCGAGCAAGTCGTCGCTTTCCCTCTCATAAAGTAGGAAGTATGTACTTGCTTCTGTGCTTATCTCTGAGTGTGCCGCATCGTTTGTCCCAGGAGGAGTGGCTCAGAAGCGCGAGGCGTCGCTGTCCAACTCGTACGGCGAGCCGCTGCCGCCCGACGCGTACGGCCCGCCGCAGGATCTGCCCAACACTAGTGAGTACCGACGGGTCTGTCTGTCAGCGGCTGTATCTCATGCACCGTTGTAGGTAGACAGTTGCAGAACACAGAGTGTGAAGCCTCTATTGACGAGATAGCTAACAAAAAATAATAATAATTAATTCAATTTGCGAAATAATACATAATTACAATCAGTGGGTCCTTGTCACGCAAAACATCGTTCATACCTACTGGTTGGCGCAAATTCACTATGCACGTCATTATTATCCGCGCCATAATATGCGACTTGCTCGTGAAGCACTATCACACACACGCAATAAGTGCCGACTCTGATTAACATAAAATACCTACTCATCCTTTATTTTTGGAGATTTCATATTAATTTCCTCTTGTCTTTACTCTACGTTTTGAGAAATGTAAAAAAAATCTGCCAAATACACTATTAAGTTCGCTTTTTTATCCATTTTTATTTATTTGTTAAAATTTTATGCACTAGTGCATTTTTAAACACTATCTTTCTCTATTTTCCAGTCCAAGATCTCCCGCAGCCAGTGCCAGCCGCAGTGTACGGCGTGCCCGACCAGCTCGTGTTCAACCCCACCCCGCTCTCCCCGCCGCCCGGGGCCTACGGACCTCCTGCGCCAGTTAACTTTCCCTCTCAGCAATACCACGGTCCTCCACCACCGCCGCAGCACCGACCCAAACCCATCTACGGACCCCCAAAACCAGTATACGGACCTCCGAAACCGATCTACGGTCCTCCGAAATACAACCCCCCGAAACAATCCTACGGTCCTCCGAAAAAGACTTATGGACCGCCGAAGCAGAATCTGCCAAAGCCGACATATGGGGTACCGTTTAAACAGCCAAAGTTGATCAACAAGCCGATATTCAGTCCTCCGAAACCCGTTTACGGTCCTCCGAAACCTGTCTACGGTCCTCCGAAGATAAACTACGGTCCTCCGATCAGAGACGTTCAATCTTTACCCCTCCCGGACTTACCTCAAATTCCTTTACCTCATTTTGACAATAATAATCTAGATTTGGGACTGAACCTGCCAGCTCCTATCTATGGGACCCCCTTAGTATCTCTACCAGTAGACTTAAAACCAAACTTCCCCATCCCGTCCGACACGTACGGCCCCCCGGGCCAGGCGCTGGGCGCGCTGGGCGAGCAGGTGGTGCTGCACGGGGCGGGCGGCGCGGGGGGCGGCGCGCAGTACGGCCCCCCGCAGCCCGACGCCCACCCGCGCCCCCCGCACCCCGGCATCCCCGCTCCTCCCACCCCTCCACATGTCCTGTACGACGGTTGGAAGCCCATCCCTGGGGTCTCCAAACCTATTGGCCAAATAACTGACCAATATGGGCCACCAATTCAGACACAAGAGATACATATAAACTTGGACCAACCTTTGCCCAACGTGGAGCAACATCACCAGTTCACTTCAGGCAGTAACACTTTCTTGTCGGGAAACAACCAGTTCTCGTCTGATATTCATCAGTTTTTGTCTGGGAATCAACAGTTTTCATCTGGGAATCAACAGTTTTCATCTGGGAATCAACAGTTTTCATCTGGGAATCAACAGTTTTCGTCTGGGAATCAACAGTTTTCCTCGGGAGCTCAGATAACTACAGGTATAATATTAATTTAACAACTTCTATCTACTGTATTATTATTTACATTGTTCACAACTTCTTGGATTTTAATATTTTGTACGGAAACCTCTTTAAATAGCCTTAGTTGCCTACTCCTTATAACATCACCTATCTGCCAGTGAAAGTCCCTTTAAAATCAGTCCAGCCGTTTTGGAGAATAGCCGGAACAGACAGCCATACTTAAAAATGTTATTATTATAATTATCATAACAATATATTTTTATTAAAAAGCTGTTATTTTCAAATCATAAATACACACATCAACTTTATTTGTACCTACAATGTGTTTGGTACGTGCTGGTGGTACTGGTACGCTACACAGTGCAGGAGAAAGGATACATTTTTACTTACATTCCCATATGATAATTCAAAACTAATCGACTGTTCTCTATGAAAAATAACCAATTTTGGAACGAAGTTCCTTATCGCGCGTTGTGAAAGGGGGCTAGACGGAAAAAATTCTTACGAAAAGTTGTCACGACACTTTTTGCTGTAGTAAGCTATTGTAAGCTGTGCGGCGTCGCATGTTTCTCTGTCTGTCTCTCTCTCTCTTATAGAAAGCAAGATATTTGTTAATAATAAAACAACAACAACAACAACAACACAACAACAACAACAACAACTTTTCATCATGGGTGTCATTTTCATAGTTTTCAGGGTCGCTAATAACGATTACCGGGTCAAAATCGAAATCCAAGATGGCGCCCACGAGATTTGACAACTTTTCATCATGGGTGTCATTTTCATGGTTTTCGGGGTCGCTAATAACGATTACCGGGTCAAAATCGAAATCCAAAATGGCGCCCATGAGATTTGACAACTTTTCATCATGGGTGTCATTTTCATAGTTTTCAGGGTCGCTAATAACGATTACCGGGTCAAAATCGAAATCCAAGATGGCGCCCACGAGTTCTCATAACTTTTCATCATGGGTGTCATTTTCATGGTTTTCGGGGTCGCTAATAACGATTACCGGGTCAAAATCGAAATCCAAGATGGCGCCCATGAGATTTGACAACTTTTCATCATGGGTGTCATCTTCGTGGTTTTCAGGGTCGCTAATAACGATTACCGGGTCAAAATCGAAATCCAAGATGGCGCCCACGAGATTTGACAACTTTTCATCATGGGTGTCATTTTCATGGTTTTCGGGGTCGCTAATAACGATTACCGGGTCAAAATCGAAATCCAAAATGGCGCCCATGAGATTTGACAACTTTTCATCATGGGTGTCATTTTCATAGTTTTCAGGGTCGCTAATAACGATTACCGGGTCAAAATCGAAATCCAAGATGGCGCCCACGAGTTCTCATAACTTTTCATCATGGGTGTCATTTTCATGGTTTTCGGGGTCGCTAATAACGATTACCGGGTCAAAATCGAAATCCAAGATGGCGCCCATGAGATTTGACAACTTTTTATCATGGGTGTCATCTTCGTGGTTTTCGGGGTCGCTAATAACGATTACCGGGTCAAAATCGAAATCCAAGATGGCGCACACGAGTTTTGATAACTTTTCGTCATGGATGTCATTTTAATGGTTTTCGAGGTCGCCGATAGTGAATTTTAATCCTAATGAATCTTGCCTCTTGACCTGAGGTGCACTTCAGTGACTGCTACTGAAACTTTTAGACGAGTTGCTTTTTATTAATAAGAATGTGTAGTGTATAAATTTTATTGGAAAGGAACTTCGTTCCATCCGGGTGTCCCTTGACACCTCTCAAGTTTTTCTTTCACTCCTTCCATTTTGTGTCAAAAAAATAATCTTCCCTGTTCTTCTTCCAGGCTACGCCAACGTCCACCACGACGCACTCTCCAACATCGACCTAAACGCCATCGTCGGGGGCGACTCCAACCACATCGACCAGTCCAAGACTGTCTTCGAAGCGCACTATACTGAGAGCAACCACGGGCAGCCACAACCTGACATCACCATACAGACCCTACCAGGGAAGCCGTTCGACACGTATGGGGCACCGCCGATAGAGTCCCTATCCAACGGACCCTATCCCGCGTCCGTGAGGCAGCAAGGAGCTAAAGGTCTCGTAGCCCCATCGGGACAGTATGGAGTCCCTCCTGGCAGCCAATACGGGGCTCCGCCGCGACACATCCCAGGGCTTCCTCTAGGATACGGTCAGCATTCAGGGGGTGGTCATTCTGGTGGTAGCACTCCAAGACATCCAATCAAGTTCAGGGACTCAGTACCAGCGGGGCTGTTTTCCCATATAGCTCATACTACGCAGCATAAGGACGCTCATTCGATAGACCATGGGCATCATGGAGCAGCGTACTTACCCCCACCTATAAGAGATATCAAAGACGTCAATTCACAAACTGGAAGCGTATCCCTATCTATAGAACCTACCAGTCTCTACAGTCTACCTCACTCTGGCAACCCCATTTCCTTCCAGCAAGTGCAGCAGATTCCGTCCAATCTCTACGGATCCCCATACGATTCTTATTCCGCCCCACTCTTAACAGTTGGGGTGGGAGACCATGTTACTTCAGGGTCCAATACCAACGCAGTAACTTCGACTATAGATGGTACTCTTATAGCTAATTTATCCAACTTAGATGCGGCGGCTATTTTGAAACACTGTCCTTATCATGAAGCTATTTTAAAGGCAGCACAAAATGGAGAGAAGATTCCAGCGGATTTGGCGACTAGTTATGTTAACAGCCTAAGTAGTTTGGGAACGACTTTGAACAAGTCGTCCAACACAGTGACAATACCCGACGCATTTATACAATCCACGTCTAACAGTAAAAGAGAGAGTTACAACGTCCAGAAGTCAAAGTCTTTGAAAGAGAAACATGCGATCAAAGATGAGAGGCTACAGTATGTGAGCGATCAGATTCAGAAGACTTCTGAAAGGATTAGAGACTTGAATGAGGAAGCTAAGCAGTTACAACAGAAGATTGTGTCGACCAGTCAGAATATACACTCAGATGCACAGAGCTCTCCCAGTCAGGTAGGATCCTATTCTGTTCAAATACAGTCTTCTAACGGAGGCAAGTCCTCTGTACCACACGATCAATTACTCTCTGGAGACTTACTACAGAGTATTCTCCAAGCTATCGACGACCCTTCAAAACCCCAGCAAAAATTCACACAGCAACAAGTCCAACAGCAACAGTTTTCACAACAACAGCAAAACGTACAACAAAAACAGCAAAATCAGCAACAACAATTCGCAAACCAACAGCAACAAGTCCAACAACAGCAGATAACACAGCAACAAGCACAACAATTACCTCAGCAGCAACAGCTATCACAACACCAATTCACACAGACGCAGCAACAACAATTTGCTCAGCAACAGCACTCTTTTGCTCAGCAAACACAGCAACAATTGTCTCAGCAACAGTTGCCTAGCGACAAATATCAGAATAAATTCAACTCTAATGTAAATTTAGAATCTTTTACTGACGGGTTAGTTTTACCAGCAGGATATGAGCCCATAGATAATAGCAAGACTGGGGACCAAGTCACTCAAGGGAGCCAAGATGTCAGACACGTACATACACACAACTGCGAACTGAAATCTGAAGCGTCGTCCAAGAGCGAGGTGGTGGTGGCTCCTCCCTCCGACATGGCGTCTATAGACAAGGACGACATGACGTCTATAGACAAGGACGACAGCGACGTCGCGATATACTTCGGAGACAAGGGCGACGCCGTCACGGAGATCTCCGTGGCCACGAGCATCAGCGAGGGCGCCTAGACTGGCGACATTCTGAATACTCTTGCAGGATGGGCTCTGATCTGTATTATATGGGACTACCCGCATTTGTATAGTTTACGAGAGGTATTTTAAAAATACTCTCGTAAATTCCTCCTTTTGGGGTGGATTTTTTATGTGTAGTTAACTCAATCAATACTCAAAAATTATGTTTAAATTTCTTTAAAATGCGTATTTTTGATCAATTGTTAGTCTAATCGTTTTTAACAAATAGCATTTATTTGACAATTAGTCAAACCACATTTTTAACTATTCACTGAGTTAACTCAAATAAAAAAACTCGCCATAACTGGTGGGTGTCATCTCAACCCTTCTCTATTTCTTGAAATACAATGTTCAACCAATGATTCTTGGTTGATTCAACCAATGATTCTTGGTTGATTCAACCAATAATTAAGAACTTGCGCAGCAAAATATTAGGGCAAACTCATCTAACTAAATGTAAGAATAAGGGAAAAACGATTTACGGCGGAGCCTAAAGAGCCTATGTAAAGCTTTGAAACCTAATAATTCAGAAGAGTTATAATATCAATATTGGTACCTAGATTACCCTTATATAGGTACCTTTATTTCATGTTGTTGGGCCAGTACCTATTGTAAAGCCGAGAGGTCTGTCCAAGTAAAAATACAAACAATAATGTATTTAACAAATAGCCCTAGTCGCTATTTTACTACATTTCTTTAGTGTGACGTCATTATCTCGATCCGCCATCTTGGTGCGAATTGTCCATAGAGAATATTGTATAGTCTATGGATTTGCCATCATGTAAAAAACGATTTTATTTAGTTTTAGTTAGAAATCATGTGAGCATCGAGTCATGTGCTTTACAATTAATTATTTATGCTAATTTATATTTAAACTTAGTCATAAGATAAAAATATTCAGTATTTTTGGGAATGTAAATGGTATTTTTAATAAAAAGAGGCTATTTCTTCGCATTTTGTATCTTTAGACAACACAGAGTTGTGCTCTATGGGTTGTTACAAAATCGCGTTTGAGTCAAAACAACAGTTTTGTGCACAAATAGTTACATTTATAAAAACATAAATGTTGTATTTGTGCTAACAAAACATTTAAATAGAATCCGTTGTATCGATACAATACAAAATGTAGTACAGTAAAATTTACAATACAAGATATTGTATTGATACATATTCCGGACAGTTTGTGAAATACAAACCAGTACAAAATAGAAACCGTTATTTGTAAAGGACGACTCTTTTATTTATTCAAAGACAATTATTTCAGGGTGAAAAAATACTCAAACATCTATCGGGTTAACTCTGAAATTTGGGAAAAAATGTACTGTTGAGTACGTTAGGTACTATTTAAGTTCTCAAACCTCGACAAAATCTAGAGAATAGTAGGTTGTATTCGCGATTTCAGGGTTGAACTCAGAAAATGTCGTAGTTTCAACCCCTAAAATATGGTCAGTAAATTAGTCATCTTGTATTTAGTAACTGATTGTATGGAGTACAATTATTTAATTATTATTTATTAGTTGCGGTTGTAAACGTTATGTTGTGCATGTTACTGATTTAATAAAAATGTACATAATTTACGTGTCTTTCATTATTCCCATATTTCTGACACAGACGCGTTCCGTAATCGCTCTCGTCAAATTAATCATATCTACTTACCTAAGTACTTTCCTCCTCCTCTTTTCCTCTTGTTCTGTGCCTCTTCAGAATATGAGCCACGTGTTAGTGAGCCCCAAGTGCACATAGGTAGGTACACCCGTACACTTTTACTTTGAGAGATTTAATGAACGTCACCGATGCAGATGCTGCAATTACGTAGCCACCTTTTAGTCTATGTAGCCACCTACTGGGCTCCAAAAACCCATAGAGTTAACCATCGTCTCGTGGACAATGGACACTTCACAGATAAAAAAGAGAATCTAAGTAACATAGGTATTTTTTCATGTTTAGGTCAACTTCAACTAAGTAGTCATAGAGTGGTACCCACCTCACTCAGTTCTGTCCTGTTTCGTGGTTTTTATGTATTTCAGAGAGAAGATCGAATTTAGCCGTTACGGATGCCAGCTTCGTGTAAACAGATGCAGCTCGGTGATAAACCACATCTGGTGCCTGGTCTTTTGGGGCACTGACAATCCGCGGAACTCTAGATATACTTAAGTAGTTAGGTTTGACTCACCTTCCTCGCTCCGGCTACACTTGACGCACTTCGCCCTCATGAAGCCTTGGCACGGTTTCTTTTTAGAAGATCGGAAAAAAACAGTGTCGTCTTGCCATTTTTGCCAATATGCCGCACACTGAAGGCCGTTAAGAATCGACCGATCGAATTAATTGACATCCTTATTTTTGTAAATTCTTGATACAAAAAATCATACGTCTGCGCTACGTAATCCCACGTAATTCCGAATCTTTTCTTTTTTTTTAATACGTTGCCCCTACTAGTACGTTCGCCTGTATTGTGGGTGCGTTTACAAACATACAAACTCACATACACAAACAGCCAGATCCGGAACAAGTATCTGAAGGCCGTACAAATATTTGTTCCGTGCGGGAATCGAACCCGCGACACGCAGCGCAGCAGCCAATCGCTCAACCACTGCGCCAACCGTATCGTCAACATCTGAATTTCTAATCAGGAAATCGTATGTACGCGGCCAGCTTTCTGCCAACCTGTCAGGAATGAGTCCAAATCGTCCCGCCATCGTCAGGCCTGCGCGGGTCACGCACGACGTCGTCTTCAGGCACCGGCGGCCTGGCAGGTGGTTACCAAATAAAACAACATATTATTAGTGTTAGTATTTCAAAAAATTTAGACATTTATTTCCGAAAATACATTTAACATTCAATGTTATTGTTTTACACTTAGTTACATAATATACTACGTTTTTAATAAATGTCACAGCCAACTAGCTTAATCAGCCGTTTCATTAAAAGCCTAGGCTTTTTATTGAACTGCGCCGTTTAATCAGTGACATAAGTGACATGGGCAAGTCAATAAATGATATTATTTAACAGAAGATGTCACTTATGTAACTGAAAAATCGGCGCATAAATGAAACAGCTAGGCCACCAATTAAACGGCTGATTTAGCTAACTGGTTGCAACATATACATCAATAATAATAAAAATACATTTAAAATACTAAAAATTCCATCAGTTCTGTGGTCACGACACTCACGACTCATTATAGCGTGTTTTTCTTTACTTGTCCAATTTGGTAAACAAACATTTTTATCTTTTTTAATGAGATTTTAGTAGGTACCTACTATAATGAAATATTATATGTCCTTACATTTAAATATTACACATTCTTAAAAACGATATTTTCATATTAATATCCCTAAAAATCGGGTGTCGATTGATTCAACCAATCACAGAATATTATTTTTTATTTTTTATAACTGTATAGCTGACTTTATAGTACTTGTACTTGTTCTTAAACAATAGATGTCACTATTTTCAGAGAAAAATATTAGTGATGGTTTGCTCTTGACTCTAGTCAATATCAGAGATGACAGAGACAAAGTCTACGATGGAGCGAGCTTACCCAGAAGGAGCCTGTTCACTCTAACTTTGAAGAGATTAGGGCTGTAAGCATTTGGAAACACAGACGCAGGCAGAGAGTCACTCTTTTGTTGTGCGCATTATAAAAGACGTTTGGAAACGCTTAGTGCGAATTGGTGGAATAGCTACAAGGTAGGGATGGTAAGATGCAGTTCGTCTGGATGTCCGATGGTAGAAGCGGGCCGGTGGGATGATACACGCATTTGACTATTTGTTAAATCCTAACTAGTTTTATAGATACGAAAATATGTTTGTTTGTTACACCTTCAAGCCTAAATTGCTGAAAATTAGCATTAATCTTTCTAAAAAAGACATACTGTACGAATAACATTAAAAACACAACATCGCCATTGTTACTTGTTTACCAAATCTGGCAAGTAAAGAAAACCCCACCACAGAGAGAGGACCCTCCTATCAACACGAGCCGTGTCCAAAAGTACCGCTATTTGAATCAAGATCCTGAACCTCTAGTCAAAGGGACATTCTAGCAACGAAACAAGGCCGCTTTTTTTATTCGTGATGGGTTTGCTCTTGACTCTAGTCAATGTCAGAGATGACAGAGACAAAGTCTACGATGGAGCGAGCTTACCCAGAAGGAGCCTGTTCACTCTAACTTTGAAGAGATTAGGGCTGTAAGCTTTTGGAAACACAGAATAGATATTAGATATTAGCCAGAATCAAGTGGCGACCCGTAAAACGCCGAGTCAATGTAGCTCGACGAGTCCCGGAGAAACGATACAACTGTCGTGAGTACTGCTGGGAGTAGACAAGAAAAAAAACGCTTGTGAAGTACTTCTATACCGATATATGTCAAGTATCATTTTGACATTATGTCATTCAGTATCGTACAGAATGTCACTTTGACTAGATCTCCATGATCCAGCTGCCTAACGAGAGCCTCCTGAGGTATCAGTGCTCGTGGCTATTAGTATTAAGCCAGTGGCTGACACGACTATCGGCACAATGATTGTTGAGTCCACATCCTCTATGTCCTATTTTAATATATTTAGAGTTATTTGGTCTGATAAATAGGGTTCCCCAGTAGGTATTTGTCTACTATGTTGGGCTCGGACCAGTATTTCACATGGACAACCTGACCACAACCCAGTAACTGGGTGAAACCCAGGTAAGACTGGTGTCGCATTTCTGACTACCCGTAACCACTGTCAAACATCTACA
Source organism: Melanchra persicariae (assembly GCA_947386135.1). NCBI lineage: Eukaryota > Metazoa > Arthropoda > Insecta > Lepidoptera > Noctuidae > Melanchra > Melanchra persicariae. The sequence goes on along the minus strand of OX376672.1, from coordinate 12,471,882 downwards.
AATGACAACCGGGACTAACGGACTAACGGCTGATGGAGGAGTCTCGCAACGTAATTAAGGGTCACCCATCCGCAAATCGACCTCAGCAAGCCTGTAGCTGAACCATCATTGACAGCAGCTGTTATTATTTTGAATCAACAATCATCGTGCGTCAATCTATTCGAGTTACTTTACAAGACTGCCTTATTGTGCTAACATTCACTTTAATAATACACAAATATACTTAATAAGTATACCTACTACTACTTCTTAATCATAAATGGTGATAATAATATACTTATTTAAAATATATACTTGATGCGTATCTATTTCAAAATGTGCTTCAGATCTTATCATTACTCTATATCAATACGACGCGGCTTATCACCATCCTTAGTTCTCCCAGGCATGAGGTATCAATCGAGGAATATCAAACACGAAGAGTTCCGTCGGTAGTTTAGTTCATTGGTATTATTAGGTGTTATAGCGGGAATAGAAATACACTCTTGTGAAAACTTCAACTGTGATCTAGTAGGGTTCATGAGATAGTGTTGATATGTTTTATGATTTCCATGTTGTTGGATACATATTTATTTTCGTTCCTGTCTCTAAAATACTTTGCGTACTATTGTTTAATTGAAGTTCTTAAAACGTAACAGACAGATGTGTTGCTGGGGAGTTTGTTGCGCCACTTCTTCTTCCCAGCTAAAACACTAGGAAGTGGTGACGGGTGGGCGTTTTGGGAGACTGTCTTTATGTAAAATTTGACGTTCAAAAGTGCTGGCTCTCAGCCTAACTTGAATAAATGACTTTTGATTTTGATAGCCCAGTGACAGACAGACGGACCGCGGAGGCTTAGTAATAGGGTTCTCTTGGGCAACCAAGATAACTCTATGACTTAGCCTCAACGGTACAGAAAACCTCCTGTTTGGCTACGGAAAACCATTATTTAGCGCATACTATGGAATATGCATAATATATTTATTTATTTATTATGGAATACGCATGCAATTTTTTTTATTTACAAAATTAAATACTTATTAGCTTTAGAAAATACTTATGAAATAATTTTCAAAATTAACAATTTATAATAAGAGAGAAGTCCGATATGGACTTTGACGTCAAAGTCTATGACGCCTATACAGCTGCCATACAAAACATCACGTTTTCGCGAGAGGGACAGATGTATTTGTTTAAAATAGTTACCTACTTAACTCTCGTAGGTTTTTTGATCAATTTTGAATCCATTTTTACTGTTAGTATAATAGTTATGTATATTTTGAAACAATATGTGTAGATAACAAATATTATTTTCATGTATTCCCTATTGGGTTTGAAGATTCTTTATTAATTCTAAAAGAACATACATTGTTTAGTTAGCTCAATTCATCACACAATTAAATGTACGGAGCAGTTGAAATGTTTTTAAGAGTTGTTATGAATCGTGACTTATTGATATCTAATGCCTGAAAAAATATTTGGATGGTGATAAAAAGCCAATTCTGTACATTAGTGGTCGGCGCAGCATGTCTTCATCTCCCATATCTCTATTTGCCAACATAACAGCAGTCACCCCTAACTCAGATCTGATCACTTAGACGCCGCCCGGGCATGCACCCGAACAATAAATTATTAATTTTCATTACGAGAAAATGTCATAATACAGGAGAGCTTTATGTCTTTATTTCTGTTTTCGGAATTAAGTATGTCAATAAATGTAGGTGGGTCAATGACCGTTATTGAAAATGTATCTGGCGTCGACTATAACTCCTAATAAGTACCATTCTTGATCCAATCACAATAAGTATAATATTTCACATACAATACAAGGTCACTGTGTGCTCTAACAGCTCGATCAATCATCCACATATGTCACAGATCGGAGTATTACACCCGGATCCAGAATTGAGAATTTGAAGTTAAGGAGCATGCGCCTGTAATGTAACATTTCAGATTCAATCATTTTTCTGTAGCCTCTTGATGCGCTCCGTACCTTACCCTCGGTTCTCCTCACTCACTGATGTAATGCTGGCAACACAATAAACGTACCTTTACTGGCATCGACAACTGATCATGCCAGACTCTGGCAAGTACCTACTCAACTTCAAATTCTTAAATCAGAACTGATCAGAGATTTAGGCCAACCGCGCTTTCAATCCACATAACATATTATACAACATAAAGTTCCTTATTCTTATATCTACTTCGACTTATATTCTAATAGTATTTGGAGGTAGCGGAACAGAGAGTAAAGTCCCACATAACTCCACGAGAGGATCCTCCGACCAGACGGTTGGTTTGTCTGGTGGGCAACTGCCCGAGAGTTGATATTCGGGCTTTGCATATGTTCTAATCGCACGGTAAACTTTGATATCGCGATTTAGGATTTTGCAGTTAGTTCGCAGCTGTCGAGATAGATGGTGCTGCGAGTCTCATTTGTTGTGATGTTGATTCTGCTACGTTGATTTTTGTGGCGGCATGAATGCCGCTACATCACTCCCCTCCGGAGACCGGAGGTCGATAGTGGATGAGTCGTCCATACATCTTGAGATGCTTGCCAGGCCAGTGGAAGGTTGGTTCCAGTGAGTCGGAACCGGAAGTCGCAGAGTTCTCGGTGAGTCGGAACTGTCTGCGTCGCAGAGTTCACAGTGAGTCGGAACTGTCTGCGGCGCCCCGATGCTGCTGCTGGCGTGACTGCTGGCGTCGACCAGGAGAGGTTCTTCAAGGCTCTTCATGTGACTGGCCGAAGGAGCAGTGTGCTTGCCAAGATGGGTCGGAGCTGTGCGACGTGCTGACGTGACTGCTGGCGTCGATCAGGAGAGGTTTTTCAAGGCTCTTCATGTGACTGGCCGAAAGTGCAGTGTGCTTGCCAAGGTCGCTGATGATAGAGGCTGAGGATGCTGACCAGGAATGCGCGTCCGCTGCATGCTGGTGGTCAGGATACCCGTAGAAGCCGAGGGTACTGGCTGGCTGTATGACTCGCTGCTCGAAAGCTTGAGGTCAAGATGAGGACAAGTGATGATGATGATGACGTCATGATGAGGTAGCTGCACGAAGGCTGCACTGACGTCCAATGTCGAGGGTCACCAGTTTGGAGGTAGCGGAACAGAGAGTAAAGTCCCGCAAACCTCCATTGAAAAGGGAGGATCCTCCGACCAGACGGTTGGTTTGTCTGGTGGGCAACTGCCCGAGAGTTGATATTCGGGCTTTGCATATGTTCTAATCGCACGGTAAACTTTGATATCGCGATTTAGGATTTTGCAGTTAGTTCGCAGCTGTCGAGATAGATGGTGCTGCGAGTCTCATTTGTTGTGATGTTGATTCTGCTACGTTGATTTTTGTGGCGGCATGAATGCCGCTACAAGTACCTATTATTATGAATATTTTGACAACTACAATGTTCGGGACAAAGACTTGTTGCAAGTGAAGCATAGCGTTAGAAAGAAATGGACATATATTGTGTTCTTTTTTTCACTTTAGAACCTGCCTCAGAAGTTACATGGAAGCAATGATATAATAGAGATGATTTCTGGTCAAAAAATATATGATTCTATTTAGTCCGTCAGTTAGAGTGAACAGGCTCCTTCTGGGTAAGCTCGCTCCATCGTAGACTTTGTCTCTGTCATCTCTGACATTGACTAGACTATTCAAATACTAGACTATTTTGCTTTATCAAATCAATAAAAAATGACGAAGATAAAACGCAACAAAGATCAGGAGTGGGGGCTGGTGACGTCATTTGTAAGTAAAAAGTGTACTTACAAGTGACGTCACACGAGTTTTCAACGCACTGTATCGTTTTAATTTTTTGTTTACGTCAAAAAAGAAAAAAAACGCATCTAATATTTTTTGTAAACCTATCTGTTGAACTAATTAGATTTTTATCTACACTAGTATCCACAACGTAATGTTCCAAATATGAGTTCAAAAACGAATGCATAAATACATACTTTTTTTTCGTAGATAGGTAAAATTTAAAAAAAAACCCATTATAGTTCAACATTTTCCTTCGATTTTTAAACAACTGCATCATAAAATAACTTTTTAATTTTTATAGCACACTTTTTCTTTTTAATTTTTGGCGCGAGCTCATTGACTTAAGTCAATGAGCCAGCTTTTATCTTTGTCTATGTTTGAGCGCGCTGCGCAGTCATTCGAATACGCAATGAGAATATCCGCCATATTGGAATTAACTATTTTTCCACTTATTTTATTTCAACTGTATGAGTGAAGATAAAATAGTGTATGCAACGGCATATAATTAGGTATTAAAACACTCGTGTGATAAACCCACACTCGTGTTTTAATAACCCTTTTTATATGGTCGTTGCATAAACTACTATTTTAGTCATCTATCCTATTATGGTCGACGATGGGCACGACTTTGACTTTATCAGGAAACCGTACTCCGGCAATAATATGTCATCTCTTTCTTACTAACGAAGTTTCTTGAGCATTAGATAGAGTCCACTATAGTTTAAAAAGTACGTTTTGTGATTATTTTTGACATCATACTTTCAATTCAACTGCAACAAGTTTTTATCCCAAATTATAATTAATCTTAAAACCTAACACATTGAGATATTATCAATAAATGGTACTTCATTATTTTAAAATAATAATCTCTACTTATTATATCTAAGTAATAATTAAAAACGGTGTTTGTGAATATTAAAATATCATTTAAATCGAAAAAGTGAAATAATGCCAGCATTAAAAATACACTTATAATTTGAGATCTACCCGAGAAATATATGTCACCGGATTATTGCAAACACCGTCAGTTTATAATGAATCTCGATTAGATTATAAACACTCGATAAATTTTGAACATGTCGAATAGAATAAATCCCATATAAAATAAATAGTTCACAATATATCCGTGTCTTATTGAGAAAAACCAGTTTACAATCTTACGCGTTTTATTATAAACTTACGGTGTTCGCAATAATCCGGTGACATTTTTACGTAAAAGCCCGATAAGTTTCGTCCTAGAGGCTCTATTTGAGTCCGAAACCAATCGAGCGCGATATACACATATTAAATAGACACTTACAAAATACCGAATGGTTTTGAAACTAACATAATTATATTTAATACATTAACTTATACTAGTAACAGTAAACCACTGTTATTATGACACTCCAAGTTAAAGAAGTAGCTGGTAATTGTCTCGCTTAAACCCGGTTTCTGAGGATTTATCGGTTGTTTATCAGCCCGTTAACGCTATTTGTCATAACGCCATTGCTTGGTTAGTGGTTAACGGCTAGATAAACGACCGATAAAGTACCTCAGGAACCGGGCAATTAGGGATGATTTTTGAGTAAAAAAATATGATTCTATTTAGTCCGTCAGTTAGTTTATCGAAAAATAAATCTATCAAATTGACGAAAATAAAACGCATCAAAGATCAGCTTGTGACGTCAGTTTTATGTTTAAAATGTCCCAAAGCGTGACGTCACACGAGTTGTCAACGAACTGATTCATCTTCATTATTTGTTCAGGTGAACAAAGAAATGTGTTTAATATTTTTTGGTAATTATCTGACGGACTAATTTAGAATTTTTTACCCTAATTCTATTCAACATGGGAGAATGTTGCCAGTGTTTTGGGTATTGTTCTCTTTGACAGCTAAGAGGGTGAATTTTTTGATGTCCAATGTGTTTTAGTATTTTTTATATATCTGCTTGTGCATAATTATTAATAGTAGGTTCGTAGTTCGAATAAGATTATCAATTTTAGACAGATGATCAAGTTATTAAAGGTGTTGATTTTTTATTAGTGTGTTGTCGTGTTTAAATTTCAATGTCCATGTAGTCTGTGTACAGAGCACAGGCGCTGCACGCCGCACGCACTAGGCGGAGGGCGGGGGGAGAGGCCCGGGGGGCGCGGGAGGTGGCCCGGGGGGCGGGCCGGGCCGCGCGCGACCCAGCTGGAGTCAAACAAGCATGGACATGGTTAGTATGTAGGTAGACAATACGATAATCCTCTTTACAAGTTTACGAACTTAATTATGTCTATTTATCCATATCAAAATGTAATTAATTGCTGTTCATATCTTTAAAACTTAAAAACAGAGTGCAATTTATACTCATATTTAAACAACATTTCACATCTCAGGTTGACCAACTCAAATGTGTTTTAATATTTTGTTCACTCTACTACAGAAATGGATAGAAAAAAAGCCAACAAAGCTCAGCAAGTTGACTCGTGACAATTAAAAAGACATAAAGGACCGTTCAAGTATTACGTAAGCACCAAAGGAGAAGATGGAACTTTACTTATTGAAATGAAAACTTCTTTAACGGCGTTGTGCACTTTTTGGGATGGGTAAAAAATGTTAAACTCGCGTCAGGAGTCAGGACACGTGACCTGATCGAAAATTCGTAAGACGTTGAAATGGAAACTTCTTTAGCGACGTTGTACACTTTTTGGGATTGGTAAAAAATGTTAAACTCGCGTCAGGACACGTGACCTGATCGAAAATTCGTAAGACGTTGAAATAAAAACTTCTTTAGCGACGTTGTGCACTTTTTGGGATTGGTAAAAAATGTTAACCTCGCGTCAGGACACGTGACCTGATCGAAAATTCGTAAAACGTAGAGTTCAAACATACTCAAATATTACCTTAGCATTTAGATGCACCAGTTTGTTGTGGTTGTACAGCGCGGCCTCATACCCAAAGGTCGAGGAACACTGCGAACACTTGAAGGGCCTCTCCCCGGTGTGCGAGCGCAGGTGACCTTCTAGCGTCTTCTTCGTCTGTAGCATGAGATAGTAGTCATGAAGATAGAATGGGGCAAACATTAACTAAATATTGTTCCAGTAGAATTGTCTGTGTCAGGCGGACAGACAGAGTGATCTTATAAGGTTACCGTTTTACAGACGGCGGCGGCGGCCCGGAACCATAATAAAAACCTTTCATTTCGGAAGTCAGTGTTTTTGGTTGTATCTTCGTTGTTTAACACCGACTTCCAAAATTAAAGTTACTTTGTTAAGTACTTGTATTGTTTTTTTTTAATTTGAAAGTCGGTTGTATTTTTTTTTGTAAACAAGTTTTTTTTTATTTTTCACTTTTTAGTGATCACCCAACGACATCACTTTAAAGTCACAGGAAAGCAAAATACATAATTTCGTAAACATGGATGACATATTTTTTCCAGCAAATTGATTTAAAAACCAAACTACTGAATGAATTGAGAACCTCCTCCTTTGTTTTGAAGTCGGGGAATAGCCAGCATGGAATATTTTCATTTTGAAAAATTCCACATAAAATAGACCGTAATTTGAAAAAAATCATTTTATTGCCAAAAAAATCCGGTTTTAAATGGCGAATGAAATGAATGGTGAATAAAATGAATGGTGAATGAAATTAATGATGGATGAAATGAATGGTGAATGAAATGAATGGTGAATGAAATTAATGATGTGTGAAATGAATGATGTGTGAAATAAATGGTAAATTAAATGAATGATGAATGAAATGAATGGTAAATGAAATGAATGGCAAATTATATTAATGGTAAATGGAATGAATGACGTATGGAATGACGCATGAGATTAATGGTGAACGAAATGAACGGTGAATGAAATGAATGGTGAATGAAATGAATGATTTATAAAAAATGGTGAATGAAATTAATGGTGAATGAAATGAATGATTTACAAAATGAATGGTGAATGAAATGAATGGTGGTGAATCCGGTTTGACTGGCCGCCTATGCAGCAGGCAGATGATGAGTCTTACCATATACGTCTTCCCGCAAGCGTGGCACACGTGGTTCCTCACGGCGCGTCCGTTGCGGTGGATCATGCGCGTGTGCGTGCGCAGCACGGGCCGGGACGCGCACGCCTGCAAGCGGGACGTGTCATGTACTGGTTGTAGCTGTACAGTTGTACAGTTGTACAGTTGCACTACCCCGCACACGAGGCCGAGTGCGAGACGGACCCTCACACGACCACCATTAACCAAAAACACGTTTCTTATAATTTATTGTTATAGCAGCAATAGAAATACACACTGAAATTTCAACTGTCGACCTATTAGGTACGGTTCTTGAGATACAGCCCACTGACAGACTGACAGCGTAGGCTTTGTAATAGGGTTCCGTTGGTTACCGTTCGGGTACGGAACCCCAAAACATGACAGTAAAACAAGAACAAACACGGACGTGATTCACGGCTGCGCCGAAAAGGTAATTTCCGCGTAGGCATAGTTTATAATCTACAAAAGCAATAGAGTACGCTAAAATACTGTTTAAATTACTTCGTACCGAATTTTAATTAAATTGAAATAAATTCCTACCGTTCCAGCATTTCACTGAGACATTAAAGTATTGAAAAAACTGGAGTCCATTAAAATTTAATTGATTTTAAAAATAATGAACACAACATTTTCCACAGAAAGTGCAAAAAAACTATACTTATTAAAATAACAACACAAGTAGTACTGTTTGCACTACTGTTTTTAGGGTTCCGTACCCATAGGGTAAAAACGAGACCCTATTACTAAGACTGTCTGTCCGCCTGTCTGTCTGTCACCAGGCTATATCTCATGAACCGTGATAGCTAGACAGTTGTTTTCACAAATGATGTATTTCTGTTGCCGCTATAACAAGCAAATACTAAAAACAGAATAAAATAAATACCTATTTAAGTGGGGGCTCCCATACAACAAACGTGATTTATTTGTCGCTTTTTTATTGATTTAACTATCGCTAGTAACTATTCAACTACAGTTTAACTTAAATGCACCTTAGGTTATATAATATACTTATTAGGTTAAGGTTATCAAAAACTTCTGAAATAGATTAGGTGTGTAGTTCAGAAATAAAACACAATCAACTAAATTATGGTTGGCGCCAGATACAGTTGCAGTAAAAGACTTCACAGGTACCCTTATGAATGGTTGTTCATTACTACAAACTGTAAAGGATCTCGATAGATATAGATTCAGGACAGGTTTAAGTCTTTTTTAAGATTTTGGAATTAAGAATGTCAAAAAATTTTGATGTGACAATGGCCGCTATTGCAAGTTTATTTGGAGCCAACCATCCTAAATTAAGCGGGGTAATGGCAGAATCAATGTGGCAGGGTAATGGCAGAATCGATGTGGCGGGGTAATGGCAGAACGAACGAATATTTGAGTGTTTTGACATGTATAGAAAATGCTATTTGTACTTATGCTGACATGAATGTCCTAATTCTAGGTGACTTCAATTTAAACTCTTGCAGTGCTAATGTAAAAACCAATTTTGATTTTTTCTGTGAGTTTTGTTCGCTAAAGCAATATAAAAATGTTTTAAATAAGCATGGCGGTATACTGGATCTCGTGCTGGGCAATTTTGGACCCGATAAGATAACGGTATCTTGTGGTGAAGATCCTCTGGTAAACATTGACCAGTACCATCCTATGCTCGATATAATAATAAGATTTCCATGCGTCGGAGTATCGTCGATGCCATCGCCGCAACAACCCGTCACTCCTCGCTCGGAAGCCAGTCCAGATTGGAACTGGCGCAAGGCGGACATCCAGGGCTTGTATGCGACATTAGTGGAATTGGATTGGTCCGATTTGTCAACAAAAACGGACATTAACAGTGCTGTTCAGTGGTTTTACGATAAACTATATGAGTCTATAAGTCTCCATGTACCCTTAAAAAAGCGAACTACGCACAAGCAGCGATACACCTATCCAAAATGGTACACTGCAGAAATAATAAAAAATATTAAAATAAAGCACTTCCATCATAAGAGGTTTAAGAAAGAAGGTGGCGAATTTAATAGGGCCATGTTTATATACTACAGAGACAGAGTTAAAAAAATGATTGATTACGAATATCGGCGATATATGACATCATTACAAAAAAATATCATTGACGATCCGGTTCAATTTTGGAAGTATGTGAAAGAGAAGAAAAAAGATAGAAGGTATATAGATACATATACGTATGAAGATACTGAGGTGAGGGAGCAAGCAGCTGCCGATGCTTTTGCCAGGTACTTTGCCTCTGTGTTTCACGTAGAGAAGCCAGTATTGGATCCGGACATAGCTGCGCAAGCTGCACATAATTATCAAGATGCAGCCTCTGTTTCTGTAGTAGCAGTTGATGAGACCGATCTGAGAAAGGCAGTAAGGCGCCTCAAGACTCGGTCATCCGGGGGACCTGATGGTATTCCTGTTTTTCTAGCCAAGGATTGTATATCGGTCCTTGGCAGGCCCTTGCTTTACCTTTACAATCTAGCTCTGACCAAGTCCACATATCCTGAAATCTGGAAGTTATCTAGGGTTACTCCCGTTCCAAAGGGCGATGGAGGCACGAATGTTACTTCCTTCAGACCGATTGCAGTCCTATCCGTATTCGCTAAGATCTTTGAGGCAATCTTAAGTGATCGTATAAATAGTCAAATTGGGAGTCGGATACATAACAGTCAGCATGGGTTTCGCAGTGCTCGCTCAACCACCACCAATTTGATTGAGCATATCGACTATGTTTGCTCTCAAATGGATAAGTGGAAGCAGGTTGACACGGCCTACTTTGACTTCAAAAAAGCTTTCGACTTAGTAGATAACGATATACTCATGAAAAAATTAGCGATTATTGGATTCACGCCAAAGCTCCTCAAATTCTTCTCCTGCTATCTGAGTAATCGTCGGCAATTCGTACGATTAAATGGATATGATTCCGAAAATTACTTTACGTGGTCAGGAGTAAGTCAGGGTAGTACTTTGGGACCATTGCTGTTCATTATATTCATAAATGATTTGCCGGAGGTTGTCCTGATTTCTGAATGTCTCTTGTTTGCGGATGATCTAAAACTGAGTTTGGGTTTTGTGATTGAGGCTGACGCTGCGGGATTGCAGAGAGATATTGATGCGGTATCTATATGGAGTCAAGAGAACAATCTCCCGTTCAATAATCTCAAATGTAAAATTATAACATTTTCACGCAAATCACAGCCATTGATGATTAGTTATAAATTATTCGACGCACCTTTGGTTAGAGTTTATGACATTCGGGATTTAGGTTTAGTATTAGATAGTAAATTAGACTTTCATACTCATATCATCAAGATTTGTAAATCAGCACATAAAACGTTAGGGTTTGTTATGAGAACGGCATCACAGTTTGACAACATAGGGGTTGCAAAGGTATTATACAACGCGTACGTACGCAGCCAACTAGAGTATGGTGCAGCTATTTGGAACCCATATGAGGAGAAATATGATCTCATTATTGAAAAAATACAACGGAAATTTGCTCGATGGATATATAAAAAACAATACGGATACTATCCTTACCTATATCCATCTTTATTCGTTTCGGGTATGGTGGGCATGGAAACGCTGAAATTTAGAAGAATCATGTCCCAAATTGCGCATTATCTGGCCATAATTCAGAATAAGATTAATAGTCCCCAAATATTAGAGCGAGTCCGTATTTTGGTCCCCGGGAACATACGAATGAACTCGGGGTGTCAGGTAGCCCCGCGCCGCCGCCCGCGACTGCTGGAGCCGCCCGCCGCGCGAACTGAACGCGGGCGACACGCACCCACCAACCGTGCACTCCGCACTATTGGGGACATACTTGCCCAGCACCACGAACTTAACTTATTTGCCGATGGATTGGGACATTTGTATAATTTATTTCGTGTAATTTTAAATGACATATTGTATACTCAAAAAAGTTAATAAGCACTACCAAATTGAGGTATTAGGATTGTGACTACGCATTACTATTTTATTTATTATTATTTTATCTTAAATACTAAACTGACATTGTATTCTTCATATTTGATTCATCATTTTTATCTATTGTTATTATTATTTTTAGAATTTGACATAATTGCTATGTATTAAAATCTATTGTATAATTTGGTGTGCATGTAGGTAGGTTAATGTAATTTAATTTAATTGTTATTATTTAATCTTGTAAGCGTTTTGGATGTGACATCTGTTAGCTTGTAAGATGAATTGAATAAAAAAATAAAAATAAATAAATAGAATCAATGTGGCGGGGTAAAGGCAGAATCAATGTGGCGGGGTAATGCCAGAATCAATGTGGCGGGCTAACGCCAGAATCAATGTGGCGGGGTAATGGCAGAATCAATGTGGCGGGGTAATGCCAGAATCAATGTGGCGGGCTAATGCCAGAATCAATGTGGCGGGGTAATGCCAGAATCAATGTGGCGGGGTAATGGCAGAATCAATGTGGCGGCGTAATGCCAGAATCAATGTGGCGGGGTAAAGGCAGAATCAATGTGGCGGGGTAATGCCAGAATCAATGTCGCGGGGTAAAGGCAGAATCAATGTGGCGGGGTAATGGCAGAATCAATGTGGCGGGCTAATGCCAGAATCAATGTGGCGGGGTAATGGCAGAATCAATGTGGCGCGGTAATGGCAGAATCAATGTGGCGGGGTAATGGCAGAATCAATGTGGCGGGCTAATGCCAGAATCAATGTGGCGGGCTAATGCCAGAATCAATGTGGCGGGGTAATGGCAGAATCAATGTGGCGGGGTAATGGCAGAATCAATGTGGCGGGCTAATGCCAGAATCAATGTGGCGGGGTAATGCCAGAATCAATGTGGCGGGGTAAAGGCAGAATCTATGTGGCGGGGTAATGCCAGAATCAATGTGGCGGGGTAAAGGCAGAATCAATGTGGCGGGGTAATGCCAGAATCAATGTGGCGGGCTAGTGCCAGAATCAATGTGGCGGGGTAATGGCAGAATCAATGTGGCGGGGTAATGCCAGAATCAATGTGGCGGGGTAAAGGCAGAATCAATGTGGCGGGGTAATGCCAGAATCAATGTCGCGGGGTAAAGGCAGAATCAATGTGGCGGGGTAAAGGCAGAATCAATGTGGCGGGGTAATGGCAGAATCAATGTGGCGGGGTAATGCCAGAATCAATGTGGCGGGCTAATGCCAGAATCAATGTGGCGGGGTAATGCCAGAATCAATGTGGCGGGGTAATGCCAGAATCAATGTGGCGGGCTAATGCCAGAATCAATGCGGCGGGGTAATGGCAGAATCAATGTGGCGGGCTAATGCCAGAATCAATGTGGCGGGGTAATGCCAGAATCAATGTGGCAGGGTAATGGCAGAATCGATGTGGCGGGCTAATGCCAGAATCAATGTGGCGGGGTAATGCCAGAATCAATGTGGCGGGGTAATGCCAGAATCAATGTGGCGGGGTAATGACAGTATCGATTTGGCGGGGTAATGGCAGAATCAATGTGGCAGGGTAATGGCAGAATCGATGTGGCGGGGTAATGGCAGAATCAATGTGGCGGGGTAATGACAGAATCGATTTGGCGGGGTAATGGCAGAATCAATGTGGCAGGGTAATGGCAGAATCGATGTGGCGGGGTAATGGCAGAATCAATGTGGCGGGGTAATGGCAGAATCGATGTGGCGGGGTAATGGCAGAATCAATGTGGCGGGGTAATGGCACAATCAATGTGGCGGGGTAATGGCAGAATCATTTTTTTTTTAATTATTATTTATTTATGAGTACATGCACAACATTACAGATAAATATCAATGTGGCGGGGTAATGGCAGAATCAATGTGGCAGGGTAATGGCATAAACAATGTGGCGGGGTAATGGCACAATCAACCCTGGCACCCGCGACCAGCTTCCAGCGCCTGAGCGTGGCTAGCGACAGCGCTCCTAGCACCCGCATACGAGAAGAAGTCAACAGAGAACGAGCAGGATTTATTGGTGGAAAAACAGAAGTGTCCTTGTCAACTACAACGTGTTACAGAATAAACGCAATACCTCTTAAGGGATCATTGTACTCGTCATTATGGAAAGGTTTACTATGTGACCAATTCCGAATTCGTGAAAAATAATCAGATTATCAGTGCATTTTGTCGAGTTATAGGTATTATACATAAATGTATGGGGCAGTCCATTTTTTTTTCGCGATTTCATTATTGGTCCCATAGTGAAAGTTGTTCATAATGATGAGTACAATGACCCCTTAAGAGGTATTGCGTTTATTTTGTTACACGTTGTATATTTTTCTTTTAAGTTTCGAATATCGACCATAGATTTCATAGTAAATTGAATAGCCCACTTATACTCACAAAGTCACAGCCGGGCACGGTGCAGGAGATGGGCGTCGCCTTCAGGTGTACGGCGAGGTTGTGTTCCTCTAAACGAGACGCTTTCATGAACTTCTTGTTGCACACGGAGCACGCGTATCTGAGGGGGAGAGACTTTTAACACACTAGCTATTGCCCGCGATGTACTCACATCCTATTTTTTTTTTGTCAAAAATAAAACTAAATCAAGTTACTACTTATAACATTAACTATCTGCCAGTGAAAATCCCGTCAACATCGATCCAGCCGTTCTGGAGATTAGCCGAAACAAACAGAGAAATGATATATTTTGTGAAATGAAATGAAAGTACTTATACTTATAACTTGACATCTGTACAAGATTACAGCATACTCACTTGAGCTTGGCGGGGTCGACATGTTTGAGGCTGTACTTCATGTGCTGCGTGTACGACATGCGGTTCTTGAAGTTCAGGTCGCACTGCAACACAACCATGTCTAGCTATAGCCCTATGACTGACTGACTGTGCAAATAATTAGTCACAGCGCTATTTTTTTTAAACATTATTTGTTTGCTTCAACTGTTCACTAAACTTATTTAGAGGGTATGCGGAACAGAGAGTAAAGTCCCACATACCTCCGTTGAAAAGGGAGGATCCTCCGACCAGACGGTTGTTGGTGCCCGGTGGGCAACTGCCCAACAGTTGATATTCGGGATTTGCATATGTTCTAATCACACGGTAAACTCTGATATCGCGATTTAGGATTTTGTCCCGTTAGTTCGCGGCTGTCGAGATAGATGGCGCTGCGAGTCTCATTTGTTGATTCTGCTACGTTGATTTTTTGTGGCGGTATTAATGTCGCCTACACTTATACAAAGTCAAAGTCAAAGTCAAAGCATTTATTTCAATTAGACCATTTACAGGCACTTTTGAATTGTCAAGGTCGGTCGGTCAAAAAAAAAAAGATGAAGCTATTTGCACGTTCCAAAGCGTAGATCTCTATGGAGAAGAACGTGCAAGAAACTCCACGGACACTCTTTTAAAAATAAAAATAAAAAAATACACGAATGTGTATTAGTTTATTCATTTGAGTATAATATATCATGGTATTGTATTGTATAATTTATATACAAAGTGTAACAGAATAAACGCAATACTTCTTAAGGGGTCGTTTTACTCATCATTAAGAACAACTTTTACTATGGGACCAACCTAGAAAAAAAGGAAAAAAATCTGTTCAGTACATTTTGTCGAGATATGCGCAGATGGGGCAGTCTATTTTTGCGATTTAAGTTTTGGTCCCATAGTGAAAGTTGTTGATATTGACGAGTACAATGACCCCAAGAAGTATTGCGTTTATTCTGTTACACGTTGTATATTTATTTTTGCATTAGCAGCATTTTTTCACATTGCACCTACCACTGTTTGTCTCTGCATCACTCAAAGGTTGACTGGTAAAAAAAAAAACCCTTAGGAATTAAGTCCGCCTCTGTACATTTGTGCCATGAAGAATTAAATAATTAAATCATGGTTAAAAATATAAAGCTTTATGTAGCTAGCGTAGGAGTTATTGTGGTAGTGGTAGAACGAGGGCTACCGTTTTCATGCACTAGTTGGCGCCAATGGCGAGTAAGGTCCTTGAGCATAGCATTCAAAATTGTTAGCACGCGCACGTCAGAAGTTTGTATTGAAAAAGTGCGAATAAATTAAACAAAAAAAACTAGCTATGTGCGAGTCGGACTCGCGCACGAGGTGTTTCGTATATTATCTATAAAAAAAAAACGGCAAAAAAATCACGTTTCAGACAGACGAATTTTTCGAATCAGACAGACGGACAGCGGAGTCACCCTATTACTAAGACTCCGCCTCCGCCTATTAATAAGACTCCAATATTCTATGGAAATCTATCTGACCACGGACTAATTAGATTTTTTTCAGTAAATCCAAAAAACTGTAATGCATGGAAACATCAGAACAATACTCACGTCGTAGCAGTAGAGATGCGCAGACGCATCGTGCGTGACGAGATGCACCTCCATCGCCTTCTTGAACAGGAAGCGCTTGTCGCAGCGCGGGCACGCGTACTCCTTGGAGCCTGCGTGGATACTGTGTACAATACATTATTATATTCATTTCTTACTTTGGTATTGTGCGTCAAATCGTTGAGCTGCTTACAGTTCTAAGTTCGAGCTTCACGATAACTGACAAATGCTTGCACTGTCTGGACAGGTCCACTCTATACTGTGTGGTACTTTGCTCAAAAGACCACCTCAGACATCAACCTACATTTTTTTTTTTTTTTTAAAAACGTTGCCCCACACTAGGAATTTCTCCTGTATCGTGGGTGCGTTTACAAACATACAAAGTCACATACACAAACAGCATACATGGTTCTCATATTTGACCAGTACAGATTGTATGGATCAGATGAGGTGCGTAGTCCTAGTACTCACAAGAGATGCGTGCGCAGCGAGGTGCGGTCTCGGAAGCTCTTGCCGCACAGTTCACATTTCTGTCGCTCGCCGTGATTCTTCATGTGGTTGCGCAGTTTCGCGAACGATCTACAAACAAAATGTGAAACTCGTCTGTTTAGGCGTATTCAATGATATTACATTCATAGCTTCTGCGCGAGGCTTGGCCCGTGTGAAAAGAATATTTTTTTCTAAAATAACGTTCACTTTTTATAAGAAACATATGGTACTGTTACGAGGTTGGGGTTCGTGACAATAAAGACAGCCGATTGAAATAACCAACATTACACTTTAATTAATCAACACTAATTACAACTTTAAAACTCACTAATTATTAAACACAATTGCACTACTGATCACTTTAATTAGCAGTTGAAGATCGCTCTCAAAGTTGTCGCTTGTATCGCAAAAACAATACTGACCCGGTCGCTTTATTTTTTTTTTTTTTTTTTATTTATGACCACTTGCAAGTTAACACACTTGGGATATCAACTGCTTAACCGGACTAACCTGTGGTGGCCTCAAATGAATTTAAAGCCCCCAGCCAAGGCAAGACCCTGTCGCAGGCTATGCGGGTCTTATATAGGTCGGCAGATAATTCCAGAACCTTCTACTATAGAAACATCTAGAAAGTTCTAACCAGATATCGAAAACTCTAGAATGTTCTAGCATCGAAAAGTCTAGAAGGATCTTGACTCTACTAGTTCTGCTACTCGATACTAGATGGCACCAGTAGTAACTAGATATCGTAATGTACCCGGCATTCATTCTGGCGCGTAACAGTACTTTTATCAAAAAAAAATAATTGAGTACCGTGCAAAAAATTAAACCTGATGAAATTATTAGTAGACAGTGTGACACATTTATTTTTATCGTTCGAGGTCTGTGCAGACAAGTCTGTATCGTGTGGACCCGACATAGGGATCGTGTACTGCGTTGACTATGCCATCTAGTGTTGCATATTCGAAACTGTAACGTTTAGAATACTTGACATTAACGCTTCTGTGCTGCCACCTACAGTTCCAGCACGCTCGGTTTAGGGGACTGTGCACACAGTAGACTGTGCCATCTAGCGTTGTAATTTCGAAACTTATAGGTATGATATACTTGGCAATGACGCTTCTGTGCTGCCACCTACAGTTCCAGCACGCTCGGCTTAGGGGAACGTGCACGCAGTAGACTGTGCCATCTAGCGTTGTAATTTCGAAACTTATAGGTATGATATACTTGGCAATGACGCTTCTGTGCTGCCACCTACAGTTCCAGCACGCTCGGCTTAGGGGAACGTGCACGCAGTAGACTGTGCCATCTAGCGTTGTAATTTCGAAACTTATAGGTATGATATACTTGGCAATGACGCTTCTGTGCTGCCACCTACAGTTCCAGCACGCTCGGCTTAGGGGAACGTGCACGCAGTAGACTGTGCCATCTAGCGTTGTAATTTCGAAACTTATAGGTATGATATACTTGGCAATGACGCTTCTGTGCTGCCACCTACAGTTCCAGCACGCTCGGCTTAGGGGAACGTGCACGCAGTAGACTGTGCCATCTAGCGTTGTAATTTCGAAACTTATAGGTATGATATACTTGGCAATGACGCTTCTGTGCTGCCACCTACAGTTCCAGCACGCTCGGCTTAGGGGAACGTGCACGAAATAGACTGTGCCATATAGCGTTGCAATTTCTAAACTTATGGGTAAAATATACTTGGCAATGACACTTCTGTGCTGACACCTATAGTGCACGTCACCCTATAAGAGATAGCTCTGTGCGATAACACCGCTCATTTTACACTTTTTTGTATAAATGCTAGTCCTGTGCTTAATATGAGGTGTACAATCAAGTTCATATGATGTTCTAGAGGCGTGTGGTGGTCATATTGAAGGGTAGTGTTTATCTAGAAAAACGTACAAATTAAAAAAAAAAACATAAAACCCGGCCGTAAAAAATTAAGTAATAGGGTAAGGAAAAAACATTTTTCAAGCAGTCTGATGTGGGGGGGGGAGGAATTCGCTTACTATCGCTGACAAGTGAGGGTGGGGGGTTAAAAATTACTAAAAATTCTAATTACGTAATACTTGAACGGCCCCTTACTGTCCCGTCTGAAAAATCCACCTTGTATAGCACAGCTACAGAACTCTACCACCACGTGTCTTTTTTTCCGATAAAAGGAGCCAATTCCACCCAGCTCCATCTCTCCGAAGTGTATCCGTGCCGATAATCGACCAACTTAACCTTTTTGGTGTTACGTTAACATCTACCCTCAATTTTGGTCCATCCATAGAGGCAAAGGCTAAAGTGGCTGCCAAAACGTTGGGAATCCTAGCAAAGGTGCGACATTTCTTCACGCCGGAACAGCTGCTTAAACTTTATCAAGCGCAAGTTCGATCGTGTATGGAGTACTGCTCTCATCTTTGGGACGGATCTACCAGATACCAGCTTGATGCCCTTGGGTCAGTTGAGAAACGTGCCAAGAGGATCATCGGCAATGATAGGCTCGTCGAGTCGAAGCTCCAAAGTCTTGAGCAACGACGCCGAGTTGCTAGCCTGTCGGTTTTCTATGGGCTGCATTTTGGGTAGTGTGCGATGCACATTCATTGTGCGTACAGCTAAGGATTGGAATTCCCTGCCAGAGTCTGCATTTCCTGATAGCTACAACCGACGCAGCGCCATCTGTGAAGTGCACGACGAGTACAATACATACGGCTGTGTGTCCCCGCAGACACGACAGGTGTGCGTGGGCGGCGGCGCGCCGTGCTCGCGCGCCACGTGGTCGGCCGCCACGTCCGCGCGGGACGCAGTGGCGCCGCAACACACGCAGCGCCATCTGTGAAGCGGCGATATTTTTGTCATATTTTCAAAGATGTGAAGTGAAGTTTTTTAATTTCGCTACAAGGTACACATGAACGACACAAATGCTGCGACGGCTCGGGACCATAGTCACGGTTACCTAAAAACTTTAATAGACACAAGATAAATAAAATAATATTAACATTACCTGACTCGGTGCCGCCTCCTGTGCGCGCACAGCGAGTGTGAATCCTTGCAGCGCACTGAGCACACCGAGCACGTGAACTCGCCCGCGCTCTGCAACAAACGTGCCACTTATACTTAACCATCTGTCCCCCGCGGTTTCGCTGCCGACAACAGACTACCTACCCTACCTGCCCGTCCTACCTCACCTGCCCGTCCTACCCAACATGCCCGTCCTACCCAACCTGCTCGTCCTACCTAACCTGCCCGTCCTACCCCACCTGCCCGTCCTACTCCACCTACGCCACCAGCTCGACCTACCCCAACAGCTCGACCTACCCCACCAGCTCGACCGACCCCACCAGCCCGATCTATCCCCCAGCTCGCCCTACCCCACTAGCCCACCTACACCACCAGCTTGACCTACCCCACCAGATCGAACTTCCCCACCGGCTCGAACTTCCACGCCGGCCCAACCTACACCACCAGCTCGACAGCCCTAACCCACCAACTTGACCTACCACCAGCTCGATCTTCCCCACCGGCCCAACCAACCCCACCAGCTCGACCTACCCCACATGCCTGCCATCTTTAAACATCAATCAATCAATCCCACCACACACAGCATCACCTTGTTGCGAGTTAACCCGGGTTTCGCCAGAGTCTGTGAAGCCTGACCGGCCTTTGACCACGACCTTTATCGCTCGT
The DNA here is from genome assembly GCA_947386135.1 of Melanchra persicariae. Lineage (NCBI taxonomy): Eukaryota > Metazoa > Arthropoda > Insecta > Lepidoptera > Noctuidae > Melanchra > Melanchra persicariae. The sequence continues at coordinate 12,451,681 of OX376672.1, read as the reverse complement.
TCTTGTCGTACGTGATCCACTTTTCATCACCATTATCAGCTTCTTCAAAAATGATTCGGTTTCATTACGTCGTAATAAAGAATCACAAATGAGTACACGGTTCATTAGGTTTCTTTCAGTGAGCTCGTGAAGTACCCAAATATCGAGCTTTTTTGTGTACCCAATTTTATTCAAATGCGCCAAAACTGTTTTGTGGTCAATTCCCAGTTCTTCAGCTACGTCGTAACTACTGATATGCCGATTTTGCTCCACTTTTTCAAAAATGGCATCCATTTTATTCGTAATAGCGACCAGAGCGACGAGTATCTTTGACATCAAAATTTTCGGATTGAAAACGCTTAAACCAAATTTGTGCTACTCTCACAAACACTGCACTAGGCCCATGAACATCGCAAATTTTTGTCGCGGCTTGCGTTGCATTTTTACCTTTTTTGTAGTAAAATTTTAAAATGTATCGAATTTCTTCATTCAAACAATGAAAATCACACATTTTCCTAATTTGAATTTGGATTTTTTTAAAATTTAAACTTTCAATGATACCAAAACCAGCCAGATACAAATAGTATAGCCAAAGAGATTTTATTACAAGTTTATACATACTGTAATGCGAAAAGACTTTTTCCCCAACCTAATATTAATGCTGACATAATTTTAATTATTTACTGTTTTTTTTTTTAATGAATTGGCTTAGTATACTTTTTCGACATTAAAATGAAATTGACTCTGACTTATAATTAAATTAAATTGCAAATGCTCAATATATGAAATTAATGAGTTATACAACTTTACAATTTTTTTTTACCTGATTTTATTACATTGATGATGACTGATGATGATTGATTTTTTGATATTATATTTACTTTGCTATTATAGGCGAAGAGGAGACAAATATAAACAATCAGAAACCATGAAAATCGAACCAGCAGTTCTCGAGTTTATTTTAAGTGTTCGAACAAACCTGACTTCAATTTGTAAACAGGGTAAGGGTGGGAAAATAGGGGTGATTATTGTTCACTCACACACTTTAATGCTGAGTTGTGTATTACAAAAATTATAAAATAAAAACTTTGTAACAAACAATTAAACCGCCGAAAAAACTGAAAAGCTAGAAATAATAAACCTTTTTTATTTGACCTTAAAAGAAATAACCAAATCAAATTAACAACGCAACGTGAAGTCTCCAGCGATAAACTTTAACATTTCAAAAAAGCGCTCTGCGCACGACCACTCGCAACGACGTGTGGCTCCCGTGTACCCGTTCGAGTTGCTGAATCGCTGACATTAACTTCGTAAACGCTCGGCATTTTCCGCCGCCGCGCATCACGCTTTACATAATTAATTAATTTGCTTGTTTGGCGCTGACTCAAAATCACTTAGGTATACTTAATTACATTAGTTTCAGAACTTAGTTATTAAGGTTAAATAAAAAAGGTTTATTATTTTTTGCTTTTCAGTTTCTTCGGCGGTTTAATGTTTTAGTTAAAAAGTTTTTTAATCAAGCAGTTTGATACAGCTGGTGGCATTTACTTAAGTGCAATCACAGATTTGACTTCACGCACTGTATCAGACTTTCATCAACTTCTTAATCATTCACTTCTTACCAAGAAATTTGTTTTATTGAAGAAGCACCCCTAAACACACCCAACACGTAGTCATATCATAGAATTAGTCATGTCATGAAATGGCCACTTCAAAGGTGGTTAGGTTACTACATACCGAATCATTTGTCTTCAAGCAGCTGGTCCCTATGACCCCTGGCGCACTCCACAATCAACTCTATTCTCCTAGCAGTAAGGTCTACAAATAATAAACTCTATTCTCCTAGCAGTTAGGTCTACAAACAATAAACTCTATTCTCTTAACAGTAAGGTCTACAAACAATCAACTCTATTCTCCTAGCAGTTAGGTCTACAAACAATGAACTCCGTTATCCTAGCAGTAAGGTCTAGATACAATCAACTCTATTCTCCTAGCAGCTAGGTCTACATACAATCAACTCTATCCTCCTAGCAGTTAGGTCTACAAACAATCAACTCCATTCTTCTAGCAGTAATGTCGACAAACAATCAACTCCATTCTCCTAGCAGTTAGGTCTACATACAATCAACTCTATTGTCCTAGCAGCTAGGTCTACATACAATCAACTCTATTCTCCTAGCAGTTAGGTCTACATACAATCAACTCTATTCTCCTAGCAGCTAGGTCTACATACAATCAACTCTATCCTCCTAGCAGTTAGATCTACAAACAATAAACTCTATTCTCTTAACAGTAAGGTCTACAAACAATCAACTCTATTCTCCTAGCAGTTAGGTCTACAAACAATGAACTCCGTTATCCTAGCAGTAAGGTCTAGATACAATCAACTCTATTCTCCTAGCAGCTAGGTCTACATACAATCAACTCTATCCTCCTAGCAGTTAGGTCTACAAACAATGAACTCCGTTATCCTAGCAGTAAGGTCTAGATACAATCAACTCTATTCTCCTAGCAGTTAGGTCTACAAACAATCAACTCTATTGTCCTCGGAGTAAGGTCTAGATACAATCAACTCTATTCTCCTAGCAGCTAGGTCTACATACAATCAACTCTATCCTCCTAGCAGTTAGGTCTACAAACAATCAACTCCATTCTTCTAGCAGTAATGTCGACAAACAATCAACTCCATTCTCCTAGCAGTTAGGTCTACATACAATCAACTCTATTGTCCTAGCAGCTAGGTCTACATACAATCAACTCTATTCTCCTAGCAGTTAGGTCTACATACAATCAACTCTATTCTCCTAGCAGCTAGGTCTACATACAATCAACTCTATCCTCCTAGCAGTTAGATCTACAAACAATAAACTCTATTCTCCTAGCAGTAAGGTCTACAAACAATAAACTCTATTCTCCTAGCAGTAAGGTCTACAAACAATCAACTCTATTCTCTTAGCAGTTAGATCTACAAACAATAAACTCTATTCTCCTAGCAGTAAGGTCTACAAACAATAAACTCTATTCTCCTAGCAGTAAGGTCTACAAACAATAAACTCTATTCTCCTAGCAGTAAGGTCTACAAACAATCAACTCTATTCTCTTAGCAGTTAGATCTACAAACAATAAACTCTATTCTCCTAGCAGTAAGGTCTACAAACAATAAACTCTATTCTCCTAGCAGTTAGGTCTACATACAATCAACTCTATTCTCCTAGCAGTAAGGTCTACAAACAATCAACTCTATTCTCCTAGCAGTAAGGTGTACATACAAACAACTCCATTCTCCTAGCAGTAAGGTCTACAAAAAATCAACTCTATTCTCCTAGCAGTTAGGTCTACAAACAATCAACTCTATTCTCCTAGCAGTAAGGTGTACATACAAACAACTCCATTCTCCTAGCAGTAAGGTCTACAAAAAATCAACTCTATTCTCCTAGCAGTTAGGTCTACAAACAATCAACTCTATTGTCCTCGGAGTAAGGTCTAGATACAATCAACTCTATTCTCCTAGCAGCTAGGTCTACATACAATCAACTCTATCCTCCTAGCAGTTAGGTCTACAAACAATCAACTCCATTCTTCTAGCAGTAATGTCGACAAACAATCAACTCCATTCTCCTAGCAGTTAGGTCTACATACAATCAACTCTATTGTCCTCGGAGTAAGGTCTACATACAATCAACTCTATTGTCCTCGGAGTAAGGTCTACATACAATCAACTCTATTCTCGTAGCAGTACATACCGGGTCGTGCTTCTTCAGATGGTTGGTCAGCTTGAAGCGGTGGTTGAAGCCCAGCGCGCAGTCGTAACAGCGATACTCGTGGCGCGTGAATGTTATACTTGACAGAGCTTTTTGACGTTCTTCTTCTACCTGAGGACGAAATAAGTAAACTTTAGCGAGAATAAGCTGTAAATAATATACACACAAATACATACAATTACAGTGTCTTTTTGCAATGTCAAAATATCAGGTTTTTACTAAATGCATCGACTCAAGATTCTAATAAATCTTTATTAGATTATTATTTCTCGATATAATAATTATTATGAAAAAATCGTTATGTTTACAATAAATCTCATCCTAATTCAATAGTTTCTAATATCCGTGTCTTATTAAGAAAAAAATAGTTCACAATTACACGCGATATTTTACAAACTTTCGGCGACACATTTCTGTTACGCTCAGAGACCGAAAACGCTCATTGAGCGAAAAACAGCTCACAACGCGTTGTGGATTTCGCGACCACGACGCGCTATTCGCGTCATTTTGGTCTTTGACAGTCGTCACGGATTGTCAGAAGCCAGGAAAACTGACAGCTCGTTAGTGTTGACAACGAGTTGCGGAGGTCTGGTAGGCAGACGTTCTACGTATTTTATTTTTAATTATTGATAGGCACGCGCTTGACCACTATCTCACCTGATGGTAAGCGATGATGTGGTCGAAGACGGAGCACGCTTGCCTAGAAGTAATAATATTCACTCTTGACTTAAAGACTCCCGGTTGTAGCTATATGTAGGTTGTAGCTATCAGGAAACACAGACTCTGGCAGATAATTCCACTCCTTAGCTGTACGCACAATTAATGTGTTCCCAAAACGTTTAGTGCGTGTGGGTGGGATGACCACCATGTACCGATTCTGGTATTCAGCTGAATCCGGTTTGACTGGAAGCCGACCCCAATACAGTTGGGAAAAAGCAGGCAGATAATGACCTACAGTACCCCTTTGCAGAAGTCAGCTGTCTTCTCCCTATCCTGGCATGATGGTCCACATACCTCCTCCCAGCTGAGAACTTGCATCTCCAGCTGTCCCGGGGCTACATTGAGGCGCTGCAGTTTGTTCCTCACTCGCTGGTTGTCCACTACTCCTGCTGGCTTCTCCTTCTTAGGAGCCGGGTGCTTGCGCCGATCGATCTTAGGGGATGCTGTACAATCAGATCAGAATATCGTAGTGTAGGATTTATTAAGGACACACACAGGTCTTATAAGTGTTGCTCTTCAGAAAGATCGTTACCAGAGAGCCTAGTGCGTATTTTAATCAGTTACTATACCAATTAGACAAGTACGCAATAATGAAATGATTCTACTATACCCCCAGTGAAATAATGAAATGATTCTACTATACCCCCAGTGAAATAATGAAATGATTCTACTATACCCCCAGTGAAATAATGAAATGATTCTACTATACCCCCAGTGAAATAATGAAATGATTCTACTATACCCCCAGTGAAAGTTGTTCATAATGATGAGTACAATGACCCCTTAAGAAGTATTGCGTTTATTCTGTTACACGTTGTATATAAGGTGCTATAAAATTATCTGCCAACCTCTTGAGGGGTCATTGTACTCATAATTATGAACAACTTTTACTACGGGACCCAACCTGAAATCGCGAAAAAAAAATCAGCTGGTCCCTACAGTTTGACGAGTTAGACGAAAATAAATGTAGGGACCAGCTGATTTTTTTTTCGCGATTTCAGGTTTGATCCTATAGTAAAAGTTGTTCATAATAATGGGTACAATGACGCCTCAAGAGGTTGGCAGATATTTTTATAGCACCTTATATATGTCTCAGCCGTTGTTCAGTCATGTCGTTAAATTGGCCATTTTATGATGTGGCCGACAATTATGTGATATGATCAATTCTACGGTATATGCACCCCTGCCTTCTACAGAAGTGACGACACTTACCATCTCTCTTCTTCCTCTTCTTTCCTCTCTTCCCGTCTGCAGTTCTCTTCTTGTTCTTGAGCGGCTCCTCATCGGAAGCGTCGAAGTCTTCCTCTGCGCTCTTCTTACGTCTAGCTTTACTTCTAACTCTTAACTTTAACGTGTTTGGTGCTGTGAGATCTGTGTTTAATACTGTCTGGAATGGGGAAACAAACTTAAATTAAAAAAAAAAAAAAAATATGGCGGGACGAGTTCGACTCATACCGAAAGGACTGCAGAAGAAGGAATTGTGTGTTAGATAGAGGGAGAGAGAAGCCTTTGCCTAAGAGTGGGAGAAAACAGGATAGATAGAAATACAAATTCGGTAAGTGAGAGCCGGACTCGCGCGCTAAAGGTAGCACCGCTGAGCCCCTTAAAGTTCTGAGTTGAGCTACTCAAATACACGATAGCTAACTGATGCAGCTACGTGACGTTTTTTTTTTCAAATGATCAGCGGTCCTACCATGACGTGTTAAAGCGTGAGTCATTCGAGCGAGAAGGAGGGATGGAGCTATACACCCTCTTTCTTTCACTATGGGACCGACTCTGAAATCACGAAAAAAAGTCAACTGTTTCATACATTTTAGTCGAGTAGGTATTGAACTTTTGTATGAAACAGCTGATTTTTTTTTCATGATTTCAGACTCGGGATTCATGGGTAGAACACCCTGTGAAAATTTGGCCGGTCATTAAAAAATAACCCTGTATAGCGCTATCCCTCCTTCTCGCTCGAACGACTCACGCTTTAACACGTCATGGTAGGGGCGATGACATTAACATTCATGGATCTCATATGTCTTGTCGTGCAGCGAGCCAGCTAACCCAACATCATCCTTAATATGAGCACGCACTACTGGACCACCCCGTGTTACACAACAGCTCAAGTATCACCCCTCTGGTCGAAGGACGCTCCCTTTTCATTCGAGGTTTGCTTTACTCGATCGTACATACCGTGTTATCCTTTTCATCGTCCCCCCAGTTTCCATCGTCCTCAAGGAACTCCTGCCCGTCGTCCAGCGTATCCTCCACCTTGATGAACGCCAGGGGGGCGTGCAGGAGTGCCTCCTTGTGGCTGACTGTCTGTGCGGACTGGTGGGGACCGGTGGTATCCGGCTCGGTATGCTTTGGTGAAATGTTGTACTTATGTGGTAGTTTGAGCTGAAAATTATAAATTTGTAAAAGTTGTTGTGTTGGCTTAAAGCATGGTTACGACAACTTATATGAACCCTATGCATCCCTGGTATCTGGTATCAACCCTCAAAAAAATATCGGCTGCTTAAAACTATGGGCTCCATCATAGACCTCATCTATCGCTATACGCCACGCAATCGGCAATCTTCGGCAGCGGTCGTGTGTGCGAGACAATAACAATGCCGCGTTCCTTGTACGGTGAACGAGTATAAGCAAAAGTTCGGACGGCCCTGTCTTTACTAGTGTAATCTATGATCAGTATGATCACACAGCTGTTATGAGAGAAAGAGAATTCGTGAGACGAACATGAATTTACAATAGATTAGATGACTAAACAATCTAATTAGTCCGTCAGGCAGATTTCTAATAAAAAAATTAGGACACGTATTTTTTTCATTTGTCACGTTAACAAAAATTGAAGATTATACAGTGCGTTGAAAACTAGTGTTACGTCACGGCATGGTACACATTAAACATTGGAGTAACGTCACAAGCCCCCCCCCCCCCCCACTACTGATCTTTAATGCGTTTTATCTTCGTTAAATTTTATTCCTTTGATAAAGCAAAAAATATGTATATACAATATTTTTTGATAATCTAACTGACAGACTAAATAGAATCATATTTTTTTACTCATGAATCATTGAATCATGTTTATTTTATTTAAACTTTATATACAATAGTGGTACATGGGCGGACGTAACGCAATAAGGCATTCTCTATTAATCAACAGTCAGTCAGTCATATGGGATTATCTCAATAACGGACATTGCAGGCTTCATAGTGGGCATCAGCTTGTCTTTATAACGGACGTAGTATTGTCTTAATAACGAACACATGCTTATAACTCAATAACGGACAGCGTGGTTTTAATTACGGACACAGGCTTATCTCAATAGCGGACAACCTGGTCTTAATAACGGACATCGGCGTTTCTTGATAATGGACGCAGAATTGTCTTAATAATGGACACAAGCTTATCTCAATAACGGACATTGCCTGGTCCTCATAACGGTCATTTACCCGGCCTTAATAACGGACTTTTTCCTGGTGTTAATAATGGACGACGGCTTGTCTGAATAGCAGACATCGGCGTGTCTTTATAATGCACATAGGCTTATCTCAATATTGGACACAGGCTTATCTCAATAATAGACATGGCCTAGTTTTTATAACGGACATCGGCGTGTCTTTTTATAACGGACGTAGCCTTGTCTTAATAAAGGACTCAAGCTTATCTCAATAACGGACACAAGCTTATCTCAATAACGGACACAAGCTTATCTCAATAACGGACACAAGCATATCTCAATAACGGACACAAGCTTATCTCAATAACGGACACAAGCTTATCTCAATAACGGACATTGCCTGGTCCTCATAACGTTAATTTACCTGGCCTTAATAACGGACATTTTCCTGGTCTTAATAATGGACGTCGGCTTGTCTGAATAGCAGACACGCCGTGTCTTCATAATGCACATAGGCTTATCTCAATATTGGACACAGGCTTATCTCAATAATAGACATGGCCTAGTTTTTATAACGGACATCGGCGTTTCTTTATAACTGACGTAGCCTTGTCTTAATAACGGACATAGGCGTATCTTAATAACGGAAATGGGCTTATCTTATAACGGAGATCGGTGTGTCTTTATAATGGACGTAGGCTTATCTCAATATCGTACATTGCCTGGTCTCAATCACGGGCATCGGTTAAAGAAGCTTGTCTTAATGACAGGCCTATAAACCTTTCTCGATTTAGGTACCATCGATTTAGTTTTAGACCCATCAAGTCTCAGCAAAAAAAATATCCTTGCATTTTTCTTGCATTCAGACTCGTTTTGACACATTTGTCATGCATTTTACTTTCGATTTTCATGCAGGTTGCAATAGCAATTTCTTCACTTCTTTATTATTTCCTGTTTCCTTTCCTGGTTTTAGGTATTGATCTTTAAACGTTCACAACATATAAACAGTGGTTCAGCGTGTCTCGGTACAAAATTTTACATGAATTTTATAAATCGTAGGCTGTTTGACATATTTTTTTGTATTTTTTTAACCTTGAACCTATTTCAAGCTAGTACAAGTAGGTATTAAATGCCCATTACTTTTAAGTCGACCCCGAGCTTTTTAAAATTCGTAAAATTCTTATCAGAATTCGAGTCGCCGTGCAAAGTACTCTCTCTCTCTCTCTCTCTCATTATTTTGAACTTTGTTGAATATTTGTAATTTAAACTTTTGTTTCGTATGACAAAGTTCGTTACCCCAAAATTTAGTATAATCTTTTATGCCACCCTTAAGAGATCTTTTTACACAGCCAGTTTTCTTTGCCCACTTATAACTTTTTGTTTGATTGTACATTGACCTGTAATGATAGTCAAACCGCGTAACATCGCTAGTACCGAGACACACGCCCCACGCCAGTACCTACCAGACTCACTCGCGCCGCTGCGCGCTCCCCGCTCAGCAGGAGCCGCGCCGTGCGCATGCGCGCCGCCTAGCTCGCCAGCAGGGCCCGCAAGCGTATGCTACTGGTATTCGCTCGCGGCGTCTGCAGACAGGCACAAAAGTCAGTTGAGACATGATCAGAAGGCGCCCTGAATAAGGAGTAACTCAGTTTGATGAATAATGCGCCTCCGAATAAGGAGTAACTCAGTTTGACGAATTATGCGCTCCCGAATAAGGAGCAACTCAATTTGACGAATAATGCGCTCCCGAATAAGGAGCAACTCAGTTTGACGAATAATGCGCTCCCAAATAAAGAGCAACTCAAGTTTGACGAATAATGCGCTCCCGAATAAGGAGCAACTCAGTTGATGAATAATGCGCCCCCGAATAAGGAGCAACTCAGTTTGACGAATAATGCGCTCCAAAATAAGGAGAAACTCAGTTTGACGAATAATGCGCCCCCGAATAAGGAGCAACTCATTTTGACGAATAATGCGCTCCCGAATAAGGAGCACCTCAGTTTGACGAATAATGCGCTCCCGAATAAGGAAGAACTCAGTTGACTAATAATGCGCCCCCGAATACGGAGCAACTCAGTTTGACGAATAATGCGGTCCCGAATAAGGAGCAACTCAGTTTCGACGAATAATGCGCTCACGAATAAGGAGCAACTCAGTTTGACGAATAAGGCGCCCCGAATAAGGAGCAACTCAGTTTCGACGAATAATGCGCCCTCGAATAAGGAGCAACTCAGTTTCGACGAATAATGCGCCCCCGAATAAGGAGCAACTCAGTTTGGTGTATAAGATTCTCCGAACAAGTAGCGACTCAGTTGGGCAAATAAGGCGCCCCGAATAAGGAGCAACTCAGTTTTGTGTATAAGGCGATCCTTATAAGAGCAACGTGAGTAGTTGAGTACAAGGTGAAAGTCCGTTTGATGAATAAGGCGCTCTGAATAAAGAGCAAGTCAGTTTGAATAATTATTTTTATTTGAAATAATGTACCCGAAGTAAAGAGTATTTCACGATTATCTATCTTCATGCACGGTAACTTTTTTCTTTTGACACGGAATTAGCGATTAATTATAATAATATTACAAACTTTCAAGTCCTTATTTTTCGAAATGAATGAACCGATTTTAATTAAACTTCCTACGCATAACCAGGGTACATAGGTCTAAAAAGTTATCACAGAACATTTGACACTATAATACTATACATTGGACTTTAATTTGTACACTAGGGGCGCTAGTTAGAATCTTTGCATCGCCAATATATTTTAGAGTTAGCCGACTAAATAATAAAGAATTCTAAATATGCTTTTGCGTATGAGAGCAAAATATACCGTCGCGTTGGTCCTGCGGCTGCGGCTGCGGCAAAAATACAATCGAATTGAGAATCACCTCCTTTTTTTAAGTCGGTTAAAAACATCCAAAAACACCGACTTCCGATTTTTTTTTGAAGTTTTTAAGCTAGGCAGTGCACCCGTTGTACTCGCCGGAATTAGGAACTAAAGTTGTATGTACTGCAGGTATACATATTTTAGTTCACCATATGAACTTGCGACATTTATAGTCATTTATAACCCAGTCAAGATATTTCTTTAACTCTTTTATGCCCGATTTCAGAGGTAAGTATATCGGTCGTTTATCTTTCCGTTAATCACTAACCAACCAATGGCGTAATGACAATAGCGTTATCGCCAAGCCATTATCTCCGCATTAACGACAGTCGCATTAATTAGTACGGCAAACATGATCGCGTCGTCGTCGCGCCGACAGAGGGCGCTTTGCGGTGCGGTTTTACCGAACTAATTATGACGATCGCGTATTCTTTGTCGTGTAAAAATAAAAACTCACTAAGACCATGCGTGCACTACGAAATTGAAACGTTGTGATTTTTTAAATGCGACATGAGTCTTTCATCAATCGCAAGAAATCGCTAACAATTTTGTTTTCACAGTTTGCGGACCCTAGTATCTTAGGATCCGCAATTGGTATTGTTCACAGTAATCCGTAGTGCGTGCATAGTCTAAAAGAAACATCAAAAAATCATGAAAAAATTATAATAATGAGACAAGGGGCATAGATAGCTAAAGGTGGCTATTCATTATGTTCGCGACCCTCTTGCGCTCTTGCTCCTTATACGTGGTGCAGTTGCAGGCCCATATAGGGTACAGGTAGATTCAATTGTTGACGCTTGCTGTCAGATGAATTTGCTAGAGCGCAACGACTCGCGGGGTGGTCCGAGCTACCATTAAATTTATTTCAATTAGACCATTTACAGGTACTTTTGAATTGTCTAGGTCGGTCGGTCAAAAAGATGAAGCTATTTGCACGTTCTAAAGCGTAATCTCTATGGAGAAGAACGTGCAAGAAACTCCACGGACACTCTTTTAAAAATAATATTTTGTTACAAAATTATGGTTACATCATTCATATTGAAATTATACATATAATAATATGTGAGAACAATGTAAAAGACGTGCAGGATAAAAGAGACCAGAGTAAAAAAGAAACAATTCAAACACATAATTAAAATAAACCATGGCGGCCGAGAGATGACCAGTCTCAGCCCATGACGGCGCCCGTTCACGAACATGACGCATAGACGCTAGCACCATTCGGCTCAACCATTTTTAAGGGAGCCAAATGATCCAACGCATGCGCCACCATCAGCGACTTTTGAGTGAGCATGACATCCCCAATCGCCAGGGTACATTCAAGTCAAAGACCTACCCAAAATGATCATTATAGATTAGTTTAAAGGTACACAGTACTCACACATGTGCAAGAAATTATACAGTGTTAAATAAGTTGAGTCTATACAATGAAAAATATTGCATTCTTACAATCTTCAGCCGGTCCAACAATATTACCAAATGCTAACAGATTACTTTGAGCCTAGTGGCTACCTAGTGGCGTTGTGGAGCAGGACCAGCATTGAGCCAAGCACTATCTTCAATATACTCCCCCAACTTATAATATGCTTGCCTGCATAGTGTGCGTTTAATACAAGATTTCAATTTTGATTCTACTTGTACAATATATAGGACTAATAGGTATTCTCCTAGATAGTAAAATAATAATTCTAGTCCGTCCGTTTTCAAAAAAAATAAATTTGTTACGAATTTTGTGCAATTTCAAATCAATAAAATTTAAAAAGCGCGTCAAAAATCAAGTGGGACTGGTGGTTTTACTAGTGTACTATCGCGTGACGTCACGCGAGTTTTCCACGCATCTGTTTCGTCTTCATTTTTTGATTAATTTAAAAAAGAAAAAATACTTGTCGTGTTTTTTGGCATTTAATCTATCTGACGAGCACATTCTTTTCTTTTTAAGGCAAATAACTAATGGGATAAAAAAAAAAACTATTTTTCATAGAGATTTTTATTCACTTTCTCATGTGATACATGATATTACAATCTAGAGGTACATGGACACCAATATTATACCCAATCGTTGATGCCCTATGAGCACTTCTGGCTTTTTGCTTATATACTACAATAAATATTGATTATGTAAGCATAATATTGGTATTTGACTAGATTTCAGAGAAAAGATCAGGTGAAGAAAAATTTTTTTTAAAAAACTCCAAAAAAATGTCAGAGTTGTAAATGTTTAATAATCGGTGATAAACAGAGACAGTACTAATTGCTTATGACGTCACTCACTACCAACGCCATTGTGAATTTGCGCCATCCAGTACAAACGACATTTTGCATGACAAAGATAGAAGAATATCTTCAAAAGCTTGTAACTCCTTTATTTTTCCATCAATTTTATTTTGTTTTTTTACAAATCATACATTTTTTTTAACAAAAAATAGTGAAAGCGTCCGGATGGGTATTCACAACGATTTTTGATAGTTGTAAAATACCCTATTAAAATAATATACTTACGTTTTACATAAATACATGATTACACTCACGCCTATTCCCCACAGGGGTAGGCTGACACTAAACACCACCTGCTATGATCCTTACAGTCATTCCTTTTCAGATGTTTCCTTACATTTTTTAAATGTTTTACTTGTAAATATTACAATTGATTCTTGTAAACACCGACCGTGGCGATGTCTACACAATTTTTGCAAATCTTTCAGATCCATGCAAAAGATTATTTATCCGCCACTATTTTTCTTGCCCTTATCGTGGGTCCACACGAAACACTTCCATAATAAACTTCTATATATGTTTGCATTATCTGTGCAAAACAAAATCCAGGTCGCTGTGAGAGTTCAGAGTTCAAAGTCTGTACAGACAAGACGTATGCATCGTGTGGACCCACTATTATCCTATTTCATATGTGGCCGGCGCAACACATTGGCGGATCCAGGGGGACTAAGCTCCCCTCCCTCGAATGACCCAAATTTGTTTAGTAGTCTACAATCTAACGAAGTCATTGAAGAATTTACGAAAAGTACCTAATCCAATGATGCTTGTTATGCGTTTAGCAAAATAAAATGTTATGTGCTTTTTTAGTGTTTACTTGGCTAAAACCCACCATCAGCGGGGTCAAGCCCAACCCACCCCCCCTCCAACGACAATCCTGGATCCGCCCCTGGCGCAACATGAGTTCTGCCCCCATACCTCACTTTCACCATTACTTCAGTGGATATCTCAGTACTCAATCAATCAATTACCTATTTATTTCATTGCAATCATGGGTAATTGGTACATAATGTTCTTTTTTACCCGACTACAGTTCTCGTCAAATAACTTCGCCCCTCTGAAGTTGTGTCGAGTGGCTGCGTAGTAGTCAAAATTACGAACACACTGCAACTGCGCATGCGTAAGAGACATGGGGGCGGGGCGCGATTTTATGTCTCAGTCACGTTTACGTTCGATGCATGCTTGCGTCCCGCTTGCTCCCGTCTACGTGACTACACCTGCGCGATCTTTGCAAATGGCTAACTTCAGAGGGGCAAAGTTATTTGACGAGAACTGTACGGCAATCAATTGCAAAATTTAAAATCAATATAAACAATAACAATAGTCTCAACCTTTCAAGACACCATTCTTTACAAATTCAATACAAATAAAAATACAAATTAATTTATTTCAAATAGACCTGCTACAGGCACTTTTGAGTTGTCTGTCAGTCAGTCACACAGTGCATCCATGATTTCTTTGGTCTTCCACGCTTATAGCCTTTAACATTGATATTCCAAACTTATTTGCTAATTAATACAATACTTATTAGCTGTAGGTATTAAACAAACTATAAAAAAAAATATTTGATATTCATTTTGTAAAAAATATTTAAGTAAACAGAACAATTCAAAAGAAAACAAAATCTTATAAGTTCGTATGTAAATATTATGATTGTTGAGATCAATATTTTATACATAACAGTATAATAACTTATAAATAAATGAGATCAATATAGTTTAAACAATATCTAAAAATATAAATTAAATTATATAATAATAAATCAACACGTTTTCTCGTCGGAATTCTGTTGGTACCTACAACAAAAAGAATATATTTTTATTAAATCTTACTCGGACTATTAACTAATTAATAAATAATAAAGCTTTATTCTTTCCACACAATTCAACAATCAAGTGAAATTCTGTCGAATATTCAACGGTCTAGTAATCGCTGTCAACATCAGAGGAAGTATTATGTATTCAAAATCGTGTGGATTGAGATAAAGCTCCAAGAACATCGCCTGAAACAATAAAAGCAGATATTTTTTTGTGATTTAAAGTCTATTTCACCGTATTATTGATAGGGTGATCCAATACAAGTTTCCTAACCTTCACTTTATATAAAACAATATGTGATAATACCTATACCAGTTCGAGCTACACTACGAGCAACGAGCTACGTAGCGGGTGACCATACATTACATACCGAGTTTCCTCCCTGCCTGAGAAAGCTCGTTAAGCCATGTGTACCGGCCGTCATTTGAATATCTTTGACAGTCGCTACGGATAGGCAGAAGCCGGAATATCTGACACCAGTATTGCCAAGGGGCGTAGAGGCGTACCCAGCATAATATGCTGAAGGGTGGGGCAAAAATAAGCAAACTCGATTTGTATTAAGATTTTTTGTGGATAAGCAGGCGCGAGTGAAACGAGCTGGAAAATATTTGCACCTGTCTATTTTACCCCTATGATTTAAATACACAGTACAATTTGTGTAGAGAATGTAGGATGGGAAGAGCGACAGAAGCGACCATTTTGGAATTTCCTGTAGCAACTACACATAAATAATTATTGTATATGTACTTAATTAAAGTTTTACATGCGTAGTTAACGAAAAAACTATTTTCACTACTCTCTAAACGTATTTGCTTCAAGTCAGAGTGGGTGGGGCAGACGTCTCACCTTGCCCCACCGTGGGTACGCAGAAGAAGAGTTCTTAGGAAATTGAAATTGGATCACCCTTTATACATATAGACCTACTGTACCCCATGTGGTACACCTAGTTTAGGATTGAGTAGCTTGATGGCATAACTTACAAAAATAACCTAATTGAGATGAGAATGTACTTACCCTAATATACTTCAGAACAATACTGACAAATAATAAAACATTTACTTACAATAAACAACGTGGAACTTACCTTTGTGAAGACATTGTTAAATTTCCCGAGTTGTTTTATTTTGACAAAGTTATTGTACCACATTAACACTCTTCACAATTCGCGATTACACAACCCTGTAGGGATGATTCTCAAGTTTAAAAATGTGATTCCATTTAGTCCTTCAGTGCTTTATCAAATCAATAAAATTGCCAAAGATAAAATGCATCAAAGTTCAGGAGTGGTGGCTTGTG
This sequence comes from Melanchra persicariae, assembly GCA_947386135.1. Classification (NCBI taxonomy): domain Eukaryota; kingdom Metazoa; phylum Arthropoda; class Insecta; order Lepidoptera; family Noctuidae; genus Melanchra; species Melanchra persicariae. The sequence continues at coordinate 12,435,564 of OX376672.1, read as the reverse complement.
ACGTCATTTCTATCTAGGTAAAGTGTACCTTGTTGTGTCTTCAATTTTTGTTACGTGACAAAAGAAAAATACGTGTCCATTTTTTTTGGTATAATTGACGGACTACGACGACTTTTTAGGAATCTTTCCTATTCCTTTTTTTGTACAAAACTGTCAATTATTTAAACAAAACTGTTCTTCAAGATACGGAATTTTCATAGTTTTACAGGGGTCTTAAATAATTAATAACGATACCCATTTCTTGTAGTAAAAAACACTGACATTACCTAAGCTAAACGTTTCGGTGAACAAATTATTACTTACTATACTTTGTGCCAGATAAACTTGCAATAAAGTACATTGACCTTTCCCTAATATCCCTTCGTAGATACCCAAACAATACATTATGAACCATTTTACATTACTAGAGAACATAAAGGATCACGATAGAAGTAGATTCAGGACTGCTCTAAGTCTTTATTTCTGTTTTTGATTTTAAGAAAGTCAATAAATGTATGTGGGTCAATGACCGTTATTGCACATTTATCTGGAATCTACTATAACACAGGGTACGGTAGGCCTATACGGGTTAAGTCAGGAAAACACATTAGTAACGTACAAGGAAAACCTGGACACAAAGTATGAATAGACAGGAGTACATGCTTCTCCAGCGGGTAGTTGTCACACGCTAATTCACATAATCTGTTTCATTTTTTAAATTCAAAACTATTCATTGTGCATTTTACGTTGTCAAGCAGACGAATTTATTGTTTTATTAATATACACTCCGTCGAAATGAAAGTGACCCAAATCAAAAATTGCACTTTCTGAGAAATAAGCAGTATGTATGTATTTATTTGTGTATCTATTTTTGTATTTCTCTTAAGTACTTGCTATCTATATTTGTCCACTATGATTCTTAAACTTCATATGTGCACCAAATGCAGCCCCATTTCATGTCCAGGCTATCTCTTTCCATATCAGGTTGCCTGGAAGAGATCGCGGAATCCGATAAGGCCGCCAATTGTATATTTTTTAGTTTAAGGTTTTCTTAACTGTCTATATTTTGGTGTACAATAAAGTATATATAATAAATAAATGTCTCTGCTGTGACTCATTTTCACCAAATGGTTTTAGATAAAGCTTTTTAAGGTCAGTATAAAGTAAAGTCAGAAATTACAGGAATTTTGAGTTACATCACTTTTAGTCTAAGGGTGCACAAAACAAATTGATCACGAAATTAATTCAGATGTGATTGAAACTGTGATTTAGTGTGTTACGTATACATTGCTACGGTTCAGGTCATGGTCTAAACTTGGCACACCAAGTTTCATCCAAATCCATCCAGCTTTTGAAGCAAGATTGATGAAAAAACATCCAAACGTTCACATTTACTCGTCTACACCGTGACATTTTAGTCCCCTTACAAAAGTGGTTCACTCAAGGCGCCATTAATAGATCCAGCAAACTGACTGATCCAAGAAACACATTTTCGCGATAGGGTAATGATATCTGATTTAGATGTCGCTCCAGTCCGCGCCGCCCTTGGAACGCAAGTCATATTAAGTTATGAATAATATTTTCATATTTAAATTATTTAAATGATCATAAATATCATTTTTTTTATGAATGTGTTGTCATCATTGGATACATGAAGTGGGTTGCCGTTGCAAGACGACTAAAATGCCAGTGTACCTATTGGCGATGCAAAGATTACACGCGCGCCTCTAGTGGCGAAATTTTGAAGTTGCCTAAGAACGACACTTGCAGTGTTGCCAACACCAATTTATCAATTTCCTCAAAAATCTAGGTCAAAATCCCAACTTGAGATTCCCTGCAGTTCGGGGAATTCCCCAGTCACTGACAATGCTGTACGAAAACTGTCAAAGTGTCGTTCTTAGACAGCTTTACAATTTTAACACCAGCGGCGCTAGTTAGAATCTTCGCATCGCCAATATATTATATTAGTAGTAGGTTTATCAGGGATACTAACCTCTCTCACCAGAGACTTGTTGAGGATATCGTGACATTCCACTACTTGCTTCTTGAACGCGTCGTACTTGAGGATGTTCGCCTTGCACTCCAAGCATAGACGCAGCTTCATGTCATCCAAGTTCTGAAAATAAATAAAGTTTGCGAGCTGCTAACTTTGGCCGACAACCAATTTACTAGTACCAGGTTTATTATATAACATTTGAACACCTAATTAGTCATTATAATAGTCTAAAAGCTGGTAACCTCAAGTGATATTTTTGTTTATTTATAATTTGAAACAATGTAGGGTAGGTACTAGGGTTAAATTCCTACGTCTTTAAATGAAAAACATCTCGCTTAACTCAGCATCACCTTCTGAATAAGTTTGTGCAAGAAATTTTGTTTGAGAAAACCAAGAATGCAGGTTATGTGTATGGTAACTTTAATATTCAAATTCGAGGAAGTAAAAGGGCAATATCGCATTAGTATTGTCATTTCTTAGTTATTTTTAATTCAGCATAAAATGCCTTGTAAAAATACTTTTTGGTAATCTTAACTTGGGTATATAATATCTATGTCGCAGCCAACTAGCTTAATCCGCCATTTCATTAAAAGCCTAGCCTTTTCATTGAACTGCGCCGTTTAATTAGCGACATAAGTGACATGGGCAAGTCATTAAACGATATTGAACAAAAGATGTCACTTAGGTCGTCACATTTAATTGAAAAGGCTAGGCCACCAATTAAACGGCTGCTTAAGCTAATTGACTGCGACATCTACAACATGAATCAATATCAACCAAGCAACAGTTGTCATTCGCAAATCTATGAAGGGAGAATTTTTCACATGTGAATGGATAGTCAAATCCAAAACTATGAGGAATAGCGAGAAAAAACTCAAAGAAGTCTCGCGCCCAATTCTGGATTGAATTGGATTTTTGCAACATCGCTAGCCAGGAATTGGTTGAATTTGAAATAAACACATTGTTTTTATTGTCACCATCCAAAAGAAATGAATGCTAATGAAGATCAAATTCTGAAACGTAATAATAATAACACATGGCATGTGAAAGCGCTCATTTTTAACAAAGAAGGTTTGCTTACAAGTAGCCCATTTACTATTGACATAAGAACTCGACATTGTAGCTTACTATTGACATAAGAACTCGACATTGTAGCTTACTATTGACATAAGAACTCGATATTGTAGCTTACTATTGACATAAAGGACTCAACATTGTAGCTTACTATTGACATAAGAACTCGACATTGTAGCTTACTATTGACATAAGAACTCGACATTGTAGCTTACTATTGACATAAGAACTCGATATTGTAGCTTACTATTGACATAAAGGACTCAACATTGTAGCTTACTATTGACATAAGAACTCGACATTGTAGCTTACTATTGACATAAGAACTCAACATTGTAGCTTACTATTGACATAAGAACTCGATATTGTAGCTTACTATTGACATAAGAACTCGATATTGTAGCTTACTATTGACATAAAGGACTCGACATTGTAGCTTACTATTGACATAAAGAACTCAATATTGTAGCTTACTATTGACATAAAGGACTCGACATTGTAGCTTACTATTGACGTATCATAGACCTCGACATTGTAGCTTACTATTGACATAAAGAACTCAATATTGTAGCTTACTATTGACATAAAGAACTCGATATTGTAGCTTACTATTGACATTAAGAACTCGATATTGTAGCTTACTATTGACATATTATAGACCTCCATTGACATAAAGACATTGACGTTGAAGCTAACAGAAAACACACGACTCTGGCAGGGAATTCCACTCCATCACCACCAACTCCAATATCAACTAACTATTGTTATTTTAAATTGACTTTTAAGTGACCATTTGTATTAAAAGTGACTTTAAAAATTTGTCAATGTAATTTATTTATTTTAAATATTACTCAATTAATGATTACAAACTCATTGTTGCTATAAAATAAATCATCTTGAATTATTCATCCAAGTACTATCCACCTGTACCTACCCTTTCTAGGAATTCGGAACTAAATAAGTCAAGCATTCAACTTATTCAACATGTATTGATTTCCTCCACAGTTCATCAAGTAGGTCAATGAAATAAGGTCAAAGTGTCACAGCAGGCAATTGGCGTTGGTTTTCTCTACATAATAAATTAATGGGCGACAACGAGTATAGTAGGTGTTCTGCGAATACATCGACCCTTTTAAGGCGGAGAAGTTAGGATAGAAAATATAAAGGCTGCGCAAAAGAAAAGTTATAAAAACAAAAGTAAGAATACATTTTTTTAACTCGGTACTTACCTCAACTGCAATGTTAAGAATTTCATAGTAGAGTTTTTTTACATTCACATCAGTGACTTCAGCGGTAAGATGCTGCTCCTGGCTCAAACAGGCTTCGCAGACCGTATCCAGATTCTCTGCACTCACAGCCGCAGCCATATCTGCAGTTTTTGTTTATCAACACACAATTTAATGGAAAAATATCATTTCTATGCAAATAAAATCGTCACGGAATAAAATCCCACTTTTATCATCAACTTTTTTATTGAAACTAAACTAAAACTAACCGTTTGACAGTTGGCTAAAGAAGGTTGGGAACATTGGCTTTTGAGAGAACCGTTTTTTACCGGCTTACCGTTTTCCTGAACGAGTTTTTCAATTTTTTTTATTCAAAAAGGTGTCTATTTTACAACAAATTTGACCAAATCCATTTTCAGACTTTTTTTTTTAATAGGCATTTAAAAATCACTCTATCTACGAGACAAATACTTCACAGCATACGTATATTGCAGCATACTTGGACCGTAAGTAATTTTGTAAATATGCAAGAAAAACGATTTTTAAGCATTCGCAAATCGGGCGAAATCGGGTGGTAACAGGTTAAGTGTGACTCAAGGCATGTCCAAAAAAAGCCCGTGAAATTCAAGTTTCATCGTAAAATATTGAAACTAACGTAATAAATAAAAAAAAAACATTTTTCGATCTTTATTTATTCACACATAATTCAAAAATATAAAAAAAAATACTTTACATTACTCTTTGTTTAGTACTAATGAATATCCTCACTTTTTTAACAGTGATCCAATAATTTTGTGTCGCTTCAATGACATGGATGTAAAAAGGTTGACAGAATGTAAACATTTGACAATAAAGGGTTTCCAAAAAATACGCCACAAAATATCGATAAATGCTAATAGGATGTTACAAATTTGCGATGCACGTTACTGCGAAAGACCGCCTCTGCGAAGCCACTACACTTCGATGCACGTTGTGTAGTTGGCAATTATGCTAATTATTATTACACAGTTTCGAAAAATAAGATGGCAACTTTAATTCCGATTTTAGTCACACGTCAAACAAAAGATATTTGTTCATAAAATGGTTGTTGTTGCTAGATAGTTGATCGGTGCTACTGCTGAAGCATATATTTTATAGGAAGCTATTGATCCAGGTTAGATAAGACGTCACTCGCGTGTAGCCTGACGGATAGCCCGCTGTGCAGCCATTGGCCGCGCCGAAGGAGACTAGGCCAATCTGCAATGTTGATAAATAAAGTATGAAAAAAATGCGTTGTCTGTCAGTCACTCAGTATTTAGGTACCGTGCCAGTTTAATACTTATTTTATTCTTTCTTCTTTTTCTATGAAGCGGCCCGTTAAAGACTTAGGTAAAATTTGGCACCCTATAAAGAAGACACAAATTCACACAAAGCCTCACCAGTAAATCCGAGCTCCCAGTATAATAGCGCAGAATTAGCGGGCCGCCAGAGTCTCCCCCGCACGGCCCCATCTGGTTGTCCCCTCCGGTGCAGAGCACGTCCCGCGTGACGATGTCTCCGTACGTCTCCGCGCACTTGGCGTTACTGATTACCCAGAGGAACACGTCGCGGAGCGCCTGGTTGTTCGTCACTATGCCCGCTGGAACGAACAAGTGTCGTTAGCAAAACAGACGGGTATGTTTCATCATCATTTCAGCGGGAAGATGTTCACTGCTGGACATAGGCCTCCCCAAAGAGTTCTTTTTTTTTTATATAAACGTTGCCCACACTAGGAATTTCTCCTGTATCGTGGGGCGTTTACAAACATATTAACTCACATACACAAACAATCAGACCCGGAACAACTATCTGTGAGCCATACAAATATTTGTTCCGAGCGGGAATCGAACCCACGACACGGAGCGCAGCAGTCGATCGCTCAACCACTGCCCCAACCGTGTCGTCAGTTGCCACATCGACTGGTTTTGTGCGTCTCGCATCCATGGGATTCCCGTGGTCTTAACCACGTCATTGGTCCAGCTTGTGAGAGACCTTCCAATGATTCGCCGTCCGGTATGCGGTCGCCACTTCGGAACCTTTCGACCGCATCGACTATCTGTTCTGCGAGCTATGTGCCATTGGTGCAGACTTCTATTTTTTTAAAGTAACCGTAGAGTTTTTTGCCGTTTCTTCTCCATAAGAAACGACTAATTCAAACCGTGCACTTCTGACGTTTTATAGGTGTCCATGTAAGACTATGTGAAGTTAAAAACTTTGAATTTTGACCCGAGGATCCCGGATTCAATCCTCATTAATCAACTGTTTAAGATTTTTTACAAAAAAATGGTTTAATTCTAAAACCTACGGTAGAAAACTGAGCGGACTAACCATCACTAGTCTTTCCGAATCCGATGGCCTCGGCTCTGGAGCCCACGAAGGTGGAATTTATTTTATTCGGCAAAGGAATAGGTTTGATGTAATCTGGAATAAACAGTGTAAGGCCTTAGATTGTTATAAATAATTGTAGTAAATAATAATAAATTCTCAATCACGGTGCATGGTACTGTGACTTCACTGATATATCGTAATATAGTAACTGGCCACTCATAACAAAAGAGGTAGAAACAAGGTAATGCAAGCAAGCCCATGAATGTCAAGGACAAAAAAATATTCCTGTTTCGGATACAGGAATATTACCTTGTTTCTACCTCTTTTGTTATGAGTGGCCAGTTACTATAGCAGTTACCCTATATGTGAGAAACGCAATGCAACTCATTCATTACTCAAGCAAGCTCCCTAAGATTGTAATGTTCTTATCACGTGATATTATAAATTCCTTTTTTTCAATAAGACACGGATTTATTAGAAACTGGAGCGGGGCAACCCCAAGACCAAAGGGTTTACGGTAATGTTGGTCGCCCTGTTAGCGGCGACCAAATCCTGTGATTGCGGTAAGAATGGTAAAGGTGCCTCACCCGCACCTGGTAACCAATCGCGTGCCGTGATTTATCCCGCGCGCTCTGTTTCTGGCGCCACTGTCGTCGCGCGGGCGACTGACGCGCTATTGGGAATACCCGACGAGTGTGTGGCGCGAAGGGGTCGGACACGTAAAGTGCCGACCATCTTAAATCTGTGAAAGACTGTTCTCTATGTTAAGTTTCCATATTTATGTTTCTCGTTGTGACCATAAACGTGTTTTGGCAATTAAAGTACGTACAGTAAGAAAACCAAGGACTTTCTCTTCCGAGGCCCGAACCCATGCCCGTCGGCTAAAAAACCAATTTGAATGGGATTTATTGTACCTATTCAAAATAATTTATTCAGAATATTATATCGAGAAATTAAAATCTTTAAAGATATATTACAATCTTACGGAGTTTGCAATTATCCGGTGTTATTCACGTTTGCTTTGATACCAAAACACTTTCATCACCTCAGCACAAAGTTACTCACTGGTATAGTAAACGTAAGGAATCTTGAGCATGGCGATGTCATTCCGCAAGGTGTCGGCGTCGTACTGAGGATGCACAGTGATGGTGGGAGCTACGTTACGCCACCCGCCCGAGAACAGCTTGATAGAGCCCAAGACTACCTGAGGAGGGTCAATCGGGCAACATAAGTGAGGTATTGAGCCATTACTCTTTAAATCATAATAGATCATGCTTTCACTTTGATTTACTGAGTATAGTCAGTCAAATGAACGGATTGATGCACTGATTTTGACAGATCTAAATTGGTTCTAGAAATATCATCACCACCTTCCTATCCTTTTCCCATCCTATGTCACTTCGGGTACACTTGTGTATACACTGTCAACTCAACAGTCAGGCAATTGACTATTCGCTTTTTGACTTCCTTTTCTTTCATATCTACACTCATATAATTCGACCATCTTTTGTTAGGCCTTTCTCTTCCTTTCTGGGGAGTTGGGCCTCTATCTTACACGTTAGAGCGTTCACTCCTCCTTAGTAAGTTCTTATTCTTTGAAGTGAAATAACCGATAATTAAACTTGGTAGGCATACGCAAGATACGGAAGATACCTAAAACGAGTTCAGAGGGAAAGACAGCAATTTTAAGTTTTCTGTAGAAAGTGAAAAATCACTATCTCTTTCCCCAAAACTAGCTATCGTATCGTGGGTATCGTTAAAATAGGTGTGAAATGAAATGCTGTGAGGAGAAACATTATATTTGGTCTCTGAGGTGAAAACGCTTGGTTTTATACGTATTGACTGATCGACGTCGATCGATATCATCTCAACAACATCAGGAAGCTTACCAACACTTTTTTAGCCTGTGAGTAGCCGTCCCACCAGCACTGTCCTGTGGTCAGCACCTGCGAGTGGCTGAGCAGGGTCCCCCCGCAGACAGAGGTCTCTTCGGTCGTCAGCGTGATCACCAGGCCTGCCTAGACAGCGTAATACACTCGTTAGGTTTCATTGAAAACAGATGTTCAGAGGTTAAGGCAAATTGCTGTTGTGGAATTATTGTTCGATAGAGTTACCGTTGGAACGCAAAGGGCATTTTTAGGAACACGTGTGGGTTTTAATCAGTAAGATTCTGACATTCCCTTTTACTCCAACCAGAATGGATGGAGTTATTTGATGATTTGAAAACAGATAGTCGATGAGGTCAAATGTTTCTGGAGTGACGACCGCCTTCCAGAAGGGTTGGCAGGCCTTCCACAAGGTGGACCTATGCCCTGGTGAGGGCCGCGGGAGTCTGCTGAATACGCAACGCGCAGGACTGGTTAATGTGACACTTTGTCCAGCCGTAGCTTTATACGAAGCTATAATAAAATATTTGCGCCACTTATGCAATTTTGTTGAAGGTGACTCGGGACAAAAATATCTGGAAGAAGTTGGGGGAGGCCTTTGCCCAGCTGTGGGACAGTATAGGCTGAAATAAATAAAAAATGTGCAATACAAAATGTACCTACTATTATGACTTTCGAAATAAGGTTAATTTCGTATTGCTGTAACGCAAGTAATTTGACGAATACGCCAAGTGAAGTGCCAGCTTTAGAGTGGAAAGCAACGAACGTAAATTAACGTAATAGCTAAACTGTTCATAAACTCACCAAAAACGGATGTTCTCCGAGGTATGAGCTCAATCCCCCCGCAACCCTCATAGACTCCTGTTTTCTAATCGCCGTAGCAGTTGGTATCCCCACCCTCTGATGGTACCTGCGGGCCACATCTTCACCTGCTGCCAGTGCTAGCACACACACCAACAATACTGCAGCCTTCATGATGAGGAATGAGGGACTGGAGTTCGGAGTGTCTTTAAAAGAGGTTGACGAGGAAAAGTTTCAATGCGATAAGATTTGAGTGTCACTACAAGTGTGAGGGACTTCACTGGTTTCCATAAGTATTTCAAGAAGTGTTTAAGAATAGAATTGGAATAAGAAATACTTAAATGTCCCGTTGGTGTATTGGTTGTAAGTGCTTGTGCGGAGCTTTGGGTTCTCGGTTCGATTCTCAGTTTAAGTCAAATGTTTTCAGTATTTTTCTTCAGTCAACAACTATTGTATTAGACTTCAACAGTAATCGCGACATGAGGTAAAAGTTATGAAATAATTTATTCCGAACAAAAAGTCATAGGTAGTTATATAGTATCCTCATCTGCTTCCCTCTTCTGGAAATAAAGGAATGATTTTTATGTACATATTTTAATAGTTGTGAAACCACATAATGGTGGGTTGCCCCTCTGGAAGGGCGCTGGAGTGCTTGCGCATTTCCTCGCGCATTTCGCTCTCCCGGCTAGATATTGGCTTACATCTCTGCGTATCAACAGAGGATCCGTATCCAAATATGGCTGCTGTTCCTCTAGACAGGCGCGCGCACAAGCGTATAACCGCCTCAGAGATTTTTTAACCACTTCAGAAAAGCTCGCAGAGAATCATCATAAACAAAGACTGTTCAGACGGAATATAAGTAAACTAAAAAGAATTTAATAATACTTACTTGAAAGACATAATGTGATTTGTAATGTACTATTTACATAATATTGAGTATTTCTACCTGATAAGTCAAGTACTTTAACTGAAGTGTTACTGCGTATTATTGAAGAGACCATTGTTAAGCCACGTGGGAAAGTAGGTATTTCAAAAACATGCATGCACGTGTTTGGTGATACTGTATTTAAATTAAACAACATCTAGCAAAATAGAGAAGAATGTAAATAACAGACCGTTTCTGACTGTATTTTCAACCTGCTAGCCAAGAGCTAAGTAGGAGAAACCTCCATATTTCCGTGTTCTTTTTGAGCTGATGTTCCACAAATCGTAAAAAAAACCCTCAGCTAAAAAACTGTAGTCTCAATGGAATAAATTAAAAAATAATAATTCGAAGTGTCAGTGTCAAAGTCAAATCTCACAAAGTGACAGACAGAAATTTCATAACATGAACATAACCTAAAAAAGCGACGAAAATGCGACTAATAAACTTATTTAAATCTTTAAAATTAACTTCTCAAGTGCAAATAGTACGTTTTAGTTCAGAGTATGTGCCGAAGCCGCTCCGTAGCTTGAAAGCGAAGTCTACACGGAACACAGTACAGTATTATGTTGACTCGTTTCGGGTTCGAACCGTCGGTGGTTCCGGGGGCGACGGCTGTATATCGTTCCTCAGTGCCTGGTGTAAAGACCACGCAGGACCTGATGGAGGCGACGGTGGAAACGGCGGACATGTAATTTTCCAGGTTAATTGACAATATCAACTTTTTCAGTCTTGTTATGGGTCATGAAGACAGGTGTGTACTATGTCTATAAAGATTGCCGTCGCTCTGTAACTATTTAAGAATATGATTTGGATTTTCTCGAATTCTATAAAGTGATATGTTGCAGTTCCAATCAGATTCCAAACTCCATTGGGAAATTCTATTTGGAAATAAAGGAGCTTGTTTACGATCGTTTTGTAGCATTAAAAGCGCTGGCCTTAAATTTGAACCATTCCGATGTCTTCCTGCTGCAAAAAGGAAGCAGGTGTTGTTGAATGTGAATATCTTGTTTTGTGTTGAGTCTAAATTATTTATGAACTAGCTTCTACCAGCTGCGGCTTCGCCCGCGTTAATATAGGAAATAGCAAGGTTTCCTGATTTGTATTGTACATTTTTTACTCAAGAAACACCCACCCTACACCTACCCAACACCTACCTTACACCTACCCTACACCTACCCAACACCTACAATACACCTACCCTACACCTACCCTACACCTACCCTACACCTACCCTACACCTACCTTATACCTACCCTACACCTACCCTACACCTTCCCTACACCTACCCTACCTACATAAATATACCAGCCCAAAAATACTATGACATATTTCTGGTCTCCTGGTACTTGAAAATCTGAAGTACTAAGGCAGCAGCGACTCTGAGTTTCCACTTCCTCCTCAGTCTTCATTAATCCACGCCACTTACCGGGATAAAAAGTAGCCTATTTTTTATTCCAGGTTATGAACTACATGTGAGCCAAATTTCATCCAAATCCCTTCAGCCGTTTTTGCCTGATTGTTACACAAACATACAAACATACAAACATACAAACATTCACATTTATAATATTAGTAGGATTGTCATGAAATGTAATAATTATTGCAACCTATCCATTTGTTTCATTTGCTTTTATCTCAAAGCCCGGTTGGGTTACTTGGCCCAGTACACATTTGTTAATGTCTGTTGTCCAGGTGGAACTAATTGGTTCCAGTTAATCCCGAATTGATTTAATGTATATTTCCAAAGTGTCAAGCCAAACATAGGGACTCATTGTCAGGTAAATTCCAATTGTGTTTGAAATATCAAGCTCGTAAAAAGATGGTATGCAAAAAATGCACATCCAAAGAGTTTTCCATTTGTTGCGTTTAAGTGATTCTGAAGAGTATTTTTTTATAACTTGTGATCAGAGAGTGATCCCTCTTTCCTATGTTGGGTACATGCGCAGAAAAACATTCAACTTTTATAAAATTTGGAAGGTCTCTAGACCACGGTATCTTAGGCTAACAGACGTGTTGTATATTGTCCCCAGGCCACCTACGCGTCGAAGAGTCTGAACCACTGCAAGTCGGTGGTGCAGGCGAAGCACGGTGAGAGGGGCTTCAACAAGGAGTGTAACGGGAAGAATGCGCAGCACATCGTTGTGCCAGTACCTCTTGGTGAGTTCACTGTTCCTCATCTGCCTAGCCTTTTCCCAACTATATTGGGGTCGGCTTTCAGTCAAACCAGATTCAGCTGAATACCAGTATTGTACGTGGAGCGGCTACCTCCACAACCCATTAAACTGGATAACACAGTACTTCTTGGCTAGACTGGAGTCAGATTTTCTGGTTTCTGACAATCCGTAACGAATGACAGCCGGGACCAAAGGCTTAACGTGCGCACCGAGGCATGGAGGAGTCTCGGTATTTTATGATGGTCACCCATCCTCAGACCCACATCGGCAAGCGTTGCTTAACCTTGAAGATCGATCCTTACGGCTGTTATTATTTAGCCATGAGCTCCTACCACCCTTATGCAGTGGTGAGATCACTGTTTCTAAAGGGTATTTTCCTTGTTAGTAAAGTAATAATTATATTTAGTTCATCCGTTACCTTTTCAAAACATATTGGTCTCATATTTTTAGCCTTTCAAAGCCTTGAAAGGCATTGATAAAAAATAAGAAAGATAAAGCGCAACAAAGTTTAGGATTGCGGGCTGGTGACGTCGTTTTAGTCAAATGTGTCTGTGTTGTGACTTCGGTACTGTCCTGTACTCAGCTATGTGCACGTCCGTATTACAGGCACTATCATCCGGGATACCACCGGCCGGGTGGTGGGCGACCTCAGCTCGGAAGGCATGATGTTCGTAGCAGCCCGTGGGGGAGCGGGCGGCAGGGGAAACCAGTTCTTTCTTACTGATACTGAGCAGGTGAGGAACGATCAGGGTTGTGGATTTTGTTCGAAAGAGTCACCGCGGCCCTGCAACTAGCAGGAGCAAGGATGGGTTTTAGTCAGTAAGAGTCTGACACTCCCTCCCCTCACCCAGAGCGGAAGGAGTCATTTGATGATTACCCATCCATAAAAAAGTTGTGGAACGATAACAGTATTTTAAGTATAGAGGTATGCGGATCAGGGTGTAAAGTCCCTCTATTGAAAAGGGAGGATCCTCCGACCAGACGCGAGTTGTGTCTGGTGGACAACTGCCCGATAGTTGATATTTGGCTTGTTATTTAAGTTCAAATCGCACGGAAAACCCTGATACCGCGATGCAGAATTTGTTTGACGTAGTTCGTTGCTGGCCGTATAGATGTCGCTACATAAGCGGTGGTCATAGGAAATGTTGGCATATGTCAAATTGAGGAAAGAAAATGAAATGAATCTGTCCTGTAGTTCCGCAGCAGTGACTGACGGTTCCGTTTTGCCATACGGAACCCAAAAAAAGTGTTTTTTTTATTGAAGAGTGGGCTAGCTCTTGACCTCGAGTCCTCAATCACGCCTGATGGAAAGCGATGGATGAGGTCTATGACGGAGCGAGTGTGCCCAGAAGATGCCTTCAGGCAATGGTACTCCCACGCGTTGACGGAACTGCAGCCTACTTGATGCCGGACTCTGGTGGGAGGGTGGTCGCGAAGCTGGCACTATCACCGCAAGGGAAGGATTGGCCAGTCCCGTAAGGATGCACCGAGCGATAGGTTCAGTTGAATGCCTGATGGAAGAAATTGCGCTACACGAGGAGGCTCCTTCATGCATCCCATATTGTTATTATTTTGGATTATTATTACAAACAAAGGATAAACAGTTACAATTTAAATCACATTTTCCATTATTGTCATTTGACGGCACTTATTCTGTTACCTTTATCGTTTAGGAGGTCGTGACTAAATAACAACAGCCGCACGGATCGATCTTCAAGGTTAAGCAACGCTTGCCGAGGTCGGTCTGTGGATGGGTGACCATCTTAACATACCGAGACTCCTCCGTGTCTCGATGCGCACGTTAAACCGTTGGTCTCGGCTGTCGTTTGTAGACTTTGGGCAGTCGTTACGAATTGTCAGAAGCCAGGAAATCTTTTTGGGACGTTGGAACGTTGGAACTCATGAAGGAAATAAATTCCTTCATGAGTCCAACGTTGAACCTAGCACAGCTATTGAATGCACTATACGTTATTGGTGCCACACAATTCGTACGTCAGCAGTCCTACTAAGTTAGTCACCCTAAAATGAACTTAATTTTCACAACAGCAACGTTGATATTCGTGTAATCTCTTGCAGGCCCCCAATTCGTACGTCAGCAGTCCTACTAAGTCCGTTAGTCACCCTAAAATGAACTTAATTTTCACAAACGCAAAGTTGATATTCGTGTAATCTCTTGCAGGCCTCCATTTCGTACGTCAACAGTCCTACTAAGTCCGTTCGTCACCCTAAAATGAACTTAATTTTCACAAACGCAAAGTTAATATTCGTGTAATCTCTTTCAGGCCCCGAGCGTGGCGGAGCTGGGTGCTATCGGAGAGACCAATGTGTACACTCTGGAGGTGCGCTCTATGGCACACATCGGACTCATAGGCTTCCCTAACGCTGGTGAGTGCATGTTTGTTAAAAAATTTAACCTTAACACCTACTCATAAAGTTCAGTTTCCGTTACTACTTAAATATTTGTCTTCTCATTTTCTAAATCACTTGTCATTCTGATTTCAACTTAATTTGAAGTCTCATACGATTGATATTATTATGTTTAAGTGAAATAGAAGTCAGCTTGAAACAAAGATTCGGATATGGAATTGTACTGTTTATAATTCCATGTTTATTTCATATTGTAAGAAGTTCACAATATTTATGAGATTCTGGAAAAGTAACTTTAATGTAGGTACATTTATAATATTCATCATCTGCCTAGCCATTTCCCAACTATATTGGGGTCGGCTTCCAGTCAAAGCGGATTCAGCTGAATACCAGTGGCCAGTACCATTTTATGTGGAGCGGCTGCCTACCAGACCTCCACAACCCATTAACTGGGTAACACTGTACTTCTTGACAAGACTGCTGTCAGATTTTCTGGCTTACATTTATAACATTCAATTAATTTTATCTCATCTTGTCATTCTAAATTCAACCTGATAACTCCTTAAATAAGTTTGATATTTATTCAAATAAAAATAACACAAGTTGTGAACAAGCGTTATAAGTAGAGGTTATTGTTACATCGATTCTATTTATAAGTACTAAAGCTAATATAATAAAGCTGAAGAGTTTGTTTGTTTGTTTGAACGCGCTAATCTCTGGAACTACACGTCGGATTGGGAAAATTAGCCACATTCATGACGAAGGCTATGAAATTTCCACGGGAACGAGAAAAAAACGAATGTGCTGCCATCTGCAGTAGTATTTTTTCTTTATGGATGGGAAATCATCAAACGCCTGCCGCTCTGGGTGGAGCGGGAGGGAGTGTCAGACTCTTACTGACTACAACCCATCCGTGCTCCTCCTAGTGCCCTTTGCTTTCGCCGCGGTAACTCTTTCGAACATAATCCGCAAGCCTGGCTTATCTGACCTAAATTTCTACTCGAGATTTTTTAGTCTGTGCTGATCACCCAGCGTGTTTGACTACAGTGTTTGTATTGTTCCCAGGCAAGAGCACTCTACTGCGCGCCCTCACGCGCGCGCGGCCCACTGTGGCGCCCTACCCCTTCACGACGCTCAGGCCACACATAGGTATGTACCTACATCACATCACACAGGGTGTTACAGATGTGCGTGGCCATATTTAAGGGTGATGTTGGGTACCTGACATAGATTAAGGAAAAAATAGTAAAACATAACTCTACGGGCCCCTATGTAATGTCGATTAAATTATAAAACGAGTAACAGAATAAACGCAATACCTCTTAAGGGAACAACTTTCACAATGGGACCAACCCCGAAATCGCGAAAAAAAAATCAGCTGTTCAGTACATTTTGTCAAGTTGCGCGCACAAAAAGGTATGGGGCAATAATTTTATTTTCGCGATTTCATTGTTGGTCCCATAGTGAAAGTTGTTCATGATGATGAGTACAATAACCCCTTAAGAGGTATTGCGTTTATTCTGTTACATGTTGTATAATAAACTACCCGCACAAATAAAAAAGAAGAGAAACAACTTATTTATAAAAAAACTTGACAATTTCCGCACCCCCTCTAGCTACGCTACTGGGTGTCGCGAACTTGCTGCTCGCTTACTAAAATAGTTAAAATGGGTTGCGTTAAATTAAACATTCTCGCGCTAAAAATTGCACCAACGCGCATGCACGTGGCATTTGCCAACATGGCGTCCCGACCCCACTAAAGGAAAAGATAATTCCTCTGCTCTGAGGGCTTAGTGTGAGTTTTTTAACGTTCTCGATCGTATTAACGTAAACGTTCGCTTATGTCAAATTGTATTGAAAAAAAACAGGTTGTCCGTGAGTGTCACCAGACGGCGCTTATTCAGTTTCAATACAAATTGACGTTTACGCTAACGCGATCGAGAACGTTAAAAACCTCGCACTAACACTGATTGTAAATAAAAATTGAAAATACAATACAGTAACAAACGAAGATTTAACACAAACGTCACCTCCTGATCTTTGATGCATTTTATCTTCGTCTTTTTTTATTGATTTGATAAAGCAAAAAATACGTGTCCAATATTTTTCGATTATCTAACTGACGGAATAAATAGAATCATATATTTTTTAACCAGGATAACCAATTAAATTATTCGTTGTAGGTATGGTGCCGTTCGACGACTACGAACAAGTAGCGATAGCGGACCTCCCGGGGTTGATCCCCGGCTCGCACAAGAACTACGGACTAGGTAAGTGTGATCATTTTAGCATTAGAATGTTCGGTCACATCTTTTGAGTAAGAATGACATTCTCAACCGCCAGGGCACGTTTATGTTGAAGACAGACCTAGTGAATAAAAGTTTATGTTACACTAGCCAGCGGCTTCTCCCTCGTGAATGACGAAAATGATCCCAGGGGATTTACTCCCAGGATAACAAGTCTATGCGCTATTCCAGACTATTATCTGTCTCTGTGCCAATTTCACCCAGATCCGTTGAGCGTAATTGAGTTGCAAACATCCATTCGCGTTTATAATAGTAGTAAGATAGTAGTCACACGTGTGATGTTATCCTTCTACAGGGTGTTTCAGAAGAGCGTGGCCATATTTAAGGCTGGTGTTTTGTAGCTGCTATACAGTAAAGACACAATATCAATATGGATAGATCGAAAAGATGGACAAAAGGTGCTCAATCTGTCTACATGTGAATAGTGTCGCTGCGGCTTCTTGCGGTTGTGGTACCTACAAAATGTGATGTGTTTGCGATGTGGCCGGCCCAGTTCGCGGTGTCGCTGGTGGTTGTGTTGTGACTGCGATGTGGTCAGTATCACACGCGGTCGATAATGACGGCAAAATGTGGTCCGTGTGATTTAATTTAAATATTAATTTTCATACAATATGCGCCCGCCCTCGTGGTGTTGTGGTACGTGTGGAACAAGCCTTACTGGAATGCAAAGGGCATTGAAGGAATATGGTCGGATTTTAGTCAGTAAAAGTGTGACACTCCGTCCCACTTCGCCCACAGCGGGAGAAATCATGATTGCCCATCCTCAAAAAAAAGGCCCATAAGAGCCCGTTTTGAGTATCTTGAAAATCACTTATAACCCTTTCAAACCCACAGGCATCCAATTCCTCCAACACGCCGAACGCTGCCGCGGCCTCATCTTCCTACTCGACGGCACAGCCGACCCCCTGCGTCAATACGCCACTCTCCGCCACGAGCTCCACCAGTACAACCCGGCGCTGAGTACGCGGCGCTCATGCGTGGTCGTCAACAAGCTCGACCTGCCGGCGGGGCGAGGCGGCTGCGAGGCGGTGCGGGGAGAGAAGCGTGACGTCATCGGAGTGTCCGCTAAGACGGGCGAGAACTTGCAAGTGCTGCTCACAGTTATAAGGGACATGTATGATGGAGAGAGCTGAGATTTTATAGCCCTTAGTTTCTAGAAGGAAAAGGTATCGTTAAAAAATGTGATATCGCAGCGGGTCTTTTATACCAATGCTGCGTTTTTTTTTTTAATAAAAAAATATTATCGAATTAATGTGACACGCGAGTAAACTACAGTAAGTATTAGTATAGTAAACAATTAATAAACAAGAATACTGTTTTTTTTGCTCCTGTTAAATCTTGCAAATATTTAGACACCTGTAAGACACAACTAGTCTAGTCGTTAGTATAGTAATTGATTTATAAATAAGAATACTAGCTTCATCCAACTGGCTTTGCTCCAGTTGGAATCCCGCAAATAGACACTTTTGAGACACCACGCATTTCCAAGGAACAGTATTATATAAGGTCATTACATATGAAATTGGCGTTTTGTAAGGGAGGAACGTAAAGTCGTTTTTTAATATAATATATTTATTTAATCAAAGTGTGTATCATTGCTATCTATGCACTTTTGCCATCTCATAGGTAGGTCATTGATCCCTTTACTAAAAAAACATTCGGACGGGAATCAATAAAATCTTTGAAGGCGCTTTGGACTGCCCCATCAGAGTTGATTTTTTTCCCTTGCAAGAAGTTATCCAAATTTCGAAAAAAAACGGTAATCTGTTGGAGCAAGATCCGGGGAGTACGGTGGATTTCCTTAGACATTCCAATTGAAGCTCCTCTAATTTGGTAGCCGTCTGTTGTGCAGTGTGTGGTCTAGCGTTGTTCTGAAGCAGCAGTGGCCTAGAGCGATTGACCAGCCTCAGCTGTGAGTTAATTTTCGCTTGGGGCAGGATTTGGCTGGTTCACCAGGGTTCAGCCAATGCGATGAGCGTTTCCGATTATTGTAGAGGATCCACTTTTCATCACAGGTAATGATTCGATTTAAATCCCTTCATTATTGTGCCGGTTGAGTAATGTTACGCAGCAGTCGAGGCGCGTTTTTCGGTTTGCTGCACTTAATTCATGAGGTACCCACCTTTCAAGCTTTTTCACCTTCCCAATTTGCTTCAAGTGGATTAAAACAGTTTTATTACTAACACCGCAGCCTAACTCGGACGTGGTTTGCGTTGGATCCGTTTCCACAATAGCCTTCAATTCTTCATTACCAACTGGTCTCCGGCCGTCCACGGGGCTTGTTCTGCAGGTCGAAATTTCCAGAACGAAAACGTTGGAACCAAAAACGCACTGTGTTTTCTTTTGCGACAACGTCGCCATACACATAATTAATCCTTCGAGCCGTTTTTGCAGCACTGGTGCCACGATGGAACTCGTACTCGTAAATAACGCGATATTTCAAGTTTTTCCTTTTGTAAACTGACTGAATTCCAAACCAAAGAGGAGATATTTGAGATCAAAGTGGCCAGTACGACAAAACGCCAATTTCATAGGTAAGGACCTAATACTACCGCCGCCGCCCCCCTGCGTCAATACGCCACTCTCCGCCGCGAGCTCCACCAGTACTACCCGCCACTACCCGGTGCTGAGTGCGCGGCGCGCATGCGTGCTCGTCTAGCTGTTAATTCCTAATTCAACCTTGGTTGGTATCGCCATATTGCTAGTTATTTTTATAATAAACAAGAAAAACATTTTGTAAAAGGATTAACAGTCTTGCCTTTCAACCCAACAAAACGATTTTTCAATCGTCTCCGCTGTTTTTTAATCCAACCTTCATTTGGTGACTCATTTTTCCATTCACCGCCTTTTTGCTAAAACATCTGAAAATAGGGAATAAAACGAGACACATATTCAGACAACGAGGCACGAGAAAAATATTTTTGTTGTCTACACAGTTTATCTCAAAATATACAAAAATATAATACTAATATTACAAATAGAAGGAATCAAAATTGACCGAAAAACGAACTATAAGTATATATCTGTCCCTTTCGCGGAACGCCTTTAATGAAAGTTGAAAATCGGTTTTTCTTTTTAATTTTACCTATCCACAAAGTATCTATGCTTAGCTTTTGAACTCATTGGAACATTACGTTGTGAGTGTAGATAAAATAATTTTTAAAATAACTTCATCAGCGATGAAGTTATAAAGATTCAAACTATTCAAAGTTGACAATTAGAAAGAGAAGTCCGATGTGGACTTTGACGTCAAAGTCCATAACGCATAGACAGCTGTGTAGGTATGGCACAAAGAGTGCAATAATAGTACGGGAGGTATGGCAGCTTTAATTAATTTTTATAGCTAAGTACACTTTTACTTTTTAATTTATTGGCGCTTTTATGGGCTCATTGACAAAATGTAGAAAAATAGTGTCATTGTCTATGGATGCGCGTGCTTTTCCCGCCAACGCCATACCACATATTTTTTTCCGTGGAACTTTTGAATTTTATTTCTTACTGTATGAGTGAAGATAAATAGTGTATGCAACGGCATTTATCTAAGTATTAAAACACTCGTGTGATAAACCCACATTCGTGTTTTACTAACCCCTTTTATATGATCGTTGCATTAACTACTATTGTATGTGCTTTCTAAAGCTAATAAGTAATGCATAATCGCTATTGTTAGCACTTGTGACGATCAGGAGTCAACGAACTATGTGTTTCAACACGCGCCAAATTATCAACGTTCGGCGCCGCGGTGTGCCTCATTGCCCCGTCCCTTGTTTCTTTCGTCGCCGCCGGTGTCGCTGTCTCTGTTGCGCAGACGTCACTCTTTGTCGAAACCACGGTAGAGGCGTCCACGCGCTCAACACTGCCCCGCGCGCCGCCGCCGCCGATGGGACGACACTATTAGGTACTTTTAAAGCCTCTGTGCTATACGGTTTAAAACGGTGCAGTGGTTTCAGAGGTTTACAAACAGTGTAGACAGTGGTTTTTTGCCAAAAGTATGACCTTTAAACGCTCTTGGTAGAAAGGCGTGCGTTGTAAACCCAGTGGCAGAAACGTTGGTTTGAAACCGTCTAGCCACAGATTATCTAATAGTTCCTTACGGAAGTCTAGCTGCTTGTTTAAAACCACGCGAATGACAGTCCCGCTTTGGCAGGCGGCGAGCGCAGACGTACGCGTCGCTCTTCGCATGAAATGGTTTATTTTTAATTTATTGACGGTGTTGTTTGCCGATGACACTTCTTTTAAAAAAATAAATAGACGGACTAACAACGTTGACGCCATAAATAACACCCGTATGCAGGTTTAGAATTGGTTCACTGCCAATCATCATCATCATATCAGCCGAAAGACGTCCACTGCTGGACATAGGCCTCCCCCAAGTGTCGCCACAACAACCGGTCCTGTGCGTCTCGCATCCATCGGTTACCCGCGACCCTCACCAGGTCATCAGTCCACCTTGTGGGAGGCCTTCCAACGCTGCGTCTTCCAGTACGCGGTCGCCACTCCAAAACTTTTCGGCCCCATTGACCATCTGTTCTGCGAGCAATGTGCCCTGCCCACTGCCACTTCAATTTGGCGATCCTTTGGGCTATGTCGGTAACCTTGGTTCTCTTGCGGATATCATCATTCCTGATTCGATCACGCAAGGAAACTCCGAGCATTGCCCTCTCCATTGCCCTTTGGGTGACTTTAAGCCTTCTGATGAGGCCCATTGTGAGCGACCACGTTTCGAGCCACTGCCAATAATTTTGTTTTAAATGAAAAGAAAACGAAATGCATAAGATTCGCTTTACCGAATGTCAAAAACAGTAATTGAGACTTGTTAGTGAACGGGGAGAAATTAGAATTCGTCGATAGAACAGTTTTCCTGGGGATTACGCTTGACTCAAGGCTACAATGGGGTCCTCATTTAACGTCGCTTGCAGGACGGCTAAGTTCAGCAGCATAATATGCTGCTGAACTTAGCCGTTAGAAAAATCCGCCAATTTACGGATACCGCGAGACTGGTCTATTTTAGTTACTTTCATATTATCATACCTTACGGTATCTTACTATGGGGACGAACTGCAGACATCGAAACTATTTTTATTCTGCAGAAAAGAGCCATCAGAGCCATTTACAATCTCCGCCGGCGCGATTCTCTGAGGGTACTGTTTAAGGAAGTTAACATCATGACGGTACCTTGTCAATATATTTTTGAAAACATTATGTACGTTCGAAAAAATCTAGATACATCTTTTCAAAAAACGAGGTGATAGACATAATGATGTTACTAGAAATAAGGATCAATTAGTTCAACCAGTTTTCAGACTGGCTAAAGTCGTCTATCTTTCATTACGTATAAAATTATATTATACGGTTCTCAATGCCAAACATCCCGCATGGAACGAACAATGCCTTAGTCGATCGTCTTGGTGGTTAACTAAACAAAAATTATTACCATTTTGATACGGGACCTTAACAAAGGTCGTTTATTTCATGTTTTGAAACAAACGATTGATCACTGAACCATAATTTTTATCTCTCTACTGTTTGTTTTAAATGAGATAAAAAAGGCGTTATTCATTAGATACCGAATTGTGCACACAATTAAAAATATGTAAGTGCAATAAATTCCGTCAGTATTTTATTAGCTTGGAGTAAGTAAAGTAATCAGTACATATGTACATACCTACTGTGATTGTGTTTTAATTTTATTCAGTTTGCTAAACCTTTTTCCTTCTCATCTTTATGAATTTCGAACACTCCATTCATTGTCTTTGGTCCTGATAACCCGTTAATGCGACAAAAATGTTAGTAAAACTAATATGTTGTATTATATTACTGGGTGTGTGTGCTTATGGGGCTCCAACAATTTCGGTGGACACCCCAGTGGGGCATATACGTGGGCTTCTCAGAGAGAATAATAATTTCTTAACGTTCCTGGGCATTCCTTACGGAGTAGTTGATGAGAGCAATCCGTTCGGGGTAAGTCTTCTACATTTATCTAAACTTTAAATTAAAAGGAGTCAATTACGTTTTCAGTTAATACATATAAGTCGGTGTCAAATAACTAAGAAGCAACCAAACACCGACTACCGAAATTAAAGTTATTTTGTACTTTTTGGAAGTCGGTTTTTCTATAGGTACAATTTGCGACGATCGAGTGCTTACGTTAAAAAACTCACACTATATAAGCCCTCTGTTTTTTTTTTGTGAAAAAGATTTTTAGTTTTCTCTTTTTATTGGTCCCACACCTAATAACACCACTGGAAAGTCACAGGAAAGCAAAAATACGCAATTTCGTGTTCATGGATGATTTTTCCACATGGTTGGGGAAAAAGTTTCTTCGCATTTTTTAAGAAAATTCAAAACATTTCTGTTATAGTTTATTTATATTTAACTAAAAAAAAATATTTTTGGGACTTCTGATCAAAATACCGCGACAAGTGGTTTTGGCAGTCCTCTCGTGATGTTAACCTGACACTGCCTAAAGAATTGTGAAGAGACCGAAACAGGTGGAAATCTGAAGGAGCAAGGTCAGGACTATACGGCGGATGCATTAACACCTTCCAGCCAAACTCTCTTAATTTTTACTGAGTGGCTAAAGATGTGTGAGGTCTTGCGTTATCATGATGAAAAACCACACCCCTTCTGTTGATTAATTCCGGCCGCTTTCTCTCAACTTCTTGCTTTAATCTCATTAGTTGTTCGCAGTAGAGTTCAGAATCGATGGTCCTGCCTGGTGGTAACAGCTCATAATGAATAATGCCCTTCCAATCCCACCACACACACAGCATCACCTTGTTGCGAGTTAACCCGGGTTTCGCCAGAGTCTGTGAAGCTTGACCGGCCTTTGACCACGACCTTTTTCGCTCGTTCTTGTCGTACGTACCACTTTTCATCACCAGTTATCAGCTTCTTCAAAAATGGTTCGGTTTCATTACGTCGTAATAAAGAATCGTAAATGAAAACACGGTTCATTAGGTTTCTTTCAGTGAGTTCGTGAGGTACCCAAATATCGAGCTTTTTTGTGTACCCAGTTTTTTTTCTAATGCGCCAAAACTGTTTTGTGGTCAATTCCCAGTTCTTCAGTTACGTCGTAACTACTGATATGCCGATCTTGCTCTACTTTTTAAAAAATGGCATCCATGTTATCCGTAATAGGGCGACCAGAGCGAGGTGCATCTTTGACATCAAAATTTCCGGATTGAAAACGCTTAAACCAAATTTGTGCTACTCTCACAGACACTGCACTAGGTCCATAAACATCGCAAATTTTTTTCGTGGCTTGCGTTGCATTTTTATCTTTTTTGTAGTAAAATTTTAAAATGTATCGAATTTCTTCATTAGATTCACTCATTTTGACAGTATGAAAAACAAATGAAAATCACACATTTTCCTAATTTGAATTTGGAATTATGTTCTTTAAAATTTAAACTTTCAATGATACCAAAACCAGCCAGATACAAATAGTATAGCCAAAGAGATTTTATTACAAGTTCATACATACTATAATGCGAAAAGACTTTTTCCCCAACCTAATATTTTCCAGCTATTTGTATTTCAAAACCAAATTGCTTAACCGATTTTGATAAAATTTAAATGGGACCAATCGAGAAGTATATCCTTTCACATTAAACAAGAATTTTTCAAATCGGTTCATAAATGACGGAGATATGAGAAAAAAAAAATACAGTCGAATTGAGAACCTCCTCCTTTTTGGGAAGTCGGTTAAAAACAGGTTGTCCGTTAGTGTCACCAGACGGCGCTTATTCTTATACAGAAATACTAACGCGACGCATAGGTACTAACCAAAACATTCACGCGCACAATAATTGTAATACATACTCGTACGCTGACACAGCATGCACTTGTCCCACTTTAATTAAAGCTGACCATATCAAATACCTAGGCGTCACGATTGACACAAACCTAAACTTCCGTAAACACATCGATTTATTATGCACTAGAGTACGAAAATTAATATACATTTTTAAGAGTTTACGGGACATAGCCGACTTTAAATTAATTAAACAGGTTTACTTGGCTTTGTGTCAATCTATCCTTACCTACTGCATAACTTCCTGGGGTGGTGCCGCTAAATCAAGTTTACTACTTCTAGAACGTGCTCAAAGAGCAATTCTAAAAGTCGCCACTTGTCGCCCATTCAGATTTCCCACACACCAGCTTTATATGGCATGCAAGGTGCTAACAGTTCGACAACTATTTGTTTTAAGTGTAGTTTTACTGCAACACACAGAACGATTTTAGACCAATACCTTCAGACAAAAGAAGAAAGGATCTGGTCTGCACAAATCCTCAGACTAAACATGCTTTCTTTAAAAGATTTTATTTATTTCTAGGACCTTTCTTATATAATAAATTTAACAAATTGCTTAAGATATATAATGTAAGTAATAATCGTTGTAGTATAATGTTATTCGATTATTTAGCAAAACTAAATTACTCAGACACGGAAAAACTACTAGAGGTGCTGACATAGAGTAGCTGACATATAGCTATAATTACATTACCTAATCTTTATAATAGCTTTAGTTATAGATTTAAAAATATCTAATAAGCCTAGTTAATAAGGTAACGCAAAATATTGTTTGCTTAGATATTGAAAATATTATCTTTGTTTAATTAAATGACTGTTCCGTCGTCGCGTCGTAGAGATGGCCTGAAACACAGGTATAAATAAACCTAAATCGGGCAACGCACTACACAACCTCCAGTATTCTATTTTTGTATGCAACTGTAATCTTATATATTTGTCAAATCATAGTTTTTATCCAGATAATTATAATACTATAATAAGCCTAGATTAGTATTTATACTGCTGAACCATATGTACACTTTTGTAAACTTATTATTATTTCAATAAATTTTATTATTATTATTCTTGACGTTTACGTTAACGCGATCGAGATCGTTAAAAAACTCGCACTAAGGCCACTGAACCCTTTCCGAACGAGTTCAACTCGTAGGTACTTGGCTGGTTTTATTTTAGTAATTGCAGGAGGCATTATGCCGCGTGATGCATGTACACTCAGTAACTTTAAAAAAAAGAAAATTGTATACAGAAAAAAGAGCACAAAAGTACTGCTGGCCTGTTTAATACTACTTGAACTTTCTGATAAGCGAGCAATAGTTTCTGTGATAAAGAGTGTCATCAATGCACTATACGAGTATTTAGTTATAGCCAGGCCTCCGTCACTCGTTCAAGCTCACCCATTTACTTACCTTTTTTATGGATGGGAAATCATCAAATGAGTCCTGCCGCTCTGTGTGGAGCGGGAGGGAGTGTCAGACTCTTACTGACTAAAACCCATCCGTGCTCCTCGTAGTGCTTTTTGCTTTCCAGGGCCGCGGTAACTCTTTCGAACAAAATCCGCAACCCTGGCAGGCTCTGACCCTAACGGGCCCCTATACTCCTATGCTGACGTAGGTATCTTAGAGGCGCGCCGTCGGCCTGGGCCTGGCTTTGATCGGACGGCGAGCCACCCAACGCTTGCCGTCCGCAGACCCGCACCTATATGGTGGCCGGGAATCGCCCAGCGACTCCCGACGCCCGGTGCGTCACTATGTTGCGGCGGCTGGGGCGTGAGGGTTAGTCTCTTCCTTACGCGGCCCGCCTCCTCCTTCACTAGCATTACTGCTTCGCAGGGTGACGGCTTCCCATGACTCTTCGCTCCGGACCATGGATTGAACCAGGGCCGGACGCGAGAGGTCGCCGCCGCCGATGGCCTCGACGAGGACACGGCGTGCAGACCTCCACGGTATGCTCCACCGTGTCTTCCGGGCGTTTCCTCCTGCCGAATCCGGAACAGGTAGGTACCTCCCGAAACAACAGTCCACTCAGGTGTTGACTAAACCCACACAAGTCCTTCACTTGTGTTATTCTTCCGTGCATTACGGGGACATTGGTGTAGGTTACGTGTTTGTGATTTTAATTTTTAAGGATTTATTTTGTATTTCAAGCATGTAAATGCTTTTTGTCCCCAAAATAAAATAAAATAAACATGCTCACCTAACCCTTACCTATACCTATGTACCTATATGTTCATCTGCAGTGCGATTCTGTAAACATGTCGAAGTGAACACCCGGGCGGGGCGCACGACATGTGAGTTGTCAAACCATACAAATAAGAAGGAATGACAGCTCTATTGTCGTTCACTCCGCCAAGGTGAACACCGTGAGATGTCGACAGAATCGACCGGCTGAGTTATAACGCCAGACAAACTGAAATGAGCTGTTGTTCGATCTTGCTTCTATGAATTGACAGTTGAGATCTTTCCAGAATGGACTGGCTGTTTGCATAGGGCAGTTCAGCCTTTCTATTATGTAAGTTTGTAAACTGTCTATAACTGTGTAGGTAGGTACTAGGTACATTGTGAGCAAAAAATAAATAAATAAACAAATCATCGTGAAAATATAAGTGAAGTGAGCTTGAAGTACGGCAGGTTACTTTCAGAATCAAAGTCAAAACGTTTATTTCAATTAGGCCATTAAACGGCACTTTTGAACGTCATCATTTACATTTAAAATAATATAAAGTGACTCTACTGTCCTTTCGCAAGGGTAGATTCTTATCGGAGGTGGACCGCAGCGGTCTTTGCTTTCGCTGTGGTCAGCCCGGTCACAGGGCCAGCTCTTGCAACGCCGCGCCGCACTGCGTAGTATGTGCGGCAGCAGGCAAGCCGGCCGACCACTGGGTTGGGGGCAGGGCTTGCGCTCCACCCGCCAAAGCCGGAAGCAGGAGGAAGCCCTCCGCCACCGCCGTCTCCGCCGCGACCGCCGCCACTGCCGCCGCTTCTGTCGCAATGGAGTGCCAATAATGGCCCCATTTCACTCCCTCCTGTTGAACGTCAGCCACTGCGCCGCCCAGGAACTGATGCTTCTGAGCATGGCGCAGTGACTGATGCCTGCGGTCAGCCGGTCAATTCTGTCGACATCTCACGGTGTACACCTAGGTGGAGTGAAGGGCAATAGAGCTGTCATTCCATCTTATTTGTATGATTTGACAACTCACCCGTCGTTGACCCTGCCCAAGTGTTCACTTCGACACGACACATTTATAGAATCGCACTGCAGAACAGGCCCGGGTCGACGGCGCGCTGTGTTCCACGCGCACCGATTCAGCAGCCGTCAGCAACAGATTAGAAAAACAGAACTATTGTGATGTGGTGTATGGACCCAGACTCTTGCAAAAAACCAAAAATTGTATACAGAGAGTGCAGAATGCATGCATACGGTTCTGTTATAGAGTTCCAAGAAGATGGCACATCTCCCCTATCATAACGGAGAAGGGACAACTAAACATGGAATCGCGACGCAATCAACATTTGTGTGAACCCTGTGTGTGAAACACATCACACACAGGGTTATTGCAAGTAAAAGTCCCTCATACCTGTATAACAAATTATTTTGGTGTAAGGACGCCCACAGCCTATATACGAGATCAAAAGTAAATGAAACGCTAATAATACCGAGACCGTGGTATATTGTTCCAAAATTTGGAACAATATACCACCTCCCTTTCGAATTATCAAAAATAAAATTATTTTCTCAAAAAAAAACTAAAATATTTGTCTTTAACTGTCAAAAAAATGGCACCAAGTTATTATAAAAAGATGCCTCTCATCGTGCAGTAGGGGTTTGTGTCTGGGTATGTGTACTTATAATTAATTTTTTTAAAAATCCTTTCTTCGAAATAGCCAGTTCGTGTCCACAAACTTATTATTCCTTTTTTTTTAATTAAATTGCGTTAATGTATGATCATTTTATAATTATCATTTAATCTGATGTTGCTAAATGTACCTACTGTTTTTTTTCTCTTAATTTTTATTGTAAACAGGAGTCAAGGGTTTAAGCTGAAAACCAGCGCTTAGCAACCCACTAGGGGACCTAAGCATAATGCTGACGCTTGAACCTTTTGCTTCCGGTATTATAGTTTTGTGTATAGTTCCAATACTACTAGCTGTAATACTGGAGACAATAAACGTTTATTCTATTCTATTCTATTCTATTCAGATGGGGCCCGTTAGGGTCAGAGCCTGCCAGGGTCGCGGATTTTGTTCGAAAGAGTTACCGCGGCCCTGGAAGGCAAAAGGCACTAGGAGGACTATGGTTGGGTTTTAGTCAGTAAAAGTCTGACACTCCCTGCCGCTCCACCCATCGGGACATTTGATGATTTCCCATACTTAAAAAAAAAAAGGGTAGATTCTTATGGAGAAGAACGGACAAGAAACCATAGTACAAAAAAAAAATTTCGACATCACACCACATCTCACGGTGTACACCTAGACGGAGTGAACGTCAAGTGAGCTGTCATCCCATATTATTTGCATGGTTTGACAACTCACCCGTCGTGCACCCCGCCCAAGTGTTCACTTCGACATGTTTACTGCAGAATCGCACTGCTGTATCATGGTGAGATTGTCACAGAATAACACTATAGTGTCACCATGATTTTGTAAACACTGATTTAAAAGAGTGTCCATGGAGTTTCTTGCTCGTTCTTCTCCATAGGATCTACTCTTTGGAACGTGCAACTGCCGCGAAGGAGATAGAGTCGATGAGCGTGTTTTTCTGCAGAACAACATTTTCACATTTTTTTTTTTTTTTTCATTTTCTGTTTCCGTGACTAGCTGACACCTTCCCCCGTAACAGACGTGACAATAATCAACTGTGTACGCATACGTCAAAGACTGCATTAATGGGAAAAAGTGTTTTCTGTATGGCTCCTAAAATTTATAATAAAATACCTCAATCATACAAAGCATTGCCGGTAAATTTGTTTAAAAAAAAGATTCGAGATTTATTAACAGACAAGTGTTACTATAATTTAAGTGACTTCTTGAATGACACTTTTTGACATTTATTATAACTTTATTTTTGTGACATTTTATGACTAATTATTTAACTGACATCCTTAATTTTTTGTGACATTTTAAGATTATTTTATTTTACTGACATTCTTCATTTTTGTGACATTTTATGATTAATTCATTTCACTTGCCTTATTTAATTTAGTTTTTATTTCGTAATTCAGTTTTCCATCTTTTTTTTTTGGTAATTTTTTATAAATTTGTACACCTTACGGGTAAAACATGTACGATCGTAATGATAATAATGTGACATCCTGCATGCTTAATTTGCATGTATACGCATGTTTTGACAAATAAATTTATCTTTATCTTTATCTTTAACAACTTGCTACTCGTGTCGCTAGCGCGGCAGAACTAGCTTTATCTATTTGACTGACAGTGACAGACCTTGACAATGCAAAAATGCCTATCTATTTGAAATAAGGGATTTTTGTATTTGTATTTTGTGTTCTAATCAAACAACTACATTCTTTCAGAACGCTCAGCCTCACCCCTACTTCAACACTCCGCACGAAGCGTTTGACGACTCAGCAATATGTCCGCAATACGACATCAAAGGCAACATCAAAGGCACGATCCAATGCTTGCACCTCAACATCTACAAACCAAACGTTACATATCCAGGACAAACATTGCCAGTAATGGTCTACATCCACGGCGGAGCATTCGCGGAAGGAAACGGAGCACTGACTACCTACTCACCGAGATATCTCATGAGACACGGAGTTATTCTCGTCACTGTCAACTACAGATTAGGGCCTTATGGTCACCTCTGCTTACCCCACACCGAGTACAGTAACCAGGCCCTAAAAGACCAAAGCTTAGCTTTAAGATGGGTTAAAAACAACATCGCAAGTTTCGGTGGAGATCCTGACAATATTCTGCTTTTCGGACACAGCTCCGGCTCCGTCTCAGTACACTTCCATTTACTGTTCGATAAAGATATCCTGTATAATAAAGTTATCCTGCAAAGTGGAGTGGCTGTCTTATCATTGGTGAACCAAGTCACAGATATCACGACATTCGTCAAGGACTTCGGTCTGGATGCCGAGAATGTCGACGTTGACCGTTTCATTCAATCTATTTCGGCCAAAGACCCACATACGGTGATCAATATCACGAAATTTTATAATTTCCGGCCTTGTGTCGACGGGGAAATTATAACTACAACACCAAAAATAAAGAATTTACAAAATCTGAAAGTAATGATTGGTGGAGCATCGAAAGAAATGCTTTATTTCTATCCTAGAGAAGACAGATACGACAATTTCGACTTTGTTGCAGAGTTAAACAATGGCTTTTCAGTTTCCAAAATGGCGGATAGTGACGACGCCATTGATAAAATAAAACAATTTTATCTCGAAAATCAAAACATTAACATCATTGACTATGCATCAGACTTGGCTTTTAATTACGCAATTGAGAGAACTGTTCGATATTACGTACAAAATAAATGCACTGTCTACAGATATCTGTTCTCATATGACGGAGGGAGGAATTTCATGAAGATTCGTGACAGTATCACCGCGCAAGGCTCCACACATGGTGATGAGCTGGGGTACTTGTACGACATCCCTCTTTTACAGAACACAACAGCAGAAGATCAAGTCATCATCGACAGAATGACTCTGTTATGGACGAACTTTGCGAAATACAGGTACGTCGTTTACCTAAACGTATAGATTAGAATAAAACTTCAATGTCGTACCTAAGATTTTAAACAATAATAATTTGATTTTTTAATATTAAGATTGGAAGATTTGCCGGAAATGACATGATCCTATGTCAACGGGAAGTTCCCTTTTTGGATGGGAAATCATTAAATGACTCCTCCCGCTCTGGGTGGAACGGAAGGAAGTGTCAGACTCTTACTGACTAAAACCCATCCGTGCCCCTCGTAGCGTAGTGCCCTTTGCTTTCCAGGGCCGTGGTAACTCTTTCGAACAAAATCTGCAACCCTGTCTGACGGGAAGTTGTCTAGGATTACGTTTAGAAGATTTTTCAAAACGAAGTCTTAGGCTTAAAAACAAATCTTTGAATCTGTGCTTTTTTGGGTGTCGCAGTAGACAGCAACACAACTCTGGCAGATCCTTCGTGGAATAAGTAGGTACAGTCCCAGTATTAAATAACTAGGTAATCAACGAGTATTTACTCGACGAAGATAACTCGTCTAATAAGTTTTATTTTTCAGCGATCCTACACCAACGACTTCAGATCTTCTGCCAGTGCTATGGACGCCGGTATCTGCGGGGGCAAAGTCCTATCTACAAATAGACACAAATCTGGGCCTCTTTAACGGTCCCTTCGAGGAGCGCATGGCTTTCTGGGACTCGTACTATGCAAAATATGGAATGTACGCCAAGGGAATTAGCTTAGGAGAGAAGTACATGGAGAATAGAACTTGCGACGTAAAGTGTTGATGTTGAGACCTCTTTGATATATATATATGAATTTGGATATAGGTACCTAGTCACTATAATAAATGGCTGAGCGCTCCGCACTCTTCGCGCTCAATCTCAAAAAATTAAATTGGTGAAAACAAATGTTGTAGACAATTTTTTTAATAAATGCAAAATATGCGTTAATTTCTACAGGAACTAAATAGGTGGCAGCACAGAAGTGTCATTGTTAAGTATTTTAATATGTTACTTAGCAACGCTAGATCGCACAGTCCACTTCGAGCACGTTCCTTCCACGCCTGCAGGCATCTTCTGGACACGCTCGCTCCACACATCGCTTTCAATCAGGCGTGGTCAAGAGCTAGCCCAATCCTTAATTTAAAAAAATATAATAATATAATTTATACACACGCTTTTTTATTATTTTGTACGCGTAATATTTATTTTTATAAGGTATCGTACACACGAACCAGGGTTGTACCTACTGACATAATTTACAGCGTCATCATCTTCTGCCTTTATGAATATTGGGGTCGGCTTCCAGTCAGACCGGATTCAGCTGAATACCTACCAGTATTTTACATGGAACGTCTGCCTGCCAGACCACCACAACTCAGTAGGTAATAATAATAATAATAATAATAAAGTTTATTTCATAATGGGATTGCAAGGTTTACAAATGTTGCATTTACATATTTTTTAGGTTCAATCACATACAATAAAGACGGGTGAAGTACTGTTCTCCTAGCTAGGCTAAAAATTTAGCCTGTGTTAAGGAGGGACAGTGCCGGTCCCCTAATTGGCGAATTTAACAAAGTAGTGAGCGCTTATTAACATTTAAAACAGCATCTGTACTTATATGACTGTAGTTACCTACTATCAAGAGTTATTTTTATTATTACTTATACGAAATATATCTAGTGTGTGGGTGTGGGTGTGTGTTGTGTGTTGTATGTGTGTGCGATGGTGTGCTTGCGTGTGTATATGTGTGTTTATGAGATTACTTTGTAAGAAATTGTTCAGTGTCATCATAATTGAGGTCCAAAAGGAGTGTCCGTACAGTTTTTTTACAATTGTGCAATGAGAGTTTGAAGATTGGGCATTTTGCATTAATTTTATTATATAGAGATGGAGCAAGATATAAAGAGAATCGTTTTACGAAAGAGGTATGTGGAGGTGGAATTGAGCAGATTCTGTCTTTTCGACGTTTAGAGATATGTCTGTATGGTGTTCTGGAATGTTGGAGTAGAACTATATGTAAAATGTACTGTTGTCGTACATTTAAAACGTTCCAAGATTTAAGGTAACCGAGTAACTCGTTACTTATTGGCAAGATTGGAGTAAGATTTTCTGGCTTTTGACAATCTGTAACGACTGCCAAAGATGTACAAATGACAGCCCAGACCATCGGCTTAAAGTGGTTTCCGAGGCAGGGAAAAGATGGACACCCATCCACAGACCACCACGATAAGCATTGCTTAACCTTGAAGATTGACCCGTGCGGCTGTATTTGGCCACGAGCTCTTCGATCATCTCTGTAGCTATTCAGAACTAAGTCCTTTATTGTTATACTAGTCGTGCCCTGCGGTTTTACCCGCTACTCGGCTTCTAAGGGTCGTAGCGTGATGTTGAATATCCTAAAACCTTCCTCAAGAATTACGAGCCGTAAAGATTCACAAATACCAGGGAAACCAAAAACATGTCGAAATATTTCCGGGGCTGGAATTGTGTGCGGTAAAGACCAATGGGTAAAGACTCAAAAACTAGCGTGATACTAGAATCTTGAAGATGTATGTCCGCGACTTGAATAATATATCAGGCTATGACCCTTAGGAGTCGAGCAAAAAGCAAAGCTTGAAAGAACGCTAAGCCAAGAAGAAGAAATGGCGCAGACGAGTCAAACCGAGGTATATAGTTATAAAAGGTGAAAGCGCCAGGGTAGCCCGCGAAATTCAAATTTTCTTACGTTTTTTGCAATTTGCAGGTCAGTATCAGGTTGTATGTTGGTTGGCACCTATTGTTACTATCTTTAAAATTCTGTACACTTAGTTGGCATTAAAGAATTTGATTGATTGAACAAATTCTAAAGTCCACTCAGATGAAGTCGCAGGTAGAAGCTAATTAAAAAATATACAAGGGGCGGAAGCTAGTACCTACACTATATGGTATAGGTCTGAACCAATTACCTCAGTCCTCAAACATGGTCACTTGTTCTTTCGGAGAGCGGGCTGTTTTGGCGCGTACCAAAACAGCCCGCTCTCCGGGGGCGTTGAAGCAGTGACTAGTGAGTGCTACTCATTGTGCTAAACTATGTGGTAAACTTACTATGTTTTTTGAAGTTTCACTTCGCGTAAAAGGAGGTGCTGAAGCTATAGTAAGCCAAGATTTAAGGCCGATTCACACATATCAGATGTGTGAATCGGCCTTAATTAAATCTTGTCTTGGCTCGCTTCAGTGCATTGACTGTCCTCTAGACATCATAGTGTTGTCCGTTTACAAAAATGGGAAACAAAGACATTAGTGATAAAATATCACTAATGTCTTTGTTTCCCATTTTTGGTTCACCACAAAGAAAATCCTTCAACTAGACGAGTGTTGTGTCTGATGGGCCACTGCTTATGG
This sequence comes from Melanchra persicariae, assembly GCA_947386135.1. Taxonomy (NCBI): domain Eukaryota; kingdom Metazoa; phylum Arthropoda; class Insecta; order Lepidoptera; family Noctuidae; genus Melanchra; species Melanchra persicariae. The sequence goes on along the minus strand of OX376672.1, from coordinate 12,400,593 downwards.
TCGCAGTCATCCTATTCTATAAGTGGGTAAGTTTAAATCAGGCGAATAACTTTGATTGTTGCTTAAACATAGCTGGGTAGATCTGAGTTTCAGTCGTATATGGCGGTGTACGGACCGCTACAAAGAAACTCCACACTGGACGTCAGCATTTTGAAGCACAAAATATGTCGATGATATGGACAATTTAACAATTTTTCTGAGGCAACACTAGTGACAAGTTGTCAAAGTGAAATCGGATTTCACTGACAGTGTCACTATTGACAGTGACAACAGATTTACTAACATGTCAAATGTCAAAACCACGAATAGACGCGGACGCTGACTTTCGTAAATAAAACAATCAATAATATAATTTTTTAACATAATTTTAGTTTAAAATCTCTTGAAACGAGTTTTCATTCAGACTTAGATTCTCTTAAGACAGAAATATGGGAGATTTATGCACAGCTTGCATGTGTACTGGGCGAAATCTTTACTTTATTGGAGAGACGGGATTCTACCATTTATATTCGCAAATTTTAAATGAAATTCAAGTAAGTATGATTGTTTTTGTCTTTTATTATGTAGTTAGGGTGTGTCAGAATAGTTTAAAATCTTTGACTTCGTAAAATAAGTTAATACGGGACTTTGAACGTTTTTTCTGCCAGATTGGTAATGACTACATTTAAGTTTATTTATTTATTTATTTATTTATTCACCTTACATCTGTGGCTTTTGTTACCGACTTAGCCCGTTTGAGGGCTCACCAGGGCAAAAGGGATCTTGTCCTATTTCAGGCCCATTGTGTACCTGTGTTCCAAATTTCATGCAAATCTTTACTTCCATTCCAGACTATAGATATTATTCTTTATCTATACTAAAACTACTGTTTTAAGTAACTTTTTCTATACTTTACTACCCACAATATGGATTGTATATGTCTGAAATATTTTTATACATTATAATGGATGAAACACTCTTTTCAGTTCAGTTTCGGATCTTACTATTCTTCAAACTCGTATTGTTAGCAATTTCAATTAGTAAGGCCCATTATTACACCAACCATGGCCGGTCTTATTTTTAGAAGTGCTCATATAGGTACCAACAACCTTTATTTTATTTATTTATTCATAAAATCCATGGATTGGATGGATGAGAAAAGGAGAACAGATATGTAAATAAATTGTTCGTGATGATTAACATAATAGGTACTTATCATCAATCAATATTATATAAATCAATCATTATATAAAACTCTTCCGTTACTGGTGACTGACAGACAACGCACAGCCGAAACTACTGGTTGTAGAAAGCTGAAATTTGGCATATATTTTCCTTGGGAAGTGTAGGGGCGCACTAAGAGAGGATTTCCCGAAATTCCTACTGGACTGGAAAAAACCGGGATATGTGCATTAGGAGTAGCGGGTGAAAGCTAGTCTAAACTAATCATTATAAACGGCTAAAGAGAGTTTCTTTGTTACACTTTCATGCCTAAATCCTTGATCCGATTTTGAATTTTGGTACAGAAATAGATGGCATTCTGGAGATGATTATAGGCCACTTTTACTGTTTCTAAGGGAGAATATATTTCCAAAATATGCCCACGTTTCGCTTAAAGAGTTAAATGAAACAAACCACAGGCAAAAGAAAATAGATTGACATATAAAAACAATGCACTTGTGTTCCCGACAGGTATTCGACTCGTCACCGTTCTACATCCGCGTGTGTTGGGAGTGCCTGGCGCACCTGCGGAAGTGGTGCAAGTTCAAGGAACTAGCCAAGCGCTCCTACACACAGCTTCAGTATGTTCAGCAGGTATGTAAACAACTGTTTACAAGAAAATAAAACCGACTTTCAAATTAAAACGTTGTATTTTTGACTGACTGCCTCAGAAGGAGGGTAATGTTTTTCGAGCGTATGTATGTTTGTATGTATGTCCATTTCTTTGGCACGCCCTACAGCCCAAACGGCTGGACGGATTTTGACATATATATGAGGTATCGTTGAATTGGTCAGAATTTTATTGTGGTAGTGACATGGGCTACATAAATTTTCAAAAGGGCGTCCGCAAATGAAAAAAAATGTAACTCACTAAAATGTAGGAAATAAAAAAATAATGACTGTCAAAAAACCAGACCGCTAAAAACGACTAAAAGCAGTTTGTGACCTCGGATCTGTGATTGAAAATTTTTTTTGTGTAAGTTTTTTAATTTCACTTTTTTGTGCTACCCCCCGAAAATTCCAACCAGTCCTATTCTCATCTATTCAACTTGTCTATCTCCGAAGTACCTACTTCATCAGATCTTTACGAAATTTAAATGGGACTATTTCGGAATAAACTTCTTTTCAATAGAAAAAGAATTCTGCACGCAAAAAACGCGGTTAGTCGTTAGTCAATTTACATACATAGAAAAATAATTTATAATATCGGAGTAATACCCGAAAATACATTAAAAAAATACATGTGACTGTATCCGAATTGACAAACTCCTCCTTTTTGAAGTCGGTTAAAAAGTATCAATCTAGCTTACACAACCCAGTTACTGGCTAATACAATACCACTTTGGTAAGAGTACTGTCAGATTTCCCAGTTTCTGACTACTTGGAACAACTGTCAATTGAAAGAAATCTGTTGCTGATCAATTTAATTAATTCTGAGATAAATATTGGACAGCATTTGCTGCACAGAAACAAGGAAAGCATGCATAACTTCCGCACAACATGGCAAACGCTCAGCATAATGACTCTATTGTCTCTGAGATACTATTCTATTCTAATACCAGACTTCAAAATAAAAACATGTGCAAAATTGCCCAACCATACTCACATACTTGTGGGTTGGCTGCTTTTAGCAGAACTAACTTATCAGTCTCACTTACAGAACAACTTCGCTCCAGACCCGCGCCCCCCGCACCTCATCGTCTCTCCCGTGTACAACTTCAGCATCCCCGAGCCGCCCATCAAGAGGGAAACCTGCGACCTCCCCTGCCCGCCAGAGGGGGACAGGCTGACAGACGTGAAAACAGAGGAGCACTGCGAGCCGGAGACGTTTGTACATGACTTGGATGTACAGCGTGAGACACGAAGGAAGAAGGTGGAGAAGGTAAGCTCTAGTGTGACGGCAGACAGACGTGAAGACAGAGGAGCACTGCCAGCCGGAGACGTTTGTACATGAGCTGGATGTGCAGCGTGAGACACGAAGGAAGAAGGTGGAGAAGGTAAGCTCTAGTGATCTAGTGTGACAGCAGACAGACGTGAAGACAGAGGAACACTGTACACACGTCTCCGGTGGGTGGGTTTTAGTCAGTAAGAGTCTCCCTTCCGTTCCGGTGTCAAGTTTATTGATATTCACTATTATTTTCTCCAACAGCCTGTCAAAGAAAAATCCAAAAAGAAAATCAAGCCGAAAAGCGAAAAAGTTCCAGTTAAGAAAAAGATAAAAGTGAAAAAGAAACGGTCGCCATCACCGGACTCCCTACAAGACGACCATTTGGGCGCCTCCGACTTGGATATAGTAGATGATGTTGATATGAAAGATAAAATCATTGATGTCACGGAGACAAAGCAAGAAGCCGATGAGAAAGAAGTTTCTTTTGCGGAAGAGGTAAGAATGTTTTTTTTTTTAATATTGATAGCCTCGCGTTTAAGTAGGAGCTCGTCGCATTTGCATGTCAGTTGCAATCTGTCAAAAATGTATGGAAATTAAGGTTTTTTTGACAGATTCTACCCTAAAAATCCCCTAAAAATAGAGGAAATAAGATTCAGTTTTCGAGTAATTGTATTGAATAAATAATTTCTGTTCTCTTTTAGAGCACAAGACTGAATGGCAACATAAAGCCAGCGAAGGAGGCGCCTCTCAAAGAGACCCTCCCTGAAAGACCTCACTGTGAGGAGTGCGGCAAGAACTTCAGCTCCAGAAAGACGTATAGGTACCATTTGAAGTAAGTGAGCAAACCGACATGAGGACTGTCTCAAAATTGTACCCAGTAATGTTAAAATACACTAACCCACACATTTGTGACACGACATTATATGTCTAATGTGGCCTTAGTATTTGACTACCTTCTATAAAAAATAAGTATTTTACCTACGTATTAACGTAGGTGAAATACTTATTTTTAAAGTCGTTACTAAATCTTTATAATAAGTATTTGTTGTGTAAGTATTTGTTTAAGTTTGTTTGTTTGTATTTGAAATTCCATAAGATTGTAAAATATCTTGAGACATAGATTAGAATCTTGATAAATTGAGTCTCTACTGTAAAAGAAAGACTCCATAGACAGTTCAGAAAACATATTTACTTCATAATATCAAAACACTTTACAATATTAAACACTTCACAGTTTAAAATAGCATAAAGGGTAAATACATTATTACCTTAAATTAACACCAATTAAACACGTACACAATTTCTCTTGATGTTCACTGGAGGCCGCTCGACGATCGAATGCCGCCGTATCCCAGAAATTATTCTCCTAACAACTAAAACCCCCCGCCACAACGCGTGACTCGCTCTGATTGGTTCGATGTGCGCCAATTGAAACCACGGACCAATAAGAGCGGTTCGGTGTTGCCAGTTAATAAAAACTGAATTCTGACAAGTTGCAAAAATGAAATGTTGCCAGATAATAAAAAGGTATAATATAAAATACGGACGCTAACAGCTCGGCCATCCTGCGAAAAGCGAGTCCCTTCGCGACCAAAAAAAAAAAATAAATAAAAAATAAAAAGAAAAGAAAAGTAACATTTACATGCAACTCTATTGTAAGTTACAAGTTAAATTAATTTAATGTACGACAAAGTCTAGTACATGAGCATACATAATTAACCTTGGAATCTATAAAGTTTTACAATCATAAATTATGATAACATCTTATAATAATAATTTGTACCAATAATATAATCTTAATATATATGTAAGATCCATCAGATTTAACTACATAATCTAAAAACAATTTTAATTTGATAACCTAGTTGGACAGCTTTATATTTAACCACCGGGAATTCATCTCAAATCAAACTATGAAATTAACGAACAGTTATTTTCATGGTAAGCTTATTATAGCTAAGTTAGACTTATTATTATATAAACGTTACATAATATTAACATGATATTAATAACATTCTAACAATATTATTATAAACATTACATTAAGCGTTGTACATACTTTATTAAATATTACATGAATTATTATATTTCATAAATCAATCTATTCCAATCTAGATGTGCTCTCGTTAGTATAAGGAACTAATTGGTAAGTTTATTACAGTCCTGATTAGCATTATCTTCAGACTCAGACTCTGTAGAGCTATAATTCCTATCGAAAGCGAGCCACGGCTTAATTCTATCTATCGCTATTACATTTTCATATCGACGTTGGCCATGATTGCGGGTTAACGGCGTATCTTCTATTAAAAACCTATCGTTAGGCAGTACTTTCAAAATTCGGTACGGACCCTGAAACTTTGCCGCTAGTTTTTTCGATTTGCCATCACTTGGCACCTCTCGCTTTATGCTAACTAAATCGCCCGAGTTATATTTGTAAGCGCTTTTATGTCTAGTATCATATCGGATTTTGTCTTTAGCCTGTTGTTCGGCAATGCGTGTACCTGCTTTGGATCGTACCTGGTCCAAATCATCTGTGGAAGATTCTCTAACATCGTCTATAATATCGCTTAGAGCATTTTCGGAGCAACTACGTATGTTAAAACCAAGAAGTAGTTCCGAAGGGCTTTTGCCAGTCGTCTTGTGGACAGTAGTATTCAAACCGATCTGTACATCCAGAATATAATCATCCCAGTTCCTATCGTCTTTATTTTCCGTTTTAGAGGTGAGTGCACTTAAGATTGTCCGATTGTAACGTTCGCATTGTCCGTTTGCTCGAGGTGTAGCCACAGCATTAAGTATGTGCTTGATACCCATGGATTGGATAAATGCGCGAAAGCCGTTACTGGTAAAAGAAGTCCCTCTATCGGTTATCAGTCTAGACGGTGCCCCAAAGTAACTAATATGCTCTTTAAGGGCTTTAATTGAGGTAGAACTTTTAGTATTCCTGACTGGTTTTATATTAATGTATTTTGTGAACCCATCCACAATTACCAATAGGTAGCAGTTGCCTTTTTTGCTCTTCACAAATGGTCCTAGATGGTCCGCGTGAATTGTATGAAATGGAGTTTCAATTTTAGGAATCGGATGTAGTTCGCCTTGAACTTTCCCTGTATGGTCCTTGCTCCGTGCACACTCTAAACAAGACTTGATATATTTTTTTATAAACCGGCGCATTTTAGGGAACCAATAGATTTGCTGAATTCGCGCAAAAGTCTTGTCAAAGCCGAAGTGGCCTAGGTCATCGTGGTTTATTTTGGCTATCTGCCACCTTACCCCCTTCGGTACCACCCACCTTAAATCATTTTCTTCCTTGCCTACAATTCGATAAACTTTGCCATTTTTCAGTTTATAATTTTTTATAACATCTAGCACCTGGTCCGATTTAGGGTCATTCAAAATGTCTCTAATACGTGCTATTTCGTCATCATTACTTTGTACTGTAGCTATCCAATCATCCGTACCTACTGTAAGTACGTCTAAGACATGCAAATCGTCCTTAGCTTCCCCTACCGGATTCCTACTTAGTGCATCCGCATGGGACATACGACACCCAGGGCGATATTCAATTTCGCAGTTAAATTCTTGAAATTGAACCCACCAACGCGCTATGCGAGGTATAAGGTCTCTTTTTGATAGAGTCGTTCGCAGCGCGTTACAATCTGTCAGTATTTTAAATGGAACACCTATCAGATAGACACGGAATCTGTTGAGTGAGGATACGACGGCCAGCGTCTCCAACTCAAATGAATGGAGCTTTTGTTCATCGGGAGAAGTTTTCCTGCTAAAATATGAGATTGGCCTCAAATGGCCAGCATCATCTTTCTGCAATAAAATTCCTCCTATCCCGTGCTTACTAGCGTCCGTATGTAACTCGGTTTCGCGTGTTGGGTCATAAAGAGCGAGTAAGGGCCTCTGTACTAAGGTTGACTTAATTGTTTCAAACGCATTCACTTGTTCAGGCCCCCACTTCCAGGTGGTATGTTTTTGAAGGAGGTCTGTTAAAGGCTTTGCGATTGTAGCAAATCCCTTAACAAACCTCCTAAAGAAGCTTGCCAAGCCGATGAATTGCTGTAGTTCACGTTGGCTTTTGGGTGTACGGAACTTCGAAACGGCTTCGGTTTTCCTTTCGCCGGGTTTAATACCATCAGCATTAATTTGGAAACCCAAAAATTCGATGCTATCCATGAAAAAGTTGCATTTGGATAGCTTGAGAGTAAGACCACCGCGATTTAAAAGGGAAAGTACTTCTTCAAGCCTACAAAGACCTTCGTCAAAAGACCGTGCTGGGATCAAAATATCATCCATATAGATGAGAGCGTACTTAATTTTCGCTTCAGAGAGGATCTTATTGATCGTTCTTTGGAAAACAGATGGTGCATTTACCAGTCCAAAAGGCATTCGTGTATACTGAAACTGGCCATCGGGCGTCACAAATGCGGTTTTATCTTGCGAATTCTTTTCAATCGGAATTTGGTAATAACCGGAAGCTAGATCTAATGATATGAATAGTTTATTACCTGCCAGCCGATCGAGCTGGTCATCTATTAGAGGTAAGGGATAATGATCCTTTTTTGTGCGTTTATTTAAGGCTCTATAATCTACGCACAAGCGTTTTTCTCCGGTTTTTTTTTTTGACCAGCACGATCGGACTCGCATATGGCGAAGTGGATTCTGTTACAATGCCCGCATCCATCATCTCCTGAACCATATCTCTTACCAGCGCTCTTTCGCCGTAGGACATGCGATATATGGCCTGTATACCACTGGCTCTGCGTCATTAAGCTCTATGACCATCTCTGTTGCAGTCGTGAAACCAAGATCTTTAAGACCAGACGAAAAACACTCTTTGAATTTCGATAATAACCTTTGGAGCTCGAGTTTCTGCTCCGAGGTGATGATGTTACCGCACTGTACAGACTCATTCAGAGATTTATCATCGAAAGTTACTGAGTATACATTTTGTTCGTTAATGATGGGGATAGCACGCGTCAGTAAAGACCCCTGTTTTAGACAGACAGAACTACCGGAGACGTTTTGTAGCAGCAAGTTACCAAAACCACCATGTAATTTATACCCGCCCGGGAGTAAATAGTGTTCTTTACCTGTGGTACCCCTAACGGAGCCGTTCACATACACGAAGCCAGTAAGACTAGTTCGTGACTTCACAGGTATCATAGCTAATTGATTAGGAGCAATTACTACGTCACCCCGAGTCACGAGTGATATCCTTTGATGGGAATCCTGTTCGAACACTACTTCGTTAGGGGTCTTTATTATAGTAATACCAGGTTTCTCCGTAAAGGTATGACCCAAGAGGGCTGGGTATTTCAAAGCGGAGTCTTCAACAATGAGAATCTCTATATTCTCTTTTATCCCCTGGACAGTTACATCGGCATTACATTTGCCCAGTGGTTCTATGTGAAAGCCACCTATACCTCGCAAGACTGGTAATCTATCCAAGCTTGTATTCAGCTTCAAACGCTTCGCTTCCGATTCCCTAACCAAGGTACACTGGCTCCCTAAGTCTACTTGATAATTGATCGGCTGACCATTTACAAATATCTCGAGGACATACTTCTGATTAGTATCATCTGAATAGTCTACTAGAGCAACCTGCTTTTCACCCTTAACTTCACTACTAGGACGTTCAGTGTTTTGGATAGCAGGCCCCTTAGATCTACAATACAAATCTAAATGGCCTTCGCGGTTACACAGAGTGCATTTCGTTAGGGGTTTATTGCATTTAAAACTCTTGTGTCCTTCTTCATTACAATTGTGGCATTTAATGACAAAAGTGGACCTCTTATTCGCGTCAGATTTGTTCCGACTATTATTTGACAAAGAGTTCCTTTTATCTTGCCCGGACCTATCCGCGGTTTCCCTACTAGTGCCAGGCTTAACAGTTTTAAAATATCTAAGCACATCTTCAGGTCCTCTAAACCTAGCCGCTTGTGCTCCTATACGTACCGCCCTATCATCTACGCCGTGTAGTAAGCAATCGACTGCTTTTCGACCTGCGATACCACATCGGTTCAAAAGATTTATCTTTACGTAGTAATATTGTTCAAGGGATTCGCCGTAACGCACACGCTTGGCCAACATCTGTGTTAGTAGTTCCGCATAGTCGTACCTACAAGGGAAAGACTCAATAAGCTTCCTTTTCCATTCTGTCCACGAGTAAAGCATCGTGCTCAGGCCTTTATACCATGTCTGAGCAAGTCCAACGAGTTTCGGTAGAGCAAAATGAATTGTTTCGCGTTCATCCCAATTATAAATCTCCGCGGCTTCCTCGACTTTAGTTAACCACGTTACTATGGTTTGTTCGGTAGATAAAGGATCGAATTCTGGAATCACGTTTGTTAAAGAAAGCTTAGAGGTCGATTGCCCCTTCACATTGTTGAGGACATTCAGGAATTTATTTAAGATGCTATGAGTGGCATCAGGCATCTCAACTTCCGTCAATTCACGTTTTCTACGACGTGAGGGAGAACGAGTTCGTCTTCGTTTCAATAAGCGTCTAATAGGAGTGTCATAGCTATCACTGCTACTGCTACGATGACGACGTCGTCCTACCCTCGTGACCCGGATTTCATCATCAGATGAGTTGTCACGAAATCGTTTCCTACTACGATAATAATTACTTGAATCAACACGAAGTCGAGTTCTATCACGTCCTTTATCAACAGAATCTTCGCGATATCGGTCCCTTCTACGAAGGTTATAAGGTCGGTCCCTGCTACGATTGCGTTCGCTGCTGTTGCTTCTTGATCGCCGGTTATTAACGTTTTTATTATAGTTTGGCTTTAAAAGAGAGTGCTTGCGGCTTTGCCTGTCTCTGACCAGACTCCCTTCCGCTCCCTCACTCTCATTATCAGAATCACTTATTAAGCGTTTGCGGACTTGCCTGATATCCAGACTCCCTTCCGCTCCCTCGCTTTGATGAACTTGGCGTCGCTGCGGAGTCCGCCGTGGGACCTCGTTACGGTCCAACCTTATCGGCTCATCCTCGTTATTGCAGCGACGTCCATTACCACTGCCCGCGGGCGATGAATCCATCATCTGTAATTGTGATTAAGTTTACTTAGTGTTAATTAATGTACTTAACTTCAGTTAAATGCTATTCTTAGGGTGGTAAGTAGATTAATCAAAGTAAAATATTAATTGCGCCAAACAAGCATCGCATTTCCAGAGTGTAGCCCTGGCAAAATGAAATACATGTTCTAAAACACATTACATATCCACGGGAGTATCCTGGCAATATATAATATGCCCAACGAAATAAAACACAAATCAATAATTGTATTGTGTGTATAAGAAAAGCATGTACCGCATATCCAGAGAGTTGTCCTGGCAATATGGAATACATGCTCAAAATTATCCGTTACATATCCGTAGATATGCCCCGGCAAAATGCAACAAACCGTTATACAAGATTTATTAGGTGGTAAGTATGCATCCCATATCCAGGGAGTTGCCCTGGCAAAATGGGGTGCCTGCTTAAAATAGACCGTTACATCTCCGTATGAGTGCCTCGGCAAGATGCAACAAACCACCACATGACGATTTTAAACATAACCTAAAAATTAAAAATGTTTACATCTCATTTCCAGACTGTTGCCCTGGCAAAATGGGATGTATGCTTTTTACAGGGTATTTATCAACTTCGTAAGTAAAACACAGCATAGCAGTTTCTTGAATTAGGTATCTTAAACATGATAGAGTGTCTTGTCAAGATCTTTTGAATTACCAAAAGAATAAAATGGTACTTACGTGACTGTCGTCGAATTTTATCACATTAACACACTTTATGGAGCTTTTCCTTTACTATGTATGCTAAGGGTGTGAACAAAAGGAAAGGAAAAAAAACTAATAAGCGTGAGCGGGATTAACGGATGGGTTTAAACTTCTCGTATTTCAAAAAAAACTTTTTTTTTTTTTTTACGAGTTAATATCCGCTCATCCTACTTCTGAAATGTAAAAGAAAGACTCCATAGACAGTTCAGAAAACACATTTACTTCATAATATCAAAACACTTTACAATATTAAACACTTCACAGTTTAAAATAGCATAAAGGGTAAATACATTATTACCTTAAATTAACACCAATTAAACACGTACACAATTTCTCTTGATGTTCACTGGAGGCCGCTCGACGATCGAATGCCGCCGTATCCCAGAAATTATTCTCCTAACAACTAAAACCCCCCGCCACAACGCGTGACTCGCTCTGATTGGTTCGATGTGCGCCAATTGAAACCACGGACCAATAAGAGCGGTTCGGTGTTGCCAGTTAATAAAAACTGAATTCTGACAAGTTGCAAAAATGAAATGTTGCCAGATAATAAAAAGGTATAATATAAAATACGGACGCTAACACTACTGAGCATTTCTTCTACAATGATACAAATCAAAAACAGGTGTGACAAAAAAAAACGTTTATTATTTATACTATATTCTCTCCTTGTCGTTCCGAGAAATTGTAGACTGACATAAAGTGGCGACTAATCAGCACACAGGTCTACAATTTATCCGTTTTGGTGTAATGGTAAAATTGTAAACTTGTTCTCCATTGGTCTGTGTGCCATTGAGATACACTTTACAATTTTAGTTTAAAATTTTACTATTACACCGAAACCGATAAATTGTGTATACCACATTGAAATAATTTGACGTAATATAAAATGGCATGATTGAAAGCAAAAACACACCAACCCACAATGGCTTGGCTGTTTTTTGACATAACTGCATCCTGTACTACTACTAGAACCTCCGTATAAACGAGCGTGTATTCACAGCGTCCTCCATAAAGGACAGAACCGCTACCCGTGTCCTCGCTGCGGGAAGGTGTACCAGTGGAAGTCCAACCTCGGACGACATCTCAGAAGCCATAAGGTAAGAGTTCTTTGTGTGTAAACTTGTGAAGGCAAAAAGATTCTAAAGCAGAATGACGTCTGTCATAAAAAACCGTATCTTTCGTCGTTTTGTTATTAATATTACAAATTGGCTGTGAAAGATAGAAATACGAGTAATCCTAGAAAGGTTTGTTTTTCCCACACGGGCTTTTGGAATCCTAAAAAGTTCCAAACGAGTCATTATTCAAGTTTGATGCAGTTGGTGGCATCAATTTTGGTTTTATCACAGATTTGATGCCACCAACTATACCTATACCTACTAAACTGCTTGAAAAGTGTCTTTTTTATAGTCATCTTTCGCGGTCGGGAGCGGAGCCAAAAATCGCTCTTTATCACCAGTTTTTTTTTAATGTTAAGCATCGGTTGGCTGCCTATTTGACTTTCACAACCCAGCAACTTGTTTGCTATATCATAACACTAGCTGTCTCCCGCGGCTTCGCTCCCGTCAACTGGCTACCTATATCCTCCATCTACTTCCACCTACCCTACACCTACCCTACACCTACCCTACACCTACCCTACACCTACCCTACACCTACCCTACACCTACCCTACACCTACCCTACACCTACCCTACACCTACCCTACACCTACCCTACACCTACCCTACACCTACCCTACACCTACCCTACACCTACCCTACACCTACCCTACACCTACCCTACACCTACCCTACACCTACCCTACACCTACCCTACACCTACCCTACACCTACCCTACACCTACCCTACACCTACCCTACACCTACCCTACACCTACCCTACACCTACCCTACACCTACCCTACACCTACCCTACACCTACCCTACACCTACCCTACACCTACCCTACACCTACCCTACACCTACCCTACACCTACCCTACACCTACCCTACACCTACCCTACACCTACCCTACACCTACCCTACACCTACCCTACACCTACCCTACACCTACCCTACACCTACCCTACACCTACCCTACACCTACCCTACACCTACCCTACACCTACCCTGATGTTTTTGGTCTCCTGGTACTTGTGAATCTGTAGTACTAAGGCAGCAGCGGCTCTGAATTTCCACTTCCTCCTCAGTCTTCATTAATCCATGCCACTTACCGGGATAAAAAGTAGCATATGTCTCATTCCAGGATATGAACTACACGTGTGCCAACTTTCATCCAAATCCCTTCAGCCGTTTTTGCCTGATTGTTGCACAAACATACAAACATTCACATCCTACTAATATTATAAAGGTGAAAGTTTGTATCCCGGTAAGTGGCATGGATTAATGGAGACTGAGGTGGAATTGGAAACTCACAGCCGCTGCTGCCTTAGTACTTCAGATTCACAAGTACCAGGAGACCAGAAACATCAAGTACCAGGAGACCAGAAACATGTCATAGTATTTTTGGGCTCCTATAATTAAGTAGGTATGGTAGGTGTAGGGTAGGTGTAGGGTATGTGTAGGGTAGGTGTAGGGAAGGTGTAGGGTAGGTGTAAGGTAGGTGTAGGGTAGGGGTAAGGTAGGTGTAGGGTAGGTGTAAGGTAGGTGTAGGATGGCTGTTTCCTGAGTAAAGAATTTACAATACAAATCAGGAAACCTTGCTATTTCCGATATTCAAGCGGCCGAAGCCGCAGTTGGTAGAAGCTAGTTTATAATATTAGTAGGATTATAATAAGTCCGTCTGCTTGTTCCAGGCGCGGGATTCAGGCGAACTGTACTGTGAGACTTGTGACAAGCGCTTCGCGTCGGTGGCCACCTACAGGCAACACCTCCGGGTGTCGCGCCGACATGTGCCCGAGAGCGAGTTCAGGTGAGGAACTGTACTGTGAGACTTGTGACAAGCGCTTCGCGTCGGTGGCCACCTACAGGCAACACCTCCGGGTGTCGCGCCGACATGTGCCCGAGAGCGAGTTCAGGTGAGGAACTGTACTGTGAGACTTGTGACAAGCGCTTCGCGTCGGTGGCCACCTACAGGCAACACCTCCGGGTGTCGCGCCGACATGTGCCCGAGAGCGAGTTCAGGTGAGGAACTGTACTGTGAGACTTGTGACAAGCGCTTCGCGTCGGTGGCCACCTACAGGCAACACCTCCGGGTGTCGCGCCGACATGTGCCCGAGAGCGAGTTCAGGTGAGGAACTGTACTGTGAGACTTGTGACAAGCGCTTCGCGTCGGTGGCCACCTACAGGCAACACCTCCGGGTGTCGCGCCGACATGTGCCCGAGAGCGAGTTCAGGTGAGGAACTGTACTGTGAGACTTATGACAAGCGCTTCGCGTCGGTGGCCACCTACAGGCAACACCTGCGGGTGTCGCGCCGACATGTGCCCGAGAGCGAGTTCAGGTGAGGAACTGTACTGTGAGACTTGTGACAAGCGCTTCGCGTCGGTGGCCACCTACAGGCAACACCTCCGGGTGTCGCGCCGACATGTGCCCGAGAGCGAGTTCAGGTGAGGAACTGTACTGTGAGACTTGTGACAAGCGCTTCGCGTCGGTGGCCACCTACAGGCAACACCTGCGGGTGTCGCGCCGACATGTGCCCGAGAGCGAGTTCAGGTGAGGAACTGTACTGTGAGACTTGTGACAAGCGCTTCGCGTCGGTGGCCACCTACAGGCAACACCTGCGGGTGTCGCGCCGACATGTGCCCGAGAGCGAGTTCAGGTGAGGAACTGTACTGTGAGACTTGTGACAAGCGCTTCGCGTCGGTGGCCACCTACAGGCAACACCTGCGGGTGTCGCGCCGACATGTGCCCGAGAGCGAGTTCAGGTGAGGAACTGTACTGTGAGACTTGTGACAAGCGCTTCGCGTCGGTGGCCACCTACAGGCAACACCTCCGGGTGTCGCGCCGACATGTGCCCGAGAGCGAGTTCAGGTGAGGAACTGTACTGTGAGACTTGTGACAAGCGCTTCGCGTCGGTGGCCACCTACAGGCAACACCTCCGGGTGTCGCGCCGACATGTGCCCGAGAGCGAGTTCAGGTGAGGAACTGTACTGTGAGACTTGTGACAAGCGCTTCGCGTCGGTGGCCACCTACAGGCAACACCTGCGGGTGTCGCGCCGACATGTGCCCGAGAGCGAGTTCAGGTGAGGAACTGTACTGTGAGACTTGTGACAAGCGCTTCGCGTCGGTGGCCACCTACAGGCAACACCTCCGGGTGTCGCGCCGACATGTGCCCGAGAGCGAGTTCAGGTGAGGAACTGTACTGTGAGACTTGTGACAAGCGCTTCGCGTCGGTGGCCACCTACAGGCAACACCTCCGGGTGTCGCGCCGACATGTGCCCGAGAGCGAGTTCAGGTGAGGAACTGTACTGTGAGACTTGTGACAAGCGCTTCGCGTCGGTGGCCACCTACAGGCAACACCTCCGGGTGTCGCGCCGACATGTGCCCGAGAGCGAGTTCAGGTGAGGAACTGTACTGTGAGACTTGTGACAAGCGCTTCGCGTCGGTGGCCACCTACAGGCAACACCTCCGGGTGTCGCGCCGACATGTGCCCGAGAGCGAGTTCAGGTGAGGAACTGTACTGTGAGACTTGTGACAAGCGCTTCGCGTCGGTGGCCACCTACAGGCAACACCTCCGGGTGTCGCGCCGACATGTGCCCGAGAGCGAGTTCAGGTGAGGAACTGTACTGTGAGACTTGTGACAAGCGCTTCGCGTCGGTGGCCACCTACAGGCAACACCTCCGGGTGTCGCGCCGACATGTGCCCGAGAGCGAGTTCAGGTGAGGAACTGTACTGTGAGACTTGTGACAAGCGCTTCGCGTCGGTGGCAACCTACAGGCAAAGAAAAAAAAAGAAAGAAACTCACGCCTCAGCCGCCGCAATAAGAAAATTTAAGCCATCAAAAACAGACACACTCAAGCACTCAAACGTAAACCAAACTCTTATATTTCTTCGTGTCGCTGGCACGACAGTAATTTAGATTTGGGCAGCCCAAAACATTGCTACTGCGCGGCATTGTTGGTGTTAGCACAGTCATAGGCACATAGCACATAGGTGACATGTTTTGGGGCACAGAGGGCAAGATAGGAGGTGGAGCATGGTTTGTGACTCGGCTCCACATCCACACCCTGCAGTTGATCCGTCACGGTAGCCCCACTTTGCTTCCAAGTGGACCACGGAAAGTTTGATCCTGCGTGAAGATGTTCGCTTTGTAGTAAATAGTTCAAGGGTGGGGGAAAGAGTCCGGCAACAGTTTGCAGAGCCGGGTTTTCTGACAGAGAAAGCTGTGTGTGCCAAACTAAATGAGAACAATATACAATTAACTGTTTTTCGTAACCATAAGGTACATTATCATAACATTGTAACGTTTTAGTTTCATGTGCAACGAGTGCGGCAAGAAGTTCGTGAACAAGACGCGGCTGCGCGACCACATCGACTGGGAGCACCTGAAGAAGATCAAGTTCCGATGCCAGCTGTGTAACAAGGTAGGCATATCACACACACTAGCGACATCTATACCGCCACATAAACTAACGAAATGACATCTATACCGCCACATAAACACACGTAGTGACAGCTATACCGACACAAAAATTAACGAAATGAGACATCTATACCGCCACATAAACACACGTAGTGACATCTATACCGACACAAAAACTAACGTAACGCCATCTATACCGCAACATAAACACACATAGTGACATCTATACCGACACAAAAAACTAACGTAACGCCATCTATACCGCCACATAAACACACGTAGTGACATCTATACCGACACAAAAACTAACGTAACGCCATCTATACCGCAACATAAACACACATAGTGACATCTATACCGACACAAAAAACTAACGTAACGCCATCTATACCGCAACATAAACACACGTAGTGACATCTATACCGACACAAAAACTAACGTAACGCCATCTATACCGCAACATAAACACACGTAGTGACATCTATACCGACACAAAACTAACGTAGCATAATTTGTGTAAACGTTGTTAACACAACTTACGCTACGTTAGTTTTTCCACTCCAATTCAGAGGCTACATAAAATCTAATGATGTATGTATATTTCGTTGCAGCCGTTCAAGTGCCACACGTCTCTGTACGTGCACATGCAGAATGTGCACAGGAACAAGGAGAAGAAGGACAACCTCTGTCACGTGTGCGGCAAGTCTTACCAGGTGAGGACTTGTTATACAACGTGTAACAGAATAAACGCTACACCTGAACAGGAGTCATTGCACTCATCATTATGAACAACTTTTACTGGGGGACTGAAATCGCTAAACACACACACGTTTCATACTTTACTAGCTTCTGCCAGCGGATTCGCCCGTACGAATAGGGTAGATATCTAAAACAATTCCAATTAGTCCGTCCGCGTCAGATAGACTTCCAACATATATTGGACACGTATTTATTCTGTTTTCACGTAAACAAAAAAAGAACGATACAGTGCATTGAATTTTTTTTTTTTTAGGTATGCGTATGACCACTAGCAAGTTAACACGCAAGGGCTATCAATTGCTTAACCGGACTAAGTACAGGGGCCTATCCACCAACTCTTAAAGCAGTATTACTTCAATATTACTTCCAGTGGGAAAGAGACGGAGCTATGCAGGACGTATAGCTCCGTCTCTTTCCCACTGGAAGTAATATTGAAGTAATACTGCTTTAAGAGTTGGTGGTTTAGGCCCAGAGCGTTGTAAACTCGTGTGACGTCACATGTAAGGACACTTCACGTGTTGACGTCACAAGCCCCCACTCCTGATCTGTGATGCGTTTTATCTTCGTCTTTTTTTTTATTGATTTGTTAAACAAAAAAATACGTGTCCAATATTGTTCGATAATCTAACTGACGGAGTAAATAGAATCATATATTTTTTAACCAGGAATCATCTCTATTGCGAAAATTATTCCAAGGAAACAGACTCCCGGGATAAAAGTGTGCCTATGTGCTGTTCCAGACTATAGTATGTCCCTGTGCCAAATTAAGTCTTAAGCCGTCCCGGCGTGATTGAGTGACAAACTATGGATCCATCCATACATCGAAACTGTTGCAATTATAATATCGGCGATGCAAAGATTCTAACTAGCGCCTCTAGTGTCAAATTGTGAAGCTGTCTAAGAACGACACTGACAGTTTTCTATGGGGAATCTCAAGTTGATTGGGGATTGGCATTATGCGGGGAAAATGCGGGGATTATATCGATAGTCCGGGCCAAGTCAGAACACTTTTTCTAACGTGATTTATATCGCTGGACCAATGCGTTCGAAATAATTATAACTATCTATCTGGCCTATTTTGTTCCACTGCTGGGCAAAGGTATCCCTCTCCCTTTTCCACACAACTCTGTCATTTTTGCTTTGTCGGGCCATCCCTCTCTGGCCCGACAAAGCAAAAATGTCAGAGAGAGAGGATTTTGTGGGGGATCAGTAGATTTTTATCCCCAAATTGGGGAATTTGATAAATTGGTGTTGGCAACACTGCAAGTGTCGTTCTTAGGCAACTTCTAAATTTCGCCGTTTGAGGCGCGCGCGTAATCTTTGCATCGCCAATAGTAAGATTAAATTCGATCATTGCACATCATGTATAATAAATTAATAATAATAAAATTTATTGAAATAATAATAAGTTTACAAAAGTGTACATATGGTTCAGCAGTATAAAATAAATATTAATCTAGGCCTATTACAGTATTATAATTATGTATGTCTCGAGCGCGCCTAGTTTGGTTTACGTATTAAACGTAACGTGTGTCTGTTTTTGATACCGTAATGGAGAGTGCGTAAAGTATATATAAGTACCTATCTATGTTTTTTTCTTAGTAACTTTTGCTGTGCCCTGACAGGGTCTACAACGGCTCTTAGCTCTCTAAGCCAAGTGTTAACATCTTGTTTTAACCTTGTGGAACGCAAATAAACGATTACGAATACAAGTGCCATGTAATTTAAATTATGGTTTTCATATTGTAAACACTATTTTTCTGTGTCAAGTAGTAGTACTTTGCATAATTTTGTGTAAATTCAAGTTCTTCAACTTAACAAACTGATGTGTTGCTGGGGAGTTTGTTGCGCCACTTCTTCTTCCCAGCTAAAACATTAGGAAGTGGTGACAGGGATTATGGGGGACTGTCTTTATGTCCTTCAAAAAGAAGCTACCAGCCTAATTTGAATAAATTACTAGATTTTTGAGCGTTTTATTAAATATTTAGTTTGTTTCGGTTCCAGAACGCAGCTAAGTTGAAATACCACATAGTAGCCATGCACACGAGTGAGACCCCCTACCAGTGCCAGCAGTGCAGCGCCGCCTTTGGGTGGTACTCCAGCTTGTACAGGCACGTCAGGGAGGTGCATTACAAGGTGAGACATCTTACTGCTACAAAATAGAAACATTCGTTCTTTCAAGCCAGTGGCGTAACTGGGGGGGTGACTCCCCTTTAGTGGTGACACCCGACCGTTCGTTGCCTGTTTTTGTCACGGTGGGGTTTACCCCTACACGAGTGACGCAGCGAAACCTGCGAACATGCGCCACCGTTCAGTCGCAACCCATAATTTGGGGTCTATTTATTGGGTGTCACCCATGCTAGCTACGCCACTGGTACAAGGTTCGCTTCACTAACTTATTGAATTCAAATATATGTAATCATAGGAAAAGCTCGTGACTTAATAATAACAGCTGCTCGGGGTCGAACTGCGAGGTTAAGCTACGCTTGCCTAGGTCAGTTTATGGATGGATGACCATATATTATATACCAAGTTTCCTCCATGACTCGGACTCCGGACTCGCTTGGCAAGTCTATTGGCCTAGCTCTATCCTGTCTCCTGCTTGATAAGGAGGGAAGTTGAAATTATTTATTTATTATATACTTTATTGTCTACCTCATACTAAGAACAGGACAAATATTTACAAAACCAAGTGTACAATGGACGGTCTTATCGCACAGGGCAATATTTTTTCCTACTCCTCCGCTGTTATTTTCTGATTAATTTCGTTGCGGGATCCACGACAGTTGAATCGTTTCTCCAGGACTTGTTGCCACTTTTGATTCTGACTCTCAGGAGTTGCAGTGGTACGGGATAATATAGCGAACTTATCC
Organism: Melanchra persicariae; assembly: GCA_947386135.1. Lineage (NCBI taxonomy): Eukaryota > Metazoa > Arthropoda > Insecta > Lepidoptera > Noctuidae > Melanchra > Melanchra persicariae. The sequence continues at coordinate 12,380,554 of OX376672.1, read as the reverse complement.
CCAAAACAAATATCAACTGCAACCCGGAAGTCTTTAAGTCAAGAGTGAATAGGTTACTTCTAGGCAAGCGTGCTCCATCGTTAACCACATCTTCACTTTCCATCACGCGAGATTGTGGTCATACGCAAGCCTATATTTTTTATAATAATGAAAAAAATACCAAAAACCTTTAAATTAAAAATAAAACAGTGGAAAATGATGATTTAAACTCAAACAGCACTTCACTTTTTATTTCTTCTAAGCAATAAAGCACCAATATTACACATTGCGCGCCGTTCCGGTCGATATTTCCATGTTACGGTGAGTAAATGATGTTCAGATAACGAATAAAAGACAGTATTCAATATTTGTAGACCGTTAAATTGGTTGTGATGGATGATAATAGCTTATGGACCAGTCTTTGCTATTGTATCAAGCCCATTCCATCAGTGGACCACAAGACACGTACGGCGATGCGCCACCGGTACATGGTGGACATCACACCCACACGCACAAAACGTTTTGGGAATACATTCATTGTGTGTACAGCTAAGGAGTGGAATTCCCTGCCAGAGTCTGTGTTTCCTGATAGCTACAACCCGGAAGTCTTTAAGTCAAGAGTGAATAGGTTACTTCTAGGCAAGCGTGCTCCATCCTCGACCACATCATTGCTTACCATCAGATGAGATAGTGGTCAAGCGCGTTCCTATCAACAATAATAAAAAAAAACAATGTTTTTTTGTAAACTCATCAATATCAAAAAATATTTTAGTAGTAATATTTTTTGAACACCAGTGTATATTATTCTTTATCTTTTCAGATGAAACTGCAGCCGAAAAAGTCGAAGAAGCCGAAGAAGACGGACCTTCTTCCTCCCCTACTGCCCAGCCAGGTAGTGTTACCGCCCATGCACCAACCCGGCCCGCCTTAGTATACGAAAATGAATCTTATTAGTTTGTACTTACTGTGCACATTCTTGTGAGCGACTGTGATCAAGGGTTTTGTGCGAAAATGAACGTTATTCGAATGTCGGTTATGTTCATATTCCTGTTAGTCGACGATGATGAAACGCTTTATTGGACAATTAATTTATTTGATTGCATTTTATGTGCACATTCCTGTTAGCGACTGTGACCAAGCGCTTTATTCGAAAATTAACCTTATTTGTGTAGAACTAATGTTCATAATATATTCCTATTAGTCCACTGTAATCAAGTACTTTATTCAAAGATTAACCTTATTTGAATAGTGTTAATGTTCATTTTCCTGTAAGTTATTGTGATTAAGCGCAACATACGAATATGAACATTAATTCAAAAACTTTATGGTTCATTTTCGCATGTAAAGCTTATGTACTTAGCTTATTATCGATGCGACTGAAAATCAGTATTTTTCGCGGAAAAATGTTTCCATAATCATACTGTGATGAATATTTTAAGTATTAAATAAATAAATTATGAAATTGTATAAAAAAAATATTTTTAATCAAATTCAATTGCTTTTTTGTTAGTTCATGATTCACGATTCAAAGCATTTATTTCAAATAAACCATTTACAGGCACTTTTGAATTGTCAAGGTCGGTCAGTCAAAAACATTTAAGTACACATTCGAAAGCATTATAAATCTCTATAGAGAAGAACGTGCAAGAAACTCCACGGACACTCCTTTAAACCATGGTTTGTATTACAAAAATCTTAATTAATAGTAGTTTATGCAACGACCATATAAAAAGGGTTATTAAAACACGAGTGTGGGTTTATCACACGAGGCGTAGCCGAGTGTGATAATAGCATCACACGAGTGTTTTAATACCTAATTATATGCCGTTGCATACACTATTTTATCTTCACTCATACAGTTGAAATAAAATAATTGGAAAAATAGTTAATTCCAATATGGCGGATATTCTCATTGCGTATTCGAATGACTGCGCAGCGCGCTCAAACATAGACAAAGATAAAAGCTGGCTCATTGACTTAAGTCAATGAGCCCGCGCCAAAAATTAAAAAGAAAAAGTGTGCTATAAAAATTAAAAAGTTATTTTATGATGCAGTTGTTTAAAATTCGAAGGAAAATGTTGAACTGTAATAGTTTTTTTTTTTAATTTTACCTATCCACGAAAAAAAAGTATGTGTTTATGCATTCGTTTTTGAACTCATATTTGGAACATTACGTTGTGAGTGTAGATAAATTATATTTGTTGCTTCTTTATGTGATGTCCTCACATAAAGAAGCAACAAAGATAATTTAATTAAGATTTTAATAAAAAGAAACCATATAAAAATATTGAAAATATGAAAAGTATTGCAAAAAAACATAATATGCTGGAAGAAATGGAATGCATGGTTCCTTGCAGGGGTAAAGCGCTGTTAGTACATTTCGTAAAATTAAGTTCTCTAACTAAGTCTCCCTTTTTCGAATATCGATCTGTCAGTGAGCTGTATCCCATGAACCGTAAAATCCATGTTTTTTATTGACCGACCTTGACAACTCAAAAGTAAGTAGTATATTTTGAAATGTTTTGAATCTGAAATCAACTGAAATGTTATTTTTAAATCGGACGGAAAAAGCACTAAATAGGTCAAAAAGATCAAATTGGCCACAATAGATTGTGACTGAATTTTATACTTTAATTTTAATAAGTTAGTATTAATTAAGACTAATCAAATAATTTGTGTATAACAAAAGACTTATTTTAATGTACTCGTAGATCAAAAAACGTATCACCCGTCAATTTATTCAAATCAATGAAATATATATTTTTTATATCAATTATTCTGATTGCACATCAAATTAACCAGAGGCAAGTGGCTTGGTGCCATATCGTTTAATGACTTGCCTAGTCAAGTAGCAGAACATAGCGCATAGGGAGCTTAGGGCACCCCGACACGGATAGGTTACGGTCGAATGGCATGACGTGAATGGAATAACGTGAATGTCATGACGTGAATGGCATGACGTGAATGGAATAACGTGAATGGAATAACGTGAATGTCATGACGTGAATGGCATGACGTGAATGGCATGACGTGAATGGCATGACGTGAATGGCATGACGTGAATGGCATGACGTGAATGGCATGACGTGAATGGCATGACGTGAATGGCATGACGTGAATGACATAACGTGAATTGCATAACGTGAATTGCATAACGTGAATGGCATGAAGTGAATGGCATGGCGTGAATGACATAACGTGAATTGCATAACGTGAATTGCATAACGTGAATGGCATGAAGTGAATGGCATGGCGTGAATGACATAACGTGAATTGCATAACGTGAATGTCATGACGTGAATGGCATGACGTGAATGGCATGACGTGAATGGCATGACGTGAATGGCATGACGTGAATGACATAACGTGAATTGCATAACGTGAATTGCATGACGTGAATGGCATGACGTGAATGGCATGGCGTGAATGGCATGGCGTGAGTAGACAGACCGTCGATGCGTATACTGTAATTGTTGCTAAAATAATAATATTTCGAAGTACCTAAGTATTGTGCTGTGCAATCAGTATGTTTGATTAGGACTGGGAATGTTTTTATAAAAAAAAGGAAGATTTTTTTGATTTACAGTTAAATATAATAGCCATAATAAAATGATTTTAATTAATTGAATATAATGTCGTTTGATTTGCCATCTTACTTTTTACTGAAGTTTATATTTCTTTATGAATGTTCGAGCTTAACTCCGTCACGTATGAAGGCGGATTGGCAAAATTCTGTTTTATTCGAAATAAGTTTATTCCGAAATGGTCCCGTTTCAATTTCGTAAAGATCTGATAGGCCACTATAAAGTGAAAAATAAGACATTATAACACGTTCACCGCCAGTATATATATACAAAGTGTCAGTCAATGTCAGAAATGTAGGTAAGCTCGCGGATTAAGCTACTAATTAGGGTAATAATACCCAACGACGGTGGCAAGTAATAACAGCCGCACAGGTTGATGTTTAAAGTGAAGCAATGCTTGCCGAGGTCGCACCGTGGATGGGTGAAGGCCAGTACCGTATAGAGATATCCATATAAATCTCCATTGAAAAGGGTGGATCCTCCGACCAGACGGGTGTTGTGTCCGGTGGGCAACTGCCCGATAGTTGATATTCGGGCTGTTTTACAGACGCAAGCACATCAAGCTAAAACAATCTATCAAACTTTAATAGATTTTCAACTTAGGATGAAGGATGGTTGGGAATATTTGACAGTTTCGGGTAGCTTGATGTGCCAAAATGTTCAAATCGCACAGAAAACTCTGATACCTCAGCGATGCAGGATTTCGTTCAGTAGTTCGCTGGTGGCGTGATAGATGGCGCTGCGTTTATTTTTGTTGCGGTACAAATGCTTCGTTAGTTTTTAACCGACTTCCCAAAAAGGAGAAGGTTCTCAATTTTTTTTTTTTTTTTGTGTTTGTTACTTCATATCTCCGTCATTTATGAACCGATTTGAAAAAATCTTATTTTATGTGAAAGGATATACTTCTCGATCGGTCCCATTTAAATTTTATCCAAATCGGTTCAGCAATTTGGTTTTTAAATCCAAATAGCTGGAAAAAATATGTGGAAAAATAATACGAAATTGCATATTTTTGCTTTCCTGTGACTTTTCAGTGGTGTTTTTAGGTGTGGGGTACCGTACCACTAAAAAGTAAAAAATAAGACTTCCAAAAAAAACACTACAAAGTACAAAATAACTTTAATTTCGGAAGTCGGTGTCAAATAACGAAGAAGCAACCAAAAACACCGACTTCCGAAATTAAAGTTATTTTGTACTTTGTAGTGTTTTTTTTGGAAGTCGGTTTTTTTTTGTGAAAAAGTTTTTCTGTTGGCGGTATTGATGGCGCTACAAGCGTGTTACTCATTTACTTGGTTGTGGGAATCAGATCGGCATGCAGTCGCTTCATGCAGGGCTGGGCAGTATTTGAATTACTTGTAATTAAAATACATAAGTAATTGAAATATAAATACATAGTTGGTGTTTTGTATTTCAATTAGGTACCTACCTACTTCTTAAAAATGTAATTTGTAATTAGTATTTCAGATACCTGACGCTGAGGTATTTTGTAGTTAGTATTTCAAATACTAACTACAAAATACAAATAGGTACTAATTCCCTGCCGGAGTCTGTGTTTCCTGATAGCTACAACCTGGGAGTCTTTAAGTCAAGAGTGAATAGGTTACTTCTAGGCAAGCGTGCTCCATCTTGGACCACATCGTCGCTTACCATCAGGTGAGATAGTGGTCAAGCGCGTGCCTATCAATTAAAAAAAAAAAAACATGGCTTCAAAATACGTTTGAACATAAATACATTTAGCAAACTTATTAATGGGTGCGTTCTGCAGAAAACAGCGCTCGATAGCTTTCATAAGCAAAAAGGGCTATGCTATAACCTAAACGACATAAAAGTATTTTCACACCACCTGATCGAAAACGTCAAATTATATGTCATGCTAACTTAACCTAAAGTGAGTCATTTTTGGCCGGTGGCACTGCCGGGCAATAATATTGTACTGGATTTCATTATAACCCGCTGGTCAATAATGTGATTTAAATTTGGAACCTCATCTGTCTGCTCAATTGGCGGTATTAGGTACTCACAACGCCTTCTGTCTCTGTCTCTCTCTTTCTGTTCCAGAAAGAAGAAAGATATTCTCGATACTCTTACTACTTAGGGATGATATTCTCGAATTTCTACAAAATCATAAGGATTGACCAGGGTCCAGGATTGAAGGCAATATTATAAGAATAATTGGTTATGTACGGATTATTGTATAAAAGGATAAGAATTACACTTAAAACCCATTTATAGTCGATTTATAAATTTAAAAACTATTTTCTCGAGCATCTCCTATGACGTTCTAAATTCAAATTGCATACAGCCAAGCGTCCGAACCCATTCTACCAGCTGATATAAAGCTCTGTATAAAGCTTTGTGTACACATAAATTGTATTAGGTTGCTAACATTAGGCCTGCACATATTTACTTACCCACAGAGAAGTAAAAAAAAAAAACGAAAATCGAGTTGGTCGTGGCCGCTATGTGGTAGGCATTCCGAGTGGAACGCAAAAAAGGCGCGGATATTGCAAATCCGTATGGTATTAAAACTAACTTTTTTTAAGTAGGTACCTATACAGTATAGTTCTAAATACATATCTCTACTTAGTGTTTGTAAATTTAAAATATTTCGTTTTTCGTATTATGGCTTCTTATTTTCTCACAGGAGGTGTGAAAAGTAGAGTATCCTCCTCGGGGATAAAGGTGTCTTTGCCTTGGGCTAGCTTGAATCCCTCGCTGCATTCAGGATTCTTGTATTAACTCCCTCGCTTCGCTCGTGAGTTAAACTCTAAACTCCCTCGCTACGCTCGGGAGTTAACTATCGAATCCTTCTGGTGCTCAGCTGCATCCGGTCAGACTGGAAGCCGACCCCCTATGGGTAAGGTAACAAGCGGGTAAGTATATTGATTGTCTTTTGTTGTTCTTGATCATCGATTTAGGTATTAAAGTATTATTGAAATCCTCTTATCACTGAAGTTTGCCATAAATACGTCGTTTAGACAGTGTCATGTCTCCGTTATCTGTAGTGTTCAGATAACATATCCCCCACGTATTTTGAATGAAGATTATCCACGTGCAAAATCATCATGACATATGTTATGTACCACTTGGTATTTCAAATGTATGTTTGTTTGTCGCTGTTTTCTTTAAAATCCATCCAAAGGTTGTATTTACAAGATCGCTTTTAGCGATAAGGCCGTCCATTGTGTCACCCTATGTATGGTGTACACTGTACATAATAAAGCCCATGTATTATATTCTGCGTCTCTCCCTAGTTACTCACAAAATTAATTTAAAAAAAATCGAGTCATTTATTCAAATTATTAGGCTGAGTGCCAGCACTTTTTGAACGTCAAAAATCTACAAAAGACAGTCTCCCTAAACGGCCGCCCGTGACGTCACCACTTGGGAAGAAAAAGTGGCGCAACAAACTCCCCAGCAACTCAGTGCGTGTCGGGCACGCTCAGTGTAGGGTTCCGTATTTAAAGCCATGACAAAAAAAAAAAGAAACCGACTTCCAAAAAAACTACAAAGTTCAAAATAACTTTAATTTCGGAAGTCGGTGTTTTCGGTTGCTTCTTCGTTATTTGACACCGACTTCCGAAATTAAAGTTATTTTGAACTTTGTAGTTTTTTTGGAAGTCGGTTTCTTTTTTTTTTGTGAAAAAGTTTTTTATTTTTCACTTTTTAGTGGTACCCCACACCTAACAACACCACTGGAAAGTCACAGGAAAGCAAAAATATGCAATTTCGTATACATGGATGATTTTTCTACATATTTTTTCCAGCTATTTGGATTTAATAACCAAACTACTGATCCGATTTTGATAAAATTTCAATGGGACCATTTGGGAAGTATACCCTTTCCAACAAAAAAAGAATTTTTCAATTCGGTTGGCAAGCGACAGAGTTATGCCCGAACAAACATAAAAAAAAAAAAAAAAAAAAAAACTCTCCTCCTTTTTTAGAAGTCGGTTAAAAATAGCAAATTTTACTATGACATTACAACGTTATAAATACCATTTTCTATTACTACGAAATTTTTCCCCAAAATCAGTATAAGTTGTTCGACTATTCCTCATTAACTTGTAAAGCCTACTTAGCTCTGATAGTTTTCCTTTTATATTCTACTGCCATGTTTTTTTTCACGTCTCCAAAAACAAACGTTTAACTAGCAGAGGGAAAAATTAACACTTAAAAGCTTAATATTTCGCAAACGGATCCTTGGATAGAAAAATGGTTTTCGCTACTGTATGTACTTACGTCACTTTATTTTATTTTTATTCACATTTAAATAAAGACGGATGAGGCTTAGAGTACCTACTAGGATTCCATTAGTTAGGTACATCATCTACTGGCTGTTTTAAAGATGTACAAATGACAGCCGGAACCAACGGCTTAGGCTGCTGTTCCACTGAGGCGGAGTGGAGCCGCCAATGCTGTTTCCTTTGAAGCGGAGTGGAGAAGAGATGTGGATTTCATTCCATGTGATTGGTGAATCGCGGCACAGCTCGTCTCCGCTCCGTCTCAGTGGAACCGCAGCCTTAACGTGCGCACCGAGGCACGCAGGAGTCTCGGTATGATGGTCACCCATCGACAGACCGGCCTCGGTAAGCGTTGCTTAACATTAAGAACGACCCGCGTGGCTGACCCTAACTCTGAAAAACTTAAGGAATTAATTTGAGAATGAAGAGAATTCAGGGGCTTTGCTAGTTAGTGTTTCTTGTCGTGAATGTGACAAGATCATCTCGATAAGATTTCATTCTCCTTGTGATAGCGAGCTATCTCTATAAATAGTTACATTTTCTATTTACTTCAAAAATAAGAAGTGTTGTGCGAGTGACCGGTTCACAGGTTTGTACCTACTATTATAAAATCCTTTACCACAACTCTGTTCCCGCTCATCCCACAAAAGACATAGACAGGCCCTAGACAATTTGCGATTAAATTAGAATGCGACTGTCGAAATGCCAAAAAGTAGGAATTAGATCACGTGACATTTTGATAGCATCGGTTAATTCCATACATTTTTGACGTGTTGACAATCGCCTTCGCCACGCTACCGTCTCACTTCTCTCACGATACCCCCTAGCAAGACATATTAGATTTCCTGGCTTCTGGCTACCCGTAATGACAAAGCCAAAGATCCACAAATGACAGCCGGGACCAACGGCTTAACGTGCGCACCGAGGCGCGTAGGAGTCTCGCTGTGTTAAGGCACTATGATCCGAAAGAGACCGTCCTCACTAGTTTTTCGAATCCATGGGAAACATGAAAACAGTGTTGAAACATTCGGAAAAACGATATATCTTATTTAAGGATCTGGCGGACCGCCAATCGCTTTTAGTAACACGATTAGATTAACTTTGCTGGATAGAAATAAATCCCAACGTTATTGTAATGTTTAATCAATGTCATAGCTACAAAACACGTTGTTTCACAACGTTTTTTTCTTATTTTTTATTTAAAAGACAATTTCGCGTGAGTTTTATGTTATACCTACCAAATGTGCGACTGAAGTAGGCTCACACTCACGTCACGTGGTTGGATGGATTCAAAAATCTAGTAACTCTTGGATCATAGCGCCTTAAGATGATCACTCATCTACGGACCTTCATCAGCAAGCATGCTTAACCTTCAAATAGACGAGCGCAGCTGTTATTATTTTGCTACGAGCTCCTTCAGATCTATTGTAATTTATTCCTCAAAATTTTCTCTTGCAGCATAATAAAAGATAGTATGAAGATCCTGCCGCTAATATTCCTGTTAGTAAAATGCATCGCGGGTCTGCCACGAGTGGACCCCTTGGTGGAAACGTCACAAGGCTTGATCAGAGGACTTCAAAGCAAGGATGGTGACTACGCCATGTTTCTAGGAGTGCCCTATGCTATAGTGGATGAAAGCAATCCGTTTTCGGTGAGTGGATATCCTCTACCCTATATCTTCAGCCGCCATAATAGCAGACACAATAGTAAAACAATGGCGCATCCACTGCAGGAGTCGTCGTTACAGTTAAGAGACTGTGATATTTTCTTCATCTATATTCTGTAACTTCTACGGTGTACATAATAAGGAGTACAATCCATAATTTGTATCTAACTATCGTTTTTGGTATCGATAGTCGCAAGCACGACTGCTGAGCGTAGGGTCATGGATTCGAATCACAGGTCAGGCTAAGTGTCATAGGGTTTTTTGGCTTTAGAAATTTCTCTGTGACAGCCCGGAGTTTGTATAGAGTTAAGTGCAAACCCGTCACAAATTTAAAACAGACCGTGCATCTGTGCTTGCACACATATTTGTGTACTGTAATATGTCCTGCGCCAATGGCTAGTCTACATTGAGATAACCGTTATAGTATATTATTATTAATTTAGAACTTCAACAAAATGTGTACCTTCTACCTACAGTGTTTCTTTTCACGATTACTCTCGATTTCCAACCCTTTAACCTTAACATCATGCCTTTATCTCCATAGAGGCATGATGTACTAACTTATTCCCATCATCTTCCAGGCCGCAACCCCTCACCCGGGCTTCAACCACACCTTCGAAGCGTTCCACGACAACGTAGTCTGTCCGCAGTACAACAACAACGCCGCCATGGGCAGCATACAATGCTTGCAAGTCAACATCTACGTTCCAAACTCAGCCAACTCTCTCCATACATTGCCAGTAATGGTTTTCTTACATGGCGGTTCTTTCATACGCGGTCATAAATCCGAACTGGACTTATCACCGAAGTTTTTGATCAGACATGAAGTTATAATAGTTACTTTTAACTATAGACTTGGTCTTTATGGTTTTATGTGTGTCAGTGAACCAAGTTTCAACAACCAAGCTTTAAAAGACCAAGTGTTAGCTCTGGCATGGATTAAGGACAACATAGCTGCGTTTGGTGGTGACGTCAACAGAGTGACTGCTTTCGGGCAATCGGCCGGAGCAATGTCCTTAGATATACAACTGTTAGGTACAGAGGGGTTGGTCAATCGAGCGATTATGCAAAGTGGATCGGCTTTATCTACATGGTTGGTTATTGAAACGGACGATAGTATACCTTTGAATATTGCAGACAAACTTGGTTACGATGGAGACGATTTGAAAGCAGCTATCAAATTTATATCTAGTCAAGATCCTTTAGATGTTATCGAAACTGCCAATGAAATCATGCTCCTTGGGCACAAACATCCATATACCCGTCCTTGTGTGGAAACTGTGGGAGAAGATGCAATCTTAAAAGATTATCCGATGAATTTGGATCCCAAAGTCAAAGGCCTGGACATAATGATAGGACACACTAACAAAGAAGCTAAGTTTATGTACGCGGACGATTCTGACAAAGACTTTTACAGAAATTACAAGTTCGAAGAAGAATTAGCGTTTGTTTTCGAGAATGTTTTCCCAGATTCGGATACAGTTAGACATTTTTATGCTGGAGATAAAGTCATGAACGAAGATTTACAGAGTGTTATCCTGGATTACGCATCAGATTTAGCTTTTAACTATCCAGCGGAAAGATCAGTTGAAAGGTATATAAAGGCTGGAGCCAATAGAGTGTATAGATACATGTTTTCGTACGAAGGAGGTCGCAACAGGGCGAGGTTGTCGAGGAACTTCACGTCGAGTGGAGCGTCGCATGGGGATGATACGGCTTACCTGTTTGACATGTCAATGTTTAGAGAGACGCCCCCGAGTGAGGAAGATCAGAAGATCATCGATGCATTGACTACGATGTGGACTAATTTTGCTAAATATGGGTAAGTGACTGTTTTAACCGTTGTTGTATCTGGTGACGCGTGTCAATCGTATCCACCAACGCTCAAACGCAGACTGTCTAAGCAGCAAACAACATTCAGTGAAGGAAGGAAAGAGATAGTAATAGTTCTAACAAAATACAACTGAGGGCATTTCGACTTAAAAGTAAGCGCTATCTAGGTACATAACCTTGTGGCGAGAATTTATCATTTTTAGGGTTCCAAACCTCAGTCGGCAAAAACGGATCCCTGTATTGTCATTCTGTCAAGACCCTTTTTCTCAGGAACCCGTGGAGAAATCAAGCTAAAATTAATATAATATAAAATACTCAAGTCTGCTACCTCTTGGAGCAGTGAAAACATGAAACTTTTAAGTCAACGCAATCTAAAGTTTTGACGCTCGCAAGGGAAAAAAATAGGGTACCTACTTACTTCCCGTTGACCATGAAATTTTGAAGACACTGCGCCAAGCAGTGGTTGAGCGATCGGCTTCTGCGCTGCGTATCGCGGGTTCGATTCCTGCACGGAACAAATATTTGTATGGCCTACAGATAGTTGTTTTGTATGTTTGTAAAGGCACCCACGAAACAGGAGAAATTCCTGGGGCAAAGTTTAAAAAAAGAAGCAGGAAAAGTCTGAAAATTGGGAACTTCTAGCTTTACCGATCATTAAAAAATAAATATCATGCCAAAGTAATGAGAATGGAATGCTTTCATAGTTTATAAATTTTCTATAGAAAGTTAGACCTAGGTCGAAATACTCGAAAAAATCAAGACTCGATCGGAACCCTCGGTACGCGAGTCAAGTTCGTAAATCATCCGGTTTTTTTTTAGTAAAAGTAAGTAAAGTCTTATTATTTTTCAGAGACCCAACGCCTTCAACAAACGAAGTGACCCCAGTGACGTGGAGGCCAGCTGATCAGTCGCGGCCATATTTGAACATAGACAAACAAATAACTCTAGAGAGCAGAGTGTTTCACGACAGAATGGCATTTTGGGAACTGTATTATAAATTGCATGGTCATAAAATGAAAGGTTACAAAATTACTAATTGATCTGAATTAAATGTTTTAGGTTGCTAAGTGTTTTTGTTGTTATTGTTTGTCTTTACTCAGCACTAGCTTCTGCCTGCGGCTTGGCGCGCGTGAGTGTCGGAAATTATCCTAAGGGAACATGTTCCCAAGATAAAAAAGTAAGCCAAGCGCTATTCCAGACTATAATCTATCTCTGTGCCAAAGGGGATTCATAGAAATAGCTTTTAGAGGACGTGCGGCACATTTGGAATAGTTTTCGTTTTTCGGTAAATATGCGACGTGACAGAATTGGGGGTTGGAGTTTAAAGTTGTTCATAATGATGGGAAGTGCCCTATTACGTTTTCTGTTACACGTTGTATAAATAGGATACTTACGTTTTTTATCCTGTGTTTCCATGGGACAAATTTCGAATTTCACGCGGGCAAAGCCGCTGGATGAAGCTAGTTAATAATTCAAAAATAATAGGTAGCCATAATTATGAAATTTTGTATTCCAAATTCAAACTCTCGGTATTCCAAATTAGCAACATGGTATCCTAAATAGAATTTCACGTAAAATAACTTCCAGAAATAGGTACCTATTAAAAAAACAAAACAACATCATTAACTAACAACGTAGGTAGGTAATTCAATAGTTGACTCAATTTCAATAAAAAAAATCACATCCAATAATTAGTTTCTTGAGAACATTTATAATTATAAACCTTAAGTGGAATCTTCGTGTGGAAGTTTCTAGGTCATAGGTAATAATTATAATAAGTTCGTTGGTCATGCGACTATAACTATTTAGGTACCTACGGTGAAAAACCATTAAGTATCACATTCTTTACATCTATAGAAGTATATCCGCGAATTACCAGCAAGATTCCAAATATGCTGCATTCTCTCTACTCCGGAATCAACTCTGAAATAATTTAAATCCTATTGATTGTAAAACCCGTTTGAAATGAATCACCATTTAGGTATTTTAACATAGGCAGTATGTTTCCTTTTTAACCGACTTCAAAAAAGGAGGAGGTTCTCAAGTCGGTTGTATTTTTTTTTTTTTTTTTTATATATTTTTATTTTTTTTTTATGTTTGTTACCTCAGAACTCCGTCGTTCATGAACCGATTTTCAAAATTTTTTTTTCCCCTTTCTTGATATGCTTCCTGATAGGTCCCATTTTTTTCAAAATCCAGTTCTGATGATGGAATCTATGAGAAATCGAGGGAACTCCTCAAATGTTATAGGCAACCATATAGTTATTTTGGTATTTTCATCGAGAACTTAAGCATCTACAGTCAAAAAGTAACATTTGATGAAGTGGAACTGGTGGAGAAGACCAGAAACCAGTGGCCAACGGAACTTGACACTCGCATAAATATCACAATGCAACTATGACAATGCAAATAAACAAATGATTCTGAATAGTTATGTTGAGAATGGTATCATCGAACTGATCTGATGATGATGGAGCTGGATGGTAGGCACCGGAACTGCGTAATTAATCAATGTATCCCAGCCGTGTTTGGGCTTATTAGAATTGTCATGAGATGCACTTTGGCTATTATGAGGTACTATCAGACTGTTCTGATGATGGAACCGGAAGGTAGAAGGTAGGCATGGGAACTTCATAATAAAACAATTTGAAATAGACACATCGATAGTAGGTATTTTATGCGGCGTATCATCCCTTCACGGGAATAAAACGTTTAAAAAAAAAACAGTATACAATATTTACGACATGGTACCTTTTTCATAAGAATATTCAATGTAGGAACGATATTAACTTCGTTGCCTTCATTTTAATAAAAAAAACACTAACCGGCAAGAAATAAAAAAAAAATACAAAAAAAAACCGCCTTCAAAAAAAACAAACAAAAACCGTTCCCACTAAAAAGTTGAAAATAAATATTTGAATTGCTTTAAAGAAACATAATTTAAAAGTAAACTTATTTGACATTAATATTTTGAAAATATTTAAAATTTATTACTTCTTTTTGGAGTCGGTGCCAGCCAAAGCAAGGAAATACGAATAGGCAATAATTCCTAGAAAAACTACCTCTAACTTAACTATAAAACTACCAAGATACCAATTGCATACACATATTAATTACTAGCTGTGCCCGCGACTTCGTTCGCGCTTGTTTTCGTATTTAGGAAGATATTAAGTACACAAACTCACTAAATGTATATAGGTACTCATCGTGATTATGACATGACTTACAAAATTACGAAGAACGAACGAATATTAACACTTAAAACATTTCTTTGTAAACAATATTACTTGTTATGTGATATTCATCAGTACGTATACACAGGCTTTGCGCGCTGCTTACATGCGACAAAGCGACATACAGCCTGACCGTGCGAGATACAGGACTACCGCAGATCCAAACCAACACGACTAATAGTTTGTCCCTGAGCTTGATTAATGGTTATGCCGAAACTATCAGAAGATAAGTCTCCGCAAAGGACATTGGAGTATACGGTGGAGGTCTGCCCTGCTTGGGCGGAGCATCACCGTGTCCTCGTCGAGGCGATCGGCTGCGGCGTCCTGGTTTACTCCATGGTCCGGAGAAGAATATAAGAATGAATGACAGCACGATTTGATAGTTATTCCTAGTTCGGGACCAATCGTAAGTCCGTAGGTGATACGGAGTAGAAAACGCCAAACACTAAGGCCGAAACTACAGACTTCGGGCTTAAGAGAGTAGACCCCCTCAGCCGCCGCAACAGAAAAAGACAACCCGGGCGTTGCGTCGGGAGTCGCAAGGCAATTCCCAGCCACCCTAAGCGCGGGCCCGCAGATGGCGAGCGTAGGTTGGCTCACTGTCCGAACGGAGCGGAATTTGTTCGAAAAGTCACCACGGCCCTGGAACGTTAAAGGCATAAGGAGGAATACGGACGTGTTTTAGTCAGTAAGAGTTTGACACTCTCTTCCGCTCCACGCAGAGCAGAAGAAGTCATTTGATGTTTTCCTATCCATAAAAAAACCCACAACGGATAGAGTAGAGTAGAGACTCCGTTGTCCTGGCTAAGTTTGCAAGCCTAGCTCCGCCCAAATGTACAAAAGCCACCAGTGTGCTTCACAGGTTGAGCGGAGAGACGACCGATAATACTCAACCCGCAAGGGAGTGATAATCTGAGATAAAAGTCAGCTCAATCACTTAGCACTCACAAACCTATATTTACCACCTGTATATGTACATTATGGATTGCAATATTTGCAATAAACGATTTGATTTGAAACCTGCACCTCACCGTTCCGAGGATTTTTTCACGTTGGAAAGTCATGGCCAGGATGACGTAGCCGGCGTCGAAACAACCTCCGCAAATTGGGGTGTCTGTAGTGCATAAGTTAAAAAATTTAAGGGCAATGATCCGTAATAATAATCCCTATCATTACGGAGGTAATTTTTACTTAAGCTGAGAAGTCAATTAGTTAGTCACGTTTATAGACTTGTCATTGCCATTTTTCACTTTTTTCACCATTTTGTTGTCATGAAGTTCAGTTGTTCTCTGGCAAATTCATGCACGAAACTGTGTGAAAGAAAGAAAGAAGGAGGAGCGGGTACGGGTCCAGCACTACCATCTCGAAACCTATCTTGGCGAGTTCTTCTGTGGCGTCATTGCCCAGGGATCCACAGTTCCCCTTGAAGCTCTGCAGTGTGAAACCCGCTACTGGTAATTTCTGGCCCTAGGCTGGTCACGACGAATCACCAGCTGACTGGGAATTGAACAGTTTTGTTTCAAAATTAACAGAAAATAATTAGGAATGAGGGAGATCCTGGGAAAGAAATTCAAGAGGTGAAAGTCTTGAGCATCGAAGCCGAGTTTTTAGCCTTTCGGTTTTCTATCGGTTGCATTTTGGGGAGTGTGCGACGGAATTGCATAGTTTAATTCCGCCAAGCTCGTTCCATCATCGGACCACAAGACGTACGGCGGTACGCCATCGGTACACGATGGACCTCACACCCACATGAACAAAACGTTTTGGAAACACATGGCGTGGAATTCCCTGACTGAGTCCGTGTTTCTGGATAGTTACAGCCTGGGAGTCTTATCAAGAGTGAAGTTACTTATAGGCAAGCGTGCTCCATCTTCGATCACATCATCGTTTGCCATCAGGTGAGATAGTGGTCAAACGCGTTCCTATCAAAAGTAAAAAAAAATGAAAACAAAGTCAGTGGAGCTATTTTATTTTTGCATCAAATGCGTAACGCCTGGTAAGTATCAAAAGAATCTTTAACTAAAAAATACTTTTTGGTGTAATTCTCGTGCTGTTGATGGTAAGTACAGTTTCGCTCAACAGATGGCATTGCAAGTGTCATTAAAGATACTTACCCCTACTTACTATGCATGTAGATAATAAGTTGATTTCTTCTAGATTGCCATAATCCTATCAGGTTTATGTGAATGTTTTCTACATTAGTTTTGTATTTTTATCGCGATGCAAACGAAACATAATACATTTAAACAAAAAATAGGCTCTGCTTGTCTTTCTAAAGAGATATGCAAAATACAGCAATAACATATTATTAATATTTGAAAATATTAGGTTTGGTAGGAATAAAAAAATAAGGAAATAAATAAGATAAAAATAATTCAAAAATAATTACAAAATTTGTGGGATTTGAACCCAAACCTAGTCTTTCGAGAAGCAGGCTTTAAACCCAACGGACTATGAGATCTGTTGACAATTGATTAAAATAGCCGATAGCTTAGCTCCCTGAAAGGGTTCCACATCAGATGCTCTAGACCTTCATTTTTTTTATGTCGACAGACAGTACTCATCATGTTGACCAACTATTCCAAAAGCGGTATATTAATATCTCTTATAGATTAGCTGGGCTGCTAAGGTTCCACGTCTTGTATTCAGATCTTCAAAATAAATTGTAGCCTATATGTTGGCGAGGACTAATAGCTATACAACAAAAAAAGTTTCATTAAAATCCGTCCAGTGGTTTTTGCGTGAAAGACGAACAACAGACAGACAGACAGACAGACAAAAAAATAAAAAAAAATATTTTTGGCTTCTACTGTTTGTATAAAGCACCCCTGGAGTATTTTTTTTAGTTTATATTCAATGTACAGAATTGACCTCTTCTACAGTTTTATTATATGTATAGAAAAGACGAATACGGACTAGACTAAATTCGAAAAAATTTAAACAATATGCACAATAATTTCTTTTAAACGAAAAAAATATACTTATAAAAAAATTCCAGCCAATACTCAATACTTTATTTGCATTCCACAATGTATACTTAGGTGGTAAGTTAAAAATAAAAAAAAATGTGATCATTATGGACCCTGTCGGGCCACTTTTGCCACTTTTTAAGTAAGTACTTTGACATTTTTAGCATTGTCTTTATGCATCTGTTTTTTAAATTTTGTCATTGTGGATCAAAAAACAATGGATCCCGTGCCATTGTTTTTTGATCCACAATGACAAAATTTTAATTAAATATAACTAGATACTTATCAAGTTCCAACAATCTGCTGGCACCGGCTCCAAAAAGCAGTAATAAATTTTAAATATTTGCAAAATATTAATGTCAAATAAGTTTACTTTTAAATTATGTTTCTTTAAAGCAATTCAAATATTTATTTTCAACTTTTTAGTGGGAACGGTTTTTGTTTGGTTTTTTTGAAGGCGGTTTTTTTTTTTGTAAAAATATTTTTTATTCTCTTCTTCTAAAATCATCTTTCATTACATTTGTGCCATGTGTATGGAGAACAGACTTTCTCCATGAAAATCCTGAGGATCCATAGAGGTTTTAAATAAAATACAAGATTTGACAGATTATTTTTTTATTTGTTATTAATTAGTTATCAGTTATCAGTAGATTTTTGAATTTATGAGAATGGCTAAAACAATATAGTTTTAAAACAATTCAATAATAAAAAAAGATTTTATAAGAAATAATATCGCGAGAAAAAGTATGCAAGGTGACTTTTTATTGAAGGAAATATTTCAGGAGGTGGTACTTTCAACCCCAGAAATATGGCCCATGAATTACTACCCTGCACACTGAGATGGTGACTAACCGCAAAGTGATGATTAATATAAAAAAATCTAATTAAATTATCTAGCGAAACTACATATAGGTATACTTACAACTTATAGCTATAATAAATCGTTTATTCCAAGTTCATTGCTAGGTCTGATTATGTTTTATTGCAAGGTTCGCGTTTGATATCACGATGGAGCACGCTTGCCTAGAAGTAACCTATTATAAGCTAAGCGTTTACATGTTGCGACGGATCCAGTTCAAGTAGGAAGTCACTCTTGAGTAGCCGGTCGCGAAGCCTGTCTGACAGCCGAAAGGAGACTGAATTGATGTCACGCCGATCTGAAATACAGGAGTTTCAAATAAGTCAACCATGATTGCGAGAGTGAACAACTTGAACAAGCTCAGGGAGCGAACTAACTTCCCGTCCTTCGGTTAGTTTTTGAGGTGGCATTTTCATGCAGTGGCCAACCATGCAGTGGCCAACCATGCAGTGCCCAACCATGCAGTGGCCAACCATGCAGTGGCCAACCATGCAGTGGCCAACCATGCAGTGGCCAACCGTGCAGTGGCCAACCATGAAATGGTCGACCACTTCATGAAATGGTCAATTTTAAGATATGGATACGTGTTGGGTACACGTATCCATATCTTTTAAAGCAACAAGTAATTTTAAGTTAAGTAATTTCAGGTTTAGACCCAACCAGTACAAATTTTCTTTGTCATTAGTGATGCTTTAACCTAGGTACTGAATTTTATACTTAACTTATCCAATTAATGAAACAAGTCAGCTTACGTGTCTGACTTAGCATGTAGAGACCAAGACAAGACCAATTCAAAATTGTAGTGACTTTAACGAAAGCATGGAAGCGATTGTTTTTATTTATTATTGAACAGGAAGTTGAAACTATCACTTTATTAATTTATTCGTCGACAGACTAGACTACAGTGATCCCTTAAGAGGTTTTCAGTTAATGCAACTGTAACTGATATGTACTTTACTTACCAGTAAAGCTGAACCGTTGTAAAAGTTTGAAGTAAGGTTATAATAGTCTTCAACGACCAGCGGGCCACCGAGGTCTCCACCACACGTGCCCCAACCGTTGTCCCCTTTCGTGCAGATCAAGTTATCGTAGTTATAAGGCCTTTGGGGCAGGTTGTACCAGCAGTCGTACCAAGTACTACCACTGACTGGGACGTTCACGGCATTTTGCACCGTATCGGGACCGACCGAAGACCCTGAAAAACCAAAAAAATAAATATCACCTGCCTAGCCTTTTGCCATATACGTGGTGTGGCCTGTTTCTATTCCAGATGCAGCGGATCTTTTATAAAGCGACTGCTTATCTGACCCCGTTACTTGGTAAAACTAATTGTCTTACCGAGTAACACCTTCCGGGCTTATAGTACTGCCCATAACGATTGTCAAATAGAGAAAAGCTCGTTTTGTTTGACGAACAATACCAAAGTAAAGGACATTTAAGTAGGCTGCATAAAGCATTCAACCTGCCAGGTAATCACGTAATATACTCGTAATTGACCCACACCGGCACCGTCCTCACATTCACAATCCGTCATTTGAGCAACATGTAGATAAGTGTCTGAGATGGTCTTTTGAGGGAAAATCCACACAGATTTGATTGGATCATGTCCAAGCAGTGAAAGCTTTTGACAGTAATCGTACAGGATTCGTAAGATCTTAGAGTCGACGAATGATCTGGATTAAGAGAGGGAACGCAGATCATTATCAGTTAGGGCGAATATTGTGGCACACCGGGTCTCCCGATGTACAGCTGCAATTAAAATAGTCTTTTGGCATACTGCACATCGTCGTTATGTTAGATAGTATTCAGGTTACATCTGGAGTTGTATACTATACGGACCTTGTAGAAACCAGAACAAATTTCCGTGCGTTCAAGCGATTTTGCCATACCTATTACTGGAATCAAAAGTAGCTCACAATTTAGGACCCATTATTATTAGTGTTAATGATTATACATTAACACTAATAATAATGGGTCCTAAATTGGGTCCGTGGTGCTTGGCAACTGGGCTTAACCCAGTTGTATATGTCCCTTGGTGCCTATTTGGCCTAGCTCTGTTCTGTCTCCTGCTTAATAAGGAGTGTGTGTGAGTGGAAATTATATTTTTTTTTCCTACTCCTCCGCTGTTATTTTCTGATTAATTTCGTTGCGGGATCCAAGACAGTTGAATCATTTCTCTGGGACTCGTCGAGCTTCATTGACTCGGCGTTTTTTCTGGTGATCGCCAATGTTGATTCTGGCTTTCAGAAGTTGCAGTGGCTTGGGAATGTGGTGTGGTGGGCTTAACCCAAAAAAAATAAAAAAATACTGCACATCGCTGTACCTACTCGGGAGCCCTGTGGTTCACGTATACCCAAAAACCTTATAACGCTCAGCGTATCCAGTATAATAATGCGTTCAGGGTATTGTTGCGACTGCCAACCTTCTGTAGCGCCTCTGCAATGTTTGTCGAGGCACGAACTGATAGTTTTGATGCGTTGTGGCGTAAAAAATCTGCTTCGTTACTCCACAGGCTACGTGGCAGTCCCAACACTGTCCTGAAATCAATAGCTGCCCGGGCAGACAGCCCGCTAGGGTGGGCGTTAACTAATCGCACCCAATCTGTTCTAGTTATTAAGTACTAACATAGGCTAAGTTATATTGTTACTAACACAGTGGACCTCTCTGTAGTCTGGCGAATTAATAAATAATAATAATAATAAAGCTCAACTCTTAGACCTTGCTAATGAGAATGACCATGTGAATGACGTGTAACTTAACTATATCACCCATCTGTGGACCGAGCTCGGTAATAAGTGTCTCTCAACAATGGATGCGCACTTACAGTCGCTTGTTTTTCCGTAGCCGGACACTCGTGCGGAGACACCCTCGAAGGTTGAGTTGACTTCAGGAGGAGGAAGAAGTGCTGGCTGTACATTGCCTGGAAATGAGAGAAGAAAATAATAAGACTAATATATCCCCTGACCTCAATGACGGAGTCAATATTCAACGAGAGCGGAGGGCGTTGTCAGTAAGGGTGAACATGCTAGCTCGCAGGTTTGCGCGCTGCTCACTTGGAGTCAATTACTCTGTTTCGAGCTTATAGCACAACGTTTTACACGTACATAATTATATACCCAACGATCATACAACGCCCTTCGTGTCCAATTCAACAACGCTTTTAGGGTATTGGTGGTGCTGCCTCGTATTTTTAGCACATCGGAAATCCATTTTTTCCATATCCATGCTCTAGCTGGGGGTTGCCATTCGGTGCACTTTCCTTGTGCGTACAAGTATATAATCGTGGAGTGGTGCTAGAGTCCCGAGATTGTCAAAGACATTTTAGAATAAGAGCTCTTCATCGTATTTTATCCCTGGCGCCCAATCTTAGCGGTGATATAGTGCGCAAACACAGGTGCATGTGTTCTATCTGGCTCTGTACCATCCCGATATATTTCATATTTATAACATTACTTAAAAAAAAATACAACTGACTGTAACATACAGTTTTTTTTAACGCGCTTTCTAAAATTAAAGTTATTTTATATTTTGTAGAGTTTTTATTTGGAAGTCAGTTGTATTTTATTGAAAAAGTTTTTTTTTTAATTTTTCACTTTTTAGTGGTGATACTCCACAGCTAAATTGACATTTCACACATAATGAGAACGTTAATCTACACATTTGTGTTATTTGTCGATTAATAAGTAAGTATTTCAACCCCTAAAATATTGCCAACTTGCATAACTTTTGTAATTTTGTTTATTTTTGGTATGCGTCAAGTTTGGCGCAAATAAAGTCTTATTCTTCTTCTTTCTTTCTAAATAAGTGAAACTTAGAACTTACTGTTGAAGCTAACGGTCCATCTTAAGGTGAGCATGGCGAGGTCATTGATGAGTTGCCTGGGATTGAAGCCTGGATGTACGGAGATGCCAGACACACTGTATCGCGAGCCTCGGAACAGCTCTAGGCTACCCAATACCACCTGCAACATGAATCAATCAATCAATATGCTGCCTTTTCCCAACTATTTTCTGGTCAGGCTTCTAACCGGATGCCGCTGAGTACCTGTGTTTTACATGATCTATGACCTGCACAATACAGTAACCGGGTAATACGGTAACGGTACCCCTTCGCAAGACTGGTGTCAGAGGGTCTACTCTCTAAGCCCGAAGTCCGTCGTTTCAGCCTTATTGTCGGGCGTTTCTATTAGTTCATTCATTCAAGATCTTAGTTAGGGTTCAGAACTAATCGTTAGTCCGTAGATGATACGGAGTAGAAAACGCCCGACACGGCACGCATCACGCTGCATGTTGCGTGTCAACGCACCTACGCGCGTACTTGCGGGAGTGCAGATCTGCATCATCGTGCGGATTTTTTACGCACTCACGCGCGTAGTTGCGTTTTGTGGATTCACGGCGGCTCTGACTCATTTCATTCAAAGCCGTTCGCTGTGGTGATAGTGCACTGCGAGACTCGGTGTGGCATATCTTGCGTCTCGCCTCGCACCCACGCGCGTGTCCGCATGTTTCTCCGCTTGTAGGCGCGTGATCTGAATGAACGTGCGGGGATGCATTTCCTGTGTTGGTCTGTGCGTGTTTTCTATACAAACGGAGATACTTACACGCAACTTTAAAACACGCAGTCACGCGCTACGCTGCGTGGTGCGTGGCAGTGTATTAACCGCCTAAGGCCGAAACTACGGACTTCGTGCTTAGAGAGTAGGTAGACCCCCAGATTTTTTGCTTCTGATTATCCGTAATGACCGACAAATATCTACAAATGACAGCAGGCACCAACGGTTTAATGTGGTTCCCGAGGCACGGAGGAATCTCGATATGTAATGGATCCTCGGTCGGACATCGATAAGCTCTGCTTTACCTCGAAGATTGAAGCGAGCGGCTGTTCTAAAATGTTTGCGAATGAGTACGAGGAACTGGGGGTATGTAGTGATTCCATGGAGTTTGTTTTACAATCTTCTCCATAGGATCAACTCTTTGGAACGTCCAATTACTGCGCTGGAGAAAAGGTCGGTGAGTGTGTTTTGAGGAACATTCTTGTTGCTCCTGTCGCTAGCGCGGCAGAACTAGTCTCATCTGACTGACAGACCTTGACAATTCAAATGCCTTTAAATGTTTTGTATGAATTAAGGATTTTTTATTTAATTTGAATGTGTGCCACTAGTACTGACCTCGATGCTTCGTCCCTGGCTGTAGCCATCGTACCAGCACTGGCCAGCCGTCAGCACTTTCTTCTCGCTCAGCAGTGTGCCGCTGCAGACTGACATCTGCCCCGAAGTCAGCGTGATGAGCAGACCGGCCTGGAATGAGTACAAAAGTCATAATACCTATACTGTCTTCTGCCAGCGGCTTCACCCAAATGAACGTCGGAGATAAGGTAATAATCCAAAGAGAACATACTCCAAGGATAAAAAGTATAATATATCTCTGTGCCAAATTTCCTCCATATCCGTTCAGTAATTTTTGCTTAAAAGAATATACAAACATCCATCCACCCCCTAAAATATTGCCAATGAATTAAGTCATGCTGTACTTATAAGAAATTAATCAGAAGAACTTTGTCCGTCCAGTAACTGTTACTTAAAATGATCGCTTCGCTTCGCAGCTTAATCCTAAACGATCAAACTGTGCGGCTGTTACGCAGCCAAAAAGGACCAACACGGACTCATAAAACCGTTGAATTTTAGTTAAGCTGAAAGCATATCACTCTCGTTTAAAAAGGACCAACACGGACTCATTTAATTTCCGTTGAATTTTAAATAAGCTGAAAGCATCACGCTCGTTTTTCGTGGAGCCACTGCTTGTCTGACCTCCACAGCCCAGTATATGGGAAACACGACACGTGTCAGATTTTTTGGCTTCTGACTGAATAACCGTAACCACCGTCGAAGATCTTGAAATGACAGCCGGGAACAACGGCTTGACGTGCTTTCTGAGGCACGGACGAGTCTTGATTGTTAAGGTGGTCATACATCCACGGACTGACTTCGGCCGGCGTAGATTAACCTCGAAGTTGAACCCGTGCGGCTGTTAGCCACGACTTGTACATGTAAATATTAAACAACGAACAAACACAAAAGAGAAAACAAAAAAAAATAAATATTTACTCACCAAATATGGATTGTCACCGTACTGCGAAGGCATACCCCCAATTATCCTGGAGCTGACATGCCTAGCCTCCCTCTGCCTGATCCTGGCTGCTTCAGGGATGCCCACATCCTGATGGTACCCCAGGCCCAAGCCCTCGCAGACAAAGATGGCGAGAAGACAAGAAAAGATCAAAAGCCTCATGATGAAAAATGAGGAACTGTTTCATTTAGAACTATTTGTAGAACAATAATGTTTAGGATCCGAAGTGTGCTGGAGGGAGGTTTGCATGTATTTATATGCTTACGTTAATGATTATAGTTTTAAGTGGATACTTCAGGGTTTCAATGGCATGGTTAGTTAACTAGTTTGTGTCTGTGGCTTTGCTTGCCATCCAATCTGCCTGCCTTTTCTCAACTATATTGGGATGGGATAGATTCCAGTCTAATTTCTCAAGAAAAAAAAAACCGAGATATTTTGGCTGCTAGGTACATCCTTACGAAGTCTTTGAGGATTTCACGAAGTATCTTTTTTTTTGTTTCTATAGTGCTACTCCTTGCTAAAATCAGGGTAGGTTCTAGCGAAGTATTAGGTTTCAGCAACAGAGTCAAGCCCCCCTCTAAACGACAATCCTGGATCCGCCGCTGTTTCCGAGGCACGGGGTACACCACCAATTCCTAGTGGAAAACTCAATAACACTTTGCCCGACCTGGGAATCGAATCTTGCCTACCGCGACTGCTAAAATCGCGCCTAGTGAAAACGGAACAGAAAACGGTCTAGTGGAAAAACGCAACATTTCAAACAGGCTCCGACGGAGACCGTACAAAGGATTAGAAATAGGATCCCGTGAGCACCCTTTGAAATGTACAATATCTTTTTTTTGGGTGGATTGTGTCAGACTCTTACTAACTTGACCAGAACCCACCCGTGTTCCTCAAATCCTAACCTTTGCGATCCAGGGCCGCGGTAATTTTTTCGAAGAATTTCCGCGACCCTGGACCTATTACAATACCTAATCCATAACATATTTGTAGAGGTAAGTACCATTTAACGACAAGATAAGCTAAATTACTGCACTTCAGAACAAATCTCCTCGACAAGTTATTAGGTTCATAGAAACAAATTACTTATCTATGAGTTCTATGACTAAACTTTCTTTGCGTCATTGAGGCAATAACAAAACACTTGTTCGTAGATGCCTGCAATGAGATAATGGAGAAATGGAGTGTCTGTTTATAATATCAAAATAACAAACTTTTTACAAAATACACGGTACTCATAAAAAAAAACAATTTTTAAATGACTGGTTAATTTCCAAAACGGCTGGACCGATTTTGACGGGACTTTCACTTACAGATAACTGATATTTTAAGGAGTAACTAGGTAGTCTTTTATTTTAGGAAAAGGATTAGGGTTCCGTGCAAAAATCTTAAAAGTTAATAGACACTATAACTAACGTAACCATACGTCCCGTTTTGAACGGGACTATCCCTTTTTTCGCTACTTCTATCATAGGTGCTAAGAATCTCTATGACTTCACGTACCCATAGATATGAAGAGGTAAACTCCCGAATTTTCAGAAACTATACCTACACTTAGCTCGAGTACTAATCAGAATAATATTATAATTTTATCTGTAAGGAGTACTAAATATCAAGTGTCTTATTATGTCAAGTGGGCACAGGGGAACGAAAATCACCAGCCTGTGTCTTATTTGAATACGAAAGTCACCTTATGGCCTTATGCTCATAGACCTATTTCTATCTCAATGCTTATGCTTCACGGTATTTCATACGAGTCCCATTGATAAGATAAAAACTCTTTAAAATTTAAATAAAAAACCTTTATAATATCTATTGCTCTATGGTCAGACTTCTTGGAAATGAATGAATCGATTCTATTAATATAAAAATTCAACGGCATTGCGAACCCTTGTTGTGAGAGTCTGACTCGCACTTGACCGGCTTTTTATTATTTTGTTGGTACAGTGCTAGCACCATATCCAAAAAAATAATATCAAGTCAAAACCAATTCGTTTTATTTCAATTAGATCATTAGGTATAGAACTTGATATAGGTACAAAGCGGACAGGGCGCTGACAAGGTAAAATGTATGGCGTCACGATAAAATGTTGTAGTCGCAGCGCCCTGGCCGCGCGCAGTATATCAAGTCCATAAAGACCTATTTGAACGTCGAAATAATAAAACAATAACGTTTTATTGAAAGGTAGATTATTATGGAGAATGGACAAGACACTCCACCCATATACCTAGGAATCCACTTTTTATGGCGATTAGTTTCTGCCCGCGGCTTTGCCTGCGTGGATATGGGTTTTAAATTTTTGCATTAATCCTTTTTCTAAAATAGCCTTAGTTGCTCCTTAAAACATCAGCTTTCTGCCAGTGAAAGTCTCGTCAAAACGAGTTCAGTCGGTTCAGAGATAAGCCGGAACAATTTAAAATTATTTTGCTGTTATTTTGATATATCAAACAGCAGACTTAAATTTTTATTTATTAAATAAATAAATATATTTTTTTAAATAATTTGTATGTATAGTCTACAAAACGTGTAACAGAATAAACGCAATACCTCTTCAGAGGTCATTGTACTCATCATTATGAACAACTTTTACTAAACAATATCGCTATATAATATCAGCGCATAATTATGAGGTATTGCGTTTATTCTGTTACATGTTGTATAGAAGATGGATTCAAATATTATTTTTAATCTAAGTATACGTAGTAAGCATTGAGACTAAATAAAAATACTAATTTAACAGTAAGTACTTTAATAAAAGTAGTTCAAGTACATTTTCTAGTCCTATTTCGTACATTAAGTACATTTTTTATTCTAATAAATAAATATAGAACATCTAAGGTTCTTCATTACTAACAAACTCATTTTCTTTATTTTTTAATTCTTCTCCAATATCTAAGCTAACTTCTATATTCTCCATAGTAACAACATTTTCAACACTATCTTTTCCTTTCTCAATATTCACCAAATCTTTCTTAATCTTTTTCTTTTTTTTCTTACGTTTCTTGTCAGACTTATTCATATCACTGAATTTCAGCAACTTTTTATACATTTTCAGTAACAACTTCGCGTCCTTTTTCAAGTCCTTTGGTAATTCTTTTACGGGATCCACGTATGTTGTTAAAGCTTCGAGGGTATTATAATGTTCTATAGAACCTTCTAGCATATTCTTTTCTGGAACTTTATCTTCTGCGACAGTCTCTTCTGTCTCCATCTTAGATTCTGCCAACTTCTTTTTCAGTTCTATATTTTTCTTTCTCATAGCATTCAGAATATGGGCAGTAGTTAAAACTTTTTTGACTTTTTTGCTGTCTAAGTATCTGTCCTTCCAAGATATATTTTCTATACCTTCTAACTCCTTCTCCCTCTCATAATCTCTTATCTCCTTATCAGTGATGATTTCTACTCTTTCTATCTCATCTATTTTAGCTGATAAGGCTTCTATTTCCGAAGCAGTTGGTTCCTTGGATAGTACTGTGGTGCATTCGACTTCACAACAAGAGGAATCGTCTGATAGCTCCATTATTTCGTATACAGCGTCTACATCGCTGTCTGAAAGGGTTTTAGAGCTGTTAGTCTGAATTTTGACATCATTGTCTATGAGCAGTTCTTGTTTGACAGGTTTTGAGTCTTCGTCTAAGGTTTTCTCTGTGGTAAGGTCTACTCTGTCTATTAAATCTGATGGAGAGATCTTCGAAGGGGCATCTACCTGATCAGTGTTTTCTACAACTCCTATTGATGCTTGACTTTGAAGTTCATCTTGAGATGAATTTTCAATTTCTATTTTATCTTTATAAAAGTTTTGATCCGCGCTCTCACGAAAATCCGACTTCTTTTTTAATTTCTTTTCTTTTTTAGCTTTCTTTTCTTTCTTCTTTTTCTTTTTTTTAGCTTTCTGACCTACTTCGTCATCTGATATGCAGACCACTTCCGGTTTTAAGTCTACCGCTTCTACTTCAGAACTTTCTCGGTCTGACAATTCTCCTTCTGACAAATTCTTGTCAGAATCCTTTGTTTCCTCTGTATCTTTTGAAGCTATAGTAGCTTCATCTTTTATTGTAGAATCTGAATTCTCTGGTACAGTATCTTTTTCATTAGATCTTACATTTTCAGATTCAGTTTCGAGAATTACTTTAGTAATTTCGCTATTTATATTGTTTTGTGACGGCTCTTCAGATTCCATATTATTTTCTTTCTCTTCTGTATTATCTGCTTCAGAAGACTTTGAATCACTCTTTTCGGTACTATCTTCTGTTACAATATCATCGGGTGCTTTTTCAGGAGCTTCATCTATTTGTTTGTCAGCGTCAGATTCTTTTTCAATTTCAGGAGCCGTTTTTTCAGTTTCACTAGCCACTTTTTCATTTTCTCTAGTCACTTTTTCAGTTTCACTAGCCACTTTTTCATTTTCTCTAGTCACTTTTTCAGTTTCACTAGCCACTTTTTCATTTTCTCTAGCCACTTTTTCAGTTTCCTTAGCCACTTTTTCTTTAGCAACTTTAGCAGGCTCGATAACCTCTCTTTCAGTTTCGTTAGCCGCTTTCTTAGCATTAAGTTCAGAATCTTTGCCCTTTTCTTTTGTCTCACTATCTTTTTCTTCACCAGACTCATCAGAATCGCTACTAGAATCCGAAGTAGACTCAGAACTGACACTATCATAATGCTTTCGATCCAAATCTTCCAACAAATCCATTTTCTCTGTATCTGACAACTGAAGAGTAATTTCATCGTTATCAATATCAACATTGCTGACATTCTTTTTATTATCTTTCTTCTTCTTTTTAGACTTATCTTTCTTCGTATTTTTGCTATCATCGATTATTTTCGCAGTCACAATTTTAGTCGAGGCAGCAGTGGGTGTGGGTTTTGTATTTTCTGCGGTAGCAACACTTGGTGGTTCTTTAGTTTTTTGAGTGCTGGCAACTCCGCTGGTTTCTGTGGTAGTAGTAACGGATTTATTTCGGTTTAGTTTGATCTTTTGCTTTGATTTCTGTGGGACTGTTATGACTAGGTCGTTTATTCGTTTGGTTACAGTGGTCTGAGGTGGTTTTTGAGCTGGAGCTGATTCTTGTGTTATTTCTGGAAAATATATAATTTCTTATTAGTATAGTATAGAACCTGGATGAGGGTGGCACAGAAACATGAGGAAAGCCAAAGAAATTATGGATGGCTTGTGTGAGGAGTGATATGAAAGAAAAAGGAGTTAGTGATAGCGTGATGGTTAAAACAGAAATCAATATTTAAATATTTTGTATTTTTTTTAACAGTACCCCAATATGACCGCGATCTTCTGAAACAGCCAGTATAATCGTCGGGGGCACTTACTTTTCTGCAGCTCTTCGAGCTTGGGCTTCTCCTCGTCGCTACTGATCTCCACGACCTCTGCGGGCTCCTCTTTGATCTCCACCTCGTTGTCAGACGACTGCGGCGGCTCCTTAGTGGCCGTCTCTGATGCCGTCTCTGTTGACAAAATAAGAGATTACAGGGGTGCAAGCAAAAATGGCAAATTATCTCTGAAATTTTTAACTCTGTGGTAGTATTATCAAAAACATTATTGTTAATGGAAGGCATTGCAGATTAGAAATATAACCAGGATTTTTGTAAAATATAAAATGGTTTAAAAGAGTGTCCGTGGAGTTTCTTGCATGTTCTTCTCCATAGAGATCTACGCTTTGGAACGTGCAAATAGCTTCATGTATTTGACTGACTGACTTTGACAATTCAAAAGCACCTGTGAATGGTTTATTTGAAATAAATACTTTGACTTTGATTACCTCGTCGAAAACCACATTGAAACAATTTTGTTTTGTTCATAGCTAAACGCAAAAATAAAGACGGTCAGACACACAAGTGATCTTACAAGAGAACCCGAAACCCTACAGAATCGGTCAAGTGCGAGTCCGCACGATTCATATTCTAAAACGATATTTACCAATGACTTTTCATAGGTTTTCTTGTATCTATGAGTAAAGAGGTATTTTTAGTATTTTATCATAATTTTAGGCCCATTAGTTTTGGAGATCTGAATACTATTATAATTACGAAAGTATGGATGTATGTTTGTTGTTTAATCACACATTTCCTTGGGATCATTTCCGACATTCAATTCACGCAGGGCCAAGCCTCTGTAGTATTTAATAAACTACTACTAACGAAAGTATTAACAACTTTTACTGTGGGAACATTCCCGGAATCGCGAAGATTCCGGGAATGGTCCCACAGTAAAAGTTGTTCATAATGATGAGTATGATGACCCCTTTTCAGGTTTTGCAATATTATGATAATTTTCGACATTATGTTAATTTCCGACATTATGATAATTTCCGACATTATGATAATTTCCGACATTCACAGTGTCATAAGGATGTACGAAACTCTAAAAAAGCTAGGCAAAGCTACATAATATATTCCTGCTGTACAGTGAGCTGTCTGCTACTTACTCTGTTCCTGCTGTAACTGCGCTCTGATGGCTCTGGCGCGAGCCTGTAGCTCCAGCAGCTCAAGCACAGTGAGACCCGCGCGGGAGGCCTTGTTCCTGTCTGCTACTTACTCTGTTCCTGCTGTAACTGCGCTTTGGTGGCTCTGGCGCGAGCCTGTAGCTCCAGCAGCTCAAGCACAGTGAGGCCCGCGCGGGAGGCCTTGTTCTTGTCTGCTACTTACTCTGTTCCTGCTGTAACTGCGCTTTGGTGGCTCTGGCGCGAGCCTGTAGCTCCAGCAGCTCAAGCACAGTGAGGCCCGCGCGGGAGGCCTTGTTCCTGTCTGCTACTTACTCTGTTCCTGCTGTAACTGCGCTTTGGTGGCTCTGGCGCGAGCCTGTAGCTCCAGCAGCTCAAGCACAGTGAGGCCCGCGCGGGAGGCCTTGTTCCTGTCTGCTACTTACTCTGTTCCTGCTGTAACTGCGCTTTGGTGGCTCTGGCGCGAGCCTGTAGCTCCAGCAGCTCAAGCACAGTGAGGCCCGCGCGGGAGGCCTTGTTCCTGTCTGCTACTTACTCTGTTCCTGCTGTAACTGCGCTTTGGTGGCTCTGGCGCGAGCCTGTAGCTCCAGCAGCTCAAGCACAGTGAGGCCCGCGCGGGAGGCCTTGTTCCTGTCTGCTACTTACTCTGTTCCTGCTGTAACTGCGCTTTGGTGGCTCTGGCGCGAGCCTGTAGCTCCAGCAGCTCAAGCACAGTGAGGCCCGCGCGGGAGGCCTTGTTCCTGTCTGCTACTTACTCTGTTCCTGCTGTAACTGCGCTCTGATGGCTCTAGCGCGAGCCTGTAGCTCCAGCAGCTCAAGCACAGTGAGGCCCGCGCGGGAGGCCTTGTTCCTGTCTGCTACTTACTCTGTTCCTGCTGTAACTGCGCTTTGGTGGCTCTGGCGCGAGCCTGTAGCTCCAGCAGCTCAAGCACAGTGAGGCCCGCGCGGGAGGCCTTGTTCCTGTCTGCTACTTACTCTGTTCCTGCTGTAACTGCGCTCTGATGGCTCTGGCGCGAGCCTGTAGCTCCAGCAGCTCAAGCACAGTGAGGCCCGCGCGGGAGGCCTTGTTCCTGTCTGCTACTTACTCTGTTCCTGCTGTAACTGCGCTTTGGTGGCTCTGGCGCGAGCCTGTAGCTCCAGCAGCTCAAGCACAGTGAGGCCCGCGCGGGAGGCCTTGTTCCTGTCTGCTACTTACTCTGTTCCTGCTGTAACTGCGCTCTGATGGCTCTGGCGCGAGCCTGTAGCTCCAGCAGCTCAAGCACAGTGAGGCCCGCGCGGGAGGCCTTGTTCCTGTCTGCTACTTACTCTGTTCCTGCTGTAACTGCGCTCTGATGGCTCTGGCGCGAGCCTGTAGCTCCAGCAGCTCAAGCACAGTGAGGCCCGCGCGGGAGGCCTTGTTCCTGTCTGCTTCTACATTGTCCCTTTCAGACGATCTCTTGCGTTTGGACTTTGACTTTGAGTGGCGGTGTTTGTGCTGAAATTAAATAATATTGATTTACCAGATTGATAGATAAAAATACTCTATCTATACTAATATTATTGAGCAGAGGAGTTTGTTTGCTTAATTGAATGTTTAGTGTTGGATTGCCCATTTATCGAGAAAGGTTAAAGGTATATATGTATGAGTCTCATATAATCATGCTACAACCAATAGAAGCAGATTATTAATAAAAAATGTGACGCAGACGTTGCACGGATCTGCTAGTTTTACAACAAATTCTATATGTACAATGGTGGTCTTATCGCCAGCGATATCTAGCTGATAACCTTAGTAGCTGCTACTTGCGATTTCGCCCCTGTGAAATTTCAATCAAAGTCCTGTTAAAATAATTCCAGCCATTTCAGAGATTAGCCAGAACAAACATGATGGCAAGGGTGGTGCAGTAGTTGAGCGATTGACAGCTGCTGATCATTTTTTATTTGTGACTGACTGGTTCTATGCTGGTAAACGCACCCATGCTACAGGATTTCAAATTCCTAGTGGAAAGTTTAAAAAAAAAGCTGAACACAAAAATAATTAAAATTTGGTTTTTGGTTTAAGTGTAAAAAATCATTAAAAAGCCATAAAAAATTGTTCTGTTCTTTTGGAATCATACATGGGCTCATCTGAACTATTTTTCCATAATAGAACTGTGATTATACCTTTTTCTTCTTACTACTCGACTGGCTCAGGATCTCATCGTCTGAAGATATGCTGTCCAGTGATATGGTCTCCATCTGTTCAGGTGGGGGTGACGGGCTGGACGACTCAGTGTCCGAGGGAGGCTCCGCACCATCTAGGATCGCACAGAGGCGCTTTGAACTTATGCCTAGGAGCTGAAAATTTAAAACACACCCTTTTTATCCAGATTTATGTGACACAAAATCAATATAAGTGTTGTATACTTCACATGGGTACTTGTCAAATTGTATAATTATAATAAGATTGACTATTTAGGTAGTGGTAGTTCTATGTATATGTCGCAGCCAATTAGCTTAATCAGCCGTTTAATTGATGGCCTAGCCGTTTCATCCGCCCCTAAGACGACCCACTGACCAAATGTGCCGATTTTTCAGGGACATAAGTGACATCAGACATCTTTTGTTCAATATTGTTTAATGACTTGCCCATGTCACTTATGTTGCTGATTAAATAGTACAGTTCAATGAAAAAGCTAGACTTAATGAAACGGCGGATTCAGCTAGTTGGCTGCGACATATACACTATGTCATCGTATCGTATCTATTGTAAATCACGAAAAAAGTAAGGCAGAACCACACCATGGGTAGGGCTGCAGAATATAATCATTTTGAATGGATAAAATAACAAACCTCTTCAGTGCATAGCTCCTGTAGATCATCTAAAGATATATTTCTGATGCTTGCAGGCACCATTGCCTTCAATTCCTTGTATTTGATCACAGAAAACACCTGATGCATCAGTTCAACTCTATCGTGGATGTAATACGCCAAATCATGGACTTCTTGCTCTCGATTGTGAGATGTGGAAGTTTCCGGCGCCTCAGTCTTAACTTTATGCCTTTTAACTCGCTTCATTTTTATTTATTTCTCTCATAAAACCCCTGGGAACTTGGAAGAAATCTATACACCAAAGAGTACTCTATACACAAACAATCACATAAATCAAATGCTAACCATTCTATTTGGAAAAGACAGAAATAAACGTCTATCCCGACGAAATATAGAACT
Organism: Melanchra persicariae; assembly: GCA_947386135.1. Taxonomy (NCBI): domain Eukaryota; kingdom Metazoa; phylum Arthropoda; class Insecta; order Lepidoptera; family Noctuidae; genus Melanchra; species Melanchra persicariae. Next base: position 12,346,420 of record OX376672.1, on the reverse strand, counting down.
CCGTCATTTTGCCGCGTGTGAATGTGTTATTCATGTCAATTTTGACATGTCATTGATTTTGACGTGAATTGACGTGATTTTGACATAAATAAAGTGCGTTCAAATAAAGAATTGAACAGAATGGGGTTTATTCTGTGCTGATAGCAGAAAACCCAAGAAAACCAAAAACTCTTAAAAAAAAATGAGCTGCTCTCGTAAACTATAGACTGCGTTCTGTGCAGAAGTGCAGAACCTCCAGCTTTTGTTTCGTGATGGCATAAAGTATAGTAATCGTGATGGATTCTGTCAAAATAAAAATTTTGGAGCGTAGGGAGTAGGCGTCGCCATCAGTTCATGAAATTATGTAAATAAAAATAAAATAAAAATCGGTATCCAGTGGGCAAAATGCCATTAGATTATTTAGTTGATACTTACATAGACAGAGCTATACGAATCGTGTTCAAATCTCTGTTGGTGTCATTTTGCCCCAAGGTATCGAAATATATACTGTCTGTTTACATTTTGAACGACCAATCTTCTCGAACTAAATGTCCGTGGATAATGAATCAAAATATTTTATTAGACCATTTTTGTTTCTGAAATAGTGAACGCACTTTATTTGAAAAACTGCGGGGTATTTTTCGACAAAGATGGCGGTCCAAAGGCTTTACGAAAGCGAAAATTTTTTGGTCGTAAACAAACCTTTTGACATGTATATTAATTCGGAAGATAAAAATGAAAAGGTAAGCTTATTTTAAAGTATATTTTGCTTAATATAACGTTTAGCTTTAGTTAGTAGGTTCAAGGTTATGTTTGTTTATATTATGGTGCCGGTGGTGGGTGTATTTAAGTGTTGTTAAACAGTATCGATAAAAACATCGAAATCGAACGAAAAACAGTGCGACAACGATATTCGTTTCACTACATAATCAAAATAACTTATTTATTTATTTATCGCAAGCGTGACTGACCTGAGTTCGATTCCTGGGTGGAGAAAAGTGTCAGTAGAGTTGTTCCATCAGGAATTTCTCACTCAGTAATCCGTATTGGTGCCGGTGGCAATCAACTTAACTAAAATTGATTATTTTAATTACTTACCATTAACAGGCACTTTTGAATAATTGTCAAGTTCAGTCAGTCAGAGAGGTGAAGCTATTTGCACTTTCTAAAGCGTAGATCTCTATGGAGAAGAACGTGCAATAATCTCTTCTTCTTCTTCTACTTTCTACTCTACATCATTCATGTTGAAATTAAACGTACAGAAAATTGGTTTTATAATATTTGTGGAAGTCCAGGGAAGGTTTAAATAGTGAGAAAATATGGAAAAAAAATATCCGGGTGAAGCCGGGACGGGCCACTAGTCATTAAAAAAATAAAAATAAATTGAGTATATTCGATGAAAATATAATGTTCCTACAGTCTTCAGCGTGTCTAAAAATGTTTGTAAATGCTAAATGATTAGTTTATGCGCCCTAGTCGCTGTGGAGCAGGACCAGCATTGAGCCAAGCATTTTTATCTTCAATGTGATCCCCCAAGTTATAATATGCTTTCTTGCATAGTGTGCGTTACAAGATTTAAAAATTCGTTTCATTCAGTCCCAATATTGGGAGGTATTTTACCTTTAACATTATAAAACAAAACCTTTTCATTCAACAAAGCTTGTAAAATGGGGTTGTACCAAACACCTCTGCCTACGTCTCCGGCAAATATTAGTGATTGGTAATATTTTTTGTAAAGATGAAATTCATAAACCGTCCTTAGATTTCACTTTGTTAAGCGTTATATACGACTATGACCACAAGTTATCATACAAATAACGTTCAAATTTGTATGAAAAATTCACTCAGCGAAGTCTAAGCTCAGCTTCTTTTACAGAACACAGTGACATACCACGTAGCAAAGGTGGACTCTCAATTATCCTCATCAAGTTCATATAATGAAATGTATAAACTGCCCTTAGATTTCACTGCCCTAAGCTTTTCATAAGAATATGAACATTAATTCTCATACAAATAATGCCCATATTCTTCTTTTGCAGAACACAGTGACATACCACGTAGCGAAGCCGGACTCGCACTTATCATCATCGGTGTTCCCTCTCCACTTTGTGCAACGACTTGATTACGCGACCAGTGGCGTGCTATGCATAGCTAAGAACAAGTTGTACGCTGCTAGAGCTGGGAAGCTATTCGAGAAACGAGTGACCACGAAGTTTTACTTGGCTGTAGTACGAGGACATGTTACTTTTGAAGTCGCTGATATTGAGTTTCAAGTTGGTGAGTGACGTTTGATGGGACAGGGTGGCTGAATAGAATAGAACTTATCTTTAGCCGCGTACCAAAGAGTCTTAAATCTTTAGTAAAACTTTTGACTATGTTGGTAAACACTGGCATTGTGTAAAACACAATGAAACAACAAATTAATAACAGTGGATCAGTTGACTGGTCTGCAGCTGGATGAGATGAGATGACTGGCTTACAATTAGAGTTAGCTATGTCCAGTAAAGTAGCTTCCGTTTCTTTTTTAATAATATGTTTAATCGACTTCAAAAAGGAGCACTACAAAGTACAAAATAACTTGTATTTTGGAAGTTGGTATCAAAAACAAAAGAAACCACAGCAGAAACACAGACTTCCAAAATTTAAGTTATTTTTCACTTTGTTGTGGTTTTTATTTGGAAGCCGCTTGTATTTTGGTATAAAAGTTTTTTTTTTTAAATTTAAAATCAGAAAAAACTTGAGCACTTTTTTCTCTCTTTTCACAACGATTTCCAGGAAGGCGAATCGTTACGAAGTTAAAACTATCTATGGACATTACTAGACTTTTTCGAAAGTAATAAAAGTGATATAAACATTTTTTTTTTCATATTTCTAAAACACGTTTTTCATTTACAGGCGTAGATTCAACGACAGCAGACTCGAGTCACCAAATGTCTGCTCTGACGACGAGTGAAGCATCGGCGAAGTGTACTCAGTCGCGGCACGCACACACGCGCGCGCTCAGGCTGGAGACGGGCTATTACGAGAATAACCCCGTCACTGTGCTGCTCTTGAAGCCTATTACGGGTAAGATTCAAGAATCAAACATTTATTTTAAATAAGCACGTTATGCCGTTGGTCCTGGCTGTCATTTGTAGATCTTTGGCAGTCGTTACGGATTGTCAGAAGCCAGAAAATCTAACACCAGTCTTGCCAAGAAGTACCGTGCACAGCCGCTCTACGTAAAATACTGGTATTCAGCTGAATCCAGTTTGACTGGGAGCCGACCCCAATATAGTTGGGATAAGGCTAGGCAGATGATGAATGAACCGATTTTAATTAAACTTGTCTCGCAATATTCCTTGGTCTTAAGGTTGGTCAATAATTTTATTTTCAAGAATAAGGTATAGTTCTTTTATGAAACACCGCTTTTAGCAGACCAAAGCTTAAACTAAACCATTTAAATAACTATTACTTGGTTCGAAAAGCTTGGGACTTACGTAAGTATCCCTATGTATATCTCTTCTACTCTGTGAGTTTATTGGTCGTTAACAAAGTTACAAGAATATAAATACTCCTGCTTAAAACTCGTTGGGCCAGTTGTAGTGCGTCAAGGCGGATACATAACTTAAATACTACAGAAAATGTACCTAATGGAAGGATAAAAATCTATCAAATGACTTTAATATTAATTTACAAACAGAAATGCTTTTAAATTCACAAAGATGTTCACCGAATCATAATATTCGCCGCTTTCACAAACAGGTAGACGCCACCAGCTGCGCGTCCATTGCCGCGCGATTGGGCATACGATCCTTGGCGACTACACATACAGTGGCACGACGGACAGCACGCCGCACCGAATGTTCTTACACGCTACCAGGTAACTACCGCATCGGTCAATGCACCATAATCACTTAGGTCGAAAGACGTCCACTGCTAGACATAGGCCTGCTCCAAGCGCCTGCCAGGATTGCGGAGGAATGGTTGGAAAGAGTTACTGCGGTTCTGCAACGCAAAGGGCATTCGAAGGAACAACTTTTTAGCTCTGCTAGCCCTTCTCCACCGGAGCTTCTGGCTAGAAAAATAGAGATTTTCTTTTTCCTTTAGTACCGCCTCGCCATCTCGAACATCTTGGGTGGACTAACCCTACAATCTGACCTCACCGCACCGCGTGATTCTCACTACTTTTCTTTGCAGACTTGTGTTACCAGTAGAAGAAGAGCCCTTGGACATTCAGACGAATGAACCATTCTTCTCAGACACAAAGTTCAGCTCAAAATGGAAATCCGACAAAGTTTACTACAAATTCCGAAGTAAAGAAGATTTTAAAGCGGTGTGTGAAATTCTTAACAAATCTTATGTCATAGGCGTACAGTACAAAATGTTTAAGATGTAATCCGTTCCTATATATTTTTTTGTAATTTTTATAAAAAAGTAGATATTTATGAAAATTTAATATAAATTCCTACACTTTATTTTGCTTTTTCTTTCTGCCGGACTCTGCAGCCCCACAACTTGTGGGGGAGGCCCCACAACGTTTTATAAAATGATATCACGCTTTTTACACGTAAGCACGATGTTTTTAGGGTTCCGAAAATCCGTAAAAAACGGAACCCTTATGAGATCATTCGGTTGTCTGCCTGTCTGTCCGTCTGTCACAGCCAATGTTCTCCGAGACTACTGGACAGATTATATTTAAAGGTACGTACACATTTTAAACTTTTGCGACCCAAACGTGAATGTATTGCTTAAATAAATAAATTTTGAGTGTGGGGAACAAACAGCTTGTTTACTTAGTTTGGGTCCCCAAATTCGGTGTCCGCTCACACTCTTCAAACTGAGCGGCGGGCATCTCGTCACCGAACATGGCCAACCAAATAATCTAAGGCTGATTTTAGTCTCACGCTCACCATCAGCGCTCATAGCTCAGCGCGTAGTTTGTCAGCGCTGAGGCTCAGCGTGGCTCGTTTTAGTATCGTACTGACCGCCTTACTGTACAGACGACGACCAAAATGCGGAGTGTATTAATTATTGCTGCTTTGTACTATCTATCCCATAAAAATAAAAACCGGCGGCGACGAAGACTCTATGTTCATCCATTAATTGAGCAGAGAGCCGTTGCAGGAGACTTTGTTTTGTTATATAGCAGTTTGAGGGTTGACGAAAGTAAATTCTTTAATTACTTTCGAATGTCAACTAGAACTTTTGACGAATTACTGGCAAAGATACAGGATAAACTGGTCCATTGCAGCTTACGACGTGTACCTATACCACCGATTGAACGACTAATGGTGACTTTAAGGTAAGAAAAAAACATATGTACTCGTTTTATCATTATGTTTAATTATAGTAAAGTAAGAGAACAACATATTTATTATTATAAAGTTTCATAAGGACACATAAAAAAATAAAAAAATTATAATAAGTAATTGAACACATATAATTATTTATTCATCAGTAAGTCTCGCTGTTTGATAACCAGAGTAACCAGGATTCGCATTGTTGGTTTCGTACTCTGGGTAAGCTGGAATCTGACAATTTTATGATGATGCATATCTTGCGTCGTTGGAGTAAGAGCTATTTGAGCTATTTGATCTGTTGTAATTTCGAATATCCATGGCTTCTCGTAGCACTCTCGATCTAAACTCCAGCTTTTGTCCTACATCAAAACTTTTTAAAATTGGACCCAAAGAAGCGAAAAAAGCCAGGTCGTCAGCGGCAAGATCTGGGGTTTGGTTACTTAATAAAGTTAATAATTCTTTTTCAAATGGAGAACTTTCTGGATTTTTTTTCGGGGCCCTTCTTTTTCTCTTTTCCAACCAAGGTTTTTGTGATGATGCTGAATCAACACCGCGGTCAATCTGCTCACTGAGTTGAGTGTTTGAAAAAACTTGCTGCATTAATATATCAGAATCTTGAGTATTTTCTGAAGTCCCCATACTATCCAATGTATTATCTATATTTACTGAGGGTGAGGGAAGGGAAGAGTCATTCAGTGATTCATCAACTTCATTCTCAACTGTTGGAGCTAGGAAGCTTAATTCGTCATAATAGATGTACTTTTTGTATTTTGGTGCAGCACTTCCAGAGGGCGTTTTTTTAATTGCGTTCTTTGTTCTAAAAAACGCGTCCCGGGCTGTTTTCCACCTTTGTTGAACCATTTTTACTGAAATAATAAAAACTTTTTTTTTAGATTTCTTGCTACGGGTCGAACATATACAGATTTGCAGTATTCATTTAGGATGGGAATCGCAACAATCAGTAAGATCGTGGATGAAGTGTGTAAAGTTATATGGGAAACGCTACACGATGAATGTATACCATCAAATACTCCTGATATGTGGCAAAATATTGCTAACGGTTTTCTACAAAAGACCAACTTTCCAAATTGCATCGGAGCTATTGATGGCAAGCACATCCGAATCGTAAATCCAACCGGTGGTGGATCAATATTCTACAACTATAAACATTTTTACTCCATAGTTCTGCTAGCTATGTGCGATGCAGATTATTGTTTTACATATGTAAACATTGGAACATATGGAAAAAACTCGGACTCGACTATATTCCAAAACAGTACACTATACAGGAGCCTTGAACAAAACACTTTAAATATTCCAGGACCTAAGCCACTGCCTGGAACAAATACTCCAGTTGAACATGTAATTGTGGGTGATGGTGCGTTTGGAATATCAAATAAAATTCTGAAGCCATATGCACGATCCAATATGACCCACAAGAAAAAAATATTTAATTATAGACTGAGCCGCAGTAGACGATACATAGAATCTACATTTGGTATCATGTCAAACAAGTTCAGAGTGTTTCATACACCTATTAATGTGAGTTTTGATGTTACAAAGAAAATACCTAGTTAAAGCATGCTGCGTATTGCATAACTTTATAAGAATTCGAGATGGTTATCGTATTGAAGACACACTTACAATGAGGGTATGGTGGACTTGCCAACTGTACCTACGAACAGGTCTGGACACGCTCTGCGAGAACATTTTGCCGAGTACTTCGTGAGCCCTATTGGAAGTGTGCCCTGGCAAGATTCGTGTATATTTTAACTTGAAAAGGCTTTGTCCAGTAGTGTAAGTATTCAAGATAATAAAATAAGAAAGTAAACAAACCAAGTTGTTGTTTTTCTTCTCCTGAAATATTTTCGAACAATGCGTCCACAATATCCTCCCAGGCTTTGTTTCTTGCATCTTTATTTTTGTAGAGTGGATCGGATGCATCCCACAATATCTTCCTCAGGCGTACCTCATCGATAGCTCGACCTGTATCCACTTCGCGATTTGCCATGACTGTACGCGCTGACGACGTCCGCTCCGCTCGACACAAGAACGCTCACTGAACGCAGAGCCACTCGTGCGATCGTCAGCGCCGACAGCTACGCGAGGCCGACGCGCGACGCGTACGACTGCGTAGCTATCAGCGCTGACCACCGTGCGCGCTGATAGCTACGCGTTATTTAAAAACGCTTCCTAGAAGTCCATATATCTCGGATATGAGCGCTGACGGTACGCGTGCCGTCGGCGTAAGACTAAAATCAGCCTAAATGCACCATAACGTGAAAATAAGAAAGAGTACCTTTACATGAAGAAAATCTGTCTGGAAGCATTTTATGCTAGTTCTCTATTTAGGCGAAATAGAGACTACTATGCTTTACTGTCAAAATTCATCGATATAAATCAGGCTTCCAAACAATTCTCTGGTTGCATCACTACCTGTCAAATTGATTTTTTGTTGACGTTTCTCTATGTCATGGAAGAGGGAATACTTAATGTAGAAAGAAATAAAATACTTGCTTTTTAGCATTTTAAAGTAATAAACTAGTCAAATAATTATGGAAATAGACATGGACCCACTAGAAGGCAGCAGCTACGTGCTGGGAGTGACTGTGAAGGCAGAAATAAAAGAGGAAGAGGAAGATGAGAACTACAACGCTATGTAAGTTATAGAATCTTCGATTATTTACGTTTTTTTAAACAGCTGATAAGACTTTTATCTATAAAGCTGCCTCGTTGGTCAAGTGGTTGCAAGCTCTACAGCTGAGGCCTGAGCTTGTGATCCTTGGTAAGATTTTAAGGCCGTGCAAAGTGCTCATGAGTTTTGGGCTTGTCATGGATGTCAGACACTGTTGATTCTCAGGATTTGCAGTGTTTCAGAATAGTATTAGTAGTGTGTCAACCCTTCAGGTATTACTACGAGCATGCTTATAAGTTTATTGTTTTTAAAATATGATGTTTGAGCGGAAAAGAATTTTTCTAAACATTGCATACTGTAATGTTTATTTGGATTAATATGGATAATTTTTATTGTTTTTAAAGTATGATGTCTCAATTCAACAGTAACTTCTTCATATTCCTTCTCACCGTACCTGCTTTACGTGTGGTAAGCGACAGCTAACCATTTAGTTCCATCTTCATCATAATTTTATTACTCTTAATAAGGGAGCATGCAATATTTTCATTTTGAAGAATTCCGTGCCAAATAGACCATACATACATTAAATAATCAAAACGCTATAATTTATTACCAAAATTGTGGTTATAAACTGAACGTAAAAAATTTCGTGTGTAAACGGATGATGAATCAATTCTGTCTGTCACTGGTCATGAACTGCAATAGCCAGAGATCGGTATAGGTAGAGTATATTTACCTAAAGTTCGAAGAAGTAAGTAACATAGAGTTGATAATACCTCCTCTAAAATCCCAGAATCATGAACATGAGCATTGAACCATGGGTTTTTAAGAAATTTGAACTAAATTATTACATTGAAGAATTTTATTATGTTTTTAGACTTCCGTACTCAAACTGTTAAAATAAAGAGCTTTGTTTTACATACCTATAAAATTGGAATTTTATTTTTTGTAACTATACTCAGGTCCATATAGTCATGTTTTCATAATCATGTTGAATCTGCTATATGTAATGTCAATTGTGGTAGTTAATGTCCGGTCCTGACATAGCTTGGCAGTGAAACGTTTGTTTTGGCAAACTTTCTTTTAATTTTGTTATTTTTGTGCGTCATTTCTGGCGGAATAAACGCATTTTCTTTCTTTCTTTCATGTAGTAATTTTTTAATTGTCATGTTTTTGATTCCGAGATTTTAGAGAAGGTATTATCCAATGTACCGTGTTACCCAGTAAATGGGTTGCGGAGGTCTGGTAGGCAGCCACTCTACGTAAAATACTGGTATTCAGCTGAAGCCGGTTTGACTGGGAGCCGACCCCAATATAGTTGGGAAAAGGCTAGGCAGATGATGATTATCAACTCTGTGTTAGTTACTTCTTTGAACTTTAGGTAAATATACTCTACCTATTCCCATATCTGGTCATAACTCAAAGACTTAGGTCATCATTTCGTGGTCATTACAGTAGTGACGTCACTAGACGCTGATTGATGTTCTTAAATATGATTATACATTATTGTAGTTTTGGTTGTATTTATCATAAAATGTATTGGCTATAATTTCTGCATACTTATACATATGGGTATTATCTATTATAAAAAAAAATACAAGTTGTTTATTTCAATTAAACCAATACAGGCACTTTTGAATTGTCAAGGTCCATCAGTCAAAGTGCTGAAGCTATTTGCATGTTCCAAAGCGTAGATCTCTAAGGAGAAGAATGTGCAAGAAACTCCACGGACACTCAATATATTAACTCAGGTGCTTATTTCAGTTATAAATTTTGTTTATGTTCTACTCCTACCACAGTGTAGTATTTTTAACCCGAAAGTTGACTAGTAGAGAATGCTTTGTCGCTTAATTCTGCCTAATGTACCACTACTGTAGGTACCTACATAAGTCGAAATATTTATAGGTCATATATTTTTTACTTGTTAAATTTTTGTGCATGCTGTGATCTCTCGTAAATGAAGGGGTACCCGGTGTGGGTACACCGAATAAATAACTTGTTATAAATATGACTGACAGGGATTGCGTCACTTATAAAGGATCAAATTCTGGAATGTAAACACCTGACAAACTAAAGGAAAGAGCTTATTTTGCAACAAAATACAATTAAGTTTTCTTATGTTAAAAATTCTAATGACACAGTTAATATTTGTCTTCGAAATTTGAGGAGTCTGCTATTTCTCACATGGCTGCGTCCTAACATGTACAAGTGACAGTCTTAAGTTGTAAAGGTACCATTCTCATCTAGACGACCGCGACCGGCGACCGTAACTCACTGCTTTGTATAAATTACTATAGGGCACTTACTAGTGCAAGCGACCGAGTCGTGCGACCTTTGCGCGTGGCCTGTCAGCGGCATGGTGACCGCTATGCACAATGGCGCGAAAAGCAAAACAAAATGGCGCCGTTTTCTTCATGCGAAGACGAGATCTTAATAGAAATAATTAAGGGAAACCCACTTATTTATGATGCAAGACTCTAATTGTATAAAAATAACATCGTCAGAGAGAATATTTGGGAGGACATTGGAAAGGCACTGAAAAAACCAAGTAAGTACCTACTTATACTCATTATCACTATTACTACATACAGGGTGTTAGGGACATCGTAACGCAAACTTCACGAAAAGGCTACACTTAATGCCATTAACCAAATTGTAGAAGTCATTAATCTGGCTAATGATCGGTTTACAGACCACACATGAAAAATGTCTTTTCTAGACGGTATGTTAGACGCTACACACATATGGGTTAGTTAGTGTTTTGCTATTAGGCAGGATGCGTTGACCTTTTGCAACAAAACAGCTGAGCAGATGCCTAATTCTAGCTTTATTTACATTGCTTTTTTTAGTGAAAGTAGTGATTTAACTATTTTTTTATAAAAAATCACATTGGGTTGGGTAAGAATAACGATTAAGAACAGCCTAAAGTAAAAAAAAACGCACGAAAAAAATGAAAAAATGAGGAAAAAGCCGACGAAAAATTCCAACGCGGGGGGGTCCAGAATCATGTCCTGGATCCATGGTATTCGTTTGTGCGTCGATGTCCCTTACACGCTGTATTATAAAACGAACTACACTAGGTACTAAAACAAGCCCCCGCCACGTCTGTCTGTTCTGTACGAGATAAACACAAACTCTACTAGCGGTATATATGCTTGGGAATGTTACCACTCCCAGGAATATTATTTTTATTATATCTAGCCCGAACTGTCCCACTGCTGGGCAAAGACCTCCCTCCATTCTTTTCTCCGTTCCCGGTTGTGTGCCTCTTCTTGCCAGTTCCCAAGGAAGACATCCAAGTCGTCTCGCCGTCTCCTTCGTGCACTGCCGCGGCCCAGTCTCGCAATTTCTGGGCACCAATTTTGTGTTTGGTCGACCCACCGCTCGATGGGCGTGCGGCAGACCAGGAAAATACCCGGGAGTATATCCCAAAGTTCCCGGTATTGTTTAAAAAAAACCCAAAAGGTTTTTCTTATTTAAATCTCCAAGATGACTGGTTTTTCTCTGATAAATTGTATAACTTAATGGTATTTTTCGAATTGTTTGACTCTAGAGATGCATAATGATAGGGTATGATTTAAGCTATCGCCAATTTTATTCCTTTTGAATTTCTTTAATAATAGGGTTTGTCACCAAAATGTAGTTGCCAAATAATTGTAAAAAGCAATTCCATAATAAATCACATGTAATCCTCGGGATATATTATCAAGTATCAAATAAATAGGTTGGGATTTATTATAAAACGGGAAGTAAACCATATTACTGGGTGGATTAAAAAAAATAACCACGAAGGTGATGGCGGGGTCTGTTCGCTCGCTTCGCTCGCTCACTTGACCCCGCCATCCCCTTCTAACCTAACCTGTCCGAGTCGGGGTGCCCTAAGCTCCCTGTGCCCTATGTATGTGTGTACCTTTCTGAGTACGAAGTTAAAGGAATAAACCTATTATTTTGAGAACAAAGTTTTATCCAAGGAATGAACTACGATTTTATTGATAATCCATCTCTTATTTTACATACATATTGGCATTAATTTGGTAATTCATACCTGGCGACACTTTTTATATATCTGAGAACGAAAATACTTCGTGGCGATAGATCTATTTATTAGGTGATGCAACTTGATGACAAATATAAATTTTGGTGACAAGAAATATAGTCCCCATAATGATACCCCAGTAGCCATAGACCTAAAACAAAAAATGTTTATTACAGGTAACGAATGCAAGAAAAGATGGAAATACATAAGAGATTCCTATAGCCGATGCAAACGGAAGACTAAATTGCCCACGGGCTCAACATCCTCTTCCAAAACGACAAAATGGTTGCTGTTTGAAAGGCTTAGATTTCTAGATAAAATTCCAACAGAACGAAAGAGTATTGCTACTGTGCGAGATACCTATATTAAAGAAGAAAACAGTGAAGAAATATGTTCAGCAGAGAAGAGTGAAGGGAGAATGAGTGGACAAGAATCAAGTGACGAAGAAGCAAGTGATGAAGAGCCAAGCAAAGGTGGAACGGGCAAGGCTGAAACAAGTGAACAGACTGAGACTAGACAATACACAAGCGGAGTGGGTACGAATAATAAAGAGGCAACTGGAGCAGAAATATGTATAGCTGGAACAACTGAACTTAAAATTATTAGACAAGACACAAACGAAATGGAAACAATTGGACTGAAGAGGACTACAGAAGAGACAGGCGGAGAAAAAACGAGTTACGAAGTAACAATTGGAGCAGGAATCCGGAAAACTCGAACGAGACGAGTACAAAAAAAAAAGAAAACGTCAACCAAAAAATAATATACACACAGCTTTACTGCAATATCTGAAGGAGAGAGACGAACAAAGACAAGAACGAATCAGAACCCTCACAGCACAGGAGTCGGATGCTGATACAGATGGAATCGATTCGTTCTGTTCTTACGTCGGTTCAATTTTAAGAAAATTAACACCAAGTTTAAGACTACAGGCTAAAATAGAAGTTTTTAATTTACTGACAGGATATGAATTGAAGAGTCTTGATCAAGTAGACAGTAAAATTTCCTTCAGTCCTCATTCTGATTCAAATATTACATCGAATCTCAGCCCAAATTCTCTTGCTACTGTGGCCTCCCCACCAGCTGTCGATCCAACTGCCTTAAGTGGGCCGTCACTGAATTATATGGCACCCGATGAACGATACGAAGAGTCTACAGAATTTGATAATAATTATTTTTTTAGCGCAATGTAAAGAGTAGTTTCTGAGCGCTTGTGATTATTAATGCCCCAATTCTGATTTGAAGTCTTGATTAATTAAAAAGTACACAATTTAACTGTTAATGATTTAATCTACAATACTTTCTGAACTTTACCAGTTTAATCTTTGTAGGTAACGCACAACATGGAACACATTACCTAACGAAAGTGTAACATTACCTAACAAATTAACCGAGTCGAAAGTGTAGTTTAGCAAGTGCAGGAATACAGCCAGTGTTTGGTCGCGCGCCTCGGTCGTGTAGTTTCGTAATCTATGGGTCGCCTGGTCGCCAATGTCGGAATGGTATCTTAACAACGCGGATGTCAAATTTTTAATGAAATAGTTACGTTTCGTATAGGAAATCGCAAGTCCGCACCAACCGTGAGGCGGTAGTCATCATCATTATTTCAGCCGAAAGACGTCCACTGCTGGACATATGCCTCCACCAAGAGTCGCCACATAGACCGCTCCTGTGCGTCATGAATCCAGCGAATTTCTTGGGCCTCCGCCAGGTCATTAGTCCACCTTGTGGGAGACCTTCCAACGCTTCGTCTTCCAGTACCTGATCGCTACTCTAGAGTCCAGAACCTTTCGAGCCTTTCGACTGTCTGTTCTGCAAGCAATATGCTCGAGCAGAGCCCTGCAGAGCATTGCCACTTAAGTTAGGCGATTCATCGAGGCGTTATTAAAAACTACGCTTGTATCAGTGTTGTACAGAAACCCACAACAAAAGCGTGTAACTTATTTTCATTGCCGTAACAACAGCGCTTAACTCAGTTTGTATACCGTAGCAACAGCGTGTAACTCAGTTTTAATACCGTAGCAACAGCGTGTAACTCAGTTTTAATACCGTAGCAACAGCGTGTAACTCAGTTTTAATACCGTAGCAACAGCGTGTAGCTCAGTTTTAATACCGTAGCAACAGCGTGTAACTCAGTTTTAATACCGTAGCAACAGCGTGTAACTCAGTTTTAATACCGTAGCAACAGCGTGTAACTCAGTTTTAATACCGTAACAACAGCGCTTAACTCAGTTTGTATACCGTAGCAACAGCGTGTAACTCATTTTTAATACCGTAACAACAGCGCTTAACTCAGTTTGTATACCGTAGCAACAGCGTGTATCTCAGTTTTAATACCGTAGCAACAGCGTGTAACTCAGTTTTAATACCGTAGCAACAGCGTGTAACTCAGTTTTAATACCGTAGCAACAGCGTGTAGCTCAGTTTTAATACCGTAGCAACAGCGTGTAACTCAGTTTTAATACCGTAGCAACAACGTGTAACTCAGTTTTAATACCGTAGCAAAACGGTAAATTTGTTACCGTGTTGCTATTGTTTTCACTAAACTAAGTACATAACGTGCTGCTAAAAAGTATACTTGCTAAAGTCCGGTCGCCGAGTAGTAAGAAATTCGTACAATGACCTCTTATTACCTGTCTCCTTCACTCCCACGTGAATATATTTATTTATTATACACTTTATTGTACACCAAAAGTAAAACAAAAAGCACACTCGCACGGACGGCCGTCATTGCATCTGTGAGAGGTCATTGTACGAAATTCTTTCTACTCCGCGACCGGACTTTATCATAAAATACTTGAAACAAAGCGCACCAGGAACGCGTCGATGAAAATGTATGGAGTTTGGCCGCGCCCGCGACACAGGTATATTTCGTTCCTTTGAATCCATACATTTTATCTTGTCCGGGCCCTGTCTGCTTTGTATATATCCCTAATAAGTTGTCGTTAAGATGTGTTGTTAGAACTTAAACGACAATATTTTTCATAGTTTTTGCATTGGTATTACCTGTTTTGCCTCATTTACACTAAAAGAGTTACTTGCCTCATAAAGAAAATGACTTTCATCTATTCATGACATAACTCTAGAAAAACATTACCAGATAGATAGATTAAAAGAAAAGGATTTTGACTTCCAGGGCACTACTGGAGCTCGCACAATGCGTTCAAACGAACCAAGAACCGATTGAATTTAACTCCACAGACGCAATGATGGATCCGAAGACTGGCCTTATGATCTGTCTGCACTGCCTTGAAGATTTCGACTCGCAATTGCTCTCCGACCACATGATCAACGCCCACAACTATAGACGAGTCCTTTTCAAATGCCACACCTGTCAGAACACATTCCAGGAGCGCAAACTTCTCATGATACATCGCCAGGAATGCCAGCCTGAGCAGAAAGCCCGCAAAAGGAAGACCTTTCAGCAAATTATGAGAGAAGTTGAAGCGAAATACTTTATGGAAGATCAGGAGGACCTGTTAGAGACGGTAGCATGTCCGATATGTTTGTTAGAACTACCGAAGTATTGCTTGAAAGAGCATTTGCTGAATGAGCACAGGAAACCAGATGTGATCTTGACGTGTGGAAGATGTAATAGGACCTTCAAGTCGAAGTTGACTTTGAGGGAACATGTTAAACTGGTCCATGAAGCAATTGAGGATTCAGAGGAGTGTGAGCTTTGCGGACAGAAGTTTAGATCGCTGAAGTATCTGTCGAATCATAAGAGGAATGTACATCCTTCAGGTTAGTTTAATACTACTTTTTTGTGGCGTCTCGCAGTTCTAACTAGGAGGTTGACTTCTGCTCAACTGGACTTGTGTGTGGTGGCCTTAATAGAAATCCAAGTCTCCAGGCAGGGCTTCAAGGAACTTAAAACTAAGCGACCACCCCTTGTGGGAGTGCAGAGCTGGACTTAGGGCGTCGCTGGGAGAGGACAGCTAGAAACAGCTACCTGTCTCAGGGCCTTTTGAAAGGTGTAGGAGAGGCTGAACCCAGCTTGCCGACGCCCCGTTAGACACTTCGAATGGAATGGGGGGTTTATAAATTTATCATTAGTAATTTAAAAAAACAAACACAAATAGAATATTTTTGTTTCACAAATATTCCATTAATTTTGGAAACTGAATTGAAGTAATTTATTTAAGGCTGAGAATCAGCAATGAGTAGCGACGTGCGACCGTTTTGGGGGACTGTCTTTATAGACAGTCCCCCAAAACGGTCGCGCCTCGCTACTTTCTGGTTTTTTGGCCTTTTAAAAGAAGAAGTGGAAATCTTATCAAGTCATTTATTTATATTAGGCCAAGAGCCAGCATTTTCTTAACGTCAAAGTTTAACATAAAGACAAGACAGTCCCCCAAAACAGCAGCCCGTCACCACTTTGTAGTGTTTTAGCTGTGAAGAAGTGGCGCAACACTAAACAGAACGATGTGTTGTTCAGAGCTTGAACAACACATCGGTCTGTTTAGTTTTAAGAACTCGAATGTTGAACTTGTTTCGATCTGATAGAAGTAATCTCTGTATGTATTGAAATTATAACTAAAAGTACACTAACTTATCTATGTAAATCTACTAAACCTAACTATATACAAAATATGTATGTATACGTCGCAGCCAACTAGCTGAATCCCCCGTTTCATTAAAATTCTAGCCTTTTCATTGATTTGAGCCGTTTAATCAGCGACATAAGTGACATGGGCATGTCATTAAACGTTATTGAACAAAAGATGCCACTTGGGTCGCTGACAAATCGGCAAATTTACATGAAAAGGCTAGGCAACCAATTAAATGGCTGATTAAGCTAATTGGCTGCGACATATATACAAAAATAAAATACACTCAGGCGTCGAAGTATTCCTCCGCATCGCTGCCATCCGGAAACGTGCCCAGAAGGCTGGCAGCATTGCCACGTTGAATGGCAATGATGGAACAAAAAAGAAATATCTAAAATATGTTGATATCATAAAGTTACTTTTTATTCCGGAAAAATCCACGTCTTCTGTGGCACACCGCACAGGCCACGGAACCAAAGCCACAGGACAAAATCTAGTAAATAACTTTAGTTCTCACATTTCAGGCGACAAGATCCACAAATGCGAAGTCTGCGGCAAAGAGTTCAAGTCCCGGCTGTGCCTCCACCAGCACAGCAAGTACGTCCACCCGCCGGAGTCGGCCTCCGTGGAGTGTCCGCACTGCCCCAACAAGATGTTCAAGTCGCGCATCAACCTCACGCAGCACCTCAAGGTGTCGCACGGCTGGAAGAAGAACTTACAGATTCCACAGTAGACTTTGACAGCCGAGACGTCAAACGTCAACGTCAAAAAGTTTATTTCAAACTAGCTTCTACTAGGCTCCCGTGAGAGATGAAAAGATTTGGACACCAAATTCCCTATAAGCTGTAGAACATCCCATTTGAAGGAATGTGAGACTTGGAATCTCCAGCAGGTCCATGTTTCGCCATCATTTTAGCCGAAAGTCGTCCACACATAGCCTCCCCAAGCATCGAGACATCGACACCCTGGTCACATAGACATTCAACACATAAGTACTTACACAAAACTTTTTGACAATATGTTCATTGTGCAGCTTACGAGTCTCACCTGATGGTAAGCGATGATGTGGTCGAAGATGGAGCACGCTTGCCTAGAAGTAACCTATTCACTCTTGACTTAAAGAGCTTAGCTACAACCTGGGCGAGGTTGTAGCTATCAGGAAACACACTCTGGCAGAGAATTCCACTCCTTAGCTGTACGCACAATGAATGTGTTCCCAAAACGTTTAGTGCGTGTACCGGTGGCGCTTCGCCGTACGTCTTGTGGTCCGATGATGGAACCAAAATGCAAGAGTGAACAGGTTACTTCCAGTCAAGCGTGCTCCATTACCAACCATATCATAGCTAACCATCAGGTGAGAAGTTTTCTGTCAAGAACCGGTCAATTAAATCCCGCGCGTCAGACTGGCGTGCAAAGGTTTACATCTTATTTAAATAAATAACAATAGCTTAGAGGTGTTTCCGTAATCTACAAAAAAATAACTACTGACCTACCTATTTTTAGGGTTCCGTACCGAAAGTGTAAAAACGGGACCCTATTACTAAGACTCCGCTGTCCATCTGTCTGTATATCTCATGAACAGCCTAGACAGTTGAAATTTTCACAGATGATGTATTTCTGTTTTCGCTTTAATAAAAAATACTAAAAACAGAATAAAATAAATATTTAAGTGGGGCTCCCATACAACAAACGTGATTTTTTTGCCGTTTTTTTATAGATAATGGTACGGAACCCTTCTTGCGCGAGTCCGACTCGCACTTGGCCAGTCTTTTTATGCTCAGATACGGGTCCTAGTCCCTGAGCATAAAAAGGTCTTAAACTAAGCCTAGAATTTATCCAATTATAACTCCGTACTGGAGGCCTACCACAACCTCTTAAAACAATATTATTTTAATATTACTTTGTAATTTCTGTTGTTTCATTTTCAACTCTCGGCGCTGATCCGAGCGTTGAAAATCCAACAGAGCGGAACGCAAAGTAATATTAAAGTAATATTGTTTTAAGAGGTTGTGGCAGGCCCCCTGCGCTAGTGTATGACGTAGTTGTAAGTGTGATTTGAAAACTACATTGTAGTAGATTATTATACTTAGGTCGATTCTATTTCCTGTACAAATCTCCGCCGTCATAAGAAAAAAGAACGTATCTACACAAACTGAAGTAACCGATTTCCGACATTGAAAACACTTAAGGTCGAAAAGCGGTTACTTCGTTTTGTGTAGATACGTCATTTCTCTTATGACGGCAGATCTATGGATTATATTTTAATTATGTTAAAAACGTACAGCCCCATTAAAAACTTTATAACCATTGCTAAAATACTAATAAACAGATTCTTTATTCAAAATTTTCTATGGAGAATTTGAATTTAGAATTTCTTATACAGTATTTTAACTAAGTAATGGTTAAAAACTATTTATAAATAACGGTCTTAATGTTTACGAAATATGTTTAAATTGGAGAACTTATTGATCTCAATTTATATTGTGTCTCTCCTCACCATATTTTTATTAGACTTATAGGGTAGATGTGGCTGTGCGTTGAAAAGTCCTGTGACGTCACAAGCCCCCACTCCTGATCTTTGATGCGTTTTATCTTCGTATTTTTTATTGATTTGATAAAAAAAACACATCCAATATTTTTCGATAATCTAACTGACGGACTAAATAGTATCATCAGTTTTAATATTAATTATATCAAATGCTAAATACAATTATGTTCATTAAAGTTTTATACATAAATCAAAATTGTAAATAAATATTACTTATTAAAAACTGTACCTACATATTATATTATTCAATTGTTTTATTTTGTTCACCAATGACACGTTTTCCAATTATTATTGCATTTCAAAAGATAAGGCTCTAATAATGGGATTTAATGACTTGGCTACTAAGGACCTATTTTTAGGGTTCCTTACCCAAAAAATAAAAACAGGACCCTATTAATAAAACTCCGCTGTACCGTGATAGCTAGACCATTGAAATTTTCACAGATGATGTATTTCTGTTGCCGCTATAACAATAATAGTAGAAAACAATTAAATAAATATTCAAGTAGGGCTCCCATACAACAAACGTGAGTTTTTGCCGTTTTTTTATAGATAATGTCTCTCAGTTTAAATTGATGCCAAATGTAGTATTTCATGAAATCATAACATTTGGCATCAATTCTAACTGAAGGAGTTGTATTGATAATTTTAATGATTATAATTTTTTAAATACATACTTGCTACGGCCGCGAATTATATTTTGACCAATATACAACCTGACACTGACCTGCAAATTGCAAAAAACTTAAGAAAATTTGAATTTCGCGGGCCAGAATGGTTTTATAAGAAAATCAAATCTATCCGTAAAAAAATTTACTAAACATTTTTCAAGCTCGCTGAGCAAAGGAGCAAACAAATTCTAATGCATGCTCTCATCAACCAGCACTTACGGACAAATAGTCCTAAAACAGAAGATTTTTTTGGCCGCCGTCACCAGAACGAAAGTCGCAATTTAGTCGCAACCCTTATACCGAATTTACACAATCGTGTTCGCCATTCGCCTCCTCACTCGACGAACATTCGGCGAAACATTCGTATACGAGTGCCGTCGCGAACTATTGTTCACACATTCGCGGGGTGAACTATTTTGACATTCGCAAACGAACATGGACGACGTGAAAATAATGGCGACATTCGCGCTACATCTAATGAGTTTATACAATTATTTAGATATCCTGCCCAAAAAAGTAAAAAAGAACCATCGACGCAGACGAAGGTGTATGATAGATCGATATGAGATCTTATTTAGAAGATTCGGTAGGTATACATCTTTATTACAACAGGCCATTATTATTAATTCTTCTCTAATTTAAGTTGCTGACTGGCAATCCCATACCATTTGATATAACGGTTCCATGCATCGTTTGTCTATTTTTATGATTGCGATGTTTTGGGTTCCAAATGAGCTCTTCCTTTTGATAAAGTTCTAGGAATTCTAAAATTCGCACTTCACTCCACTCCATTTTGTCTACACGTCCTGTTGGATCGGGCGCTATCTGTCAATTGAATGCAGGCGAATGTGTAAACAGTAAGTTCGCGTTCGCCATTCGTGCCCTTTGATTCGCGTCCGAAAAACCGCTCCCAACGCGAGCGCGTGAATCGCGAGGCGAGGCACGTGGCGAATAACGAGTGCACTGTTTAGAGGTGGCGTAAGGCGTGGGCTACGTGGGCCACCGCCTACGGCCTCGCGGTCCAAGGGGCCTCGCGCCTCGAAGGCCCGCGAACGCAAATATAGATATAATTACTCATCTAACAATAAATAGCCGGTTTTTTTTAAACCGGCTATATAGCAAGTATCTGGCAATACTAACCAGCACATTCGTTTTTTAAAGATTAAAGAAGACAATGAAGAAGTTTGCATTTTTCTGAATAAAAATTTGAGTATATTCCCGTTGTCCCCGTAGGCCATGTCCCCGTTAAAGGGAATTTAATAAAATAATTAAAATTACTTCCCGTTGTCCCCGTTAATTTATTGTAATAATTAAAATATACCTACTATTCAAATTATGTTGGTGCAAGAGCGAGCGAAGCGAGTTCGGGACTTGGGGCACACCGACTTTTTTTTAAACCACCCATAAATATGGTTTACTTCCCGTTTTCCCCGTTAGCCGAATGTACGTTATGGGGACAACGGGAAATAAATTTAATCACGTCCCGTTGTCCCCGTAACGAGGATATGGTATACGGGGACAACGGAAATAAAGGAAAATTTGAGTATCAAAATTTTTTTTCTTTACAAAATCCGTCCTCTTGCGTCATCCATCAGGGCCTCAAACTTAGGTTTTGCCCCGCCACTGCTGTTTACATTATATGCGTGTTCGTTACAAGGCGAGTAACAAACACGCATATATGTAAACAGGCGGCTTTTCGCTTCGCTATTCGCACGAATGTGTAAATGCGGCATTACTTATTTCGGGGGCACTATACGCACCGGATCAGAGTTGTGAGTGCTAGCTATGGAATTAATAACTTGTACTGCATGGTTTAGTGCAAGCTTTTTATAAAAGCAAACAGGGTGGCCTATCTAGAAGTGGGTGGTACAAAGCTATCAGTACCTAACTTGTAAAGCGCATATAAATCGCAGATTGACAACATTTACCTTCATGTTACAAGTCTCACTAGCTTCACTATTCATAAATCGCCTAAAGGGGTTATTACACTATTCGGTTTGTAGGAAACCTTACTAGGAACCTGAATTGTTAGCTGGTGATCACACTACACTAAATGGGATTCTAAATCGTACAGACCACGTATTTATGAAGTAATAACGTACTGGATTGCATTTAAAAAAAAACAGAATCTGTTCTACTACGATTACATCTTCCGATTTCCTAATTAGGTTTTCTACAAATCGGATAGTGTATCCCCTAAAATGAAGGGCCTCTACATAGATATATAATTCTCTATGGGGGTCAATGGGTACCAGTGTTGCCAGATTAGGCGACCATTCTCTATTTAGGCTACTCGGAAGGGTGCCGGGGAGACCATGGTTGTAGTGGGGAGACTAATTTTTATGATCGGCGACTGGTCGCCAATTACTAATATTTCACGGAGAGAGCTGGGAGGCGGCACGGGATGCGGCAGAGACAGGCTTACGCAGAATAATTTACTGGCTGGAAGCTAATTTATTAAGTCTTAACATCTCGAAAACGTCACTCCTACAATTTACTTTCGCCAAAACCAAACCACCAGAAATAAGAATTAAAGCGCATTCCTGTGACGCCGCTAAAAATAGTATTCCTTGCTCATGTCTCCCAATCACACAACTAAATACAGTGAAGTACCTCGGGGTGATTCTGGATGAGGGACTTAGTTGGCGACACCACATTGATCAAACCGCTTCCCGTGTTAGGAAACTAATATGGGCATTTAAAAAACTACGAGAAGTGACCGACTTTAAGCTTCTACGGACTGTATATCTAGCACTAGCACAGTCAATTATGAGTTACTGTATTACGGCATGGGGAGGAGCTTGTAAAACCTACATGATACGCCTCGAGAGAGCCCAACGATATCTGTTAAAAGTGATGACCTTCAGGCCGTATCGGTTCTGCACAAAAACTTTATATGAAAGTTGCGAAGTACTAACAGTGAGACAATTATACCTTCTCAATCTTACACTAAGACAACACGAAATCACACCAGTAAATCATGCAATGAAATATAAGAGAACTATCGGTAATGTATGTAGCACCATCAAATTTAAGACCGCATCCGCTCGACGGCAACGATTATATTTATCTACTTATATATATAACAAATTAAATTATATTCTTAATATTAACCCTCTTACAATATACAGGGTTACTGGTAATTCTACGTATATCCGTCAGGGGCTCATAAGGGGGCCAAAATGCAACAAATTGAACCCCCCATATGTATGGCCGAAATTCAATAGTTTTCGAGATATTTGAATTTTAAGGGTTTTTCGAAATTTACCCAAAATTTGACATTTAATTCCAAATAAAAGAACCCACATACCCATTCAAGGGTACCATTAAAAATGATGTTGTAGCTGGCACTTCAATTAAGCTATGGGCATCATTAAAACTACTTAATTTAACAAAATAATTAAAATAATGACCGAAGTAAGAATAATATCTTACCAATATTTTCATTTTACGCTTCAAAAATGTTGTCTCGTCAAAAAAAATTCTATGACATTAATCGTACAAATAACTAAAACAACTTGCCTATTCAGTAGGCTTTCCAAAAAGGTATAAAAGTCAATTTTAAAATACATAATTCGTGGCATGGCATGTCTTTGAACCGGCGCGGGGAGAGAAATCATCTGTGTTCTTAGTTTATCATCCTCGCTAAAACAACCGATTTTACTGGCGAAATTCTACCTGATGGGGCGAGGTGTGCGGGCCGGGGAGTACACGGCGTTTGCTGCGCTCGCGTCGCCTTCCTTAGTACAGTTCGCGTCAAATAACTATGCCCCTCTGAAGTTAGCCATTTGCAAAGATCGCGTAGGTGCACGGACAAGCGGAGCAAGCGGGACGCAAGCATGCATCGAACGTAAACGAGCGACTGAGACATAAAATCGCGCCGTCATAATCCCCGCCCGCGCATGTGCAGTTTGTTCGTTTTTTACAGTTCGTGTCAAATAACTGTGCCCCTCTGAAGTTGGCTACGAGTGGCTGCGTAGTAGTCAAAATTATGAACAATCTGCAACTGCGCATGCGCGGGGCGGGGATTATGACGGCGCGATTTTATGTCTCAGTCGCTCGTTTACGTTCGATGCATGCTTGCGTCCCGCTTGCTCCCGTCTACGTGACTGCACCTACGCGATCTTTGCAAATGGCCAACTTCAGAGGGGCATAGTTATTTGACACGAACTGTACTAAGGAAGGCGACGCGAGCGCAGCAAACGCCGTGTATTCCCCCACCCGCACACCTCGCCCCATCAGGTAGAATTTCGCCAGTAAAATCGGTTGTTTTAGCGAGGATGATAAACTAAGAACACAGATGATTTCTCTCCCCGCGCCGGTTCAAAGACATGCCATGCCACGAATTATGTATTTTAAAATTGACTTTTATACCTTTTTGGAAAGCCTACTGAATAGGCAAGTTGTTTTAGTTATTTGTACGATTAATGTCATAGAATTTTTTTTGACCAGACAACATTTTTGAAGCGTAAAATGAAAATATTGGTAAGATATTATTCTTACTTCGGTCATTATTTTAATTATTTTGTTAAATTAAGTAGTTTTAATGATGCCCATAGCTTAATTGAAGTGCCAGCTACAACATCATTTTTAATGGTACCCTTGAATGGGTATGTGGGTTCTTTTATTTGGAATTAAATGTCAAATTTTGGGTAAATTTCGAAAAACCCTTAAAATTCAAATATCTCGAAAACTATTGAATTTCGGCCATACATATGGGGGGTTCAATTTGTTGCATTTTGGCCCCCTTATCAGCCCTTGACGGATATACGTCGAATTACCAGTAACCCTGTATAAAACTAAGAAGAAACTAAATTCATGGCTTCTAACATTGGACTACCCGCAGACAGAAAACTTAATAAAAGAGCATTACTGAGATGATTGAACAATAAAACGAAACTCTCTTATGTATATGTATGTATAACCCAAACATAATACACACACAAACACACATGCACACGCAAAACACCCACCACGTAATAGCAGGCTTGCATTAAATTTAGTTTTAAGAGATTTGCTTGTTCGATTTATTGCATAAATTGTTAATTCTAAAGAACGGGAGAAGACACTGACTACTGTAACTGTAACACAGGTCTCACCTAGCTCAGGAGTCAGGGTCGCAAACGAAAATGTATCACCTTTTTATGTCAATAAAACATTATTATTATATTATTATTATTAATTAGGCAACATCACAAAAAAATTGGGTGACTTTAGGCAATTTTAGGATTATACTGTTTAATACAACAGTATATAAGGAACGATGAATATGATTGGTAATAAAAATGCGTGCGCGAAGTGTATTACGAAAAATATTTTATGCAGAACTAACTAACTAATGTTAATTTGGTATTTGCTTGTAGTGTATTGAAGGAGAGTATCCTTCTAATAAGCTAAGCTATGCAATCATGGATTTTGTTTTTCATGGACGTACTTTTACACTAAATTCGCTTTTAGGTTAGGTACGTTAAAACACAAAAAAAATATTATAGTATCGAATATCTCGTGGTTTTTGATGGTCCTCTTGTCTTATGGAAAAAACATGTCAATTTAGTGTGTGTATTCCCAGCGGAAAAGTGTCGTTTTTCTTAATTTCAGTTAAGCAGATATTTAGTGTATGACGTCGTGTAAATGTGTATGGTAAGTACGAATTTGTGCATCCAACCATTGGGGAGTTATTCAACAATAACTGTTTCCGCTGGAACTACGTCATACACTTTTTTTTTCCTATGGACGTACAAGAAAAAAAATACATGCAATAATTAGTGTGTGACGAGAGGTAAATGTATATGTTTAAATGAAATTTGTGTGTCTTTAAACTTCGAAGATATTCAAGTTTCCGCTGCGCTGACGTTTGGCTATTTGATGGAAATCATATAAATCGGTTTAGTGCATAGTTGATTTTTTTTACGCACGTTGCTATGAATTTGTGTATAATGTTTGTGAAAACAGATTTTGAAAAAAGCATACCGTTTAGGAGATATACACGTAAAGGTGAAATATGGTTATTAGGTCCAAGTACTTAAAATAGGAACTTTAGAGCCTAACTTTTAACGTTTATTTGTATCTTGTAAGGGTCTACAACGTCTTGCCAAGTTTCATTTATGTGCGCTTAGTAATTAATGAGCAATGGCATAATTTACTACGAATGGACCACTATATTTTATGACATCCGATTGTAGGACTTTTTAATGGAAAAGCAAAATAAAACATATTCCAATATTTAGTGTATTAATTCAACTATTCATATGTAAAATTTCAGCTCATTACGCTACATAATTAAAGAGATATAATAAAAATACCAGAACAACCGAATTACATGGATAAACCGACCAAGTTTGAATGGCTACAAAAAAGCGGCCGTGCAGTACATAGAGCTAACGTTCTAGAATTTCCAGTATAGTATCGTTATCGTGTTTAATAGATTCGTACAGGCGCGTACACAATCGTTTTGCAGAAAATAAAACAACTGCATTAACTTTGTACTTTAAAAGTATTTATTAGTTACTGACTATTAAAATAAAAAAAAACATTAATAACAAATGTAGTCGGGGTGAGTCAGTTATTAAAAGGAGGGCTTTGTTATTGGCATAAACTTTAATTTAATGTAAAAAATATCACATTACACGTGACTATCACACACAGAGCAGAATCCCCAATGCTGCCATATTTATCATAATAGTTCAACCAAAACTTATAAAATGGTGCCAACCTAACCAACGGCCAATCAGTGGCTAGTATTCGCGCCGGCTCGGCTATTATTGGTCGGCGCGAAGCGCATGAGCGAAAGTGCGTTCGGATACCAACTACGGCGAGTACCGCTCAGGTGCTTTACCTCGACCTATGCGACTAGGGAGACGTTTAGTTACATCCGCTATACAAAGTAATAATAACATCAAATAAAATCCATTTCAATGATAGAGCGTGTAGTAGTGCGTCAGTGGCTTTGGTAATTTTCCAGATTTTAGTGTGACGGATTTTTGCAATTTTCTTATGTGCAACATACTGCGCTCTATTCCTCGCTGACACGTTATTATTTTATTTCTAACGTTTTGGTTGTACTTCCACGTTTGGCAGGCATATGTTAAGCATGGCAGTAAACTGGAGTTTAACACTGGTTTTTAGGCTTATGGGCATGCTGCTTTTGAATATTTCTTTCAAGGCCCAATATTTCCACGTAAGCTGCGTCCTCCGTTCTACTTCCGACTCGTTGTTTTTTCGGTTGAAACCAATTTGTTTGCCAAGATATATGTATCGGTCTGTATATTCAAGTGGTTTACCTCCGACGAAAATAGGTCTTCTAGAAACCGTATAAATTATACTATATTAATTATCATTCATCATCATATCAGCCGAAAGACCTCCACTGCTGGACATAAGCCTTCCTCAAATGGGGGGATTTGCCATAATCGCCACGCTTGGCATGCGGGTTGGCGATCGCAGTGTAGCTGTTACAATGTACAGAAAATGCTGCTGCCCATTCTCTGGTGAGTCCCTTAGTCACCTCTTACGACATCCACGGGAAATTATGGGATCGTGCTACTCTTATACGTCCGACTGCTGACACCATACAGAACTTCCAGGATATAGGAGAGATTCGAGTTTAGGCTACTTTGCATTCGAATAGGGCGAATTTAGGCTACTTGGGACGCAATTTTCGGTGACTTGGAGCTGGACTCATCTGGCAACACTGATGGGTACTACCCTCACGACACGATCAATAAAACCTTGTTTGTAATTAATGGAGACTCGGAAAACGTAAAATTAAGTTTTCTTTTAATAACTGTTATAAATAATAAGTGCAATCGATAGAAGTATATTGAAGTTGTATTCAAATATTTAAGTAAACATTTGTGATATCTGTAGAGGTCGATTTGAAAGATTTTATGTTATAATTATCTCGACATCGAATTTATTAATAAACTATGTATAATTTTCCTGACCAAGTTACCTGGGGTTAGCGCAACTTATATTTTCAATCATTTTTATATGAAGTACCTATTGAACTTCAAGTAGGTATAATTAATATTTACACGGTTAAATTAATAGTCGTCATCGGCTCGGTTGCCGAATAAGAGAAAATTAAATGTACATAATTACTTAAATGAAAATTAAAATGCTGAACGAGTTTATCACAACTATTGCTGAAGATGGTACGGTGAAGTTCTGCGCAATTTGCTTAAGAACCGAGAAAGAGACGCGCCTGGTTATAAGTTCGGCCTTTAAGTCTTTTGCGATCGGCTTTGCGGTGAAAGTGGATTTAAAGGTAAGACTAGAACATTGTTATATTAATACTAGCTGTTACCCGTGACTTCATCCGCTTCCAACTCTTAAAACAGCACAAATGACAATTTTTTATTTTTGTTACTACTTAATTTAATTTGTTCTAAAATAAAAGTAGCTTTAGTAACTGACTATAACATACTTAACTCAAAGTCCCATCAAAATCGGTCAAGCCATTTCGGAGATTAACAGACTTACCAACAGATATTTTTTATTTATGTTATTACCTTATTACAAACAGACACTTAATTTTATTTATTTGGTCAATATCTTGCGAGAAATACCGATTTTCTCAAAATTCGAATGATTCTGTTTAAGTTTTTCTTCAAAAGCGGGTTCGAGACTCCTTTCAGTGTTTTTCGATATTCCTTATAGTTTCGGATTTGGCCATCCACACACACTTTAAAATTCACCCTGTATAGTGTGAAAACGCACTGCCAGGCAGTTAGCTCTCTATCTAGAGCATGTTATACTCAACCTGCGACCTACAAGCTACTTGTAACCTGCCAAGCTTAGGTCTTGTGACCTTTGGCCTAGCTCATTATTGGTGAAAGAAAGAAAGAAAAAATATGATAATTCAAGAATTGTACAGGACATAATTTCTAGGGACTTTTTGAATGATTTTATTATAAGGGTTGGATTTAGAATCGAGTCCTCTGAATTTGAGAAATCTGTCACTGTGGGGGGGTCAAGGGGGCTTATCCTAAGCGAATCCATGCAATTTCAGCTGCCAGAGCCGCGTCGAAATATTTTTTAAAATACTTGTAAATCGCTATTTACATGTGAATCGGAACTATAATTATCTTACGTTTTTGAAGTTCTATCTGTCAAAATGCTGCTATCCCGCCATTTTTTTGACACTGACAGTGACATAATAATAAATTCACATCGCGCCATAAGTGTCATTCCGTTGCTTCCGAGTTGTTTAGTGAATGTGCTCCATAGGTATCATTATTGTTATCTGCCTCCTGTTTTCGACTACTTTTGCAACCCCTCTGGACACCGATTGCTTGCTATTTACGACAATTTCGCTACATTTTGAAGTTTTATTTGGTGCAAGAGCGAGCGAAGCGAGCTCGGGACTTGGGGCACCCCGACTCGGACAGTGACATTTTTTTTTAAACCACCCAGAAATAGAAGCCCCGCGTAGCGGTGTTCCGTCGACTACACTTTAATATCATTTTGGCGGAGGGAGGACACCCCCCCCCCCGCCTCCCTATTAAGGCGATTTCTCAGAAATTATTCAATTAAAAATTTAAACTAAAAAAATTATATTAAAAAAACCACGCACCTCCGGCGGCGGGAAGTGGTGGGGGGCTGACCTACACCCCTTCTCCCACCCCCCTCTACGCAATAGTAATAATAAACATTAAATTCGCGATAAACTCGGGGCACTCCGGTGTATACTCCTATATTTTAAAGGTTTAATTTGAATGATGACGTTCGTGGGCAAACCTTGGCCAGCGTTTTCTCAAGATAGATTAAAATTTAAATTCAATTTTATTTAGAGATGATCCATAGAGATGGATGGAAAGAGAAAGGGGAGGCCTTTGCCCAGAAGTATTAAATGGTAATAATATACAACGTGTAACAGAATAAACGCAATACCACTTAAGGGGTCATTGTACCCGTCACTACAAACATTTTTTACAATAGGTACTTATTTATTTAAACTCTATGTACAATAGTGGTACATGGGCGGACTTAATGCAACAAGGCATTCTCTACCAGTCAACCTTTGGGTCAAAAAGACTACACTGTGGTAGGTGTACAACAAATAAATAAGATTTAAAATATAATTTTATTTTGGAAATAATAAAGAAATAATATATATATAATACTAATAAAATACATACATATGCTGAAATAATAAACTAATAAATATAGGTACATCACTGAAATTGCGAAAAAAAATCAGCTGTTCATTACATTTTGTCGAGCTATCACATAAATGTATGGGGGAGTCATTATTTTTTTTCGCGTAATGTGACTCCTTAAGGGTGCGCTAATCGAACGGCTGAACTTGTTGACGTGCGCGGTTAAATGCATGCTATCTCATCCAACATCATTTATAGGAAGGAATAAACTCTGTGATGAGCATTACGAAGCTAGTGCACACACAAGTTTACAGTTCCATATCATTTAAGATGATTTATAACGAAAATGAGCTCGTAAAATTAATTAAAAGATATTTGGCAGTATATATATATATTATATATATATTATGAAAAAAGTGCTGAATGCATCGATTTTAAAACATTTTTTTAAGAAAAAGTAATCTCTGTATGGTCACTATTTCGCAATTTTCGTAGTTTAAAAATTCGAAAGTTGGGTTAAAATTTGCAAGTTTCGACACAAATAACTTGCAGATCAATTTTTATCTGTTTGTTTCCAAACAGGGCTAGATAATGCCGTGTTAAATAAATGTGACTTTTTTTCTGAACGTACACCGTCAATCAGTAGAGTAATCGCCAGACTACGTTTGTATGAAACAATGACTGACTAGGTATTGCGTTTATTCTGTTACACGTTGTAAATGTCAAATTATGCAGAATCTATTTTCTTTATTATTAGAACTTAAGCAGTGCAACCCTTTATGGGCTATAATATTTTATTTTTTCTCTGTTACAGAACAACTACTTGTGTTACATGTGCCATCGGCAAGCATTGAAAACTTTGAAGTTTCTCCATGGGGTCAGTTTCGCCATGAACCTAGATGTAGTACTCCCAGAGCTACTACACCAGAAAACAGACTTACAGAAAGATGTATTGGAAAGTTCAGTCTTTAACGATATTCTGAGAAAGCAAGGACTGGTATGTTAAAACAAAAACCTTAGCAATATTTTTTAGATAAACTTGTGAGTAAGATTATAATAAGTCTTTGTAAGATTATAATTTCTCGATATATTATGAAAAAATCGATAAATCCCATCCTAATTCAATAGATTCCAATATATCAGTATCAGTAGAAAAAATAGTTTACAATTTCACGCGTTATTTTACAATATTACGGCGTTTGCCATTTTCCGGTGACATCCTTACTTCCTTACTAATTATAAACGCAAAAGTTTATAAGTATGGATATATGGATGTTTGTTACTCGTTCACGCAAAAACTTCTGAATGGATCTTGATGAAATTTAGCACAGAGGTAGATTATAGTCTGGAATAACACATAGGTTAATTTTATCCCGGGCGCGGGAGCATGTTCCCTTGGGATAATTTTCGACATTCACGCCCGCGGCTGCGCCCGCGTGGCATCTTCTGGGCACGCTCGCTCCATCATAGACCTCATCTATCGCTTTCCAACAGGCGTGATCGAGGTCAGGAGCAAGCCCATTCATCATCATCATCATCATATCAGTCGAAAGACGTCCACTGCTGGACATAGGCCTCCCCCAAGTGTCGCCACAACAACCGGTCCTGTGCGTCTCGCATCCATCGGTTACCCGCGCGTTTGGATGGGAATTATTGTATAATAATTATTCCCATCCAAATTCAATAGTTTGCAATAAGTACATCAGTCTTAGTAAAAAAAAAATTACAATTTCACGCGTTATTTTACAATCTTACGGCGTTTGCCATTTTCCGGTGACAGTAACACACATGGAAATAGACTGGCCAAGTGTGAGACAGAAGAGTCATATAATATGTAGCTAGGGTTCCAAGACCTTGTTGCTTTTATATGTGAGAACAATAATGTAACGAAAGAAATAGTTATTTATGATATTAGTGCGGTAAGTTGGTTTTTACAAACGAGTAGACGAGTTTGTAAAAACCAAATCCGCACGTTGTGTGTCATACAACGTTTTTCGACACATATGCGAGAAAACATTACAATAAGTAATTAAACAAACTTGTTGTCTTTAGAAATCAGTCGGAAAGTCGCAACAATCTTTGACGTTTCTAATATGAAAACGGCGCGAATTTGCAAACGGCGCCACATGCGCGTGGTGAAAATTAGAACCACATATTTCCTTTTTTTATGTATCTTCTCTCATTTTCTCTATAATATTAAAATGAGACAAACGTATACAGCAAAAGCGCTTCCAAGGAGGTTCGATTATTCAGCTTATTTATTCTCGTGATGTGAAACTCCTTGGTGGAATTCTTATTATTTTTTATGGAAATTAAAAAAAACCGTAAAGAATACACGGCGCTACACAACGGAGTTTGCGGTAAAATATGTACTTAGGTGAGAGTACCTATTTTGCCGCACGTTCCATTGTGTGGTGCATAAATTTTAACTTTCGAACGCATACAGGTTTCGTAAATGCATTTTTTGAGCAAATGTGTTGAAAAAACAATTTTAAGTACCTAGGTATCAAAAATATTAAAATAAGCCAGTGACAGCTAAGAGATGATCAGTCTCCACTGATGGCACCCGTTCACGAACGTTTACCCTTCAGGTACGGAACCCTAGACACAAACAATGAACAGGTGCCTGAAGCAGCTTGTGAAAATGAATGGCCGAACTAATGACACCCCTCCCTCCTCTCGATCTCCATAGAACGGGGGTAAGCGACTCCCAGTCTACTGTTTTCAAGATGCTATTGGTACCGAACCAGCCTGTGCTAAAAGCAATGCGACCTGCTATAAGACATGGATGAAAATTAAAAAATACCAAAATATTTTTGAATTGTAACACTATTTTTGCGATTTGTCAATTTGAAATAATATAACACTGAAACTTAAGGGACTTGATATACAAAGCGGACAGGGCGCTGACTAGATAAAATGTATTTTATTTATTAGTATTTAGCTAGCTTTCTAGCAATAGCTGGGGGCCTTAAATTAATTTGAGGTCACCACATGATAGTCCGGTTAACAGTTGATAACCTTAGCGTGCTTGGTCTGCCAGTATATAGCCATTCCTAAAAAAAATAAAGGAACGTACGTAGCATAGCGGGCGCGCGGCCGGACGCCATACATTTTCGTCACAGCGCCCTAGCCGCGCGCCGTATATCAAGTCCCTAACATGTGCAAAATTTAAGCGAATTCGATTTTCATGCTAGTTTTACGTCAAATCTACTGTATCTACTTGTATGTGTAGAAATAAAACAATAAACGTTTAGACTATAGTTATTGTGCGTTGTGCCTTTTTTTCAAATAATCAAAGACAAACCCTCAGGCAAAACGTTTATTGTTTTATTTAAATCTAATGTTATAAGAGCTTGTGGCTAAATAATAAACCGCACGGTTCGATCTATAACGTTAAGCAACGCTTGCCAAGGTCAGTCTGTGGATGGGTGACTCCTTAGTGCGTCGGCAAACACGCTTAAGTCGTTGGTGCCGGCTGTCATATTTTGTACATCTTTGGCGATCGTTCCGGATTGTCAGAAGCACGAAAATCTGACTCCAGATTTGCCAAAAAGTACCGTGTTTCTGTGTTACCCAGTTACTGGGTTGTGGAGATCTGGTAGGCAGTTGCTCCACGTAAAAAAATACGATAGCAATAATTATCTATTGTTTTTAAATTATAGGCTACTTTATAACCCGGAATATATAATTTAAATCATCTGCCTAGCCCTTTTCCCAACTATATTGAGGTCGGCTTCCAGTCGAACCGAATTCAACTGAATTTCAGTATTTTACGTGGAGCGGCTGCCTACCAGACCTCCACAACCCATTAACTGGTTAACCAACGGCTTAATGTGCTTTCCGAGGCACGCTGGAGTCTCGGTATGTTAAGATGGTAACCCATCCACAGACCGACCTCGGCAAGAGTTGCTTAACCTTCAAGATCGACCCGTGCGGCTGTTAATAGATAGCCACGACACGATCTCCTGTAGGTATTTAGTACGAAACTAAAATAATAAACAACCAACCACCATGTTTAGATTGTTCCGGGGAATCCCAGGGCAAGTCCACAAGCCTGGGAAGACAAACTGAGGATGATCCGTCAGGGGTCTAGATTGGTGCGCCGGGGCACACAAGTCACAGCAGTTGGGAAGGTATGTATACTACAATGATACACTAACTATACAACGTGACAACAGAATAAACGCAATACTTACCTCTTAAAGGGTCATTGTAGGTACTCATCATAATGAACAACTGTTACTATGAGACCAACCCGAAATCACAGACAAAATGCACTGAACAGCTGTTTTTTTTTGTGATTTCGGCCCGGGGTTGGTCCTATAGAAAGAAAGAAAGAAAGAATAATAATTATTTAGCACATATCTACATGAAACACGCACAGTACAAAGAAATACTTAACAAAGAAATTATAGGTAAGTCGGCCAAAAACTTACTGTGCGTCTCACGGCTGCACTAAAAAGGTCCATTTCAGCGATATGTCAGACAGACTGATGCTGTCTGACCTTCGATCAACAATAACAACTAGATATCGGTCGACGCCAAAAACACGACTCGGCAAATAACAGCTCACTTGAGATGTGAGCTCTTCTTTTGTTTAAATTTGCTTGAAACACGGCCAATGTTAACACGTTTCACAATAATAATAATAATAGGGAGGAGAATAAGGAATAAGGACACGGCTCGTATCGTTAGGAGGTTCCTCTCTTTGGAGCCCTGACCGCCGGTAGCTTGGACCCTGTTCCCGATACCGGTTGGCTACTATTTTTTATATTTTTAAATGTTTCTTAAATTTTTTTTTTAGGAATATTTAAAAATATAATTAATATTGTAAAAGTGAATAAAGGAAATATTAAATAATAATAACAAAATCTTTATTATTAGAAATAGTTTTTGCAGATAATCTCCTTACATATTTTAAACTTAAAATTAAATACACACTTAATTTGGCGGAGGAGTGCTTTGGCATTCGTACTAGGATTACCCTGTAACACGAATGCCGTCACCTTCCTCCGGACCCAGTAGGATATTTCTGACTTTGAATAACAAGAATATATTTAATAATCTAAGTAGAAGACTAGTACATACTAAACCAAAAATATATAAAACTGAACAAAATAAACTAAACTGAAAACTAAATAAACAAAATAAAACTAAACGGAATAAATAAAAAATTAAACAAAAAAGCGAAGCAATACCCACTCAATAAAACATAGCAAAACTAAAGCAACAACCAACCAAAACAGCAGCAAACTATACCCCATTCACAATAAGATTAGACATTGAAATAAACCTTTTTTACAGTCCGTTCAACCGATTTTGACTTCTATTGCGTTGGTGGCATGACAAATGGCAGCTGCAGTAAACAGTTGGTATTATAATCACGTTTTTGCTTTTAATGCCATCCTTATGCCTACAGAATAGAAGTTAAAATCGGTTGAAGGGACTGTAAAAATTTTTGTTTAAATGTTTAATCTTATTGTAAATGGATATAAATAAAACAAAATCATGTTTAAACCTAAAAATTTTCTAAATGTGTGGTGTAGTGTGTGTGTAAAGGTGTGTGAGTGAGGATGTTTTGGTGTCCTAAGAGTTACCCTGGTTTTATAAGTCTCTCAGACTCTTCGTAGGTGAGACTTTGAAGCCAGTCACTTACTACAGTTTTACATTGTTGTCGCGTTAGCGAACAGATATTTAACACGGCGTTAAGTTTATTGTAAACCTGTGAACCCAGAATCCAGTAATGGCGTTGAGCAAGAGCAGTTCTGCATCTCTCCGTGCTGCAAATGCACAATGCCGCAATGTGTATTCAAAAGTTGCAAAAATAAGCAATTTAACGGCCGGAGTGTCTTTTTTCGGTAATTACATAATTATAGAATAAGTTAACAAACAATCAATATCAAATTTAAATAAAATTACCGATTTAAAACCAGCGCCACAAATGTTTGGCCAAGTTTGGCCAATACACGCTCAAATTTTGGGTAACAGAACAGTAGATGCATAGAGTAGATTTGCATTGTAATATGTTTTAATAATTTGTTACCAGAACTTTAATAGTAGATTATGCACCCAGGGGATAAAGCAGTGTCTTGTGTCACGGGCGTCATATTGAATCTCGAACGCAATGAAGGATTCGGGAGTTAACTCCCGAGCGCAGCGAGGGAGTTTAGAGTTTAACTCACGAGCGAAGCGAGGGAGTTAATACAAGAATCCTGAATGCAGCGAGGGATTCAAGCTAGCCCAAGGCAAAGACACCTTTATCCCCGAGGAGGATACTCTACTTTTCACACCTCCTGTGAGAAAATATGAAGGCATAATACGAAAAACAAAATATTTTAAATTAACAAACACTAAGTAGAGATATGTATTTAGAACTATACTGTATATCTACTTAAAAAAAAGTTAGTTTAATACCATACGGATTTGCAATATCCGCGCCTTTTTTGCGTTCCACTCGGTATATCTACCTACCACATAGCGGCCACGACCAACTCGATTTTCGTTTTTTTTTTCTTCTCTGTGGGTAAGTAAATATGTGCAGGCCTAATGTTAGCAACCTAATACAATTTATGTGTACACAAAGCTTTATACAGAGCTTTATATCAGCTGGTAGAATGGGTTCGGACGCTTGGCTGTATGCAATTTGAATTTAGAACGTCATAGGAGATGCTCGAGAAAATAGTTTTTAAATTAATAAATCGAATATAGATGGGTTTTAAGTGTTATTCTTATCCTTTTATACAATAATCCGTACATAACCAATTATTCTTATAATATTGTCTTCAATCCTGGATCCTGGTCAATCCTTATGATTTTGTAGAAATTCGAGAATATCATCCCTAAGTAGTAAGAGTATCGAGAATATCTTTCTTCTTTCTGGAACAGAAAGAGAGAGACAGAGACAGAAGGCGTTGTAAGTACCTAATATACCGCCAATTGAGCAGACAGATGAGGTTCCAAATTTGAATCACATTATTGACCAGCGGGTTATAATGAAATCCAGTACAATATTATTGCCCGGCAGTGCCACCGGCCAAAAATGACTCACTTTAGGTTAGGTTGACATGACATATAATTTGACGTTTTCGATCAGGTGGTGTGAAAAGTTGGTTATAATGCTACTTTTGTGTCTGTTTTTTGGACTCTCGTTAAAATACTTGACTTTGATGATAACAATTTTTGAAAAGTGTTTGAAATACACATAAGTAAATGTCGCGTGTACGACCGTGTGTACACTAACGTACAACGCGAGTGCAACGTGCATTTGCAACACGATCTGACTGTTTCATTCGTTAACTATATCCCAAAACAAAATCAAACTGGAACAAAACTGTCAAAATATTCCTCAAAACCCTCGACTATGAAAAAACTGATAATCTTTAGCCTGTTCTCAAATTAACTGCCCCCATCCCTCATCTATATATAAATGTACTCTGTGCCCTCATCTCCCATGACTGATCCTCACCGTCTACTCGCTCTCGTACA
Organism: Melanchra persicariae; assembly: GCA_947386135.1. Classification (NCBI taxonomy): domain Eukaryota; kingdom Metazoa; phylum Arthropoda; class Insecta; order Lepidoptera; family Noctuidae; genus Melanchra; species Melanchra persicariae. The sequence continues at coordinate 12,309,131 of OX376672.1, read as the reverse complement.
CTCTTTCATTCACATACACGTCTCACGTGTCATACTCGCTCTCGTACACTGTTTCATTCGAATACACGTCTCACGTGTCATACTCGCTCTCGTACACTCTTTCATTCACATACACGTCTCACGTGTCATACTCGCTCTCGTACACTGTTTCATTCGAATACACGTCTCACGTGTCATACTCGCTCTCGTACACTGTTTCATTCGAATACACGTCTCACGTGTCATACTCGCTCTCGTACACTGTTTCATTCGAATACACGTCTCACGTGTCATACTCGCTCTCGTACACTGTTTCATTCGAATACACGTCTCACGTGTCATACTCGCTCTCGTACACTCTTTCATTTACATACACTACTAATATTGGGCAGATTTGTGACTTTATAACTAGGTGCCAAGGTTGTAATTCAGTTGAACTAAAAACTTTTATAAAACTATTTTCTCAGTTCGCTAATAAACAAAGGCATGTAATTAAATCGATATCTGTATTTTCCCTTTTTTCGAACAAAATATTTCAAAGTTAAATCAAAAATACTGACTTGCACACAAATTATGCACACTAAATAAATCATATTAGATATACTGTTTAATGGTATTTGCAGAACTGTTTTACTGAACGAATATTTGGCTAATGATATTTCTGGGTGGTTTAAAAAAAAGACCGGCTACTATTGTAACCATGATAACCACCTGCTATTTCAGGGAAGTGCAATTTAGAGTGCAAGTTAGTATTTTTGATAAACAATTCGTATTTTTGTTTTATAAATCATAAATCCGATGTATGAACCACATTTTTGGTGTGAATTCGATAAAAAGGTCATCTCGTTTTGGATGTTTTTTTTAGTTTTTTTTGTAAGACATGTTTTCTAATCAATTGGGATTTTTTGCACAGCATTATTTTTTCGGGTATGCATTAAAATTATACAGATGTGCATTTAAAAATATCCCATAAACAAATGCTAGTAAACAAAAGCTGTAGTAGGTACTCACGTTTGATTTTGTACGTGACCCGTTATCTAGTTGTGTTGTTGATCGAAGTGTCTGTCGCCGGTTTTCTAATGAACCTTTTATAGGACGAGTGGCGATTCATTTGCATCAATATAGTTAATTTAAAAAAAAAGAAATGTATAAATAAAGTAAAAAAAAAACAGAAATAATTGAACATGGAGCAAAAAATAAATAAAAAAAACAAAGTTAGGAAAATAGTAAAAGTTGTTCATAATGTTGAGTACAATGACCCCTTAAGAGGTATTGCGTTTATTCTCTTACACGTTGTAGATGCGGCACTTACTACTTAATGTCCTATGTCTCCTAGATGGAGCAGAGGGCGTCCACAGATATCCTTCACCGCGATCGGTCTTGAGCTTCACGCTTCACCTCGCTCCACGTCATTCCGATGGACGCCGCTTCAGCCAACACGGTGCGACGCCAGGTTTGACGGGGACGGCCACGCTTTCTTTTTCCTTGGGGATTTTAGTCCAAAGCTTGTTTGGGTATGTGGCCGGGGTCCCTTTGGTGCGTGTGGCCAATCTATCTCCACTTGCGACGCTTGATCTGGCGTACGATCGGGCTTTCGTAGCATTTCTCCATCAGCTCTACGTTGGAGATGGTTTCGGGCCAGTAAATTCCGAGAATGCGACAGCGGTTGACGAAAACTTGGATTTGGCGTGAGATATCCTTTGTGACCTTCAACGTTTCGCACCCGTAAAGCAGCACGGATTTCACATTGGACCCGAATATCTTGAGTTTAATCCTTTGGGTCAGTTTCCGCGACTGCCAAATAAACAATAAACCCAATAAACTCTTTTTCTTTCTTTCTTTTTTCTTTCTTAAATAGGTCTCAGCTGCGCTAAGAAAGAAAGAAAGAAAGAAAGAAAAAGACTTTATTTGCGCCAAGCATGACGCATACCAAAAATAAACAAAATTACAATTGCTATGTAAGTAAGCTAAGGTAGCTCGGGCTTTGGCGATCCGTGAAGCGATGTCCTCTTCATTGCCCCCAGTCTCTGGCACGACGCTCCCGAGGTAATTTGTGGACGCGTGCCACTGCCTCTGTGCCAATCAGCAACAGTGAGTGATTCTTCACACCAGTTCTCATCTCCTGGGTCTTCCTGGTGTTTATTTTAAGGTTGGTTTCTGCCGCTTCCTGACGCAGATCATTCAACTTTGCTTGCATATCGGCGTGGGTTAGACTCAGCAGGCATAGGTCATCGGCGTAGTCCAAGTCTTCTAAGTTGTTGGATAATCCCCACTCTATGCCGCGGCGCCTGTTTTCAGAGATGCGAAGCATAATTCCGTCAAGAACGACTAAGAAGAGAAGCGGCACATATATTTTAAAATGGCACCAAAAAATGAAGGCAACGCGATCTTATACTTAACCGGCGCGCGAACACGTGACTTTCTTGCCATAGATTGGTACCGATTATGCTTGCGCTTTGGGATTTTGTGCACGCGGCGACGCTTCTTTTCAGGGTGAATTTTTAAAGTGTGCGTGGATGGGGCCATGTCCGAAACTATGAGGATTAGCGAAAAACACTGAAAGGAGTCTCGAACCCGATTTTGATAAAAACTAAAACTGCATCATTGGATTTTTGAAAAAATCGGTATCCCTAGCCAGGAATCGAAACGGTTGATTTAAAAAAAAAAACACCCTATATTATTACACCATCCGAAAGTGTATACTACGGATAAAATTATGGGAAGTACAAATTTTTTCTCGTTTGATCGCTATCTCACCTGATTGACAGCGATGATGTGGTCGACGATGGAGAAACTTGCCTAGAAGTAACCTATTCACTCTTGACTTAAAGACCACCAGGTTGTAGCTATCAGATCAGGTAATACAGACTGGTGTCTGAGCTCAGACAATGCGATACGACCTTACGCTTCGCACACTTTTGCCTTGCAACATACACCTCGCGACGTAGCGTATATGCTAGCGAATTTATCTCCATCTAAAATTTTATCGGGCATACTTTTTTTGCTTGCATAAACCATGTCTGATCTATACCAATTAAAAATGTCAGGCTGTATACAAACGAAAATCTATTTCAGGGACAGCCACAGCGTCAAAGGATATCTGCAACTAATACATACGTGATACACGATGAGTTGGATGGGAGGGTTCTCAACCCTGAAAGTGTAATAGTGGCGGCAACTGAGAGTACAGCCACCACAATTCTGAAACCGAACGCAAATGAAGCAAAGAAGTTAGGAGATATTGGTGAAGAGATTAGGATCTCATTGGCGATCAATAAAGACGCCCGGGCGAGGGCTTCAATCCGACGGGAGGAGCGAGCGGCTGTTAGGGCGGCTACGGAGGATCCCAGCGCGGCCAGGCTTAAAATCTCAATTCAGGCGGAGAGGCACGCAGTTGAGCGCTTGAAAGCAAAGTCAAAGTCAAGTCAAAACGTTCGTGAGGATTTGGAACAGGCGGGACCGAGCCGCGCTGTTGTTCGTGAGGATTTGGAACAGGCGGGACCGAGCCGCGCTGTTGTTCGTGAGGATTTGGAACAGGCGGGACCGAGCCGCGCTGTTGTTCGTGAGGATTTGGAACAGGCGGGCCCGAGCCGCGCTGTTGTTCGTGAGGATTTGGAACAGGCGGGGCCCAGCCGCGCAAATCGTCGTGTGTCAACTCAACTGGCGGGCAGTCACGAGGATGAGGACAATAAAGGCTTGATTATATTGTGAGTATGTTTAGTAATGCATTCCCGTTTTCACTTAAACCCATGGGCACCGGAACTGTCTGACTTTCTAATCTAATATAATATAATATGTCGGATCCAGTCTCAGGGCCCTAGAACGCAAATGGCATGTAGAGGAACGCGGATGGATTTCAGTCAGTAAGAGTCTAACACTCACTCCCGCTCCACCCAGAGCGGAAGGAGTCATTAGATGACTTCCCATCCTTTAAAAAAATAAAAAGGATGCAAAATCGTGATCAGATATACTGAGTGACATATCGTGCCTGATTACAGCCGTGGCCACAGAACTGGGACACAGGCAAACATGAGAACTCTTTAACCTCTCCCCAGTTTATTTGATACAGATTCTATTACTACCAGTAATCACTGTGCACCTAAAAGAAAGCAGTTCGTAGGCCAGTAGGTATATGTCGCGACCACGGTGGTACAATCTCTCACCTTCTAATAATCTATATCGACACTACGCGCTCAACGCCGACAAAGGATGGCGCTTGAGATATGTAACATAATATAAAACGTGTAACAGAATAAACGCAATACCTCTAAATTCATTGTACTCCTCATTATGAATAACTTTTACTAGGTATGGGGAAAAAAATCGACTGCTCCATACATTTCTGTGAGCTTAACTCTGAAAGAAAGAAACAAAAAAATTATGAGTATAATGACCCCCTTATTTAGTATTGCGTTTATTCTGTAACACGTTTTACACGTTGTATAAAACATTAAAAAATAAAAGAAAAGTCTGCATAATTATGATGTTTTAAAACCTGGTGGCCCGGTAAGGTTTTCTAAACCCCTCAAAAACAGCACCCATAGCCTCGGATATGCCATATCTAGGCTAGGCGAGGCTATGGGTGCTGTTTTTGAGGGTTTAGGGTCAAAATGTCCAACGGTGTCAAAATGTCCAAATCCCAAAATGTCCACGCACAATGTTCAGTTCGCAGAATGTCCATTCATACTGATCATGTGTATACAGGTTAGAAGGGGATTTGGCGTGGCCTTTCAGATCCCCTTTTTTTATGGATGGGAAATCATCAAATGACTCCTGCCGCTCTGGATGGAGCGGGAGGGAGTGTCAGACTCTTGCTGACTAAAACCCATCCATGCTCCTCGTAGTGCCCTTTGCGTTCCAGGGCCACGGTAACTCTTTCGGACAGAATCCGCAACCGCCTTCGTTTTTATTCCCTATAGTGGTGATTGCTTCTAATTTTTCATTAGCGGCATGTTTCTTCTACAGAACACCACAGCCCGAAACAGAAACCATCGTCATTCTAGACGACGATGAAGATGGCGATGTGGAGATCGAAATAGAAAAAATATTGCTTGCAGGCATGAAGCCAGACCCGTATTTAACAAAAACTCAAGAAACATCACGAAACCGAAAAACATTCCAGCCTACCACTGGCGATAGCATCAAAGCGGCTGAAAACGTTGAAGAAAGACGAAACAGTGGTTTACAAACGTTGCGAACACAAAAAATTGGTGAGAATGAAGAAATAAATAGGAAGAGAAGATTGGAAACATCGCCAACGATGGCAACTCCGATTAAGAAGACGAAAGTGTTGCCAGTCGAGACGAGGAGAATCGACGTGGAGGATAGGATTCCATCTGGAATCAACTCTTCTATGGTGAGTTATTTTTAACGTATTATCTGGTTTGACTTTAGAATTTTTGGCATTCAAAAGTACCGGCCGGCACTGCAAATAGTTTTTCCGCGGCTTCATTGACATATCCCAAAGTATATGCATTTGTGGCTTAAACAGTCTATAAAGTACGGGCACAACGATGAGAGTGCCATCTAGTGTTGCAAATTCGTAACTTTTACCTGATACACTTCTGAGCTTGCACCTTTAGTTCCTGCAAGTTCTATACGACACTCAGCGTTTATTATGAGTTGTCACAACCGTAGAGATTGTTGCCTGACGTCTGCACAACCGGACTTGCCTGTGCTACAAAAAACTTAAAAATAAGAGACAAATGAATAGAAACAAAACTTTGAAACTTATGGATTTTTACTAATTTGTTGTAGGAATCAACTTTATTTTATTTATATCAGTTCAATAAAATTGGGGACCGCAAATGCTGCAAACAAGATTTATGTTACAACATAAAATCTCCTTCAAAATGTTGTGCCGATTCACAGCTTTTTTTATGGATAGGAAATCATCAAATGACTCCTCCCGCTGTGGGTGGAGCGGGAGGGAGTGTCAGACTCTTACTGACTAAAACTCATCCGTACCCCTCCTCGTGCCCTTTGCTTTCCAGGACCGCGATAATTTCGAACAAAATTCACAACGCCATACTGTTCTAAAGTACGTAAACGATAACTTTCAAATGCGTGGTAAAAGTAATATGTAAACTTCCTAATCTTATTTAATTTATGACTTCTTACAGACATCACAATACCTACTGCAAATGTAAGGCTATGCAGATGATGATTAAAAGCGTAGGTATAGGTATATACTCTTCACGGTATTTCATATACATTCGCAAGTCATTATTCATTGAAATACTAAAAAGAACTTTTTCGGAAAAGAATTTAGAAAGACAGTGAGAGCAATTTTAAGTTTTCTATAAATTTTACTTTAAAACAAGCTTTTATGTAGCGAATTTGAGTTAAGTGTAGTGCTATTAACTTTATTGTTTTCAAGCCCTTACCATTTGATATCCAAATTAAAGGGGTTGAGAAAAAATATGTACCCGCCATCTTGGAGCAGCGGCCATATTGAAATTATTACAATACAGCATTGCACATTGTATTGTCATCAGAACTAAAGGTGTAGGCAAAATTTTAACTCAATCCGATACCAACAAATAATCGAAAAATGGTTTGCAATTTGACGGACAACTTACAAACCTACGAATATTGCAAGTTACACGCTTAAAACAAGTGTATATTTATCTCGTTCTCAAATTCTGTCTCTTTCAACTTTTCGATTAATTTATGTCATTCTTAATTACAGAATCCCATTAACCCAAATCCGTATTTGTTTAAGACCCTCACAAGACCGAATCCAGTGTTGACCCCACAAACTTCAGGCTCGGATACAAAGGTGACCCCACAAACTTCAGGCCCGGATACAAAGGTGACCCCACAAACTTCAGGCCCGAATACAAAGGTGACCCCACAAACTTCAGGCACGAATACAAAGGTGAACCCACAAACTTCAGGCCCGAATACAAAGGTGACCCCACAAAGTTCACAGGGGCTCCCACCTGTGCCCCCCTTGCCTATAAAGCAGAAAATTGCCCCCAAGAGATTTCGAAGACCATCAGTAAGTTAATATTTGTGTTTCAATTTCAATGCCATGCTTTTATCTGCGTTTTTGTGTATATTTATCTCGTTCTCAAATTCTGTCTCTTTCAACTTTTCGATTAATTTATGTCATTCTTAATTACAGAATCCCATTAACCCAAATCCGTATTTGTTTAAGACCCTCACAAGACCAAATCCAGTATTGACCCCACAAACTTCAGGCCCGGATACAAAGGTGACCCCACAAACTTCAGGCCCGAATATAAAGGTGACCCCACAAACTTCAGGCCCGAATACAAAGGTGACCCCACAAACTTCAGGCCCGAATACAAAGGTGACCCCACAAACTTCAGGCCCGAATACAAAGGTGACCCCACAAACTTCAGGCCCGAATACAAAGGTGACCCCACAAACTTCGGGCCCGAGTACAAAGGTGACCCTACAAAGTTCACAGGGGCTCCCACCTGTGCTCCCCTTGCCTATAAAGCAGAAAATTACCCTCAAGAGATTTCGAAGACCATCAGTAAGTTAATATTTGTGTTTCAATTTCAATGCCAAGCTTTTATCTGTGTCGCAGCCAACTAGCTAAATCAGCCGTTTCATTAAAAGTCTAGCCTTTTCGATTAATCAGCGACATTTATGTGACATGGGCAAATCATTATCTGCCCATGTCACATAAATGTCGCTGCAGGTTATCAATCAATTAAACTGTTTAATAAACTACCTGTACACTTAAAGTCATTATACAACTTAAATCAGTTCAAGCAGCAGTTAAAATCATTTTTGATAGAAAAGTGCTATTACACCCTTGATGAGTTTCTCTGTGACACATACAACTAGACTTTTATTTTTATTATTACACTATTTTTATTGACGAGATCTCGAGATATATTTTTTTTTGACATTTGTATGGAAATGAGGATTTTTATTGTTATTATTGACATTTTTGTGGATATCAGCAATGTTTCAAATTTGACATTATTATTTTTGACATTGTGTAATGGATGAATCAGATATAAATTGTTTTTTTTTTTTTTACTTTATTTGACATCATTTATTTTAATTGACATTTAGATTTTTCTTCTTTTTTTTTTTTAACATGTGTAATGGTCTGGTAAATCTTAGTTTATTTCTTTTGATATTATTGTTATTTTCTTTTTTTTTTTCTTTTTGATTATTATTTTTTTTTTTTTGGTTATGTACTGTTATATTAATAATTTCTGTTGTAATATTTTAATTTGTATAATTTTGTGTAATTTCGATACAATGTAAAAATTGTTACAGAAATAAATGAAATGAAATGAAATGAATGAAATGAAATGAAAATTAAACGACATTGAACAAAAGATGTTACTGAGGTCGCTAATAAATCGGCACATTGAAATGAAAAGGCTAGGCAAACAATTAAACGGCTGATTAAGCAAATCAGCTGCGACATATGCATTGCTTTTTTCTGACATTTTAATCGTGGCATAGTCTAAATGGGGCTTTCTAAAAAATGTATCATGAGTTGCGCCTTACGGAAGTGAGTAAAATAAATATTTTTTTAAAGGAACTTGGCGAACATCGCAAAGTGAAGTCTTTTCATGACTTGTGTGTTTCAAAATTAAAATAAAGGCTTCAAGGAGACTACAAAATACTACTAGACGAATATTAAATATTGTCGAATACAATTCCCCTCAATCTGGGGCAGTCGGGTAAACGTAATCATTAGATAAGCTTTCCCTAAATTTATTACCCTTGTTCACAGACCACTCCTTCTGATCAACGACTGACCCCCAACATATTGCGCCGGTCACAGGTGAGACACAATGAGCTCGCGATATGGCTTTACTTGTACAGTGCATATTATAATGTGATTATTTAATCTAAGAGTTGACGCTTAGTTGACACTTCGCGTGACCCAAGGGCTGGCTTTTACCTTGGACAAAGGATAAGCATTGCCATACAACGTGGCAATGCCGCCAGTCTTTTGGGCACTCTTCCAGTCGACAGCGATGCGGATGAATTTTTTGACGCCATCTTTTAGGGTTAACTTAGTTAGGATATTTGATTTTTATTATTAGTGTTGTCTCTATTAAATACCAATAAATAGTTTCGTTGTTGTGAAAAAAAAAAAAAATCTAAGAGTTAATGAAATAGGTAGTCATTATACTCTGCTTAATCGTATTCCTCTTGTTCACAGAACGCCCCATCGGACCCACTAACCCTCAACACTAGTCTATTGAGCAGTCCGCAGGTAAATGAAAGATTTAGCTCGAAAGTTTATTAAGAGTTCATTTTTTTGAATATCAATATTTTTTAAACCTATAGGTAGTTTATAGATTACAATGAGAAAGTCGCTTGCTACAATGGGATGTTAACATCAACCTGAATTTATAATTTAGATCTCCTCAGATCAATTCTCGCTTTTTATACAAAAGTAACAGGAATAACGCAGTATTTAAAAAAAGGGGTCATTATTCTCATCATTATGAACAACTTTTACTATGAGACCCTGAAATCCAGCTGCTCAGTACATCTTGTCAAGTTATGCACACACAAATGTATGGTTCCGTAGTAAAAATTAACAAAAAAAGAAAGGAGTAGAAGTTCAATTCAAATCACTATACTTTGATGAAGCTTATAAAAGGTATGCGGTATAGGCCTCCGTTGAAAAGGGAGGATCCTCCGACCAGACGGTGGTTGTGTTTTGTCTGGTGGACAAGTGCCCCTTGGTCTTAGAGTATTTCCCTTGGTTGATAGGTATTTGGGCTGTTGATAATGTTCAAATCGCACGGAAAACACGCCGTAGTTCGAGTCCGGCGATACAGATGTCGCTAATTTAATTTTTGTAGCGGTATAGATTCAATTACAAACTCATTTCTTTCTGTTGACAGTACGCCCCATCGGATCCACGATCCACTCCCGACACTGGCCTAGTTGTTCGACCACAGGTAAATGAGATAATTATTCAGCTCGCGATGTGCATTTACATATTACGGTAAAATATCATCACCAACCTGAATGTCTAGCCCCTGCATTGTGGTATTATGATTTTTTTGAATTTGTTTTTACCTGTTTTTTGTTTTCATTGTTTATTGAAAACTTTAATTTAATTTTGACAAATAAACTTATTTTTGTTTTAATTTTTATTTCCTTTGGTTTCTAATTGTTTTGTATAGTGAGGAGGTTACTTTCTGTGATTATACATGCAGAAAGATAATTAAATCATGAATAATGAATGATAGATGAGTCTTTCAAATATTATGAATATGAAATGTATGCCAAAAGACGATTCTGATTGTAAACTTTCTGCAATAAGATTGTTCTGAAATTTATACCTAAAGATGATTCTGACTTACAAAGTTATGAGTTTTGAATGTATGATAAATGAGTGTATGCCAAACGATTATCTGCAAAATGAAGTTTATGCTATCCGTTGATATGCAAAATAATATTAAGACTTTTTCACATAATTTTTTCTTGCAGGGTGCTGTAGACATCCAACCGGTCCCAGGAACGTCTACAACGAGCCAACCGGCCCGGGTATTTAACAGGCAAAGGATTGTGGGTAGAACACCGGGACAGCCGGAAATACAAGAAACTATACAGAAGTATACTATATCTGGAGACTTAAATTGTAGTGACAAAAAAAAAAACAAAAAAAAAACGAAAGTAGCGGTCGCTGAAGACCTTACCCCATCTACCAGTCGCTGAAGACCTTACCCCATCTAGCAGATGCTGAAGACCTTACCCCATCTAGCAGATGCTGAAGACCTTACCCCATCTAGCGGACGCTGAAGACCTTACCCCATCTAGCAGATGCTGAAGACCTTACCCCATCTAGCAGATGCTGAAGACCTTACCCCATCTAGCGGACGCTGAAGACCTTACCCCATCTAGCGGACGCTGAAGACCTTACCCCATCTAGCAGATGCTGAAGACCTTACCCCATCTACCGGACGCTGAAGACCTAACCCCATCTACCGGTCGCTGAAGACCTGCAGCACGCTAAAGACTACACCACCTACCATATGCTAGAGACTTTACGCCACCTAAAGTATGGTGAAGACTCTAAGCCATCTACCGTTGCCTTAAGACTTCACGCCACTTACCGAACACTGAAGAGCCTACCCCACCCACCGTATGCTGATGAATCTACTCCACCTTCCGTATCCTGAAGACTCTGCGTCACCTAAAGGGCGCTAAAGACTGCGCCACCTACCGAAAACTGAAGACCCTACCCCATCTACCGTGTGCCGAAGACTTCGCCACCTACTGTATGCTGAAGACTCCACCCCACTTATCGCACGCTGAAGACTACGCCACCTTCCGTATGCTGCAGACTCCACACCATCTACCGCTCGCAGAAACCCCACCTAACCTAACGAATGCTGAAGACTTAACCCCACCTACCGTATGCTGAAGACTCTACGCCACCTACCGTATCCTGAAGACTACGCCACCTAACGGACGCCGATGAATCTACGCCACTTAACGGACGCTGAAGACTACCAGAGCTACCGTTTGCTGAATACTCTACCTCATCTACCGTATGCCGAACCAAGACTCTAGAACACCTAACGGATGCAGAAGAATCTATGCCACCTAACGGATGCTAGAAACTATACGCCTACCACCGTATGCTAAATATTCTTCCCCACCTACCGCTCGCGGTTGACTTCGCCACTTACTGTATGCTGAAGACTCTACACCACTTAACGGACGCTAAAGACTCTACCCCACCTGCCGCTCGGTATAGACTCTACCCCATCTACTGCACGCTGAAGACTTTACCTCACCTACCATATGCTGAAGACTAACCGGCGCCTACCTTATGCTGAAAACTACCCCACCTACCATATGCTGAAGACCCCGACCGACCTATTGGACGCTGATGAATCTACCCTACTTTCCGGACGCTGACGATTGCTCTATCTACCGTATGCCGAAGACTACGCCACCTAACGGACGCTGAAAAATCTATGCAGCAAAGACAATGTCAACTACTGTATGCTGAATACTCTACCGCATCTACTGTATGCCGAAGACTCTTCGCCACCTACCCTATGCTGGAAACTACTGTAGTCTCCAGCATACTGTAGTCTCCAGGTAGGTGGGGTGTAACACCCCACTTAAAACTAAACTAAATTAATTAAGGTTAAATTAAATTATAAACCATAATAAAGTCGATTTTAATTAAAAATGAAATGAAATTTCAAAATTGATAATTATCATGTTTTAACTTTATCGGTACATAATGTTAAGGTTGTCTATTTATATATTAATAGCTTTAACACCTATATTCAGGCAGGTAACTTAAAAGAAGTGGTTACTTAGGTACATTATTTTTGAAACCACTCTAATTTGATTTAAATTGAAAATGAAATTGAATTTCAAAATAGATAAAATATATTTGGGCTGAATTGGTATAAAATTTCTAAAATTTGATATAATTATATTTCTTATCTCTTTTTATGCGTACGTATTGTACTAAATCACAATAAGTATTAATTTTAAATTAATAGTATCTAATTACCTGTAATTTTAAGGTTTTGTATTTATTATGTACTACTTATGCAAATGTGATGGATTCATAAAATCATAATTACATATATATTTGTTAACTATTATGACTCTGAATACGTACTTTCCGCCTTTACTGTGAGTATTTGTTACTTAAAATTGTTGCTATTATTTTTTATTGATTGTGTAGTAAAGCCACAAATAATCTCTGTATAGGAACCTGTTGCATTGTTTTAAATAAAATTAATAATCACAAAATATATTTTTAATTAAGAACCTACCTATTCTCCTCATACCTTCTCGAAAATGGTGCATAGACTGATCTGTGTGCACCCATATTGTGTAAAACCCATTAAAATCGCATATTCATTTGCAATCGAATTTAATTCTCGATGTATTAATTTATTTGTTTATATTCTCGTCTGCTTGTCTAACATAACATAACATCAATATTGTACACTTAGTTCGCAATAAACGTTTTTGACTTTGACTATGAAAACATGCAATGAATAACCCTACCTACGGTTGCAATGTCAAAATGAAAGCATAAGCGGCCGATTTGTGTTTTACGTAATTAGGCTGCTGGTCTACTGCAAAGGTTTTTTATAGATGGGAAATCATGAAATGACTCATGGGAAATCTGACACGCCCTGGACTGTCAGACTCTTACTCACTAAAACCCATCCGTGTTCCTCCTAATGCCCTTTGCGTTCCAGGGCCGCGGTGGCTCTTTCGAAAAAATTCCGCAGCCTTGACATCTGGCCCTAACGGGCCCCGTCTATTATACCTACGAGGCGCGCGTGGAACACACAACACAGCGCGCCGAAGTTAAAGCTCTTGTATGTACCAAATGTTCGACGCCCAACCAGGTCAAGCTCCGGTCCGTCGAATGTCCGCGAATCGCGGAGCCAAACTAATAATCCTCTTGCCGTATTTGCACTTAGCTAGCGCTGGTGATGATGTCCTGTCTGCAGATCACGTCGTTTCTGTGTATGTATGTAGGTGTCTTTGTTTGTGTAATGAGTGGAGAGTGTGATGTCAGATCCGAGGAGGACGCTGGTCCTTACAGCGTGTAATAGCTCGGAATGCACCACAACAATTGTTCAAGACGATCACAAGCGGCTCCGGGCCTGAACTAAGTCGTTCACACTCCTCAACAATGTATTTTCACGAAGTATCAAATATCAGTGTCTTATGGGTTCGTCTTGTGGACCATATAAAAACGCAATGCTGCGAGCCAAAATCAAGGTCATGGACATTATCTAGAAAGCCCTTAAAACTTCATTGAGATTAGACCACACTGCCAATTCTACTATATTGTAAGCAACGTTCCCATTCGCATATCTGTCGCAATCTGTCAAAAAATATGAATATTATCATGGGTGTAGATAAACTTTTGCTTTTTGGACAGATTGCGACTCAGATACAAACGGAACGTTACTTAAAATTTAGTAGAATAGAATTTGCTCTCTGAATTGTACGATAAAATGGGGAATATCAGTGCATCCAGTGCGAGTGCGGTGCTTCTGACCAAAATATGTCCCATTTATAGGAGGCTCCCATCGTCCCAAATATCCACTCACCATCTTGGTACCAATGATCTGAAAAATGCCCCTGATGCCGCTAAAAACGTGGTCATTTAGGTACTGTGGGTCCAAATTGTATAGCTATGTACCGTTACAGCTATAAAATTTGGGCCAATGTTACCATCGACACGAAAAAACGAAGATCACAGAAGCGGCTGCCATCTTCGGCTTCGGTTATATTCAAGGTGTTTGGGAGTCATGCTCACTCAAAAGTCTGTGTGATGTTGGAGATGGTAGCGTTGAAGCATTTGGCACCCCTCAAAGTGGTTGAGCCGAATTGTGCTAGAGCAGGCATCAGCAGGGACTGGTCATCTCTCAATCAAGAAATCAATATTGAAGAGTGTCCGTGGAGTTTCTTGCACGTTCTTCTCCATAGAGAAATATGCTTTAGAACGTGCAAATAGCTTCATCTCTTTTGACTGACCGACCTAAATAAATGCTTTGAGTTTTTATTTTAGTTTTGCCCTACGAATTGCCTTTAGACCTAATGTGTAGTATGTAAGTCAGTCTTTATGCAGTTAATAATTTCTCAACTATCCTCTTTCATTTTTTAAAAACTACTTTCTTCCAGTCCCGTCTAACCTTTTTGACGTACAACAAGATGTCCAGTGACAACATCATGACAAATAGGAAGTAAATATGGAGTAAACAGAATAATTCATTTTGCATAAATTCCGAAATTTTGGTCCGAAACGCCGTTCCCGATGCATGCCTGTGCGGACAATACTAACTGCAAAAGCGAAAAAGGTACACCACATACCTATTAATTATTTAGAAAAATGAGATCACCCGTTGTTTAAACACAAGGTTTACCTACTCATTTGTTGTTGACTGTATCACGGAATTTCGAAGTTCCAAATATCGGCATTACGTTACCGATTTCTTTTTATTGTGTCCTTGTTATCAAGGGCCTGCGTTCTCGAAGGAGCGATTACGTAATGTTGGAAGCTGTAATTTTAATACACACCTATTTATTCGGTGTAACTTACCTTTTTAAGCCAGGTAAGTTATCGTCGGCGCCAATGCAAGACCTTGAAAATACATTTTTTAACCGCATGCGTTTACGAATTATTGCTCTATCTTTCTAAATATTGCAAATCACACGTAGGGAGCTCGTTTAGGACATCCTAGTGGTGACCTGGAGCTCTCCTAAAGTGTGTTTGTCATTGAGACAAATCTCACCAATTTTGAGATATTTTGATCATGTGAGTCAAAATGACGCATGATTATCTTTTTAGTGACTGGTCTTGAGATTTCGATTCATCATTTTCATCATCATTATCCACAGCCTAATCTCGCCCACTGCTGAGCATAGGCCTCTCTTTTCTTTTGCCAATCCTCACGTTCTTGCGCCAGCCTCATCCAGATTCTACCCGCGATAGCAACAATGTCGTCTGCCCCCATAGAGAATATACTTATAGTCTTTGTCTGCCCCTCTCGCCGCCGGACGGCCCACACTTTTCTCAATCCGCCTTACTCCATCATCACCGCGCCTTGCCAAGTGTCCTGCTCAGTTTCATTTCAGTTCCGTAATACGTATTCCGATGTCGAAAACTATAGTTCGTCTTCGGATCTCGACATTTGCAACTCGGTCCATTAGCCGTATGCCAAGCTCTCAGTCTGTACACAGCCTCCTGCGTGAGCGTCCATGTCTCAGCACCGTGGGCAAAACACACTGGATATAGAGGCGGGACTTCAGACATTGTGGAATTTTGGCTGACTTGAGAATGTCGTTCAATTTACTAAAATTTCGATTACTTTTACAAAAAATATGTGTTTTTGTGTTTAATTCTAGTTAGGTATACAGAGTTACTTGTAAAACACCAACAACCTTTCAGTTGGTGAAAGTACTCATGATTATAATCAACTTTTGTTAAGAGACCAACCCTGAAAATCGAAAAAAAGCCTCTGTTTCATACAAAATGCAATATTCACCCGATGAAAATGTATGAAACAGTATCTTTTTTTTAGATTTTTCAGGTTTTGTCTCTTAGTCGGCTGTTGGTGTTTTACAAATAACCCTGTATATTTAGATACTAATAAAAAACATACCTCTCTACCATAAATGTGATTGAACACTCTTACTGGTTTTTTGTGTTTTCATTTCTGAGGCACGGGTATAAAGGTTGACTGGTAGAAAATGCCTAAGGCATTAAGTCTGCCTCTATACATTTGTGTGCATGAGGTTTTAAATAAATAAATAAATATTAGTACTTAATTGCATTGACGGATCTAAGGCCTGAATTATACAGAAAAGGCGTGGTGCAGACGCGGCGCAGGCGAGGCGTAAGACACGATGCCGCTTCAAAAAGGCACGCCGCTTGCTTGCGCCACGTCGTCTGTGTGTAATTCACGACGTGTCGCCTACCTACATTTTGTATTGAAACTTTTTGAAGGGGCATCGTGCCTTACGCCTCGCGTGAGCCGCGTCTTCACCACGCCTTTCTGTATAATTCAGACCTAAGGGGCTCAAGCCCGATGATTTTCCAACCATAAAAAAGGGGCTCAAGCCCCTCCCCTCCAAAAGACATTGAGAAACTTGCGAAAAGTAATCCAGAGGCTTGTTATGCGTTTAGTAAAATAAAATGTTATGTGTTTTTACTTTGCTAAAACCCGCCCTTAGCGGTGTCAAGCCCCCCCAAACGACAATCTTGTGGATCCACCCCTGAATAATGGTCACCCATATCGGTCGAAATGCTAAAAAAACTTCCTTTTACACTTCTACATTATGTACTTTATCTGTGCCAAATTGCACACTCCTCCGTACGCGCAATATGCTTAAAAATGGGTACTACGTTTTCTCTTTACGAATTAATTTAAAAATATTTATTTCTAGTAATAAAAATGCTGAAAAGATGCTCTTAGCTGCTAAATAAAAGACACGTATTCAAACCAAACAAAAATGGGAATTCTTAATTCTGTGCTTCCTTTGTTTTCTTTTTAAATTATGGCGCCAAATAGAGTTGTATCCGAACATTACTATTTAATTGTTACTAACAGATTTTGAGACGGTGAATTTTATTTTCTAGATTAAAAAATGGAACATGCCGTGAATCTCTCAGGAATATGGTAAGTATTTAATTTTTAATTTTGTCAATTTTTTATTCAATTTTGTTAACCACAACATTTTTTTTTTAAATCGTAGAACAGACTTACAACACGCACACACTGAAATTTGAAATGAGGCTTGAAAAATAATAGAAATAAGTAAAATAATAGACTGCTGCGCACCACGTTGGCGAATAACGGATTTTATGGTATGAACTAATGTAGTCTAATTATCTTAATTATAAGGTCCGGTCGTCGCCATTTTAGACTCCGAAAGTATCGTCCACACGCAGCGACTTTAGTTGCCGGCGACTTGCTGGCCACTTCCAAAACGAAGTATACAATGCTACAGAGATATTCTGGCGTATGTATGACATTGCCACGGAGCACTGTTGGTTAAAACATTTGTCTGACCTCCAAAACCCTGTGACTGGGAAACACGAAACTCGTTAAAATTGTTGCCAGACTTTTGGGCTTCAAAGTAACCGTAAAATCTGTCGAAGATACACAAATGACAGGACCATTGCACTCCATTGCAAGAACGCCGCTCCCGCCCGTTTCTTTGAAATACTTTTTTTTTTTCAATTGTCGCTCCACCGTCGCCATTGGCTGCGGTCTTAGTCCTTATAATAATTTATTTTTTAAATTAAATTAAATATTTTGCATTTAACTGGCTGACAGCTAGATGATAATACCAGGGTATATCACGACGCTTATCATATGCCTGGCCTTTTCCCATGGATTGGCGCCCTAGCAGACCTCCACAATCCATTAACTGGGTAACACGGTACTTCTTGGCCAGACTGGTGACAGATCTCCAAATGTCAGCCGGGACCAACGGCTTAACGTGCTTTCCGAGGCACGGAGAAATCTCGGTATTTTAAGATGGTCACCCATCCACAGGCCAACCTCGGCAAGCGCTTGCTTAACCTTGAAGATCGACCCTTGCGGCTGTTGTAGTTTAGCCACGAGCTCTTCGTATCGTATCACGACGCTTATAAGCCTCCACAATTAGCAAACGGGTATAGTTGAATAAGTTAAATAAGTATTGGGTTCGACGAAGTTTAGTCTGAACTATTGGCGATGCAAAGATTCTAACTAGCGCCGCTAGTGTCAAAATTTTGAAGCTGTATAAGAACGACTCTTTGACAGATTTCGTACAGCGTTGCCAATGTGTGGGGAATTCCCCAAACTGCGGAGTATCTCAAGTTAGGGAATTTGACATAGGTTTTCGGGATTTTGATAAATTAATGTTGGCAACGCTGCTAGTGTAGGCAACTTCAAAATTTCGCCGCTAGAGGCGCGC
Organism: Melanchra persicariae; assembly: GCA_947386135.1. Classification (NCBI taxonomy): domain Eukaryota; kingdom Metazoa; phylum Arthropoda; class Insecta; order Lepidoptera; family Noctuidae; genus Melanchra; species Melanchra persicariae. The sequence goes on along the minus strand of OX376672.1, from coordinate 12,290,720 downwards.
GCGTAATCTTTGCATCGCCAATAGAAATAAAATAAACATTACGGGCAAGTTTTAAACGCATGTGAATGATTACAGAGGGCTGGTTTCCATATTGAGATTTTGGAGTTAAGAAGTTGTCAAGCCCTACTTCAATGCCAATGTTTGTCAGGGTTCTAAAATAGAAGAACAGAAAAGAAAAAGTATTTATTGTCACAGCACTGACATGCGAAATAACATAATATCAAGTCATTTAAATTATTAAGACTAACATTTAATAGAAAAGGAAATAAATAAAAAGAAGGAACAGAAACTAGGCAGAGCAGAAACAGGATCCCACTCAGCACGATGCTGTGCCATGGCCATGGCCCACTCTACGGCGCTGAAGTTAGAAAAATATTCTACTTCAAACTGTTTATTCAAAAATCGGAGGAAAGAGTTAGACAGGATGCTTCTGAACTAGACCGTAGATTTTAATAGTACATAAAGACTGCACGTTTGCTTTACGTGTTCACCTTACAAACGGACGGGAAAACACGACATTATTGCCGAGCGCGTGGCGAATTAGCTTCGATCTACACGGACCAATACGTGGCGTCAATAAGTGCGCTCCGCCCAGTCCTTACTGCATAAGTCAACTTTTCCAGCGACTCCGCAGTCGGAAATGATCCCAAAAAAACATACTTTCGGTGTAAAAGAGCCAATGTGCCATTCCTGACTATAATCTATCTCTGTGCTTAATTTCATCCAGATCCGTTCAGGCATACCAGCGTGATTGAGTAACAAACATCCATTCCATTCGAACATTCGCAATTGTAATCAGTAGTAAAACATTTTAGGCAAAATAACCAACCTTTCTCCGCTTACCTCCACAGATCTGAATGAATTAATAAAAGAAACGCAGAAAGATGATGCCCCTACCATGTGGGTTCGTGCTGCCCCAAAACGATACAGAAGAGAACCGAAGCAAATATATCAAAATGGTGGTTATAGCGGTCGCCGTGGGCCTCGTCCTCGTTATAATACTCTTGTACTGGACGAAGTATAATAAATAAGTAAATACAAAAGAAACAAGTATGAAACGTGCTGGAAATATTGAATAAAAAATGTTTTATTAATTTTGTGGTTTTCATTTTGCTTGAGGCTTCTTTTGGAGGGATGTTGAACTGTGTGCAAAATTATATGGAGGAAGAAGACAGCCCATTTGGGATAAATTTTGAAAGATTGGGAAATCATCGAGGTGGAGCGGGAGGGAGTGTCAGACTCTTACTGACTAAAACCCATCCGTGCTCCTCGTCGTGCCCTTTGCTTTCCAGGGCCGCGGTAATTCATTCGAACAAAATCCGCAACCCTGGCAGGAGCTGGGGTTGTTCTAGTTCCACAAAGCCAATTATTGTTTCAGTGTCAACCGATTAATTTCAAAGTCAACGTTCGCGAACACATTCGTAAAGATTTTGTAGTAGTAAGTATCGTCACAACGCTAATTTTTACTCATTATTGGTTTTCATCAACTGTAGTATGTTCGTGTATTAGTTTATTCATTTGAGTACTTACATATTATAGTATTGTATTGTATGTATATATTTTTCTTTGTAATAATTAAATATTAATCGCGTTTCGATTTTTTGTACATTGCACCTACCAATAGAGGTAGGTGCAATGTACAAAAAATCGAAACGCGATGATGATGATGATTCTCTGCATCAACCAAAGGTTGACTGGAAGAAAATGCCTAATGCATTAAACCCGCCTCGTACATGTACATCTGTGTGCGTAAAGTATTAAATACCTAAATAAATAGGAAGATACGGAGCTTAAAACAGTGAATTGTACGTTTTAAACAGTGAAACATTTTTTTGAAATCGGTTTAGTTCCACATATCCAAATCCCCATACAGCTCCTACACTTCTCAGTAGGTGAACGTGTCAGTGTGAACAGCGCCATCTAGTGGCCAAAATACGCAACTTCCATATATAAATACTCTAAATTGATATTTCTTTTTTATGTATTTATTTTTTTATTGAGGAATGGGCTTGCTCTTGACCACGATCACGCTTGATGGAAAGAGATAGATGAGGTCTATGATGGAGCGAGCATGCCCAAAAGTGGCCTGTTCACTCTTGCTTTGAAGGCAGACGGGTTATATTGTGGAAGGGAACACAGACGCTGGTAGAGAGTTCCACACTTTGGCTGTGCGCATAATAAACGTGGAGGAGAAGCGCTGAGTACGACTAGTCGGGATATCGACCAAGTGCGGATGTTACCCAGCAGTATGTCTGGTATTCCGATGGTAAAAGGGTGGTGTCAGGTCGTGGAGTTCCTGCGCACACCCTCCGAAGTACAGTCTGTAGAAGACCGACAGGCAAGCAACACTACGCCGATGAACCAGGCTGTGAAGCTTAGCCACCAGCGTCTCGTCGCCGATAAGCCTTTTTGCTCTGTGTTCCACCGAGTCCAATGCACCGAGCTGGTATTTTGCTATTGTAGCTGCTGCTGGCACCTGCACTGGATAGGTATCTTTCTGAGACTGTGCTGTCATCTGCGTACCCGATTGCACCTAGTTGCAGCAGGTCGTTGATGTGCAGCAGAAATAGAGTCGCAGAAAGAACAGACCCCTGAACACCGGCATCAATAGCCATATGATCCGATGAGCAGACATGACCACTTTGATCGCTCACTCAGGAAGTCGAAAATCCAGTTGGATAAGGCAGCAGGAATGCCAAACGCGGGAAGCTTACTCAACAGACTAGCATGTCAGACCCTGTCAAAGGCCTTTGAGATATCAAGCGACACAGCAAGGGCTTCTCCGTGTTTCTCAAAGGCCTCGTACCAGTAATGCGTAACATACACAAGAAGATTCCCAGTTGACTGACCACGATGGAAGCCATACTGGTGATCACTGAGGAGCCCATTGTCTTCCAGGTATGCTAGCAGCTTATTGTTAAGTACCTCTTTCCATCAATTTACACAGCATGGAGGTTATGGCGATTGGTCTATAGTTGACAGGGTCGGCATGGTTACCCTTTTTGGGCACCGGCTGCACATTTGCAAGCTTTGAGGACTCGGGCACCATTCCGGTTTTTAGAGAGAGGCGATACAAGCACGTCAAGATAGGAGACAATTCAGGGTCACAGCTTTTGAGGACTCTTGCAGGTATTCCGTCAGGTCCGCTGGATTTATTCACTTCCAGACTACAAAGGGCCTTACGAACCTCTTTCAGGTGAATTGAGATCACCGGCATTGTGGAGCTACAGTGAGATATGTTAGATGGCGTATGAGAGGCCGTATCAAGTCGTGAATTATTGGAAAAGACTGAGGCGAATAGGTTGGCCTTCTCTTGCGCGGTATGAACCAGCGTTCCATCAGACTTCAGCATAAGAGACATTGAAGGACGGCAAAAGTTCGCTTCGACTGGTTTAGATAGGGACCAGAACTTTTGCTACCCCAAAGGGTAGGACACCAACTTGGCCCCAATTCGTCCAACATGGTGGAAACGCGCCTTCCACAACACCCGTTTCAATCAATCCTTAGAAGCAGAATTGTACGCTCTTTACATTGCGCGAACACCTTGACTGTCGCACCTGTCACGGGCCAAAGCCCAGGTATTTGATGTTATAGCGGCAACAGAAATACACACTCTGTGAAAATTCCAACTGTCTGACTTATTACGGCCCGCTGACAGACAGTCGGACGTACGGAGCGGAAGCTTAGTAATAGGGAACTCTTATATAATGATAATAAAACCAACATATCATTTCCACAGATCGCGATACTAACATCTGCATCACCGTGGATGACTTCATGGAGATGCGTCAGAAGTCAGGTCCAGTCGGTCCAGTGCGGCCCGCTTACCAGGATGCCTTCATCATCAGGGGCCCTCTGCACGGAGAGCACCTGTTTGGGGAGATATTCTGCTGCGTCTGGGGCATCAGCTTCGTTGTACTGCTATCTGTATTCTGCACGTACATGCTTGTCTTGATCTGGAGGCATTTTGGGGATAACGAGAATTATTATGAGGTTATTTCTATGTAGTGGGTTCTGAATGTTATTAAAATATTAAAGTTAAACAGTAGTATTTTTTTTCCGTATTACTTTGAAAACATAGTTTTTTAATTTTGTCATTGCGCTTGGTGTGCCAATAGCATTGAACATTAATTTTTAAAAGTTTAACAAGTTAAGATACTATATCACGAAATTATGTTCCATCTTAACTTCAAGTAAAATCTAAATTCTATGAAATACTTAAAATATTTATTCGAAACCGAAATAGATTTAAAAATTAATTTTATGAAAAACAAGAGTTGGAACTGATGGTCCCACCATTGGTTCCAACTTTGGCCACGCACTGTAAGATTCCAGTTTAGCTAAAAAAAATAGGGATTAAATATAATGACCACCATAAAACGCTTTGATACCCTTAGTTCTTTTACCAAAAATATATATTGGACACCAGAAAAATGAAGTCTAAAATTACAATAGTACTAGCTATTTTAGTCACGACTGCACCTCAAATTGTATTCGAACACCAAATGTAGTAAATGATCACCAAATCTTAGCGAGCAAATTAATGCGCTATTTTTGCCTAAATAAACTACTGTGATTGCCATAAAATGTAGGCTTGGGGTTACAAACTGGATAAAATAGGTTAGGTTAGGTTAGAATTGTGACCAACCGCGCGCGAGCCGAGCGAGCGAAGCGAGCGGTGCCGCGGCAGCGGCCGGCGAGCGCTACTTCTCGAATATTTTTTTGGAAAAAGTTATTTATTTCACACTTTTTTAACTCCAAACACCAAACAATAGCTGCCAATAAAAATGAAAGAAAGCTTATAAATTAAAATAAAGCTTTATATTTACTTAAAAGTTTTGGATTAACAATGATTTGTTTGACATTAGTTTGCTTAAACAGGATAGAAAGATGTAAAAACTTTGATTTTAATTTTACATTAAAATGCTGGTATGATTTTGGTGATCATTTACTACTTTTGGGTTAACAATGATTTATTTGGAGTCATTTTGCTTAAATAGGATAGCGAGACGTTAAAATTTTGGTTATAATTTCAAATTAAAATGCGTGTTTAATTTTGGTGATCATTTACTATTTTTGTCTCCTAAATGTTACTATATCTGGTGGTAAGTTAAACATAAGCCAAAAAAATATAGCATTGAATTAATAAGTAGCTATTTTGTGTAATTTATTCTAAAGTTGGGCTTACACGGGCAATGTAGATTAATCTAGAGCAATTATTAATGGAGCAATCTGCAGCAACTTCAATAAAATGCGACAGAATTTCGGCAATATTTTTCAAAATTCATCCTATATATTATTCCACTTTTTTATTTATTGATAGACACGCGCTTGACCACTATCTCACCTGATGGTAAGCGATATTGACATTGTTCTCTCGTGTTGTTTTTTTAAGTAGGTAAGGTTCTCATGTATGAAAGTATTGCCTAGTTCTTGGACTTTCTCCATATCCCTCAATATTTTTAATTGCAAAACATTTCGCCCAATTGATTGCTGCTGTTGCCGTAAATTGCTTAATGATAGTTTGTGAATCGACCAGTGTTGCTAAAAAAAATTATAAAATCTCATTGCCCGTGTAAACGCACCTTTATAGTTGACATCGTCACCGTAGTTAAGAGAGAAAGAAGAAAAAAAAAGTGTTGCGCCGGGTTTCGCCCACAGTTGCTCCAACCATAACGTACATGAGAAGTCAGTAGAGTCACTTTATATTATTTTTAACTATAGGTAAATAATGACGTTCAAAAGTACCGTTTAATGGCCTAATTGAATTGAACGTTTTGACTTTGACTTTGAACAGCCTCGAAGCTAATGAACCAGAGTCGTGGTCGGTCACAACAGAATGGTGGAATGCGCATGGTCAGAGGGATACAGATGCAGATGCCTATGGTATTAGTCCGCCTCTGTACATTTGTGAGCGTAAAGTGTTAAATAAATAAATACAGCTTCAGCCTTCGCCATGGTGTGTGATGCTGATGAGTTTGACTGTTATTCCGCCGGGCAGGGATCTTGAAATCTGACATACATAGAAAAAGGTCTATCCATCTCAGGTGCAACCTCTTCACGAAATAAAAAAACTCTTCTCGCACAATCTTGTTTACAAAAAAAAAAACCTTTTGACGTAAGTACATGTCAAATTAAGAGTAAACAGAATCACGTATTTTTTGTATAAAAATCTGTAAAATTTTATAGTCCAAATAGTTACGTAATAAAATTGTAAATATTCTGCCAAAACAAATCAGAAGTTTCTCGCTGCTTATGGAATGCAAGAATGCAAATTCAGTAAAAAGAAGTCAGTAATGTAAGTACATATTCATCCTAGGGCTAAGGCTGACTGTCTGTTGGAGCGGAGAGGAGAGGAGCAGAGCGGAGCCGTGCCAATATTAACCAATGGAATGGCATAATATCTCCGCTTCGCTTCAGTGGATAGGGATCTGCGAACTAGTTTAAAAATTCACACAAAACCGAGAAGCGGAGCGAGTCAGCGGAGCGGAGAAACGGAGCGGGTATGCGAAAAAAGGCCACCAGCTCAAATAACTCGTCGCGTGAGCTCAGCACAGTCCGCAACTCCGCTCCGCATTACTCCTCCGTCGCTCCGCTCCGCTGCCGCGCTCCATGACAATGAAAGACATAGAGAGACATAGATAACGCAAGTATCACGATCTTTATGAAAACCTAGCGTGCCATTTTTGACCACCTACTATGACGTCACACACAAGCACTATTATGTGATGGGAAAATCAAATCGATTCAAAGACGCCGCCGCGTGTGGCACCTAACTGACCTAACCACATAATTACTGACGTCAGACTAGCGTACATCGATGCAGGCTGAGCGGGAAAGTGGCGGCTTACGATTTTTGTACGTAAGCTGGGCACCGTATCGGGCATGCGAAGTAGTTGCTCTTGCGTTATCTATGTCTTTTTATATCTCTGGTGTCAATCTTCTACAAAGCGATCGTCACGTTCATTTGTACGGTAAAGCAGATCGCGTCGTCGCGCCGACTGAGAGCGCCTTCCGGTTTTGCTGAAAAAATATCGCGACGATCGCAGGTATTTGCGCGATGATCGCTTTGTAATGACGATGCCTAAGACAGCCAAAACTTATGCTCAGCGCACTTTGCGCGGCTTATTATTATTAGTAATGTCGTCTTTACGCTACTGGCGCGGTTTGTACTCCATGGTACAGACAAAGCAGCAAAATGCTGGAACAATTTTATTGTTATTGTAAAACTAAAGTAGAACATACCGCTACAAAAATACTCTATGGCATGTGTTTCTAATCGTAATTTTGCTGCTCGGTCTGACCGGTCTCAGCGCTGATCCTAGTCTTTTGGTATGAATATATTTTTATTTTTATCTTGAAAAGCTCGAGCGACATGGCCACGTTCGCGAATGACCCAATACTCAGTAAAAAGGGCTTGCTATTATTTTATGGTATTTTATACTATGCATAATGGGTAAATACTTAGTACACCTCTGCTTAAAAGCCAATACTTTTGGCATACCTATTTGTAGGTTGATTAAAAAAATAATTAAGTACATTTTTTTAAGTAGAATATTATAACTCAAGCAATTATCACATGAGACCTTAACTACAAAAGCTTAAATGCAAAAAGAAACATGAGTATTTTGAACACCACTTTACAATCATTTCTTACTACATAGGTGCTTACCTATATATAAGTCACGCTTTTTCCCATGGGGTGGAAAAACTCATATTTTGAACTGTAATATAGTTATAATACTGAAGATTGTAACAACATTCGCAAATCACAAAAATAAAATTAATTACCAAACCAAAAGGAAGAAAAATTACTTACTTTTTTTTAATTATTTTTAATTATGGCACCATATTTTTATAGAGATGTCACCCGAACATTGCTATTTAATTATTACTAACTGATTGTGAGACAGAGAATTTTATTTTCTAGATAAAAAAATTGGAAAATGCCGCGAGACTGTCGAGATTGCGGTAAGTACCTACGGTTGGTAGTTTTCATAATTTATTTACTTATTTAATTTTGACATCGTTAAAGTATTTTTAATAAATCGTTGAACAGACTTGTAACACGTGACGCGAGTACGCGACTTGACACATGTAATGAACATTTCACGACCGTTTGCACACGCGAAAAGTTACTATTAATAATTATTATGCTTCACGCAGTTACCTGTATTATATAATAAAAGTTTCATTGAATTTACTTTAAATTATTATTCTGTAGATTTTTTAACTCGGTTACGTTTTATTTTGCGGTATTATTCTCTATACTGTGTGCATGCTATTGTTGAACTGACAAAGTTTTAGCTTATAAAAAGGAAAAATAAAGAAGTTTCTTCGACTGGTAAATATGTAAGTACGCAGCATTTATTAATTATTGTTTAATTCTAAAATTAAGAAACTGGGACACGAGCCATTGAGTGTTGTCTTAATCTGTGGATCTTAATTCAGAAAATGTCTAAATGTTCTTGTAAATCGCATTTGCGTGAATGACGATAATTATCGCCCGGGCAAGTATGATGCTTTTTAAGAATTAGAGTTTCTTATTTTTTATAATTGTTAGGCACGCGCTTGTCCACTATCTCACCTGATGGTAAGCGATGATGTGGTCGAAGATGGAGCACGCTTGTCTAGAAATAACTTATTTACTCTTTACTTATAGACTCCTGGGTTGTAGCTATCAGGAAACAAAAACTCCGGCAGGGAATTCCACTCCTTAGCTATACGCACAATGAATGTGTTCCCAAAACGTCTTGTTGTTGTTGGTTGTCCACCATGTACTATTGGCGCATTGCCATACGTCTTGTAGTCCGATGATGGAACGGGCTTGGCGGAATTAAAATATGCAATTCCGTTGCACACTCCCCAAAATGCAACCGATGGAAAACCGACAGACTTTGGAGCTTCGACTCGACGAGCCTATCATTGCCGTTTCTCAATTAAGTCAAGGGAGAGCGTTTAAGAAAGTATAAAACTGCCCAAATCCAGGATATGGTCAACCCGTGCGCCAAGTTTCATCCAAATCCATTTAGCCGTTAGGACGAGAACAGGAAACAAACATACTCAGTTGCTTTCATATTTATAATAGTATGGATGTGTGGATCATATGGATTTAAACTAAATCACAACTGAAACAGAGTTGAAATTAGATTGATTTCGGCGTGCAAATAAAATTACATTCAAACTTTGCTTAGTGCAGTCGTGTAGCCCGTTTTTTAGGGTCTTATATTTCTGAGGGTTCGAAGTTCGAACGGCGAAAGTAGCTGGTCGTATTGCAATCTTTCGCGGGCTTGATTTTTACTGTGAACTGCATTAGGTATCCCTGATCTGCATTATATCCTCAACAAATTTTCTTTGCAAATGGATAAATTGTAGAGCATGATCAAGCCGCAAAACGCGTCATGCGTTACAAGTCTGTTTTTTTAAAACAAAAATCGTTTTTTCAATGCTTTATTTTTTGCAGTAATGGGGAAGTGTCAATATACTGCTTGCCATTCAGCCGTCGAAACACGACGAGCTTTTCTATCGATATGTTTTTTTCTTATATTCACGACTATATTAATTATTCTTATCGTTTTCGTGGTGCTACATAAAAATAATACTGATCCCAATATAAGTTGAACTGGACAGTAAAAATGTTAAATTATAAAACTGTATGATGATTAAGTATAACGTGAAAAGTGATGTTAAAAATGGTTACTTAATAAGAATATATTGTGTCGTTCAATTAAATATTGTGTTTTTGTTACACCAACTGCTTACTCCGTGCCAATGTAATTTTAATTTTGTTGTGAAAAAGGATAGTAGGTACTATGCGTCTTGTATAGCTCCATCTCTCTCGAACGCCCGCCGGAGTGATGATAGTTGAAAGGGTGGGGCGTTTTTTGGGAATCAAAAAGACTGCTGGCACTCAGCCTAATTTGATTAAATTACTTTTGACTTTGGCTTTAAGGTGTCATAGTAGGGCCTGACTGGTTTTACAGTGGAAGGTTAAAAAAAGAATGATTAATTTATTTTTATTTTGAGTATTTTCAAACAGGGCTGTAACGTAAGTTTGGTAAAACAGTGTTTTTTTTTTCAATTTAAAACTCAGGCAAACCCAAAACTCTGCCGATAAAGGGCGCTTTCCGATTTTTCCGAACAAATTAACTCGACGCGGTGACGGTCGCATATTCGCTCGACGATCGCGTAGACGATAGGTACCTTAGAATGTCAACCTCTTTTATGACCGACTTCAAAAAAAAGGAGGAGGTTCTCAATTCTGACTGTATTCTTCTTGTATGTTATCGATATTTTCGCCAATTGTTAACCGATTTTGATGATTCTTTGGAAGTTTATTTTCCCACACTGGTCCCATTTCAATTTGGTGAAGATTTGATAAAAAACTTCGGACATAGGTAACGTAACTCTTAAATAGGGTGAAGCGATACTTCAGGCCTGGACAGCTTATAACCCTTTACAAAGCACAAGTCCGATCCTGCATGGAGTATTGTAGCCACCTTTGGGATGGCTCAGCTAAGTATCAGCTTGCCGCGCTTGACTCGGTGGAACGCAGGGCTAAGAGACTCATCGGTGACGCAACACTGGTGGATGCCAAGCTACATAGCTTGGCTCATCGCCGTAAGGTTGCCTGCTTATCGGTCTTCTACAGATTGTACTTCGGTGAGTGTGCCCAAGAACTCCACGACCTCATCCCACCGGCCCCCTTCTACCATCGGACATCCAGACGCACTGCATCTTACCATCCCTACCTTGTAGCTATTCCACCAATTCGCACTAAGCGTTTCCAAACGTCTTCTATAATGCGCACAGCAAAGGAGTGGAACTCTCTGCCTGCGTCTGTGTTTCCAAAAGCTTACAGCCCTAATCTCTTCAAAGTTAGAGTGAACAGGCTCCTTCTGGGTAAGCTCGCTCCATCGTAGACTTTGTCTCTGTCTTATCTGACATTGACTAGAGTCAAGAGCAAACACATCACTAATAAAAAAAATGATAGCAAATCTCCCGGGATTGCTGAAATCGCATATCTGTTTATTGTTTACGCCAATTCATAACGTAACACCACGCAGCAGGTACGCTGTGTACAAATCAACCATGGTTTTGGGGTTATCTATTCGGGCATATCTTTATTGTTTATGAACCGATCTTGATGATTTTTTTTTGCGTTGGGTTTAGTTCAAGCTAGCCACCACTGAAACGTGAAAAATGAAAAAAAAAACATTTACAAAAAAATAAAACCGACTTCGAAGTAAAAATTCTTCGGTGTTTTGGTTGTTTCTTCGTTTTTTGACGCCAACTTCCGAAATTAAAGTTATTTTATTGGTACTTTGTAGTGTTTTATTATTTCAAAGTCGGTTGTATTGTTTATAAAAAAAGTTTTTTTTTTATCAACTTAAGTATATCTAAGTACCTATGTTAATAATTTGTACACCAAACTATACCTGTGATAGTAATCGGGTTATATTTATTTGTTTAGTAATATAGTGTCAAGTCGCGACTCGCGTCAGCCGTTACAAGTCTGTTTTAAATTGAGTGCAAACTAGCTTTAATATAAAAATGGCGTCAACTTTATACCAGATGTTATGTTTTCAGTATGCCCTGTAATGACCAAGCCACAATACTACACGGGCTTCACAAACGGTGAAAAACGACGAACATTGTTCTGGCTCGGATTTTTAATATCATTTACTTCTTTAGTAACCATTTTAATTCTAATGGTGACGTTCATCAAGAATTCTGGTCCCAAGTGACTTGACTTGGACAAAAAAAAATGTTAAAGTAGAAAATATAAAAATGTAACGTGATTATTTTGTAGAAAATGTTTTAAATAGATGATATGATTATATCGTTGAGCTAAAGTTAGTTTTTTTTTTAAATTGTTTTGTAGAACTGGTCACTGGTCAGTTCTAAAGGTTGATCCATACATCAGGGCTGTGCCCGGGACATGCAGGCAAGTGGTCCGTCACAACTTGTGTGAACGATTTGATATTAAATGTACTCACCGATATAATATATATTTGATTTCCTGACGGACCACGTGATAGTTAGACAGTTGAAATTTTCGCAGATGATGTATTTCTGTAGCCGCTATAACAACAAATACTAGAAACAGAATAAAATAAATATTTAAGTGGGGCTCCCGTACAACAAACGTATTTTATAGAGCGCGCGTCCGCCTCGCACTTGGCCGATTTTCTTTATTATCTATTCGTGACGGTGACATCGCTTGAACAAATCAAGAGGTAAATAACGTATCACGATGACGTGTCGAAAGACGTGGTGCAAAACATCTATGGTGTGGTTGGTATTATTTATATTGTTTATTACTTGCAAGAAAAAATATGAATTCATTAATTTTCATTACAGAGTGGTACTAGGTATTTACACCTTTGCGATTTAAGAATAAAAACATCAATAAGAATGGGTTCGCGCTCGACATAATTGAGCTGTATGAAAGTGTCGAGTATCCGGTGAAAATTCAGTTCTTTTACGGTTTTTGCAATTTGCTGCTTAGTAATTAATTCTATGTTGCATGTTATGCCTACAAGGTGTTCTAAAAGTGCACGGTCATATTTAAGGTGATGTTGGCTAGCTGGTAAATTTAGAGGGCGCCGAGCGCGCAGTGGCGCCCTCATCGTTTGTTTGGTTATTTCTTTTATTTTAGAATGAAAATGCAGAAAATAAGCACGTTAAGTTGTGCTCCACAAGATTATACGTTAATATTATTATAAACGGTAGTTTTAAATTGTTTAGTTTTATTATAATAGTAATACCGGAAAAAAGTGGCCACTATTTTCTGCATTTTCATTCTAAAATAAAAGAAATAACCAAACAAACGATGAGGGCGCCACTGCGCGCTCGGCGCCCTCTTAAAGAAAAAAATAGCAAAACAAAAAAAAGGTTTAAAAAAAATCGACCTGTAAAAATTACAAAAGTTTCGTCATATTTTTTATGTTTAGACATTTTTCCATAATGTTCTAGTACTTATATCAACTACCCAATATCACCCTTAAATATAACCACGCACTTTTGGAAAACCCTATAGAAAATTGTTCATTTCCGCAGCTGTACTTGAAAACTGGACATTGCAAAAAAAAAGAATGAATTTCGCAAGCTACCTGACACATCCCCCTAAAATGAAGCACCGTCTATAATTTTTATCGCAGGACAGATTGTCGAGGAAATATTTACACGTAGACAGTCGCATCTACATTTTATGATGGATTGTCAAACTTCTGTTGACCAGTATGTACAAAATATTTTATAAGGCTGATGAGAACACCTAGAGTGTTCTCGTTGTTCGGAAGAGTTACCGCGGCCTTGGAACGCAAAGGGCATTTAAAGGAACACGGAAGGGAGAATGTCAGTCAGTAAGAGTCTGACTGACATTCTCTCCTCCTCATCTCAAAAAAATAGGAAAAGGTTTTCACGTTTCAAGCTAACAGTCGTCTTCTAAACTAATTTCAGTTTATATGGCTCATTTCCGGAACTGTCAAATCGTGTTTTCATTCATTCTTATTTAGGGTTCGGGACTAATCGTAAGTCCGCAGGTGATACGGAGTAGAAAACGCCCGACACTAAGGCGGAAACTACAGACTTCGGGCTAGAGAGTAGACCCACAGGCCCGGGTCGACGGCACGTTGTGTTCTATGCGCGCGGGCCAGAGCCTGCCAGGGTTGCGGATTTTGTTCGAAAGAGTTACCGTGGCCCTGGAAAGCAAAGGACACTAGGAGTAACACGGCATTACCAAAAAAAAAGGTGATGGCCGGTTTGGTTTTGACGAAAACTACCAATTTCTGGCTATTCGGACATTTCTGTTTGGCCTACCTGCATCTAGGAAGTGGCAATAATGGTAGCAAATTGTTCAGAGGCCAGTAAAAATGACAACTGCAAGCGAAAACATAAGTTTGACAAACCGTCATCAAATTTTTGCGTTTATTTTCTTTTCAGAAATCATTACTTTAATTTGTTTTACTCACAATCAGAAACAAAGTCCTTCTGCGTAAAAAACCGTCTACTTGAGCTGGTGTGAGGACCTGTTCTTTTAACCTGCGTCCATCTTCCACAGATATGACTTGTCAATGTATGGTGACGTAAAGACGGTGTTAATGGCCAACCCAACTGAGCCATCAACGCGACCAGGCCTGTTCTCAGGGCGGCTGCCTGCGAACTCATTCCTGGCCCGACACATGACATGGATGCACGCCGTGGGCCTCTTACTGATGCTAGGCATTGGGGTCGCTATGATTGTCTTCATTTTCGTACAGCATAGGAAGGGGGAATATTCGTTGCAATAAAACTGTTTTTTTTTTTTTAGTTTTTTTTATTATTTTATTTTTAACCAGAATTTACCGCGTTCATATAACCGTTGCCAGGCGTATGATCTGTTTCTGTACCAAAATTCTTCAAAATTAATAAAGGCGTGAAATGAAAGCGTAACCAACCAAACTCATTTTCGCATTTATAATAATTGATAGTTAGAATCCGATGACATCTTCTGTATTTTTAGCATTCATAACAATAATTGTCACGAGACATTTTGAACGGTTTCGGGGTAGGATGTAACAACCAGCTGTAGTGTCTCAGCTGGTGCAAATCGGGTTCTCGTGCATCGCAAAAAGTGTCATCGTCCTAATACGAAGCGATCGTCGCGTTCATTTGTACATCAAACCCGATCGCATCATCGCACCGACAGAGGCGAGTCGTACTTACAGAGGCGGCGCCTTTCAGTTTTTCCGGAAAAATTAACGCTACGATGGCGTATTTTTACGTCAAACCGATCGCATCGTTGCACTTACAGAGGGCGCCCTTCAGTTTTTCCGGAAAAATTAACGCTACGATGGCGTATTTTTACGTCAAACCGATCGCATCGTTGCACCGACAGAGGGCGCCTTTCAGTTTTTCCGGACAAATTAACGCGACGATGGCGTATTTGAACGTCAACCCGATCGCGTCGTCGCACCGACAGACAGCCTTCCGGTTTTGACGACGACGAAGAGGACGCCTAAAGGTCTCATGTGATAAGTTGCGACTAGCGACGTTATTTTTTTGTTAGAGTCTGTAAAGAGCATTTCCTTTCGTTTTGACATAATATTCGTAGATATGTATGTATATCTATTTATATTAACGTAGATATATATATGCAGATTTTATGACATATTTAGTAGGTATTTTAATGTGCACTAGATCCTACCCTCTATTGTGATCTCTCTCTATCACTCAAAGGTTTGCTGGAAGAAAACCTACTTTATGCTGAGCTGGCCTTTGTACTTGATTATTTTTGATAATTTAATTAATTCATATAAGTTTGTAGGAACGCTGACACATTAATCTTAGTCATGTTAGTACGTGCAGCAATTGGCGAACTGGTTCGCCTATAACCATCGCCAGCTCTAGACGCGCTTACAATCTAAATAAGTAATTCTCTCTCTTCCATTGTAATACGTTCCAAGAAAGAAATATCCAAATTTATTCAAACGTTTAATATTTCTCTCCGTACACACACACACACACCGCTTAAAACAATATACACGCAACACACTAAAAGTTGTTAGGGTGGGTATAGAAGGCAGGACGTAGTGTTGATGAAGTATTTATGTCCACAGATTTTCACACGCGTTTTGTTTCGTTACGTTGCCCGTATGCAGACGTTTAAGAAGCCTGATTCAGATGCTCCTCCACGGCCACCTCCTACAACGCCCGCCTATCAAGATGCTTTCGTCCGGCGAGGGCCCCTCCATGGGGAACAAATTCTCTGCGGAAAGTTGAAATGCCTCTGGATCGTGACCCCGATAATATTAATGTCTCTGGCCTCCTGGCTTTTAATTATATTACTGGTTAAGAACTTCTATTAGTAATTATTGAACTTATAAACATGTTGTTTTGTCTCTGAACTCGTTTTTTTACTTATTTTTTGTTACTTTTATAAGAGTTTTTGATAAGATATATTTATTTGCTCAAACATGTGTACACATACAAGAGTAAAAAACGTACATGCAGGATAACATAAAAAATAAAAGGTTCAGACATGTTTGCCACATACTATGGCGTGCAAATATTGAGCATGTTAGAGAATGAATTTAAAAAATAATAATAATGAATATAAAACATGATATTTACAAATGTAAATAATAGTTACAAAAATGTCAATAGTAATTAAAAATGTCAATAGTAATTACAAATGTCAATAGTAATAACAAATGTAAATAGTAAAAAAAATATAAAGGTCAAAAATATTAATTAAATGTCAAAAATTACAATACATTCTATGTCAAATCATGTACTGATTATGTCAAATAAATGACTCTGCTAGAAATTCACTGATATTATAGTAAGCTTTGTTGATTAGAAACATGTACATATAATTGTTTCTTCAATTTCACATTGTTAAGCTCCCTCCAACATTTCAGAAACTTATTATAAATAGGGGATTATATTTAGGGGACAGCATAACCCTATTTTTACAAGATCAATTCTAAGTGATGTTAAAAATTGAAATAATATTAGCTATCGAATTGTAATTAAGACCTGGCAACAAGCGCGCAACGCGGCACTGGCTCATTTTTGTTTTAATTTTTCATGAGCGTTCGAAGTTCCATTTTGTTTGACACTTTAGAACCGTCACTAGTCCGCGGTTTGAGGAGCTAATGGAGCTCCTTACTTGTACCGAGTAAATTGATTGGCTGTTGTTATCGGGACCACTCACAGCCAACACTTTTTCTTTTCTTGTAAACATGAAATGGATTCATATGGATAATGGGCACGGAAAAGGCATGTAATAATTTTCTTGCAGAAAAAAAACTTTTCATTTACCTAGAAATGTATAGTATCTTTTGTCGTTTTATCATTAATAACAGTTGCAATCAGGGCCGTCTTTTATCTATTGGAGGCCCTGAGCATATCAGGATGATGAGACTCCTATGACCAGTGGCAGCTGGGCAGCCACCCGGGGGGCCTCGGTCTAGCAGAGAGGCGTCGCTTAACCCGAGATAAAAATCCTTACATTTAGAACTTTTTTTAACGTAAAAATGAAGTTATTTCATATTTTATATTTTTTCACTAGAAAATTCATAGGTCATTGTGATTTTACTAAAAATTTTATTCGTAGGAAAAGCCGCTTAAACTTATTTTCGATTCATATAAATTTCAGAAAGAACAAGAGCCTCGGCAAGGTTGTCGCCCGGGCCTCGCAACCGTAAATTGCCGCAGCTGCCTATGATTTTGGGTGAGGGAATAGGATCTTCCGAGTAATCGGGAACCATACATAAAAAAAAAGGTTCCGACGAATTGAAAACCTCATCCTTTTTGAGGTCGGTTAATAATAATTGTAAACTTTGGTTTCGGGATACTTCTCACGGTTTTTTTTTATTTTTTATTAAAAATAGGCTCACGTTTAATTAACCACTATCTCATCTGAAAGTAAGTGATTATGTGGTCGAAGATGGAGCACGCTTGCCTAGAAGTAACCTATTTACTCTTGACTTAAAGACTCCCAGGTTGTAGCTATCAGAAAAGATGATTTGGGGTACGGAACACCCAATTTAGTTATATCTCAGCTGGTGCAAGATGTGTTCTCGTGTTTCGTAAAAGTGAAGGTCTCATGTGGTAGGAAGTTCATAAGTAGCGACGACCGTTTTTTGGTTTTTCTAGGGTCGGAACCAGTGGATATTTTTTTTTGTTTTTTGACTGATCCTCGCGTTTGATCACAATCTCTCGTGATGGAAAGCGATGACGTGGAAGACGATCGAGCGCAATTTTCTAGAAGTAACCTATTCACTCTTGACTTAAAGACTCCCAAGTTGTAACTATCAGGAAACAGACTCCGGGCAGCGAATTCCACTCCTTATTCGCCATCTTAACATACCGAGATTCCTCCGTGCCTCGGAAAGCACGTTAAGCCGTGGGTCCCGGCTGTCATTTGGAGATCTTTGGCAGTCGTTACGGATTGTCTGAAGCAAGAAAATCTGACACCAGTCTTGCCAAGAAGTACCGTGTTACCCAGTTAATGGGTTGTGGAGGTCTGGTAGGCAGCCGCTCCACGTAAAATACTGGTATTCAGCTGAGTCCGGTTTGACTGGGAGCCGACCCCAATATAGTTGGGAAAAGGCTAGGCAGATGATGATGATTCGCTTAGATATTTTATTTATTTCCACAGATAGCGACGAGTGTTTTGTATTTTCGCGTTGACCCCATGCAGTGGTCGCAGAAGCCTGATTCGGGTAGGCCCGCCCGTCGAGATGCTTTCGTCGTTCGAGGGAACATCCATGGTGAAGAACTCTTCGGCGGGAAGATCCGAATCATCTGGATAATGGGCATATTTTTGATTGTATCTCTGTGTTGCACATTAATTATTGTTTTAGCAGTACACTGGTCTCATTTCTTCCGCTAAGCTTGTGTTTATAAAGATGGTTTTTGTCGCTGTACGGTCACCAGCAAAAGTCGATAAGAATTCTCACAACGTATTAGTTTGACGTTTAGTTTGACTTACGACCTTCAATTTTCAAGTTATCGCCAACAATTGATTGTAATCCTCAATTTCATCAACTTAGCATAAGTCAAGATGGCCCAGTGGTATAGAGCACACAGATTGAAGCGCAAATCAGTGTGCCGCAAGTTCAAATCCCACGCAATTGTTGACTTTTTGTAAGTTCTTACCCGATTGGAAGTTATGGATTAGCATTACATATTATTATATTAAATTATTCTTTAACTTGTTCACACATTTCTTAGAGTTAAAAGGTAGATCACAAAAAAACTAAATAAAGAATTAGATTTCTGCGAGGTAGACATGAGTTTTAACTTGACCGAAATGAACTGTCGTTTGGTTGTAGTTGTTGGTTAGTGACGTGTGGTTAACAATATTGTAATATTCGCAAAATGCAGGCTAATATTAGTATTGAAGTGAGGGCGACTATCATTGGGCTGCATAAAAGTGGTCTTAATAAAACACAAATATCTGAAGAAACCGGACTGAATGTGAGTATAATAGCTATTAATGAATTGTAACTTTATTATAAATTAATCTTCTAATTAAAATGTATGCCATTTATGAATCCATCCATCGTATCTTTATGAGGTTTAGAAGAGAACATAAATCCTTGGGTTTATTGGGTTGGTTATTGGATTTATAAATGCAGTTTTATTTTAAAATTATATTCAATAATGATTATTAACATTTTATATAATGAAAATGAAGTCAAGAAGGTATAGCTGCCTAATATATATATTTTTTTTGTTTTAGAAAAATACTGTAAGTCTTTGGATAAAAAGATATGAGGAAGAAGGTAGCCTTGCTAGTCGAAAGAGAAGTGGGAGACCGAAGCTTATTAGCGAGGCACAGCGCCGACATATGGTGGACATATACGAAACGAATGGTTTCGCACCAACGAGACATTTTGCGGAATTATATGACACCTCGATGGATACTGTTCGCCGTGCACTTCACGCTGAAGGCGTGCATCACAGAAAACCAGCTAAAAAGCCGTACTTGACAGAGAGGCACAAACAAGAACGATTACGTTTCGCACGTAATTATTTAGATTTTGACTGGAATACTGCGGTATTTTCAGATGAAAAAACATTTAAATCCAGTCAAAAGGGCAGGCTTCACTTATGGCGCAAGAATAACACTCGCTGGTGTGATAACAACGTCATTCCTAACACCGAATCAGGTCGAATCACAATTAATATGTGGGGATGGATGAGTGCAGCAGGACCAGGAGAACTGGCTTTCATTCCTCCACGCGCAAACAGTTCAACTTATGTGGAAGTGTTAGACTCAATTATGCTACCTACTGTGCGCAACATTTACCCAGCTGATGAGTTAGCAGAATTTCCGTTTGTCCAGGACAATTGTCCTATTCACCGAGCGAGTACTGTGCGTGAGTGGTTTCACAATCACCCGGAAGTAATTGTTATTCCATGGCCAGCGCGATCACCCGACTTCAACCCCATAGAAAATCTATGGGGTTTGATGGTGCAAAGGTGGGACTCGCGGAATGAGAGGTCTACGGAACAATTAAAAACCCATTGCATGGAGGTGTGGGAAAGTTTTAGAGGGAGCGAAGTATGCAGTAATATTGTTGGGTCCATGCGCAAACGTCTACTTGACTGTATCGAAAATAATGGGGGTTATACAAAATATTAAGTTTTAGTAAAATCAGTAGGCCATTTTATTTTAACATATCCGTGATTATTCGTTAACAAACACTGTATTATATTGTGTTTACTTTCGTTTAAAATAGCTATATCTTTTAACTTGTGCCATCGCCTTATCTTAAGAATGCAGTGAACTCGCTATCAATTTTGTTGACAATAATCATGATTCTATTTTGTTTTTTATTCTTCTACCCGCACTGTTCTAACATAATAGTTCAATTTATTTTTCTCATCTAATTGACGATTATCTTGTGAGAACTAAAGTTCTTTTAACAGAAATTGAGGTTTAGTTTCAATCTTCTTTTCGTCAAGAAAATGAACAATTAAGCTATGACCTCAAAACATTCATTGTGACGTTACATAAAAATAAAATGTTTACAAAGTCTAAATCATATATGACTTTTCAATAAATAACTGGATATAAACAATTATATTTTATTTTATTAAAATTTTAATATCCTTTCATTGTTACGTTATTCATATTATGAATGGTCTAAGTGGGTATACTCATAACAAACAATCTTACACGTAACATAGATAACGGTTACAAGATAACTTTTTTGTCTAGGTAACAATTCGACGTCACAATTCTCATAAATGTTTAATTTGTAAATAAAAAGAATAAACATTTTTATTAAACACGTCTTTTTATTTCCACCTTACAACATCGATAAGATGTAAACAACTAAATAATGTAAACAACGAATGTGATTCTTCTTGTAGTTAATAGATCATATTCGTAATTTGCAACAATTTAGTGCAAAAAATGCAATAGTATTTTTCATAGAAATATAAAAAACAACAATATTAATATAGATTGAGAATTTTCAAAGTAAGAAATAACCGCAACGGACCGACCATGATTTGAACTCGGGCTACGTTATTTGCGAATCCAACACTTAGTTCATACGGCTACCAGCACATGACATATTTGCGCGAATTTTATCAATACAATGGTAAGAACAAGTCGCCTCTGTGACTGTGTGATGCGTATTCAATGGCACAGAAAAATAATAATGATGTTTTTAAGCTCAGTGTGACGACAGTTCCTTAGTGTGTGTTATCTGTTGAATGTGGATACTCATACACGGGCACACATACGCACGGAAGTATCGCGCTCGCTCGGTTCGTAGCAAAATAATCTTTAGCGTTCCTATGGACTTTTGCGGCCTGACTGTACATGTTTATTCGTTCTTATTATTTGTACTTAAAAGGAGAGAAAGAGTTGTTAAAGAGTTAGGATACAAATGGTGTATATCTACATATCTATCTAGCCTACAGGACCTAGCTAGTTTGTAATTATTTTACCTTATCCCAAGTTCCCAATCCGAAATTCTCTCTCCATTTTTCTACATCGCTTCACTTGCATTCTAAAATTCTTTTGATAAAACTGCACTGGTAGATGAAATGAAATGAAATGAAATTTTGACACAACATTTATTTAGTGAAAATAAAATTCCCTTTTTGGCCGCCCCGCAGTCTAAAACAGTTGTGGAAGTGCAAGAAATAACATAGGGCTCCTTTAGGACTGGTTCGGCCACTTTTCATAGCAGTTGACTTTTGACCACCAGCCAACGGTTAGTCTAGTTGCCGTAGTCCTGAAAGGCAAATAGGTCTTGGGTTTTTTCTATGGGATATTTTTCTCTTGATACTTGGCACTTTGCTAGTCATCAGACTATGACTCGGGTTTATTTTAAAAACCAAATAGATTCATGGAGTTTCCGAATATTAGTACTGGTAACATTGTTCGCAAATAATAAAAATCACGTTTCGCGTTCATATGTACGGCAAACGTGAACGCGTCGTCGCGCCGACAGAGGGCGCCTTCCGGTTTTGCTGAACAAAATAATGAACGCGACGATCGCGTATTCGCGCGATGACATGTATTAGGATGACGTACATTGGGGCAAAAACACTCACAAAATGCCGAAAATACAAAAATAATCATTTGATTTTATGATTTCCTGGAAACCTAAAAACGCGCCACTCAAAAAGATGTCAGCAAAATAGACGGGGCCCACTAGGGCCAGTATCTACCAGGGTTACAGAATTTGACCGAAAGAGTCATCAAGGGCATTTGGAGGAACACGTAGGTATGGGTTTTAGCCGGTAAAAGTCTTGACACTCCCTGCCGCTCCGCCCAGAGCGATCGGAGTATTCGATGATTTCTCATCCTAAAAAAACACAAAGTATTTTTGTCATTATTTTAAATGCCTCATAACAATCCCAGTTCGTTAGATACTGTAATGTACGTCGTGCAGACCGAGCTTTTCAGTGTTAAGACTTGTTACACAAAAGCGCGCGCCCGCGACGCGACGCTAAGTACCCATGTTTCGTTCATTTGACGCCCGCCATACATTTTTTTTGTATTGTCAGCGCTCTGTCCGCGCACCCTGTCCTATTGTGCGCTTTGTACCTATATCAATTCCCCTTACGTGGAATTTCAGAGTAATTTCGCGACAAAGGTTTTTTTTTGGCTTTATTCAGCTATGAAACCTTCCTATTCAGGTATGTAACCATGTTAAGTTTTTAATACCTATGATTTAAAATAAATAATAATAATGTTCACCCTGCCTACCCCATCTACACTTACCACCCGCTTAACTCAACAAAATGAACTGATCAGCTGATTTTTTTTTGCGATTTCATGGTAGTCCATGTTAAAAGTTGTTTATAATCATGAGTACAATGACCCCTTAAGAGGTATTGCGTTTGTTCTGTTACACGTTGTCGGGTTTGTTATTACACTTAAAACTCGAGAACTGCTGGACCGAATTTCATGGTTTTTGATTTGTTGGATTTGTGTCTGCCTCAAATAGCAGAATGAAAATAAGAGCGAAGCCGCGATTGATATACACAATTACACATACAGACTACATACCTTTATCTACGATTATTATGTAAAACCGAAGGGTTGTAAGTATATATAGTATTATGTGCACTGGATCCTACCCTCTATTGTGATCTCTCTCTATCACTCAAAGGTTTGCTGGGAGAAAACCTACTTTGAGTTGAGCTGGCCTTTGTACACGATTTTTATCACTTAAAGTAATTAATACACTTCTGGACACATCTATTGGCCCACCTTAGAGTTTAGGTTTCGATGGCCCCTACCGAAATATGATTGCTAGATTGAACAAAAACTGTTGATGCAGTTTTAAACCTGATACATTTTACCATCTTTTTCGATCGTATTGTTTTAAATTTGAATTCAGAATACCATACTACATGGAGCTACGCCTAACAAGTCGGATATGCGCCTTGTTAAAGGCAATTGATTTTTGAATAAAAAACATGTTTTATCAAATAAAGGTTTAATTTAATAACGCATGTTGCCTCCTTGGGCATCTACCACAGCTCTCATACGATTAGGCATAGAGTTTATCAACCGCTCTATGAAATTTTGAGGGATCATCTCCCATTCCTCTTCTATGGCAGTTTTCAACTCCTGCATCGTCTGGGCAACTGGCTGACGAGCCCTAACACGTCTTTTTAGCTCGTCCCACATGTGCTCAATGGGGTTCATGTCTGGGCTTCTGGCTGGCCAGTCCATAACTGTGATGTTCACATCCCGAAGATATTCCCTGACGATGCCGGCCGCATGGGCTCTTGCATTATCATGCATAAAAAGGAAATTTGGGCCCACATAGTCCGCGTATGGTATCACGTGAGGTTCTAAGCACTCACGAATGTACCTTTCAGCATTTAATGTTGGCAGCCGTGGTCCTGTAACAACCTCAAGTTGAGTTTTGCCGCTCGCGGATATACCGCCCCAGACAGTCCATGAGCCACCGCCATAAGCAACCCTCTCTTCAAAGCAGCATTGTGCGAAACGCTCTCCCTTACGTCGGTAGACCTTCTTCCTTCCATCATTGCCATGTAACACAATTTTAGACTCATCAGAAAAGAGTACACGGCTCCAATCTTGCTGTGTCCAATTTAAATGACTGCGTGCGAAATGAAGGCGCGCTGTTCGGTGGGCTCGCGTTAGTTTGGGCCCATTAGCTGGCTTGTGTGGTACCATATCGCGTTCTTTTAACCTTCTCCGAACAGTTCGAGCGCTCACAGATACTCCGTGGAAGTCGCGAAGTTGGTTTTGTATCTCAATGGAGGTAAGATGACGATTTCTCAAGCTGGTCGTCACGATGAATCGATCCTGCCTTTCAGTTGTGACCCGAGATCGTGGCCTTCCTTGGCGACGAACAAAGCCGCCAGTCTCTAGGTACCTCCGATAAACATTTCGGACCGCAGATCGACTTAAATTAAGTTGAGCACTCACGTTTCTTTGGCTGTGTCCGGCCTGAATAAGTGCCACAGCTTGGGCGGCGACTTCAGGTGAAGTATCCATAGATTATTGATAGAACCTCACCTTAATGTTAAGAATAAGTAATGTTTGTTGCAAAACCAAAGATATCAATCACTTTTTCAAGAATTAAATCCAAGTAAACCAATAAAACCAAGTTTTCTTAATATTCGATTGTTTGATATCAACAAACAGGCTCCAAATTGTCTTTTGTTTCTTTAAATTCTGTGTTCGAAATTCAAAAAAAGACTATTGAATGAAATTGTGAATGTGCCAGGTTCAAAACTGCATAAAAACTTTTCGCTCGACCTAATATAAAATTTTAGCTAGGACCAAACGAAACTGAAAATACAAGGTGGGCCAATAGATGTGTCCAGAAGTGTATAAGTGGTTATGGTGTACAAGATAGAATTACAAAGCAGTAGTTTTAGGTCATACATATATAAATAATAGGGACTGGAAAACTTACAAAACAAAGGTCAAATGGCTGCCAATACTAGGGTTGTGTCAATTAGGAAACATAGTGTTACTCTTTAACGAATGTCGATACTAGTATTACTAGATATCACGGTTGAATCTTAATTATAATTAATATTCTTGTTTTTACTATCTCAATGTTTAAGGTACACAAGGCAGGACTAAGTACCCTATATTATATGTATTGTAGTCTGTGGGCTGGACGAAGTATTGATGAAGTATTTATGTCCACAGATTATCACAAGCGTTTTGTTTCGTTACGTTGGCCGCATGCAGTGGTTACAGAAGCCCAATCCGGGTCATCCTCCAGCTAGGTCCGCCCATCAAGATGCTTTCGTCGCCCGAGGGCCCATCCCTGGTGAGGCACTTGCCTGCGGGAGGTTCCGAATCGTCTGGATAGTGAGCCTGGTTTTGATAGCATTTCCGTTCACCTCATGCGTGATTTTGTTGTTTATTAGGGTCCTATTTTCCGACACTTAGACTGTTTATAAAGATGGTTTTTCGCAATGAACTAGCTTTTTCTTTCTTATTGTTTGTACTTACATACTTTAGAAAACGTTTAAGAGGAGAGACTAATCCCTGGAAATCATCAAATGACTCCTTCCACTCTGGGCGGAGCGGAAGGGGGTGTCAGACTCTACCCATCCGTGCTCTCCTCCACCCTTTGAGTTCCAGTGCCGCGGTGACTCTTTCGAACAAAATCCGCAACCCTTCCATCAAATTCAAATGTCATTTATTCAAATTAGGCTGAGAGCCAGCCATTTTTGAACGTCTTTTACTTCAAGACAGTCCCCCCCAAATCGCCCACTCGTCACCGTTTATGCCTACCACCAACCCATGACAATTCTGGCAAATTGTTTCGATTTCCGAATTGATATGCCCGTTAAAGGGAGTCTGAGCAGAGTAAATTGTGTCAGTTTGGGCTCTGATGTCCATTGTCGCAGCCAATTAGCTTAATCAGCCGTTTCATTGGTGGTTAAGCCTTTGGATTTAAATGCGCCAATTTTTCAGTGACCTAAGTGATATTTTTGGACAATATCGTTTAATGACTTGCCCATGTCAGCGCAGTTAAATGAAAAGGCTAGGCTTTTAATGAAACGGCTGATTAAGCTAGTTGGCTGCGACAGTCATATTTAATTTATTAATATATTTATTAAACATAAACAAGTAGGTACTTAGTTAGTAAAAATAATTAAGTTGGTAACAGTACATTTTCGATTCACAAAGCCATGTTACTTCGGAATTAGACAATGTTGAATAAATGGTCTGGCCTGTCCGGCCCCGGCGACACACCGGTGTGTCGCGAATTAATCGCGAATTTAATGTTTATTTACATATACATAAGATTTACTTTATATTAGGGAATTTTCACATGTTGGGCCGGAGTGGTTAAAGTACCTTTATCTCGTGGTGTAGGTAAGTACAAACTTTTCAAATAGTTTAGCCAGTGTACCTACAAAAAAGAGATTTAAGCCGATAATTCTCAATCGTTTTGTCTGGGACCACCTTTATAGACAGGAACTTGAACTTTATTTCTCGAAAAAAATTATTGAAAACTTGTAGACCAGGTAGCAACCTACATGATAATAACCTACTTTGGTAAAAACAAAATCTAAAATTTCATTGTCATTGTAGTACTTACCTAAAGAAAAAAACGTGATTTTTGTTTTATTGGATGAGATTGGAATAATATCATACCCTTAGATTATATACACGACGTGTATATAATCTAAGATTATACCTTATATTGAAATAGTAAAAAATGAAAAACGAATTAATAATATGGCTGAGAAAGAACCAACTACGTATCGACTTCACTCGCGAGGCTGTGTGGGTGTTGGATGTGAACACGGCAGTCATTGTGCCGATAATTGTGATGGCCAATGGCATTGCCAAGAGCCTCAGCAACTGAGGAGGATCTCAGTGGGCAGCTGTATCAAAGGCACACATATTACAGGAAGCAATACCACCAACACCGGCGTACTACTTTTTATTTTTGTTTGTTTTTTAAGTATATTTTTAAGAATAAGTATGTAAAAATGTAGATAAGACGTGTGTAGGTTTGTACCTATAGTCATCATCATCATATCAGCCGAAAGACGTCCACTGCTGGACATAGGCCTCCCCCAAGCGTCGCCACAACAACCGGTCCTGTGCGTCTCGCATCCATCGGTTACCCGCGACCCTCACCAGGTCATCGGTCCACCTTGTGGGAGGCCTTCCAACGCTGCGTCTTCCGGTACGCGGTCGCCACTCCAAAACTTTTCGGCCCCATCGACCATCTGTTCTGCGAGCAATGTGCCCTGCCCACTGCCACTTCAATTTGGCGATCCTTCGGGCTATGTCGGTAACCTTGGTTCTCTTGCGGATATCATCATTCCTGATTCGATCACGCAAGGAAACTCCGAGCATTGCCCTCTCCATTGCCCTTTGGGTGACTTTAAGCCTTCTGATGAGGCCCATTGTGAGCGACCACGTTTCGAGTCCATAGGTCATCACTGGCAACACGCACTGGTCATAGACTTTCGTCTTGAGACACTGTGGTATGTGAGACGAGAAGATACCGCGCAACTTCCCGAACGCCGCCCAGCCGAGTCGGATTCGACGGTTGACCTCCTTCTCGAAGTTAGCCCTACCTAGCTGGATCGTTTGTCCCAGGTAGACGTACTCATCAACAACTTCGAGTGCAGAGCCTCCAATCTTGATAAGAGTGGGTGCTACATGGGTATTTACCATGACCTTGGTTTTGTCCATGTTCATTTTAAGACCCACTCTTTCGGAAGCTCTACTGAGGTCATCGAGCATTGTACTGAGGTCCTCCGTGGTCTCAGCCATGACGACTATATCGTCGGCAAATCGAAGATGAGTGATGTACTCGCCATTTACATTGATGCCTAGCCTTTTCCAGTCCAAAACCTTGAAGACGTCCTCCATTGCGGCCGTGAACAGTTTCGGAGAAATTACGTCTCCCTGCCTCACACCCCGCTGCAGGAGGATAGGTTCTGATGTCTGATCCTGAAGTCGGACTGACATGGTGGCGTTTTCATACAAACACTTCAGCACCTCGATGTACCGATAGTCGATCTGGCACCGTTGGAAAGACTGCAGCACAGCCCAAGTCTCGATCGAGTCGAAGGCTTTCTCGTAGTCCACAAACGCTAAGCAGAGGGGCAGATTATACTCTTCGGTCTTCTGTATAACCTGCCGCAGCGTGTGTATGTGGTCTACGGTGTTGAAGCCTTTTCGGAATCCGGCTTGTTCGGGAGGCTGGAAGTCGTCAAACCTGCGTGCGAGACGGTTTGTGATGACTCTGGAAAACAGCTTGTAGACATGGCTCAGAAGTGAGATGGGCCTGTAGTTCTTAAGCAGGGCATTGTCGCCCTTATTAAAGAAGAGTACCACCACACCTCTGCTCCACGCTTGTGGCGTTTTCCCCTCGAGTATGACGGAATCGAACAGTTTCTGAAGGGCCTTAAGGACTGGTTTTCCACCCGCCTTCAGGAGTTCGGCCGTAATTCCGTCCTCACCCGACGCCTTGTTGTTCTTAAGCTGCTTCAGAGCCATCCTAATCTCATACAGGCTGACGTCCGGGATGTCTTCGGTATAATGCCGGGTCAATCTAGCTCTTGGGTCGTTCGCTAGATTTGCTGCGGGTTTGGTCATTGACGTGTATAACTGTCCATAGAATGTCTCGATCTCCCTCAGAAGCTCCGATTTGGCGGATATGGTTCTGCCATCGTCGGTCTTCAGTTTTGTGAGCTGGCTCTGCCCAATAGACAAATCTCTTGCAAAGACCTTGGAGCCCTTATTCCGCTCTATCGCGTCTTTAATCTTTTCAGTATTAAAGCGGCGGAGGTCGCTTTTCAAGGACTTGGAGATCCGTCTATTGAGCTGCCGGTACTTGCACGCATCGTCTGAAGACTGCAGAATCATCTCCCGCCTCTCCTTCATGAGCTTGAGAGTTAGATCAGAGAGCCTCTTGGTCTTATCTGTACGGCGAGTCTTGAAGAACTTAGACCCGACCGTATGAACAGTTTCCACGAACCCATCGTTGTATTCGTCCACGGAGCTCCCTAGGCACTCGAAACGATTTTGAAGTTCGAGCTGAAAGCTTTCGGAGTTTTGGATCTGGATCTGTGCTGGACGGAGCGTAGAGTTCATCAGTCGAGACCTTTCCAGCCTATAGTACCTATAGTAAAATGAATAAATGTCTAAGTAAGTCGATAAATAACGTTATTTCTCCACCAAATAATGCAATAAAAACTAATTAATAACCTCAGACCAACAAAAAAAGGTAGACAGCGCACCGCGAACATCAAAAGTGAAGCCACAAAACCGTGCTCCTTCAAGTAAATACACAAGCTCACCCACACACCTACACTAAAACCATGCTCATCGCTCTTAGTACTTCACGAGCCGTCGTCTAGAAAACATTAATAGAAAAATATAATAAATTATGCCTTCCTGTGTAGTAAAAATTTGTAAAAACAATAGCAAATCACATAAAAAGTCTCACGGAATCTCTTTTCACTTGTAAGTACTTGCAATAACATCGTTTTTATTATAAATTAACTATGAATTTTAGGTTACTTGGAACAAAAACGTCAACAAACGAAAGCAGTGACATTAAGTGTGAGGGTTGCCATTATACGATTTAATATTTCCCCATTCGATTAAACAAATGTATATATGATTTCTTTCTTCGAGTTATATTCCTATTTACTTTTTTTTTAATATATAAAATATTTTAGATTTGAAGTTTTTCAACACATTTGCGAGAAAACAGTACAATATTTAATGAAAAAAACTTTTAGTTTTTAGATAGTCAGAAAGTCGCAACAATCTTTGACGTTTGTAGGATGAAAATAGCGCGAATGTGCAAATGGAACTACATCTTTCGTCTCATTTTCTCTTTAGTATTAAATTGAGACAAACGTATTGTGCAAAAGCGCTTCCAAGTAGGTTCAATCATTCAGCTTATATTTTATTCTCATACTTATTTATACTCCTATAAGAAAATTAAAAAAAAACTGTAAAGGATTCGTACGGCGCTATTCAACGGAGTATGCGGTAAAATATGTACTTAGGTGAGAGTACCTATTTTACCGCACGTTCCATTGTGTGGTGTGTTATATTTAACTTGTGAATATACAATCTTCGTAAATGCATTTTTTTGAGCAAACGTGTTGAAAAAGACTTTATTTGTTCATGATAAATAATATTTATTTTGTAAGCATGCTAACATAACATTTACACGTTATTGTTTCGTTTGTTATGTTTTATCTTGATATTACCTACTTTTTCTTTAGTCAGTGATTTTGTTATGGTGGTCTTTTTTAATTTATTAAAGTTGATTAAAAATGTAATTACCTATTATATTTTGAAACAATTTACATAATGACTTACGCTTGTTACGCTTCGACAACCTTTTAAAACTTAACTAGTTTACATAATTGAATGTATGGTATGGTGATGTGTGATGTAAAAATTTGTTTTTAGGTATAGATCTTTCTAAAAAACTAAGTTACAATACCATACTCAACAATATCTTACTTGTGCTGACTTGCACAATATTAGCTTACCCATAAAATATTATTTCCCAAGTTATAGGGAAAAAAAATAAAAAATGGCAACCCTTCGAGACACACATAGATAAAAAGATGGCTTCATCTTTGATATTCGCAGTGCGCCGTCTACCTTTTTTTGTTGGTCTGAGTTAATAACAGTACTTACGTACTAACTTACAATCGGTGTTGTAACATTGATGCTGTGGAGACTGGAGCCTGTAATATGAATGTTACATACCTGTGTTACAGGGCTCCAGACTTTTCAAACTACCCGGATAAGTTGGTAAGTAAGCACCTACCTTATATTATAGGTACTCGTATCTAAGATGGTACCTACTTTACAAAAACGATATTTTATGACTTGATGGAAAGAAATAGCTAGGTAAGCTGTTTTAAGACAATAATTTATCCTACTAATATTATAAAGGTGAAAGTTTGTATGTTTGTATGTTTGTATGTTTGTGTAACAATCAGGTAAAAACGGCTGAAGGGATTTGGATGAAATTTGGCACACATGTAGTTCATATCCTGGAATAAAAAATAGGCTACTTTTTATCCCGGTAAGTGGCATGGATTAATGGAGACTGAGGAGGAAGTGGGAACTCAGAGCCGCTGCTGCCTTAGTACTTCAGATTCACAAGTACCAGGAGACCAGAAAGATCAAGTACCAGGAGACCAGAAACATGTCAGTATCTTTTGGGCTGGTTAGGGTAGGTGTAGGGTAGGTATAGGGTAGGTATAGGGTAGGTGTAGGGAAAGTGTAGGGTAGGTGTAGGGTAGGTGTAGGGTAGGTATAGGGTAGGTGTAGGGTAGGTGTGGGGTAGGGTAGTGTGGGGTATGGTAGGGTAGGGCAGTGCAGGGTAGGGTAGTGTAGGGTAGGATAGGTGTTTCCTGAGTAAAAAATGTACGATACAAATCAAGAAACCTTCCTATTTCCGATATTCACGCGGGCGAAGCCGCTGGTAGAAGCTAGTAACATTATAAAAAGCTGAGGAATTTGTTTAGTCGGATTTAGAAAATTCTATCTTATCGGTATCTTTACAAACGATTTGTGAGATAGAGTACCTACAACTTTAGCTGCGTTTCTTTATGTATGAGGGCCCTTCCCGGCTATCGTCAACGCATGTACGTTTGCCCAGCACGGCCCCCCAGAATTTGCGAATTAGGTGTGCACCAATGCAATGTACTCGCCTCTAGGAGTATATGTACCGGTTTCTTTTTCATTGTACCTCTGTACTTTTGAAGAAATATGCAAAAAAAGGGGGCCGTGCCAGCCAAACGTTTTCAGCACGGCCCTCGTGTAACATGAAAAATAAATAGCGTATTCAAAAGTTTCTTAAACTCAACGAATGTACCCTATTAACACGTTATATGTGCCACAACAGATACTGTGAATTCGTAATAACAAATAATAAATAGACGGAGATAGGGGGCCGTGCTGGAAATAAGGAATATAAGAAAGTATCTAAAAAAGACAAGACAACCTTAGCCAAAAACTATTAAAATATAATTGATGTTTGGCAAGTAACATATGTAACGCATTGGTGTCTCATACAACTTGCTAAATTTTAAAATAAATCAATTTTAGTTCATTCAGCACGGCCCTCTATATGTGCCTATATCTTTTTAAACATGGCATGTTTCTTTACAAAATTCGACTACCTGAATTATGTGCAGGAGTACATTCGTGCACATAAATTGCGATTCTGCTATATCAGTACTTTAAAAGATAAATAGGATCAAACATATCACATATTACAACTGATGGGGTGACCATGATTCCATATATTAGGTAGGTACATATTCTATACCTATATTAATAAAATTATGTGACTACATTAAAATAAACATTCTTTTTTACGGGAACCGATCACTTTTCCAAATTGTTTTTGTTGTAATTTCATTTTACCGATAACTATTGACCGACGTCTTTTTTGCCATATGCATTATTTGACATATTTTTAGATCATCGAAGTATAGTCTGTCAAGAAAGTCATGAAAAGAATGTTTTGGGAACTACTATTTTAGCTACTACTGGCAACACTGAATAATTGTCAAACTGAGTACCTCAACTGTCACTTCGTGGCTTTGTGATTGGTATTCTATGATTTTTAGTGGTATTTCGAGTTTTTTTAAGTGTGTGACCGTTTCGAGATAAAGTGAATCGAAATGTTTATAAAAGCGGTGCGAGACAATTTATATTTAAAGTGTTTCAAAAGTGTATGGCCGAATTTCAAGCTGGGACGAGTAAAGACGATGTTTACGGTCGAACAGCAAAGTTAACCGGTACGTAAATATATTTAAATGTTGAACACAGTAAAGGAAATTATAATCTCTTGACAATCTTCTGTTTTTAAGTAAAATTTGTCTTTTTTAATCCTTGTTTATATTTCGTTGAGGTTATGATTTTGTTTACGATTTATTATACTACCACTTAACGGTGTTGATGCTTTTGTGTTACTTTTAAGAGATGATTAAGGTATTTATTATTTAACATGTCTGTTGATTTCAGGTGTTTCTGAAAGCACAATTCGACGCATAGTTGACGAAGGCATGAAGATTGGATGTAAATTTGTAACGCCTGGAAAACACAGGAAAGGACGACCTACAAACATGATTATTTCGCTTTACTTATGTGCTGTTCGTCAGAAAGTTCAGTTTTTCTACACAGTGCAGAAAGAAGTGCCAACGTTAAGAAAACTATTGGCAGTGGTGAAGGAAGATTTAAATTTTGAAGGCAGCCATGAACTCCTTCGAAATTTTTTAATTTCAATTGGCTTTAAATATAAGAAATGCCAATCTAATAGACTAGCTCTCATTGAAAAACCAGCAATTGCTTCATAACGTGAGTATTACTTAGGGCACATCCTGGAAAACAGAAGATTGCCTCAGGAGCTCCAAAAAAACATTATACATTTGGATGAGAGCTATATACACGAATCCTACAAAGTGACTAAATGTTGGCAGTCTACTAATATTGCTGGTGTCCAACAAAATGTATCTAAAGGGAAAAGGTGAATAATTGTGCATGCTGGAAGTGAGAAAGGTTTGTGCCTAATGCACTTTTAATATTTTCGGGTAAAAACAAGCAAGAAGTTTACCATTCCGAAATGAATGCTCAAAATTTTATAAAATGGGTAACGGAAAAGTGATTGAGTGAGTGATTAAATTGAATTGTGATGTGATGGATAATGCACCATATCACTCTATTACAACAACAAACAAGGTATAATAGTTAAAAGTAAAAAGGCGAATTGCACAAAAAAATGTTTGTGGTCAAAATATTGCGAAGTTGGCTGAAGAAGCATTTAACTCAGTAACTCCACAAGAATGGAAAAACTGTGTTGACCATGTCATCAAAATCGAAGATGAATATTTTGCCCGTGGATTAACTCTATAATGATATAGACAGATTTGTCATCTCGGTTAGCGATGATAGTTCGAGTGAATCTGAAGAGTCAGAAGAGTATGAATTTAACTATGCAGGAGTTTCAGGCAACATTTCGGGAGTTGAATACCTCGACAGTGATTATTTGGATTCTGAATAATAAAAAATATCTTATAAATGCTTATTTTTTTATGCAGTTAGAATATTGATATCAGTTCAATTAAGCTGATATCGATATTCTACCAGGGTCATGTTGAGACGGCAGCGCTGCAGCGCAGAGAGGCGAACCATCGAACTTTGTGGTAGATAAATGTTAATAGCTGAAAGGGCGAAAACAAGGGTTGGTCAAAATAAATATTCTTATTACACACACACACATAATTGTATTATATTGTATATTTTATTATTAACAAAATTATAAAAAATCAGGCAATAAACATCACAAACAAACTATAGAATACGTAACAATTAGAATGTCATTTGAATGGAAATCAGTTGAAAGAGGAATGTTTTTCACCACTATCAATGAATGTCAAAACTCTTTTTTTGCACCATAAGTGTCGGAAACCAGATGAGTGTCAGTTAATCCACATGGCAATAAAGGGTCAATAATAATAAATCAGTAATTAATTACTATTTTATAAAAAAAGTATCAAAACTTTTCAGTCGAAATTTATAGGGATACCATGTAAATGATGGTGGCGCCCTCCTTTTTTTTCATGACTTTCTTGACAGACTGTATCATGTGCCATAGGTATTATTTTACTGAGCTAAATTTCACCGATTTACAAATCAACTTTTTGCTATTGGCCGAAGCCTCTTTTAGACTTTTTTCATGTGCCAGATTTTCACCACACTGAAACAACATTTAACGGAACATTATTTGGTCACAAATATATAGCCGGTTACTTGGTAGCATTTTCAATATTAAATTAAAACAGTGTCATAAAAAGTCAATATGTTGTGCTGTTTATTTACTTGCATGCTGCATGCCTGCTTGTACGCTGCATACTTGAAGCAAGCATCCTTGTTTGCATGCTTCTTACTGGAACCACTTAAAACCACTTCTGTTCATAATCAACTGTTTTATTATGTGCCATTACAATTAAATAATTAATTTTAATGTTCGAAAACATAATACTTCGAACAAATGTTATTTCGGCTAAGTGTAACTTCGGTAAAAATTTTTCGAGCAAATGAAACCTTGGAGTAACGAAAAAAATCGAATTGATAATAGTCAACTGATAGTGACAAACGTGTCTTCGATGAAGTAAAACTTTTCAACTATTATGTTGAAAAGTTTTAGGTGAAATGAAATTCGGTCAAATATTTTTCGGGTTTATGATAGGTAACCCTTTTTTACAATTTGTTTTTTTCTTCGAATTTAATACTATCGATTACATCTTGTAAATGAATTGAATTATATTAGTTAAAACTTGTGTGCGGTCGCTATTAGTTCACTGAAGCTACCGTATTTTTTGAAGATGCGCTGGTATCGCGGTTACTTCATGTTGCACTCGAGTGTTTATTGATCAAGTTTTAACTGATATAATTCCTTTAAAGATGTCATCGATAATGTTAATTTCGAATAAAATAAAACAATATGTATAAAAGAATTTTTATTTTAATGTAGTCACATAATTTAATATAGATACAGAATATGTACCTACCTAATATATGGAACCATGGTCACCCCATCTGTTGTAATGTGTGATATGTTTGATCCAATTTATCTTTTAAAGTACTGATACAGCAGAATCGCAATTTATGTGGAACGAATGTACTCCTGCACATAATTCAGGTACCTAGTCGAATTTTGTAAAGAAACATGTCATGTTTAAAAAGATATAGGCACTATATAGGGCCGTGCTGAATGAACTAAAATTGGTTTATTTTTCAAATTTAGCAAGTTGTATGAGACACCAATGCGTTACATATGTTACTTGCCATACATCAATTATATTTTAATAGTTTTTGGCTAAGGTTGTCTTGTCTTTTTTAGATATTTTCTTATATTCCTTTTTTCCAGCGCGGCCCCTTATCTACGTCAATATATTATTTGTTATTACGAATTCACAATATCTGTTGCGGCACATATAACGTGTTAATAGGGTACACTTAGAATAATAACGCCTAGAAACCTAGTACGAGCATCAAAAGTGAAGCAACTCAGACTACTCCATAAATGGAGTACTAGGCGCAGCGAGCCGTCAGTGCTCAAAGTCACGCTCTGTTGAATGCACCTCCCGAGAAATATTTAAAAATGACAGTTTGTTGTATGAAAAGATGCTCTAACACAACCGGAAAACTGAAAAAATGTGATAAAACAACGTTTCACACCTAAGTACTTACATCCATCCATTATTTTTACGTAAACCAATCTTCAATTAAAAATTTTCATAACCTAATTTGTCACAATGTATTGTTGCCAGTTGTAAAGAAAAATTACCCATAATACAGTAGGCACTAACGGGGGGCCGACCGCCGACCAGTCTTTCATGGGTGTCATTTTCGTGATTTCTGGGGTCGCTAAAACCGATTATGGGGTCAAAATCTTAATCCAAGATGGCGCCGACGAAATTTGATCGGCACCGGGGGTCTGTACTCTGCTTTTAAAAGTAATTGTTCAAGTTTACACTTCTGTCCGCACTCCCGGAGTGCCACTGCATTTTTTTTTACCGGGTTAGTTTCATCGAACAAGCGAACATCTAACACGTTTTTCTAGCGAATAGCAATGATGCCGATTCTTTTGTTCACCACCTAAACTAAAATAAGAATTTTGCTATCTCTTACTGCAGACCACGAAAGAAGCAGACAAGTGATATGACTCCATAATCGATTTTAGCGACCCCAGAAACCATCAAAATGACACCCATGAAGAAAAGTTAGCAAATTTCGTCGCCGCCATCTTGGATTTCGATTTTGATTCCTTAATCGGTTTTAGCTACCCCAGAAACCATAACAATGACACCCATGACGAAAAGTTAGCAAATTTCGTCGCCGCCATCTTGGATTTCGATTTTGACCCTATAATCGGTTTTAGCGACCCCAGAAACCATGGCTTATATTACAATAAGGACGTACCGACAAGTTACGTACGTAACATTTTTTTATGTTGATCTATGATTAGTCCATTTTTCCCGATTTTAGGGAAAGTGTTCATTCCTAGCAACATTTTTTTACGTCTGTGTTCGTGTCTGTGGCTGTAATTACATACTGCTCACTCACACTTAAGTACTAAAGTTGCTTCATTTTTTAGTAGGGAGCGTGTATGAGACTTTCCTTCTAGGCGTTATTATTCTAAGAGGGTACATTCCTTGAGTTTAAGAAACTTGTTAATACGCTATTTATTTTTCAAGTTACACGAGGGCCGTGCTGAAAACGTTTGGCTGGCACGGCCCCCTTTTTCTGCATATTTCTTCAAAGTACAGAGGTACATTGAAAAAGAAACCGGTACATATACTCCTAGAGGCGAGTACATTGCATTGGTGCACACCTAATTCGAAAATTCTGGGGGGCCGTGCTGGGCAAACGTACATGTCAACGCGGGCATGGTCGAAAAGCTTGTTGTTTCATCCAGCGCAATGTTGTTGACTAACAAGCAAATGAGAACGCGATAACATTGAACGAAAAATAGTGTTCGAAAATTTCATAAAACTTATTCCAGGAAATACGTGTTTTTGAATAAAGGTCTCTGCCCACTACACCGTATCATACCATGACCGTGCTAGGAACGTGTCAGGCACATAAATATTATTTGTATTGAAAAGTATGACACTGTTCCCACTAGATCGTTCCGTCACCGACCAACACCGTCGCGTGCCATGCACGGAGCGACAACAAATGTCGGCGAGAATATTTTGCCGGTGCTGGCACGCTCTGTGCATGACACACAACGTTGCCAAACCGCTGCGCGCAGGCGGCGAGCCGGCGAGTATACGGGTTGTAAACGCGTATGACCGTTCTATAGGCGTTGTAAGTGCGTTGCCGTAACTTAGTCATTTGTTGTCAGTTTAACGAGACGCATGTAGACGTAAAGACGTTGTAAAATGGAGGATGAAAAATTAATAGAATGTGTACGGAAATATAAATTGGAATGTAGACATTCGGAAATACTGAAAAAACTTTTCTTCCTCAATTCATCATCAACTAAGTGTCTAAATAATGTCCAATACTCTCCTTCAGTTTTTCGTTCTTTTATAGAATCGTGAATCCAGTAGCGCCGAGTGTTTTTTTTGTTTTCTTCTTCTTCCTCATCCAATATAAAGCAATCATCGCCAGCTGTCTCACAGTTAATTTTCTGATAGCCATACCTATTTTACAATTTAAAAATTTGGTAGCACTCCAAAACGTCCACGCAACACTGTTACGCATGCGAGAATGAAACGGATTCTTATTGGTTTTGCATACGGGCATCATACGGGTTACATACGGGTTGCATACTGGCATCATACGGGATGTATACGGGCACAGAACGCCGTCGATCCGTTCAGTGGGCATAGTAGAGCGTATCGTGTTGCTTTTCGTGCCTGATACGCTCCTAGCACGGTCATGGTATGATACGGTGTAGTGGGCAGAGACCTTAAGCCTTACAAGTTTATAAAATGTATATTACCTATTCTTTTAGAATCTCCATTACATGTTGCACATGTAATGGAGTTTCTATCAAGATGTTTTCTTTACTTTTACAATTTAATAGTAGGTACATTATGAACGGCCAAAGTTCAGGTAAAATTTGTGCAAAACAGCAGATTTTTGGAGACCATAGGTAGGTACTGAATTTGTTTTCCCAATTTTTAATTTTTTGCTTTCAAAGAAACCTAGACATAGGTTGTGCACAAGATAACTATTACCTAGTTCAAATAATTCAAAGATGATGATGAGTTACAATGGCATAATCCACGTACCTACGAGCGCAAGCGTTTGTATGAAAACTATAACGGGTTGGCTCTTAACTCCCAAATCAATCTATTTAGTTTCTCTAAAAGAAGTGGGATAGAGACTGTGTCAAAAGCTTTTTGTAAATCCAGAAAGATTACCAGCACCTTTTGTTTACATCGAGATTATTTGATACAAAGTTCACAAGAACGGAAACCCAACTACGAAGGCGATACTTAATAGCTTGTTTATCTCGTGGTATTTTGTTAACCGTTTGTTTATAAACCTTTCTAGAATCTTAGAGACCGTTGGCAGAATGGATATAGGTCCGAAATTATTGACACAGCCCGTGTCTCTGACATAAACTATTTTAAACTCGTCCAATACATAAGAGGGGCTTATGTATTGTACGAGTTTAAAACTACAATTTAGATTTTTTGAGATAAATGGCTCAAGTTTGAATTGCTGTTATCTCAATACCTTTTCAACCTACAAAGTTAACGTGTTGCGCTCAAATTATAGCAAATTTTAAATATGTGATTGACTTTTATCACGTTTGTTGTATGGGAGCCCCACTTAAATATTTATTTTATTATGTTTATAGTATATTTTGTTTGTTATAGCGGCAACAGAAATACATCATCTGTGAAAATTTCAACTGTCTAGCTATCACGGTTCATGAGATACAGCCTGGTGGCAGACAGACAGACGGACAGACAAACGGTCAGTCTTAGTAATAGGGTCCCGTTTTTACCCTTTGGATACGGTACCTACCCTAAAATCACTTTGTTCATGCTATAGCACAACATTGTAACTATTATTCATTCACTTTGTACCTACATTACACTAATTCAAAAGGTTTAGTTCTTGTAAGCCTAGGTACGCACTAAGTTAGTGTTGTCTAGTAGCTGAATTGCCTCAACATTCACCTGACGACGAAGTCTGTGCTCGTAGACTTCTGCAAATGTTTGTATGTAATTAACGGTGGTGACGAATTCCATTTTGAGGTCACGTATAGTAAAATGTAAAATGAATGCAATAAAATCGTCCTGCAAGTGCAAGAAATACAGAACTCCTTTAGGATTGGATTAGGCCACTGTTTGTAGCGGTTACTTGTGACCATTGAGATACATTTTGACTGCCTGCGCTGTAGTTGTTTAGTCGTCGTAAGTCCTGGGTTACAAAAGGATATTGGGTTTTTCCTTGGGAATAATTCTCCCTTGGTACTGGATACATTGCCAGTCTGCTCTTGGGGTTTATTTAGAAAAACCAAATAGATTTGTGGAGTTTCGGAATGTTCGAGCTGGTACTGGTAACATTGTTCGTTAATGAAAAAAGTAAACAGGCAGAAAACTAGAAGAATTTATTTCCAATGGGTTTGCCTGCATACCATGCCACCTGAATGACGACTCTACTCGTTTTTAAGCATGTGAACGATGCTTTGCGAGATAGCTTCGCAATACTTCGCATCTCATTCGAAATCTGTCAAAAATGTATGGAATTTGAGGCTTTTTGACAGATTGCAACTCAGGGCTGCGACGACGCGACGGTCACACATTGCTCTGACATAGGAATCTAGGATAGACCTACTGGGACCGAATCAGACTTATAGAAACGAGGTCCAGTCCAGCGGACATGACCCGCATCCCGCAGCCGACTTACTTACCTACGTCTGGGTGGAACCATGAAGATATAGATAGGTGGAACCAATTGGTTCCAATATATTGCAAATTGATTTAACTCAAATTCCACGTTTTATATGGTTTTTTTTTAATGAAATTGGTTCCTCCGGACGATAGAGGCGCAGGCATGCTTGTAGGCAAGTCTGTACATACATTGAATTCAAAAGAATATAAAGTCATCATGGACCTCATCTATCTGTTTTATTTGCGTTCACTGCATCTATCGCTTTCC
Organism: Melanchra persicariae; assembly: GCA_947386135.1. Classification (NCBI taxonomy): domain Eukaryota; kingdom Metazoa; phylum Arthropoda; class Insecta; order Lepidoptera; family Noctuidae; genus Melanchra; species Melanchra persicariae. Next base: position 12,250,039 of record OX376672.1, on the reverse strand, counting down.
ATCAGGTGTGTGTGAGCGAGGTCAAGAGCTAGCCCATTCATAAATAAAAATAAAAATAAGTACTAATACTAATTCCATGCACAGACAGTAGGCAAGTGTTTTGGCATAAAGCAGCAGAACAAAACAAAAGTTGGCAACATTGACACTTCTTCCTTCCTTCGCGTTCGCATTACCATCTTAGTCTATGTTCGCATTCGCTCGCATCAATGGCGGATGAAAGCGTGTTATGACTCGCATCATCAAATTCGTCAAAATTAAGTGAAAATTTGCTTTAAAAACAATAAAATAGTGTTTAATTAAGTAATTTAAGATACAAACTTGCTATGAGATAATGTGATGTGTGTTAAAAGTGTGTTTTAAAGTGTTAATTTAAATGGACATTAGTGGCTTGGCAAAATGACGCAGTTTTTGCCTCCTAATTTATTAGCTTTATTTGCGGCGCGGGATCCCATTCCGTACTTGCCGCCTGCCGCAAAGCTTCCTCATGAGAAGAAACAAAAAGGTTACGATGGCGTCGGAGCCTTCCTCAACATTTTTGAGGTTAGTTGTGTAAAATACCATTTTTCGTTTGTGGCATCTTATTTTGCATAAACACGCGACATTGATAGTCATGTGTTAATTATTAATAATTTCGTTTTCATAAATTCGATTATTAGAGCAATATTTTTGTTTCCATCTAAGATATATTAGCATTTGTCAATAAATCATATCTGTATTTTTTTGGCATTCAAGTCGTGCCAATCTGCTCTATCATTTTATTCTAAAACTTAGTACATACCTACTGAAATTGTTAACGCCACTAGAAGACGAATCACTGACCAAGATGTCTTTTCATATTAATGATGAGTTAATTGATGTATTTCACTATGTCAACATGATAAAATAAAAAGACGACACCCTGACTCGGACAGGAATAAACACCATGTGCGTTCTGAACTGGTAGATTTAATCACATAGTGAAAAAAGGTTACATTCCGGAATACTAGGGCACCCTGACATGGATTGGTTAGGTTCAAATGAGATAGCGAGCATTCAGATTTGACTTTTTTAAACAGTTGCACTAACATAACCATAGGAAGCTTTACATAACATAAGTTTTTCCTGATAGTTTATAATGGACTACAGGAAAAATGATAACAAAAGCATTGAACTAATTGATAAATTGAAAATAAGGCAACATGTACATTAACAACTTATCAACTTACTAAAAACTAAATAAAAACCTGTTTCACTGTCAAACTAACAGTGGTTGGCATTGGCACCGTGGTTGAGCGATTGACTGCTGCACTGCGTGTGGCGGGTTCGATTCCCACACAGAACAAATATTTGTATGGCTTACAGATAGTTGTTCTGGGTCTGGCTGTTTGTGTATGTGAGTTTATATGTTTGTAAATGCACCCACAATACAGGAGAAATTCCTAGTGGGGCAAATTTTTTTTTAACTGCTACATTTGCTAATATAAAATATAAACAATATTCACGTTGGTCTCAGGATTGCAAGCTTCACTTTATTCACTGCCTTTATTCTAAACCAATTCCCAGGTTGAAAAAAAGAGTAATTAAGTTTTTCTATTAGGTCTTCTTATTGGCGGTCTGAAGTTTTGAAGTTGGTGATGTGTTGTGACACTTTCATATCATGAAAAACACATTGTTGGTTGTGCACCTGATCATGCAACTCTCCCTAGTTATGTATCATTCAAGTCATACTGTGTCATTCAATGACTATGAAAGAACTGATATAACAGGTGCATGTATTTGCACACAAACTAGTGCACTATCTTCTGTGCACTAGGTTCTCTTTGGAGATTGGCCACCTAAAACAGAATAAAGGATAAAAAAATTTGGTGAATTTCATAATTCACTAAGATACAGTTTCTGAAAAGAAATTATTAATGCAGCCCTTGATAATTTATATTCACAAAATTTGACACATGAATTCTGTGATTAATTCTAGAAATATTGTCTATTCCTTTTATCAACTATTTAACATCTTTCACTCCCACAGCATCCCTCAGAAACTCCACCACCGACTCGCGTGGAGACAAGGGAGGAGCGTATGGAACGCAGACGCAGGGAGCGAGCAGAACAGACGGCGTACAAGCTCGAGCAGGAGATCGCGCTATGGGACCCTACCACCAATGCTAGGGCTACCATGGACCCCTTCAAGACACTGTTTGTGGCTAGGATTGTGAGTAACCTATTTTATACAATATGAGCTTAAATTTCTGTCAGCAGTAGCATGGCAAAGGCAATTGTCAAAGTGTCAATAACGTATGAGATTGACAATCATTGTCATCATGCCTCTGGTCAGAACGTTTTTGTGCAATATCCAGTCAGGTATTTTATATGGAGTTCGGTGGCTGCACTGAAACGGGCGAAACCAGTATGGTAGAGGGTCTACATGGGCTCTATGACCATACTGGTTTCGCCCGTCTTCTAGTTTGCCTTGCGAAACAGGTTCTAACAAAGCAAGGGCATTTCTAGATCTTCATCATCTGCCTAGCCTTTTCCCAAATATATTGGGGTTAGCTCTCATTTAAACCAGATTCAGCAGAATACTTGGTATTTTACTAACTTGAATTTTATTTTGTTCACAGAATTACGATACTTCAGAATCTAAGTTAAGGAGAGAATTTGAAGGTTATGGGGCGATTAAAAAAGTAAGTTTCTGTAATTGTTAAGGCATCAGTCCATTGAAGCGTCATTGTAGAGAATCATGGTTTGACTGAGGGTGTGTGAGACTAAAAAAAAAATCATTTAACAACTTTCTTATGGTTTCTTTGTTGTGTCGCTTTCACTAATAGTAGGAGCTGGTAGACATTTTTGGTTAGGTGTTTGAGGCAAGTTGAAAACTGGTTGAACACAGAACTGCAGACCAGGCTGGAGAGTAGCGGGGCTAAATCAACCCCTTTAATTTTTTTTATGAAAATTTTCTTTGAGACAACCTGAAATTTTTATAACTTAGAAGAGTGAATGCAATTGTAAAAGAAAAAATATTTAAGCTCACCTGCAGTAACATTTTCGGCATTTTTTTTTAATTTTTTCTTGAATAACATCGTCAAATACTAATTGTTGCATACAGTCTCCGAGCAGTCAGGACAAGTTTTCAGATTGCCTCAAACACCTACCCAAAAATGTCTACCAGCTCTCGGACGATAATACCAGGTAAAACCTGGAGCAATTTATTTATTTAAACTTTATGTACAATAGTGGTACATGGGTGGACTTAATGCAGCAATGCCAAAATAAAAGCGTACCTACTATTGGAAATTGAACGCTCGATCATTTAGTATTTTTGTCCTACATCTAGCCAATCCTTAAGTTGTTAAAATAAAAAAATGGCGATACGGTAGTCCCAGGTCAGGAGCCTAATTCTCTGGTTTTTGGTTCGAAAGAGTCACCGCGGACCTGGAACGCAAAGGGCATTAGGAGGAACAATGATGGGTTTTAGTCAGTTAGAGTCTGACACTCCCTTCTGCTCCGCCCAGAGCAGGAGTCATTTGATGATTTCCCATCCATAAAAAAAGGAGTTAGAGAGTAAGACAACTTAGATGCCTAGCCTGGTTCTACTGTTCACTTATACTTTTATTTTTTTCGTCGACTTTTTATTTTTTATTAATAGAATATCAACAGCTGCAGCATGTTCTTCTTACTCTGTTTTGTTAAAAAATAAACTGTAACACATGTCATCTTTCCTCATTGTATTCAACTAGATTTTGTTTTGTCTTGGGAAAAACCTGATCGAATTTGTCACTGACAACCTTTCATAACTCACCCCCTCACCTCACGGGATGAAAATTGTGTATATTTGAAATTTGTATTGGGATGAAAATTGTGTACCTACAAAGCAGAAGAACTCATCAATGAAAATTTATTGGCGTATTGTGCTGCTCAGTGTGCTCAGACCTAAAGAGTGGCTGGACCTCGCTAAGGGTAGATTTAAGCAAAGTAAACACTAAAAGGACATGACATTTTATTTTGCTTAACGCATAACAAGCCTTCTTGGATTACTTTTCGTAAATTCCTCAATGACTTCGTTAGGTTGTAGACTACCAGAAATATCTCGGTCTGTTAAGGGGGCTTTTGAGTCCCTGGATCCGCCAGTGGACACAAACTAAAGAAAATTAAAAATTATTTATTTCAAATAGACCAGTAACAGGGACTTCTGAATTGTCAAGGTCTGTCAGTCAAATAGATAAAGCTAGTTCTGCCGCGCCGGCGACAGGAGCAGCAAGTTGTTCTGCAGCAAAACACACTCACCGACCCTATCTCCAGCGCGGTTGCAAGTTCCAATGAGTAGACCGTATGGAGAGGAATGTGCTAGAAACTCCATGGACACTCTTTTAAATCAGTGTTTACAAAATCATTACTTTGTTTTGAAATTAATACATGAAATTATACAATGCAAAAATGCAATACAATCTTCAGCTGGTCCAACAATGTTTTCACATCTTAGTCAAAGTTTGGGCGTTCCAAGTCGCTGTGGAGCGGACTAGCATTGAGTCAAACATTTTTATCATCAATGTACTCTCCTAGATTATAATAATCATGCTTTTCTGCATAGTGTGCGTTTTATACAATGTATGCTGATATCGCTATCCCTGTCTTTCCTACAGATATGCATGATATTCAACAAGGACAGCAACAAACCGCGTGGCTACGCCTTCATCGAGTACGAGCACGAGCGGGACATGCATTGTAAGTGTCGCTGGGTTCGGTAGCGCAAGCAGCTGCCGTGGTTGGTAGTGTGGGGGAAAGTAGGGTAACGGGTAAAGTGGAATTAGGGTAATGTGTAAAGTGGGGTTGACTAAGGGGTAAAGTGGAATTAGGGTAAGAGATAAAGTGGGGTAGAGTAAGAGGTAAAGTGGGGTTGAGTAAGGGGTAAAGTGGAATTAGGGTAATGTGTAAAGTGGGGTTGACTAAGGGGTAAAGTGGAATTAGGGTAAGAGATAAAGTGGGGTAGAGTGAGAGGTAAAGTGGGGTTGAGTAAGGGGTAAAGTGGAATTAGGGTAAATGGTTTACTAAAATATATTGTCATAATTTACATTGGCTTAACGAAATTCAGCATAATGATCATTGTGCATAAATATTTTGCCATAATGTTTATTGCCATACTGTTGGCATAATAATAATGAAGCATAATTTTATAAAGCATAAAGTTATAAACGCATAATCTCAATTTGATAAAATCGGGGTTTGACCTAAATTATTTAATTTTATTATTACTTTTTAAGGGAGCCATAATTCTATCTGCAAGGTTTAAAGGAACCTCATGCCGGGGCACTAGCACAGATATAATATTGGACGTAGATTATCTAACTATTCGACATTATAAACTTTCGTTATTATATTTTTCGGATTTATGGTCGTTCGATATTTAAATTTTTGATGTTAATTATGTACCCGCCCTGTGTTCTGCTACTTGGCTAGGCAAAAAAAAAATATGCAACTCCAAATTATGCCAAAATAAATTAGACCAAATTATAGTCATGCTAACTTTTGCATTATGCCAAAGCATGATTATGCTAAAGTATTATTATGCTAATAAAAGTTATGTGAGAACGTTACGCCAACCAATATTATGCCTTAAAATTTAATGCCAAGAGGGGGATTCGTAAACTGGGGTAGGCAATAACTATTGGGGATGGAAAATCTAATCCAATGGAATTTATTTTGCGTAGTTTTAAATTCTCAGCTATGGCGTAATATTTTTTAATCCCCATAAAAAACAACCACGCTACCAACACGTCAGACTGTTCAGATTTTATATATTTACTATCACCATTATAACACCACAATACAGACAATAAATGTCTACTAATTTATTTAAATTTTTCTACCTTATTTTTTTTTAATTTTCTACCATAGAGTTTATAAAAGTTATAATGGTGATACTCTTTGCGCAATAATTCGATATTTGCGCAGAGAATGAGACATTCTCGGAGGGGATTGTCTCTGGATTTTAGTAATTTTGCTTCAAAAGTTTTTTTTTAAGTTGTTGCTTTAAGGCCTGTATATTTTCCCACTGCTGGAACTCGGGCCTCCTCTCTGAGAGGGAAACGAAGCATAGTTGATTGTATTAGTCTTTAATGAATTTTGTTTTCAGCGATTTTGAGAAGAATTAGTTTCTTTTAAATTTTAGGATATTTGTAATAAAGGCATACTATTGTAACTGCCAGACCAAGCTTGATTTTAGTATTCGAAAGTGATTTTTTATAACGTAAATATCCTCAATTTTTATATTTGACTCACTTACAAGCCTACACAAGTGCACGAAGAAAAAACACCATCTTTTTTTTAAATGTCAAAACATTTTTTTTTAAATCTGGCATAGACACCTGTCAAACAACTTTTTTTTTTCTTAGATGCAAAGGTCACAATCTTGTCTTCCTACTACCGACTGTCTCCTCCGAGAATGTACGTTGTAAAGGCGCGTCCACACTTGCGGTATACATAAAACCTTTTGTACTTGATTAACGAGTAATTTTTCTTTCCGGACCAGACTTGCCGTAGACCTACAATTCGAGCTAACTGCCATAGGTTTGTATGTGGTAAGATGCCAACATACATACAAAAAAATAATAATAGGCTACAATGGCCCATGCGTACACGGATAGGCCATTGGGGTGACGGGCGAGAATTGGCCGAGTCGCTAAAGTTTTTAATTAAAAATCATTCGCCTTAAAGTAGTTGTCGATGTTTTTAGTTTGTTTTTGTTTTTGAATGGCCGTCAAAAAAATGTAGTTTTTAATTGAGATAAGTGTCTAGTAATATAATGTTTTTGCGCATCGGATAAAGTAAGTAAGCGCGCACCAGGTAAAGTGTACAATCGCAGTAAAACGGATAAATACGCGGGGTTCGTAAGTAAAAAAGATGTCAAATTTTCAAACGGTAGGTATAAAAATGGTGGGTATGATTTTTTTGATATTCTAGAGTTTTTCAATAATAATGGTCACTCGGCTTGGTCGGTAGGTATACAGACAGTAGGTATACAAAACCTTTTTATTATTATTAATGTTCATTCACTTTGACCGGACATGATTGTAAATGTCCAGTCAAAGTTGGTAACTCTTGGACGTCGGTCTACACTGGACTGGTCATACGCGGATAAGTGAATATCTTTTACAGGTTGTATTATTTATAACACAAAACATCATTATTGTATTCGTGTCTAAAAAAAGAACATAAAAATCTTAAAAAAATAAGTATTTTCTCATGAAAATTGTACTTTATTTGGACACTAACAATAAAATATAATTTGAAATTTTCTAAACCTGGACGAACAACACCCCTCATGATATAGGTAATAAAATCATACTTATAACAGTCCATATAAACTAATAATAACTCTTTTGTGCACATCCTTCATGGTCAAAGACGTTAATATAGTGACCGGTCATTTTACAAAATACTAATAGTCAAAAAGAGAAAATGTTTTTTTTAAATTGTGTGATAAGCGTTTTGGATGTGCACAAAAGGAAATACAGGCCCAAAGACAGATTCACGCGGTTTTCAATAATATAAATGCAGTTTACACCTTTTTGGGATATTTCAAAGAAGTTTTAAAATTACAAAGAAACAAAATCAAATTACCTAAATAATTTATAATTTGTGTATTGTTATAATAATGAATACAGTAGTCATTCGGTTCCAAATAATTTAATTTATCAAAGAAATATAATTTTACAGTTATTATTAAATAATATCCAAATTGTCGTAAGTTTTTATTAAAGCAGATTTTTTATATCATGAGCTTACAAACCAATGCTCAAATATAAGGCTATACAAGACATTCTCTGCCTACCAATTATTGACGAAATTTGTCACAATATAAAAAAATGATATCATACTGATTTATAAAAGTGTCCGTGGAGTGTCTTGCACGTTCTTCTCCATAGAGATCTACGCTTTGGAACGTGCAACTAGATTAATATTTAAAAACAAATTGGCAAAAGTAACTTTTGCCTGCGGCTATGCTCGCGTTCAAGTTTTATTTTCGCAAAGAAGGTAGCCACTGTGCCAAAATTCATCGAAGTCAATACGTTCAATTAGACCATTAAACGGCACTTTTGAACGTTATTATTTACAGTTAAAATAATAGGTATGTATTAAAAAAAAAAAAAAAGTAACTACTGTCCATTGGCAAAGGTAGATTCTTATGGAGAAGAACGGACAAGAAACTCACTCACATTAAAATCGGTTCATTGATACAGGCGTGAGTTCGTAACAATAAAACGCTCACTTTTACTATAGTAAGTATTAGTTTGGATAAACGCTTTGAGTTTGAGGAAGTATAACAAAAAGGTGAAACGTGTGTCCAACCGCGTGGCTCTGTCTCTTACGGCCGCACCCACAATCGACATTCACTTACAGCTGCGTACAAACACGCCGACGGTAAGAAGATCGACGGCAAACGTGTTCTAGTCGACGTTGAGCGAGCTCGCACCGTCAAGGGATGGCTGCCCCGGAGACTGGGTGAGTGACTAGCTTTAGGAATGATTTTAAAATACAACGTGTAACAGAATAAACATAATTGTACTCATTCATCTCATCATGGTCATTGTACTCATTGTTATCAACAACTTTCATAATGGGACCATCACTGAAATCGCGGCCTCATACATTTATGTGCGCATAACTCGACAAAATGTACTGAACAGCTGTTTTTATTTTCGCGATTTCTTTGGACCCATATTAAAAGTTGTTCATAATGATGAGTACAATAACCCTTTAAGAGGTATTTCGTTTATTCTGTTTGTTGTTGTAGTCAGGTAACGTTTATACCTGGTTATTTTTAAAATAATAACAACCTTTCAGTGGGTGAAAGTACTCATGATTAGAAATAACGTTTACTATGGGACCAACTCTGAAATATCAATAAAAACAGCTGTTTCATACAACATGTAGGTAATATTCACCCGATGACAATGTATGAAACAGCACATATTTTTAAAATTTTTCAGGGTTGGTCTCATAGCAAAAGTTATAATCATTAGTACTTTCACCCACTGAAAGGTTGTTAGTGTTTTACAAATAACCCTGTATATGTAAGACATATAGCTGTTGTTACAAATTTTCTATGTAGTGTCAGCCGTCATTTTATTCCATGATTAAAAGTTATAATAATTATGATTATTGAGAAATTGACCCTTATACAAACATTATGAATAATTGTTTGTTTTTATCAGGTAAATGTTGATTCAGACATTAATTTAATTACTATTACCAGTAACCAGGATTTTTGTAAAACAAAATGGTTTAAAAGCGTGTCCATGGAGTTTTTTGCACGTTCCTCTCCATAGAGATCTACACTTTGGAATGTACAAATAGCTTCATGATTTTGACTTTACCCATTCAAAAGTACCTGTAAATGGTTTACTTAATAAATGCTTTAACTTTCACTTTTTCACTTTTCGACCAGTAAAAGGCACTTCATGAAGATAACGCTTATTTTATTGTAAGAAGAAAATAATTGAATAATATTTTAAATTCTTTTGGCACAAAGAATCACTAGATTTGTTCTGAAATTTTATTCGTTTTATCTTTGTCACCTTCTGCCATACATACACATATCATGGAATAATGCTCTACCAGTGCTAACTCGTCCATACCTTTATGAATCGTCGTCAATGTCCAGGTGGAGGCCTGGGCGGCACGCGGAGGGGCGGCGCCGACGTCAACATCAAGCACTCCGGCCGCGAGGACAACGAGCGTGAGCGCGAGCGGTACCGCCTGGAGCAGCGCGAGCGGGACGACCGGCCTAGGCACGACGCGCGCGCTGACCGGCCCGGTGAGTACCTACTGTCTACTGTCCATTGGCGACTGTGCTGTGCTACACATACTGCAGTGGCATCGTTGCTGCCACCAAAAAAACTAACGTAGCAAAATCTATACTGACACTAAAAAGTAACACGGGGACATCTAAAAAACACTTTTCAAGCAATCTAATGTAGTTAGTGGCATTTATTTTAGTTGAATCACATATTCGATGCCATGAACTGCATCAGACTGCTTGAAGTGTTGGAACATCCTGTATACCGCTAGCAACGAACTATGTCAAAGAAATCTTGCATCGCGGTATCAGTTTTCCGTGCAATTTGAACATATACAACAGTTCAAATATCAACCATTGGGTAGTTGCCCACCAGACACAACAACCATCTAGACAGCGGATCCTCTTTTTTCTTTGGAGGTTTGCGGGACTTTACACTCTGTTCCACATGCCTCTAAAGTACTATGAAACTTTACCATAATGAGAACTATATGTTGTATTATTCATAATTTAAAGGATTGCTCTCTTTTCAACGTAGACAACAAACGTCGAAATTATTTTGTACAGATAATATGTTACAGATAAGAATAGTTTATGACAGGAAATAAAATGGTATAATCAAATTAATCAAAAATAAAATATTCAGACTTTTTAGCCAAGCTTGAGTGGTGAGAGTGTCGCTGTTACTTACGCGTAGCGGTCACAGTCGCTCTGACCTGTCCGCATTAGATGTTTCACATCAAAAAAGCAATTTTTCATCTTGGTGTCGTAGAAAATTGCTCATGTTATTAAGACTCACATTCAAATATGCATGAAAAAGACAGATATAAACTAGTTTTGTGCCTTGATTTTTGACTGTGGTGCAGTTGACTCAAAGTATTCTTATTTATAGCAGCGGGCGCTGGTGGACGGCGTCGCACCCGCTCCCGCTCGCGCCGTCGCTCAGCGTCTCGCTCGCGCAGGAGAGACAGGGACCGCGAGCGCGAGCGTGAGCGAGACGCGCGAGGGGAGCGAGGGGAGCGCGGGGAGCGCGAGCGGGATCCGGACGCCGACCCTGAACGGTGAGTCACAACCTTCATTCCCGGTACCTACATGGTGGACATCCTACATTCTCATCTCATGGAATTTTGAAAAGAGATTTTGACACACATCTATCATTGCTCTACACCACCGCCACCTCTTCCATATTTACTTCTGATGTTTTTTTAAAGGCGCGAGTTTGACCTCTATATCACCTGGTGGTTAGCGATGATACAGTCAATGATGGAGCACGCTTAGAAGTAACCTATTCACTCTTGACCTAAAGACCGCCAGGTTGTAGATATTAGGAAACTGACTCCGGCAGGAAATCAAGTGACATTATGCCATCAATAATGAAGAAATGATGATTTGCAGTCAGCTGAATACCAGTATTTTGGGTAAATAATGCAGGGAATTGGGTTAATGATGCAGGGAATTGGGTTAATGATGCAGGGAATTGGGTTAATGATGCAGGGAATTGGGTTAATGATGCAGGGAATTGGGTTAATGATGCAGGGAATTGGGTTAATGATCCAGGAAATAGGGTTAATGATGCAGTAAATCGGTTTAATGTGGAGGAAATTGGGTAAAAATGGAAGGAATTGGGTTAGTGATACTGGGAATTGCGTTAATGATGTAGGGAAATGGGTTAATGATTCAAGGAATTGGGTTAATGATGTAGGGTATTGGGTTTATATGGATGTGTTCCGGTATTGAAAATCTATTCAATGATATCCCCAGGCCGCCCGCACGTCGCCGCCGCTCGCGCTCACGTTCGGAGCGCCGCCGCGAACGTCGCGAGCGCGACAAGGATCGCGAGCGCTCGCGCGACAAGAAGCGCTCGCGCCGCGACAAGGAGCGCAAGGAGCCCAAGGTCAAGCCCGAGGACATCAAGATCAAGGAGGAGCCACAGGACGGTGAGTTTGTACAATATACATCCCCGATGTTACACGTCAGAGGTGCGCGGGCGAGCTTCTTGTTACTGTACTGCTCAATAATGGAAACACGATACGGAATATGCATTTGTTGACGACTGATTTTTTTACCAATATGGCATGCCAATTTACACAAAACCTTCATGAAGTATGAAAATGTGCTGTTGATTTTATTACATTCAGACTGACAGACGCGACAGAGGACTTTATTTCATATTATAATATAATAAAACTAGCACTTCGCCCGCGACTTCGTCCGCGTGGGGATAGTAGGTACTCCACAAACTGCGACGCCCCTATACATATCCCCTTATAAAGCTTAGTTTTGGAAAATTAAGCACAACGATTCTGATTATTGGTTCAGCGCAACTGTTCACCCCGTTCAGCCCGTCAGAGGTTGATTATGCAAAAATTGTTAGGTACATTATCTGTTTCAATTATCCCACTTTTAGTTTGTTCATAGAATTCCGACGTAAATTGAAGCAAGCTATAATTTCCTCCCCTAAAAACTAATTCACCCCCGCTTCACCCCTTATTATGTAGTACCTAGTTGATTTTCGAAAAATCCAAACATTTGTTATTCTTATTGTTTTATCGAAAACATTTAAATGCCGTGGTGTTTCTTTCAACTTCATCGGACCAAGCATTGATACGATTCTCCCCAGTTCGCTCAAGCCGCAACATTTTTCTTACTCCGAGCATGTTTATTACCGTCGTAACTTTTGAACGAAAGGTCCGATTTGAATGATTTAAAGAGTAATTTACACGGACATAATCAACATTAATTATCAAACCATTTAAATGGATAAGGATTAATATCATGGTACTATAATCACCATTTTTTATTTCACCATGGGATTTGCTTGACTGATATTAACAAAAAGCGGTCATGGTGACTTATCCATAATAGTTAGACATATGGTATCGTGGACTTTTTTGTAGATATTGATGACTTCTATAAAACTGTAGTACATCACTTTGCTCTATTGTCAATAGGTTCCGCAGCGTACGCGATATAAGGATTTTTTCTCACACCTTGGGTCACATTATCGAAGTTTTCATACGGATCCCTAACTTTTTTGAAAATATTCTATAGCCTATGACCATCGCCGATAATGTAGGATTCTACTGGTGAAAGAATTTTTCAAATCGGTCCAGTAGTTTCGGAGCCTATTAATTTCAAACAAACAAACAAACAAACAAACAAACAAACAAACAAATCTTTCCTCTTTATAATATTAGTGTAGATAATAAATAAATAAATTATGTAGTCAAAACTAAAAACTCAAAGCATTTATTTCAATTAAACTGGTTACAGGCACTTTTGATTTGTCAAGGTCGGTCCATCAAAAAGATGAAAATATTTGCACGTTCCAAATCATAGATCTCAATGGAGAAGAATGTGCAAGAACCTCCACGGACACTCTTTTAAAAACAATAATTTGTTACAAAATTATGGTTACATCGTTCATGTTGAAATTATAAATAAATGTGAGAACGATGTAAAAGACGTGGAAGTAGTGAAATCTAATAAAAATCTAAACTAAGATTAAATAGAGGAAAGATTTGTTTGTTTGTTGCGATTTGGCCCAAAAACTACTCAACCGATATAAAAAAATCCTTTTATTTTCGAAAAAAAAATAGAGATCCCTATGATACCGCCACGTATAAAAATACACTAAGAAAAATGTTGCGGTTTGAGTGAACTGGGGAGAATCTTAATGCTTGGTCTGATGAAGTTGAAACACATTAATGATTTCGATATAAAAATAACAAATATTTGGATTTTTCGAAAATAAACCCCTAAAGGGGTGATGAAGTTTTTAAGGCAGGACATTCTTGCTTGCTTCAATTTACGTGGAAATTGGTATGAACAAACTTAAAGTGGGATAATTGAAACAGATTATAATTTTTGCATAATCAACCCCTGACGGGGTGAACGGGGTGAGCAGTTGCGCTGATCCTGAGACCACAGAATCAGCAGCAGAAATGGTTGGGTAATTAAAGAAAATCGTTTTGCTAACTTTTCAAAATTAACCTTTAAAAGGGGGTAGAGGGGGCGTTGATGTTTGTGGAGTACCTACTAAATCCGACTGTCAAATCGTGTTGTCATTAATTCTTAGTTCGGGTTCGGGACTAATCGTAAGTCGGTAGGTGATACGGAGTAGAAAACGCCCGATACTAAGGCCGAAACTACGGACTTCGGGCTTAGAGAGTAGACCTGGTAAGATAACATATTTTTTAAATGCATATTCCATATAGAAGTTTGTTAGCACTATCGCGCAAGCACAAAAACCTCGGCCATGCCCTCTGACTAGTTTGACTCACTTTGACTATTTGCCACTTTGCCCGCTGCCGGACAGAAGCGAGAATCAAGCACGGCGACGTTAAGGAGTTCATTACTGGTGAGTGTTTAAGGCTTTGCGTACTTTGACCCGCGCATGTCGTTTGGCTAGAGTGGACTATGTGTTCGACGAGATTTTGGTACGTATGTCTCCTCCTATCCTGGAAAGTATACAAAACCGCTTTTTACTTTTTACAATATTTCTACCTTTTAAAAATCTCAAATACAGACGCAGTAATAAGCGTTTTAACATCTAGATCAAACAGAAACAGCACCACTTGCGTGTGACGTCATATACCAGCAACTATTCGATGGTAGAAGAATAACTTTATTTGTTTTTCCAAAGGTTTAATTATTTTTCTAATGTGTAGTATAATTTTTAATAATAATTATTCATTCATGTATAGTTTTGTTGGTAAAAAACCCTATTTACTTGCCCTTATAATGTGTCATAAGATTGATATTGTCAGCTAAGCCAGTATGTTTGCCCCGCAGATTACCCCGAGTTCAGCCTGGCTCCGCTCGACGTACAGATCAAACAGGAGCCCAACGAGGACGAGAATAAATATAACCCCGAGGATACCAACGGAGATGATTACAACTATTAGATGTTACACGAGCACAGCGGTGCTAATATCATGTTCTTAGGACAGTGCGGGGGTATTGTGTCAAAAACGTTTTTATATCATATACCATCTGAAGCTTCTCCAGGCGTTAGGTATCAATCAAACGCACGATTTCTCGAAAGTCATCTTTTTTTTCTCTTTATAGAGCCTCCTTCATGTTGGAGTGGCTTCCAGTCTACCGTATGGTACTGTTACTTATCATTTGATTCTCACTGATATTTTATATATCAGCCTACTGTTACAATCTCGCGTTTGACCACTATCTCACCTGATGAGGTGGTCGGTTGATACAATGCCTGGAGAAATTGGATGGTATCATTTGACCCTATACATTGTAGAGAAACTTCTCATATTGACTGCTTCGCTGGTCTATTACGCTGATGTTGTAGCCTAAAGACTGGCCAAGTGGACTATTAACTCCCTGCATTTCTCTTGATTGTCGTTTAGCTCAAAGATGTTATAAATCATAAAGAATGCGACATTTGTGTTCTCATGCTCTGCATCAATAAAATATGGTTGTCTAGAAGGTAACGTGTAAATCTTCGTCCGTACGTGTTCTCGTGTTGATTGACTTCTGTAATGTGTTCTTCACATTGACGCTAGGGTAAGGTATGAAATAAAATATGAATATAAATTACGTTTGAGTTTTATTTGTTCGAGAACCTTTCTACACTCAGTTTTAATATGTCACCGTATTGTTGCAAAAACTGTAAGATTGTAAGAACTCTTGCGAGGTTATAACTCTATTGTCAGCAAATCATTTTTGTAGTTGAAATTGGTATTGTTACAACAATGACAGACTCATTTCATGCTAAGGCAATTACTGTCCATTCCAGGTTGCCTGGAAGAGATCGCGGAATGCGATAAGGGCGCGCTCATATGTCTTTTGGTTTTAAGTTTCCGCTTGGGTATATTATGGTGTACAATTTAGCATAAAAAGTAATACTTAAATACACTACACATCTGTAAGTACAAATAAATAAAATTGAAGTGTCAGTTTGTAATAAGAATCAAAATATTAGCTATTTACTATTTAAATGCATATGAAAATATACAAGTACGAAAACTATAACAAAAACAAACTAAAATTTATATTTGTCTGTTTGTTCCGGTTAACTTCCAGAATGGCTGGACCGATTTTGGTGGGATAGTCACTGGCAGATAACAGGTGATATAAAGAGTAAATTATTTCAGAAAAATTAAAACCCATGAAATACTATCCACGCGGGCAGAAGCTAGTTTAACATTTTCAACACAGCAGATTACAATCTCTTCCAAAATTATTAAATCTCACGACATTTTAAATTACCCGTACAATACCACAGGAAACAAAAGTAGGTGATACGGAGTAGAAAACGCCCGACACTAAGACCGAAACTAAGGACTTCGGGCCTAAAGAGTAGACCCCCAGCTCATTATACCCAGTTACTGGGTGGTGGAGGTCAGACAGGCAGTTGCTACATGTAACATACTGGTGCTCAGCTGCATCCGGTCAGACTGGAATACCATTTATATTAGTCTATGGACTGGAAGCCGACATAGTTGGGAAAAGATGGCCGGCAGATCGATAAGAAAATAGAATCACAATGGATTGGAGGTAAAAATAACAATTAATAACAATAAAATCTATTTATTTATTATGAAAATCACAGGCATTTTGCATTTTTAATTATATAATTATTTTATATCAGGACTTTAACATGACATTTTCAGTTATATACAACGTGTTACAGAATAAACGCAATACGATGAGTGGGTACAATGACATCTTTTCAGGTAATTAAGTAAGTATCGCGTTTATTCTGTTACACTTATAGTGTGTTACACTTTCAACAAGCTTTTATTTGACTTGCCTTTTTAGTTAATATTGGTAAATCTTGCAACTGAATTTTAAATCTGTTATCCCCAACGAACTGAGTGCCACTTCTACTTATTTATAAGCAATGTTCACATTCGCATCTCAGTGTCAATCTGTCACAAATGTATGAAAAAAAAACACTACAAAGTACAAAATAACTTTAATTTCGGAAGTCGGTGTTTTTGGTTGCTTCTTCGTTATTTGACACCGACTTCCGAAATTAAAGTTATTTTGTACTTTGTAGTGTTTTTTTTGGAAGTCGGTTTTTTTTTGTGAAAAAGTTTTTATTTTCCACTTTTCAGTGGTACCCCACACCTAAAAACACCACTGGAAAGTCACAGGAAAGCAAAAATATGCAATTTCGTATGATTTTTCCACATATTTTTTCCAGCTATTTGGATTTAAAAACCAAACTGCTGAACCGATTTTGATAAAATTGAAATGGGACCAATCGAGAAGTTTATACCGTAAAACGGGGTGAATAGAAATCGCGGGGTGAATGGAGACAAAACCAAGAAAGTTTTTTTGTCCCGACCTCCAGTCTTTTGAAATAAAACTGTTACTATGTTTAAATTTTTTTTTAAACGGCAACATTTTTTTTATAAGATGGCAATTCCAGTTCACCGTGAAGTTAGGCGAAAGTTAAAAAAAATACGTTTAAATATCAACCGGCCTTCGGTGACAATTTAGCCTCCCATAAAGTTGGTGATTTTCTATAGGAAATACAATATATTGTGTGATGTAAAGTTATATAAAGTGTACCCTAGTTTATCAGGATCAAGTTTTATACAAGTAAGTACAATTTTGATTTGAATTCATTTATATATTGACGAAAATTTTATTATTGTTTAATTTTACTTAGGTCTGAGGTTAATAGAAACGGGAAAGAGGTGAATGGATACGTAGTACGGGTTCAATAGATACGACGAATGGGGTTAATAGACACGGGAAAGGGTTTAATGAAAACAAAAAAGGGGTGATTAGAAAAAGTCTGATTAGGGTTGTCAAGTTGCTTAATCCCTACTAAAAATGAATGTACTTATCTATTATACGTATAAGTTACACAATTAACATTAAATATTTTTTTGTTATAGGTAGGTACAAAATGCCTCGTTTGTATAAGCCAGACCCAAGAGGAAAAACATACAAAAAGTATGATGAATCTTTAATTCAACAAGCTGTTGAAGAATATAGAAAATCGAAAGTTTCATTAAAGATTGTAGCTGAAAAGTACAATATAGATAAGTCAGTCTTATATAGGCATAGTACAAGGACAATGCGAAAACAAGGTGGACAAACCATTTTTTCGGAAGAGGAAGAAAAGAATATGATAAAATATATAAATGTATGTGCAGAGTGGGGCTATCCTCTAGATTCTGTAGATTTAAGATACCTGGTGAAAAGTTATTTGGACAAACAAGGAAGGACTGTACTGAAATTTAAAAATAATTTTCCGGGGCCAGATTTTGTTGCGAGCTTTCTTAAAAGACATAAGGATGTAATCTCACAAAGAAATTGCCAGAATATTAAAAAGAACAGGGCAGCTGTCTCACCGGACTCGATTAGAGCTTACTTTCGGGAGTTAGAAGTTTCACTGGCAAATATTGAGCCCTGTAATATAGTTAACTACGACGAGACTAATTTAACCGACGATCCGGGTCGTAAGAAAATTCTAACAAAACGGGGAACAAAGTACCCCGAGAGGGTGATGAATCATTCAAAGGTATCAACTTCTGTGATGATAGCTGCTAGCGCCGCCGGTGAATTGTTGCCACCATATGTAGTCTACAAGGCTCAAAACCTGTATGATACTTGGACCGAAAATGGGCCACCAGGAACACGATATAATCGGTCAGCAAGCGGATGGTTTGACGCAACTATTTTCGAGGATTGGATTAAATCAACCGCATTGCCTTATTTTAGAGGTAAAGAGGGGAAGAAGTGCCTCATAGGTGATAACCTATCCTCGCATCTGTCATTAGATGTGATTAAGTTGTGTCACGAAGAAAACATTACGTTTGTTTTTTTACCTGCAAATAGTACGCATCTGACACAACCATTAGATGTGGCCTTTTTCCGTCCGATGAAGATTGCGTGGCGAAACATTCTTTTAAAATGGAAAAAAACCGATGGAAAGACACAAGCATCGGTTCCAAAAGGATGCTTTCCAAAACTTTTGAAAAAACTTATAATTGATCTCAACCAAAATGCCAAAGATAATATTTTGGCTGGTTTCAGAAAAACAGGCATATGGCCCATTAATGAAAATCAGGTTTTGGGTAGATTACCTGAGGAAAATAATAATGAAAACAAAGAAGATGCTGTGGAAAAATCTGTCCTTGATATTCTCAAAGAAATGAGATATGGTACTATGAATGTAACTGAATCAAAAAGAAAAAGAAAATTAGATGTGATTCCAGGAAGAAGTGTTGGCACTGAAACTGAAGAGTATGTGGACACAGAGGAGGATAATTTGGGAAATACCAAGAAAATAAAAACTGCTGAAACCACTACAACAACATGCGTAGAGACTAAGAAAGGCAAGGGGAGAGGAAAAAAAACTAAAAGACGAGACCAATACATGAATGGAACTGAAGAAGGTAAAAAAGAAGTTGCAGATACAGAAACAATGCCTAGAATAGAAGTTGCAGATACAGAAATAATGCCTAGAATAGAAGTCGCAGATATAGAAACGATGCCCGTAGTGTTTGAAGACATTACGTTATTCGGGGAAGAAGTTGAGATTCCGAGAGACGACAATTCACAATTTGACGATTTATATTTCAGTGAGAACTTGGAATTGAACCAATTGATTGATAATAACATACATGAAGAGCCTTCGTCTAAACCTAAAGCTTTATGTCCTGAAGATAGGAAAGAGAAAATAAAAATTATCGCCAACGAAAAATTATCGCAGGAGTATTTTATTACCATGAAAAATAAAATACCATTACGATTGAAACCCGTTTCTAAAAATACTCGTATAAACATTTTGAAGACTGCAATCGACCAACCAAGCACAAGTGGTTTGCAAATGCAAAAGAAGTCGCGGAGACCATCTTATTACAAAAACGATTCAGAAATACTTAAGGATTTAATGAGCGATTCAGACTAATTACATAAGAGCTTTTCTTCTCTTATTTACTAATAATTCTCATGTGCAATTAAAAGGCTGATTAGAAAGTAAAATTTGTTTTTATTGCAATTAAAAGGCTGATTAGAAAGTAAAATTTGTTTTTATTTTCTGTCTTAAAACACTTACTTTAAGCGCCTTAAAAAAAAATATTCACACGACATATAGCATAATAACTTTGACGTCACTGTAATAATTGTTTAAAATGAGACAACCCTACAGATTTTTTTCTATTAACCCCATATATCGTATCTATTGACCCCGACTCCTGGGTAAATAGAGATGGCCAACATTTATGCGTTTTTTGGCCAAAATACATATTAAAAATAGCTTTGGAGCATTATAAAGTTTAAAACCAACCTTGACTCATAATATAATTGCATCAAATACAAAGAAACGAATCGTAAACAGTATGAATGTCAATTGCAAAGTTCCAAACTGTATCTATTCACCCCGTTTTACGGTACTTTCACATAAAACAAGAATTTTTCAAATCGATTCATAAATGACGGAGATATGAGGTAACAAACACAAAAAAAAAAATAAAAAAAAATACCGTCGAATTGAGAACCTCCTCCTTTTTGGGAAGTCGGTTAAAAATAGGCTTTTCTGACAGATTGCGACTGAGATACGAATGTAAACGTTGCTTAAAAATTTGTAGAATTGCCCCCTGAGCGTTGGATGACAATGGACGGTTAACTACAAGTGACACCATTCTATTTTCAATATGGCGGACTGCCAAAGATGGCGGACCAATTTATTTTTTATGCACCCCCATGATACGAGTATATATGAACGGGTGTTTTTATACTATTTTCTAAGGAAATAAGGTTTATACTATTTGCTGAGAGAAATACGAAAAACATATCGAGAGATAAAAAATAAAAATATTGAGGTATTTATAGCAAGTCACATCTTACTAGTTTTTACAACTCGATGTGACATATTGACGGCCTCGTATAATTTTTGTACGACCCGATATATTACAGGCAAGATTTAAAATGCAACAAAAGGCACAATATTATTTCAGTACAGTAATGTACGATGTCCACCATGCATTGGAGAGGGAAAAAAACCTTATGAAAAGAGAGTTAGATGTCATATTTGCATGGAGTTTAAATAACAAATGAATCCGTTTGAATCTGTGCGCTGAGGTAGTCGGTACGGCTGCCATGCTAATATGACATTTAATATCTTTACTGTTGGTTTAATTTCCTTTGACGAAGACTGCTGGTAGGTGTTAATCGTACTTAGTTCACAAAGTAAAAGTTTAACAGTAATTATATACATTTTATGAATAGCTTGCATACTCAAAAACTATTGAGTCAGAATTTAAAATGGTTAAAATTGTGATTTCATAAATTAAAATAAGCTTCAAAGCGATATCATATACATAGTATAGTCTTTTGAAATAAAAACAGTAAATTTAAAACTTACAAATACGTCTTTTTAAACAAGAAACAATAAACTATAATAAATATAACATTTTTAGTAGCACTAACGTATAGTATCAAATCACTAGCATGTACTTATATAAGTTTAAACTGGCGCAGTCGATCCCGCATCCCGCGCGGGATTCGTTTCAGTGTGACCAGAGTATTATTGAAAACAGTATATTAATTCGAAAAAACGTGTTTCTTTGTTTTGCAATATTAATTCTATCAACATTTGAACAGTAGGGTGATAATTATACAACCTGCCAGGGCTACAGAATTTGTTCGAAAGAGTCACCGTGACCCTGGTACGCAAAGGGCATTAGGAGGAGCACGGATGGGTTGTAGTCAGTAAGAGTCACCGTGACCCTGGTACGCAAAGGGCATTAGGAGGAGCACGGATGGGTTGTAGTCAGTAAGAGTCACCGTGACCCTGGTACGCAAAGGGCACTAGGAGGAGCACGGATGGGTTGTAGTCAGTAAGAGTCACCGTGACCCTGGTACGCAAAGGGCACTAGGAGGAGCACGGATGGGTTGTAGTCAGTAAGAGTCACCGTGACCCTGGTACGCAAAGGGCACTAGGAGGAGCACGGATGGGTTGTAGTCAGTAAGAGTCACCGTGACCCTGGTACGCAAAGGGCACTAGGAGGAGCACGGATGGGTTGTAGTCAGTAAGAGTCACCGTGACCCTGGTACGCAAAGGGCACTAGGAGGAGCACGGATGGGTTGTAGTCAGTAAGAGTCACCGTGACCCTGGTACGCAAAGGGCACTAGGAGGAGCACGGATGGGTTGTAGTCAGTAAGAGTCACCGTGACCCTGGTACGCAAAGGGCACTAGGAGGAGCACGGATGGGTTGTAGTCAGTAAGAGTCACCGTGACCCTGGTACGCAAAGGGCACTAGGAGGAGCACGGATGGGTTGTAGTCAGTAAGAGTCACCGTGACCCTGGTACGCAAAGGGCACTAGGAGGAGCACGGATGGGTTGTAGTCAGTAAGAGTCACCGTGACCCTGGTACGCAAAGGGCACTAGGAGGAGCACGGATGGGTTGTAGTCAGTAAGAGTCACCGTGACCCTGGTACGCAAAGGGCACTAGGAGGAGCACGGATGGGTTGTAGTCAGTAAGAGTCACCGTGACCCTGGTACGCAAAGGGCACTAGGAGGAGCACGGATGGGTTGTAGTCAGTAAGAGTCACCGTGACCCTGGTACGCAAAGGGCACTAGGAGGAGCACGGATGGGTTGTAGTCAGTAAGAGTCACCGTGACCCTGGTACGCAAAGGGCACTAGGAGGAGCACGGATGGGTTGTAGTCAGTAAGAGTCACCGTGACCCTGGTACGCAAAGGGCACTAGGAGGAGCACGGATGGGTTGTAGTCAGTAAGAGTCACCGTGACCCTGGTACGCAAAGGGCACTAGGAGGAGCACGGATGGGTTGTAGTCAGTAAGAGTCACCGTGACCCTGGTACGCAAAGGGCACTAGGAGGAGCACGGATGGGTTGTAGTCAGTAAGAGTCACCGTGACCCTGGTACGCAAAGGGCACTAGGAGGAGCACGGATCGGTTGTAGTCAGTAAGAGTCACCGTGACCCTGGTACGCAAAGGGCACTAGGAGGAGCACGGATGGGTTGTAGTCAGTAAGAGTCACCGTGACCCTGGTACGCAAAGGGCACTAGGAGGAGCACGGATGGGTTGTAGTCAGTAAGAGTCACCGTGACCCTGGTACGCAAAGGGCACTAGGAGGAGCACGGATCGGTTGTAGTCAGTAAGAGTCACCGTGACCCTGGTACGCAAAGGGCACTAGGAGGAGCACGGATGGGTTGTAGTCAGTAAGAGTCACCGTGACCCTGGTACGCAAAGGGCACTAGGAGGAGCACGGATCGGTTGTAGTCAGTAAGAGTCACCGTGACCCTGGTACGCAAAGGGCACTAGGAGGAGCACGGATGGGTTGTAGTCAGTAAGAGTCACCGTGACCCTGGTACGCAAAGGGCACTAGGAGGAGCACGGATGGGTTGTAGTCAGTAAGAGTCACCGTGACCCTGGTACGCAAAGGGCACTAGGAGGAGCACGGATGGGTTGTAGTCAGTAAGAGTCACCGTGACCCTGGTACGCAAAGGGCACTAGGAGGAGCACGGATGGGTTGTAGTCAGTAAGAGTCACCGTGACCCTGGTACGCAAAGGGCACTAGGAGGAGCACGGATGGGTTGTAGTCAGTAAGAGTCACCGTGACCCTGGTACGCAAAGGGCACTAGGAGGAGCACGGATGGGTTGTAGTCAGTAAGAGTCACCGTGACCCTGGTACGCAAAGGGCACTAGGAGGAGCACGGATCGGTTGTAGTCAGTAAGAGTCACCGTGACCCTGGTACGCAAAGGGCACTAGGAGGAGCACGGATGGGTTGTAGTCAGTAAGAGTCACCGTGACCCTGGTACGCAAAGGGCACTAGGAGGAGCACGGATCGGTTGTAGTCAGTAAGAGTCACCGTGACCCTGGTACGCAAAGGGCACTAGGAGGAGCACGGATGGGTTGTAGTCAGTAAGAGTCACCGTGACCCTGGTACGCAAAGGGCACTAGGAGGAGCACGGATGGGTTGTAGTCAGTAAGAGTCACCGTGACCCTGGTACGCAAAGGGCACTAGGAGGAGCACGGATGGGTTGTAGTCAGTAAGAGTCACCGTGACCCTGGTACGCAAAGGGCACTAGGAGGAGCACGGATGGGTTGTAGTCAGTAAGAGTCACCGTGACCCTGGTACGCAAAGGGCACTAGGAGGAGCACGGATGGGTTGTAGTCAGTAAGAGTCACCGTGACCCTGGTACGCAAAGGGCACTAGGAGGAGCACGGATGGGTTGTAGTCAGTAAGAGTCACCGTGACCCTGGTACGCAAAGGGCACTAGGAGGAGCACGGATGGGTTGTAGTCAGTAAGAGTCACCGTGACCCTGGTACGCAAAGGGCACTAGGAGGAGCACGGATGGGTTGTAGTCAGTAAGAGTCACCGTGACCCTGGTACGCAAAGGGCACTAGGAGGAGCACGGATGGGTTGTAGTCAGTAAGAGTCACCGTGACCCTGGTACGCAAAGGGCACTAGGAGGAGCACGGATGGGTTGTAGTCAGTAAGAGTCACCGTGACCCTGGTACGCAAAGGGCACTAGGAGGAGCACGGATGGGTTGTAGTCAGTAAGAGTCACCGTGACCCTGGTACGCAAAGGGCACTAGGAGGAGCACGGATGGGTTGTAGTCAGTAAGAGTCACCGTGACCCTGGTACGCAAAGGGCACTAGGAGGAGCACGGATGGGTTGTAGTCAGTAAGAGTCACCGTGACCCTGGTACGCAAAGGGCACTAGGAGGAGCACGGATCGGTTGTAGTCAGTAAGAGTCACCGTGACCCTGGTACGCAAAGGGCACTAGGAGGAGCACGGATGGGTTGTAGTCAGTAAGAGTCACCGTGACCCTGGTACGCAAAGGGCACTAGGAGGAGCACGGATGGGTTGTAGTCAGTAAGAGTCACCGTGACCCTGGTACGCAAAGGGCACTAGGAGGAGCACGGATCGGTTGTAGTCAGTAAGAGTCACCGTGACCCTGGTACGCAAAGGGCACTAGGAGGAGCACGGATGGGTTGTAGTCAGTAAGAGTCACCGTGACCCTGGTACGCAAAGGGCACTAGGAGGAGCACGGATCGGTTGTAGTCAGTAAGAGTCACCGTGACCCTGGTACGCAAAGGGCACTAGGAGGAGCACGGATGGGTTGTAGTCAGTAAGAGTCACCGTGACCCTGGTACGCAAAGGGCACTAGGAGGAGCACGGATGGGTTGTAGTCAGTAAGAGTCACCGTGACCCTGGTACGCAAAGGGCACTAGGAGGAGCACGGATGGGTTGTAGTCAGTAAGAGTCACCGTGACCCTGGTACGCAAAGGGCACTAGGAGGAGCACGGATGGGTTGTAGTCAGTAAGAGTCACCGTGACCCTGGTACGCAAAGGGCACTAGGAGGAGCACGGATGGGTTGTAGTCAGTAAGAGTCACCGTGACCCTGGTACGCAAAGGGCACTAGGAGGAGCACGGATGGGTTGTAGTCAGTAAGAGTCACCGTGACCCTGGTACGCAAAGGGCACTAGGAGGAGCACGGATGGGTTGTAGTCAGTAAGAGTCACCGTGACCCTGGTACGCAAAGGGCACTAGGAGGAGCACGGATGGGTTGTAGTCAGTAAGAGTCACCGTGACCCTGGTACGCAAAGGGCACTAGGAGGAGCACGGATGGGTTGTAGTCAGTAAGAGTCACCGTGACCCTGGTACGCAAAGGGCACTAGGAGGAGCACGGATGGGTTGTAGTCAGTAAGAGTCACCGTGACCCTGGTACGCAAAGGGCACTAGGAGGAGCACGGATGGGTTGTAGTCAGTAAGAGTCACCGTGACCCTGGTACGCAAAGGGCACTAGGAGGAGCACGGATGGGTTGTAGTCAGTAAGAGTCACCGTGACCCTGGTACGCAAAGGGCACTAGGAGGAGCACGGATGGGTTGTAGTCAGTAAGAGTCACCGTGACCCTGGTACGCAAAGGGCACTAGGAGGAGCACGGATGGGTTGTAGTCAGTAAGAGTCTGACACTCCCTCCCGCTCCACCCAGAGCGGGAGGAGTCATTTGATGATTTCTCATCCCTAAAAAAGGTGATATACAAGTGCCAGTTAACGTCAAAATAATACGAAAAATCGATCCATGTAACTGGACTGGTACTTAACTACATCCACATCCGGTTAGTCTGGAAGTCCATCCCCGACATAGTTTGAGAAAATGCTAGACATTGTGTGTAGCCATCTTGGGATGGGTGAAGGGGTCTGCTATTGTTAGTGATTAAAGCCACACGGTGTTCTTTAGATAAATTTTAAGAGGTAAGTGGAACAGAGAGTAAAGTCCCGCATACCTTCATAGAAAAGTGGAGGATCCTCCGACCGGACGGTTGTTGTGTCCGGTGGGCATCTGCCCGATAGTTGATATTCGGACTGTTGTATATGTTCAAACCGCACGGTAAACTCTGATCTCTTAAATAATATTATGACCCATCCTGTCACTTGCTGCCCCCCGAAATGATGCCACTGAGCCGAGGTCCATACATAGCCCACAACGAGTGCCTTTAGCGAGCGGACATTTAGTGGCTGGGGGCGTTAAATTAATTTGTGATGAACACGGGATAGTCCGGATGAGCAGTAGACAACCCTAGCGAGCTGATTCTGCGAGTAGCCACGCCAAAAAAAAAAAGAAAAGTAATCTCTGATACCGCGATGCATCATTTCGTTATTAATTCGCTGCTGACAGGATAGATGGCGTTGTGGTTATTTTTGTTGAGGTACAAATTTGGCTTCGTTAGTTTTTTTTTGTGGCGGGCGTGGCGGCATTGATGCTGTTAATGCTGTTATACATTATGACGTCATTTCAGATTTTGTAATAATTCAGTCATACCTTGTATATTAAAGAACACATTTTGACTAAGCGTGAGGATCCCTGTTTGAGAAATCTGTGCCCAACACTGGGACAGTGATAAGCTGACATTATTACCTATTATTATGCCTTCTATTAATAATAATTAAATAAATAATCTCATGTTATCCGACATCCTTCATTATTTTCAGCAGTTCCTAGTTTCTGTTTGTCTTGTGTTGTGTCCGCTGTCTGAAAGTAGAAATAATTTCATTGTCATTTGAATATCTATCTTTGGAAGTCGTTACTTATAGTCAGAAGCCAGAAAATCTGACACCAGTCTTGACAAGAGTGAAGTGTCACCCAGATTCTGAGTTGTAGAGATTTTTGATTCTCTATCTAGGATGGGCTCCAGACGAAGCAAATCCTCAACAGTATAGACAAGACATTGTGTTTTTTTTCTTTTTTGATTCGATTTTTGCATAAATCGTGTCTTAGATTGATCCTTAGGAGCGTTTACGCCGTACGGCATTTCATACAAACTGTCAAGTCCTTATTTTCGAAATATATAATAAATATTTATAATAAAATAATAAAAAAAAAATAATATAAAAAATAATATTTATAATATATATTTATTGCTTCTAATACATGGAATCAAATTTGGAAAATGGTAAATAAATATGTAGTGCTAATAGAGTCATACTTGCAATGTCAAAGGTGTCTAACACGAGTAGCAACTTCAGCATCTTTTATTTTAAGTTCATTTCTAAGTGGCCCTAATAGAAGTATGGATTGCAATGGAATAAGGACTATGTATTGTATGACATAGAGTGTGTTGTAGAATACAGTAATACTCACAATACTAGAATCCTTGGTGTCTAGATAAGGGATGGAGGGCTGTCGACCGAAGAGCCGCTTGAAGCCGAAGCGAGTCGAGCGAGGCGGCGTGGCGGCCTGCGCCTGCGCCGGCGCCGTACCTGGCGGCTGGAAGGGACACAATATTCTATTACGATCGGATGTTACGATCTTTATTTAGGATATAACAAACGACGAAATAAAATTAGATGACTACAAATTTAAAATATAAAAGGCTTCTTTCCCACATGTAAATACTACAAAATTAAAAACCTTTACTAATATAATAAGCTGAAGACAGGCATCAATACCGCTACAAAAAAAACGTAGCAGAATCTACTTCACAACAATGAAACTCGCAGCGCCATCTATCCAAACAGCTGCGAACTAACTTAACAAAATCCTGAATCGCGATACCAAAGTTTTCCGTGCGATTAGAACAGGTGCAACAGCCCGAATAACAACTATCGGGCAGTTGCCCACCAGACACAACAACCGTCTGGTCGGAGGATCCTCCCTCGTCAATGGAGGTATGCGGGACTTTACTCGCATACCTCTAAATCTCTGGAACTACCGGATTCCAAACGTCTTTTATAATGCGCACAGCAAAGGAGTGGAACTCTCTGCATGCGTCTGTGTTTCCAAAAGCTTACAACCCTCATCTCTTCAAAGTTAGAGTGAACAGGCTCTTTCTGGGTAAGCTCGCTCCATCGTAGACTTTGATTAAAATCGTTCTTTTATTTCGAAAAATAAGGACTTGAAAGTTTGTACGAAATGCCGCACGGCGTAAACTTCAGTCTCGTAAGTCAAGCCGTCTTCTAGACAAGTGTGCTCTATCGATGACCTTAGATTAAGACGCGAAAAAAAACCAGCTGTTCAATACATTTTGTCGATTTATGCGCAGTCAGATGACTGAGGCAGTCGATTTTTGGTTGGTCCGATAGTAAAAGTTGTTCAGAATTATGAGTACAATGACCCCTTATTGCTTTTTCTTTCTTTCTTTTAATAAATCGTTGCCCCACACTAGGAATTTCTCCTGTATCTGTCTTCTGTATTCTGTACACGTTGTACAGTTTTCGTCAAATAACTTTGCCCCTCTGAAGTTGTGTCGAGTGGCTGCGTAGTAGTCAAAATTACGAACACACTGCAACTGCGCATGCGCAAGAGACTTGGGGGGGGGGGATTATGGCGGCGCGATGTTATGTCTCAGTCTTACGTTTACGTTCGATGCATGCTTGCGTCCCGCTTGCTCCCTCTACGTGACTGCACCAAGCGAGCTTTGCTAATGGCTCACTTCGGAGGGGCACAGTTATTTGACGAGAACTGTAAGTGTAGTTTGATATCACTGACCTGTTCTATAGTCTCTGGTTGTTCTACTAGTCCGTTGACTCCGTTCGCGTGTCCAGTGCTAGTGGGACGCGGTTCAACTGGAAATAATACATTCATTTAATTATTCATAGTCATCTGCCTAGCCTTTTCCCAAGTATGTTGGGGTCAGCTCCCAGTCAAACAGGATTCATCTGAATACCAGTATTCTACGTGGAGCGGCTGCCTACCAGACCTCCACAACCCATTAACTGGGTAACACGGTACTTCTTGG
Source organism: Melanchra persicariae (assembly GCA_947386135.1). Lineage (NCBI taxonomy): Eukaryota > Metazoa > Arthropoda > Insecta > Lepidoptera > Noctuidae > Melanchra > Melanchra persicariae. Next base: position 12,221,062 of record OX376672.1, on the reverse strand, counting down.
CAAGACTGGTGTCAGATTTTCTGGCTTCTGACAATCCGTAACGACTGACAAAGATCTAAAAATAACAGCCGGGACCAACGGCTTAACGTGCGCACCGAGGATGGATGGAGGAAAGTCGATATGTTAAGATGGTCACCCATCCATAGACCAACCTAGGTAAACGTTGCTTAACCTTGGAAATCGGCCTGTGCGTCTGTTATAATTTAGCTACGAGCTCCTTTAATTACAGTGATTAAAAAAGTTTACGTACAAAGGCGAGTTTAACTCAAAATTGAGTTTTCTACCAACAGAGCACTACCCAGCTCTTTTTATTAAGGACGCTAAACGCGTCCTTAAAAAAAGTATTTCATATTATTAAATATTAATTTTAGATAGGTACAGTTTCTCAATAAATGTACGGAAGTAAAAAATTCGCTTCGGTACATTTATTGAAAAAGTGTACTTAATTAAAATTATTACATACATAATGTTAAAAAAGTATTTAATATTATTAAATATTAATTTTAGATAGGTACAGTTTCTCAATAAATGTACCGAAGTAAAAAATTCTCTTCGGTACATTTATTGAAAAAGTGTACTTAATTAAAATTATGTATATAGTTCAGAATCGTACCACGCACATCTATCAACAATTCTTGGGAAAAAAAATTAAGAATGCAAAACATTTTATTTAATAAACATACTTTTGTGTAAAAAAGTAATGATTTGACTACCCATTTGTAAACGCGTCCTTAATTACGAGAATCGACAGTCAAGTCTATTTTTAACCGACTTCAAAAAAAGGAGGAGGTTCTTAATTCGTTTTTTTTTCGTTATACTTACTAGAAAATTTTCGGTTACTGTGGAGGCCACGGAAGCAGATCCGAGTGTAAAAGCTAGTAAACTTACCATTATTATAGTGACAGCTATTCGCACTAGTGCTGATGGCGCAACCTGCGCTGGGTTGGTCCCGAGGTACGCTGCCGCCCTTCAGGTATTGTTTCAGTTCTTCGGCTCGCTCCATGTATCTGAGAATTTTAAAATCAAATGTTTCATTAGTAGTATTTTCGCTCATCAGTAGATTCTTTCTAATATAAACTAAACAATAAATAAACCGCATTTATTGTTCGTTAAAAAAATATTAGATCTGATTTTAGGAACAAGATGCGTCTGCTACATTTCCGCTTCGTTTCTAGGATTGAAACGCACATGTGATGTTTTTGGTAGATATCGTCGCTCTCTCATCTATTTGTATACCGCACTCACCTGCTTAACTTGGCAGCCAGCGCCGCTCGTCGCAAGGAGTCCGTCTCACATCCCACACAGGGCACTAGGTACAGTAGACTATCTCTATACGACGTGAACGCTTCTTCTAAGTTGCCGGCTGAGTCCAACTCTATGGCTTTCTTGATGAGGGTCACTGCCTGCAAGGAAATTAGAAAAGGTCAAATCTTTTTATCATTAATTGTTTGTACAACGTCACTAATCGTTTGTACCGCAACTGTATTTGTTTGTACAACATCTCTAATTGTTTCTTCAACATCTCTAATTGTTTGTACAAAATCTCTAACTGTTTGTACAAAATCTCTAACTGTTTGTACAAAATCTCTAACTGTTTGTACAACATCTCTAATTGCTACAACACCGTTAACTGTTTGTTCACTGTCCATCCATGACGTACCTTCTCATAGTTCTCCTTGGAAGGCATGTGTTGTAGATCTAAGTATTCGTTGCTGAAGAAGTCTTCGTATGTTATTCTGTTGTTGGGGTCGTGCTGGAGCAGGCGCACGAGCAAGTCGCGACAACCTGGAGATATTGACGAGTTCGCAGGGATCTGGGGAATAACAAGTTAAGGTAAGAAGGAAAACGTTTACATAACCACAAAAAAGAAAGTATGTTAGTGTCAAAGATTATAGTATATTTTGATTTTTTATAGATTATTTTTGCGTTAAAATTGTGGCGGTAATGCAAAAAGTGATAGAATCTAATATTATTAATATAATAAAGCTGAAGAGTTTGTTTGGTTGAACGCGCTAATGTCAGAAACCACTAGTTCGGATTGAATTTTGTTTTTTGTGTTGGATACACGGATAGCCCATTTATCGAAGAAGGGTCTACGACCAATAGGACCGAGTATTAATGAAAAATGTGGTCAGTTAGTTTGAAATAAATTTAGTAAAAAGTAGCATTGACAATTTTTAAGTTTCTTTTAAGTTGATTTCATGAATGGGCAGAATTAGTTTTTTTATAATTAGACTCCAAAAATGACACCTTGCTGATACAGCCTGTACATAACGTGTAACAAAATGAACCCAAAATCTCAAAAAGGGTCATTGTACTTCGTTTATTCAATTAAATAAAGTATTCCCCTTCTCAAGCTTGGCGTTTGCGTAGAGTTATTACCTCGATGGGTGCTTGTCTCTGTATCTTGTCGAGCAACTCTTTGAACGTGCTGGACGAGTAGGGGGCCCGGCCGAACAGGCACTCGTACATTATCACACCTGTCGGACAACATATCAGCTATTAAACACTTTGTAGCCTATGGAGGTATGCGGGACAGGGTGTAGAGTCCCGCCACCTCCATTGAAAAGGGAGGATCCTCCGACCAGACGGTTGTTGTGTCTGGTGGGCAACTGCCCGATAGCTGATATTGGGACTGTTGTACATGTTCAAATCGCACAGAAAACTGATACCATACCGCGATGCAGCATTCAGCTACAGCTCTACCTCATGTGTGGTCTATTATGCACATAAATGTATGGGGCAGTCTTCACAATTTTTGTTGCGTTTTCAGTTGAAAAAATAACAAAGTTGCAACATAGTTGTTCATAATGACCTCTTTTCAGGTATTGCGGATCCAGGTTATCGTAGGGGGGCGGGGGGGTTGACCCCGCTGAGTGTAGGTTTTAGCAAAGTACCACTATAAATACACATAACATTTTATTAATGTTTATCAAGCCTCTTTGGATTACTTTTCGTAAATTTTTCAATGACTTCGTTAAGTCGTAGACTACCAATGATATCTGGATCTTTTGAGAGGAGACTTGCGCCTCTTACCCCTCCCTCCTGGATCCGCCAGTGAGTGACAGTGAGTTAAGACGGATACACAGAAAGATTTCTTTAGAGATTCTCTCGTACTCACCCACACTCCAAAGGTCTACCCTAGCATCGTACTGTCCGCATATCATCTCTGGAGCCATGTACAATGGCGAGCCGCGCACAGACCGACCAGCTTCTGACGTCATGTGCTGTGCGAAGCTGAAAAATAATGTCACTACTGTATTTCTCGAGCCTATGGAGTCCTAGGAATTCCAGGGTTGCGGATTTTGTTCGAAAAGGTTACCGTGACCCTGGAACGCAAAGGGCATTAGGAGGAACACGGATGGGTTTTAGTCAGTAAGAGTCTAACACTCCCTCCCGTTCAAGGTGTCATTTGATGATTTCTCATCCATAAAAAAAATAGGGTCCCTTATATTGGGTCTACACGTTACAGACTTTTGTCTGCGCAGACTTTGAACTCTTAATAAAAAAAAATCTATCACACTTGAATTTGTCTCATCAGCACCATTATCATATTAGCATGCAGACGTCCACTGCTAGACAGGCCTCCCTCGTGTGTCGCCACAACAACCAGTGCCGTGCGTTTTGCATCCATCGCTCCACCTAGTCTCCACCGCTACGTCTTCCGGTACGCGGTCGCCACTCCAGAACAGTTCGGCCCCATCGACCATCTGCGAGCAATGTGCCCTGCCCACTAACACTTCAGGCGATCCTTCGGGCTATGTCGGTAACCTTGGTTCTCTTGCGTCAGCCGCTCCACGTGAAATACTGGTATTCAGCTGAATTTGGTTTGACTGGGAGCCGACCACAATATAGTTGGGAAAAGGCTAGGCAGATGATGATGTTGACGTTCAAAAGTGCCTTTCGTCTAATTGAAATAAAGGCATTGACTTGCACTGCTCACTGCTATGCTTCATCTAAATCGGTAAAAATATTAAAAATGGATTAAAATGTGTACTCACCCAAAATCAGCGACTTTCAACATATATTTGCCATCTGATCCTTTATGCAATAGTAAATTGTGTGGCTTTAGATCCATGTGAACTACACCTGTATGACAAAAATATGAAAATTAAAAGAAAATAGAAAAATTTTCAACGATTACATTATCTTCTATCAGTTGTTCCATGTAATTTGGGGTCAACACGTTTTAGTCTTCTATACTTAGAGCTGGGCAGTATTTGAATTACTTGTAATACAGGGTGTTAGGGATATCGTAACGCAAACTTCACGAAAAGGCTAAACTTAATGCCATTAACCAAATTGTAGAAGTCATTAATCTCGCTAATGATCGGTTTACAGACCACACATGAAAAATGTCTTTTCTAGACGGTATGTTAGACGCTACACACACATGGGTTAGTTAGTGTTTTGCTATTAGGCAGGATGCGTTGACCTTTTGCAACAAAACAGCTGAGCAGATGCCTAATTCTAGTTTTATTTACATTGCTTTTTTTAGTGAAAGTAGTGATTTAACAATTTTTTTATAAAAAATCACATTGGGTTGGGTAAGAATAACGATTATGAACAGTCTAAAGTAAAAAAAACTCCTGGAAAAAATGAGGGGTCGAGAATCATGTCCTGGATCCATAGTATTCGTTTGTGCGTCGATGTCCCTTACACGCTGTATAAATAAAAATACGTATTTGGTACTTATTTGTATTTCACAAAATACATTGAACATAAATACATTTAGCAAACTTTTAATGAGTGCGTTCTGCAGAAAACAGCGCTCGATAGCTTTCATAAGTAAAAAGGCTAACCTATCCTATATATATCAAACTTGACTTACTTTGTAATTAGTATTATAAATAAAAAAAATTAAAAAACTGTATTTCACATTTTACGCTTTTAGTAGGTACTTTATAAATACCAACAATAAAAAACATTGAAAATACAGTGCGTGGAAACCTCGTGTGACGTAACAAGGATAGTACACTTTTTACTAAAACCTGACGTCACCAGTCCCCGCTCTTGAACTTTGAAGCGCTTTATCAATTTTATCGATTTTGAATGCCAAAAATACGTGTCTAATATTTTTTGAAAATGGAACGGAATGACAAAATATATTATTTTTCTATCTAGTAATATACTCTATTGTTTGTTTATTAAACTATGTATTACTTACCCTTTTCTCTTAAAAACTTTAGTGCTGAAGCTAATTGTTGAAGGAAATATCTAACCTGTAACAATAGATAAATAATTGATCAACAAAATTTACATACTACCCTCCTTTTGGGGAACGGTAGATGCTTCGCGCCGGAACAGCAGCTCAAACTTTACTTATGGACCGTTGAAGTATAACGTAAGCCCCAAAGGGGGGAGGGGGGGTCTATGGTTTGCTTACTTTTGATGACATGGGGTACGGGGGAGTCTGAATGGTGATTACGTCGGCACATTATTCCCCTCATTACCACGTTTCCCTGCTTCCCTACCTTTATCCTAAATAATTTCAAAGATTTGCTAAAATAGTTCATTGTTGCTTACTGGCCCTCATGCGGTGGTCCATAGTTAAGTTAAAAAAAAATCGAAGTAAGGTAAGGAAGTACCTACTGTGCTTTGACCAATGTTTACGTCAGCATAGGGGGGGGGGGGGGTAGAAGCTTTGCTTGCTATGGCTGACAAGGGGGAGGATTAAAAATGACTAAAATTCTGCTTACATAATATTTGAACGGCCCCTAAGAGCAAGTTCCATCATGATGGAGTACAACTCTCATCTCTGTGGGACGGATACAATAGGGAAGGTGCAAATACAGAATTTATGAAAATTTTGTGGTTAAAATGATTTATTTATTTATTTATTTATTTATTTATTTAAACTCACACACTATCTTTACAGGATATCCCAATACAATAGTGGTTTATATACACAACAAATAAATTCAAACATCAACTTACAGCTAATACTTAAAACTCTTAACTTAAAAAATAGAACACAATACTAAACTATTAAAATCATCATCTGAAGACAGACTACTAAGTACACATATAATCAAATACAAAAAAAATATAAAATATAATCTGACTTACCACAAAATAACTAATAACTATAACTAACAAAATTCAACAAAACTCTTGCGAATTCATTCATGATAAAAAGTACCGACAAAAGAAGGGCCACTGCAACGTTTTCATTTAGGTAATTTTGATTTTTAGCAATAATTACGATTAGGTACGAATTAAAATAACATGAAAAGGAACGTATTTGAGAACAAAAATCTACGTTTAGTGACGTCACTGCTGTTATGACAACGAAAAGACGACCTTATGTCCTTGAGTTAAGACAGTGCATGACCAGTGACAGACAGTAGTTACGTCATCGTCCGTTTTGGCGCGAACTTTTTAACTGTCAGTTTTAAATCCGCAATTTTGGCAATAAATTAAAGCTTTTTAATTTATGTAGGTCTGGTTATTTTGCATAGACTTCTTCAAAATGAAAGCAAGATACCATTGAGTCGATTGAGAAACGAGTCAAAAAGCTCAAAGGTAATGATGCACCGGTCGAGTCTAAGCTGCAAAGCCTTGAACATCGATGGAGAGTAGCCAGCGTTTCTATAATTTTTGTGGGGAAATCCTCATGGATATGTCGCAGCCAACTGGCTTTTTTATGGATGAGAGGAGAAATCATCAAATGACTCCTGCCGGATCCTCTCAGGGTGGAGTGGAAGGCAGTGTCAGACTCTTACCGACTAAAACCCATCCGTGCTCCTCCTAGTGCCCTTTGCTTTCCAGGGCCTAAACCACCAACTCTTAAAGCAGTATTACTTTAATATTACTTCAAGTGGGAAAGGGACGGAGCTATACGTCCTTTATAGCTCCCTCTCTTTCCCACTGGAAGTAATATTGAAGTAATACTGCTTTAAGAGTTGTCGTTAGGCCCCAGGGCCGCGGTAACTCTTTCGAACAAAATCCGCAACCAGGCAACTGGCTTAATCAGCCTTTTAATCAACGGCCTGACATGCGGGTGTCGTACTGCGCATGACTAGTCGATACTTTCCTTACAATGTATGTACCGAGCGCGCAGTGCGGCGCACGACAGCAGTCGCGCGTCGTGTGCTTCATTTAATTTAACAAAAGCACTAGGTAACAGTAATGTTTCTTCATCTGAGTCCATGGCTCGATTAAAATACATCACTAACAGACCGACCGCTCTGCAGTCCGATACGCTCTCTAAGCCCGAAGTCCCAAGTTTCGGCTGTAGTGTCGTGCGTTTTCTACTCCGTATCACCTGCCCTAGTACCGAACCCGAACTAAGAACAACTGTCAAATCTTGTTGTCATTCATTCTTAGTTCGGGTTCGGGACTAATCGTAAGTCCGTAGGTGATACGGAGTTAAAACGCCCGACACTAAGGCCGCAACTACGGGCTTCGGGCTTAGAGAGTAGACCCCCAGGTTAGAGACGTAGCAAGTGACACAGTATACGCGCGGCAGCAGTCCAACACGAAACTTATGAATTGAAAGAGCGCTAAAACAGTCACCTGTTTCTCGGGTACTCGTCCGTATCTCTGTATGTACTTGGACAGGTCACCGCCACAGCAGAACTCCATTATTATGTAGATATTCCTGAAAATAAAATTCATTTATAAGAAGTTGGACTTACGATGAACACGTTGAAGAAAAAAATCAAGACTAACAGTTCCACAAGGAACATGCATGTAGGCGGGGAGAATATACAATTTGTTCACAGTCCAAGAATGTCTCTACTTGGGCCATGCAGACTCTTTCCAGGCAAGGCAAGACAAGGAAATAATGCGCCAGACAGAAAATGCCTGGAAGAGCTTCTAGTCTATGACTCTTAAAGGCACTCTGCCTATGTCACTTAAGCGGAAGCTAATGGACATGTGTATTCTCAGTGTGCAAACTTGATATTTGACTAACATCCAAAAGTCCAAGCTCATGGTTCTCTCATCTCATCTATATTTAATTATTTATTCCATCAATATACGTAAACAGTAAAAAATGGGAGTTAAGAGTTAACGGTAAGTTAGCATTATTTTTCGCTTAATTTTACTGGCATAGGTACATAAGTTTCAAGTACTACTTATAACACTTATCTCATACTTCAAGTATCTAGTCCATTAGTAATCATTATTTTATCTATCTTTCATTTTAACATGTATTTTACAATAAAACTGCATTATGTAGGATAGGTAAGAAGTAAATAAACAATTTTGAATGTTTACGGCAAAATGAGATAATCACAAAAGTTCACTGTGTGAAACTTTGTATAAATGTACTTCTAGCAATTGACTTACTTGTCATCCCAAGTAAAATTCTTCATATGTACAATATGAGGGTGCGTCAGGGTCTTGAGCAGTCGTATCTCTGTGATCAAGTTATCCACAGCCGAGCCTGAGTACTTCACACGGGACTTGTCCACACATTTTATGGCTACGATGGAGCGGGCTCCGACCTGAGGAATAAGACCTCCAAATAGTATAAAAAAAGTTGCTGTCTGCCTCTGTTTCCCAGCTTACTATTACTGAACCATCATCATCTTCCTGCCCTGATCTCATGTTACTAGGGGTCAGCGCAACACATATTTTTCTTCCATTCTGTCCTATCAGCCGTCACACTATCACTAACTCCGTTTTCTTTCATACGGTCTCACACAATCCATCCATCTTTTCTTTGACCTCCCTCTTCCTCTCCATCCATCTATACTAATATTATAAAGACGTAAAGTTTGTGAGGTTGTAGGGGGTAATCTCTGGATCTACTGAACTGATTTTGAAAATTATTTTGAATATAATAGCCACATTCATGAGGTAGGCTGTACAGGAACGGGAAACAGCGGGATCTACGTGTACGAAGTCGCAGGTAAAAGCTAGTATTATTATAATGTGAAAGCTGTAAGTATTATAAAAAGATAAAAAATAAATTTGAAATCTCACTTTTACATGTCAATCTCTTTTGGTCAGTTTAAACTAGTTGAAGCCGGTATGGGCACTTGGTAGATGAGGATGAGACACCATATGACACAGGGACTAAGAAATTCCAGGAGGAAAACCTCAATTATTTTATTTTACTTCAAAGTTTTTAACCCGGGCGATTTTATTTATTTCACTACATAAAACATCTAAAGAATCCATTTCAGCGTACTATTTGATCACGTTACAGTACTATTTGTCTCCCAAAGATTATATAAAATAAATAAAACTTAGTTAATTACATAGAAACAAAGAACATTACTAAACTATATTTTTACCTTTGTGTATGCTTTGTAGACCGTGGAATAGCTCCCAGAGCCTAGTTTTTCAGTCACCACATACCCGTCTATCTTAGGAAATGCCATTTCGTAGAATAATTAATAATTATCGATAAGTTTTCCTCATTTTTCAAATAATTTCACTGAGTCTGATAACGAAAACGTCACTAGTGTCATTTGATTTTGATAGGTACCTAATTTGTTTGATTGATATTGACGGCCAACTCAGTGTTGCCAGTTTTGTATGTTCAAATTTTGTAGTACTTTTTGGTAAATTCTTTTATTCTCCAACTTATAATATTACTTTTCTTTGAATTAAAAGGTAGGAAGGTAATAATAAGGTAGTGGTTACCGTTTCAATAATTTATACAATCAGCTTTTACCCTGACTAAAACGGTACACATCTAAATCAAACCTTCTATCAATCTGTTCGTAAATGGTGCGACGTGCGAAGGATTCTCGCAAGAGGGCGCTTTAACTAAAAACCTCGATGAATGAATCAGTCATTTAAAAATAAAAAAACATTGACTCACGCCTTTCTTCAATTGGAGTAGGCAGAAAGTACATGAAATGAATAAATGCAATAGTAGGTATGTACCTACCTCCGTTGCGACGACTAAAGGAATGGAACAACAGTAGTTATTACTCAGAAAGTCTTCTTTATAATGTTGTCTTGGCTATGCAAACGCATGTACCTATTTTTGTTAGATATGTGACATCCGAGCCACGCCACTATCTGCGCCCCTGTCCCCAAACAAGAGTCGAGGTGTTAGTCGTTTATATTCATCATCATCCACAGCCCGGATTCACCCACTGCTGAGCATAGGTCCCTTTTTCTTGTGACACTCCTGTGCCAGCCTCATCCGCCTATGCTTTAATACATTCTTAGAATTGTTTTGTTAACCAAACAAAAAGGTCTGTCTTGAATTCCTTCCAACTTCTAAAACATACTGGAAAAGCAATAACATTGTACTTATGTCTATAACAGAGTCCTACTTCAAAATGTTCAGCTTGTTTGTATCATAAAAAGTGAACTTGTCAAAGACCAATTACGGAAGAATCCTGATCGGAATATTAAACAGGGTCCGAATCCTCCGAATCGATTGACGCAACTCGACAACTTCTTTCAAGGATTTAACTAGTTGTATGAATACTTAGGTATACCTTCAAATTTTGTGGAGAGCGCGGACATTTTCAAAAGTGCTTCCACGTGAAAAGAAATTAAATAAATTTCCTGGAAAAAAAATCAAAAGCTGCAAGTAGTCGTAATCTACCGTTTTTTTATAATAAGTACTAGCACCTCACCCGCAATTTTATCTGCGCAGATATAGCAGGTAGTTACTCCACAACTTCAACGCCCCCTCTATCGTGTAAAGGGTAGTTAGAAACGGTGGAGCACACGGTGGAGGTCTGCCCTGCTTGGGCGGAGCACCGACCGCCGTGTCCTCGCTGAGGCGATCGGCAGTGGCGACCTTTCGCGTCCGTCGTTTCCCGGCCACCGTAGGCGTGGGTCTGCGGACGGCGAGCCACAGCCAGACCCGGTTCGCCGGCGTTGTGTTCCAGGCGCGCCTCAAAGGGATGCCAGCATAGGGGAAGGGGCCCGTTAGGGCCAGAGCCTGCCAAGGTTGCGGATTTTGTTCGAAAGAGTTACCGCGGCCCTGGAAAGCAAAGGGCACTACGAGGAGCACGGATGGGTTTTAGTCAGTAACAGTCTGACACTCCCTTCCGCTCCGCCCAGGGCGGAGTCATTTGATGATTTCCTATCCAGAAAAAAGGGTAGTTTGGAAAATTAATCACACCGATTATACATATTAATTATCCCTCCATCTAAGCTGCTGAGAGCACTAGATCAGCGCAACTGTTTCGCTCTTCAGTAGTACCTAAGATTAGTGGTGTTTAAGTTGGTAAAAGAAAGTACTAAGCGGACGAAGTCGCGGAAGATGTGTTAGTAGTAATCGAGCTATATTTGCTGTGCTATATAGCTCGCTATATTTTTAACAACTTTGTGTAATTACCCATATTAGCAAATAAATGATTATGATTATGATTATGATTATGATTATGATTAGCTATAATAATTCCTCCTCGCGTCGTATTCCTCATTGCTGAGGGTCGTGAGTCCCCCGATGAGTGGTCAATTTTGCTTTACAATGTCTTTCCATCAGTTTCTGTCCTTGGAATCATGGAACGCAATCAGCAGCTTAAAATTGAGTGTCGAACGGATTTGGTCGGACCATCAAATAGGGCTACGACTGCGACCTCTCGGCATAACAATAATTATAGAACAAAAACTTGTTGGTGAAGTTTGCACACTTTCAAGACTTAACGAAAGACCTAAAATAAAAGACCAACTACTAAGTGATGGTCGCGAGATCAAGACTCAGGACCTTAATCCAAAAGGTAAACTCCAACTCAACTCGAACTCCAACTCCATCAAACTGTTAATAAAGCTTGTCATAAATTGATGTTTTCATGCTCGAGAGATGAGCAAGCAAATGTGTAAACGCGCTTGCTCAGCTAAAACTCATCTCTCGAGCACTAACTTCAATTTGTAGCGTCAAAATTAGAAAAACTTTCATTAACGTTTTCGTGCTCGTGTTGGAGTTGAAGTACACGTTCTGGAATATGGGATCTGTTATTGTGGTAATGTGAAGAATCTTCTTCGTGTGGGCAGTAAGGTCTAACGACCTCACACACCCTAGTGTCAGAGTTTCTAAACTGCCTCAAGGGCGTCTGACATGGTTTGACGACCGCCACTTGGCGGCCGGGACAACCAGCTTATACATGCCTTCCGAAGGACGGAACCATCTTTTAGTAAGACTTAGTTTGTAGCAGTAGCTGAATCATAATGATGAGGCTATCTTGAACTTTTAGATCACCAGTACCTAACGAGAAGCCTAAACAGATCTACCAACCTACACTTATACGTAGATAAACATCCAACTTTTCGGAAGTCCGGCAAACTTTATGTTAATAATTCCTTAAACATGATCCAACTGAGGCAGTTAAGTACTTACGAGTAGCTACTCGAATAAGGTGTCATCCAGTGACGAGATAGGATTTCAAAAATATTTCCCAAGGCATAAAACTGTTCGAACCCATTGATGTATTAAAAGGAGGACGGTTTTTAGTCTACAGAATAGACCACAGGTATAGACTCTATTTCATTTTAGGTTTATTTTACGCACGGAATTGGTAAGTTCCATGCACTACCTTACGGACTACGCTATGGTACGGGAATATCATCTGACTGCCGACTACTGTAACAACTACACATGATCTTCAAATGATATAACGAGGTACGGAGGAGTTTCGGTATTTAATGGGTCACCCATCCACGGGCCGTCCTCTGCAAGCGTTGCTTAACTTTGAAGACAGAAGTGGGCGTTAGGTACCTACATGGAGTTTTGAAAAAAGAGGTTTAGACGTATGGGAGTTTTAGGTGTATGGGGTCTCTTAGTCTCTTACTGTACTCTTAAGCTCTTAACCGACTGCGGACCCAGGTTGGCCGCTGTAGAAATAATCTGGCTAAATGGGGCATTCTTCACCCATCCCAAACGCAGTGCCAGTGTGGAGCCCCTTCACAAGACATCGTGCACAACCACCTGCACCATCCAAAATTTGAACGAAGCCAATGATAGAGCTGTACAAGTTGCTCAATTCTGGTTAGACAAAATTTGATATGAGTCAATCGACACGAGAAGAAGAAGAAGAAGGTGTATGGGTGTGATGGTCACCATGATCCATATTTAATGCAGATTGGAAATGATCACGACCACGATGTTTACATACTGGATAACTTTTTTCCAGTGCGCAAACTTTGAGAACCACTTCTGCCCATGTAAATGAACAACTTGCCCCAAGAAAGCGATAGTCAATTCTTAAAAAAAAATTTGAACTTCCCATACAAAATTGTCATCAACTGACCGCAATTTGTATGAGAGACTCAATTTTTTTTTTAGGAATTGACTATGGCTTTCTTGGGGAAAGTTGTTCATTTACATGGGCAGAAATGGTTCTTAAAGTTTGCGCACTGGAAAAAAAATTACCCAGTATATCCTAAGGGATACAAAGTCATGTTATGCGTAATTTACGATTTCATTTCGATTGAGGTGCAATAATGGCTGAATATATGCGGCCATAAATTGCAATTATGTCATTTTGATTGCGTATCTTTTCTGCACTTTTTGTTGATTAACGGTTTTAAACGTTAAAATATACGGCATCAATATTGTTTTCAAAAGCTTTTCGAAGGCCAGTAAACGGTATAAAAATTGTTTTATTCTGCTAGGGTTGCGAATTTTGTTCGGAAGAGTTACCGCGGCCTTGGAAAGCAAACGACACTACGAGGAGCACGGATGGGTTTTAGTTAGTAAGAGTCTGACACTCCCTCCCGCTCCACCCCGAGCAGCAGGAGTCATTTGATGATTTCCCATCCTTAAAAAAAAGTGGTGCAAATTGGAGAGACAAACTTAGTATTCTGAAAATTATTAAAATTATTAATTAATTATTAAATTAATTTGCATCCTTGCAAAGCTGCAAGTTTCAAAATAAAATTCAAGCGGTTTTAGGTGTCAGAAAGAAAAATAGCTCCAACACTCATACCCGGTTCACGCGTCTATTTCAACAGGAACACACAATTTTTCAAACTATTCCGCGGGGCGAGGCTAGCGAACAAAAGGACGGATATACATAAAACAAAAAACGATCCGATGACATAAATATTAAAAGAGAGAAAGCCTGCAGTGGGGTGCGCAGAGATTTGTTGTCTATGGTAGGCTCCAGATAAACTTGAAATGGAGTATATTGACCTTTCCCTAATATCCCTCAGTAAATTTTTTCATTAATAAAGAACGTAAAGGATCACGAATTCACGATAGAAGTCGATTCAGGACAGTTTTATGTCTTTATTTCTGCTTTTGAAATTTATCTGGCGCCCACCATTTTTTTTTATGGATGGGAAATCATCAAATGACTCCTTCCACTCTGGGTGGAGCGAAAGGGAGTATCAGACTCTTACTGACTAAAACCCATCCCTGCTCCTCCTAGTGCCCTTTGCGCTCCAGGGCGCGCCTACCATATCTGTATTACATACATGTATGTATTGGAAAGAGTTTGGCGTTGAATGTTAACTGGTTAGCACACGATGTTTTTCTTCACCGATAGCCGATCTAAAATTCTGTTTCGATCTGTTATTGGAATCAAAAGGTCCCAATACCCTATCTTGCTTAATTTTTATTTTTTTACTACTATCATAAATGCGAAAGTCAGCATGAATGGATGTTTGTTACTCAATCACGCCAGAAAGGCTGTACGGAACTGCCAGGGTTGCGGAATATGTTCGAAAGAGTTACCGCGGCCCTGGAAGGAAAGGCACTAGGAGGACAAAGGGTGGGTTTTAGTCAGTAAAAGTCTGACACTCTCTGCCGCTCCACCCAGAGCGGGAGGGGTCATTTGATGAATTCCCATCCTCGAAAAAAAAAAAAAAACGAAAAAAAAGGCTGTACGGATCTGGATGAAATTTAGCACAGAGTTTGGAATAGCACACAGACTTCACGGGAGTATGTCCTCTTGGGGTAACCCAAACTGTTGTAAACGACCCTTGGTATCTTATCCTAGATCAGCTGTGCGATTCTGTAAACATGTCGACGTGAACACCCGGGCGGGGTGCGCGACGGGTGACATGTCAAACCATACAAATAAGATGGAATGACAGCTCTATTATCGTTCACTACGCCTAGGTTTACATCGTGAGATGTTGACAGAATCGACCGGCTGTAAACATGGCGAAGTGAACGACAAGTGAGCTGTCAAACCATAAAAACAAGTTGGAATGACAGCTCACTGGTCGTTCACTCCACCTAATTGTACACGGTGAGATGTCGACTGAGTGAGCCATGGAGAAACGATTCTACTGTCTTGGATCCTGCAGCAAATTAAATCAGAAAGGAACAGCGGAGGAGTCCAAGAAACATAATTCATAAAATAACATGGCATAAACAATAATATTTACCTAGGTAACTAAAAGTATCAGTAAAGCCTACGTTAACCCCTGACTGTGCTCGTTTGTGCGTGTAAGATTAATGTAAATTGAAACTGTGCTCAAGAAACTGGAACAATCCGGTAAGCACTCGGAAAAAGGTACGTTTTTCTCTTATGGTACAAGAAATACGAGAAAGGTTATGGTGTCAATAAACTATTAGCTATAATATTACCTATATCAAACTCCTGGCCTATAAAAGTGGTCCAGTATCCCTACCACTGGACCACTTTTATAGGCCAGGAGTGACATGCAATATTCTATTCTTGCTTTTAAAAGAATTCCACGTAAAATAGACCATACTTACATAAATTAAAAAGTAAAGACGCTATTTATTGCCAAAGCGATTTTAAACTGACAGTTTAAAATTTTCGCACGAGAACGGACGATGAGACACTCCTGTCTGTCACTGGTCATGAACTGTTATAGCTCAAAGACTTTTCGTTGTCATAACAGCAGTACCGTCACCACTAGACGCTGATTGTTGTTGCTAAAGCTGTACCAGTATCTTATATGGAGCCCATCTGACTTCCAAATCCCAGTGACTGGTTCACACAGTACCCCTTGGCAATACTGGTGTCAGATTTTCTAGCTTCCGACAATCCATCGGCATCGGCAATGATTTGTCGAGTCGAAACTCCAAAGTTTTGAGCATCGACGCTGCTTTCCAAGACATGAATGTGTCTCGGTATGTAATAGATGATCACTCATCCACAGACCAACATCTCGGTAAGCGTTGCTTATCCTTCAAGCTCGCCCCGTAGAGTAGGAACTCCATTTTTCGCACTTAGACTCCCATTCGGTCCCTTGTGCGTAGACCTGGCTAAGTTAGCCAGGTCTACGCACAATGGACCTGGTTAAGTTAGCCAGCCTAGCTCCGCCCAAAAGCACAGAAGTTTACTGGTAACTTCACAGGCTTCGCGGAGCAACCTCACCGTTCCGAGGATTTGTTCACGTTGGGTAGCCAAGGCCTCGCATTCTAGGATGACGTGGGCGGCTGATTCTTTGGCGTCAAAACAGCCGACAGCCCCTGCAGAGTGGGCTGTCCGTGGCGCCTATGTTAAGGAGATGTTTGTTTAGGGGGCAATGGACGTAATTGTTGTTCTGAGGTTATTTCTACTCAGGCTGAGTAGTCGTTTTGTTAGTAGGTGATGTAGACTTGGCATTGCCATTTTTGACTGCTTGCAGTCCGTGACTGTTCTTATTTGGCGGCACATGAACGTTTAATATTTAAATAGGGAGGGATCGTAAAGTTGATGCACTGGTTCCATACGAACTTGTTCGGACAACCACTGCAGATTTAAGTTCGTCTAAAAATTAAGCTATTTAAACTTTCACCGCATAAACTCGCATAAATCCAGAATTTCGTCAAACTTGTTAGTATTCCATCAACGAAAGTTGAACGCCGAGAGTTTTAGCGGATGTTTGTTTAATAAAAACCGGCCAATTGCGAGTCGGACGCGCGCACGAAGGGTTCCGCACCATTGTCTATAAAAAATGGCAAAAAAATTACATTCATTGTATGGGAACCCCCTTAAATATTTTTTTTATTTTAATATAATTATTTACTTTTAAAGTGAATATAAAACTAAATATTCTGTGAATATTTCAAGCGTCTACAAAACGAATTTTGTCGTTATAGCAGCAACAGAAATACATCATCATCTGCGAAAATTTCAACTGTCTAACTATCACGGTTCATGAGATACAGCCTGGTGACAGACGGACGGACAGTGAAGTCTTAGTAATAGGGTTCTGTTTTTACCCTTTGGCTATGGAACCCTAAAAACATAGTGTTGAAAACCTTAACCCCTAAATTTTCAAAGGACACTAACATAAAACGACTAAAGTAGGTATGTGTATTTTTGTCGCCACAATACACTTCTTTAAATCCTTAACTAACACAAAAGACCATCTGCTGTGTTAATAATGTCACCCTCACTTTTGAAGTCAAACGCAGACTCTGTAAATAAATCTTTTGGACATGAAGGCTGAAAAACGCCGACAAACTGTATTGCAGTGCAGGGGACAGAAAACTAACTAACGAGGTTTTATAAGCCTCAGTTAACTTTATTGTTAAGTATTGTCTTTTTACAAGACCACGACAAAGCCTTGAGCGTTAACTATTCTAACGGTGTTTCATTAAAATTTTCAAGTTGAACCGATATTAATTAAAGTTAATATGCATACAAGATACTAAGGTCTAAAAAAAGTTAGGCTCCGCGCAAACGGGTCACCGACCACTGACACCGCTGGCTGGCGACAAGCTGTTCATATTTTTTGTTGTTGCGACACTTCTTCTTTCCAGCTAAAACTCCTTCCCACTAGGAAGTGGTGACGAGCGGGGCGTTAATGGGGGACTATCGTTCAAAAGCGCTGGCACTCAGCCTAATTTGAATAATGATTTTTGACTTTGATAAGATTTTTAACACGTTTTGTATGGAACTGCCGCACACGTGTAGCGAGTGGCGTCCACTCGCGACTCAGTGTCTGCGACACGCCACCGATCTCGACTTTTTGATGTTATACAAGTGGCGGCCACCGACCACCACCGTTTGCGCGATGGGTGTTGGGTGTTGTACAGCTTCTGCCTACCCCTTTGGGATTACAGGCGTGATGTTACGTTGCCTACATAAACGCAAATTGTAATGATCGAGGCAATTTTGAATTTAGCTTAAAACTAGGCCCCAAGGTGTAGTTTTCATAGCTCATGCTATAAACTTCGAGGTTATTGAGCATTCAAGACGTTAAGTTACAGACTTGTGCTCTATAGGTCTTGAGTTCGAGTCCCATCTGATGCAATATTGGTGTAAAATAAGTTTTAATAGGTACCTGACTCGAGTGAATTTTAGTACCCTACTCTGGCAAAGCTCAAAAGAAGGCTACTGTTTTTAAAAACAATTTGAACATGCGTATGAGTTAAGGCTCCAGAAACTGTCTATCAGGACGACACGACGAAGTGAAAACGACGCCGACGACGGATAACATTTCTTTATAAAAACTGGAGTGCGAGTCAAGTCACACGTTACGAATCATATTTTTTTACATGTGACATTGAAGCCATAGACTTTTGTGTCTATAAATAAAGAACTATTTTCTGGATATTTTTCAACATTTTAGGCTCAACAGCTTCGGAAATAGAGAAATGGCTAATTTACTTAATACATCAGGTTTCTATAACTTTAAATCCATTTTGTTTTAATTCACAAAATGTGCGGAACCCTAAATATTGTTGCATGACATTATAATAATAATATGTCTGCGGGAGTCATATCAGGAATGGCAACAACTACGTTAATAACCTCCTCCAAATATTCCGTTAACTGAAATGATACTGAATCTATCACAATACATAGTTTAGTCAACTTTGTTCAGTAGGTACCTCCTATTACAATTCGGACAGTAAAGTTACCGACAAAGATCCACAATACCTATTGTCTCGAGAACGGAGAAACTGTGACCTCCCCTGAATATACAGCCACTCAGTTATTAGCCAAAGAAAATTCACGAAAATTTGCAAATTATTATCTCTGGAAAACTTTAATCCTTGAAGTCTTTTTAGCCAATTAACAGCATAAACTACTTAAATTAAAATTAATTCAGTTTTATCTGCACCAAGTCCAGCCCGCCAAAATATATTGTCCTTTATCGTTTAAGAACGAGGCAAAGCTAAAACGAACTCTATCTCCTTCAAATACAAAACAAAATTGCTTGAAGAAAATTATACAGAATTAGCAAACAATCCTTTTTATTTTGCTATCATAACAGTTTAAAATCGACTTTAAGTCTTGGAGATAAGGACGTTAATATTTAAATAAGTGATATAATAAGTTGGTACAGTATTCAGGATGCTGCATTGTTCAACATACGATATTCAGTATGTATAGTGGACGCTTCGCGGATAGTCGTGCTATCAAAACAACGCGCTTGTTTTTAATCTGTGCACTCATAAGTTTATTTTATCTGTGCGGTGTGTTGTCTGTGATTGATTTCCCGCGCTTTGAATGGTAGTTTTTTTCATAGTAGTTTTTTTATTTATTATGTGGCAATTAAAGTTTACCGCAAAATTGAAAAGTCAAATTAAAACTAACAGAAATTATGAAGTCAGTTTAAAAACTAATAAAAATTATAATGTTGAGGCGCAATCTTTAAACTAGTAAAATAATAAGAGAGTTGCGGACTTCAGTTAAAATAATGCAGCAGAGATATAAAATTAAATTATGTACAGAAAAGATAAGAATTAAACTTTTAACAATATTTATTAAACTTGAGTAAATTAGGTTTCTACTTATTTGCTTTAAAAAGCTACACTGTCTTTGGAAATAGTCGAGGTCAAAATGACGGTCCTTTTATTTTAAAAATACACAATACCTACATTTGGTTAGAAACTTTGTATAACTAAATATAAAGCTGCGAAAATGCTATCTTTTCTGCGTTTCACCATTTTAATTTAAAAATTTCTCGTTTGCTAATGGTCCATTCTAACGTATTTAAACAAAACAAAATTAAGCAATGGAAATGAACGTTCTAACAGCACTTGAAATTACGATGTTTGAAAAGGGATCCGTAAATACAGATTAGGAAATCGTTTTTGTCTTTGTAAATATCATGACTTTTTGTTTGTAACCAATCAATTGTGTATTTATTGTATTTAAAGATAAAGGTTAAATAATAATATCACGCCTATACCTACTTCTCGAGCGAGAGGCTAGGCAGTTAACCAGCCAAACCTCAAAAAAGCCTCTTCGTATACCAATACCTCATCATCATTCATTTCGTGTGCAGTAGTTTGTAGTTTAAATGTATTGTAATATGTATTATTTTATTTATAGTTATTGTTTTATGTTCATGTATTTTATTTTATGGGCCCTAGATGCCTGAAATAAAAGATTAAATTAAATTAAATTAAATAATCATCGTCCACAGCCCGACTTTGCCCACTGCTGAGCATAGGCCTCTCTTTTTAAACGACTACAAAAAAAGGAGATCATGTCTCCGTCATTTATGTACCCATTTGAAAAATATTTACCTACCTACTTGCCGATTGGTCCTATTGAAATTTAATCAAAATTGGTTCAGTGGTTTGGTTTTTAAATAAAAATAATTGGAAAAATTTCTGTCATACTAGTAGAAGAAATTACGTATTTTGCTTTCCTGTGACTTTTCAGTAGTAGGTAGTAGGTACCTATGGACTATGAAATATGATAAAATAACTTTAACTTCGGAATTCGGTGTCGAGAATGAAGAAACAAGCAAAAACACAACTTACGAAACAAAACTTTTAAACTTATTGTAAAAAAGTTCCTCCTTGTATCAATCATACGTTCCTTTTTTCTACGTGTGGAAATCCTCTTGGATGTCCTCCGTCTAGGTACAGACGGAGGGGTCTGTCAGACTCCTACTGATTAAAACCACACGGTGTTCCTCCTCATCACTTTTGGCTGGGGAGCGGGGACACGTTCGCATTCTTCACAGTGCTAGCCTCATCCAGGTTTTAATCGCGATAGCAACTATGTCTTCCACCTATCACGGACGCCGGACGACCCAAACTTCTCCCAAACTCACTTCAACTCCAAACTATCATCACTGCGGCCCCGCCTTGCCAGGTTTTCTGCCCAGCTTCATTTCAGTTCTGTCATTCGTTTTCCGATGTCTTAAATACTTACCTATTTAATTAAAGCGGCGTAAATATAGTAACCTCATTGGTAACTATATTTTCGAACCGTTTGGGGTTGAAACCCTTGGGCCGTGGGGCCCTTGTGCTCATAGCCTTTTCAATGAAATTTCGAAACGGCTAGTTGACACTTCCCGTGACCCAAGAGCTGGCTTTTACTTTGGGCAGAGACTAAGCATTGCCATTCAACGTGGCAATGCCGCCAGTCTCTTGGGCACACCAGCTGCAACGTTGAGGACGAATTTTTTGATGCTATATTTTAGTTTGTTGTAAGTTTCGTGTATTTTTAATTTAAGTTATTTTCTTAAATAAATGTTTTAATTAAAATAATTGAGCCAATTCCAAAATCTCCGATAACTATGGAATTCCTACTGTATTTTGATTGAAATATCGACTGAAACACTGAAACACCTATCATATCGTGTCTGATATTCATATGCAATTTTATATCCCGAACGGATGCAAGATTCCTTCAATACAGGCCACGGAAGTAAAGCCGTGAAAAAAAGCTAGTCTAAAACTAAATAATGCAAAGTAAAAATGCCAACTTTAAGAAATATAAACGCAATAAACTACAAACCGACCGATGGTGGACCGATGACCTGGTGAGGGTCGCGGGTAACCGATGGATGCGAGACGCACAGGACCGGTGGTTGTGGCGACACTTGGGGGAGGCCTGTGTCCAGCAGTGGACGTCTTTCGGCTGATATGATGATGATGATGATGATGAAACTACAAAGTTTCAGTAAGTGCAACCCACAATCTTCGTGAATAAGCAAGATTATAACTTTTTATTTAACAGAATATGTAAGAACACAGGACTAGCTTCTTTTTTAAATAAAACAATATCGGTTTATATTTTAACTTCCTTACTTGTTAGCTCGTTCAGAAATTTGTTTAAAAAAAAAACCGGCGAGGTGCGAGTCGGATTCGCGCGTTATGGGTCCCGAACGAGTGATATATTTTAACATGTTACTGTGAAATCAAAGACTTCAGGACATGTAACTTTAAAATCTTAAAAAAGTTTTATTGTAATTTTCTGTAATCTACAGGTAAAGACCTACTTATCTGTATTTTTTTTTCAATATTTTAGGCTTAGTAGTTTCGGAGCTAAGGGTGGGGGGGAACGGTCAATTTGCATCTATTTTCCTTAATAACTTCGGAATGGAATGTTTTATAATTATGAAAAAAATACTTTTGAGACCTTATCATCAGAGCACTTTTATTTGATAAAACAGTTGGAAATCCTTTTTTAAATTTTCTATTTTGCACCCCAAATGACCCCATTTTCTAAAATTAATTTATTTTCTTTACGCGTCCGTATTTGGATCGCAGAAAATTATATAATGTGTATGTCAACGGAAAATTGCAAACACCGTAAGATTGTTGATCATCGCGTGAAATTGTAAACATTCTTTTCTTAATAATACACAGATATATTGGAAATTATTGAATTTGGGTGAGAATTATTGTATGCAATACGATTTTCTTATCGAAAAATGGTGGGAAAGATTTCAACTGAATCGGTCCAATAGATGCAGAGAAAATGGTCTGTGACAGACGGACAGACAGACAGACAACCGAGTGATCCTATAGGGGTTGCGTTTTTCCAGGCAGAGGTTTGAAACCCTGAAAAGATTTTGAGTGCGACGAAATAGATTTGATACTTGTCTGAGGTTTTTTTTATTATTATTTACTAGCAAGCGACTTTTTTTACAAATCATTATCAAAATTGGTTCAGCGAGGCGTGAAAGCGTAACAAACAAAAAATTACGCTTTTGCATTTATAATAGTACCTAAAGGTGAGTACTGACTGTGGCGTAATGTAAGATGTTACAAAGCGAACATTCGTGCACACTAACACGCGAGCAACGAGCCGCTCATTGCTCGTTTTGAGTGTCTGTTTTTTGGCTTATCTCTTTGAGTGTTAAGCGGTTTAGTTAGTATGCCGCGACAAGTCGTCACGAGCACAATTATTTAGTAGAATCAATGATCCCAACACAACATCGTCGTCTGACATCTTGAAAAAAAAAATTAAACCTTATGTAATTGGTAATAAACATTAAATTCGCGAATAATTCGGCGCACACCAGTGTGTTGCCGGGGCTTAGGTACCCACTACCCACCTCAGCGCGTTACAACAGTGCGATTCTGCAAACGGATCGAAGTGAAAACTTAGGCGAAGTGAACGACAAGTGAGCTATCAAACCATACAAACAAGATGGAATGACAGCTCACTTGGCGTTACTCCACCTAAGTGTACATGGTGAAATGTCCAGCACCGGTCATGGTGAGATGTTCAATGCAGCGAGTCGAGCTGTTCGACTAACGGATCCTCCACTCGACTGTCGGCTTAAGGATTAGGATAAGCACGCGTTTAACCACTATTTCACCAGATGGTAAGCGATGATGTGGTCGACGATGGAGCACGCTTTTCTGAAAATAACTAATTCATTCGGTCGTAACTAAAACACCAGAGAATCTGGCCGGGAATTTCACTCCCTATCTGTGCGTACAAGCACAAATTAAGTATTCTCAAAACTTTAAAATAGTTGTTTGACTAGAATTGTCTCTGATTCCCCCACGGAAAAAACGCTTTTACGGTTTTTCATTTTATATGTCTAAAGTCTCTGATTAAATTCGAGACGAAAGTTTGTTTGGGCAAACGACAAAATTACACGATTCCAGTGAGAATAAGGAAATAGCACCAGAGCAAATTTCTAAACAAATAGTATAAATCGGTAAAATATTTTGTTTATTGCCCAGCAGTGGGAACACAAGGGTTGATAACAAAAGTTTTTATTTATATTCTTTGGAAGTCAAATTCACTGATATAATGGCTATATAATCGCTCAGCATCTATCACAGTAAGCCTTTTTTTCTGAAAAAAAAGCGCGTGGAACTGTGGACTGTGACAGGAGCGAAGTGGTGGGAAAAACTAGTTTTTATTATGTAGACCTGGTATATTGGGTCTTTTACGATCTATGAAATTGCTGTTTTATTTTTGGCCGACTTTGAACTATGATCACTCTTCGGTTTTACTTGGTATCTTAAATATCTAAAAATAGCAATATTACAGGAAAACGACCCAGACAGAAAGAAAGGAATTGATTTCGAAAAAGAAAAAAATATTTGAATTTATAATTCCAATTCAAACCGAAGTGATTATGGTTCAAAGTCACCCATTGAATAAAACGGATTTGTTTATAGGTAAAGACCTAATTACTGCTTCACGCTGAATACAGTGAAATCTGAAGTCATCTGCAGTAACAGGGTTATATACTCCGAGAAGAGTTTGAAGAGTTATACCCTACAATTTCATTCAAATGACTACAAACTAAATCCTTCAATTTTGTTTATTTTCTCTCGTAAACTTGTTATAGGTTGGCGGCGGATTGGGGTGTCCCCATTGTGCCGAATTTGGAGGGAAAGTCGTGAATAAGATAGTTGAGAAACCTTATCTTGAATAGGAAGTTTGTTCCTGTTGAATAAGGATCTCCTAATTATAGCAATTGTTGCAATTAACAGGGACGAATTTATCTCCATTTTAAGATCAAAGTACATGTTCTAGTGTGGTTTGAAGTAAATATTTTATGTATGTGTGTATAGGTAAGTTACTTCAAGGCAAGCGTGCTCCATCTTGGACCACATTCATCGCTGAGATAGTGGTCAAACACGTGCCTATCATTAGTAAGAAAAAAGTAATATCCAAAAAGCATTTGTTTCACAATTCGATTTTAGTTTACAACAAGGATAACCCCTTGATTTGATTTTTTTTGTCTGTTTTATTTTTTTGTTTTTGTTTATAAACATTTGCAAATAGATTTGAATCACCTGGATTAAATAAATTTTCTTTTATTTGTTATGAGCGAGAAAAACAATAACTTTGATTAGAAAAGGGAGCAATTTTTACGATACTTTGTCAATTATTGTTCATGAATGACAGTGACAGTAAAAAGTGTTGAGTGTTTGAGAAAAGTATAAGATGTACGGTGTGGTGGCTGGACAGAAGGAGAGCGGCAAGGATAGGGCGCAGCGGCGGGATCGAGAACAGGTGAGATTAATAGATAAAATAACCAATAATATTTTGTTTATTATATTATTATATCTTGTCCGAACTGTCCCACTGCTGGGGAAAGACCTCCCTCCATTCTTTTGCCTCTTCTTGCTTCTTGCTAGTTCCCAAGGAAGACATCCAAGTCATCCCATCATCTCCTTCGTGGTCTGCCGCGGCCCAGTGTCGCGATTTGAGGGCACCAATTTTCTCTTGTTTCTAAGATAACATTGATGTGATATCTTTTTTATGAAGTTGACGTTTTTTTTCGGGCCACATCATCGGAGTGAATAATTTTTCTCTAAACATTTTGTACATACAAATGTTTAAGTAACTCCACTTAAAATCAATTTCTATGTAAAAATGTTTCCAAAGAAAATTGCAATATTCACTTAGGTATAAGAAAAACATAAAATATTGTACTTAAATCCAACTTACAACTTCAGCAACTATATTAACACTACAATCTTATGTTAATGTGTTTAAAAAAAAGTTGAAATTAGGTAGGTATGTATAGTGTACAGATGTGAGCAATTGTGTATGCATATACATAAAATTTCTATGTCTGTAGGAGGCTGTGGATTTTTGTAAATTTTATATTTAAGCTATTGATTATGTTAAATAGGATGAAATTCATAACTTAATATTTAGCTTTGAAGCCGTCCCCAATGTTGGGAAAAGTCAAAGCAGAGGAAACGAAAATTATTAGGTAAAGTATCAAGATTAGCAATCGCAGTATACCCACGCGGGCATCGCTGTCAGCAACAAAATAAGTTAAGTATTTTAAAATACACACGATGTTTTAATGTACCGATTTCAACAATGCATTTAAATAATAGTTGATGAGGACCTATGGTGCGTGTATGGTCCGTGTGGTCTCCGGACGTAAAAGAATAGCACCATCCCATCACTTCCCGCGGGTGTCGTAAGAGGCGACTAAGGGACTCACCAGAGAATAGGCAGCAGCATTCTCTGTAGGTACATTGCTACAGCTGCACTGCGATACCCAGCCCGCCTGCCAAGCGTGGCAATAATGGCAAATCCCATTTGGGAAAGGCCAAAGTGGCCGCCTTTCAGCTGATATGATGATGATGATGATGATGATGATGATGAAGGAACTGCATTAAATGAAGCCGTGCCTCGGAAAGCACGTTAAACCGTTGGTCCTGGCTGTCGGATTACAGATTGTCAGAAGCCAGAATATTCTGACGCCTGACTTGCCAAGAAGTACCTTGTTACCCAGTTAACAGGTTGTGGAGGTCTGATACGCAGCCGCTCCACGTAAAATACTGGTATTCAGCTGAATCAGTTTTGACTCGAAGCCGACCCTAATATTGTTGGGAAAAGGCTAGGCAGATCATGAAGACTATTTATAGATTAGGTAAATAACCCAAAGTTTTCGAGATCTCATTGGTCTATGTGTCCTGGGTACAATCAGCATATTGGTGTGCGTAAAGTATCAATAAATAATTAATTGCACCGTTATAAACGCAGAGACGACGACGTTACTGGCAATCTCAAAGCAATTCCACAGATTTTGAAGCTGACGGCTTATTTCTACCGGTTTTAAGCCCATAACAGCATGAAACAGGTCATAAATTTACAAGCTATTGTACCGTATTTATAGCTCGAACACGTGCTGCATTCAAGCAAGCTTTAAGCTGTTAACGTGAAATATATAGCTTGATATTTTATCCACACGCTGCAGATATTTGAGGCCAAAGCCGTCGGATAAGCGGGGATAAATTGAATAGTGTAGCAGATCTCTTTGTGTAGCAGACAGATCGTCCAGTGAAGTCCTGCCAATAGAGTTATGGATGATCCATATCATAACTCCTCGGTGACCCGGCTGTCATATGAACACTTTATCCGGTTATCGCCAGAAGGCATTTCAATCTCGTGTTAATAAAATACTGGTAACCGTTGAATGCCATTGTGCACAAAAAATGAAAACTGAAAACAAACTTAAACCGCCTGCTCTTTTTTGGGCCCAAAAACAGACCCGATGTGAAGTGAAGAAGAAGAAGCCTGAAGGTGGTTTTAAACTGAAAAAAAAACGGGGAATTTATTATTTTTAAACATAATTAATCTACCAGATACGCAAACCGGAATCCAGAGCTGTTGAAACAGGTCATAAAGTCGTCTTAAATGTTAAGTAAGAACATGACAGTATTTGTACATTTTTAATCAACGAGCTACACCCCTGCTCGCCAACTTAGCTCCCAGGGGTGAAGTTCCGCGGAGTTTACAAACTTTATTAAAGGCATCGCTCCACAGTAGCCCAAAGCTAAGCTACAAAAGTGTATATTAGTTTCGCGTTGGATGAAACTAGCGTTTTGTTTCGGCTTTGCCCTCGTGCCCTCTCCCATAATAAGAATAGCAAAATTTTCTTGGATGAAATTTTAATTAAAGTGTTTGACTGTTTCTTGATGAACTAGCATACTTACATATTATAATTTTTGCTATATTTCTAAATATATAAAAAGCGAACTGACCGACTGACATATCAATGCTTAACCGAAACTGGGACTAGGAACATGAAATATTGCACAAGGCTTCCATTGAGGTAGGTAAGCACTTAGAAGGAGGGTGAAAACGGGGAAAATTGTTATATTAAATCTGCGAAAACGATGTCGCGGGCAAAGTTTCGATGAAGGAGAAATTGGATGAATTATTGTCGAGGACCTACAACATTTCTTTATGGAATGTGTCCAATATGAGTTCAGTAGAAATAATTTACTAAAGTCCCTAAATTTGAACAAAACTGATATAGGCAATGTTCCATACAATTCTTCCCCAACCAAATGGCGACACGCGATGCGAAGAGTTTGTTGAAATTCATAGCCCACGTCTTGTGCAAGTACAATTGTATAGGTGACGATGGGACTGACATACGCTACTAAAAGCCTTCAAAATCAAATAAAGAAAAAAGAAGGAGGGATTATATATTACTTACTCGCCTCTACACGTTACGCACAAACAAACAAATGAACCATGTAGCTAACATGGCAATCTTCTCAATGCAGCTTCTACCTAGCAGTGGGCGGTCGACCGTAAGTCAGAATAATATTAATATTGTGTTTTATTTCCGAAGCACGTAGGTGCTACGCCAGTTTTGCTTCAATAGAGTAAAAGGGTAACGTTGACAGTTTCAAAAGTTCTGTACTTTTGAAAGAAAAATACGCAACGCATATTCTGGACACTCATGTCTCATTCATTCCGTCCGACTTTGCCTTACCTAGTTAACTTCGAATGTACTGGATTAAATAAGATTTTTTTGAAGTTTTCAAACTGCGTGACCTCAGAATACAGAAGAAACCAGAAACCGTCAACGCGCACAAATGTGAGGCAGTGTATGGGTTCCTTAAATTGTCAATTAGTCAATGGCCGACGCGCGTGTTATAGTCAAGTGTCCCCTCTGCCAGCTAAATAGTTATTTTAATTTTACCCTAAAAGAAGTAATGTCATGGTGCGCAGGAATCACTACGCGGGTGGGTGAGGCGCGGGTGGGGAGTTATTTTGGACACAATGCGCTGCGTACAAATGTGATTGAACAGTTTTTCTGGTTTGTTGTGTTCTGAGGTTTTGACTTATCGATTGAAATATAATTTGCGGGTTTAATTTTTTTTTTTACATTTTTCTTTATTAAGGAATGGGCTTGCTCTTCACCTCGATCCCGCCTGATAGTAAGCGATAGATGAGGTCTGTTATGGAGCGAGCGTGCCCAGAAGATGCCTGTTCTCTAAAACTGATTGATTTGAAGTTATTTAAGAAGTAAGTAGATCCAAATTATTTATCATTCCCCAGACCCCCAGTTGAGGATAACAGAGTAAATAAGACTAGAATATACTAACTCCATATAACCTAAGCATAGACATAAACACCAATACCAATACATTTATTAACGTCAACCATAGATTAAGCGACATTATCCGTCTATAACTTATGGTACGGCCATTCAGATATTATCTCTGTACATGC
Source organism: Melanchra persicariae (assembly GCA_947386135.1). Classification (NCBI taxonomy): domain Eukaryota; kingdom Metazoa; phylum Arthropoda; class Insecta; order Lepidoptera; family Noctuidae; genus Melanchra; species Melanchra persicariae. The sequence continues at coordinate 12,192,065 of OX376672.1, read as the reverse complement.
GTTTAATCTATGGGCAAGCTGATTTGAATTGAGAACAATTTAACTGTTAGTGGTAGCAATTGGGTATTGACAACTTTCAAAAATCGAGATTTGTTGTTATTCAATGTTTATATCTAGTTCCTACCTATAAGTATTTATAACCAAAATTGTTATTATGGAACTCAGTTGTATTTCGCTCATGGGGTGGGCGCTAATATCTGCGACACAGTTACTAAACTAACGCAGTACTTATTAACGTACACAAAAATTGTAACCATAGTCTTTATTCCAATAAATATTAGTATTTTTGTATTTGTATTTGAGATGAATGAATACTTATCCAAAAGCTATCACTTAAAAAAGTGACAAGATACGATTTGTGAAAAAATGAATATAATTGATAGTAAAATACAGTTATAAGCTTTTGAAGTTATTCTTCTATCATTGTCATGCAAATTGTCGTTTGTACTGGATGGCGCAAAATCACGATGGCAATGCCAGTGAGTGACACACGCAATTAGTACCTACTGTCTCTGTTTAACACAGATTTTAAATCACTCAAATCTCAGTAATTTTTTGAGTTTTTTAATTATTTTTTTCTTCGCCTAACCTTTTACTTTTTCTAACCTGGTTTTGATCAGTCGGTTGTCTGTCTGTCCGTCTGTCACAGCCGATTTTATTCAAATCTACTGGACCGATTTCGTTGAAATTTGGTACACATATATGATCTTTTGTGACACCAACACAGAAATCGAGAAAAATCGAGCTGTTTTTTTTCGCAACTTTTGGGTTGGCCCCATAGTAAAAGTTGTTCATAATCATGAGTACAATGACCCCTTAAGAGGTATTGCGTTTATTCCGTTACACGTTGTTTAAAACAAAGTCGGGTTTGTTCCAACACTCGAGAACTGCTCGACCGATTTTCATGGTTTTTGATTTGTTTCCGCCTCGAATAGAAGAATAAATATTAAAACAATGGAAAATTGACAAAAAAAAATTATCAAAGAAAAATCATTTTCCCAGTATTTTCTAGGGTAGGTAGCCAGCTGATGGAAGTGAAGCCGCGGGGGACAGCTAGTTAATAAAAATCACATTCAATCTTTATCACACTAACAGTCAAATCACAGTCAAATCCAGCCCTACCCTCAACAGCTTTGTCGCAACATTACCCTAACGTGAGCAACCTATCGCCAATGTTGGCGCTGCGCCAGAAAGTTGGCCCAACACGTGGCCACACAAATGGTGCGTCAAATCGACACGCGCGCACAGTTTAAAACATTTGCCGGACGTGAGCGGGGGTGATATTAAAATGAGGTTTGTGGAGAAAACTTTGTAGATTTTCGTAGTAGGAATCCAAATTTGACTGGATTTTTGTTAATTATTTTTAAAAACCTAGAGAAAAAAAATGCATAGGCACTTAACTACCTGAATAAATACAAACCACTGTTTATGAGTAAACATTAAAACATTGCGTCAAAAATCCTCAGTAAAAAAAAGTTTAAATTAAAAAAGGAACACGGCGCTCCCTCACGCATTATGTTGCCTGCGCTAGCACCATTCGCCTCAACCACTTTGAAGGGTGAAATTCGAAATGATCCAACATGCGCCACCATCAGCTGGACTTCTACTAACTCAGAATGTCGTAACATTTCAAATTTCAGTATAATTATAATGAATGACCAAACTTGGACTTGTTGAACATTACCCAGTTAAAAATTGACCCCATGTTATAAATACGTCTATTATGGGCTAGTAACTGTGTCTATAAATCAGCGAGCCTGCGTTTTATAGCCCCCATCAGAACTTCCAAGTGAATGGACGATTCAGATGGGTTGGATATAATTGGATAAGTCAAGTGATAGCATACTTCTATTATTATACTTATAAAGAGAGCAAAACGAAAAAAAAAGAACAGGTTAATAAATTTTGGTAGGTACAGATAGATCGGACCCTGGCTGCCAGAGCGGGAAGTCTCGACATAGTTACCGATTGCCTACCGACCGAATTCGGTCGATAAGTCCTAAGGCCGCCCCGTACACACTCAATCTCGATCGCAATCCACGGATTAGAGTGTCAATTCTGCTAATTTCCAAGCAACAACAAATACTAAAAACAAACGTGATTTTTTTGCCGTTTCTTTTATAGATCGCACTTGGCCGGTTTTATGTTTGACAAATGCCATTTCTAGCAGTGGTCGCGGAAGCATCGGTGTTCTTTTGTTTTTACGCAAGCGATAGCTTTAAAAGCTAACAATTTCGGTTTTAACATCCTGCAAACCGTAAATAAACGTTAAAAAACCGCCACACGGCACAATTGGCGCAGTACCAATAAAAAACGAGCAATAAAATGTATTAAAAGGATGTGAACTACAAATAATGGCTATTTTATACGCCATGATTGTTATAGACGTCATGATGAATGTAGACGTCAAATGACGATGAAATTCGTGACGTGAATATTATTGCCGACTAGCTTTAAACCGAGGCTTTGCTCAAAAAGGATACCATGAATAGAGTAGTGAGAATATGGCTTTGATGATTAAAGTAATTCCTTTGCTTTTATAATCCCTTAGCAAAAAAGTGAAGGAGTTGCATAATGAAATTTAGTAATATACAACATTATATCACTCGTTTGGATTAAGATTCAGATTATTTATTTGTAAACATAGGTTATAGATACACAGGTGTGTGAGATGTTACAATTTTTATAGTGCTCTATGCTTTGCTATTGGGCGTACAAATGTCAGTATCTGATTAACCCTCGTCTTCGAGAGGGTTAAAACTGGGGGTTGATTTGAAAAAAAAAAGGCTGGTTGGTTGGTTCTCCAGAAACTTGGGACACTTTGGCCCAAGTCTAATTTTATTACTATGTATTGATTACACCCGTAACTTAACAGAACTAGAACTCAACTGACGAAAAAATATTCTTCCTGGACCCTTATACTATCGGCGGAAAATCTTAACACCGCGATCTAGAAAATGACCCAAAATGCACAACGCCATCTAGTGACAAATATAGAACTAATTTTTACTAGACCGCGGTGTTTTCCGCTACACTTGCTGTGCGGTTAAACATTCCGCCCACCAAGGACATTTTGTGCAACATTATGTCCTTCCAAAGTTAAATGTTACACAGTTATTTATATTATGCAAATCAAAAAGTTTCAATAACCCATATACATCAAACTTAAACTTAAGCAATGCTTACAATAATCGTAATACTTTAAACAAAACACTTACAAACAAAACTTAAAATTAACACATTATCTGCTAAAGAATATTCTTAGCCAATAGGCAAGACACACAGCTTTGATGTTGGCCTTTTAAATGTAGAATTACTACTACGAAGTGTGACTACTCGTGTAAGATTGTCTAACCCCGGATGCTTTTCAACCACCCTGCCAAGAAGCCACCGACAAGGAGGTAAATTATCCTCTTTAATTAACACTACATCCCCTACGTTGGGTTCCGGGGTTTGATTAGACCATTTATAACGATGCAAAAGAGTAGTCAAATATTCGCTAGACCAGCGACGCCAGAAGTGTTGCGTCATCTGTTGCACTAAATGCCACCTCTTCAGACTAGAAATATTTGCATCTTCATAGTTACGATCCGGTGCGTTTACAATTGGTTCCCCCACAAGAAAATGCCCTGGCGTTAATGCATCAAAAGTGTTCGAATCGGTCAGCCTACACAAGGGACGTGAGTTCAAGCATGCTTCTACTTGGCTTAATAAGGTGGACATCTCTTCAAAAGTTAAAGTTGGGCTTCCTATTACCCTATTTAAATGTTTCTTGCATGACTTTATTCCAGCCTCCCATAGTCCGCCAAAGTTCGGAGTATGTGGTGGAATGAAATGCCATGTAGTACCCTCACTAGCCAAGGTTGCAGCAATATCCTTAGCTATACCTGAATTTTCAGAGCGAAGTAATATATCTAATTCCCTAGAAGCACCCTGAAAATTTGTCCCGTTATCACTCCATATATCCTTGCAGTGACCTCGTCTTGCCACAAACCTTTTAAAAGCGGCAAGAAACCCCTTTGTTGTTAGGTCACTAACGACCTCAATGTGGACAGCTTTAGTCGCCATGCAGACAAATAAACAAATATATCCCTTATATGCATGGTGACCCCTTCCTTTTGATGTCCTCAAATTGATAGGACCAGCGTAATCTACCCCGCTGCTTTTGAACGGCCTATTTGGTATAACCCGTGCAGGTGGTAATTGACCCATCATTTGAGGTTTTGTAGAAGCTGCATAACGTAAACAAACTACACATTTTCGCACGTATGCAGTAACCAACCGTTTAGCACCCTGAATATAATATTTTGTGCTTAAGTAGTTAAGCATTAGTTGGGGACCGCCATGAAGATTCCTATAATGCGCGTCGGCAATTAAAAGACTGGTAAAATGAGTATTACTTGGAATCAACATTGGATTTTTACTATCCCTGTCAAGATTGGAACGTTCCAATCTACCGCCCACCCTCAGGATATTAACAGAATCGAGGTAAAGATTTAAAGACTTAAACAAATTTCTTTTAGGCTTTTCCTTTCTCAGATCCAGAATTACCGCTTCGAAATTTTGACCTTGACATACCTTTATGCATGTCTCCAAGGCTAATCTCATTTCCTCTGCAGTTATAAAATTATGTTTCATTCTTTCCGCTTTCGGTTTTCTCAACTCTATAGGACGTCTTAAATATGCTACTATTCTAACGAGTTTGGTAAGTGATGAATATTTATCCCAAATAAAGTTATCCTCTGATGCTACATGTACCTTTATTTCCTCTATATTTGTTGGTACCACCTTGCGTTTGTTGAGTATAATAATTTTATCCTTCAGGAACCCCGGACCTTCTAACCACAACTTAAAGTTTACTAATTCTGACGCATAAAGACCACGTGATGCGCAATCAGCAGGATTGATTTTTGACTTAACATGATTCCATTGTTGTGGTTCACTTATGCACAAAATTTCAGAAACGCGATTGGCCACGAATGTTTTCCATTTGTTAGGATGACTATTTAACCACGCTAATACAATCTCTGAGTCGGTCCAGTAGTACAAATGAAGTTTACCTATTCCCATCAATTCTGAGACTTCGGATAAGAGTTTTGCTAAAAGCACTGCACCGCACAACTCTAATCGAGGCACAGAAATCGTTTTTATAGGAGCAACTTTGGTTTTCGCCGTAAGCAAAGTGACATGTATCTTACCTTCAGCATCGACAACCCGTGCATACACTACCGCAGCATATGCTGATTTTGACGCGTCGCAAAATCCGTGTAAGTCAATCTGCTTGTCACCGTGCTTCATGTTTAACCATCGAGGTATTGAAAACTCCGTTAAACCTTGCAACTCTTGTCGGTAAGTACACCACTCTTTTCTTATTTCATATGGAATTTCCTCATCCCAACTAATCCCAGAAACCCATAATTTTTGAATTAACATTTTTGCTACAATGATTACGGGAGCGACCCATCCCAAAGGGTCAAATAGTCTTGCTATATCTGATAATACCTTTCTTTTCGTTACAGGTTCCTGTAGTGGAGGCAACTTAACAGAATACTGGAATGTGTCGCAGTTTCGGTTCCAGGTAAGTCCCAACGTTTTAAATACCTCATCTTGTTTTATATTGATTTCTCTTTCTATACCATCTTGATCCATGAACGATTGTTTTTCCCCGATCATTCTCTCCAGTAATTCACTGCTGTTACTTGACCATTTTTGTAAAGTGAATCCTGCTTTTGCTAACAACTCGTTCATTTGATTAAAGATTTGTATGCCTTCTTCTATCGAGTCACAACCAGTCATGAGATCATCCATGTAATAATCTTTAAGTACCCTTTCAGCTGCACGTGGATATTTGACTCCTTCATCGTACGCTACTTGCTGCATCGATCGAACTGCTAAGAAAGGCGCTGAAGAGGTACCAAAAGTAACGGTAAGTAACTTATAATCCTTTAATGAAGATTGTTTGCTGTCTCTCCAAACGATGCGTTGGAAATCGGTATGATGGTCAGCTACGCGCACCATTCGGTACATTTTGATAATGTCTGAAACGAGGCAGATGTGGTGAGTTCTCCAACGAATCAATAAATGACGCAAATCTGGTTGCAGCCTCGGACCAATTAGTAGGTCATCGTTGAGCGATATTCCATTTTTTCCTTTGCAGGAAGCATCGTAGACAACCCGAACCTTGGTTGTATCTTTATCGTTACGTATCACCGCATGATGAGGCAAATACACTGCATGTTGATTCTGTTCTTCTGATTTGGTTATTTGTCTCATGTGTCCCAGTTGCAAGTATTCATCTATGACTTCTTGATATTTTATTTTTAAATCTGTGTCTTTACTGAGTTTAGCTTCTAATGCGTAAAACCTGTTAATTGCTGCCTTTCTTGTATCGCCATATTGACAGCTCGGATCTTGACTTCTAAATGGTAAGTTTACTACATAACGACCATCACTATCTCTTACAGTTGTAGTTTTAAATATTTCTTCACATCGTAGTTCTTCTTCGGTAAGAATATGTTTTTTAATTTGATTTGGTTCCTTTTCTAATTCCCAGAACCTTTTCAGGATTTCGTCATCACCAAGGCGAGTATGCATTACGGTGATCTTTGATGAATCTTGAGCAGCAGCAGCTACGGTACCTGATAAAATCCATCCTAAGGAGGTTGACTGAGCTACAGTGCTACCATCAGGAGCCTTCCTTAACCCGTTTTGTAAAATCTGACTATAAACTTCTGACCCGAACAACATATCCACTTTATCCGGTCTATGATATCTAGGATCTGCTAATTTCATGTCGCTAGCTTGAACCCAATCTAAATATACCGTTTCCCTACCAGGTAATAATGATGTTATAGATTTGAGAACATATGCCTTGACTACAAATTCAAATGATGGATCGACCCTGGACTGAATTTTAACCTCAACCACCGAATTCAAGAATAACTTGGCATGAACGTCTATACCAGTTATTAAACCTTTAGCTGGTTTTTTCTGTAACCCTAAACTCTGTACCGCATGTTCTGTGACAAAAGACGCTTGAGAGCCTTGGTCTAACAGAGCCCTGATTGTAAACATAACCCCGTTTTTCGATACAGCCCTCACTAGGGCCGTGGCGAGTAAGACTTGGCTATTCGCTATACCTTTCGAAAAACAAGTTACTACGTTATTTTCAGATTCTACTCCGACTGCGTTTGTCCGTTCATTCATAGAAGAATCTCCCTTGCCTTCTACTGACTCCTGCTCACCTTTAGGGTGCAACAAGGAGTGATGTCTCCGCTTACATATTTGACAAGAAGCTGTGCACCTGCAAATTCTGGCAGAGTGGTTGTGCCCCAGACAATTAAAACATAAATTGTGATCCTGCACAAACTTACGCCGAATATCCACATCCTGGTTAACAAATTGCTTGCAATTTCTTATTTTATGCTCGTTACTATTACAACACGGACAAACAATAGTGGCATTGGCCGCAGTGTGAAAGACCTTTGCCTTACTTAAATTTACATTATTTCTAATTGGCTTAGTTCCTAAGAATTCAAATGCCCTATAACGGCTTGTTAAAAACTCTTTGAACTGTTCAAAAGTAGGCAACTTATCTGAATCTGTATTACTAGCTACCTTTAGTTCCCAATCCCGTCTACTGTCTTGATCTAATTTTAATGTTAAAATATGGATGATTAAAATATCCCAAGAAGTTACATCAATATCCAAATTAGTTAGTGCATTTAAACAGTCTGATGTTGTATCCATTAATTCCTTTAAAGCACTAGCTGACTCTTGCGCTATGTTCTTTTGACTGAGTAATCTTGTTAAGATACAATGAGATAAATATTTTTTATTGTTGTATCTGGTCTCCAACTGAGCCCAGCATTTTTCATAGTTTAGTTCTGAAATTGGTATATGACGAAGGAGCTGCTCGGCTTCCCCAGCCAAATAACCCTTTAAGTAATGCAACTTTTGAACATTATCAATATTTCCGTTCTTATGAATTGCTGACACAAATAGATCGCGAAACGTCGGCCATTCTGTATACTTCCCGGAAAATGTCGGGATTGTTATTCTAGGCAATTTTATAGAGACGCCTTTATGGTCAGACATATTATTTGAAGCATTGAAAGATGACCCCGCACCCGGAGAAACATCAGTACTTTTAACTTTACATAATGCAGTTTTTAAGTCACATTTAAAATCCAAATATAATTCCTCAGTATTAAAATATACTTCGTTCACAGTGTATGGTGAAGATGTCAACTCCTTACGTTCAAAGTCTTTAATAATTAGTGTATGTGTTAACTTAAATTGCGCCCACAATTCTTCAATATTTTCTAACCTGGTTTCTAAATATGGTATAGTAATTCTATCCTTCGGCGACTTTTTAAAATTAACTTTAGCTTTCGACAATCGAGCGTAAATATCATCTTGCACCTTAATATGCGATTGCAAAGACATTTTGAATTTGTTCCAAAAAAAATTACAAGTCGATGTAAACAAAGAAATTTTTCTAAGTACTAATTATTTCTTAAAATTTTACAAGTTCCAAAAACCTTCAAAATATTTTGCAAGTCAACGTAAACAAAAAACTTTTTTTATTTTTTTTTTATTTAAGTTGTAAAAGTTTCGAAAATTTTACAAGTGTTTGGCACTTTAAAATCGACAAAAAAATCGGGCATAGGCTCCCCGTCTAAACACAATTTGGCTTAATTTAGTCTAAGTCCCAATTTCTACTCGAAACTTTAAAGTTAAAATCTTCTAAGCAATAAAGTTCACTTTTGCTTGGCATAAAAGAAGTCACAAAGTACTCACGATTTTTGGCACTATCACTCACTTCCTTACGACCTTAGTCGTCTGCAGCTTGCTTGCTGCTGATTTCTAGTTGTTCCCAACGCCCACACCTGGGGGGCGCAGTCCTCGGCTTCTGGGCTGCCACTTCCACTTCGGATGTCCAGGAACTCGCTGCGAAGGCCCGCGCTGCTGCAGGCGGAGCGCTTCAGTGGCGGCCCACCACTGCTTTCTACGCTTGGTATCCAGAACGCAATAGTTTACTGCGCTCTGGTCCGGTTCGAAGGACCATGATTAACCCTCGTCTTCGAGAGGGTTAAAACTGGGGGTTGATTTGAAAAAAAAAAGGCTGGTTGGTTGGTTCTCCAGAAACTTGGGACACTTTGGCCCAAGTCTAATTTTATTACTATGTATTGATTACACCCGTAACTTAACAGAACTAGAACTCAACTGACGAAAAAATATTCTTCCTGGACCCTTATACTATCGGCGGAAAATCTTAACACCGCGATCTAGAAAATGACCCAAAATGCACAACGCCATCTAGTGACAAATATAGAACTAATTTTTACTAGACCGCGGTGTTTTCCGCTACACTTGCTGTGCGGTTAAACAGTATCAATTTTAATTTGATGATATAATTATTTTGTTTATTATGACACTGGTTGTTTTTATGTTGGCAATAAGCTAATTGTTCCAGAAACTTTTATAGAGGATTAAAACAATTAATAAAACTGCTTTTTTCTTAATGGATGGGAAATCATCAAATGACTCCTACCGCTCTGGGTGGAGCGGGAGGAAGTGTCAGACTCTTACTGACTAAAACCCATCCGTGATCCTCCTAGTGCCCTTTGCTTTCCAGGGCCGCGGTAACTCTTTCGAACAAAATCCGCAACCCTGGCAGGTAATAAATCGGCTTGCCTTTACTTAACGACGTTGGGGTCAGCTTGCAGGCTATAACCAGCTGTAGATAACAGCGTAAAATACACATGGTACACATTGTCATGTGTACCATGTGTATTTTACGTGGAACGACTATATTTATACCGATCTGACTTCCACAACCTGTGTCAGATTTTTTGGCTTCTGACAATTTGCTCGGCTGTTATTAGTCAAACACGAGCTCCGTTTTGAGTGTAGTAGATGAAATAAATTACTTACACAAAGTAAATTGCCCGTTGTTAGAATCCAAGACCTACGACACGACACGCAAGTGGTTAAGGAGCGTTGCCACTGCTACATCACTATTACTACTAATAGAATAGTTCCACCGACCGCCGCTAGATGTCTCTGGCGCCACAACTCTCTCCTGCTTTAATATTTACGCCTCAATCTGCGCACTAAGTGCCACTTATGTCAGTCATATGTGCAATCGTGATGCCGTATTAACATCAAGAGGTGTCTTGTGATGTGGGGTTTAATATTATATTTTACGTTTAAGGCACTGTGATCAGCAAAAACTCGGTCACTCTCGGATTGTATAGAAAAGAAAGAGAAGCGCGACGACACAATGCTTACAATTTATTGCCAAATGAATTAATTTATCGATTTACTCAAAACTAAGTTGAGCTATTAAAAATCTAAAACAACAATGTTTTGCAGGATTCGATTTATTATTTAGTTACATAGCGGTTTATGTAGGCTAGTAATACGGGTTTTTTTCTCTAAAGTCAAAGTTAGGGGTAACTTTCATCATTATCATCATTATCGATCATTTCTATCGAGGATTTTATTTTTAAACATGTTTCGGAAACAGTTCTTTGAAATATAGTTAAAATATATATACCGGCTAAAATTTCGTTAGGAAACCAGCAATTTTTCAGTTTTTGCTGACAAAGCTCTAACATCAACGAACCCGCGGCGGCGACCTCTCGCGTCCGGCCCTGGTTCAATCCATGGTCCGGAGCGAGGAGGCATGGGAAGCCGTCACCTCCTTCTGCGAAGCAGTAATGCTAGTGAAGGAGGAGGCGGGCCGCGTGAGGGAGAGACAACCCTCACGCCCCAGCCGCCGCAACATAGGGAGACACCCTGGGCGTCGGGAGTCGCAGGGCGATTACCGGCCACCGTAGGCGCGGGTCTGCGGACGGCGAGTGTTGGGTGGCTCGCCATCCGATCAAAGCCAGACCCGGGTCGACGGCGCGTTGTGTTCCACGCGCGCCTCAAAGAGATGTCAGCATAGCAGTAGGGGCCCGTTAGGGCCAGAGCCTGCCAGAGTTGCGGACTATGTTCGAAAAAGTTACCGCGGCCCTGGAAAGCAAGGGCACTAGGAGGAGCACGGATGGGTTTTAGTCAGTAAGAGTCTGACACTCCCTTTCGCTCTGCCCAGAGCGGGAGAAGTCATTTGATGATATCACATCCATAAAAAAAAAAAAAAAACATCAACGAACCTACGGGTTTGGGTTAGCGTAGGCGCCAGATAAACTTGCAATAAAGTACATTGACCTAACGCTAATATTCCTTCGTAGATAACCGAACAATAAATAAATGAACCGTTTTTCATTATTATAGAACGAAAAGGATCACGATAGAAGTCGATTCAGGACAGCTTTATGTCTTTATTTCTGTTTTTGATATTAAGAATGTGAATATAAATGTATGTGGGTTAATATCCGTTATTGTACATTTATCTGGCGCCTATTATAAGGTATTTGAATCTCGAGAAACATGGCCTTCGCAGAAAAATGGCTTTAAATCTAATTTAGATTTATAGCCATTTTTCTGTGAAGTATTTTTTATTAGCGTCTGTTTTGAAAGAAAAAACCGTATGTAAATATTATAAGAAAATGATATTATTTGCGCCAAGTGTGGGCTCTGCCCAGACTTGCAATATGTAGTGAGGAGTTACTTCTCTATTCTCTTCCTTATGAAATACTAGCTTTCCCGCGTGGATGTCGGTTATCGCGTAAAAAAGTAGCCTATGTCCTTCTCCATATCCCAGGCTGTTTAACTGCCAAATTTCACGACGATCCGTTCAGCCGTTTTAGCGTGGAAGCGTAACAGACGGACAGAGTTACTTTCGCATTTATAATATTAGTAGGTACAGTAGGGATGGAATCTTTATGTTTTGTTTTTAACTTTGGCATTCAAAAGTATTTTTTAATGATCCAATTTGAATAAATTATTTGTATTTGACAAAACACGTATAATGATAAATTATTCCCAAGCTAGGAAAGAGAAATTGCATAGGAGTATTGCGCAAGTGTTACAGCCATTGCCTCTTATAATGTCACGGGTGTCAATCAATCAATCAATCAATCAATCAATCAATCAATCAATCAATCAGTTTATTTGTGAAACATAGGTAGGTGTCTACATAGGTGTTTACATAAATATGGGTGCGCTATGTTTTGTCATATTTAAGACATACAAATTTATAAGTAACCCATTAGGTCTCATTACATTATGTCAAGAAAAATAAAAAATAAACATACATTTTAAATTAATTAATACACGAAAATAAAAGGATAAAATAGAAACGTCAAATACAATAAAATTAATAAATAGTCGTAGTACTTCTTATCAAAAGGTATAAAATGCATTAGTCTAATAACCTCCATATCTTTTATTATGAAACAAAACCATTCTGACTGAAAACCCCAATGTCACTTACCTGCCTATCCCGACCTTTTTTATGTAGGTATGGGAAATCATCAAATGACTTCTTCCGATCTGGATGGAGCGAGAGGGAGTGTTAGAATATTACTGACTAAAACCCATCCATGCTCCTCCAAAATCCGCAACGCCTCTCCCGACCTAGAAATCAAATCTAGAACAATTTCGGCAGTCACCACCACTAGAGCGACCAAGAATCATTTATCATTTATGATTTCCTAACTCTGTTTTATCCTTGTTACAGAATGACAGAGAAGAGAAGGAATCGAAGAAGCGTGGAATCACGGAGAAGTTCATGGAGTATGTCAAGAGAAGATTAAACCCACAGACAGGTTAGTTTACATTATAAGCAGAATAACCGACCCAATTATAATCTAATGCTACTGACTGAACAAGTACGGGTTGATTGAAATAACAACAGACAATCAAATCACTCGACAATTTCTGTGAGATGAATGTGTGTATCTATGAATACAATGTTTGTTTAATTAATTGGTAAACCAAAATAAGCAGTACTTATATTTGCGTTAGTTCTTAATTTTTTTTATATAGGTACCTAACTCTATTTTTACTTGTTTTTTCAATTCAATTTAATTCATTTATTTCAGATAGCGATCATACATGTTTTTTTATTTAACAGATAGGTACTTAATACAAATACAACAAATACGTAATAAAAAATATACACATACAATGGAAACACTGGATCAGGACCGCACTACTAGTAGATGTAGTTTTGTCCAATGCTCCATTAAGCAGAACTCCATGTCTATTCTCCCTACAATTAGCTGCAGGAAGCTGTTGTACTGTGTATGTTTCCGATCTGTTTAAATTAAATTAAATTAAAATGACACGTTGAAAAAAATTCTACACAAGTTGAAAGACTTAGATTTTTTTTAAGTACTTAAATATTTGTTTTTGCCGAAACACTAGATCATATTTTCTAAAATCTAGCTTTTTCCAACAGCAGTGTCCGAAATAACAGTTTTAAAATCTTGCCCACTCTAACAACAACGAATAACAGACATGCGTTTAAAGAAATTCAATTATGGTGTAAATTAAGCATCCATTGTGGTTGACATAACGGAAATTAACACAGAAGATTCATACTTATTGTACGAGATTCATTAAGATTTGACTTTATTTTTTACTGGAACTGTTAAAGAGCATCATACTGTGTACGTATTTGGTTTCTGTCCTATAACTTTACTATTTTCAGAAAACGAAAATATTTTTATAGTAAAAATCATTCACAACATTGAAACAAATTACCGCCATCTATAAGCATTTTAGACAAACGACTGTTTTGATAACAGCGCCATCTATGCCCAGTAAAAAGAACTATGACGACACGTCAGTAACGCCACCTGTTGACGATTACATTAACTCAATTATTCGAAAGACCTTCTGAAAGCTTTTTGTCCCTGATAATTTCACTTCGTGCTTCATTTCTAAAAGCTTGGCTAGAGGGCGTTGCATTACTGTAAAATAGTATTTCAGGTAGAAATACGGTTTGGAACGTGCAACGGCCGCGCTGGCGATAGGGTCGGTGAGTGTATTTTGTTGAGGAACATTCTTGCTGCTCTTGTCGCTAGCGCGGCAGAACTAACTTCATCTAGGTATTTGACTGACATTATTCTGATTGCATGCACAAACCAGAGTTGTCTTTTATATGGTCTTTTTGCAATAAAGATTTTTGTAGATTTGAATTACATAATTATATTATATTACTAGCTGTGCCCGCGACGTCGTCCGCGCGGGTTTAGATCTATGCTAGCCTAAAGGAGGAGGTTCTCAATTCGGATGTTTGTATTTTATTTTTATTTCTTTTATGTTTGTTCGCGCATAATTCTGTCGCTTGCCAATCAATTTGAAAAATTCTTTTTTTGTTGGGAAGGGTATACTTTCCAAATGGTCCCATTGAAATTTTATCAACATCAGTTTTGTAGTTTGGTTTTTAAATCCAAATAGCTGGAAAAAATACGTGGAAAAATCATCCATGTATACGAAATTGCGTATTTTTGCTTTCCTGCGACTATCCAGTGGTGTTGTTAGGTGTGGGGTACCACTAAAAAGAGAAAAATAAAAAACTTTTTCACAATAAAAAGAAACCGACTTCGAAAAAACACTACAAAGTTCAAAATAACTTTAATTTCGGAAGTCGGTGCCAAATAACGAAGAAGCAACCAAAAACACCGACTACCGAAATTTCTGTCGGTTTCTTTTTTTTTGAAAAAGTTTTTTTAGTTCTTAAAATTCGAAAGTTTGAATGGTTGGATGTTAGTTACTCAATCACGCTAGTACGGCTGAATGGATCGGTACGAAATTTCGCACAGAGATAGATTGTAGTCTGGGATAGCATAGCACACAGGCTGTTTCATAATTCGGGAGTACCTTGGGAAAGATTCGAGATGAAATTCATTTTGCCCAAATAAACCGTTTACATACACTTTTGAATTGTTAAGGTCAGTTAGTCAAAAACATGAAGCTACGTTCCAAAGCGTAGATCTCTATGGAAAAGAACGTGCAAGAAACTCCACGGCCATTCTTTTAAATCATGAGCCCTGACATGTGAAAATTCTCAATTAAAAATTAATCTTACGTAATGTAAATAAACATTAAATTCGCGATAAATTCGCGGCACAGCGGAGTGCTCGTGCGGTTAGAAAAATACTGGTTACATTCTATTCTATTCTATTCTATTTTTGTTTATGGCAAAGTCGAACCGTCCAGTTGAGCACTGTTACGAAGCAAGAACCAGAATTGTTCAAGACCGACCAAGTCCGACGTCCAAGGCGACACAACTCGATTTGCGTCCGATACTTTACACGAATCACAATTGATCGCGGAGGCTTAGTAATAGGGTCCCGTCACCGTGCGTACGGTACCCTAATAATCGGTAACAGAATAGCCTTTATTCGCAAATCGAACCGTTCGACCTTTCGAATTTGAATCTATCGCGCAGGCTTAGTAGTAGAGTCCCGTTAGCACTTTGGTACGAAACCCTACAGGCCTGGATTTGCCAGTCGAAGTCGAACCGTCCAGTTTAGCACTATTACGACGCAAGAACCAGAATTGTTCAAGACCGACCAAGTCCGACGTCCAAGGCGACACAAATCGATTTGCGTCCGATACTTTACACGAATCACAATTGATCGCGGAGGCTTAGTAATAGGGTCCCGTCACCGTGCGTACGGTACCCTAATAATCGGTAACAGCATAGCCTTTATTCGCAAATCGAACCGTTCGGCTTTTCGAATTTGAATCTATCGCGCAGGCTTAGTTAGTAGTAGAGTCCCGTTAGCACTTTGGTACGGAACCCTACAGGCCTGGATTCGCCAGTCGAACTCGAACCGTCCAGTTCAGCACAGTTACGTCGCAAGAACCAGAATTGTTCAAGACCGACCAAGTCCGACGTCCAAGGCGACAACAACAATCCGAACAAATCAGAGATTTCTTTTTTCGATTTTCGATTCGGAACCCTATCAAAGACTTGAAAGACCTTTTATGCGACCGAATACCCTAGCAAACGACAATGCCGTTAAAAATCGTGTGAGAGTCACACTCTGGCGGAAAATCTAAACACCGTGATTCAGAAAAACGCGTCATCAGTGCAACGCCATCTAACGACCATTTGGTAAACTGACAAAATATTTGGCCGAATGAAGACGGTAAATAAGGTTCCCATATAAAACAATAAGTAACGTTATGGTATTAAAATGTTCACTTTTATTTTATTACTTACTAATTAAAAGTTTCACAAATAACTCAACAATTTGTTTTGAACGCGTCATCAGTGCAACGCCATCTATCGACTATTTGGTAAACTGACAAAATATTTGGCCGAATGGAGACGGTAAATAAGGAGCCCATATATAACAATAAGTAACGTTATGGTATTAAAATGTTCACTTTTATTTTACTACTTATTAAAAGTTTCAGAAATAACTCAACAATTTGTTTTGATGTTATTTTCATGCTTACCTGCATTTTATCTTTCTCAATAGATGGCGCCTAATAGTCGGTCACCGCAACGCTTAGCGCTGTATGAAGTTCCTTACTAAAATTAAAAATTCATTATCTTTTGATTTTGTGGGTCGATTTTGATGAAATAAACGCTAAATGTTACTCGGGTTAACACTTAATATTTTTAATGACTTAACTTTCGAATCCAATCAGTGGTTTTTGCGTGATGCTGGCACAAACAATTGGACAAACAGACAAACAGACAAAAATTTTAAAAATGGCATTTTTGCGTTTTATACGTTTTTCCTAACATTTCTCAGTTATTTTTATGCGAAAATATTCAATGTACAGATACGGCAAATCTACGATTTTATTATATGTATGTATGTATAGATTCAGCTGAATCCGGTTTGACTGGGAGCCGACCCCAATATACTTAGTTCCGAAAAAGTTAGGCAGATGATGATTTATATAATTATAAAAGTATAAGTAGCAAGTGCGAGTCGTACTCGCGCATGAAGGATTCCGTACCATTATCTATAAAAAAACGGAAAAAAATCACGTTTGTTGTATGGGAGCCCCACTTAAATATTTATTTTATTCTGTTTTTAGTATTTGTTACGGCAACAGAAATACATCATCTGCGAAAATTTCAACTGTCTAGCTATCACGGTTCATGAGATACAGCCTGGTGACAGACAGACAGACAGCGGAGTCTTAGTAATAGGGTCCCATTTTTACCCTTTGGGTACGGAACCCTAAAAACTAGCTTTTGTCCGCGGCTTCACCCGCATGGATATGGCCTATGTCTTTCTCCATATCCAAGGCTACATATCTGCCAAATTTCGTGACGATCCGTGTAGCCGATTTAGCGTGAAAGCGTAACAGACAGACAGAGTCACCGCGGCCCTCGAAAGATTTTAGTTAGTAAGAGTCTGACGCTCCTTTCCGCTCCGCTCAGAGCGGAAGAAGTCATTTGATGATTTCCCATCCTTACAACAAAAAATAAAAAGGATAAGTAGTGCTACCCCTTAGTTCCCAATTCTATGATTATCAGGGAATCCTTTCACCACCAAAGCCGACACTAAACAAAACATATGCAACAACATCTTCTGGGCACGCTCGCTCCATCTTGAACCTCATCTATCGCTTTCCATCAGGCGTGATCGAGGTCAAGAGCAAGCCCATTCCTCAATAAAAAAAAAACAATTACCTACCATAAATTTTATTTATTCATAAAACAAAATGCGCGCGTACATTCTGCCAGCCGCCATTTTTAGTAAATTCTGAGTAATGTTGACAGCCACAAAATGCCTACAAAGCGCTTTTATTATCGTAATGGCAACATTCACAGCGACATGTAATGTTTTACACATGTTAGGGCATATTTTTTAAGGGTTACGTAGGCGAAGTGTCAGGATTGCCGATTGTTCGAAAGAGTTACCGCAGCCTTGGACCAGGGGGGAATTTGAAGGAAAACGGTTATGTTTTAGTAAGTAGGTAACTAAGATGTTACGGAGGTTCGATTCCAATTCCGAAAGTTCGGAACTTCCGATTGATTTTGCACCTTTATTATGCATGGGAAATCATCAAATGACTCCTCTCGCTCTGGGCGGAGTGGAAGGGAGTGTCAGACTCTTACTGACTAAAACCCATCCGTGCTCCTCCTAGTGCCCTGTGCTTTCCAGGGCCGCGGTAACTTCCGATCAGAATCCGCAACTTCGCGATTTTGCACCTTCGAGCCCGATTTCAGTTCTGATAAATTTTAATCGAAAGTTATGACGGAACTCGATGTACAGCGGCAGCGGCGTCTTCACCAATCATAGTAGCAAGCGATCAACATTTTAGCTGGCCTAATCTATGACCCGTTGAGAAAAAGATCGGACGGAGATAAAGCTGCAAAGCTTTTGTCTTTGCTTCTTTTTGGAGTCACTTCATTTGATTTCATTTACTACTAGTAAGTGCTGTTTAAGATTTTAATTTCAATTGTTTTTATTTTCAACATCCAGAGGGCAAATTTTAATTTTTTTTTATCGCATGTCAATCGCAAACTGTCAAAATACATTTTTGACAGTTTGCCATTGAGATGCAAATGCGATCGTTGCTTGAAAATTAGTAGAATTGGCTCTCTGGTATACGATTATGATTTATGATTTTCCAAAGCTACTATCCTTCTGTCTGTCAGCGAGCTATATCTTATGAACCGTAATAGTTAGACAGTTGAAATTGTCACGGAGTATGTATTTCTGTTGCCGCTATAACAACAAATAATAAAATAAAAATAAAAGGAGATTTATTCAGTTGATGGTAGGGAACCCTTCGTGGAGACTCCGACTCGCACTTGCCACGGTTTTTTTAATGAAAAATACAGTCACCTAAAACAATATTGCTGTACTGTTGGTGTTTTATTAAACTGTGGTTTTAGAAATTTGTAATACGTGTTACTCCTTTAATTCTACAGCTGTACATGACTTGTAAGGCTTCTGCCTACCCCATGAAATAGAGTATATCAATAGGTACACAATAATACCATTACTTACTTACGATATACTTGCAGAACTATTATTAATGGCTTTGAGACGTGAGTTGTACGCACGGTTTTATCTCTCCAAGTTTGTACATAATGTAATAATAACTCGCCTGTGGGCCGCAAAAAGGTCGGCAGGTGTGTATGTGTCTCTTGCAAGTTCTTCTCCATTAACAATGTGTATTTTTTATGGATGGAAAATCATCAAATGACTTCTTCCTCTCTGGGTGGAACGGAAGGGCGTGTCAGACTCTTACTGACTAAAACCCATCCGTGTCCCTTTGCGTTCCAGGGCCGCGGTGACTCTTTCGAACAAATTCCGCAACCCTGGCAGGCTCTGGTCCTTACGGGCCCCGTCTGCTATGCTGACATGTCGTTGAAGACAGTTACTGGGTGTTACGGAGCCTGACTGGTGCCAGATTTTCTGGCTTCTGACAATACGTAACGACAGCTAAAGATCTACAAATGACAGCCGGGAGCAACGGCTTTAACTTGCGCACCGAGGCACGGAGAGTTTCTTGCCTGCTGATTGACTTTATGTGGCTTTAACAATAATAATAGGTTCGTTTATTATTACGTTAGAAAGTTAATAAGTTAAGATATCAAGTAAATGACGCGTTAAGTTAAGTGGCGACTGTGCCGGAGACACAGACGAATTGCTTTTGTGCAGAGAAAATGGACGCCAGCTTTATTAGGGCTTTTTGAGCAATGTCTTCATGTTTTCTTCTTATTTTTTTATCATTAATTGACTGCTTAAATGTTGTAAAACATTTTCTAATCATAGTTTAAATAATGTTCCAGATCCATATTCCAAAACGTAGACTCCAACTCAACTCCAACTCCAACATGAGCACGAAAATGTCAATGAAAGTTTGTCTAATTGACGTTTTCGTAATCGAGAGATGAGCAAACAAATGCTAACTGCAAACTTCAATTTATAACAAGCTCCGATGGATTTGGAGTTTATGTTTTGGAATATGAGCCATAATGTAGGTAATAAAAAAAAACTATTTTGTTTTATTATCTCTACACAAAACAATAATTACACTGACATGATCTGACAACTCTGAATTTGTTTTAAAAATCTAAAAAAAAATCGATTGATCAGAGTTCGCATCTCATTCGCAATCCTTAAAAAACGGATGAAAAAAATTAGGTTTTTTTACAAAGTACAAGTCCGATCCTGTATGGAGTATTGTAGCCACCTTTGGGATGGCTCAGCTAAGTATCAGCTTGCCGCGCTTGACTCGATGGATCGCAGAGCTAAGAGGCTCATCGGTGACGTAAAACTGGTGGATGCCAAACTACATAGCTTGGCTCATCGCCGTAAGGTTGCCTGCTTATCGGTCTTCTACAGATTGTACTTCGGTGAGTGTGCCCAATAACTCCACGACCTCATCCCACCGGCCCCCTTCTGCCATCGGACATCCAGACGCACTGCATCTTACCATCCCTACCTTGTAGCTATTCCACAAATTCGCACTAAGCGTTTCCAAACTTCTTTTATAATGCGCACAGCAAAGGAGTGCAACTCTCTGCCTGCGTCTGTGTTTCCAAAAGCTTACAACCCTAATCTCTTCAAAGAAGAGAACAGGCTTCAGTGAACAGGCTCCTTCTGGATAAGCTCGCTCCAACGTAGACTTTGTCTCTGTCATCTCTGACATTGAGTAGAGTCAAGAGCAAACCCATTACTATAAAAAAAAATAGTCATAGTTTCCGAATCAGTCCTGGACGCCTGAACTCGATTTATGACTAGCTTAATTAGCCATTTAATTGCTGCCTAACGCTTTTATTGAGCGGTGCCGTTAATCAGTGGCTAAGTGAGATCTCGGAATGTAATTGAACAGCTAGGCAAATGTGTTTGTTCAATGTCGTTTAAAGACTTGCTTAGCCAAGTAGCGGAACATGGCACCCGGCTCAAGCAGCTTAGGGCACCCCGACACGGGTAGGTTAGGTTCGAATGGTACGACGACATTCCTTTAAACCCTGCAGACAGATATGGACCGCTGCGCCGGGGCTCCTTCGTCGAGATTAAAATGTTGAAATTAATTGTATTTTGGATTAAGAATTCCCAAAATTAAATATTTCATATATTTTCGTCACTCGTTGACTCAATTATTTGAACAGCCTAAGCATCCAGCCAGCTCGTTCATTAAATGTTGTATTAGACGCGTTGTCTAGATGTCATTTAGGCCACTGATTAAACGGCGCCGTTCAATGTAGAGGCTAGGTAGCGAATTAAACAGCAGATTAAGCCGGTTGACTGCAACACATAATTTGATAATTTTTTATTGATTTGATAAAGCAAAAAATACGGGTTCATTATGTAGTTGTAGGTACTTCAATTTCCTGCCTATACTTTCGAAAAATACAAGCGTGATGCCTAAGTTTAGTTACTACATGCTAGCTCGCTTCTAAAGCTCGCACCAGACTATACCACCCAGGCCTCACACTGAGCCATACGTCAATCCGGGGACACCGCAGATTTATGTAACGTGTCCCACAACGAATGTGTCCTCTGTGTTGCTGTGACGTGTTGCTGTAACTCAGATGTAGTTGCAAGGTCTCGTCTGTTGAAGATTTCACGGGTTTTAACCGTAGATGGACGTGTGGCCTTTAGGCTATAGATAAAATATTATTGGATCAATGATAAGGTTGACAACAATTCCAAAATGCATAGGATTGATATGCACTGTGACAAACTAAAGCCTTCATATTCCATGGTTGCAGAATTTGTTCGAAAGGGTCAGTGCGGCCCTGGGGATCTACTCTCTAAGCCCGAAGTCCGTAGTTTCGGCCTTATTATAGTGTCGGGCGTTTTCCGTATCACCTACGGACTTACGATTCGACCCGAACCAGAACTAAGAATGAATGACAACACGATTTGACAGTTGCGTAAAAGGCGTTGGGTTGGTTGAGGAACACGGATGGGTTTTAGTCAGTAAGAGTCTGACACATGATGATGTTCCATCATTACAAAAAAAAAACTGTTTGGAAACACGGACTCCGGTCTGGATTTCCATCCCTGAGCTGTACGCAAAATGAAAGTATTAATAATTTTGTATCAAAACATCTCTCTATATTGTTCACTGCCGAATCATTCGTCCGCAGCATTCGTTCGCCATCAGTCTCGATAGGCCGCTCTATAAATCTGTGGTTTTGTGCGTCACATCCCCGACGCGTCACGACCATAGAGCATGGTACCATCACACTGGCAGCATCTATACAAATTAATTGAATTGAATTGTCTGTTTGTAATATCAAAGTAATAGCTTTTTATTAAATAAAATACGATACATAAACAAACACACAAAAGTGTATCCTTATTTCATTATTGTCTGTCTGAACGTCTCTCTATATGTTTGTTACCTCCGAAACGACCGGACCGATTTTGACAGAACTTTCACTGGCAGATTTCATCTGATCAATCTGATGTTCTAAGAAGTAGCTTAAATGGTACTTATATTTTAGAAAAGGTAAAAGAATTAGGGTTCAGTTAAAATAAAATTAAAATCCTATTGCACCCGGGCAAAGCCACGGGCAGACGCTAATTGATATAAAAATCCCGGATCCACGTGTTCGTCAAGGGCAATATCTGCTCGAGCCAGCTCGCGCCGCTGAGCTAGAAGTTTTATATTCGTCCCCGAATAATCAAAGTTATCACCAGCCTGTTCCTAACTGTCCTTCAATGTTCTAAGCCGAGTGTTTCTATAGGTACGTCGTTCGTATACATGTCGCAGTGCGGAGTATTTGTGACACCACACACTAGGAGCGCCCGCGGTGTCGTCCTCGTGGTCTGTGGTCACGACCATGATGTGTGATTCACGTCACAGCGGGTAAGTTGACCCTGACAGCTCGATTAAAACAGTGCTGTTTTGTTTTGTATTAGCATCCCTTGCAGGCGGCCCATTGATGGGTGAACATTCATACCAAGACTCCTCCCTGCCAATAAAATACGTGAAGCTGCTGGTCACTCATGTCATTTGTAGATCTTTGTCAGTACTTAAAGGTAGTCGAAAGCCAGAAAATCTGACACTATTCCAAGGGGTATCGGTATAGTATTTTTAGTAGTATCGGTGTAGTATTGGTGTAGTATTTTTAGTAGTATCGGTGTAGTATTTTTTTAGGAGTTGACTATGGCTTTCTTGGGGAAAGTTGTTCATTTACATGGGCAGAAGAGGTTCTTTAAGTGTGCGCCCTGGAAAAACAATTACCCAGTACATATTGTATTTATCCAATTACTGAGTGGTGGAGGTCATAAATCAGATAAGCAGTTGTGTCATTTAAAACCCGGATGCAGCTGAGTGCCAAACCTGAATCCGGTTAGACTAGACCCGACCCCAATATACAAGGTGACTGGTAATTGGGTGCATTCCTTGAAATGCGCAAATTAGCTCTAGTAGAGCTAATTTGTAACATTTTGACTCCGAAAACTTGGCGTCCAAATTGAATGGTTTTTAGGGTCTACAGACGTCCACTGCTGGACATAGGCCTCCCCCAAGTGTTGCCACAACAACGGGTCCTGTACGTCTCGCATCCATCGGCTACCAGCGACCCTCACCAGGTCATCGGTCCATCATGTGGGAGGCCTTCCATCGCTGCGTCTTCCGGTACGCGGTCGCCACTCCAGAACTAATCTCTCTTGGTCTTGTGACCCCAATATAATCGTTGCAAATAAAAAAAAAATATTCATAAAACTTTTACAAAGAGGTGTGTATGGATTAGTTGCCTAGTATTAGAAAAAGCTACGCAGATTAATTGATTGGAAATATTAATCAGGATTCCACATTTTGAACAACATAATACTGGTAGGCGCCAGATAAACTTGTAATAAAGTACATTGACCTTTTCCTAATATCCCTTCGTAGATACCCGAACAATTATTTATGAACCGTTTTTTTATTACTAGAGAACGTTAAAAATCACGATGGATATCGATTCAGGAAGAATGTGAAATCATCAAATGACCCCTGCCGCTCTGGGTGGAGCGGGAGGGAGTGTCAGACTCTTACTGACTACAACCCATCCGTGCTCCTCCTAGTGCCTTTTGCGTTCCAGGGCCGCGGTAACCCTTTCGAACAAAATCCGCAACCCTGGCAGGCTCTGGCCCTCACGGGCTCCTTCTCCTATGCTGACATCTCTTTGAGTCGCGCGTGCACACAACGCGCCGTCGGCCCAGGCCTGGCCTTGATCGGACGGCGAGCCACCCAACGCTCGCCGTCCGCAGGCCCGCGCCTACGCTGGCCGGGAATCGCCCAGCGACTCCCGACGCCCAGGGCGCCTCGATCCCTATGT
Source organism: Melanchra persicariae (assembly GCA_947386135.1). NCBI lineage: Eukaryota > Metazoa > Arthropoda > Insecta > Lepidoptera > Noctuidae > Melanchra > Melanchra persicariae. Next base: position 12,167,887 of record OX376672.1, on the reverse strand, counting down.
TGCAGCGGCTGGGGCGTGAGGGTTGTCTCTCCCACACGCGGCCCGCCTCCTCCTTCACTAGCTTTACTGTTTCGCAGAAGGAGGTGACGGCTTCCCATGCCTCCTCGCTCCAGACCATGGATTGAACCAGGGCCGGACGCGAGAGTCAGCCGTCAGACAGCTTTATGTCTTTATTTCTGTTTTTAATATTAAGTAAGTCAACAAATGTATGTGGGTCAATGACCGATATTGCACATTTATCTGGTGGCTACGATATGTGCTAACAGCGTACTTACAGAACACCTAAGAAAATTCAACAGAAGTAAAAGAATTAAGTTAGTCAACTTACTATATGTATAACTCCAAACTTCCAAACTCTGTTCTTACCTCCTTTAGAATACGCAAACTTTAATAATTAACTTAATAACTTATGCAACGTAAGTAAACCGCAACCTTGGCTTTACTTCTACCTAGTTATATTTCAAGAATAAGGACTTTCCGGAGCTCACTAAGAGCGGATTTCACCAGTGAAACTGAACGCGATCAGTATTGATCAGTATCTATACTGCGTACACGAGCTGTCAGTGTATTTATATTTCATAGAAAAGTAATGACTCTGACAGTTCATAAACTTAGAGCGGATTGCACCAATGAAACTGAACGCGATCAGTATTGATCAGTATCTATACTGCGTCCAAGAGCTGTCAGTGTATTTATATTTCATAGATAAATAATGACACTGACAGTTCTTTTTTTTTTAATCATCATTTTTTTTTTTAATCATTTATTTATTTGCAAACATGGGTGTTGGTACACAAAGATGTTCTTTTTTTACATAGTATAGTCCTCCATATTTTACCGTCGCAAGGGCATGCAAATAATATTGTATTCTCAAATTAAAATCAAACAAAATTAAAAATAACAATACAAATTAAGATTACAAAAATTATAAATGTCAGATTTAGTCAAATAAATGTCATATTAAGGTTGCAATAAAAAAATAAATAAAAAAATGTCGAACCGGTTACGTTAGTAAAAATTATAAATGTCGAATCATTAAAATTATAATTGTTAAATAAATGTCGCTTAGATTACAATAAAAAATAAAAATATCTGAAAATGTCAGAATGATAATCATAAATGCCAAACCATAAAATCAAATTATAAAAATAATAAATGTCAAAAGTTAAATACCTAAATGTTACAATGTTTACGCTGGTAGAAATTATTACAATGATGTCAAAACAAAATAAAATAATGAGTATGTCAATTGGAATATAGGTATGTCAATCAGGTTATGTACTTAGTAGCAGCTATAAAAATTACAAAATAAGTCAATCAGTCAGCGATTCGTTATTTAGGAAGTCGTCAATCGTGTAATAACCTTTTTCGATTAATATTTCGTTAAGCGCCCTTTTAAATGTTATTACTGTCATATTTTATTACATCAGGTACTTTATTATAAATGCGCGGGGCAATACCAAAAAAACTTTTCTTAATTAGCGCGGTTTTACATGACATACCTTGTTTAAACATTGAGTCCGTATCGGATTAATTCTGACTTCCGACAATTTTTTAAATAATTGTGGTTTCTTTTTTACAAACAAAGCTGTTTCCAAAATAAATAAGGAAGGAAAAGTTAAAATTTTTAAAGATTTGAAATAGGGAAGACAGCTATCAGTTGTTTTTAGCCCCAACATTGACCGTATACATCTCTTTTGCATTCTAAATACTACATAGTTCCTTGTCGGTAGACTGCCCCCAGAAAATTATACCATACCGCAGAACAGAGGCAACTAGTCCATGGTAGGCTGTTAAAAGAGCCTGACTGCTGACTTTTTTTCAAAGTTGAAAGAGAGCATTTGCAGATTTGCTAAGTTTTTTGCAAACTAGTTCAATATGAGGTTTCCAAGTGAGTTTGCTGTCGATCACTATACCTAAGAACTTAGCCTCATTTGCTTCCTCAACATTACAGCCATGGTAATCAATACGAACATTCGAGTGTTCACAACGTTGATGAAAGTGCATTATTTTTGTCTTATTTAAGTTTATTACTAAATTATTATTATGTAACCAATGAATTATATTTTGTAATGCAGTATTAATGTCTTGCTCGTAATAATTTTTATTTGTACACTTAATTACAGCTGTACTGTCATCCGTAAAAAGAACCATTTTATTTGTTGTTACTTTTGGGAGATCGTTGATGTATATCAAAAAAAGTGGCGGTCCAAGCACACTACCTTGAGGAACACCATATTTTCTATTCCTTGGTTCAGATACATATATTGTCTCTAACTTACTCTTTGGACAAATTCTAGAAACTTCTACGCATTGCAGTCTATCTTTCAAGTACGATTCTATCAACTTTAGAATGTTTCCTCTTACACCGTAACTATGCAGCTTGTGTAACAAAATCTTATGGTCCACATAATCAAAAGCCTTAGTCATATTTGTATAAATTGCACATACTGGGTCTCTTTTATCTACAGATGGCACAATGTTAGTTAATAGGTCAGAGAGTGCCATATTAACTGTAGTATTCTTACGGAATCCCTTTTGTTCTTTACAAAATAATTCATATTTTTCTAAATACGCGTAAAGAGAATTATACTACACCGATACTACTATAAATACTACACCGATACTACTATAAATACTATACCGATACTACTATAAATACTACACCGATACTACTATAAATACTACACCGATACTACTATAAATACTACACCGATACTACTATAAATACTACACCAATACTACTATAAATACTACACCGATACTACTATAAATACTATACCGATACTACTAAAAATACTACACCGATACTACTATAAATACTATACCGATACTACTATAAATACTACACTGATACTACTATAAATACTACACCGATACTACTAAAATACTATACCGATACTACTATAAATATTATACCGATACCCCTTGGAATAGTGTCAGATTTTCTGGCTTTCGACTACCTTTAAGTACTGACAAAGATCTACAGATGACATGAGTGACCAGCAGCTTAACGTGTTTTATTGGTATGGAGGAGTCTTGGTATGAATCATTCACCCATCAATGGGCCGCCTGCAAGGGATGCTAATACAAAACAAAACAGCACTGTTTTAATCGAGCTGTCAGGGTCAACTTACCCGCTGTGACGTGAATCACACATCATGGTCGTGACCACAGACCACGTGGACGACACGGCGGCCGCTTAGGAGTGTGTGGTGTCACAAATACTCCGCACTGCGACACGTATGTATACAAACGACGTAGATACCTATAGGAACCTACCCTCAAAACTTTATAATTGATGCCCAGTTTTTGTAATACGTCCAACTGCATAGATTATTTTTGTGAATGTCTAGTTTTAGGTAATTCTCATGTAAGTGAATTGTAATTATTATGGGAATAAATGATCTCTAACCTCAACCCTCGGCTTGGAACATTGAAGGACAGCTAGGAACAGGCTGGTGAGAACTTTGATTGTTAGGGAACGAATATAAAACTTCTAACTCAGCGGCGCGGGCTGGTGAAATTGGCCTTAAGAAACACAAAATCAGGGAATCAACTGACAGTTTGGAAAGTTCGTCCTTTAAAAAGATAATGGCATACCTTTTTTGAAATCATCAATTTTATTGACTTCTTCCGCTCTGGGTGGAGCGGGAGGGAGTGTCGGACTCTTACTGAATAAAAAAGTAACATAATAATTTCACATCACTGAGGAATAATCACAATTTCATTAAAAAAATAATAAAATATTATACTAGCAATCTTACAAATGAAAAAATTGGCAACGCAAGTTGTTATTGTCATAAACTTCACAGGGTGCAACTGCCAAATGTTATGAAATTTAATTATCCTTCTTTAAGAATAGTTTCAAGACTTTTTTGAACGAATTGAGTTCTTTGTAAAATTGCAGACATTATAGCAAAAAAACGAGTAAATAAATAATAGTCCAGAGCTATGTCTACGATTCCCGCCTATCCAACGCTCGCCGTCCGATCAGAACCAGGCCTGGGTCCACGGCGACGGCGCGTTGTGTTCCACGCGCGCCCTCGGCAGATTTCAGCATAGTAGTCGGGGCCCGTCAGGACCAAAGCCTGCCAGAGTTGCGGAATTTATTCGAAAGAGTCACCGCGGCCCTGGAACACAAAGGGAATAAGTGGAACACGGATGGGTTTCAGTCTGACACTCCCTTCTGCTTCGCCCAGAGCGGGAGAACTCATTTGATGATTTCCCATCCTTTAAAAAAAAGTATCCTTCACTCGACAGTCACAATTTCGATTACGACACCAAAGAGGCAGTAGTCTTTTCCCATACGTATCTTGCAGTCATCATCTAAGTATATAGTTGCCTTCTTTCTATGGAAAAAAAACGACCGTGCTCACACGTGATGGAATAGAACTGAAACTTCATAATTATAGAATAAGGGACTTGATATACGAAGCAGACAAGATAAAATGTAGTTATGGCGTCAACAGAACGAAATATACTTAGCGTCCATAGTGTTAATAGACGCGAAGCGCGGCAACGGAGCGGAGTTGTGGACTGAAATAGCTCTTTTCAGTCCGCAACTCCGTTCTGCCATAGCGAGTTCACGACACGAGTAATTTGAGCGGGCGGCCGGGTTTTTTCCGCTTCCTCGCTTCGCTTCTCCGCTCCGCTTCTCCGCTCCGCTTCTCCGCTCCGCTTCTCCGCTCCGCTTCTCCACTCCGCTTCTCCGCTCCACTTCTCCGCTCCGATTCTTCACTTCACTTCTCCACTCCGATTCTTCGCTCCGCTTCTCCGCTCCGCTTACCAGTTTGGCATGAATTATTAAACTCGTTCACAAATCCCTGTCCAATTTAGTATTGGCACGGCATAGCTTCGCTCTTCTCGTCTCCGCTCCAGTGAACAGTCAGCCTAAGAGAGATTTAATGTGATAACAGCAAGAAGTTATATCTTTATTCTCTCTCATGTAACGAAATGTGCCCAAACAAGACGCGTCCTTAAGTCCACACACAAGTGACACTTGCTTGGACCTGAAACCTCAGTGCTGCCACCTGGTGCGCGTCATTTAAAAGACCCAAAGATACATCGACGCCTAAAAATGTTCAGTTCAAAGGAAGAATGAATATGAAAATATTCTCTCACACTGTAGTCAGCATAGCTGAGTTGTACGAAGTAGGTACTTGCTCGGTTCTTACATAAAATATGATAGTATCATCTTTAAGATGCATCCGTCTTAAACTTTGATAGCACTTGTTGCAAACTGCACCCTATCTCACTGTACTGTATCTTCAGGAAAATAACTGTTACAGAATATACGTATTTTGTTAGAAATACAAACGCGAGTCGGACTCACGGGCTAAGTGTTCCGAAGGCATCATAATATTATAACAAGTTATTTTAAAACTATAGATCAGATACCTTAAAGATTTTCCTGTAATTTGTACGTAAAAACTATTGTGTTTAAAATTTAGGGAGAAAATGGTAAATTTTCATTTATTTCTTAAGTCCTACATAATTCAAAAACCATTTTATTTTAAAATTAAGAAAAAGTGTGTTTCAAATTCTCACATTATGCTCATTTGATATGTCGCATGGCCCATTTTTAGGGTTCCGTACCCAAAGGGTGGCCGGTTTTATTTCTATTTATTCCCCAAACTCCTTTTTTTCACTAACCTATACCTATTGTCGCACTGCTAGGCAAAGTTCTACCCATTGCTTTCCAACGCTTCTTGGCAAGACTGGAGTCAAATTCTGGCTTCTGACAATCCGTAACGACTGCCAAATATCCACAAATGACAGCCGGGACCAACGGTTTAACGTACTTTCCGAGGCACGGAGGAGTCTCGGTATGTTAAGATGGTCACCCATCCACAGACCGACCTCGGCAAGTGTTGCTTAACCTTGAAGATCAATCTGTGCGGCTGTTATTTAGTCACGAACTTCTCAGCTCCTCGGCTCTTCAGCCTTATTATATTTGTAAGTATAGATTTCGCCATGAATCATAAGCCCTCAAGACTACCTTACAGCACTATTTTTTAATTAGTTCCATCCGTACCCATTACTGATCCTATTTGTGTAGTCAAAAGTCAAAAAAACGAAATCCCAAAATTGTCAAAGTCAAAGTCAAAGTCAAAGTCAAAGCATTTATTTCAATTAAACCATTTACAGGCACTTTTGAATTGTCAAGGTCGGTCGGTCAAAAAGATGAAGCTATTTGCACGTTCCAAGGCGTAGATCTCTATGGAGAAGAACGTGCAAGAAACTCCACGGACACTCTTTTAAAAAAAATAATATTTTATTACAAAATTATGGTCACATCATTCATATTAAAATAATACATATGTGAGAACAATGTAAAAGACGTGCAGGATAAAAGAGTCCGGAGTAAAAAGAAACAGTTCAAAGAAATAATTAAAATAAACCATGGCAGCCAAGGGATGACCAGTCTCAGCTGACGGCGCCCGTTCACGAACATGACGCATACGCTAGCACCATTCGGCTCAACCATTTTTAAGGGAGCCAAATGATCCAACGCACGCGCCACCATCAGACAGACTTTTGAGTGAGCATGACATTCCCAATCGCCAGGGTACATTCAAGTCAAAGACCTACTCAAAATGATCATTATAGTTTAAATTTAAGGTACATAGTACTCACAAATGTGCCGTTAATGCATGAAATTATACAATGCTAAATAAATTGAGTCTATACAATGAAAAATATTGCATTCTTACAATCTTCATCCGGTCCAACAATATTTCCAAATGCTAACAGATTACTTTGTGTGCCCTAGTGGCTGTGGAGCAGGACCAGCACTACCACGACAATTTGCCATAATTGGTAAATACCTGAATCAATCATTCATAACAATTTTTCTATTAGAAAATACTACGCGCAGTGCTTTTCAATTTCGGTCGCCATTCATAGGGCCCGGCAATAGCCTGTACAATATTATCATAAATTGAGTAACATTTAGGATATAAACAAACGCTAATAACTTTGCTGTTTATGAATATTGTTTATTGAGACTTTACATATATAATACAAGCCCATAAATAAGCCCTTTATGTATTTGTACTAATTAAAAATTTGTGGTGTATACTGAAAACTAGACATTTAGCCAGGAGCGTCCACTATAACTAAGCCATGTAGCCACGAGTCCACACAAAAGCCACATAATTATATTATCAGGAACAAAGGCGTCAATATTTCACGAAACAACGAAGTTATGTAGCCACAATATCGCGTCTATTGTTTGAAGATTAATAGTCGCGTTGTGAGGGAGGAAAAATAATTGAAGGGATCGTAGACTAGGAATGTGCTGGGGGTCTGCTTGGGTGATAAGAGGGTAGTTTATTAATTTTATCATTATGAACCCACACTTTGTCAGGTAGGTATGACTTGCGCATAGTGATTAGTGTCATTAGTTCGCGTCTCCTTGGCGAACTAGTGCTCTTTTAGTTCAGAGCTCCCGACCCGAGATGGCAGATGACTGAGCTAGTGAGCTGAGAGAAAGGCAGATCGTTCGCGCTCTTAGCAGTTTGCTTTTTAGGGTTCCGTACCCAAAGGGTAAAAACGAGACCCTATTACTAAGACTTCGCTGTCCGTCTGTCTGTCACCAAACTGTATCTCATGAACCGTGATAGCTAGACAGTTGAAATTTTCACAGACGATGTATTTCTGTTGCCGCTACCAACAAGGTACAGTTTGGCAAAAAAGAGTATGATTTGGTGACAAGTGGAACTAAATATTTTACTAAATAGAAACCTATGATGTCGACACTACTTGGCCGACAAGTGTTAGATTTTGAGCATCGTTTATTGTTCCCCATTTATTTTTAACGATTTGATTAAATTCTCTAACTGATTTCCCATATTATGGTGCGTTAAGTGAGATAGTGGCGCCCTCGCTTTTTCCAAACTCTTTTTTTGCCAAGCTGTGTGTATAATCATAAACTGAAAATAGAATAACATTAATATTTAAGTGGGGCTCCCATAACTAGAGCTAACAGACGGACAAAACATTTCCGACTGTTATTAGCAGGTCCTATTTTACTAAAATAACATTGGAATAGTCACAGTTCGTAACAATTACATTCAGTAAGCTTGTATTGTATTGTTCGCATTGTTTCAACATAATACGCGCTTGTTAACAGCTATTTATTAGAAACCAATAAAGGGAATATTTGTGACATTAAGTTTGAAATAATGGGCTTAAATTACAAATAGTTTGCATAACGAAATTCGATTTAAGGTACGGAACCTTTCGTATGCGAGCCGGTTTCGCACTTGACGGAGTTTTTCTAGACATTTCTCAGGTGAAGGCTGTGCCACAGACTGCCACAGATTACATTATGGCTGTGCTTTGTTTTTCAATGAAAAGGAAAGATGCAAATACAGACGCCTACGCACATATGCGGACTTTATGCAATAACGCATTATCTACCAGTCATCTCATCATCTGCCTAGCCTTTTCCCAAGAACTATATTGGTGTCGGCTCCTAGTCAAACCGGATTCAGCTGAATACCAGTATTTTACGTGGAGCGGCTGCCTACCAAACCTCTACAACCCACTAACTGAGTAACATGGTACTTCATGGCAAGACTGGTGTCACATTTTCTGGCTTCTGACAATCCGTAACGACTGCCAAAGATCCACAAATGACAGCCGGAACCAACGGCTTAACGTGCTTTCCGAGGCACGGAGGAGTCTCGGTATGTTAATATGGTCACCCATCCACAGACCAAACTTAGCAAGCGTTGCTTAACCTTGAAGATTGGTCCGTGCGGCTGTTATAATTTAGCCACGAGCTCCTCATTATCTATCAGTCAACCTTTTGATTAAAAACTTTTTCACAAAAAAATACAACCGACTTCCAAATCAAAAACACTACAAAGTACAAAATAACTTTAATTTCGGAAGTTGGTGTTTTTGGTTGCTTCTTCGTAATTTATCACGCGACTTCCGAAACTTAATGTAAGTGGTCTCCCACTTAACAACATCAATGGAAAGTCACAGGAAAGCAAACTACGCAATTTCGTTTACTTGGATGACATAATTTTGTTTTTCAGATACTTTGATTTGAAAACCAAACTACAGAACCGATTTTGATGAAGTTTGTATGGGAGCAATCGGGAAGTATATATTATTTATATGTATATCCTTTCACATGAAACATTTTTTCAAATCGGTTCATAAATGATGAAGCTCTGAGGTAACAAAAAAAAAATACAACCGAATTGAGAACCTCCCCCTTTTTTTGAAGTTGGTCAAAAATACTATTCAGTCGTTTTATTTATTTATTTATTTATATAGGTACACTTAATTATTTTAAGTGTTCCTACCTATATAAATAAATTAATTAAACTAAAACTAAAAATCCTAAATATGGCGTCAAAAAATTCATCCGCATCGCTGTCGACTGGAAGTGTGCCAAAAAGACTGGCGGAATTGCCACATTGTATGGCAATGCTTATCCAAGGTAAAAGCCAGGCTTTGGGTCACGCGAAGTAACAACTAAGCGTCTTGAGAGATCTCTATACAAGTTATGAGTACTCGGTCCCGACGACCCGAGAAAGGTAAACTCTATTTAAGATGAACTCTGTGTACATTGCTGCCAGCCCTTTCTCGGCATACAGGCGTAATATTGCGCTAAGAAACGGTAACGTAACCCTCTCAGCCCCTTTCAGCGGCAGTTGGCAAAACATTTTAATTATAACTCGTTATATTTCATAATTTTCACCGAGTTGATGCGAGCGTTCAGAGGGTTGGGTTCAGGGTGTGGTTACTTTGATAAGCGGAGCTAGCAGCGGGTTACAACAATAGTCCCTTATCTTCTCCTCTAGCTTTTGGAAAACTCAAAATTGTATAAAAAGTTTTCTCCTCAAGGTATTACACGCAAACATGAAACTTATTCTTGGAAATGAATGAACCGATTTTAATTAAATTTGGCACACATTTAAGCAAGATACCCAGGTTTAAAACTAATTTAAGATTTTTTTATCAGAAAATAGTTTAGTTACGGAAAGAGAGTGATTTTTCACTTTCTTTATCCGACTTCAAAAAAAGAAGGAGTTTCTCAATTCAGTAGTATTTTTTTAATTTTTAGAGTTCCGTACCCAAAGGGTAAAAACGGGACCCTATTACTATTACTAAGACTCCGCTCTGTCTGTTTGTCTGTCACCAGGCTGTATCCCATGAACCGTGTTAGCTAGACAGTTGAAATTTTCACAGATGATGTATTTCTGTTGCCGCTATAACAACAACAACTCCAAAACAGAATAAAATAAATATTTAAGTGGTCTCCCATGCAACAAACGTGTTTATCTTGCCGTTTTTATAGATAATGGTACGGAACCCTTCGTGCGCGAGTCCGACTCGCCCTTGGCCGGTTTTTTCTTAATTTTATGTTTGTTACCTCATAACTCAATCATATATAACATAGTTGGGCTAGAAAGCGTTGTATCGCTCGCTTGAGTATAGTCTGTAGCAACCCTTATTAGTAGATTTTTAACGAGAATTTTTAACTGAAAGAAAACTTAACGTGGGCTTTTAAAACTAGTGATGAAACAAGTTTTAATGAAGTCAGTAAGAAATATACTAGCTTTTCTCTTTCCACTTTCCTCAGAAAAAATTATGTCTTTTAAAATTGTATAATTTTCTTTAAACATACTTCAGAATGAATATATCCGCAAGAGAACCAAGGTTACCGACATAGCCCGAAGGATCGCCAAACTGAAGTGGCAGTGGGCAGAATGAATGACAATTTGACAATGAAACACGATTTGACAGTTGTTCTTAGTTCGGGTTCGGGACTAATCGTAAGTCCGTTGGTGATACGGAGTAGAAAACGCTCGACACTAAGGCCGAAACTTCAGGCTTAGAGAGTAGACCCCCTGGAACGCAAACGGCATGAGGAAGAACACGGATGGGTTTTAGTCAGTACGAGTCTGATACTCCCTCTCGCTCCACGCAGGGTGGAAGAAGTCATTTGATGATTTCCCATCCATAAAAAAAGTTTACTACAAAAAAAGTTTTTGCTAACAAAATAACATACGTATAATATATAGGTGTAAAACTAATAAAATACATAAATAATGGGTATGCAAAAATAATAAGCTATTAAATGTGATGTTTTATAACAATCTTTCTGATTAAAAGAACTCATTATAATCATGACCAAGAACATAGTCACTAAGAATGACAGGGTTTTAAGTAGTAAAGAAAAATTTAGATTCAGCCTTCTTGATTCGATTCCTTATACATAAACATTCACTACAAAGAAACCATGTTTTCCTATTTCTAAAGAACTGTAGTTAAAGTCTAAAGGCAGTAATTATAGCAAACAAAACTAAACCCAAGTGTTTCAAACGTTTTGTATATCGTTTTTCAATTGCAAAGAGAAAGAAAAGTAGGTTAGTTCTAGAGATGTTACGGAGTTCCGGCTTCGGCTCCGATATACCGAAACTTTCGGTTGATTTCAAACCTCCGATTTCGGCTTCGGTTCCGTTTGATTTGAAGCGGAGGTTATACCGGAACACCGGCCGAGCTGCGCGCCGCGCCGCACGTACCCTAGACGACAAGATTTGTTCTTGTCACCAAACATCCCACGCGATTTGCGCGAATTTACTTACATTCATTTGTTGTTGTTTTGGTATCGGTAAGGATCAAAGCAGTGTGTTGTGGTTAGCCAGAGGAATGTGATTGAGTTTTACAGTGTCACTGCAACGATATTATTTGACAATGAAGCCGAAAGTAAGTGCAATATGGAAATACTTTGCCGAAGTTGACGTAAGTTCAGCTAAGTGCAAAATTACTTATTCAAGGAAAGGAGGTACGACAACTCCTTTAAAAAGTCATTTAAAATGCAACCATGCAGATGAGTACGAACAATTTTTAAAATTGAATACCATACAGCCCTCGACGTCGACGCCTACACAAGAGGCCAAAAAACAAATGACTCTCAAGGACTCTTTGATAAAAAACCAAAAATGGTGTACGTCGAATCCAAAATCGAGGGAATCTCATTTGTCTACTACACTCCATCCATGGTTCACCTCTGGTTCCGATTTCGGTTTCGGTTCCGGTTTCGGTTTCGGTTCCGGTTTCGGTTTCGGTTCCGGTTTCGGTTTCGGTTTCGGTTCCGATTTCGGTTCCGTTAAAACAAATTTTAAATCTCCGTTTCGACTTCGGTTCCGATAAGACCACCTCCGTATCATCCCTAGTAGTTCAACAGAAAGTAGTTGCTATTCAATCGCTTCTAAAAAGTGCTTCAGTACCTACAAACGGGGTAAATAGGAATGCAGGGGTGAATCGACACATAACTCTGAAGGTGATTTTTACGAATATATCTTGTTTGCAACAATTACGGTCTTCAATTTTGTTAAATTGATATAAATGAGAAAAAGTTGATTTCGTAGAAAACCAATGTTATGATATTAAAGTGAAAAACCTTATGTAGGTACTGTTAAACGGTTCCGTACTCAAAGGGGATATACAGAGTGTTCCAAAAGTGCGTGCATCATTTTATAATTTTTTTTTAAAAACCCGACCTTGAAAAGCGACTAAAAAGTTAAAAAATACAACGTGTTGGTTGTACTTTAATTTCGTAAGTCGTTGTCAAAAAACGAAAAAACCACACCAGAAATACCGACTTCCAAAATTAAAGTTATTTTGTACTATGTAGTGGTTTTAATTGGGAAGTCGATTGTAAATGTCACGATTTGTGTATTGGGTGGTAAAAAAGCAGACCATTTATTAATAACACCACTTTATCTTGGTAGCAGCTTTTCGAAACAGAAGTTGTTACAAAAAATATCGTAACTTAACACAAGCGTTATTTAGTAACAACCGTTATTTTAGTTGACGCTAATTAAGAGGATACTGTCTCGGTTTATTTGTAGAACAGGATAGTGTTAGTAAAACAATAAAAACTGCAGTTTCAATGAATTGTGTGATAGATGATATGGCTTAAAACAAGTGACTAATAACAGTCCTACTGACCGATTCGAACATGGCGGCCAATCTCAACGGTCTTTTTAAAAAGGCTACAAAAAACGGAAAGGAGATTAGTAAAAAAAAAAAATGTAAATAGGTACATGATGGTGAAGTAAAAAAATTGTAAAAAAATCAGGTTAAAAAGCTATGGTCAATAAACTAGATCACTCAATCAGCACCAGACCAGGAAGACTGAGAATTCGGAAATATGTGTCTCATGGACTTTCTTGAGGCGAGCGGACTGAGTACAAATACAAAATCTTTTATTTCAAATAGACCCGTAACAGGCACTTTTGAATTGTCAAGGTCTGTCAGTCAAATATATAAAGCTTGTTCTGCCGCGCCAGCGACAGGAGCAGCAAGTTGTTCTGCAGCAAAACACAATCACGAGTGATATAGTTAATTGAACATAACTTTTTAACTGAAGTTTAACAAGTTATGTTAAACTTCAGTGTGTAAGGGTTCCCACCGCGAGGCCAACAGAGCAACTAAGATGATAAACCACTAACATGTTATTAGGGGTAAGGCCAGAAGGGTGATAATCTTAGGTATTTTGATTGGGCACAATTTACAAGAACAGGTACGCAAGTGGAAGGCCAGTATACGAATGTGTTCCAGAAGTACGTGGTTTTTTTTTCCTTAATGTATATCAACTACCTAACATCATCCTTAAAAATATGAGCACACACTTCTGGAACATCCTGTATATAGGATGGACTTATTATTAATTAATTCTGTAAGTGTACATATGTTAACCAAAACGATAACTTACGTACATTTCAACTTTAATAAAAATATTAAATCTACATTTCTCTCTATATTTTTTCAGTAGCAAATCAAATTACGGAGCCGTGCACCTTAACATTTTAAATCTGGTCAAAGAATGAATAATTGCAGAAGTACAACTTAAAACATAAAGCATCTCAGTCGCAATTTATCAAAAAAGCCTCAATTTCCATACATTTTTGACAGAATGCGATTGACATATGAACGATTGACATTGCTTTAAAAAATGTAGAATTGGCTCTCTGGTATATGAAAATAAATCCTTAATGAAAAACCCTATAACACTTTGCCTGACCTAAAGATCGAACGTGCGTATTACTCGCGATTTCAGTGTTGGTCCCATAGTGAAAGTTGTTCATAATGATGAGTACAATGACCCCATAAGAGGTACTGCGTTTATTCTGTTAAACGCGGTTGTAGTTGGGAAAAGACTAGGCAGATGATGAATTGGTTTTCTGTGTCTTTCCTGCCCAGTGTGTGAAAGTATTCCTAGCTAACGAGGTATCGAGCAGACTCCCTCCACTCGACGATCACCGACTGAAAGCGAATAGGTACCTCGCATTTATGTAAACGACTTCTTTGCGTTTGAGACTTAATTGGAAAGGTATGACTTTAGTTTGGATTGAATCGCAAAATATGTTTATTTCTTCACTAAATTCTGCCAGGCTCCGCCCACGTCTAAGACGAAAACTCGATGGCTGATAAATTCAAAGTCAAAGTCAAAGCATTTATTTCAATTAGACCATTTACAGGCACTTTTGAACTGTCAAGGTCGGTGGTCAAAAAGATGAAGCTATTTGCACGTTCCAAAGCGTAGATCTCTATGGAGAAGAACGTGCAAGAAACTCCTCGGACACTCTTTTAAAAATAATATTTTGTTACAAAATAAATGGTTACATCATTCATCTTGAAATTATACATATATGTGAGAACGATGTAAAAGACGTGCAGGATAAAAGAGTCCGGAGTAAAAAAGAAAAAAATCAAAGAAATAAACCATGGCAGCCGAGAGATGACCAGCGTCAGCTGACGGTTATTTGTCAGCTCATTCTGCATACATCTTTAGTTCTGGTGACAATACAGTGTGCAGTACTCAATACTGTAATAATTTCGAGTGGTAAACGATAAAGTTAGTAACATCAGACTAAATTCAATATGGCCGCCCCGCTCCAAGATGGCGGATTACATTTTTTTTATCAAACGAAAGGGTTTGAAGAGTCGAAAATAACAGTAAGTAACATTACACTAAATTCAATATGGCTGCTAAACAAAAGCTTGTTTTTAAAAAAAATGTTTTAAAGTAAAATTTATAGTAAGTAATTTATTTTGTTCCTTCTCTTCTCAAGTCCAAAGAACTGAAGCAACAGAATTCAAAATATTCTATTTTCTGAAAATCCTTTTCAAAACGTTTAAGCATTACGAATGAATTTACGTAGTAAATTATAATGAAAACGATCCTCATTAATTCCACCATCTGGCAAAGCTTATACTCTGGAGTTTGAAATATCAATAAATAATTTAATTTGAATGGTCCACTCGTTTTGCGAGCAGCTCTGCATATTAGCGTTTTGATTTTCATAACAATTTTCTCTGTACTGAATCATTGCTAACTCCATCGGAGAGACCGGCTGGATATTTCATTGTTGACAGGTTCACCCTTGACCACTCAGACCCCCAGGTTGTAGCTATCAGGAAACACAGACTCCAGCAAGGAATTCCACTTATCAGCTGTACGTACAATGAAATTATTCCCAAAATGTTTCGAAACTAATATTTGGACTTAAGTATATGTCAGACTCTACCTACTTTAATTTCAAAATTTGGCGGTTGTTCAGGCTAATGTATCACGCTTGCCTAGAAGTAACCTGTTCATCATCATCATCATCATGATATCAGCCTGCAGACGTCCACTGCTGGTCATCAAGTGTCGCCACAACAACCGGTTCTGTGCGTCTCGCATCCTTTCCTCACCAGGTCATTGGCCCACCTCGTGGGAGGCCTTTCAACGCTGCGTCTTCCGGTACGCGGTCGCCACTCCAGAACTTTTCGGCCTCATCGACCATCTTGTTCTGCGAGCAATGTGCCCAGCCCACTGCCAGTTCAATTTGGCAATCCTTCGGGCTATGTCGTAACCTGGGCCCCTAGACAATGTGCCATTCGATTAGCGAATGCGACTGTCGAAATGCCAAAATATAGGAATTTGATCACGTGACATTTCGATAGCATCTGTCAATCCCATACAGTTTTGACGTATTGACAATCGCCTTCGCCACGCTACCGCTGACAGAATGTCACTTGTCTAGAGCCCCTGTTCACTTTTGACTAGGGAGGTTGTAGCTATCAGTACACAGACTCCGGCAGAGCATTCCACACTTTAGCCGTTCGTATAATGATAGTATAAGCGTTAAAACTAGCTAGATGTGTATTTTAGATGTATTTTAAACAGCCAGAAAACCTAATGTCCTAACTCAGTTTGTAAGCATGTGAAAGGAAGGTGAGTTTGTTTTTCGTTATGCTGTCACCCCTGATTAGCTGAACCAGTGTTGATGAATTTCAGTGCAGAGATAGATGAGATCCTAGAGACGGTTATTAGTTACATTTTTTTTTTGCGAAAATAAAACTTGAAAGTGAGCGAAGTCGTAAGCAAAAACAAGTCAAACCTTTTTTTTTTTAGGTATGTGAAATATCAAATGACTCCTGCCGCTCTGGGTGGAGCGGGAGGGAGTGTCAGACTCTTACTGACTAAAAACCATCCGTGTTCCTCCTCATGCCCTTTGCGTTCCAGGGCCGCGGTGAGTCTTTCGAACTAATCTGCAACCCTAGCGAAGTCCATACAACCTAAATTAAACACTCAAAAACACAATTTAGACATTTAAACTCTTCTCTAATTAATTTTAGTCGCTAAACAATTTAGCTAATGCGCTAAACCGGTCCGGTTAACATTAGCGGCGTAATATCCGGTCCGGTACGGTCCGGCACGGTTACGGTTTAGGGAATAATTAAAACGTTAGCGGAAATTGAACGCGTCGACGACCGCGGGATAGCCGCGGAGTTTGTAGGGTTGGTACTGGACAAAAATAGAAATATGCTCTTTGTGGCGCTAGCCAGCACAACACAGGATAACAAAAATTTATTGCTAAGAGGCCAGCCTGTAGCCATGCCAGCCATGCAGTTTCTACAGCCATGCCAAGAGGTCAGGCGAAAAGAGCGGAAAGTCTTCACTTATGCTATAACCAGCCAGCCATTGATATGTTTAGTAATTCAAAATTCAAATTTATTATATCATTTACAGGTATGTTAAATTGTCAAGGTCGGTCAGTCAAAGGGATGAAGTTATTTGCACGTTGATGGAGAAGAACGTGCAAGAAACTCCACGGACATTCTTTTAAATATTTATTTCTTAACAATTTGATGGTTACATTATTCTTTTTGAAATTATACATACACTAGCTGTCCCCCGCGGCTTCGCTCCCGTCAACTGGCTACCTACCTACCTACTCTATACCTACGGGCATTAGTGCAAAAGTGGCATTGATTTTTATAAATATAGATATATGTGAGAACGATGTAGAAAGAAATGCACGTAAAAGCGTCTGAAGTAAAAAAAACAACAATTTCAATAACAAATCATTGAATTTGAATTCAAGGTTTTTTGTACTTCGTTACAAAAGTTTCGGGGCAGCCCTATAGAATCCTCGGCTGAAGGTAAAAGTGTGATATAATTGCGGAAATGAGCGTAATGTTGTGATGAGCATCACCGCCTCTCGGGGAGTTAGTAAGGGGATTATAAGCCCGCCAGGGTTGCGGATTTTGTTCGAAAGAGTCACCGCGGCCCTGGAACGCAAAGGAGGAGCACGGATGGGTTTTAGTCAGTAAGAGTCTGACACTTCCTGCCGCTCCAGTCATTTAATGATTTCCCATACATAAAAAAGGCGATTATAATTATATATATTCACAGGAGCGGTCTTTAAGTACGCAAGGGTTATATTGGAAAATTAAACTATGTTCTGCAAATAGTGTCTTTTCAACTAGAGTCACTTTTTAACCGACTTAAAAAGGTTCTCAATTCGGTTGTATTTTTTTATGTTTGTTTCCTCATAACTCTGTCATTTATGACTGGTCTCTTCAATTACAATTTTATCAAAATCGGTTCTGTAGTTTGGTTTTAAACTCCAAATAGCTGGAGAAAATATGTTATCCAAGTAAACGAAATTGCGTATTTTGCTTTCCTGTGACTTTCCAGTTGTGCTCATTTGATGATTTACCATCCTAAAAAAAAAGGATAAAGTAAGCGAGAGTACGTCTAACTTAGAACCTATCTAATTAAACGTAGTATTTATTCGTTTATTATTTGTATATTCTTCAGAAATCTATTTAAAAAAAATCTAAATGTTTTTTTTTCTTTTTTGTTGTACACCTACCACAGTGTGTTCTTTTTAACCCAAAGGTCGACTGATAGAGAATGCCTTGTTGTATTAAGACATGTGTTAGAGTGGAGACCGCGTATGGGCAAACGTAGTGTGGGACGCCCTGCGGCACGATGGATCGATGAGTTGAAGAAGGGGGCTGGCAGCGGATGGATGCGGACTGCTCAAGACCGAGATGGTTGGCACTCTTTGGATGGCAATTGGCTGTTATAATGATTAAGTGAGGCCATGTATAATTATTGTAAATAAAGTTTAAATAAATACTAGTTTATAACCACAAAACCAACGATTCAAACAATCTTGTCTTAATCTCAAACTTTAACCCTTACAAGAAACTTATACATCCTCAAACAGAGCATAGACTTCGAAAGTCGCGGCTTCAAAGTCGTATAACATTCAAATGAGTGGAACTAACTCAGAGACTTCAAAGTACGGCTTTCACGGGATTATGTGATCGATGGCACGCCGGCTGTCAGTCGGGCCACGAAACGCGCGAAAAATACGACCAGCGGTATGTGATCATCCCAATCGTCATGTGTAAGAGAAACCACAAAGTACTACAATGCTATTTCTAATTTTGCTTAAAAGCCTATGGGTTTAAATAAAAAAAAAACATTCAAAAGAAAGAAAGATGACAAAAATTAAGTTAATATCAGAGAAAAAAAATGTAATTTAAAAGAAAAACTAACCTGGAGGCGCTCCCTTAATTTCTACCAGGAACTGGACTACCTGCACAGAGGTCTCAATAGTTTGTTGGTGCATATACACGGCTGTATTCAGCTCCTCGCGCTAACTTATTCTGTTCTACTTCTAAAAAGGATGCCATCATGATGTCAGGCTATTGCCGTCAACTGAGAATAAATCTAAACTTCGGACTGTTACTGAAAAAATATTATGTTGCCCTCTGCCCAACCACTCGGGGGAAAACAATTGTCATGTTACTTTGTTCAACTTAGTATAAATACAATTAGATGTTGATACGTCGTGTCCCTTTTGCAGCCAGTAAACATATTTCTTGCGTTTAATCTATTACACATTTGTCGCTTGTTTCTTGGCCCACAAACCGCCATCGCGAGTAATTCCAGCTGTCGAACTATTTCAATATTATCTGTGCAGCGGCGTCACTACATTGTCTATGTACTGTGATGTGAACAGTCGAAGCGTTTACAACTTCGCCAGTTTTTTTCAAGTTCCTTTATTTATCAAGTCGGAAACATCATGTCTTTTGAAATTACAGCAGTGAGCAGACTATTTTACGTAAAGAAAACTGTATTTTATAAAGTCTGGAAAACAAAAAAAAAGTCAAAATAGTATCTAACATAAACCTCTCTTAAAATTATTCATAAATAAATAGCGTCAAACTAAAACCTTTATAATAACGTGGACATTTTATGAAACGAAATCAAAAATGTTTGATAATTTTATCGTGAGATAAAAAGTTTATTTAATAACTTGAAAACAAAGGTGAAAATAGCATAAATCTCATAAATGTCATAAATGTCTTGTTAAAATCAAAGTAAAACCAAATTAATGGAAAAATCAAATCAGTTTCTTTTAATTTGTCAGTCTCACATCTTAAGTACCTATAAGTGTCATTGAAATTATGTCAATATTGCATCGGCAAAACAGTAAAGAAGATTCTATCATACAAGAAGTAAATGAAATCAGACCTTGCGGTGACGAGACTATTTCTACTGTGACTGTACTTACATTTACTGTCGACAATTTACAACAAGGAATGTATGGGTATTTCAAAATTGAGAATCTTGAGAGTGAGTGGGTCGGGGCTTAATCAACCTAAAGTTTCCCCACTACTGGGACACAGGCACACAGGACACAGGCCGCTGCTCAATATGAGGCAGTCAAAACCAATTAGTGAAGGAGTGGAATTCTCTGTCGGAGTCTGTGTTGCTCCATCGTCGATCTGTAGGCCATACAAATATTTGTTCCGTGCGGGAATCGAACCCGCGATACGCTAACCGGTCAACTTCTGCGCCAACCCTGTCGTCCAAAATTGTCGTCAAATTGATAGGTAGTTTCAGAAACACCCATACACGGAGAGACTGTGTCAGCCAGAAAGTAAGGGTGCCAAGCTGTCTCTCCAGATATTCCCCAACAACGGGGTTTACCGCCACTATTATGGCGTGCCCCATCATCATACATCTTGCCTACACATACAACGTGTAACAGAATAAACGCAATACCTTTTAAGGAGTCACTGTACTCATCATTATGAACAACTTTTACTATGGGATCAACTCTGAAATCGCGAAAAAAAAATCGACAACTAGTAAAAGTGGTTCATATAAGTACAATGACCCCTTAAGAGATATTGCGTTTATTCTGTTAAACGTTGTGCAATATCTATATTCAAGCAAATAAACACATAATTCATTCATTAATTCCCTTCTGGGAATGCCATTGTTATCCGTGTGGCCGTGATGTTATATTATTGTTTGCCAACCCTAGCCAAAAGGATCGCACAGTAAACGTCTGTCTCATGAGGGTCAAACATAAAAATAATCTGTAGGCGTTAGTTTCACAGCTCTTAGGGAAAGGTTTTCATGGGTATTCCCTTGAGAAGTACTGATAGTTTTGTATTGACTTTGTTGCTTACTTTCTTGAAGAAATTGTTTTTTTTTTATCGCAACAAGTTTTTGTTTAACTTGAAATGTTTATGTAAAGTCTTGTAGCTTTGACATTATTCTTAATCTAATGAGGCGGATTCTCAAAGATGGCGGACCGGATTCTTTTTTTAATTAACCCCGAATTATAGGTATTAAATAATAGTTTGAAGAATGCGAGAGCGAGAGCAAGAATGAACAGGCATCTTCTGGGCACGCTCGCTCCATCATATACCTTTCCACTAGGCGTGATCGAGGTCAAGAGCCCAATTCTCAATAAAAAAATAATAAAAAAAAGAACACCGAAAAGAAATCCCTCGATGGATGTCAAGTAAATAACAAGATATAGCTGTCAATTAGTTTGATTTAAGAGGACAAAGTAACAGAGAAAAAAGGGGTAGGCCCTACGTAATAGGGTACAAACCACGGGTACCAACGGTATTAGCGTATTACCAACACTGAACGGAAATCAATCTGCCCGCCTTGTCCCAATTATTTTGAGGTTGATTTGCAGTCTAAGCTGAGTACCAGTATTATACAACGTGTAACAGAATAAACGCAATAAGGGGTCATTGTGTGCGTCGCGGCATATGTTCGAAAGAGTTACCGCGGCCCTGGAACGTAAAAGGCACTAGGAGGAGCATGGATGGGTTTTAGTCAGTAAAAGTCTGACACTCCCTCCCGCTCCACCCAGAGCGGATGAAGAAGTCATTTGATGATTTCCCATCCTTGAAAAAAAGGGGTCATTGTACTTATCATTATGAACAACTTTACCATTACCGTACTATTCCACAACTCTGGCACGAGACCTTAAATTATGTATCACGGTGCAGTCAATTGTTATTTCTCTTATTTGTCGCCTTAAAATGAGCAATGGGTTGCGGAATTTGTTCGAAAGACTCACCGCGCCCCTGGAACGCAAAGCGCATTTTATAAGTTGGGTTTTAATTAATTAATTAAATTTAATCTTTTATTTCATGCATCTAGGGCCCATAAAATAAAATACATGAATATAATACAATAATACTATGAACAAAATAATACATATTACAATTAAACTATTAACTGCTGCACACGAAATGACGGCGTCGTTTTTCGCTGACTGGTGTCGCGGAGCTGGCCGCGGAAACGTCGATACACGACGCCCTTCGGCCAAAACTCTGATTTGCGGAACATCTCGAGCTGGTGAGTTGGAACCCGCACCACAAACGACTTGAAGTTAGTGTTTGTGTTTTAGTCAGAAAGAGTCTGACACTTCCTAATCCGCCCAGAGTGGAAGGAGGAAGAAGGACACCTCATTTCCCATATCCAAAACTTTAATGTCCTTGTATGTGTCACAGACGTTAACATTAATTTTTATTTTTATTATTATTGATAGGCACGCGCTTGACCACTATCTCACCTGATGTAAGCGATGATGTGGTCGACTATGGAGCACGCTTGTCTAGAAGTAACCTATTCACTCTTGACTGAAAGACTCCAAGGTTGTAGCTATCAGGAACACAGACTCATAAACTGAATCGGTCCAGCAAATTCAAAGTAAAATTGATTATGACAGACCGACCCGAGTGATGCATCAGTGTTCCTTTTTATCACTCGAACGTAGATTCCCCTGAAATGGTTTATTTTCATATTGAAAAATCTTCATTTCAGAAGCACTATCCGTTTCCTACACAATATATTCGTACCCCTACCCATAAAATCTCTTCCTAAGAAAATATTGGGGCCCTCCGTCAATACAAATATATCTGTTCATATATAATACTATGCGTACAGCTGTCTGTCTGTACTCGAGTACATTATGTACTGACCAGGGAGGCGGCAGAAGTTTAGATCAGATCAGGTAAAAAAAAAAGAAATCGTAACGAATAATAATTGCGAATTTGAGTATGTTTGTTTCTTACGCTTTCATGCCTAAACTGATCTTCATGAAATTTGGCAGATATACAACGTGTAACAGAATAAACGCAATACCTCTTAAGAGGTCATTGTACTCATCATTATGAACAATTTTTATTATTGGACCAACCACGAAATAGCAAAAAAAACTGTTTAGTACATATTGTCGAGTTATGCGCACAGAAATTTATACGAGTCTGGATCAATCCATGGTCCATGAGAAGCCGTCACCTCACAGTAAAACTTGTGAATGAGGAGACGGACCGCCTGAGAGGAGACAAAACCTCACGCCCCAACCGCCACAACAGAAGAAGTCACCCCGGGCGTCGGGAGTCGCAGGGCGTACCGGCCACCGTAAGCGCGGCCCTGCGGACGGCGAGCATTGGGTGGCTCGCTCTCCGATTATAATCAGGCCCGGGTCGACAGCGAGTGGTGTTCCACGCGCTTCTCAAATAGATATCAGCGTATTAGTCAGAGCTCGCTAGAACCAGAGCCAGCCAGGGTTGCGGAATTTGTTCGAAGAGTCACCGGAACGCGGTGACTCTTTCGAAGGCGGCACTGGAACGCAAAGGGCATTTGGAGGAACACGGATGGGTTTTAGTCAGTAAGAGTCTAACACTACCATCCGCTCCGCCCAGAGCAGAAGGATTCATTTGATGATTTCCCATCCATAAAAAAAACAATATTTATATTTTCAATAATACTCCTTATACATTTATGTCTCGGGCTATTTCTCAAACCACCCGATTGAAATACTGCGATCATGTCTGCTGAATGAACACATTACCCTACCATTACTCAGTTTATTTTGTAGACGGAGTGGATGTAGGAAAATGTAGAGGAGGATTTAAAATAAAGGGTGTAGAATAAATCCGACTGCTTTTTTGGCCTAGCAAGCACGAATAATGAACGTGGTGTGCTGATTCAGTCCGCTATGTGAGGAGGTTCTGGCTGTCATAGCTAGCCTTTTTTTTTTTTGTGGATTGGAAATCATCAAATGACCCCTCCCGCTCTGGGTGGAGCGGCAGGGAGTGTCAGACTTCTACTGACTAAAACCCACCCATAGTCCTCCTAGTGCCTTTCTTTCCAGGGCCGCGGTAACTCTTTCGAACATATTCCGCAACCTTGGCAGGCTCTGGCCCTGGCGGGCCCCGTCTCCGTTGCTGACTGCTCTTTCCGGCGCGTTTGGAGTGAAACGCGCCGTCGACTCGGGCCTGACCTGATCGGACAGCGAGCTACCCATTGCTCGCTCTCCGCAGGCGTCAATCACTGCGCCTTGCCCAGGAGCGTCAGTTCCTGAGAGGCGCAGTGACTAACGTTCGTCTGGAGGAGGCGAAATGGGGCAATTACTGGCACTGGCACTCCATTTCAGCCCGCTCCACAGCCACTAGGGCACACAAAGTAATCTGTTAGCATTTGGAAATATTGTTGGACCGGATGAAGATTGTAAAAATGCAATATTTTTCATTGTATAGACTCAATTTATTTAGCATTGTATAATTTCATACATTAACGGCACATTTATGAGTAATATGTACCTTAAATTTAAACTATAATGATCATTTTGGGTAGGTCTTTGACTTGAATGTACCCTGGCGACTGGGAATGTCATGCTCACTCAAAAGTCTGTCTGATGGTGGCGGGTGCGTTGGATCATTTGGCTCCCTTAAAAATGGTTGAGCCAAATGGTGCTAGCGTATGCGTCATGTTCGTGAACGGGTGCCGTCAGCTGAGACTGGTCATCTCTTGGCTGCCATGGTTTATTTTAATTATTTCTTTGAACTGTTTCTTTTTACTCCGGACTCTTTTATCCTGCACGTCTTTTACATTGTCCTCACATATATGTATTATTTCAATATGAATGATGTAACCATAATTTTGTAACAAAATATTATTTTTTAAAAGAGTGTCCGTGGAGTTTCTTGCACGTTCTTCTCCATAGAGATCTACGCCTTGGAACGTGCAAATAGCTTCATCTTTTTGACCGACCGACCTTGACAATTCAAAAGTGCCTGTAAATGGTCTAATTGAAATAAATGCTTTGACTTTGCCCCCTCCCGGGCAGTGGCAGCGGCGGCGACGGTGGTGGCGGCGGCGGCGGCGGTGGAGGAGGGTTTTCTCCTTGTCCCGGCCCTGACGGGTGGAACGCAGGCTTTGCCCCCAGCCCAGTGATCGGCTGGCTTGCCAGCTGCCGCACATGCGAAGCAGTGCGGCGCGGCGTTGCACGAGCCGGCCCTGTGACCGGGCTGACCACAGCGGAAGCAGTGGTCACTGCGGTCCACCTCCGAGGTGCAGAGTGCTCTGACGTGGTTGCCAACTTGGCAACGGAATAGCTAGCCTTGTCTCGTGTCTTTGCCTATGACGTGGGTGGCTGATTCGTCAACCCCAAAGCAGCCCCTGCAGAGTGGACTGTCCGTGGCGCCCATGCTACAGATATGTTTGTTTAGGGGCAAGAGTCTCACTTTATAAATATAATTTTTAATAAATCTTTATCGTCCAACAAAAGAGTTTATGTTAAAAAGGTTTATAAAATTATTGTTTCAAATTTTTGTCGTGATGCTGTAAAGAAGCCCATTTTCTTTTTCCAAAAGTCTACATCTGTTGGCTTCCAGTCTTACGGGATGCAGCAGCTGAGCACCAGTATTTCTGAAGGATATCCACTTCAATATTCGTAGCTCGGCGCCCCTCACAAATTCGGGACTCCATCGCAAAGGATTCGTTTCAATGCCCTTCTAATGTGTGGGAGAGCATTCATAATATATTATACACAGACACTATTCTTATATACGTCTTTATTATTAAAAGGATTACCTAATAGAGCGTTGAAAGGTGGAGGAAAATTTGTGAGGAAATTCTAAACATGCAATGAGTAAGCAAGTATAGAGGCAGGTTATCAATAAGCAAGAGAAATTCTTCTCTTACTATGATACTGACTTCAGCCAGTGGCTTCGCCCATGTGTCGTTGGAAATTATCCCAAGGGAACATTCTACCTTAAAGCATAATTATGTGCTATTTTAGATCATAATCTACCTCTGCGCCAAATGTGATCTGGATCTGTTCAGCCGTTCTGTTGTGATTGAGTTACAAGCGTCCATCGAAACTTCAGCGTTTCTAATAGCAGTTAGATGGATTACTGTCTTGCGGTCAGATACACGAAAGAAACGAAGATGAAAGTCTATGACCAGTGCGTGTTGCCAGTGATGACTTATGGAACCGAAACGTGGTCGCTCACAATGGGTCTCATCAGAAGGCTTAAAGTCACACAAAGGGCAATGGAGAGGGCAATGCTCGGAGTTTCCTTGCGTGATCGAATCAGGAATGATGATATCCGCAAGAGAACCCAGGTAACCGACATAGCCCGAAGGATCGCCAAACTGAAGTGGCAGTAGGCAGGACACGTTGCTCGCAGAACAGATGGTCGATGCGGCCTAGAAGTTCCGGAGTGGCGACCGCGTACCGGAAGACGTAGCGTTTGATGGCCTTCCACAAGATGGACCGATGACCAGATGAGGTTCGCTGGTAGCCGATGGATGAGAGACGCACAGGACTGGTTGCTGTGGCGACACGCGCAGGGAGGCCTATGTCTTGCAGTGGACGTCCTTCGGTTGATATGATGATGATGATGGTCAGACACAGTGGTTCCATTTAAAATACTGAAAGTTAATGAGGTCAAAAAGCTGATTTTATTTAATACTCCTATAAACCTGTTTACGAATCTGAAATAAACTAAAAACTAATTTAGCGCGAAACATAAACTAAAACAGAGAGTGTTCATTATTACTATGAACGCTAACTTTTATGTTAACGTTATGAAAGAGAATATTATTGAAGTTTTAATTAAACCAAATGGTCGAATATTTAAATATAAAGCGACTGTCTGTAATCGTTTTAATTAAATTAGACGGATGAAGGAACACATAATCATTATGTATCTCGAAGGGTTTTATATTGGGGTCGGCTCACAGTCAAACCGAATTCAGCTGAATACCAGTAATTTACGTGGAGCGGCTGCCTACCAGACCTGCGCAACCCATTAACTGGGTAACACGATACTTCTTGGCACGACTGGTGTCAGATTTTCTGGCTTCTGACAATCCGTAACGACTAGCAAAGATCTCCAAATGACAGCCAGAACCAACGGCATAACGTGCTTTCCGAGACACGGAGGAGTCTCGGTATCCCATCCACAGATTACCCTCGGCAAGCGTTGCTTAACCTTGAACATCGGCCCGTGTGGCTGTTTTAATTTAGCCACGACCTCCTCCTAAAAATAACACTAATTCTAGATTAATAGGCCATCACAATTAATCAGACATCCCCCTATATTTGTAGAGTAGAATCAAACGAGCTCTCGACAGCTCCATGCGATCATTAGGGAGATTATCTACACTAATATTGACGGTTGCAGTGTTTGTACGAGAGTGGTACATTATCACACCGTGCTTGTGACATAACAAATAGATGCCATCTAAATAAAACAGGCATTAAACGATAATTGATATATTTTGTAAGTAGGTTGTACATAACACTTTAACACGTCAATGTTTTTTGGTCATTATAACTAGATGAGGCCAGTGATTCCTAGCTGACTACCCTGAGAAGAAACACCGAAACAAACTCAGAGGTTACAGTCTCTTTTGAAGTCCATTACAATCCGTACTGGTCAAATCATAATGAGAACCATATAGGTTAATGTCTGAGGTGGCCTTTTGAGGAAAGTGCCACACAGATTTGAGTGGACCTGTCCAGACAGTGCAAGCATTTGTTATGGTTATCCAGTTTGGCTTTAACTAAGTTCTAGTATTATATAAATTTCCTTACAAACTAAATAATAAAACTGTAATTTCTGTATGATAATGGTCTGTTTAATCTATACCAATGGTAAAGTTTGTGAGTTTGTAGGGGGTAATCTCTGGATCTACTGAATCGATTTTGAAAATTATTTTTGTGTATGATATCCACATTCATGAGGAAGGCTATACGAGAACGGGAAATTCCAAAGGGAACGAGAAACAACGGGATATACGCGTACTAAGTCGCGGGTAATTGTATATGTTAACGTTATTCTGCGCATTTCATTCATTCGTAATTCTAAAGGAAATCTTGAAAGCTTCATGCGGGACGGGCCTATAAATCTAGTGCAGGAAGACTTTGAAAATATGTTTTCTAGACCTTGAAAGAAAACCAAACGGTCTTGTACACTTATCACGCTCTGCCATCTTATTAATAATAATAATAATTTCCATTTATTTCAAGCAACAAGACTCATAGTGTGCGTTGTGTGTGTTGTGGTGTTGTGTTGTGTTGTGTTGTTGTGTGTGTGTGTTGTTGTTTTGCTTGCTATTTTATTCTTATTCTTACTTGACATAGTGATAGAACTATCAAGTTTAAGCTTTGTTATTTATTTATTTTCGTATTTATTTTGCATCATGAAGGAGCTCGTGGCAGTAACAACTTCATGGCTCGATGTTCAAGGTTAAGCGACGTTTGCCGAGGTCGATCTGTGGATGGGTGGCAACATGTCAAGATTCCTCCGTGTCTGAAAGCAAGTAGTAGTTCCGGCTGTCATTTGGAGATCTTTGACGTCGTTACGGGTTATCGGAAGCCATGAAATGTGACACCGATCCTGTGAAGTTATTTTTTTATTATTGCTAGGTTGTAGGCAAGCGATGACGTGGTCGAAGATGGAGCACGCTTGCCTAGAAGTAACCTATTCACTCTTGACTTAAAGACTCCCAGGTTGTAGCTATCAGGAAACACAGACTCTGGCAGGGAATTCCACTCCAGCTGTACGCACAATGAAAATTATTTACCAGACGTTTACCAGAAACTATTGAAGTAGGTCACAAACATTGAATTAATAAACAGGCTTAATATTGGTACAAATTCTGCATTCACTCTTGACTCACTAATTAAACGCACACAAAATACTCACCGCACTACGGCGTAGCAGCGCGCTACGAGAGTGCTACGACGTAGCAACGCTACACAACTTTCGTTTGAAACTCGCAACGACTTTCGTTGAGCGAATTTCGTAACTTTCCAACGGAATAGTTTCGTAGTTTCGTTGTTTCAGTTTCGTTTTAATGCGGTGTTTTGGTTGTTTTTGTTCGTTATGTTGACAAAGTGGTCGTGTAGATTTTTGATGTCGATTTTGGGATGAGATTGCGAGAGCTTTGTATGCTTTTTGTTCAATAAAATATTTAAAATAAATTATGATAAAATTAGTCTGAATATTTTTATTTCATGCTTGATGCGACAGCACTACTATTGATCGAAATGCATTAAACATTATTTTTTAGGTCACCAAAACACAAGAACCTCGATAAAATTTATTCAAAATCTAATAACACTAAGTTCAAATAACATTTGTATGTACAAATTTACGTGCTTTCCGAGGTATGGTTGAGTTTCGCTCTGTAATAGATGTTCACCCATCCATAAACTAACCTCGATCAATGCACGTCCATTTAACCCCATTCCCTCAAACCTAATTCAACAACACACATGTTTAAGGCTCAGGCACACTTGAAACAAGGCTTTACATTCCTAGTTTTAAACGAGTCAAATAAAGTTGATATTTTATTATCCTTCTCATAAATATAGAGACACAAACGTTTCTCGTAGAACGTGCTACGGCGTAGCATTCGTAGCGCTACGACGTGCTACTCTGTAGCTGGTTTATTTTAGACTAGCTTCTACCAGCGGCTTCGCCCGCGTGAAAATCGGAAATAGGGAGGTTTCTTGATTTGTATTGTAACTACACCTACTCTACACCTACCTACACCTACTCTACACCAACCCTACACCTACCCTACACCTACCCTACACCTACCCTGCACCTACCCTACACCTACCCTGCACCTACCCTACACCTACCCTACACCTACCCTGCACCTACCCTACACCTACCCTGCACCTACCCTACACCTACCCTACACCTATCCTAACCAGCCCAAAAAATACTATGACATGTTTCTTGTTTCCTGGTACTTGATGTTTTTGGTCTCCTGGTACTTGTAAATCTGTAGTACTAAGGCAGCAGCGGCTCTACATTTCCACTTCCTCCTCAGGCTTCATTGATTCATGCCATTTGCCGGGATAAAAAGTAGCATATGTCTCATTCCAGGATATGAACTACATGTGTGCCAAATTTCATCCAAATCCCTTCAGCCGTTTTTGCCTGATTGAAACACAAACATACAAACATACAAACATACAAACATACAAACATACAAACATACAAACATACAAACATAAAAACATACAAACATACAAACATACAAACATACAAACATACAACGGTGTGCGTTGTTCGCTCGCGGTGCTCTTGTCAGTGCAGTGCAGCAACGCTCGGCGGTGCAGTGCAGTGGTGCTCGGTGGTGCGGTACAGCGACGCTCAGGGGTGCAGTGCGGCGAGGCCCGGCGAGGCGGCGGTGCAGTGCGGCGACGCT
This sequence comes from Melanchra persicariae, assembly GCA_947386135.1. Classification (NCBI taxonomy): domain Eukaryota; kingdom Metazoa; phylum Arthropoda; class Insecta; order Lepidoptera; family Noctuidae; genus Melanchra; species Melanchra persicariae. Next base: position 12,137,718 of record OX376672.1, on the reverse strand, counting down.
CGTCGGTCCAGTGCGGTGCGGCAACGCTCATCGCCACTCATTGGTGCAGTGCGGCGACTCTCGGCGGTGCAGTACAGCACAGGAGATTTCTCCGTGCAACCCGGAGCACAGTTGAAAGTGAAATCTGATTGGGTGGGATTTGAACTCGCAACCACTGCGCGTGCGGTGGAAAGACAGCTCGTGCGTCGATCAACTGCGCATCCGTGTTAGTATCTGGAAGAGAAAAATAGCGGATTGCTGCGTGAGGTCGACGTCGGACTAAAGTGCTACGAATATTGCAACGGCTATGCCAGTATAACTCGTGACGTCGGACTAACGAGGTGATTGTTTGTTCGCTCCCACGTTTTGTAGTAAGAACATTTAATTAGTTACTTAATATTTACATAATTATAATATACATCAACTATGGCTAACTTGCAGCGTACCCCACCGCAATTTCAAAAGTATGCCCTGAGTCAAACGCAGTCAGAACCTGACATTAATACGGCGATTAACGTGAGCGAAAATGTAACGAATAGACACAAACGGCCCAGACCGGAACAGTCACCGAAAAAAGCGCCTCCGTTAGACCAGCTTGATGACAATATTAGTGATTTGCTTGCTACCTGGAAGAAAGACCAGGACACTCGCATGGAGAAAATGTTAGAAGAACAAACCAGTCTTATGGCAAAACTAGTGGCTGATATAGGCGAGATAAAGACGCAAAATACTAGAATACAGGAATCGAACATTGAAATCCGCAAAACGAGTACAGAGATTGAGAGGTCAATGTTTTATATGAATCAAACCTTTGAAGAATTAAAGAAAGAAGTTGAAGACTTAAAGAGAGAGCGACATGAACAACTTAACTATATAGAATCACTCGAAAAAAAGGTAATAGATCTCCAGCGTAAGTCACGTTCGTCCGGTATAGAAATAATTAACATTCCGCAAACAGAGAATGAGACACCAACTGGGCTGTTGAAAACAATCAGTGGTATCGCCAAGGTAGTTGGGACGCCTATACCAGATTCCGAAATTCGAGATGTCTACCGCCTCCCAGGGAAACCCACATCAACATCGGTTTCACGCCCAATCATAGCGGAGTTTGCAAGAGTACAAACCAAACAGAACCTTCTCTCAGCTATCCGGTCGTTCAACAAAGATAGAAAAATAAAGGATGACAAATTGAATACAGAACTGATCGGTGTACCAGGTAAGCGCCTACCGGTATTTGTAAGAGAACAACTTACCTCTTCTTCCAAAAAGCTATTCTTCTTAACGCGACAATTTGCTAAAAATAACCATTACGCATTTTGTTGGATAAATAATGGAAACATTTTCCTTCGAAGACAAGAAGGGGATAAGCAGCGACTGATAACATCAGAAAAATGTCTCCATGATCTCGGCATCACTACTGATTGACTACTAAAATCCTTTATAGAAACTTTACTGCATGTTACATTGTTTTTTTTCTTAGTTCTTTTAATTTTTGTAATCTTAATTCTTATATTGCACACGAACACACAATACAGACACATAACACAAAAACCACATTATACAAAACACATTCACTCACTTTATCACAAAATAACCCACATAGAAACGTGTTCTAATAATGTTTATAAAGACTACAACTCTCATTCAACTTCAATAACAAACACAAATAATATACCACTGTTTTGTTGTATAATATTAATTCTAAATGGCTACCATAAATACTATTAACAATGAACTTGATAATATTCAATTAGGTAACTCCTATAGTTGTGAACCAGAGGATTGCCTCAAGTATATCAACATATCCGATAGCAACATAAACTTATTGCATATAAACATACGTAGTGTAAACAAGAACTTCAACCAGCTCCAAGTTCTGTTAAATCTGACAAAAATTAATTTCGATATTGTTATTTTGACGGAATGCTGGCTTGACAAAGTCAATAACCTCCCTGTTTTAGATGGATTTGAATCTCATTCCACAGCTATTAATAATAATCAAAACGATGGAGTCATAATTTACACGAAACAAGGTATGCGGGGAGCTGTGTGGGAGCCAACTTTTGAAGGAGGGAATTGTCTTGTTTTCCAAATCGATAAAAAATTGGCCGTTATTGCCGTATATCGCTCTCCATCATTTAATTCAAAAGAAAAATTTGAGAAATTCACTGCAAGTCTTGTTAAAACTTATGATCAAATATCCACCTGTGCTAGCGTTGTTCTCGTAGGTGATCTAAATATCGATATAAGCCCTAGGAACAGAAATGATAGGAGTTTCGAATATCTCACGATAAATGCATCTTATGGGCTCATGCCAACACACCTATTTCCTACTCGACTAGAGCACTGCATTGATCACTTACTCGTTAAATCAAACCTATGTGCTACCACGCTAGTATTGGAGTCACATATTACAGACCACAAACCAATCCTTTTATCCTTAGCCAACGTTGCTCCACCACGGAAGACTTGCCAGGTCACCAGTCGTCTTGATTACGATGCCATTACACTTGAGCTAGAAGATACAGACTTCACTGTAATATATCAAATTGAAGATGTAAACGCATGTATGAACAGATTTATGGGCATTATAAAAACAGTTATGTTAAAACATACAAAATTAGTTAAAATCCCAAGACAAAAAAGAACAATAAAGCCATGGATTACTCCTGGGCTATTGAAATGTATTAAAACTCGGGATAAAATGCATATGAAAACAAAAAAGGCACCAGATAATATCATTCTAAAAACTACATATACACGCTATCGGAATTTTTGCAATAACTTGCTAAGAGAATTAAAAATAGCTTACGAAAGAAGAGAGTTAGAAAATGCTAAACACAACCCTAAAACCATGTGGAAAACAATAAAAGAAATCACAAACACACAAAAGACAAATGTCAGTCCTTCAGAGCTACTTAAATTACGAGACGACCCAAAATCATCAATAAACGATGTGAATCTCTTTTTTAGTAACGTGGGCAAAGATTTGGCTGCAAAAATCATGTCACAGACATCTAGCAAGGCTAGTGATCCTTATTTTCCTACTCCAGCCCAAGATGGCTTTCAAAACTCCCCAGTCGACTCTCTTGCGATACTGGAAGCGGATGAAGCAGAGGTAGAGTCTGTCGTACTTCAATTACGAAATGACTGTGCCGTGGGATGGGATGGAATATCAACTTTACTACTAAAAAAAAGCCGTCACGCACTGGTCCCACCATTAACCTATCTCTGCAACCGTTGCTTCCAAACAGGTGTATTTCCGGATGCTCTTAAAAAGGCAATCATACACCCTATTCACAAGGGGGGAAGCAAAAACTGTGTGAATAATTATAGGCCAATATCAGTTTTACCCGCCATATCAAAAATTATTGAAAGAATTTTAAACAGACGTCTAAGAAGCTTTCTTAACAAACATAAAATAATTGCCGAGAATCAGTACGGATTCCGACAAGGAGTGTCGACAGAAGATGCCGTGTTGGATCTTACGCAACAGGTTGCTAGGAAGTTAGACAGTAAAACAAAATGTCTGGTTATCTTTCTGGATCTTGCCAAAGCGTTCGACACAGTCTCTATTCCCAAACTTATCGCTAAGCTGGAACTTGTCGGTGTACGTGGAACGCCACTTGAGTTGTTCAAAAATTACCTCATAAACCGAACGCAACTGGTCAAAATTGATACCTACTACTACAGCGGCGAGGAACCGGTAACTTACGGCGTACCTCAAGGAAGCATACTTGGACCTACACTTTTCCAAATTTATGTGAACGACCTGTGTAGGATGTGCCTTGCTAAGGGTAATATTTATGCGTACGCTGATGATACCGCAATCCTTGTTTACGGTTCTACTTGGGATATGGTCAAGACTGCTGCAGAAGAAGCTCTGATCAAAATAATGGAATGGCTCAACCTAAACCTCCTGACCCTCAACTTGAAAAAAACCACTTACATCCCTTTCGCAATCCGACGAAACACTGTACCTTGTCATACTTTTTCTGTAATTGCTCACTCATGCTCAATTTTACCCGGACCCTGTGTTTGTCCAGCACTCACCAGAGCCGACAGTGCGAAGTATCTTGGAGTGCAGATTGATAGCGGTCTGAGATGGGACAAACAGATTGAAGCAGTCACCACAAGAACAATGCGGCTCATTCACATCTTTAAGTCCCTTAGAGACTCAGCTAACCCTGATACACTGAAGATGGTATATTGTGCTTTGTGCCAGTCAGTTCTTGGATATTGCATCATTGCATGGGGTGGTGCAATAAAAACCAGTGTTTTGAGAGTGGAAAGAGCGCAAAGAGCCATACTCAAAGTAATGACAAAGAAACCCTACAGGTATCCAACAACAGAATTGTATTCTGACTGTAAAGTTCTTACAGTACGGCAACTCTTTGTGCTCCGATCAGTTCTTAGAACGCATGTCAGTCTGCCTCTACCGAATCCAAATAAGCGAGTAAATCTCCTTCCAAGAATCCAACACAAAACCACCTTCGCAAAACATCAATTCTACACACTAAGTACACACATATACCATAAAATAAATTCACAATTAAAAATTTTAAATTTAAACACATACAAAGTTAAATCCATACTCAGAGATTGGCTACTACAAAAAGACTATGCCTACACGGAATCTTTACTTACATACATCACCTAATATTACAAATACTCACTGTCTAACATACATTTACATTATAAGTGCATACGAACACGCGCTCATTTTTCCCATCCACATTTTCCTTCCAACTCAAACTCACACCACACTTCATTTAACACGCACACACATACACTCCATCACACACAACATACTCATACTTACCCCAAATAAACATAACCCTTAACACTGTCACACACTTACATATAAATAACAGAATCCCCAATACTTCAGCACCGTACGCTTGTAATACTAAATCATGTTTTTACTTGGCCGAACACTGTCTCTTAAAATACAGGTTATCCTTGTTTAGGAGGCAGGGTTATAAAAATGTTTGTTCAGTCTCTTACAACAATTGTATTGTAATATAAGTTTAATCTGTAAGTATTGTGAATAAATTATTATTATTATTATTATTTTACAAACATACAAACATACAAACATACAAACATACAAACATACAAACATACAAACATTCACATTTATAATATTAGTAGGATTTGTGTGTCCTCGTTTTGTGTTTGGAATTTATTTAGAAATGTTTACTATTGTATTTGGGATAAACGATTAGGAATATTGGTAGAGGTGTATATTTATTTAAAACTGTAAGTTAAAAGACAATTCGTAGTTCGCGACGAGTTTTCATACGTTTGCGAGAAGATTACTTACAATTACAATTGTATGGTACATCAACTATTTCCAACAGTTTTTCCCCTGTAGCGTAACCTACATGAACCGAGCATTTTGAAGGGATAATTATCATATTTAGCACTAGTGTAGTCATAAAAGAAAACCTAGACCAGTGTGGCTCGCCGTCCGATCAAAACCAGGGGGTCTACTCTCTAAGCCCGAAGTCCGTAGTTTCGGCCTTAGTGTTGAGTGTTTTCTACTCCGTATCACCTACGGACTTACGATTAGTCCCGAACCCGAACTAAGAATGAATGACAACACAATTTGACAGTTGTTCTTAGTTCGGGTTCGGGACTAATCGTAAGTCCTTAGGTGATACGGAGTAGAAAACGCCCAACACTAAGGCCGAAACTACGGGCTTCGGGCTTAGAGAGAAGACCCTCTGGAACGCAAAGGGCACTAAGAGGAGCACGGATGGGTTTTAGTCAGTAAGAGTCTGACACTTCCTTCCGCTCTGCCCAGAGCGGGAGGAGTCATTTGATGATTTCCCAGAAGTTCCTATCGTAGATTATTATTGATAAACGTATTTTGCTCTTTAACCCTGAAACTAACCAGGCGTCATTCTTATTATCTTCTAAGCCACTATCACAATGCATTATTGATGTATAATTATTAACCAATAACAAGAGTTATCATTAACCAACAAAAGTGTTTACAAACAATTAGCAAAGAGGTTACGCAGCACGTGTTTTGTTAAAAAGGGTCGTGACGGAAAAATCTTTTTTTGTTTTACGCCTAGCCCCCATCCGCCAAGTTTGTCCCTTTGAACGTCATCATTTACTTAAGTTAGGTACCTTAAATCCTGACATCTTGAATTCTCTATTTTATTTAATTGACGATATTGTAAGAATTTTCATATTGACATTAATTCTAGACTAATCATTCGTACTAAATGTTTGCATGCCTAATTTAAGGTTGATTGTATAAGGATCTAAAACTATTTAACAAATCATCATTTTTTATACCTACTTTCTATGCAAATAAATAATTATTCTATTCTATTATTCTGTTCTTAAAATACTGTGTATAAAAAATAAGGTGACTCTACTGTCCGTTCGCAAAAGTAGATTCTTATGGAGAAGAACGGACACGAAACTCCATAATTTCTCTTTTCAAATAAATGTTTTACAATATTTGGAGTATAAAACTTAACTTTAATATATGCGATGCACTATAGAGTATACTACTTACAGGAACAAAGTATTACCAGCCAAAGTATTGTTTTTTTTTTTATTATTATTGATAGGCACGCGCTTGACCGCTATCTCACCTGATGGTAAGCGATGACGTGGTCGACGATGGAGCACGCTTGTCTAGAAGTAACCTATTCACTCTTGACTTAAAGACTCCCAGGTTGTAGCTATCTGGAAACACAGTATTGTGTATTGCTGTAACAGTGTATTGTTGTGGTCAGACTCAAGTCTAACCGCATGCATCTCAGTATGACATGGAGCGGCTGCCCATCTGACGTCCAGCACAGATTGCCCGGATTTTCAGGATTATGTAAATGTCAATAATGGATACAGAGATAATTGTTGTTTATTGTGAGATAATCCGGTGAAGCCACGAGCCATAACGTGTGATAAAGTTAATCATTTTGTTCATCGGTCGTTAACTTTGCTTATTATGATGTTTAATAAAATCATTAAAAAAACCATTAAGAGCTAGCTTTCAAGGATAAATGGAGTTAACAAAAACATTGTCATTTTATTTTTATCCAACTTAAAAAGAATAATTTAACTGTGTAAATTAAAATTAAATTTCGGAGAATATTATGATTTTGTTTGCTGGTTTTTTGGCACCGAATTCCGAGATTAAAGATGCTTTGTACTACAAGACTTTTAATGCTTTTAATTAGGAAGTTGATTGTACTTTATTACGCGATTGCGTCAGAAGGAGTGAGTGTTCGAGCGTATGTATGTATGTATGCATGTATGTATGTCCATTTCTTTGGCACGCCCTACAGCCCAAAGGGCTGATCGGATTTTTTGACATATGAGGTGTCGTTGAATTCGTCAGAATTGTGGTAGTGACAAAGGCTATACAAATTTTCAAAATGACGCCCGAAAAAAATGTAATTACTCACTAAAATGTAGGAAATAAAAAATAATGAAATCGTCAAAAAACCCAACCGCTAAAAACGACTGAAAAGTTCCAAACAAGTCGCTTTTCAAGCAGTCTGATGCAGTTCAATCACAGATCTGAGGCCATAAGCTTTTTAGTCGTATTTAGCGGTCAGGTTTTTTGACAGTAATTTTTTTTAGGTTTTTTTTTAGAATAGAAGCCATAAAAAAGTGTAAGTAAAAATAACCTCTTAGGTTATTTTTGCTTACACTTTTTTTTAAGGCACTGTGCTAAGGTAGGCGTGTTCCTATCAATCTTATTTATATGAAGTAAACAGTAATATGAACTCAGAGGACACGCGGCGGATATGAACGTGCGTGAGTGATGGAGGGAGAGGAACGTTAGCGAGGTGGGATGAGGGACGAATATGTGGGTGACGCAGTAATGAAAATAAAGTTTAGTGAAAGATTATTTTATTTATTTCCACTATAAAAAGTGGTTTAAATATTAACTAGCTATATAAATCTGCCATTTATATGCAAAGTTTAACAGAATAAACGCAATATCTCTTAAGGGGTCATTTTAGCAGGAGGAAGTCCTCCGCCACCGACGCCGTCTCTGCCGCGACCGCCGCCACTGCCGCCGCTTCTTCTGCCGCCATTGCCGGTTCCACTGCGGCTGCTGCTATTGCAACAGCCGCAGTAGAGCCCCTACAAAGGGCTCCGGAGGGGGCTGAAATGGAGTGCCAGTAATGGCCCCATTTTACCCCCTCCTGTTGAACGTCAGCCACTGCGCCGCCCAGGAACTGATGCTCCTGAGCATGGCGCAGTGACTGATGCCTGTGGACGTCGAGCAATGGGTAGCTCGCCGTCCGATCAGAACAGGCCCGGGTTGACGGCGCGCTGTGCTCTACGCGCGCCAAACCAGCAGTAGTCAGCATGGGTCGGGGCCCGTTAGGGCCAGAGCCTGCCAGGGTTGCGGAATATGTTCGAAAGAGTTACCGCGGCCCTGGAAAGAAAGGCACTAGGAGGACAAAGGGTGGGTTTTAGTCAGTAAAAGTCTGACACTCCCTGCCGCTCCACCCAGAGCGGGAGGGGTCATTTGATGATTTCCCATCCTCAAAAAAAAAAAAGGGGTCATTTTACTTATCATTATGAACAACTTTTACCATGGGGCCAGACCGAACACAGAGACAATACTAACCAACAAACAACTGTACAAAAACTTGCCATTCCACTATCATGACCGATAATACGGGAGCCCCAATATGAAGATATAAGGCCGGCCTCTGTCCCCATTAGATAAGGAATGCCATAGATAATCCGAATTTATGGTACCTCACCCACCTTCGTAGGCATTTTACCTAATGGGCCACGCTTGTGACACACCAAAAACCAACCAAGTGCGAGTCGGACTCGCGCACGAAGGGTTCCGTACCATTATCTACGGCAAAAAAAAAACACGTTTGTTGTATGGGAACCCCACTTAAATATTTATTTTATTCAGTTTTTAGTATTTATTGTTATAGCGGCAACTGAAATACATCATCTGTGAAAATTTCAACTGTTTCGCTGTCACGGTTCATGAGATACAATCTGGTGACAGACAGACGGACAGCGGACGAGTCTTAGTAATAGGGTCCCGTTTTTACCCTTGGGGTACGGAACCCCAAAAATAGAAGGAATATTTCGTGGCTAAGTTATAACAGCCGCACGGGTCGATCTTCAAGGTAAAGCAACGCTTACCGAGGTCGGTCTGTGGATGGGAGGGTCTCCTCTGTGCCTCGGAAAGCACTTTTTTGGATGGACAATGATCGAATGATTTCTACCGCTCTGGGCGTCAGTTCCAGCAGTCATTTGCAGATTTTTGACAGTCGACACAGATTTAATTATTCCTACCTAATTAAATTAGTTTATCTTACTGACGAACTAAACACTCGTAGAATCATATTTGTTTTATCCAAGAATCTAGAAAAGAATTTAGAAAAGGAATGCATGAAGGAGCCTCCTCGTGTAGCGTAATTTGTTCCATCAGGCACGCAACTGAACCTCTCGCTCGGCGCATCCTGGACAGTCCCACCTAACACCTTATAAGACTGACCAATCCTTCCCTTGCGGTGGTAGGGCTAACACCCGCCTGGTTCGCGACCACCCTCCCACCGGAGTTCGGCGTCAAGCAGACTGCTGTGTTTCGTCGACGCGTGGGAGTACTAGTGCCTTCTGGCATCTTCTGGGCACGATCGTTTCATCATAGACCTCATCTCGCTTTCCATCAGGCGTGATCAAGTTCAAGCGCAAGCCTATTTCTCAATAAAAAAAAGAAGCGTCCCTGGACCAAATGTAACAGGTAAATAAATTGAGTACTGAACAGTGTTACAGGCCGTATTGTAACATTCGCAGCGAGCATGTATGTTACGCCGCCGCCGTGATTATCCGTAAAAAAAAAACACATACGCATGTAACATGCGCATGTTCGTACTCGTTTCCACGTACTGACTGCACGAATGCTCGCTTTGTAACATGTTACATTACTACGCCCCGTTACACAAGTCTGTACCCACCTTTAGAGTACTTTCAAATGACGATAGTATTAATATTCATAAACTCTTAGCTTTTAATCCTTAGTTTACGAGCATCGGGAATAATCACAAAGTTGAATATTAATAGGTAAGGATATTTGAAATACCTTTAGCAAACGAGTAAACAGAGCGTCAAATTCATGAATTTCATCAAAACTTCAAAAGAGACCGACCTTTTTTTTATGGATGGGAAATCATCAAACGACTGCTGCCGCTCTGGGTGGAGCGGGAGGGAGTGTCAGACTCTTACTGACTAAAACCTATCCGTGCTCCTCCTAGTGCCCTTTGCTTTCCAGGGCCGCGGTAACTCTTTCGAACAAATTCTACAACCAGAGACTTTGAACTCTGAGTTTGTTTCGGTGTTTCTTCTCAGAGAAGTCAGCTAGGAAGCAACGGCCTCGTCTAGTTTTAACTGACTTCCAAAAAGGAAGTTTTCAATTCGGTTGGTTTATTTGTTTTTTGTTATGTATGTATGTACATGTACATCAATTACTCCAAGGTTTATGATCCTATTTCTGTGATTCTTTTTTAGATCGAAGCGGTATATAATTTTCAACACATTTGCTCAAAAAATGCATTTACGAAGCCTGTATGCATCGTTCGAAAGTTAAAAATTATACACCACACAATGGAGCGTGCGGCAAAGTAGGTACTCTCACTTAAGTACATATTTTACCGCTAACTCTGTTGTATAGCGCCGTGCGTATTCTTTACGGTTTTTTTTTAATTTCCATAAAAATTAATAAGAATTCCACCAAGGAGTTTCACATCACGAGAATAATATAAGCTGAATGATCGAACCGATTCGAACCTCCTTGGAAGTGCTTTTGCTGTATACGTTTGTCTCGTTTTAATATTAAAGAGAAAATGAGAGAAGATAAATAAAAATAAATGAAAGACTTGGTTCTAATTTTCACCACGCGCATGTGGCGCCCTTTGCAAATTCGCGCCATTTTCATATTAGAGTCAAAGATTGTTGCGACTTTCCTACTGATTTCTAAAGACAATTTTTTTTATTTCATTACTTATTGTACTGTTTTCTCGCAAATGTGTCGAAAAACGTTGTATGACACACGTGCGGATTTGGTTTTTACAAACTCGTAACTATGGTAAGCCCTCGACTTCGTCTCGTGCTTACACTCGTCTACTCGTTTGTAAAAACCAACTTACCGCACTAATATCATAAATAACTATTGCCGTTTGGTCCGGTAAAAAAAAAAATCAGTATGGCTCAGTAGTTTTTATTTCATTAGCATTTTTGTTTACTTGGATGATGTAATTCTTTACTTGGACAATGCTGTCGTCCCCTTAACGGCATATAGCGAACCACTCATTATGGTAATATATAATGTCAATTTAGTTGTGGAGTATCACCACTGAAAAGTGACTCGCCAGAGAATCGGCAGCATTCTCTGTAGGTACATTGCTACAGCTACATTCCAATCGCCAACCCGTCTGCTAAGCGTGGCGACTTGGGGGAGGCCCACGTCCAGCAGTGGACGTCTATCGGCTGATATGATGACCACCAAAAAGTGAAAAAAAAATTACCAAAAAAAACAACTGACTTCCAAATAAAAACACTACAACGTATAAAATATCTTTAATTTCGGAAGTGAAGGAAAAACCAAAAACACCGACTTCCTTAAAAGTTTTTATTTTTAATTGACAATGAAGTCGGTAAAAAAAGATTGATGTGTAAAAGTGTTACTTGTTAACAACAAAATAAATATAATTTATCATCGGTATGTAAAGACTTTAAGAATCAGAAATAAAAGCATAAACTCAACATTTAGAACCGTGATAGACAAATTATTCAAAAACCCGTCCTTAAATCAGAAATATGGAAAAAAAACATAATATACATTAACTGCTTTTAATATTTACACAATTAGGTACAGATTTTGTCAAACTAATTTAAAACCAACACACATGTACGCATGTAAGGGCATGTATGTACTCCAAATCGAGTAGAACTCATGACCATTACTTCGGCAGATAATTCTAAGATTTCTACGAAAAGTATTACTTTCATAGGATTAGAGCTTTCTTCACATTTGTGCGGAAAATATCTAGTTTTGATTTCATGCTAGATTTGCGCCTATACGGGTTGAATTTCGTTCTAAAAAGCTTTAATTTAGTGTTTAATTTTTAAGAATATTCGACTCTATGCCAATTCACGTAGAGATGAATTCATTGTGTAGTGTTTTCTGAAACAAAAATTGGTATTTTTGTTTCAGGAAACACTTGAGTAATTTAGTTTCAACTTTATCACACACAAAATAGAGTTCCTTTTTCATTGAATGAATATTTGATTTAAGACGTTTTAAAAACTGGCACCTATCTGCTAGTTTTCAACAACAGAAATAAGACCCTACCTCATACGAAATAGGGTTTAAAATTGTGTGTTTAAAATATGGAGGGAGTTCGAAATATGAAATGGCAAGACGCAAGCGCGCGAAAAGCGTAGTGTTGCTGTCTTCAAAAATATGTTTTCCCTACTTTCTTTAACTCTGTAAATATATTATAATATGTAATGTTATAAGTAAATAAATATCACATCACGCCTGATTTAAAAAGGGCTGAATAGTAAGTACACCGCACCACAGGAATTTAAGACTCAGAAACTATCGTCACCATTTTGACTGACCGACTCTTTAACTGCTGAAAAGTTTATGGAAATGCTATAATTGAAAAAAAATGATTTTAAATGTTTGAATTTCAATCTCACATAATAGACCCCCTATTATGTGAGATTGAAATTCAAACATTTAAAATCATTTTTAGTAAAAAGTTACTTGCTATCAATATAATATATTAAACTCTTCCGTTACAGTCACTCATGACTATTGAGTAACTGACAGACGACGCACAGCCGAGTATTAGTTGTAAATTTGAATTTAAATTCACAATTACCTCGTGTGTTATATATGATCCTATTTAGATTGTCAGCTAGATTATCGTATGGTTTCATCAAATCAATAAAACAATGTCAACAAATAATTTCAGGTTTGGGAGGCGGCGCCGGCGCGGCGTCACTTCTACTCAAATAGTTGTCATCATCATCTGCCTAGCCTTTTCCTAACCAAATTGGAATCGGCTACCAGTCAAACCGGATTCAGCTGAATACCAGTATTTTACGTGGAGCGGCTGCCTACCAGACCTCCACAACCCATTAACTGGGTAACACGGTACTTCTTGGCAAGACTGGTGTCAGATTTTTCTGGCTTCTGACAATCCGTAACGACTGCCAAAGATCTACAAATGACAGCCGGGACCAATGGCTTAACGTGCTTTCCGAGGCACGAAGGAGTCTCGATATGTTAATATGGTCACCCATCCACAGACCAACCTCGGCAAGCGTTGCTTAACCTTGAAGATTGGTCCGTGCGGCTGTTATAATTTAGCCACGAGCTACTTAAATAGTTAATTCGTAGACGTGATGTCTCGTGAAATCTCAACGCACTGTATCGTCTTCATGTTTTGTTTAGGTGGAAATAGAACAAAAATATCAAAATTTTTGGACTGACTGTCTAACTAGACTTATCTATTATCTTTCATTAATACACCAGCCGGTCGATTCTGTCGACATCTCACGGTGTACACCTAGGCGGAGTGAACGACAATAGAGCTGTCATTCCATCTTATTTGTATGGTTTGACAACTCACCACTCGTGCACCCCGGCCAAGTGTTCACTTCGACATGTTTACAGAATTACAATGCTGAACACGGTAATGCTTACAATATACAGGGTTAGTTGTAAAACACCAACAACCTTTCAGTGGGTGAAAGTATACTCATGATTATAATCAACTTTTGTTATGAGACCAACCCAGAAAAATCGAAAAAAAAATCTACTGTTCAATACATTTTCATCGGGTGACTATTACATTTTGTATGAAACAGCCGATTTATTTTTTGATATTTCAGAGTTGGTCCCATAGTAAAAGTTGTTTATAATCATGAGTACTTTCACCCACTGAAAGGTTGGTGGTGTTTTACAAATAACCCTGTATAATGTATGATACTTAGTTCTTTCCCGGACTCCTTATAGAGCTCCGTAACTACCCTGAATCCCCACACACCACCCAATCCCCCAACACTGGCAGCACTACACTGAGCAGCTCTCTAAAACACCTCAGTACTCTCGCGCGCGCCTCGCGAAGCGAACGTGTCGAACGACTCCGCTAGACACGTACGGAAACCACCTGTTCCTTTTACACCCGATATTTATTTGTTTTCCTATAATTTTTTTCTGTTTTTTACTAAAGTTTTAACTGTGTTTCAGGTAAGATTAGTAATAGAATGGAGTACGGTATTAATAGTTAAAGTATTGATCATAGTTTTTTTGTATTGTTAGTTCTAGATTATTAATAGTTAAGTGTTTTTGTTAGGTATATTGATTGGGCTGTAAATGGTTTACGAACGTATCGGGTGTTGTATGCTAAGGTCAACTTTGCTGGTGTATGAATTAATCTATAACCGCAATTTTTCACTATTGGTTGAGTTTACTAGGTACGGATCAAAACAGCTTTAGTGACAAAAATATTTCACAAATTTTGAAGTCATATTTCATGGGATTTATAACACATCTAGCAAAATATAAACTACTATACCATTATAGCATGTTCATACTTATTTTAATAAACTAACCTGACTCACGTTGTCGTGTCCGAAGCTTATTTATTTCCGAATATTACAATTTCGCGGGAAAACTTTCGGGCTTTTTAAAGGGCTACGATGGACTACGAAAATAGTAACCAATTACATCTTTTATATTTCAGTTAAAAAACTTTTTACAGAAAAATCCAACCGACTTCCAAAAAAAGAAAAAAAATACTTAAAAAACTAAAAACACGACAAGATAACTTTTATTTCGGAAGTCGGTGTTTCGTCGGTCGGTTTTGTTTCTTTATATTTTTCGTAACCATTGAAGTATCGGTGTATTATCGAAGTACATGTCCATAATTCTATTTCCATTCTCCTAAGTTAGACCTCATCTATCGCTTTCCATCAGGCGTGATCGAGGTCAATAGCACGCTCATTCTTTAATAAAAAAATAAATTTAAAAAAAGTTATCAATCAGAGTACCAATTTTTGAGCAACATTCGCATGTTAGTCGCAATCTGCCAAAAATGCTTGAATTTCCAAACATTTTTTGACAGATTGCAATAATTGACATATGAATGCGAACTTTGCTTAAAAATTAGTATAATTGATCCTTAGATATTCACCAAATTCAAACGGGACCACCTCGGGGAAATACTATCACAAACAAAAAAGTCTCACCAGAATTGATTGAAAAATAAGCTCGCTCCATCGTAGACTTTGTCTCAGTCATATCTGACATTGACTAGAGTCAAGAGCAAACCCATCACCAATAAAAAAAAAATAATAAAAAAAATGAACTGGCGAAGCTATTGCTGAAAACAAGTAAACAAAACTGTCATATTGAGAACCTTCTCCTTTTTTGAAGTCGGTGAAACACAAGCAGGATTTATGTCGGAAGAATTTATGTTTAATAAACATAGTAGATAAAGCCATAACAGTTATATTTTGACAAAGGTATTCTACAAATTTTTAAGCAACTTACACATTCGCATCTCTCTCTCATCAAAATGTAAGGAAATTAGAAGTGATCTTGAAAGATTGCACTGAGACGCGAAGAACTCTTGAAACACATTCAGAGGGCCTAACACGAATGTTATTGACGTATAGTAAGGTAACGTAAAATTTTACTACAACAATACCCAAGTAGCAAAATAATGTCATATAAATAGTACAGTAACGTTTTGTATATAACTTTCAGCCATATGAAAATGGTTTTATAATAGTTTTTTTTACGTAAATATAACGCGGGTTTGGGCGCAGATTATATAACATTTAAATCGTGTTAGGGTCGTTTTGCAGTCGCTCCAGCGACAGTAAAGTTGAGTAAAAATCACGTAAATGTTGAAAGTTTAACTAGAAAGGTTTGTAATAGTTTCAGTAATACTCTTACAAAACTAAATCATCGTATAGATGTTTTGTTATGCCGGTGGTTGGTCAGTGGTGCAAGCTAGATCACTTGTGTGACAACAATTTATTGTGTTGTGGTAAAATTTATAAAAAGGTTAAGTCAAATGTTTTAATAATCATTATTATTTATTAATTTAATGTTAAGAAAGTTGACTGTGGTGGAAGATAAAGAGCGGTGACTTATACTTGGGAATTTAAAATTTTCGATGATATGTTTGGTTATTTCTTTAATATTTTAATGGGCCTTCATAATGTTAGTGTTTCAATATTGTTTATAAAAATAAAATACATTAATTGGTATTCATCGTTTCCGCCATATTGCCAATAGGCATTGGGCGACTGCATTTAGACCTGTTTATGACTATTGATCATATACATGTTTTTGTACGACTTATGGCGTCCTCCATGATGGTTGCAATTAGAGTTATATTGGAAAATAGAAAAACCTTTGTATGCATTCATGAGAATACTTCTGTATTTCTTACAGGGACATCATGGTGATATATTATGACATCAATGATAAGTTTTTGACCAAAAAAGACTTCAAGTTGCTAAAGCAAATCAAATGGCCATGGAATAACACACATTTTCAGTTATCACAGAAGTGCTATGTAATAAAATAAATAATGGATGTAAAAAAAAATTTAATACTTAAAAGATATTTTTTATTGTATCATGACTCATGAGGAACATTACAACTGATTGCCCATTTTTTAAAATCTTGCCAGAATTGACCATCTTTATCAAGTTCTTCATAACTTTCGTCACTCATTTCCATGGAGTTGTCTTCTTTAAAGAAATCGGAATTATTTAATTCGTCTACAAAAAAAAAGATTTGGGTAATATAAACTTACGAATGAATCTATATATAAAGGAGCTTTTTATACAAAAACTTACTTTCGCTATCTAGTGTGCCTTCTGGTAAAAGAACATGAGCGGAACAAAAATTTGTAGAACACCTGTCCTGACTGGATCCAGCATTTACCGCATTAAACGTTGAAACATGTACGGAACCACTTTCATTTTTACCGATTTTTGCTTGGCTGGGCACAGTTTCTTCCAGATGAAATGTAGGTATCGTTGCTGTATTCAACAATAATAATTGATAACTTTTATTTACTTTTCTTTTAATTCTTTTCCACTTTTTGAAATCCTTATCTAAAATTAAGATACAATGAAAACCGCGAGGGAACGAATGCGAAGGCGAACGAGTTATATAAAAGATTCTAATTACTGCTTAAATAATCAATTGACTTATATTAGTCATATAAGAATAACGCTTCAACCTTAAAGTTACTTAAAGGTGGAATTATAAGCCCCAGTATGACGATTTTATAATAGTTAACTATAAAATCATTACATAACTGTTTGTTTTTTAAGTGTTGAATTAAAGGTTCTTAATTTACAAAACATGGCGACTCATCACTATTTTATGACTGAAACATTTACTCGACTTAACGTTGTATGACCGTCATATAAAATGATTGAGATGACGTTTAACAGACACATTAATACGATTTAGATTATTTATAACTAATACGTCGAACTGAATACTACTTTACAACTGTTTAGTTGCTGCAAAACTGTTAAAAAGCCCTTACATGTCTGTTAGTTGTATAGTTCTAATATTATACAACGTTTTTGCTACTTGGGTAGGTACTCGTTTCGCATATAATATTTATCTGAATTGGATCATCATCATCTGCCTAGCCTTTTTCCCATCTATATCGGAATCGGCTCCCAGTCAAACCGGATTCAGCCGAATACCAGTATTTTAGGTGCAGCGGCTGCCTACCATACCTCCACAACCCATTAACTGGGTAACACGGTACTTCTTGGCAAGACTGGTGTCAGATTTTCTGGCTTCTGACAATCCGTAACGACTACCAAAGATCTACAAATGACAGCCGGGACCCACGGCTTAACGTGCTTTCCGAGGCACGGAAGAGTCTCGGTATAATAAGATGGTCACCCATCCACAGATCGACCCCGGCAAGCGTTACTTAACCTTGAAGATCGAGCCGTGCGGCTGTTATTAGTTAACCACGGGCTTTTTATTTGAATTGAATACTATAACCATTATTGTATGATACAAGTTGTACAAAATTAAACCAAAATACTATGGGGTTGTAGTTTCAAGGGTTCCGTAGCCAAATGGTAAAAAACGGAACCCTGATGGATTATTATAACCGCATTAAGATTTTCACAAAAAATAGAAAAAAAAACAATAAATTTTGGGGGTTCCCCATACTTAGAACTGAAACTCAAAAAATGTTTTTCATCAAACCCATACGTGTGGGGTATCTATGGATAGGTCTTCAAAAATGATATTGAGGTTGCTATTAAATTACCATGTAAACTTCTACCGAAAATTGGTTTGAACGGGATCTAGTAAGTAGTTCTTTTTAATACGTCATATACCGTAAACCGTAATTTACCTTTCATTCAATCAACTCAAGTATAATTTTCACAGATGAAGTATTTCTGTTGCCGTAATAAAAAAAATATTTAAGTGGGGCTCCCATATGACAAACGTGATTTTTTTTGCCGTTTTTTTTTTATAGATAATGGTACGGAACCCTTCGTGCGCGAGTCCGACTCGCACTTGGCCGGTATTTTTAGATATATACGTCAAAAATTCGTGCTAGACCCTCGTAGCCCTGTCAGGGTTGCGGATTTTGTTTGAAAGAGTCACCGCGGCCCTGGAACGCAAAGGGCACTAGGAGGAGCACGGATGGGTTGTAGTCAGTTAGAGTCTGACACTCCCTCCCGCTCCACCCAGAGCGGAAGGAGTCATTTGATGATTTCCCATCCATAAACAAAGCCCTCTGTAGTTACATTTAACTTCGCCATACCGTTTGCGTTCCTAGAAAACTGAAATATGAAACAAAAGACTGTACTCGGCCAAACACTGAAACAATTACACAAAAGATCGTTTTAAATAACTAACAGCTTAACTGAGAGTACAGCTTTTATATTCCCTTTGAAGCTTTCCCCTCGCATTTGAACAAGCTATACATTTGAGCTGTCATTGTGTCAATGTATTTTAGCTGTCAGGTTTACGTCAGATAGACCTAAGATATATATTTGTGAGCTATTATTAAAATACTATTAAATAAAAGTATTAATCATTTTTTTTTAAACCACTTAACATATAGCTTTTCATACGGCTTCACTCACTATCGTATATCCAAAAATCCATCCAAAGGTTGTCTTGAAAAGATCACTTTTAGTGATAAGGCCGCCCATTGTGTCACCCTGTATAATGTTTTCTTCATCTATCATTTCTGTGACGTATATGGTGTAAAATTGCCGTGCAGGTTGTGCAAAAAGTGATATTGGGTTTTTCAAATAGTATATAATATTTATAAGTACCAATGTAGGCCAATGTCAAATGAAATACTTCGAATCGATCCGTACAACTATTACTTCTCCGCTGCGAGCTCCCCACATAAAGATTTATTAGGAACTAACTTTTTCCCGTGGCTTCGCCCGTGTGTATGTGGGTTATCGCGTAAAAAAGTAGCCTATGTCCTTCTCCATATATCTGCCAAATTTCATGACGCTTCGTTCAGCCGTTTTAGAGTTAAAGCGTAACAGACAGACAGAGTTACTTTCGAATTTATAATATTAGTAGGGACCAGTAGGGTTTTCCCGTAGAGCCTTCTTCATTAAAGTGGCTATCATTTACTAAAATAATTTCCCAAATCCGACTGGTAGTTCCAGATATTAGCGGGTTCAAACAAGCTCTTCAGCTTTATTATGTTAGTATTTGTAATCTCCTATTTACCCGACTAATTCTGAAGGAGAGTAATGTATTTCCTTCTTGCAACCGCATTATAACATCATTCGCGTATAAAGTCGGTATAGTGTCACATTTCTCGCTGTAATAAATCCGAGGATTTTATGTTAACCACAAATCTCGGGTTGATGCTGTGAAAAGTACATAAATATTTTATGTATTCTTGAATTTCGGGGTGCGATGTATTTAACATAGCAGTTGGTGATACATTGTAGGAGGCGCCGTAGTTTGAAGAGGAGTTTCGATCTAAGGGACAATTTAATTGTGACAATTTAATCTGATAAAATGATAACTCCCTTCCGCTCCACACAGAGCGGAAGAAGTCATTTGATGATTTCCCATCCCTAAAAAAAGAGCCCACAATATGCACAAAGCACAAGCTTACAAAATTTGCACTCATTCTTTATGAGATAAATCATTATCGTAATCATTTATTTGCTAATATGGGTAATTCTAATTACATAAAGTTGTTAAAAATAATAGCACAGTCCAACTATATTACACCTTGAGGTCGGCAAATCACAGGCTTTGTTTATTACACATTTACTTGCACACGCCCACTCATTACACGCGACGCATACATTCATACATTCACACACCAGTCACTACACTTCACAATTACACTCACCCGAGCATCACATGCGCACGAACACAAATCCCTCATCATTTATAAGTAGGCATTTTTGTGATCATTGTTAAATTGGTATTACAAGTGCCTAACTTAATTTTAGTTTTAAATTATTTCTTAGTTTTATTTTACTGTCTTGTTTAGAATTTGTTAATACTTACCTCTCAATGAACAGTTAACTACTAATAGAATGTCCTTCGAAACTGTTAGTCTGAACTTGTATGGAAGGCGCTGGTACCTGTGATACAATGATTTTCATTAGTACAGGTACCAACGATACTCTCTTTATGTCGTCACCACTTTTACTATCAACACTGTTTTCTTTTCATTCTTGTAAAATGAGTATTTTCTGAATAAACTATTATTATTATTATTATTAACAATGAAACCTAATAAATAAATCTAATAATAATGCCATAGAAGAATTAAATTTTAAATGTCATAATTATATTAAATAATAAATGTCACTAGATATAATTAAAATTAAATGTCATGTATGTAATGAGAATGTTAAGATATATTATTTGTAAATAAATCTCAAAGTAATGCATAATAAAATAATGTATAATCTTTATTATCTTAAAATTTATTTACAAACTTAACTATTTATATCTCCTAAACCTAACTTTCGGGACATCAGCAAACAACTTGTCGACTGTACACGTGACCAGAGGCCTGGGCTTTTCTTTGGCCAAAGAATCAGCATTGCCATTCAACGCGGCAATGCTGCCAGTGTTCTGGGCACTTTTGTCATTGACAGCGATGTGGATGAATTTTTTGATGCCCAATGATTTATTTTGTTTTTATACACGTTTGTACATAATTTGGTAATTTTTAGTCTAGTTTGTATATGTATAATTAAATTAGTGCACTATTCACATCAACAAAATGTCCTTAGTATAGTAGATTTTTGCCTTGTTCTCTAACAAATCCTTTTATCTTTCGACACATTCCTGTAACGAGCACCGATCACACTCGGCCATCCATTCTCACAGAACTCAATGCAGAAGGCACGAACTAAAAAAGTCTCAAAGTCGGCGCCATATTGGATCGGTCGGAATCACGTCTGCATTGAAACTCGCTGATATATAGCCTTTGATAGATCGTGAAAGAATATCTGTGAAGTGTGCTTCAAAGAGTCTAAATAGTAGTTACTTATTGGGACCAGATTAATAGAGATTTTATGTTACCTAATACCGGTCAAGTTTGATATATTATATACGCACGAACTGGTCGAGTTGAATGGTGCGTCATGTTCGTGATACACGTGTCATGTTCGTGATACACGCGTCATGTACGTTATACACGCATCTTGATCGTGATACACGCGTCATGTTCGTGATACAGGCGTCATGTTCTTATTCTTTATTGTACACCAAAGTAATCAAAATACAGTGAAGAAAAGTTCATGTACAAAGGCGAGCTTAACTCAAAATTGAGTTTTCTCCCAGCAAACCTTTGAGTGATAGAGAGAGATCACAATAGAGGGTAGGATCCAGTGCACATTAAAATAATACATATTTTATTTTATATTCAAGTTTGATATATTATATACGCACGAACTGGTCGAGTTGAATGGTGCGTCATGTTCGTGATACACGTGTCATGTTCGTGATACACGCGTCATGTACGTTATACACGCATCTTGATCGTGATACACGCGTCATGTTCGTGATACAGGCGTCATGTTCGTGATACACTCGTCATAATTGTATACAGGTAATAGTGAACAGGCGCCGTCAGTTTAAACTGGTCATCTCATAGCTACGTCTGGCTTAATTTAATTCTATACTTTAAACAAACAAAGTTTCAAACAGTACGACGCAGTTGATGGAATCAAATTTGAGATTGAACTATATTTGCATCAGACCGCTTGAAAAGTGATTTCTTTCAAACAAGAAAAAACATTTTTTTTTACGTTGTTTTCTTTATTGGGATACATACCAGATTTAGAACATTACCCTAAGATATGGCCACGCATTATTGAAAGTTTCGTATGGTGTCGGACGTAAAAGAATAGCACCATCCCATCACTTCCCGTGGGTGTCGTAAGAGGCGACTAAGGGACTCACCAGAGAATAGGCAGCAGCATTCTCTGCAGACATATTGCTACAGCTAAACTGCGAGCGCCAATCCGCCTGACAAGCGTGGCGATTATGGCAAACCCTCCCATTTGGGGAGGCCTATGTCCAGCAGTGGACGTCTTTCGGCTGATATGATGATGATGATGATGATTTTTGAAAGAGCCTGATAAACTATGAAATTTAATAGACTATACCTAATTACGTCTGTACAAAAAAGCATAAATTTAATTAAACAAACTAAATGCCACACAAAATGCTGCTACAATTCCTACAGTTGCTACACTTTCCACAGAAATGTCTGAAAATTGTTTAATTTTATTCCTAACTATGTAGTTTTGAAACAACTACCCAGAGTTTACCCAAACTTGTGGTTGGCTACCAAATGCAGCTTCAATTTCATATATTCGTCGGGAGCTCAGGATTTATTCCCTGGGTCTGCGGACGGCGAACGTTGGGTGGCTCGCCTTTCGATCAAAGCCAGCCACGGGTCGACGGCGCATTGTGTTCCACGCGCGCCTCAAAGAGATGTCAGCAAAGTAGACGGGGCCGTTAGGGCCAGAGCCTAACAGGGGTGCGGATTTTGTTCGAAAGAGTTACCGCGGCCCTGGAACGCAAAGGGCACTACGAGGAGCACGGATGGGTTTTAGTCAGTGAGAGTCTGACACTCCCTTCTGTTCCGCCCAGAGCCGGCGGAGTCATTGAATGATTTCCCATCTATAAAAAAACCTAATTATTCCCTATACTGAAAGAAGAAGAAAGAAAGAAAAAGAGTTTATTTACGCCAAGCATGACGCACACCATAAAAATAAATGAGTATATATATAAAAGTAAAAAGGGATTTTGAGGAAGATATGCGTCACATCGGCGCAAAACGGCCATCGCTCAGCATAATGCTGGAACTCGTGTGCGAGACAGAGCCACAGCGCTGGTTTTCAGCGACAGCCGGCTCAGACTGAGAGACGTCGGCCGGAGCAGCCTAAGGTAGTTGAATAAAAAACTGACCCGTGTTATGGGTCGTTACATGTTACAAAGCGAGCATTCGTGCAGTCAGTACTTGGAAACGAGCACGAACAAGCGCATGTTTCTCGGATTAGGACACGGTGTAACGTAACATGCTCGCTGCGAATGGTACATTACGGCCCTTTACGAGTAGGTACGACCTCTAGAGTGGGACAACCGGTGTGGATGTGAACAGTGAATGGTATCATGAAATGACATAAAACATGGTTTGAAACAATGCGTTTATAAAAACAATCAAGGACAAAACGTTTATTTCAATTAGACCATCAAAAAGCGCTTTAGAATGTCAACATTTATGGTATTTTTTTTTAAATAATATAGTGACTTTAGTGTCCATTATAATCTCATGCAGGAGAACTGACAACAAACTTCATAGTTACGCTTTTTCAATTTTTTATTCCAATATTTAGTATATGTACTGTTTAGTATGTCGTACATTTGGTGAATAGGAAATAAACAGGTACACGGACAACGGACAGATATAGAGACATACAGACATTGTTACTTTCGATTTATGTATAAAATATTTTCGTAACAATAGCTTACGACACTTTCAGTTTACACCAAAGCCAGCCAACTACAGCCAACATACTATTCATCTAATCAACTTAAAAGAAGCGGACAGTGAATAGCGAGTTAGTGTGGTCGCATTGTCAATCTTACTGTTCAGTAATAAGTAGTAGTGCATCAATAGCGCACATTTACGTCGCAGTTCTAGCGTGTTGATGCCCACCATTCCCGCGACAAACAGAGACGGATACAAATAGGGATAGTGCCCGTATTATTTTCTATACAGGTAATATTAGTAAGTAACTGATAATATTCCTTCATAAAACTTACTTGTAATGGGCTTAATGATTTATCTCCGGATCATTTTATTTTTATGGATGGGAAATCATCAAATGACTTCTTCCACTCTGGGTGGAACGGAAGGGAGTGTCAGACTCTTACTGATTAAACCCATCTGAGTTCCTCCTCGTGCCCTTTGCGTTCCACCCTTGCCGTGGTGACTCTATCGAACAAATTCCGCAACTTCTCCGGATCATAGGCTCTAGACAATCTGCTATTCTATCAGCGAATGAGTCTGTCGGAATTCCAAAATGTAAGAGATTTATCACGTGACATTTCGACAGCGTTAGTTTATAAAAAAAATAAAATAAATCGCCGTCGCCACGCGCAATATTTACTTTAAGGAACTTAGAAAACGTAACTGGCCAAATTTTGGTGTCAACATCATATTAGCCGAAAGACGTCCACTGCTGGACATAAGCCTCCCCGCGCATGTCGCCACAACAACCGGTCCTGTGACTCTCGCATCCATCGGCTACCCGCGACCCTTACCAGCAATTGTTCCACCCTGGCATTCCGTACACGGTTGCCACTGCAGAACTTTTCGGCCTCATCGACCATCTGTTCTGCGAGCAATGTGCCCTGCCCACTGCCACTTCAGTTTGGCGATCCTTCGGGCTATGTCGGTAACCTTGTTTCTCTTGCGGATTTCGCGTTTGAAACTCCGAGCCTTGCCCTCTCCATTGCCCTTTGGGTGACTTTAAGCCTACTGATGAGGGCCATTGTGAGCGACCACGTTTCGAGTCCATAAGTCATCACTGGCAACACGCACTGGCGAACTATACTCTATACTATAATTCCTCTGCTGACCCCTTTAAGAGATACATATACTGACGTGATATTACGTTCTGTAGCAAAATGTTTATCTCCAAAGTGCCATTTACCCAAAAACCTATTTCTGGTTTTGTTATAAATGCTCAAAGGAATATTTAAGTAGTGCTGCGCTTGTAAAGTAGACTAAATTGGCGCCGACAGTGTGGTGACAGTAGTTTGCTAGTGTTGTGCCGCTGTTTTATCGATAGAATTATCAGATTACGATTTAAATTGTTTAGATATTTGTACGTGAAGCACATATTGGAGTGCATTATTGTAAACTTCACACCAAGCCTGTTTTGACGAGTATACTAATTAGGTAGGTATGAATTATTCATTAGGTAATTTTTGGTAATTGACTAATTAATAAATAAGATTTATTTCTCATTTGGGTACATGTTATATTTAACTAACTCAACTATTTATATCTACTATATACAAACTAGACTAAAAATTGCCAAATTATGTACAAACGTGTATAAAAACAAAATAAATCATTTGGCATCAAAACATTCATCCACATCGCTGTCAATGACAAAAGTGCCCAGAACACTGGCAGCATTGCCGCGTTGAATGGCAATGCTGATTCTTTGGCCAAAGAAAAGCCCAGCCCTCTGGTCACGTGAACAGTCCAATTAATTATTTTAAAACTAATGTAACCATGATTTTGTTAACATTGATTTAATAGAGTGTCCATGGAGTTTCTTGCATGTTCTTCTCTATAGGATCTACTCTTTAGAACGTGCAACTGCCGCGCAGGAGATAGGGTCTGTGAGAGTGTTTGCTGCAGAACAACATGCTGCTCCTGTCGCTAGCGCGGCAGAACTAGCTTTATCTATTTGACTGACAGACCTTGACAATTCAAAAGTGCCTGTAAATGTTTATTTGAAATAATTGCTCAGACTTTGACTTTAAAATATTACGGAACCCATCTGCTCTGATTCAAAAGTGCCTGTTATAACTAGTCTATCTCAAATAAAATATTTGTATTTTGCCACTTCGAACTACGCTATCGAACTTAGCACTGCACACACAAACTGAGAGTTATTGTTTCAATTGCTTTCCTTTGAGAAATTAAACCCCGTGACCTCCCTTGAGGAAATTCCTTATGCGAATTAAACCAATAACGCGCAGTGCTTTCATTAGCGGTATACATCATTGATATTGCTTGCCGTTTCAAACTCAAACAATCGTTCGCACTTGGCCGGTAATTTTTAATACGAGATTTTAAAAAAACCGGCCAAGTGCGAATCGGACTCGCGCACGAAGGGTTCCGTACCATTATCTAAAAAAAAAACGGCAAAAAATAAAATCGCGTTTGTTGTATGAGACCCCACTTAAATATTTATTTTATTCTGTTTTTAGTATTTGTTGTTATAGCAGCAACAGAAATACATCATTTGTGAAAATTTCAACTGTCTAGCTATCACGGTTCATGAGATACAGCCTGGTGACAGACAGATGGACAGCGGAGTCTTAGTAATAGGGTCCCGTTTTACCCTTTGGGTACGGAGCCCTAAATTTATTACAGTAAAAAAGATTTATATATTACGGTTACTGCCACAAGACCAGCAGAGCCGTCACTCATTAATCATTGTCCTCGCCAACCAGACAGCTCAACAAAAAACTCGACCAACCACAGCGACTTCAAAAACTTCCAAGTAATTTTAATAAGGAAACCATCGACACGCTCC
Source organism: Melanchra persicariae (assembly GCA_947386135.1). Classification (NCBI taxonomy): domain Eukaryota; kingdom Metazoa; phylum Arthropoda; class Insecta; order Lepidoptera; family Noctuidae; genus Melanchra; species Melanchra persicariae. The sequence continues at coordinate 12,110,844 of OX376672.1, read as the reverse complement.
CTCACTACGACCGCTGGCATTTTTCCTGTAGCTATAAAGTTCCTCGGCACATTTGAGCGCAATAAAATTAAAATAATGATCGTTTGTGCTCTGCGCTGCCCGGGGTGGGAATCTGAGTGGGTTAAAAACTTCATTGCAAGTGTACCATGTCGGGTACCTACGATAAAATAACTATTTGTTGTGTGTAGGGATCTGTTTTTGCGGAATTTGTTAAAAAGAGTCACCGTGGACCTGGAACACGGATGGGTTTTAGTCAGTTGGAGTCTGACACTTCTTTCCGCTCCGCCCAGAGTGGAAGGAGTCATTTGATGATAGCCCAGCTTTAAAAAACGGTAATGGGGGATATCATTGTAAAAAATCTGACCGACATCCAAATAAAACACTACAAAGTAGAAAATAACTTTAATTTCGAAAGTCGGTGTCAAAAAGAAACAACCTCAAACGCCGACTTCCGATATTATAGTTATTTATGATATTAGTGCGGTAAGTTGGTTTTTACAAACGAGGAGACGAATGTAAGCACGAGACGAAGTCGAGGGCTTACCATAGTCACGAGTTTGTAAAAACCAAATCCGCACGTGTGTCATACAACGTTTTTCGACACATTTGCGAGAAAACATTACAATAAGTAATGAAACAAACTTTTTGTCTCTAGAAATCAGTCGGAAAGTCGCAACTATCTTTGACGTTTCTAATATGAAAATGGCGCGAATTTGCAAAGGGCGCCACATGCGCGTGGTGAAAATTAGAACCACATACTTTATTTTTTTAATTTATCTTCTCTCATTTTCTCTATAATATTAAAATGAGACAAACGTATACAGCAAAAGCGCTTCCAAGGAGGTTCGATCATTCAGCGTATTTATTCTCGTGATGTGAAACTCCTTGGTGGAATTCTTATTAATTTTTATGGAAATTAAAAATAAACCGTAAAGAATACGCACGGCGCTTTACAACGGAGTTTGCGGTAAAATATGTACTTAGGTGAGAGTACCTACTTTGCCGCACGCTCCATTGTGTGGTGCATAATTTTTAACTTTCGAACAATGCATACAGGCTTCGTAAATGCATTTTTTGAGCAAATGTGTTGAAAAAGTTATTTTATACTTTGTAGTTTTTTTATTTGCAACTCGGTCAGATTTTTTTGTATAAACGTTTTTTTATGTGCTATGAGATCATACATAAACCTTTGACTTCTTTGACAAATATTTAGGTTTTAACTTCTTAATAGTACAAAATGAAAGTCGCTGTCGGTGTCTCCACTTACATCTTCAACACCTCGATAAACGACTAAGGTTTCTGCATATTATTTGCAACTGTGCAAAACCGGGGCAAGTCGCTAGTTATAATATAAGTTTGACGTCGTTTTGTGGTAAGATTTGTCTGTTTAGCCATTTCCAAACCATATTGTGGTCGGCTTCCAGTCAAACCAGACGCATCTGAATATGAATTTCTCTATTGCATAAAGTAACTTAGTGTGGTTTAAAATCCCTCAGAAGCAGCCCGGTTCTGTGGCCGACATTGCAATGGTCTCGCAATCTATATTATTATAACTTAAGGTGGAAGCGCCAGGGTAGCCCGCGAAATTCAAAATTTCTTACGTTTTTTGCAATTTGCAGGTCAGTGTCAGGTTGTATCTTGGTCAAAATATGATTCGCGGCCGTAGTAAGAATGTATTTATAGAATTATAGTCATTAAAATCATCAATACAACTCTTTCAATTAAAATCAATTCTAACTGAAAGAGTTGTACAAATGTTTTATTTCATGAAACCATAACATTTGGCATTATCATTATTATATTTTAATAATAACAGTTCTGTAAATACGTACTTGCTACGGCCGCGAATCATATTTTGACCAACATACAACCTGATACTGACCTGCAAATTGCAAACAACGTAAGAAATTTTGAATTTCGTGGGCTACCCTGGCGCTTCCACCTTAAATTATTATCTTGGCACATTTGAAATGTAATTTAATATAGGTAACTACTAATGTAATTTAATATTAATGTTTGTATGCTACCTACTGTGGCAGGACACAGAGACTCATAAAAACCCATAAACATTTAAACGTATTTGATTTGATTTGTTCTTTCAAGGGACTCAAACATAACTTGTTAAATGATGGTGTACAATACAGGGTCCAATCAATTCAAGTGTGTGGTCATATTTCAGTGCGGCATTCTGTATCTGCTAGGTATACAGTTAAGAAAAAATATTAAAATTATAAAATTGACTTTAAAAAAAAGGCGACCTTTTGACATCAAGAAAAAACACTGTTGAAGTTTTTCAATCACTGATTTGATGCCAGCAAATTGTTGTATCAAATTATTTGAAGTGTTTTTTTAAGAGGGCGCCGAGCGCGCAGTGGCGCCCGCATCGTTTGTTTGGTTATTTCTTTTATTTTAGAATTAAAATGCGGAAAATAAGCACGTTAAGTTGTGCTCCACCGACGGCGCGTTTCACTCCAAACGCGCCGGAAAGAGTAGTCAGCAGCAGTGACGGAGCCCGCCAGGGCCAGAGCCTGCCAGGGTTGCGGAATATGTTCGAAAGAGTTACCGCGGCCCTGGAAGTAAAGGCACTAGGAGGACAATGGGTGGGCTTTAGTCAGTAGAAGTCTGACACTCCCTGCCGCTCCACCCAGAGCGGGAGGGGTCATTTGATGATTTCACATCCTCAAAAAAAAAAAAAAAGTTGTGCTCCACAAGATTATACGTTAATATTATTACAACCGGTAGTTTTAAAGTGTTTAGTTTTATTATAATAGTAATAATAACGGAAAATAGTGGCCACTATTTTCTGCATTTTCATTCTAAAATAAAAGAAATAACCAAACAAACGATGAGGGCGCCACTGTGCGCTAGACGTCCTCTTAACTTTACTGTCGTTTTTTGCGGTCGAGTCAATATTTTTGATATTATTTCTTGGCTGTTTATCAGATACCGGCCTTAAATATGACCACGCCCTTCTGGAGCACCCTGCAGGTACACCTTGCCTATCCCTTCAAGGAATATCTATAGGCGTGACGTTATATTAATACTGCGTTACGGTAATGGGGGATCCTGCCAGTGTTGCGACATTTGTTTCGAAAGAGTCACCGCGGCCCTGGAACGCAAGGAGGAGCACGGATGGGTTTTAGTCAGTAAGAGTCTGACACTCCCTCCCGCTCCAGATTTTCAGATTGCACAACCTTCATTGTACACGACAGTTATCGAAGCGATCGATCAAATAAAGACAAATTACTCTATCAATCAATTTGTGTGACAGTCAGTCTGTCTGTACATAATTACTGAGGCCTAGGATATCGGGTTATTGTTTGACAAAGAAAAAATATGGCGAGGGGGCTGAGAAATAATAAAATCAAGACTTAATATTCTCCAAACGATACTATGTCCACGTGGTGTTTTAGTAGAACTGTAACTTTTTTTAACTACTTTTGGTAATAGAGCGTCATAAAGTTCCAGCTCGTGGCTAAATTATAACAGCCAAACTAACACTTCAAGGTTAAGCAACGCTTACTGAGGTTGGTTTGTGGATGGGTGACCAATTGACCATCATAACATACCGAGACTCCTCCGTCCCTCGGAAAGCATGTTACACCGTTGGTCCCGGGTGTCATTTGTAGATCTTTGGTAGTTGTTACGTATCGTCAGAAGCCAAAAAACCTGACTCAAGTCTTTCACAAGAAGTACCATGTTACTCATTTAACGTTTTTGTGGAGGTCTGGTAGGCAGCCGCTCCACGTAATGGCATTCAGCTGAATCTGGTTTGATGGAAGCCGACCCCAATATAGTTGGGAAAAGGCTAGGCAGGCAGATGAAAGTTAAAGCTTCAAAAACATCTTGAAACATCTCTCAGTTATGATGCTAAAAATATAACTTACTTTTAGTAGCCCTGCTTGTTGTGGAGTTAATAACTTGCAAAGTAGCTTACGGGGTCGAAAGAGTTGCAAATTAATTATATTAATACGCAATCTATTACCAAACATATAAAAACACAACGGGATATGTACAAAGTCGCGGGAAAAAGCTAGTTCTGTATTTCTTTTTTTTTATTAAGGATTGGGCTTGCTTTTGACCTCGATCACGCCTGATGGAAAGCGATAGATGAGGTCTATGACGGAGCGAGCGTGCCCAGAAGATGCCTGTTCACTCATGCTTTGAAACCAAAATCTTTAGTCGCTATCTACGATCGCAAGCGATATTATATTTAGTTTATTTATACATCGAACATGGTGGACTTCCCTCGGCCGAGGGATATTAAATAAAAAACCACTTCGCTTCAAATGCATGCAGTCTATAACTTATTTTCATACGGCGCTAGGGTTGGCGCGGGGAAATTGGATTTTTAAAAAGAAATTACCCTTTTACCGTGAACGAGGACTTTCCGCGAGGACCGGGATTTTTCCGGGATAAATCTTTAATACTCAGTCATAGTTAGCTTTATATCAGTGATAGCATTTACGTATTCATATCAGTACTATCAACGATTCCCTTTAACTAACTTTCAATTAGGTACGAAAGTATTCCGTACGTCAAATAGAAAAAACGGAACCATTATAAAATAATAATAACAATAATAATAATAATAATAACGTAGCGTAACGTAACTTTATAGACCGTTGGCAAACATGTTATCGGTCTATAGTTTTTGGGTTCCGCGGTGCTACCAGATTTATGGAGCAGGTGGGTATCTCCTGTCAAAAGGAATTCGGGCAGCGAGCCAGACTCCAAGGCAGTTTGGAACCGAGATGCCAAACAAGCATGCGACCTTTGTAACCACTTAATCCAAAAGTTGTGCAGTCCGTCCGGCCCTGGAGACTTCCAGTTAGGCAGCGGACGGACTGCACGGGCTTCATCATGTCTGCCTCTCAAAATGGGTGTAGGAATGGGTCCCGCGGTACTAAGGAGCTACTCCTCATTGATACGGCCATTAGCCAACAGGTTCGGCGTTCCCGAAAGGATCTGTCGACATGTTGGATAGACTATAAGAAGGCCTATGACTCGGTGCCTCATACATGGCTCATGAGGGTGCTAGAATTGCATAAAATTGATGCAACGCTACGCACCTTCCTGACGTCGTGTATGGGGCAATGGAGGACAGTCCTTCGCTATCCAGGATGTCGAAATATCCAAAGGAATAGCGAACCGGTAAGGATCGAGCTGGGTATTTTTCAGGGCGATAGTTTGAGTCCGCTTTGGTTTTGCCTAGCCTTGAATCCTCTCAGCACATTGCTGGAGAATTCAGGACTAGGCTATCGGTTGAAGAGAGGTGGTCAGGTTATATCTCACCTCCTTTACATGGATGATCTGAAACTCTTTGCCCCCAATAATCTGCAACTGATGGAGCTACTGAAGGTAACTGAAACTTTCAGTAGTGCCATCAGGATGGAGTTTGGTGTGGACAAATGTGCGGTCATGCATGTAAAGCGTGGAGAGATTATGGAATCCGTGGGATGTCAACTCTCGGATTCCATAAACCTGAGATCCCTCTCTCCAACCGAAACTTACAAGTATTTGGGTATGTCGGAAGCGTTAGGCATCAGTGTTACTGACATGAAGCATTCGTTGAAGGAGCGCTTCTTTGGTCGCCTGAAGAAGGTCTTCAACAGCCTTCTATCGGGCGGAAACAAGGTGCGCGCTTTCAACGGATGGGTCATGCCGGTATTGATGTACTCTTTCGGCGTACTCAAATGGACTCAAACGGAACTTGACGCCCTGGATAGAAGGGTCCGTACACTGCTGACTGCACATCGAATGCATCACCCACGGTCGTCGGTAATGAGACTGTATATCCCGCGAAAGTGTGGAGGTCGAGGCTTTTTAAATGCTAAGACTCTCCACAATCGCGAGATATGCAGTCTCAGGGAATATTTCCTAGCTGTCGACGTGGGTATGCATCGAGATGTAGTGGCGGTGGACAAGGGACTCACCCCGCTCTCCTTGGCAAATGAGAACTGGCGCAAACCTGCGGTGCTTGACACTAACGATCGCAGGGCGGTATGGCAGAGCAAGGAACTTTACGGACGCTTTTTCCGGGCCCTACACGGGCCCGATGTGGATCAGTTAGCGTCCGTAGCCTGGCTACGTTTTGGTGACCTCTTTGGGGAAACCGAAGGTTTTGTCTGTGCAATTATGGACGAAGTTATCATGACGAAAAACTACCGGAGATTTATTGTGAAGGACGGTACGGTTGACATATGTCGGGCATGTCACCGTCCGGGAGAATCAATTCGCCACATTATCTCTGGTTGTTCTCGTCTTGCTAACGGAGAGTACTTGCATAGACACAACCTTGTAGCCAGGATTATCCATCAGCAACTTGCTCTGAAATACTGTCTTGTGGAATCGGAGGTGCCGTACTACAGGTATGTGCCCGACCCAGTTCTCGACAATGGCAGTATCACACTGTACTGGGATCGGTCCATCATCACTGACAGGACTATTCTTGCAAATAAGCCTGATATAGTGGTGGTGGACCGAATCGAGAGGCGTGCAATGATTGTAGATATAACCGTCCCGCATGACGAGAACCTCGTGAAAGCCGAGAAAGATAAACAAATAAAATATCTTGACTTGGCTCGCGAGGTTGTCGACATGTGGGATGTGAATTCGGCAATCATTGTACCGATAGTCGTGTCAGCCAACGGCTTAATAGCCACGAGCCTCGACCAACACCTCAGGAGGCTCTCGTTAGGCAGCTGGATCAGGGGCTTGATTCAGAAAGCAGTACTTCTGGACACGGCTCGGATTGTTAGGAGGTTCCTCTCGCTGGAGCCCTGACCGCCGGTAGCTTGGACCCTGTTCCCGATACCGGTGGGCTACTATTTTTTATATTTTTAAATATTTTTATAACTTTGTATTTTAATATTTAAAAATGTAATTTATATGTATTGTACAAAAGAATAAAGGAAATAATAATAATAACTATATAAGGTAACTTCTTTGCCATCTGTCTGTTCGTCTGTCGGTCTGTCGGTCTGTCACGACCTTTTTTCTCAGGAACGCGTCTATGTTTCCTTATGGCAATTAAATCAAAATCTATGGAGGCTAGAAGCAAGATCTTACAGCACAAAAACAGAAAAGTTTTGGTTTGTAGTTTTATCATTATTAAATAACACTTTTTACTATGACACACTTACATTTTGCAGTTGAAGAATTTACTGGGACGTAACTTCGTACAGAACTCTAGAGAGATCTTCTAAATACTGGAGAGAACATTTTTCAACTGAAAAATTGTGGTGTTTTTCCTTCAATTCCACCTACTTATCTTTTTGTCAAAGATTGTTTTCATCAATATTTATACAATTCTTCCGTTATTGAGTAGCTGAGTTATAGAGTTTTCACTGAGTTACTCAGTAGAAGAATGTTTCCGATGTGCGTTCCGACAACGCACAGCCGAAACTACTGGTCGTAGAAAGCTGAAGTTTGGCATGTAGGTTAATATGCTCGTACGAAGTCGCGGGCAAAAGCTAGTACATTAATTTAACTTAAGTAGATAATTTTTACTCGATAAAAATTGAAACTCGATAGCCGTTATAGACAAACTAACTACATACATATGAGCATGTACGGAACCCTCGGTGAGTGAGTCAGAATCGCAGTTTTCCAGTTTTAAAAATTGTATTTTAGTGAATTTAATGTTACTTCATTAAAGCGTTTCATTCACAACTCACAATTGTTAAAAAACGCTTGGTTATTAAAACAAATCTTTCAATTCACTAACATACCAGTATGAAAAAAAAAATCAGGCCTTATAATTATTATGAAATTGCATAAGAAATAAATAATTTATTAAAAAAATCGCCTGACAGCCCTATTCTTCCCTCCGCTTGCTCACAGACCGAAAAAAAAAAGTTTTAATGTGACAATTTTACCTCGAAGCGACAGAAAGATATACATTTATACAAAGATAAAAGATATCGCTACAAAAAGTTTGACCGTCCCTCTAGATAAGGGTTTTAAAAGGACGGTACTTGAAAATTTTGTTTTGAAGTAATGTTTCATGTTTTTGAGGGTATTTGTAAAAGTTTTTTTTTGGGACAGAGTGGTCTTGAAATTGTTTTATTTAAAATATTGGAATACTAGCTGAGGACGCGGCTTCACTCTCCTGAACTTTGTTTTCTGTACTGACCTATAGTTTATCAGGAATTTGAAGTCAAAGTAATAAATAAGTCTGTGGTTTTAAAAAATATCATGTGAAAAAATATGATTAGCTCGGAACCATTTGCGAGCAAGTTAAACTCAAAAATGTTTTTTTACAGAAACAATTTTACCGTCTACCTATAGCAGGAAATAGGCGCCTTAATATTTTTAAAAGCATTATACCATTTGTATGGTAAATATACCTTGCATTTCAAGGTATTAATACTTTATTTACCCCTCTTATGGGGTTGTAGAGTAGTCATACCGTACTTTATCATTCGAGTCTTCTCAAGGGGTATGATTTTGGAAGTCGCTTTTCTTTCTTTGTAAAAAGTTTTAGCTTTTTCGCGATTTCAGTGTTGGTCCCATAGTAAAAGTTGTTCATAATGATGAGTACAATGACCCCTTAAAAGATATTGCGTTTATTCTGTTACACTTTGTACAGAGTGTGGTTTTTTTGTTGTTGTACTAACATTAGGTTTAGACTTTTACCTACTAACAACATAATTATGGATCTTGTAACTGCCTGTAATTTGATCTGAAATAAAAATATTATTGTTAACTATTTTGGTATTCATAGAGCAGCTCACAATTTGGAATTGTGCCTGGAATTAGGCTAACTGTCACGTCCGATTAGAACTTAGACAAAGCTGCAGTGGCTGACCGGAATTAGAAATTGTGACCGGAATAAGGAACCTTGTAATTTGTAACGTAAATGCATTATGCAGTCAGCGTCGAATCTTATTAAATGGCTGGAATTTAGAATAGTGTCCGGAGTTAATTACAACCTTATATATACTTATCACATAACACCGTCAATGTCGAATTAGACTATATATTTAGTCTATTTATTTATTTATGTACTTTTTTTTTTTTACTTTTTTTTTTTACTTCAATTGTACACACAATACAACGTGTAACAGAATAAACGCAATACCTTTTAAGGGGTCATTGTACTCATCATTATGAACCACTTTTACTATGGGACCAACACTGAAATCGCGAAAAAAAAATCATGCAAAAATCTGCCGCAAACATTTCTGTGCGCATAACTCGACAAAATGTACTGAACAGCTGATTTTTTCGCGATTTCGGGGTTGGTCCCATAGTCGGTCCAAAAGTTGTTAATAATAATGAATACAATGACACCTTACGAGGTATTTCGTTTATTCTGTTACACGTTGTATACTTAAAAATATATTTTTTGTATACTGATAAAAGAGCACAAAGGTAGGTACTGTACGGTGTTTTTTATCAAATAAATAAAAAAGACAGGAAGATAAAATGCATCAAAGATCAGTAGTGGGGCCTTGTGTCGTCATGTGTAAGTAAAAAGTGTACTGTGACGTCACACGAATTTTCAAAGCACTGTATCGTTTTAATCTCGAGCAAGTAAGTGTCTAATATTTATAATTTGACGACACGGTTGGCGCAGTGGTTGAACAATTGACTGCTGCGTTGCGTGTCGCGGGTTCGATTCCCGCACGGAACAGAATGATATTTGTATGGCCTATAGATAGTTGTTCCGGGTCTGGCTGTTTGTGTATGTGACTTTGTATGTTTGTAAACGCACCCACGATACAGGAGAAATTCCTAGTGTGGGGCAACGTTTTTTTTAAAAAAAAAAAAAAAAAAAATATATATATATATATATATATATATATATATATTGGACATCTATCTAACGGACTATTAAGATCTTTTTAGTCATCTACCCTATTACGGATGCCGTGATAATACTTATATTTTAAAACATCACTGTCTTACTTTAGTTGTCCGGATTTAGGAACTCCTTAGGTACGGTATTTAATTCTCTGCATACCCCTCTCCCCCATCAAATGTTACATCACCCCAGTAAAAAAAACACCAGCGGTAATATTTACAGTTCTGTGAATTCACTAACAGTTTACTTTACCCTACACTTATTTACCTACTAGTTCCAACCCGCAGTTTCTCTCCCGTTTTATTTATATTTAAATAACAAACGAAACGGAATGTTTGCATTAAATAAATACAGGTAACTTTGTAGTCTAACGAATACATTTTACTCGTATACGGGAAAATATATACTTGAAAAAATATTGTGTGTTTTCTGAAGCCTTCGACAATGTAATGCTATTGTGGTGGGGTCACCAATAAAAAGGTATACGGAACAGAGTGTAAAGTCCCGCAAGCCTCCATTGATGAAAAGGGAGGATCCTCCGACCGGACAGTAGTTGTGTCCGGTGGGCAACTGCCCGATAGTTGATATACGGACTGTTGTAGAATATGTTCAAATCACTACTTTAAAACTCTTTTACCGCGATGCAGGATTTCTTTGATGTAGTACTTTGGCGGCGGTATAGATGGCGCTAGGTTACTTTTTGTTGCGGTATAGATTTCGCTACGTTAGTTTTTCATCATTAACCAACTTCTTTTTGTTCAGTTGTTTGGTTTTTAAATCAAAGTCAAAGTTAAAAAAAAAACACTACAAAGTATAAAATAACTTTAATTTCGGAAGTCGGTGTCAAAAAACGAAGAAACAATCTAATAAACCGACTTCCGAAAATAGAGTGGTTTTTTTTACTTTTAGTGTTTTTTTTTTATTTTACATGGAGCTTCCTCACTGACCTCCAGAACCCAGTAAATATATGTTAAGGTATTTCTCAGTAATTCTCCAGTACATATCCCAATGTATTTTTGATGAGTTGCGTTATCTCAGTAGATGATGATATAGCTGAAAATCGGGTGACTTTTCAGCCATATAATGATAAATGATGTTGTTGTCGACGATGGAGCACGTTTTCCTAGAAGTGTCTATTCAATTTGACTTACACTTCCCTGGTTATAATTATCACCATCAACATCATCCTTTTAGCTGAAAGACGTCCACAGCTGGACACAGGCTCGCCACATCGACCAGTCCTGTGCGTCTCCCACCCAGCCGATTCCTACCCCTTCACCAGGTCATCGGTCCAACTTGTGGGAGGGCTTCCAACGCTTCGTCTTCCGGTACGCAGTCGCCACTCCAGAACCTTCTGACCCCAGCGACTATCTGTTCTGCGAGCGATGTCTTGCTATAAAAGAGAATAAAATTAATTTTATTCACTAGTCTTCATACTCGTAAAACCGAAGCCAGATTCAAACTCACAACCGGATTTTAAAATAGATCCATTTTTAATTTACATGGCTTTTAAAATGGCAGGCTATCTTGACTTAGTTTCCTCGCTTTTCGACTTTCAAAGTCCACTCGAAGTTGGACTTCAATATGAATGAAACATGAAGTTCTTCCGTTCGATTCTAACGATGACATTTACATAGACAATGGAAGCTAGACTTCAATTGTTGTGAGGTTCTAGAATAGTTTATGGTTCTGTTCTAAAATAGACAGGACTGTAGATGCAAGCTCGGGATGAATATTTTCAATGGAATAAATAATATTTTGTTTGTATGAAAGATAATCAACTTTGTTATTTGATTGTATTGTGTTCCGAAAACTTGTGTGTAAATAATAACAGGAGGAGATCTATAACAGCCGCACGGGTCGATCTATAAGTTAAGCAATACTTACCGAGGTTGGTACTTGGATGGCTGACCATTCTAACATATCGAGATTTGAGAAAAGTATAGGCAGATGAAAACATCGAATATGTTCGGAAAACATGCGGCTAGAAATAAGATGTCACCGATTATTATTATCAGATTGAAATGACTCGCACTTTGCAAAGGACATTTTAAAAATTGCCTATGATTCAACACGTATGAAACCTTTATCATAATTACAGTTTTTTATATAATTTACATTTTAATTATTACAATAGAACGGACACGTCATAATTTCGAAAACATTTTAAAAAGTAGTTCACTTCGATCTTATTCCCCGGCGCCATTTTTGTTTGTATCAATTAGACGTTTTGAATAGGCAAAGGGATAGTAGCTCATACAGCCACGTCTTGTGCGCAACAGTGCACAATTTGGACCCGCAATGTAGTTTTAATCAAGCTTTAAAGTGTGTTATAAAACTCAGAGCTCTCAGCGCTTGATCTATGAGAAAGGATTGAAAACGCTTGACAGATGACACTTTAGTATGTTTCTTGACCTAATAATAACCTCAAAATCCGAAAGCATTTTGGGTTCTTTACAATTCTCAGAAGTGTCCGTGATTTTAATTTAGTTTCAATAGAATATATGAATTATTTAGAACACAGAATGTAAATTCACGCCTCTGTTGGTTCTTAGGCGAAACATGTATGGACGACGGACAATGTCCTTTTTAGATAATAACCAAATGTCTTTTTAAAGTAAATAATAAAAACTGTGACATTTTTAACGTACTTCACCTACTACCTTGCAACCATAAAGTAGACGTGACAGGGTCAGTTAGGCTCAGCGGTCGTAACTCGACCGCAGACGAATACTACTGAATTGTGAATGAGTATTCTGCCAATGCAATATAAGTAATGACTGCTGAGAAACTCGGGTGTAACTGAATTACAACCAGAATGTTTTGTTTATTAACTGACTTCTAAAAAGACAACCCTGGACGTGGCATCTATTTCATGGTGGGCCTACCAACTGCCTATCATAAACGAATGCGTATTCAAAATTTCAAGTCCCAGCAGTTGAATATTGAGGAGTTCCATAGTTCGAAGACTACCCTGGATGTGGCATCTATTTCATGGTGGGCCTACCAACGGCCCATCATAAACGAATGCGTATACAAAATTTCGTGTCCCTGCTATTTACCGCTGGAGATCTCTCGTACGGAGCTGATCCCGGCAGCAGCATCAGGTCACGTTTATGATTAACATGCATTGTTCTCGGTTCTGGACCAGCATGCAAAATTTCAGCTCAATCGGATACCTTGAAGTGGGTCAAATTAAACTTGCAAGATTTTGTAAACATACATACAAGTCAAGTTAAATAAAAGCTTTTAATAATAAAAAAGCTTTTAAAAAGAGGAGGTTGTCAATTCGGATGTCTATTTTTTCGTAGGGCCATTATGTCCATTACAAATAGACGGATTTGCAAAATTCTGTTTTTGTTCGACAGAAGTTTATTCCGAAATGGTCACATTTAAATTTTGTAAAGATCTGATGAAGAACAAAGTAGTTGAGCTGCTGCGCCGTATCGTGGATTTGATTCCCGAACGGTTGTATGGCCTACAGATAGTTAATCCGGGTCTGGCTGTTTGTGTATGTGAGTTTGTATGTTTGTAAAAGTACCCACGATACGGGAGATACATATGCATACTGTGGGGCAATGTACAAAAAAAACATTGGAGATAGACAATGAAATAGAAATGGACTGGTTAATGTCCGGAACATTTAATTAAAAAAACCCGTAAAAGTTGGTTCAAATCCGTCATATTCAATCATCATTACATGAGCCGAGTTTATTAAAAATTAAAACCAGCAGAAACTCAACTCCCTCAGGAAACAGCGAACGTGTGAAACTAAAATGTTATTAAAAAAACTTGGTACATTTCCACTGGGCCAGCACCAATATCTCATCAGATAGAGTGCGTCACCTCTCTGAATTATATATGGAAGACAAATGTAATAAGTTCACTCCATCGGGACATGTGGCGAGGTATGAAAAACTGTGCGATATTACGTATTCATCATAGAGATGACGAGATGGGTAGGTTTAAGAATTATGCCTGCCAGGGTTGTGAACTTTGTTCGAAAGAGTCACCGCCCTGGAACGCAAAGGGCATTTGGAGGAACACGGGTGGGTTTTGGTCAGTAAGAGTTTGACACTCCCTTCTGCTCCGCCCAGAGCAGAAGGAGTCATTGATGATTTCCAATTCTTACAAAAAAAAAAAGATATTAGAATGATAAACACGCTGGTATAGGTTCAGTGGTTCCTAAACTATCTACTCAATCCTGTGGTCCTTTTTCCAAAAGACCGACTTCCGAAATTAAAGTTATTTTATACTTTGTTTATAGTTTTTTTTTTGAAGTCGGTTGTATTTTTTTGTAAATAGTTTCTAGGGTTCCGTACTCAAAGGGTAAAACGGGACCCTATTACTAAGACTCCGCTGTCCGTCCGTCTGTCACCAGGCTGTATCTCATGAACCGTGATAGCTAGACAGTTGAAATTTTCACAGATGATGTATTTCTGTTGCCGCTATAACAACAAATATTTAAGTGGGGCTCCCATACAACAAACGTGATTTTTTGCCGTTTTCTAGATAATGGTACGGAACCCTTCGTGCGCGAGTCCGACTCGCACTTGGCCGTTTTTTTCTAAAGCAGTAAAGACTGAGAACGTGTTTCTCCTCAGGACAGTCATATAGGAAACAGCTATTCTAAAATTACCATGAAAATTTACGTGTAAAAGTGTTTTTTTTTTACCTGGGACCACATTGGTTTGTTTCTATGACCTAAAAGTATGGAAGTAAATTTAACTATAATCTGGGATTCTTTAAGTCAAGAGTGAATAGGTTACTTCTAGGCAAGCGTGCTCCATCTTCGACCACATCGCTTACCATCAGGTGAGATAGTGGTCAAATGTGAGCTTTTCAAAAATATTTATGTGGCCTCTTTCTATGATTATCCCTTTCGGAAACTATCGTGATGTTATATATACAACGTGTAACAGAATAAACGCAATACCTCTTAAGGGGTCATTGTGCTCCTCATTATGAACAACTTTCACTATGGGACCAACATTGAAATCGCGAAAATAACTCGACAAAATGTACTGAACAGCTAATTTTTTTACGCGATTTCGGGGTTGATTTCGTAGTAAAAGTTGTTCATAATGATGAGTATTTTTTTATTTTATTGCGTTTATTCTGTTACACGTTGTATTGAGATATCTCTTTCCTATTTATGTGACATTATCTACAGTTATTATTGATACGAGCACTCGGCTTATTTTAATTATTCAGCGACGGACGCGGCCGGACGCGACGCGACGTCCGAATAGATAATGTTTCTACTTATAACTGTATATGGGGTAGACAGAGAAGGCATTCAATATGTTTGCCATTTTTGGGAAAATCGTGAAGGCAAAGACTAGGATGAAAACACTGTCAAAGTCAAAACGTTTATTTCAATTAGGCCATTAAACGGCACTTTTGAACGTCATCATTTACATTTAAAATTATAAGTAGATATAAAAAATAAACAAAGCGACTCTACTGTCCATTCGCAAAGGTAGATTTTTATGGAGAAGAACGAACAAGAAACTCTATAGTTACTCTTTTCAAATAAATGTTTTACAATGTTTGGAATACAAAAAATTACTTTAATATATGTGAGGTCGATGCACCTAAAGTATACTACTTATAGGATCAAAGTATTACTAGCAGAGGTAAATTATTCATGTTCTTAATGAGTACATGGTACTCACACATTTACAAATATTGGAACCATTAACAAAACAGTGTGAGTTAACAGACGTAAAATCTCAAATTCAAAAAATTCTAAGTATTTATTTCAATTAAACAATATACAGGCATTTTTGAATTGTCAAGGTCGGTCAATCAGAGGTGAAGCTATTTGCACGTTCCAAAGCGTAGATCTTGTGGAGTGGAGAAGTACGTGCAAGAAACTCCACGGACACTCTTTTAAAATCAATAAATTGTTACAAAGCTGTGGTTGCAATGTTCTTGTTGAAATTATTCATATATAAACACATGAGTACCACCTCTCAAATACGTGCATCTGTCGCAGCCAATTAGCTAAATCGGCCGTTTAATTGGTTGCCTAGCCTTTTCATTTAAATGTGCCGATTTTTCAGCGACCTAAGTGACATCTTTTGTTGACTTGACCGTGTCACTTATGTCGCTGATTAAACGGCATAGTTCATATATTATGAAAAGGCTAGACTTTTAATGAAACGGCGGATTCAGCTAGTTGGCTGCGACACATCCACCATACATGTAGCGCATTGTGAGGTTTTCATTTTCACCCGCTATGGTCACCATAGATCCCGAGGAAGCCTCCGTACGTGTGCGTGAAGTATTAAATAAATAAGAAAAAATCTTTAGCACCAACGAAATCTACAACCTCTTCTATTTTTTTTTGCTAACTAAACTATTCTTATACCTATAAAACTAAAGATTAGTTCGTTGTTTGTTAAATTTTAAAGTTTGCTCAACAATTTTTAATCGTATTTTCAGCTTGCTCGTGTTTTCAAGTGGTTCGATCATACTTTCAATGAATTTACTTTTTACGAGAGTGAAAATATCGCGATTAAGGGACTCACCAGAGAATGGGCAGCAGCATTCTCTGTAGGTACATTGCTACAGCTACACTGCGATACCCAGCCCGCCTGCCAAGTTCACACGACTGCACGCCGACTGCAATTGGACCGCACGGTTGGTTTGCAGTTCTATTGCAGTCGTGTCAACTGCATTCAAACTGTATCCGAACTGCACCATACCCGCCCGCACTACTTTAACGCTCCGCCCCCCCCCCCCACGCATAGAATCAGTCGTAGAAACAAGGTTAGAGTGAGCACACGCGTTGTCTGACCGTAAATAAAATTAATATGTCGAGCAACAAGGTTGTAAGATTAAGATTTGACGAAGCTTGCTTCTACGACTGATTCTATGCGCGGGGGGGCGGAGCGTTAAAGTAGTGCGGGCGGGTGGGTATGGTGCCGTTCGGATGCAGTTTGAATGCAGTTGACACGACTGCAATAGAACTGCAAACCAACCGTGCAGTCCGATTGCAGTCGGTGTGCAGTTCACACGACTGCACGCCGACTGCAATTGGACCGCACGGTTGGTTTGCAGTTCTATTGCAGTCGTGTCAACTGCATTCAGACTGCATCCGAACTGCAAATTTGCAGTTGGATTGCAGTTGAAATGCAGTCCGTCTGTCTAGAGCCTTAGGGGAAAGACTATGTCCAACAGTGGACGTCTATCGGCTGATATGATGATGATGATTCCAAAACATAAACTCCAACTCAACTCCAACTCCAACATGAGCACGAAAATGTCAATGAAAGCTTGTCTAATTTTCGTACTCGAGAGATGAGCAAACAAATGCAAAAACTTCAATTTATGACAAGCTCCGCTGGAGTTGGAGTTTACGTTTTGGAATATGGGGCTTATGTCATGTTGAACTAGAAATCTCTGAGTACATATATCTAGATTGAAATAGCTCAGACTATTTTAGAGCTTGGATCGATTGGCCGACAAGGTTATATTATACAGCTCGTGTTAACTGTATCAGTTGATATTGGCTGACATTTTTTTGCACATAGTCTGAAGTTATCTGAACTTTATATTTTATTGAAGAATAGGCTAGCTCTTGACCTCGATCACGCCTGATGGAAAGCGATGGATCGGGCCTATGATGGAGCGGGCGTATCCAGAAGTTGCCTTGAGGCACTGGTACGCCCACGCGTCGACGAAACGGCTTGATGAGTCTGGTGTCAGATTTACCGCCTTCTGGCTTCCCGTACCGAAGGTCAAAGATCTACAAAAGACAGCCGGAATAAACCGCTTAACGTGCTTCCCGAGACACGAAGGAAACTCGGTATATTATAACAATCACCCATCCACATACCTATCCACCTCAACAAGTCTTACTTAACCTACTACCCGTGCGCCTGGTATTATTCAGCCACGACCTTTAAAAAATACCAAGTTTTAGTGATGCCCACAGAAACTTGACTTATGAAAGTTAGAAACGGCAGTCAATTCGACAATACCGTTCAATCCCAATCCGATCCGGTCATGTCCGGTAACCGTCCGACGTCCGGTATCCGGTGTCCGGTAGCCGGGACACGCCAACATTGCTGTGCGGATCGCTGTCTCTAATTGATACGAAGTTGTTAGTCTAGATTGATATTAGTATATTAATTTTGCAGTTTTGATTCGTTTGCGATTTTGATGGTAGTTAAAATTATTACGTCAGGATGGTGTTTGTAAATTGTAAGGTAAAGGTGTTAGAGTTCTCAGCATAGTAGACGGGGCTCGTTAGGGCCAGAGCCTGCCATGGTTGCGGACTTTGTTCGAAAGAGTCACCGCGGCCCTGAAAAGCAAAGGGTACTAGGAGGAGCACGGATGGGTTTTAATCAGTAAGATTCTGACACTCCCTCGCGCTCCACCCAGAGCGGCAGGAGTCATTTGAAGATTTCCCATAAGGCAGAGGTGTTATAACCAGGATGAATTTTTCAAGCGTGTGTGTGGCCAAATCCGAAACTATGAGGATTAGCGAAAAACACTGAGAGGAGTCTCGAGCCCGATTTTGATGAAAACTAAAACTGCATCATTGGATTTTTATAAAATCGGTATACCCAACCAGGAATTAGAGAAATTCACCCTGTACAACGTGCAACAGAATGAACGCATAACTCTTAAAGGGTCATTATACTCATTAAATATGAACAACTTCTACTATGGGACCAACCTAACTATACCTTTCTGTCTTATTACAGATGGAAAAACATATTTTTTTTCGTGATTTCAGAGTTGGTCCTGTAGTAAAAGTTGTTGCAATATGCAATGAGCCCTTTCTGGTTTTGCATTTATTCGGGGTAAGCAGGAACAACATAGTGTCAATAAGTAGTAGTAGTAAGATTAGTGACAGGCATAATTTTAATACTAGAAATAAGAACAAATTAGATCAACCCCGATTCAGATTGGCTAAAGTACACACTTCTTTTATGGGGTACTGTGTTAAATTTTATAATAAAATACCATATGATATTCTCGGACTGAATGAGAGAAAATTTAAAACATGCATTAAACGCACACTATGTAGACAGGCATATTATAAACTGGAAGATTATATCCTTGATAAAAATGCTTGGCTAAATGCCGGTCCTGCTCCACAGCCTCAGCCGCTTGGTTCCACTAGTTAGGATTTTATATATGGAGGAGATGCTCACCCTTTTTTTATTTTACTTTTTACGTTTAATAATAATAATATTCCACATTTCTATAATGTTTGGAATACACTTTTACTTTTCTGTTCTTACCAATTGATATTTATAGTTTTATATAAAGTAGAAGCATTTTTTATTTTGGAATCCTGTAAATGTGAGGACCATGGAGCCTTTTTATGTTAGATAGTTTCCTTGTTTGACATGAATGAGCAGGGGCAGTTGAGGGTTTGTCATGCTCACTCGAATGTCTCGCTGATGGTGGCGCGTGTATCGGATCATTCGGTTCCCTTCAAAATGGTTGAGCTGAATGGTGCTGATGCACGCGTCATGTTCGTGAACGGGCGCCATCAGTGGAGACTGGTCATCTCTTAGCTGTCGCTGGCTTATTTCAATAGTTTATTTGATACTTAGAATTCTTTTTTTTTTCTCTTCCTTTACATTGTTCTCACATGTAGAAGCAACAAAGATAATGTAACCAGGATTATTGTAAATCATAAAATGGTTTGAAAGAGTGTCCGTGGAGTTTCTTGCACGTTCTTCTCCATAGAGATCTACGCTTTGGAACGTGCAAATAGCTTCATGTTTTTGACTGACTGACTCTGACAATTCAAAAGTACCTGTAAATGGTTTATTTGAAATAAATGCTTTGACTTTGACTTTGACTTTGAAATACTACTATTTTTAACCGACTTCAAAAAAAGGAGGAGGTTTTCAATTCGACTGTATTTTTTTTTTGTGTTTGTTACCTCATATCTCCGTCATTTATGAACCGATTTGAAAAATTCTTGTTTCATGTGAAAGGATATACTTCTCGATTGGTTCTATTGTAATTTTATCAAAATCGGTTCAGCACTTTGGTTTTTAAATCCAAATAGCTGGAAAAAATATGTGGAAAAATCATAATTGCATATTTTTGCTTTCCTGTGACTTTCCAGTGGTGTTGTTAGGAGTGGGGTACCACTAAAAAGTGGAAAATAAAAAACTTTTTCACCAAAAAAAACCGACTTCCAAAAAAACACTACAAAGTACAAAATAACTTTAATTTCGGAAGTCGGTGTCAAATTACGAAGAAGCAACCAAAAACACTGTTTTTTTAAAGAACGTTCGCATGTCGCCTGTCAATCACAAACTGTCCAAAAAGCCTTAATTTTCAAACATTTTTGACAGTTTGCGATTGAGATGCAAATGCGATTGTTGCTTGAAAATTCGTAGAATTAGCACTCTGACGATACGACACATATAATTTTTTAGAACCACTTTCAAAATATAACAAAACCATTCTACCGATAGAATAAACATCGTTGCCTAGCGTTTAAAAAAGAAAAACGTAAAAAATGGCGCCCAAACTGTTGCTCGTACAGAGAATGTTCTAACTAGGTAACATGCCTGCGAGCGTTGGCTATTTTTTAAACGATTTCCAAAAAATAATGCAGTTTCTATTCGACGTGCTGTATTTTCGTTTTTCTAGTGTTTTTAACCGACACCAGGGTGTGTGGGGTCGTTAGACCTTACTACCCACACGAAGAAGAAGAAGAAGTGTTTTTAACCGACTTCAAAAATAGGAGGAGGTTCTCAATTCGTCGGTAAATGTGGTTAATGAGTAAAGAGTAGAAAAAAGATCGTAAATACCAATTTCCCAGAGTCATCATAAGAAATACTTCCACGGCTGGACATAGGCCCCTTAAGAAACAAACTTAATGATAAATAAAAGATATCAAATCCTTAGATATAGTTATTTTTTTATTGAGGATTGGTCTTGTTCTAGACCTCGATCACGCCTGATGGAAAGCGATGGATGAGGTCTATGATGAAGCGAGCGTGCCCAGAAGATGCCTTGAGGCACTGGTACTCCCATGCGTCGATGAAACACAGTAGGGTTAAGATCCTGGTTGTCTTAACCCTACCACCCCTAGGGAAGGATTGGCCAGTCTTATAAGGTGTTAGGTGAGAGTGTCCAGGATGTGCCGAGCGAGAGGTTCAGTTGAGTGTCTGATGCAACAAATTGCGCTACACGAGGAGGCTCCTTCGTGCATTCCCAATGCACTTATGATTCACAATGCACCTGTTGAGAGCATGAGCCACACGTTGAAGTGCTCCAAGTACCCTAATACTTGCACTTAGGGGATTTAATTCATGTCACCGATGCTGCAATCCACGTAACCACCTACTGGTCCCAAATAGTAGCATAAGGAGTTAGCCATCGACTTGAAAAGAACACGCAAATCTTAATACTAACTGATATTATAAATGCGACAGTGACTTACTTCAAGTCTTAAGAGCATTTACGCCGTACGGCATTTAGTACAAACTTTCAAGTCCTTATTTTTCTAAATGAATGAACCGATTTTAATTAAACTTCCTACGCATAAGCAGGATACATAGGTCTAAAAAAATATCAGAGAACATTTTCCAAATGTCTTATTTAAAAAACTGATAGTTGGAAATATCAATTTCTATGGAAAATTTAAAAACTGTCAGAATTAGCACTATAACAATATATTTCGGATGGGTTTCATTCAAGATTCGAGGCAGAGGCCTCACACTCCCTCCCGCTACGCTCAGAACGGGAGGAGTCATTTGATGATCACCCATCCACAAAAAGGTATATAAGCCCAATCAAAGCTTTCTATATTTTCCTTTACGTTTATTTTATACTCCATCCTTAATTAGTTTCCTACCTCAGTGACTTTCGACATTGTTTTCAGTCTCATTATAAAAAATACCTACGTATACATAGTGAAGTGAATACAGTGCTCAAAATACATCAGCTGACGAAGTTGAGAAGTTCTACACAGGAGTCTACAAGTTGGCGGATCTAATGGGTAAGTGTTTTATTATCATTTACTTGTAATATAAGGGTCTTTTCAAGTAGCTGAAAACTGAGACGAAACCGCCTGCGCTTTTTTCGGTCATGTAATGCGTCGTAACGATGACCAAATGACTGGACAGGTCTTGGAGGCACGCCGAATGCAAATACAAATCCTTTATTTCAAATAAACCAGTTTTTAACACTTTTGAATTGTCAAGGTCTGTCAGTCAAATAGATAAAGCTAGTTCTGCCGCGCTAGTGACAGGAGCAGCAAGTTGTTCTACAGCAAACACTCTCACAGACCCTATCTCCTGCGCGGCAGTTGCACGTTCAACAACTCCATGGACACTCTTTTAAATCAGTGTTTACAAAATCATGGTTACATTCGTTTTGAAATAATGAATGCGTGTAATTATTCAATGTAAAGGAGATTGAGTCTATATAGTTCAAAGATGGTATTACAATCTTCAGCTGGTCCAACTATGTTTTCATGTCTTAATCAAAGTTTGGGCGTTTCAAGTCTCTGTGGAGCGGAACAGCATTGAGTCAAGCATTTTTATCATCAATGTACTCCCCTAGTTTATAATATGCTCGTCTGCATAGTGTGCGTTTTAGACGATGCACAAGACAATGCAGAAGGACAATCCACAACGATATGTTGACCAAAATTGCGTAAGGTAGAAAAGTGGCATAAATGTGGCCATGAATTGATTGATTGACATTTTTACCAGTATATTTTACACCACATAATAGGTACTATGGTCGACGCCAGATAAATTTGCAAAAACGGTCATTGCCCTTTCGATAATATCTCTTCGTAGGTACCTAGACAATAAATTATGAATCGTTTTTCATTACTAGAAAGTGTAAAGGATCACGATAGATGTCGATTCAGGACCGCTTTATGTCTTTATTTCTGTTTTCGGAATTTAGTACTTACGTCATTAAATATGGGTGGGGCAATGATTGTTATTGCAAATGGCGTCGGCCATAATCACTCGTAAACTGAACGAAAGGATTTGTTGAAAAACAGCGTCAGCTAACTACTAGTTTTCTGACATTTTCCTGGACTGAACTTACTTGGCGCAGCCGTGAGGAACACAATCTTCTTTTTGAAATAGTTGCCTGCATTGTGTTTAGTTGTGTGCGAAATAAACATACTTTTTTTCTTTAATAAAACTCCTTACCTGGTATTCTTTGAAGAGTAAGAGCGGATTTCACCAATGAAACTGACCGCGATCAGTACATCTAAACCGCGTTCAAGAGCTGTCAGCGTCAATATTCCATAGAAAAGTAGTGACACTGACAGCTCATAAACGTGGTTTATACGCTGATCGCGATCAGTTTGGCTTGGTGAAAATGGCCCTTAGGGGCGTTTATATAGCACGACGTATTTTAGAAATATACTGGGTAATTTTTTTTCCAGTGCGCAAACTTTAAGAACCACTTCTGCTCATGTTTAAATGAACAACTTTCCCCAAGAAAGCCATAGTCAATTCCTAAAAAAAAATTTGAACTTCCCATACAAAATTGTCATCAACTGACCACAATTTGTATGGGAGACACAATTTTTTTTTTTAGGAATTGGCTATGGTTTTCTTGGGGAAAGTTATTCATTTACATGGGCAGAAGTGGTTCTCAAAGTTTGCGCACTGGAAAAAAAGTTATCCAGTATAGTAACACAGGTGTGAGTGACAGACGACGTGAGATGAAAACAAACTCGATGTGGCATTGCAATGAATCGAAGTTGGTGTTTTTGGTTGTTTCTTCGTTTTTTGACACCGACTTTCGAAATTGAAGTTTTATACTTTGTGTTTTTTTTTTTTGTTTAGAAATCGGTTGTATTTTTTTTAGTTCAATCACAGATTTGATGTGACCAACTGCATCAGACTGCTTGAAAAGTCATTTCTGCGGAACTTTTGTTTATAAAAATCATTTTTGGTTTTGATATTTTTAATTAATGTTTATCAGCTACCCAACATCGCCCTTAAATATGACCACGCAATTCTGAAACACCCTGTATATATTAAAGCTTGTTTCAAAAAAATGTTTACTTGATATAAACATAAGAACAGAAGTTAAGAGCGCTTACGCGGTACGGCTTTTCATACAAACTTTCAAATCCTTATTCTTCAAAATGAATGAACCGATTTTAACGAAACTTGGTATTCATACGCTAAATATCCAGGTCTAAATAGTTATCAGAAAACATTTTTGAAAAAGATATCAGAGGGCGAGAGAGAGCGATTTTAAGTTTTCTATAGAAAGTGAAAGAAAAATCACTATATCCTTCCCCCTGAACTCTTTTTCAAAAATCTTTTCTGATAACTATTTAGACCTAGATATCTAGCGTATACATACCAAGTTTCGTTAAAATCGGTTCATTCATTTTGAAGAATAAGGACTTGAAAGTATGTATGAAATGATATACGGACGGACACGCTCTTAATAAATACAAATATTTTTGTCTCTGCGCCATCCATTACGTGTTCACCGTGATGGATCAAGTATGGCTCTAATTAATCATTCAAGAGAAAGGGACAAATTAATGGATATTAATAATAAGCGAGTGAAGCTTTTAGCAATGTGGGAGATATGGTGAATAATATAGAAAGTGTAATTAACTGTATTTTTGTGTGTGCTTTCTTTTTGGACCATATGTAAAAATGTAGGCATGATAATGATAATACAGTTGTTGTTGTTGTTGTTGTGTTCACCAGGCTGTATCTCATGAACGGTGATAGCTAGACAGTTCAAATTTTCACAGATGATGTATTTCTGTTGCCGCTATAGCAACAAATACTAAAAACAGAACGAAATAAATATTTAAGTGGGGCCTCCCATACAACAAACGTGATTTTTTAATTGAGTAGTCAGCTAATCTGGAAGAACCTCTCTGCGGGTAAAGGCCTCCTCCAAAGCTGTCCAGTCTTCCCTGGATTGGGCTATTTGATGCCATTTGGGACCAACTGTCTTTATGATTTCGTCTTCCCATCTAGCGTAAGGTCTCCCCTTTCTGCTTTTACCATGTGGCCCCTTCCATATGATCACCCTTTTCGTCCATCTATACGAGCGCAGTATACTAGGTGTTAAATTAACAGAACACGTTCGAAACACTACACTGCGCTCCAAAACGAAAATCATTGATGTGGCTCGAAAGGCTGCCCAACTTAAATGGGACTGGGCAGGACATGTCTGCCGCATCGGACAATCTGTGGGCCCGCAAATTACAGGATTGGTGCCCTGAAACAGCGAGACGAGGCCGCGGCAGACCACGAAGGAGATGGCGGGATGACCTGGATGTCTTCCTTACGAATTGGAATGATGAAGCACTACACCGTGAGCATTGGAAGGAATGGAGGGAGGGCTTTGCCCAGCAGTGGAACAGTACGGGCTAGCAATAATAATATAATATGCGTAGTTGGTTGATGACAACGAAATTTTGTTTCATTTTTAAGACTGAATTTGAAACAAAGGAAACTTGAAATTTTGTTTTTATTTTTAAACTTGCTGCTCGAATCAACTGTTTCTCAGTTACAGTTAAACTTTTCGTACAAAGTACAGTTTTTGTGTTCAGTCCTGTTCAGCTGTTGTCTTAAAAAAAAAGTAAAGACTTTTGCTAAGTTATGTACTGTAATTAGATTTCTTTTTTAATTAAAAGCATTTTCTTTCGATGTTGAATAGTTGCAGCTTAGTTGGAAAAAACCTGGTAAAAATGAGTAAATTAAACATTTCTGCCACTGTTTTAAAGGTTCCGTACGTTCGAACCCTTCTCACTCATGTATGTCAGTTTGTCACAGGTAATTTACTCCGAATCCAATGGATTAATTCGGTTGTGATTTTTCATACACATGTATATCGTTGATCCCATCACGAATACGTATATCACATTAAAAAAAAAATAATATGAGTACAATAAATAGTAGGTATACTTGTTACGGATCCCTTTGAGCATGTGTCCGACTCGGACTTGGCCAGTTAATGCCTACAAGGTGCTGTTGAGGATTCCGC
This sequence comes from Melanchra persicariae, assembly GCA_947386135.1. Classification (NCBI taxonomy): domain Eukaryota; kingdom Metazoa; phylum Arthropoda; class Insecta; order Lepidoptera; family Noctuidae; genus Melanchra; species Melanchra persicariae. The sequence continues at coordinate 12,085,043 of OX376672.1, read as the reverse complement.
GTTGCTGTAGTGCGTCAGAGATGTTCGCTGATGCGCACACTGACAATTTTTTCGCGATCATGCGCAAGAAAGTGGCATCAATGATGCGCAGAATGAGGGAGAGCAGCAATAGCGTTCTCAAGGTTTATTTCAGAAAGGCTAGAAGGGCCTACAATGGAGAGGTTTATCAAGCTGCATGTCAGACATGGGGCTTGATAAATCTTCCTATATACTTGAATGCTGTTTTTGTTTTTGTACCCGTGCGTTTCTAAGTGTTAATACTAACATATTTTTAGTTTTTTTTTGTAATACTAACACGCTAAGGGCCTACGATGCCTGAAAATAAACGATTTTTTTTATTTTATTTCAATGACAGTTTTCTCATTTAAACGTATTTAAACATTAACTATCAGAAAGTATAAATCAATTAAAAAATCTACAGTTTCTGGTCGAAAAAAGGTAACATTTTAAACTGTATTAATATTTCACTACTCGCCTCTCATACTATTCTCCGATACTCTCTTCTAGTACTATCTGCCAGTATTATAAGCCAGTACTATCCACCAGTTCCAGTATTGGCCTCCGGATAGAAAATTCTATGTGTTGATTACTAAACCAATGCCAGTCGAGTGGCAGTGGGGTCGCTTCGCTGCGTTAAAATGCTAGTTAGTATTCCCTTTCACAGTGTCTCTGTGAATGGCTGATGCGGTGTGATGAGGGAAAGGGGGGGGGCTGTATTGGAGAGTAGGTTCAAAGGGGGCATAGAAACAGGAATTTACTTGAGTAAAATTGACATAATAAGTTCAAACATAAATAAATCTGTCTATACCTATATAAATATGTTGGGGTCGGTTAGTGGTTAAAGAATAACAACCGCACGGGTCGATTTTCAAGGTTAAGCAACACTTGCCAAGATTGGTCTGTGGATGGGTGTCCATCTTAACATACCAGTTTCCTCCAAGTCTCGGTGCGCACGTTAAACAGTTGGTCCCGGCTGTAATTTGTAGATCTTTGATAGTCGTTACGTGTAGTCAGAATCCTAAAAATCTGACACCAGTCTTGTCAAGCGATGTTGCGTTACGATCAGATAGGCAGCCCCTCCTCGTAAAATACTGGTATTTAGCTGCAGCCGGTTCCACTGGACGACCCCATCATCATCTGCCTAGCCTTTTCCTAAGTATATTGGGGTCGGCTCCCAGTCAAACCGGATTCAGCTGAATACCAGTATTTTACGTGGAGCGGCTGCCTACCAGACCTCCACTACCCAGTTACTGTGTGATGCAACATCGCTTGACAAGACTGGTGTTAGATTTACTGCTTCTGACTATCTGTAACGAATGCCAAAGATATATATGACAGTCGGGACGCACTGAGGCACGAAGGAATTCCGGTATATTACGTTGTTCACCACTCCACGGGCCGCCCGTGGCAAGCGTCGGCGGCTGTTATTATGTAGAAGACCTCCTCGAACATAAAACATAGGTAGATTTTCAGTCTTACGAAGCAGACAGGGCGCGCGGACAGGGCGCTGGCAAGATAAAATGTATGGCGTCAAAGGAACTAAATATATTAGCGTTGTGGGCGCGCGAACAGACGCCATACATTTTCGTCGCGCGCGCCCGGAGCACTTCGTATATCAAGTCCCTTTTGTAATCTCAATCGCAAGCCAAGTCACATGCGAACCTCGAAGAAAATACTATTCATGGTTAGTTTTACATGAAAAACATTTTTATAGGTCCATATTCCAAAACGTAAACTCCAACATGAGCACGAAAAGTCAATGAAAGCTTGTCTAATTGACGTTTTCGTACTCGAGAGCAAACAAATGCAAAAACTTCAATTTACTAAGTATGACAAGTTCCGATGGAGTTGGAGTTTGAGTTGAATATTTATACTGTCTAGTGTCTACTGCAATTTCAAAAAGCCGTGCGATTTGAATGATCCATGTAAAACAATGTTAAATGAACGCACAGCCTGAGGCCTTCACCACAAAAAGGCGTAAAAAATACCAGTACCAAACAGTACGGTAATTTATACACGTTGCAATATCAATATTGACCAACATTAAAAAATAACGCACTCGTTTGGTAGCAGTACCTGTATTTATTTACAGCAAGCATTCCGGTATGTTTGTTATTTAAATACAAAACAAATGCGGTCGGAAAAAGCATGCTTTTTTTAGCGAAAAAGTCCAATTACCTACCCATAGTTTGTGGGGACTTTAGAGCAAAATCTACATCGCAACAGAAAGAACCGTAACGCCATCTATCCCGCCAGCTGCGAATTAACTGAATAAAATCCTGCATCGCAGTATCAGAGTTTTCTGTGCGATTTGAACATGTACAACAGCCCGAATATCAACTATCGGGCAGTTGCCCACCGGACACAACAACCGTCCGGTCGGAGGATCCTCCCTTTTTAAGGTTTGAGGGACTTTACTCTCTGTTCCACTATCTCTAGACTTGCTTTCATCAATCATATTCTTGATTATTTCATCCCATTCCATTCAACCCATAATTTTTTTTTGGAACAATTTCGCGAATTATTTCATGTTTTTCGTACTAACCAACGGCAATAAACTCCAATAATTTTCAATTTGCAGGTTTCCCTAAAATAAGGGAGTATTATGAGTATTATTTCCTCGGAGGATACTTTGTGCGTTTTCATAACTTTGGCTGAATAAATGCGAACTCATTCAGCCCAGTCCCTTGAGAGACCAACTTTGAATTGTGGGTAGAAATGTAAAAATGTTGAAAAGGGACGGACGGTGGGTAGTATTGTGTCATTTTTTTGAGGACCAAAAACGGAAGTTCTTTATTGGACTGTATTTTTAGGGTTCTGTACGTCAATAGAAAAAACGGGAACATTATAGAATCACTTTGTTGTCCGTTCGTTTATATATTTTTTAAACTAAAATGTTAAGCTTGTTCTTCAATCAAACTTATCTTTCAATAATCGGTGCTTTCATAGATATCATAACTTTAGTAGGTGGTTAATATTTATTCGATTATCACTTAATAGGTACGAGTAATTATGACATTATATACTATGACATTAGTTACATAATGATTTGTATTTATGACATTTTATAACGTATTAATTTGAATTTATGACATTGTATAGGGTAGGTATCAATAGGGAATTAATCACATTTTTTTTAAAGGTTTTAATTGTAATTTACGAAATTGGATAATTTTAATGATAAGTTTTGCATGCCTGAATTGTCTGCGCGTTCACTTGACATCTCGAAATCTATCATTAGATTATTAAGTACTGTGTCGAGCAATAAAAAAATTAATTTGGAAAAAATGACAGACTTTTTCCGCTCTGGGCGGAGTGAAAATTAGTGTCAGACCCTTACTGACAAACTCATCCGTGTTCCTCGTAGTGCCCTTTGCGTTCCAGGGCCGCGGTGACTCTCCGAACAAATTCCGAAAGCCTGTGGACCTGTACGACAGTTAATTCTTAGTCACAAATACCTATTTAAGGCACTCTAACCAACTTACATAATTCAACTAGAGATATTCTATGTTCTTGTGCTAATAGGACTAAAATATGGCGCCCAGCCACGCCTGTAACGTGTCAGTTAATGAAACTAACGTTCAGATAGAATGTGTTAATTTCTTATCGCTTTGCATCTGTGTACTGAAGTTTGGCTCTATCTCTTTTTTAACCGACATCAAAACAAGGAGGAGGTTCTCAATTTTATGTTTGTTACCTTATATTTCCGTCATTAATGAACCGATTTGAAAAAAAATGTTTCATATGAAATGATATACTTATCGATTGGTCCCATTGAAATTTTATCAAAATTGGTTCAGTAGTTTGGTTTTTAAGTCCAAAAATATGTCATCCATGTACACGAAATTGCGTATTCTGCTTTCGTGTGGCTTTCCAGTGGTGTTTTTAGGTGTGGGGTACCACTGAAAAATGAAAAAAAAAACCGGCTTCGGTTCGGAAAAAACTGTTTTAGGGTATGCGGCTTATGTTATGGAACCCTTCGTGAGTGCGTCCGATTTGCAATAGGCCGGTTTTTTTATAACGTATTTTTTATGCATGGGACATCATCAAATGACTTCTTCCAATCTGGGTGGAGCGGGAAAGAGTATCAGACTCTTACTGACTAAAAGCCATCCGTGCTCCTCCTAATGTTTCAGGGTCGCGGTGACTCTTTCGAACAAATTCCGCAACATAATGTACCTATAACTGATAGATTTGGCAATGCTAGTCATTTATCTACAGATGAATCAAGATAATATGGAATTTGTAACATTCTCCCAAAACTGACCTCACAAAACCACCACAACAGGTTTTAATCAACACTAGAGTCAAGTTTTATGCCCAGTTGAAGACAATAGGCTTACTCCGCTACATAGGACTTAAACCATCATCATCATATCAGCCGAAAGACGTCCACTGCTGGACATAGGCCTCCCCCAAGTGTCACCACAAGAACCGGTCCTGTGCGTCTCGCATCCATCGTCTACCCGCGACCCTCACCAGGTCATCGGTCCACCTTGTGGGAGGCCTCCCAACGCTGCGTCTTCCGGTACGCGGTCGCCACTCCAGAACTTTTCGGCCCCATCGAGCATCTATTCTGCGAGCAATGTACCCTGCCCACTGCCACTTCAGTTTGGCGATCCTTCGGGCTATGTCATAATTCCTGATGATATCTGCAAGGACTTGAACCTTACTAGCAAAATATGAGCATCCAGGGCCTAAACCACCAACTCTTAACTCCAATATTACTTCCAGTGGGAAAGAGACGAAGCTATACAGGACGTATAGCTCCGTCTCTTTTCCACTGGAAGTAATATTAAAGTAATACTGCTTTAAGAGTTGGTGGTTAGGCCCCTGAGCCCCGTCAGACGTTAGCGTGAAGTTACAACGTTAAAACAATACAAACCGCGTTGAAAGCTAAATGAGTGTTGTTCACACCATTAGAATAATAACACACCAGTCAAGGACTATTGATTGGAGCTCGTTTGAGGATTTATTCCGAGCGGCGTATGGGTACCATGTGGAGAGGAATCGATACAACTATAAATGAAAACACTGGGCCACTGGCAATACTGGTTCATAGGAATATTTTTAACCGACTTCCAAAAGAGGTTCTCAATTCGATTGTATTTTTTTTTTTGTGTTTGTTACCTCATATCTCTGTCATTTATGAACCGATTTGAAAAATTCTTATTTTATATGAAAGGATATACTTCTCGATTGGTCCCATTTAAATTTTATCAAAGTCGGTTAGGCAATTTAGTTTTTAAATCCAAATAGCTGGAAAAACTATATGGAAAAATCATCCATGAATACGAAATTGCGTATTTTTGCTTTCCTTTGACTTTTCAGTGGTGTTGTTAGGTGTGAGGTACCACTAAAAAGTGAAAAATAAAAAACTTTTTCACAAAAAAAAACCGACTTCAAGAAAAACACTACAAAGTACAAAATAACTTTAATTTCGGAAGTCGGTGTCAATTAACTAAGAAGCAACCAAACACCGTTTTTCGAATCTATTATAAATCCTGTCGCCGAAATTAAAAATAAACATTCCAGTTAAGTACATAAAATGTCAAAAAAAAACTCAAATTAGTCTTGACTAATTTTAATATTGTATTGTGAAGCGCATCTTGTTCCATCAGGCACTCAACTGAACCGAGCGCTCGGACAGTCTCACTTAACACCTTATAAGACTGACCAATCCTTCCCTTGCGGTGGTAGGCCTAACGCCCGACTGGTTCGCGACCATCAAAGATTTTGATCGACTTGGGAATCGAACCCGAGCCCTCACGCTCTCGGCAGTAAGCGATGGATGCGATCTACGTTCTAGAAGATGCCAGCCGGTCGATTCTGTAAACTGTCGGAGTGAAGGCTTGGGTGAAGTGATCACGAAGCGAGCTGTCATTCCATCTTGATGATTGACAGCTCTCTTCGTGATCACTTCACCCAAGCCTTTACTTGACAAGAAGTGGTCTATTCTGTCGACATCTCACCGTGTACACCTAGGCGAAGTGAACGACAAGTGAGCTGTCATTTCATCTTATTTGTATGATTTGACAACTCACCCGTCGTGCACCCCGCCCAAGTGTTCACATAGACATGTTTACAGAATCACACTGCTGTTCGCCCTTGCTATGAAAATTCACAGATCATAATATAGCCAGTAGGGAACATAGATGCCGGCAGAAGTTTTAATTAAATCATTAAATTTTCGGCTAGTCCATTAGTAACAGCATCCCAATTACACAAATCCTGAGCCAATTTTCAATCGAGTTACAGCACCGTTGCTAAAACTTTTGCTTTAGGAAAGTTTCAAAACAATTTCGTCTATTGAAAAGAAGCCAAGATGTTTGGGCTGTGAACATGAGGCTCTATTGTGAAGCTTCTTTATTAAACGGAAAATTAACTGTACGGTGTCGGAGTTGATCCAAGAATTTATTTTACAACTAGCTTCTACCAGCGGCGGCTTCGCCCGCGTGAATATCGGAAATAGCAAGGTTTCTTGATTTGTATGAACTACATGTGTGCCAAATTTCATCCAAATCCCTTCAGCCGTTTTTGCCTGATTGTTACAACAATACAAACATACAAACATACAAACATACAAACATACAAACATACAAACATACAAACATACAAACATACAAACATACAAACATACAAACATACAAACATTCAAACATACAAACATACAAACATACAAACTTTCACCTTTATAATATTAGTAGGATGGCTCTTTGGTGTGGTGGTCGCAAGCCACTACTGGTCCTGGATTCGATTCCTAAGTCGGGCAAAAAGTGTTATGTGTATCTGTCTTAGCCGTTTAATTGGTGACCTTCTCATATGCGCAGATTTTTCAGCGAAATTAGTGACATATTTTGTTCAATATCATTAAATGACTTGCACATGTCACTTTATATTACTTGACTAAATGTCATAGTTCAATGAAACGGCTAGGCTTTTCATGAAACGGCTGATTAAGCTAGTTGGTTGCGACATATCCATTAGTTTTGTAGTACCAGTCCTGAGTTTGGAGAATGAGGTCCTGTTTCCAACTGCGTAATTTACTTCGTCACAATTCGTAGGCCTTTGTAGAATATTCTTAATTCCCAACACAATGTTGGGACTACCAGCATTATGCTGAGCGATTCATTTTGTTTTTCTTTCGTTTTTTTATGGTATGCGATATACTAGTCATTCTCAATTCAATACAATTTTTATTTTCAAGTAACCGACTCATTTGTTGGTAAAAAACTTATCCTATGTCAGTTCATCATCATATCACGAAGTCCACTGTTGGACATAGGCCTCCCCCAAATAGGGGGGGGTTGCCATAATCGCCACGCTTCGCAGGCGGGTTGGCGATCGCAGTGTAGCTGTAGCAATGTACCTACAGAGAATGCTGCAGCCCATTCTCTGGTGAGTCCCTTAGTCGCCTCTTACGACACCCACGGGAAGTGATGGGATGGTGCTACTCTTTTACGTCCGACAACATACGGAACCTATGATAGTTAATAAGATAATTTTATCTACATCCTAAACAAATTCCTCCCTTGGCAAAAATGGTGTCAGATTTGTGGCTTCAAACGACTGGTGTCAAAAATCTACAAATAGCAGCTGGGACTAACACGTTTACGTGCACGAAAAATCTCGGTACCTATGCAAGAGGATCGTGAATTTGTGAATGACCCATCCTCAGAGTGACCTCGGCAAGCTCTGCTTAACCTTTAAGATCAACCCGTGCGGCTGTTGTACCAAACGTACAGTTCTGCTCAACCCTTCTGGAAATACACGCACAACGAAGACTTTAAAGTAAAAGTTTCCGAACAAATTTCTACAAAATTGAAAGCGCGCCAAAAAGTAAGGTACTTGTACAATGAGATTGTATTGTGCCAGTATTTATTGTGATGCTATTTATTGGACGGCAAATTAACCGTTAGTAGAAGACGTGGGTCGACCGGACGGGGTACTACGGTGACCTCGTGTTAGTTGATTTTGATGAGACTTTGTTTTAACATTTTATTTTATTTTATTTATTAAGGACATAAAAACAGTTACGTGTTAAGACGATGCAATATAGGAATCTGACAAATGGTTAAACACATAACCCACTCTATATTGTCCACGGATTAATAAGTCACAGTTTTGGAGCGGTTTATATTATTTTGTATTTGGTGAAGTTACATACTGATCAATTGATCAGAACTAAGTCTGTCTAACTTAATCTGAACTAAGGAGTGGAATTCCCTGCCAGAGTCTGTGTTTCCTGATAGCTACAACCTGGGAGTCTTTAAGTCAAGAGTGAATAGGTTACTTCTAAGCAAGCGTGCTCCATCTTCGACCACATCATCGCTTACCATCAGGTGAGATAGTGGTCAAGCGCGTGCCTATCAATAATAAAAAAAATAATAAAAAAAACTTAACAAAGTACTAAGAACTACTGGTAGAGGCCAGATAACTTAACAATTAAGTACATTGACCTTTCCCTAATATCCCTTCATAGATACCCGAACAATAAATTATGAACCGTTTTTCATTGCTAGAGAACGTAAAGGATTCACGATAGAAGTCGATTCAGGACAACTTTATTTCTGTTTTTTGACTATAAGAAAGTCAATAAATGTATGTTCCGCACGGTTATTGTACATTTTTCTGGTGTCTATCATAAAACTAAACATCAAATATACTGATAGTAAAAAAAACTGACCAAGCACGAATCGGATTCGCACACAAAAAGTTACTAAACGTCGCAATTTGATACTTACATCAATATCCATAAAAACATTAAACAAACTTAACTTTATACTTAGTTGAAAAATGTTCCGAAATGATAAGTAGGATTGAAGGACAAATTTAAAATGTTCTCTCATCCATCGACTATGTTACGGTCAATTCTCTATCTGCAACTATAAGATTTTTAGAGCTTTAGGGGACGACCAACATTTGATATTAATTTCAACTTAATACCTCCACGAGTTCCGGAGAAAAAGGGTCTTGACGGACAGACGGATTACGAATTCATTCTTGAAGCGTTCTCTCTTGTTTGTGTGTTTAATGTCTTGAAAACAATACAGAACATAACTGGCACCACATTAACTTTAAGTAAACACATAGATTTCCACCTAACCCACCAAGAACTCCGGAAAACAGGTGAGATGTCAAGTTTATTTCACTGCTAAATAAAATAAAGAAATATCCCACATTTTACAACCGCACAGTCACCCTACATTTGGCAACGCGCCTGTCAGAATAGCTTTCTCACAAGAAATGGTTACGTTCAAACGACTTTATTTCACGACTTTCATACGACTTCAGACTTCAAATTCGTACAAAACAAGAAACGACCCGACTATAAAGAGCATACACTATTCTATTTGCTTCGCGGGTTTTGAAGAATGGAACTATATAGAGGGTTGCAAAATAAAATGGCCGACGTCCTTCTAACTGAATCAATTTACAATACATTAACGATACAGGGTGATTGGTAATTCATTGAGTGCGTTCCTTCAAATGGGATGTTCTAGAGCTAATATACGATGCAAAAAAATTACAACAGACTTCCAAATATGTAAAAAAAACACTACAGTGTTAATTACTTTAATTTCGGAAGTCGGTGTTAAAAAACGAAGCGACCACCAAAACACCGACTTTCTGTTTTTTTCCAGCTATTTTGATTTAAAACCAAACTGAGTTTGATGAAATTTCTATTCAATCCTTTCAGACGAGAAAATAATTTTTCAAATCGGTTCATAAATGACGGAGTTATGAGGTAACAAACATAAAAAAACAACCGAATTGACAACTTCCTATTTTGAAGGCGGTTAAAAAGGGAATCGGACGACTGACTGACTGACAAATCAGACCCGAAACTACTAGAACTAGGAACGTGTAAAGGACATTGTAAAAAATGGCCTATGAACCAACACGCATGAAATATTTACTATAATTACTAATTCTTTTAATAATATACATTACTTATATTTTAATAGAACGGACACTTTTTAATTTCGAAAACATTTTAAAAAGTATTCACTTTCGTCCTTAGCTTCCGTCATAATCCTCGGTGATAGTTCTATTATTTTTTGGTTCAATTTGAGGTTTTTAATAGGCAAAGGTATTATAGCTCATACAGCCAAGTCTTTGGAACAGCACTCTAATAAGAGTTTGACACAGACAAGCGTCAGTGTTCTCAACACTTGATATACGATAATGATTTTTAGTTACAAACAGTCCGCTATGATGTCGCGGAACCATAATAAACCTTATCAAAAAACTTGATTGAAAGTGCTGTTTGAAACGAGCAATAATATCGACACTGACAGTTGACGAATTCACAGATGACAACATTTGACATTTGGTAGTAATGTCACTTGGTGCGCGCATTCTGTGCTCGATCTGCGTTTGCGTTGGTTGCGTACTGAATTCGTTTGCATTTTCTTACTTTTCCGATTTTATCTAACAACTCCTTAAGACTCCCGACTCCTAGAGTTCAATGTCAAGAAGCGCGCATCTGTCGTACTTACATTCAGTAATAAATGCTAAGTTATTGCTACATACCGAATGTTTTTATTGACGTAATTATAACCTCAAAATCCGAAAGTGTTTTGATTTTTTCAGAATTCTCAAAAGTGTACGTTGTTTTAATTTACGTTTAATCGAATATATACATTATCTAAACCCAAAGAGTAAATACACCTCCCTGTTGGATCTTAGGCGAGCTATGTATGGACGACGAGCAATGTCCTTTGCTCAATGCTTCTTTTCACTTAAGATGGGATTTTTGAAAATTCAACCTTTAACGGGGTTAAAAAAGGAAAAATTGTTTGTATTTGTGTATGAGCACTTCGCCCGCGACTTCGTTTGCGCAGAAACGAAGTCGCGGGCGAAGTGCTAGCGTTAAATAATATATATTAGTGAGCTAATCTAGTGACCTTTTTTTTTTTTTTTTTGGATCGGAAATCATCAAATGACCCCTCCCGCTCTGGGTTGAGCGGCAGGGAGTGTCTGACTTCTACTGACTAAAACCCACCCATGCTCCTCTTAGTGCCTTTTACGTTCCAGGGCCGCGGTAACTCTTTCGAACAAATCCGCAACCCTGGTAGGCACTGGCCCTAGCGGGCCCCTACTCCTATGCTGACAACTCTTTGAGGCGCGCGTGGAACACAACGCGCCGTCGGCTTGGGTCTGGCTTTAATCGGACAGCGAGCCACCCAACGCTCGCCGTCCGCAGACCCGCACCTACGGTGGCCGGGAATCGCCCAGCTCGTCCCTCTGCCCGGGGCGTCTCCCCATGCCGCGGCGGCTGGGGCGTGAGGGTTGTCTCTCCCTCACGCGGCCCGCCTCCTCCTTCACTAGCATTACTGCTTCGCAGAAGGAGGTGACGGCTTACCATGCCTCCTCGCTCCGGACCATGGATTGAACCAGGGCCGGACGCGAGAGGTCGCCGCCGCTAATCTAGTGACCTAGCGTGGTATTTTTGATATATCGATTGGACTTTATTAGCGGCCACGAGAACAGCGGGGAGAGACGCGGGAGCGATTATTTTCTATATGAAATACTGCCGTACATGCCGGTCATTATAACAGTCGTTCAGAACTCAGGGGCCGTACCATGACGTGTTAAAACGTCAGTCGTTCGAGCGAGAAAGAGGGATGGAGCTATACACCCTTTATAGCTTCATCCCTCTTTCTCGCTCGAACGACTGACGTTTTAACACGTCATGGTAGGGCCGCAGAACCCCAGAACCACAGCGTGAGTCAAACTTGGACGGGTTTATTAAGAGGAAACGCGGGTGGTCTTTTCTCCATAGAAACGCTCTCGCCTATTTTCTTTCTAGTTAATGACCATAAAGCAATGATTTTTTTCAGAATAATAAGTATTAAATACTTGTATGTCCCTATGTTATTCTTTTTATTGATACATTATTTTTATAAGCACTAGAACCCTCAAAAAATCCTTATATTTACACACAGTATGTATCCTTCTGATTCAGTTTATAAAACATCTTTTAAATTGGTTTAATATTGGAGGAGGAAATAAGCGAGAGCCAAACCTCGAAATATGACATATGAAATCGCACGAATCGGACGCCGAGCGCTCGCAGAGCGACAGCAATAGTTTCTTTAAATACCAAATTTACAAAAGTCTCTCCGCCCGCGTTTCCTCTTAAGGAATCGATTAGAAAACCGAGTTCCACCCGAGTCCGCATTTCCATACGAAAGCACGCCAATAAGCTCACTACCAAATCTCCCCGCGTGTCTCATAGCCGAACATACCACACCCGGCAATAGGAAGCAATCAACCGATTGCTTCCGCCGCCCGCATCCCGACCTCACCCCCGCCGTCGTCTGCGACAGTGTGTTAGCGGGGATTTAGTTCCGTGAGACCGCTCCTTAAATGCGATAAGGGGAGGTCGATTGTGATGGCTTTATCAGTGATGAAGCTGATAAATTATCAGTAAGGGACGAGTAGACAGGTCAGACCGCAAATGTCATTCAACAGTAGCTATTTGTCAATCATTCTGACTTGCCTTTGGTTTACTGTGTTAGGGTCAGCTTTAAAAGCAAGTGTCTTCTATACAGAAAGCGATATAATTAGAAATGTTTCTGAAATATTATACTTTCAATCAGTTTTAATACGTCATTATAAAAAAACAAAGAAACTTTATTTACCTTTTTTATCGACTTAAAAAAAGAAGGAAGTTCTCAATTTGGTTGTATTTTTTTTAATGTTTGTGACCTCATATCTCCATCATTTATGAACCGGTTTAAAAAAATCTTGTTTCATGTAAAAGGACATAACATCTATTACATCTCGATTGATTCAATTGAAATTTTATCAAAAACAGTTCAGTAGTTTGATTTTTAAATCCAAATAACCGGATAAAACATGTGGAAAAATCATCCATATATACTAAATTGCGTATTCTACTTTTCTGTGACTTTACAGTGGTGTTGTTAGGTGTGTGTTTTTTTTTCTAAGGCAATGGTTCCCTTGTAAGCCATAAATAAAGAACTACTTCAAGCCTTTCGTTCAAAGTTGTCTCAGTGTTTTCCGAGATACGGGGGTGTAATTTCTTATCTCTTTTCTTATATGAAAACCTCTTTTCAAATTTTCAAAACTTCTCGTTTTCTTTTCTTTTTATTTATGAACGGGCCTGATGGAAAGCGATAGATGAGGTCCATGATGAAGCGAGCGTGCCCAGAAGATGCCTTGAGGCACTAGTACTCCAACGCGTCGACGAAACACAGCAGGCTGCTTGACGCCGAACTCCGGTGGGAGGGTGGTCGCGAACCAGGCGGGCGTTAGCCCTACCACCGCAAAAACTTAAACGTTCTTTTCTAAAAGATCGTTTACCGGTAAAATTCAAGATTTCTTTAGCTTCTAGCGGCCATTTCTTACGATAAGATGACAGGAACTTCGTATTTGCAAAGCAATTTACACTATCATCGTAGAACAATTTGGATTTAAAATACATTTATTTTGGAGATAGAATCTTAAAAGACGTTTAACTTTTTAAGGGGTACCACGTAACCACGATTCTGCTTCGCTAAAACGCAATACAGCACCGATCCAATTGGAATACAGTATTCTGGCTATTTGTGCCAGAATACTGAGGAGAGCTTCGCGTATTTTTCGCTATTCCTCATACTTTCGGAAATGGCAATCCACTTCCACTTTGAAATTCACCCTGTATCTATCTATAGCGGTAGACTCTTCAAAACATGAGGTCTGCACAACACGTTTTCGACTTCCATTCGGATGGAATGTCAACCGTCACGCTATCACTGACTCCCTTTTTAGGGTTCCGTAGACAACAAGGAACCCTTGTAGTTTCGCCATGTCCGTCTGTCTGTCTGTCTATCTGTTCACGGTGTAGCTCAGAGACGCTTAAACACTAAAATGTTTAAGTTTGGTATGGTATTGTATATGTCGCAACCAACTAGTTGAATCCGCCGTTTCATTAAAAGTCTAGCCTTTAATTGAACTGTGCCGTTTAATCAGCGACATAAGTGACACGGTCAAGTCATCAAACGATATTGACCAAAAGATGTCACTTAGGTCGCTGAAAAATCGGCACATTGAAATGAAAAGGCTAGGCCACCAATTAAACGGCTGATTAAGCTAATTGGCTGTGACATATAGATATTAATCACGCTGACAAAGTGGTGAAAATAAATGTTGATGTTTTTTTATGGGGAGCCAGGGGCTTGTACTACCAGAGTTCACTATTATTAATGGAACGAAATTTATACTAGCTAGGGATTTTGTCAAAACCATTTTTCTATTTAAGTGTATTTGTAACTATGTAATGTAGGGGTCCAGTGACCACGATCCTCAATAATGAGGGACCGACGGAAGAAGAATGTCGTAGTAAAATTTGCTATTTTTTGTCAAGGCTTACGGGATTGGAAACAACGGAACCCTACACTTTGCGTGGCCGACACACATTTGGCTGGTTTTCTTTCATAAAATTTCTCACACAGTTCATCCATCGTCTCCTTGAACTTCCCCTACTGATAACCAGCTGGTTGCCTACAACTACTTCTTCTATTTTTGTCTATGTAGCTGTACGTTAGTATCTATGCCGAATAAACATTTTCTATTCTATTCGAATCTATTCTAACCTCCACATTCGTACTAAAAACTCTCCTCACGACCCCATTACTAACAATAATAAAAATCTCACATTTTATACGAAATTTCAATTTTTCAGCTAGAAATATAAAAGGTTTTTCATGCAAACGTAACCAGTTCTTTGAGCTTTCAGTGAGAACAACTTTGAACGGGCTGACTTGACTTCTGCTAAAAAGACTAAAAGGTAGTACTGAAAATCTACCTAGATTTTATCTTAAAGGAGCTTTGCTACATAATAACAGTCGCTCGGGTCGATCTTCAAGGTTAAGCTGCGTTTGCTGATATCAATCCGTGGATGGGTGACCATCTGTTCCATACCGTGGATCCTGCGTGCCTCGGAAAGCACGTCCCGGCTGTCATTTGTGTAACTTTGACAGTCGTACGTAACGGATTGTCAGAAGCCAGAAAATCTGACTCCAGTCTTGCCAAGAAGTACCGTGTTACCCAGTTAATGGGTTGTGGAGGTCTGGTAAGCAGCCGCTCCACGTAAAATACTGGTATTCAGTAGAATCCGGTTTGACTGGAAGCCGACCTCAATAAAGTTGGGAAAAGACTAGGCAGATGATGATAGATAGTTGTTCCGGGTCTGGCTGTTTGTGTATGTGAGTTTGTATGTTTATAAACGCACCCACGATGCAGGAGAAATTCCTAGTGTTAGTTAATAGTTATTTCCAACGGATTGAGCTGTGATTAAATTCAGAAGTCGCACTACTTTTTGACAATTGAAATGTTACGCGTGTGTGTGTGTGCATAAGCATTCTTGTCACATTCCACACACACAGGACGGTCTTACCAAAGTAATGAAATGTCTTATTTATTACCAAACAGTTTCACAGTTTCAGTATCAAGATATTTCAGTTTGGTACGACGCATTATATTGTGAGTAAACACGCACATACTAACATTATACCATAGTTAGTCTTGTTTTACTACAGTTGTTTCAGTTTGAAACTGCGCGAATATATGAACCGTTCAATGTCGTTTTAGCAACCATTTCGAGATTTTGGTACGTCAGATGCCGGCCGAAAAATAATGGGCATCCGTTGGTAAAAACAGTTTTTTTTTCAATTTTTGACGCGATGATAAACATCATACCATAAGCTTTTTCATTTTAAATGCAACACGATACTATTTAAAACATTTTTTTCTCCTTTAAGTGACCCGTACCTGGTAAAAACGGGACCCTATTACTAAGACTCCGCTGTCTGTCTGTCAGTCTGTCTGTCACCAGGTATTGATTTCCAATTTTGATCCGTTTTACTGTACGTACGTACGACTGAAGTACGTACGAATCCCTAATTACTGTCAAAAGATTTCACAAGATTTATTACAAATCTGCCGCATTACTTACTAGTAAATAAACATCATCTCAAAGACCATTATCAAGTAAGATATACATCCCAAGCTATTTATCGACACATCTCCACCACTAAAGCTATTTCAAACGAAAACAACTTAGACAAATATTATCTTAGGCTCGCCATACTCTCGCAAGCCTTTAGTTCACATATTACAGTCCGTAAACAATCTTCTGACACATTGCAGGAGTTTCAGAAGCATCACTTTCAGAAGGTCAATTTCGTAAAAACGGGACTATAATACTAAGACTCCGCTATCCGTCTGTCTGTCACCAGGCTTTATCTCATGAACCGTGATAGCTAGACAGTTGAAATTTTCACAGATGATATATTTCTATTGCCGCTGTAACAACAAATACTAAAAACAGAATAAAATTAATATTTAAGTAGGGCTCCCATACAACAAACGTGATTATTTTGCCGTTTTTATAGAGAATGGTACGGAACCCTTCGTGCGCGAGTCCGACCCGCCCTTGGCCGGTTTTTTTACTTTTTAAAAAGCGGCCAAGTGCTTGTGTAAATTGCTCATAATGAAGAGTACAATGCCCATTTAAGAGGTGTTGCGTTTTTTCTGTTACACGTTGTATAAAGTCCCTAAATCTTTTTTTTTTTTTTTTTTTTTTACGGGGGGAAATCCTCATGGATGTCCTCCGCCCTGGGGCGGGCGGAGGGGTCTGTCAGACTCTTACTGACTAAAACCACCCCGGTGTTCCATCTTCCACCTACGCCGGGGATCGCGGGAACGTATGCGACTTCCGTAATCCCCGGCTGGTGCCGGCCCGCCTCTGCGGGCCACATCTCGTAAGCGGGGGGAGTGAGGTGTTTAACTCCCCCCGCGACGTCAGAGGGGCGCACGGGAACACCACGCGCCGCCACCTCGGGTCCGGATGAATGGGGGGCAACGGACATCCCCAAGTCCGCCGCCCCTGGACCCAGTTAGGGGGGCAGAAGGAGGGCAGCGTATGCCCTCCTCCGACGCCCGGTGCGCCTGCTGCGGGCCGGGTGAGCACTCGACATCTCCCTCTCCCTTTCCGCAGCCTCCTTCTGCAAGATGACAGTTTCGCAGAAGGAGACCACCGCGTCCCAGGACTCCTCACCGCCGACCATAGAACGGACTACAGCCGGCAGCGAGAGGTCACTGCCTACCACAGAGACGAGGGCACGGCGCGGCTCCTCCCAGGCGGCACACTCTGCCAGCGTATGCCGCGCCGTGTCCTCCCGACAGTCGACGCAGTGGTGACACCGAGCGTCCGGCTCTCTGCCTATGCGACACAGGAACCTCCCGAAGCAACCATGCCCCGTGAGGACCTGTGTCACACGAAACGACAGGGAGCCGTGCCTTCTCCCGAGCCACATGTCGAGCACTGGCCGGATGGCCTCGATAGTGACGAGGCCGGCGGTAGGGCGTGAAAGCCTGTTCCGCCATTCCGCCACCAGGACCTCGCGCAGCTGCGACCGACGCAGCTCAAAATGTCGCTGCGTCAGTCGCTCCCCGCGCGCCCGCGCGTCCTCGCGCCACCGATGCATTGACGCGAGGACTTTTGCCTCCAGGTCCCAGGGCGGAGATCCGGCCAGTGCGCAAGCCGCCTCGTAGGAGATCGTGCGATAACCCCTGATGACTCTGACGGCCATCACCCTCTGCGGCTTCCGCAGAACAGAGATGGTGCCGGCCGTCAGGTCGGCCGCCCAGATCGGGGCCCCATACAGGGCCATCGATCGCACGATCCCCACGTACAACCGCCTGCAGACGGTGCTCGGGTCCCCCAGATTGGGAAGCAGCGTTGACAGCGCCCCAGCCGCGCCCAACAACTTGGGCACCAGCCGTCGGAAGTGGGGTCCGAAATCCCACCGGCTGTCGAGCACCAATCCCAGGTATTTCATGGTGGACTCGACAGCGATACGGGCCCCATCGACCACGATGTGTGATCCCGCCGGCGGCGCCCGCCGGGGGCCATGAAAAACTATGGCCTCCGACTTGTTGAGGGCCACCTAAAGTCCCTAAATCTAGCCAAACTTGACCAACCCTATTTTTGTATTTTAAAATCTTTTAGTGCTCAATTTGAGCTTTCCAAATTGGTTGGGATGTTAAATCCCAAACAAAAAATGACACCATTAAGAGCACAAGATCCCTGTCAAAATCTAGTGATGATCTGCTGGCCTTCTGAAAGTTCCTACATTGTGTTTTAAGTAAATGTAATTATTCTTAAAGACAGTACGGTATCTTGAGGATATGCTTACGACACTCATTTGATGGTAATGGGAGACTTCCCTGTGTGCTTGTATGAGGTCGTTTAGCAAAATTGTGAGTTTAAAGTGGAGGTAATCTGTGGTAGGTACTTAGTGAGAACATTACACCTACCTATATTCCTTAAAGGGGTAGGCAGAGGTGTCAAGTACACCGAAACGTCGCAAGTCAAAAGGTTTGAGCTAATTACCATCGACTTGATATGAATCAAAACTACGCGTTGCCAACTAGCCTATACAGCTACAGGGTGCTCCAGAAGTGTGTGAAAAAGTAATTGATTGCCCCATACATTTCTGTGCGTCTAACTCGACAAAAAACTAATTCGAGAAAATTAAAAAATGTTAACAAACAAATTTTAATAGACTTCGGCATGTTTTTTTTAACCGACTTCAAAAAAGAGGAGGTTGTCAATTCGGTTGTATTTTTTTTTGTTTGTTACCTCATTGTGATTTTTGTGATTGTGAAAAAGTTATTTTCATTTTTCACTTTTGAAAACCTCTTTTTTTGAAGTCGGTTAAAAAAAAACATGCCGAGGACTATTAAAATTTGTTTGTTAACATTTTTTAATTTTCTGAAAGGAAGATATTATTACAGTACCAATTTAATAAACTACAGTATTACAAATTCTATTACACTATCCTAACAATTCTCCCTAAAACTTCACAATTTCAGTTTCTACCACAAAAGCGGTAGATTTCAATATAATTCTTTGGTTACAAGTCACCGCTGCGAGAGGCTGCAGCGCTGAATTATGTGCGATGCTGTCTGTGCAGCGATTCAACCGCTGTGGGGTGCGGTGCAAGTTATGAGCCAAAAGCGGGGAACAAAGTTTTCATAGTCTGTCGCTGAGAAATCTATTTTTAGTTGAGTTAGGCGCACAGAAATGTATGAGGCAGTCGATTTTTTATATGGAACTTTATACACGTTTTTTCTGATCGTTTTTTTTAACGTCACAGTTTTTATGTTTTGCAATTTTTTCCTTAATGTTTAATATCAGCTACCCAACATCACCCTTAAAAATGACCCCCCACTTTTGGAACACCCTGTATAAGTGCCCATCCAAGCCTCAGAGACTGCAATTGACTGCTGCACTGCGTGCCGCTGGTTCATATCCGCACAATTATTTGTATGGCCGACAGATATTTGTTCCGGGTCTGGCTGTTTGTGTATGTGAGGTCATATATTTGTAAACACACTCACGATACAGCAGAAATTCCAAGAGTGGGGCAACTTTAAAAAAAAAATTGAATTTGATTCACAAACTCGCTCCCGCTCCCGCTACCTCTTATACCTCGCAGCACCGCCTCAATATCCCGCGCACACAGTTTAGCGTCGATATTGCCGCGAACGCAGTTGTCATCGTGTTTTAATGTTCTGCTTTATTCTCTATGGTTTGCTGACTGAGCGAGAAGGATCAAGTATTGTGGACGAATGAAGAATAAAAATATCCGACGAAGTGAAAAAAAGAAAAAGTATGTATTGTCACAGAACTGACATGTACTCGTATATAAAATTATAAACCTAAACAAAAATTTCTTAACTATAGAATCGACCTCGCACAAAAAAATCAGTTTCCGAACGATTTTTTTAACATGTTACTTTGAAATCATAGACTTCTGATATTTTTAACATGTTTCTATAAAACCATAAACTTCTGATATTTTTAACATTTTACTTTGAAACCATAAACTTCTGATATTTTTAACATTTTACTTTTAAACCATAAACTTCTGATATTTTTAACATTTTACTTTGAAACCATAGACTTCTGATTATATACGAGATAAGGCTCGGGAATCATCAATTTTCGTCGTTTGGCCTGAATTCTTGATGTTGCTTGTATTACCCATATTTACAAATAAATGCTATTCTATTCTATTCTAAGCCAAGTGACAGACAAACAGACATACGAATATACAGTGAAATGGCCAAACATACTGTCTAGATTTCTTTTTATTAAACTTTATGTAGGTACAGTAGTGGAACATGGGCGGACTTAATAAAACAAGGCATTTTCTATCGTTAAAATGTAAACCTTTGGGTTATTAATAAGGCTCTATTGTCAGTTCGGCACGGAATTGAAAAAAAACAAAAAAACACAAAACATATTTCAGCCAAAATCTAGCAAACTTTAAATCTATGTAGCCACCATCATCATCATCATCATCATGAAAGACGTCCACTGCTGGACATAGGCCTCCCCGCGCGTGTCGCCACAACAACCGGTCCTGTGCGTCTCGCATCCATCGGCTACCCGCGACCCTCACCAGGTCATCGGTCCACCTTGTGGGAGGCCTTCCAACGCTGCGTCTTCCGGTACGCGGTCGCCACTCCAGTACTTTCCGGCCCCATCGACCATCTGTTCTGCGAGCAATGTGCCCTGCCCACAGCCACTTCAGTTTGGCGATCCTTCGGGCTATGTCGGTAACACTGTTTCTCTTGCGGATATCATCGTTCCTGATTCGATCACGCAAGGAAACTAGTCACCAAACTGATCTAATCTTAGTCACCACAAATCCGACGATCCTGAACATTACACTAAGTCTTTCACACCAATTTTCGACCGCTCACTATCTGCAACATTCCACTAGAATGCACCGAAGAAGTTATGTGGTCCAAGCTGCGAGCAGAGGCGATTGCGGGCGGGCGAGACTATTCATCATCTGCCTAGCCTTTTCCCAACTAAATTGGAGTCGGCTCCCAGTCAAACCGGATTCAGCTGAATTCCAGTATATTACGTGGAGCGGCTGCCTACCAGACCTCCACAACCCATTAATTGGGTAGCACGGCACTTTTTGGCAAGACTAGTGTCAGATTTTCTCGCTTCTGACAATCAGTAACGACTGCCAACGATCTACAAATGACAGCAGGGACCAATGGCTTAACGTGCGCACCGAGGCACGGAAGAGTCTCGGTATGTTAAGATGGTCACCCATTCACAGAGCAACCTCGAAGTTGCTTAACCTTGAAGTCTGCCTGTGTGGCTGTCATAATTTAGCCACGAGCTCCTCATAGGCGAGACTATTATGCTCAAAATATTTTACAGCTAAGAAGTAGAATTCCCTACCGGTATTTCTAGACACTTTCAGTCAAGAGTGAATAGTCTCAGTCTCGGTGGTACAGAACCCTTCACGCGTCCTGACTTGCACTTGACCGGTTTTTTAGCATTTTAGGGTTCCGTACCCAAAGAGTAAAAACGGGACCCTATTACTAAGACTCCGCTGTCCGTCTATCTGTCTGTCTGTCCGTCTGTCAGTCACCAGGCTGTAACTCATGAACCGTCAAAATAAGACCTTATACAATTTAATATGTCCATTGTGTTTGTGTTATTGATGTGCCATAATTAATTAAATAAATAAACCGTGATAGCTAGACAGTTGGAATTTTCACGGATAATGTATTTCTATTGCCGCTCTTACAACAAATACTACAAACAGAGTAAAATAAAAATTTAAGTGGGGCTCCCATACAACAAATGTGATTTTTTTGCCGTTTTTATAGATAATGGTACGGAACCCTTCGTGCGCGAGTCCGACTCGCACTTGGCCGATTTTTTAGCATTTTTCCTAGAATATTCTTGGCACACCCTAACACCCAATTTCAATACTTCAGCCTCACAGCAGCCAATAATTCTGGAAAGTATTATACAGATTTATGTCTCAGATTATCTGCGCGAGCTTTTACCCGACTTGTCATCGTAAAAGAGAGTTACGCGCGAGTGTGCGCGAGATAGTGACGCATATTTATATTCTTTTGAATGTTTGGGGTGGTTTTAGGCGCTGTACACATAGAAAAGACGTAAGACGAGGACGGGGCGCGGACATATGTCTCTTCCGCATCCCTTTCATACAAAATGTATAGAATTGTCACGATGCAAAGCATAATATAGGAAGGACAAGGGGCGGACACGACGCTTACTCTTATGCACCCTATTATAGTGCACGGGCGCGAACGGGCGAGGGACGGGCGAGAGCGGGGGTGCGGGGGGGTGGACGCGAGTGCCGGGACTCGACATCGCTGTCACACAGAGTTACACCACCACAAATAACCACGTCACGTTCGTGCCTCGTCTTTTCTATATGTTTTGAAAAGTCTGTGCCCTGTCCGCGCCCTGTCCTCATCTTCACTGCTGGGCAAAGGCCTCCCCCGACTCCTTCCAGACATTTTTGTCCCTCACCACCTCGGAGCAACCCTCGCAGTAGGCGTCTAGGTCGTCTCGCCACCTCTTCCTGGGTCGACCTCGGTGGCGCCGCCCATCCTCAGGCACCCACTTTCTGGAAGCTATTGCCCAGCGGTCACTGTGCATGCGGCTGACGTGACCCGCCCAACCCTATTTCAGCCTGGCAGCGTTTTCTCCTACATCTATGATACCCGTTTCTGAGCTCAGTGTGACGTATCTGAATTGACAAGTGAAGCCAGTTGCACTTTCCGAAGCGCAGGGATTTCTAAGGAGAAGAACGTGCAAGAAACTCGACGGATTCTTTTAAATCAGTTACCCCAAACCCCAAACCCGATGTATCTGTCGCAGCCAATTAGCTTAATCAGCCGTTTAATTGGTTGCCTAGCCTTTTGATTCAAATGTGCTGATTTTTCAGCGACCTGAGTGACATCTTTTGTTCAATATCGTTTGATGACTTGACCGTGTCACTTATGTCGCTGATTAAACGGCACAGTTCAATGAAAAGGCTAGACTTTAAATGAAACGGGGGATTCAGCTAGTTGGCTGCGACATATCCACCAACTATTAGTTTCCATATTGTTTTATTAAGCAAGAATCTCACGATATTGCCATGATTATCATTAAATAGGCTTTGCAATTTGTGAGGTAAATAACATCTGCCAAATCTTCACCTTTTTGCTGCCTTAACGCGTTAACGTTTTTTCGTGTTATTCTGCTGCTTTTAAACATGAGCACGAAAATATCAATGAAAGCTTGTCTAATTGACGTTTTCGTACTTGAGAGATGAGCAAACAAATGCATAAACTTCCATTTATGACAAGCTCCGATGTAGTTGGAGTTCTAGTTGAGTTGGAGTTTATTATTATTATTATTATTATTATTACTAGCCCGTACTGTTCCACTGCTGGGCAAAGGCCTCCCTCCATTCCTTCCAATGCTCACGGTGTTGTGCTTCATCATTCCAATTCGTAAGGAAGACATCCAGGTCATCCCGCCATCTCCTTCGTGGTCTGCTGCGGCCTCGTCTCACTGTTTCAGGGCACCAATCCTGTAATTTGCGGGCCCACAGATTGTCCGGCATGCGGCAGACATGTCCTGCCCAGTCCCATTTAAGTTGGGCAGCCTTTCGAGCCACATCAACGATTTTCGTTTTGGAGCGCAGTGTAGTGTTTCGAACGAGTTGGAGTTTACTTTTTAGAATATGGGCCTAAAGGATCTTGTGCCGAAGAGTAACGAGTTTTCTATGTTCATTTTGATCAACAAAATAGGACAAGAAACACGACAAAAACTGTGCTCTTTCCCAACCTGGGAATCGAACTGACAACCCCACGTTTTACGACCACAAGACCAACGGTGTAGGTTGGTGGTATAATAATACCATCAGCAACAAATGCCAGTAGCATCTGCAGTAGCCCGGGCTATAATGAGGAGCGTTCAGATGGGCGCTACGTGTCGCAGCGACGAGACTCGCAACTATGTCTGAAATGATTTGGAAAATTGACAACGTTATTTTTTTTTAAGCTTTTGTATAGCTTCTATCGCGGGCCTTGAGCGTGGAGACCGAATCCAGAAATTCCGTAACCAAAATAACCTAACACCCCCCACTCCGACCGGCACAGCGGTGATACTTTTTGATTCTATGACGATCTGTGTTCTTAATTTGAAAGTTTTGTTTTTAATAAATTATTTTTATAAGTTGCGAGTGGCATTTTTGAGCTGTCAAATGCAATGTGACCTCTTTTGAACTTTTTGAGGTTGGTGCCCTACTTATTAGTATTGCTACTTTCCCGCGGTTTTGCTTGCATAATTATTAAGCTATTGCAATAGCTTTACCGCGGCAGTCTCCGAGTGCCACACGTCTTTTTTTACTGTATTTTTATTCCAGTGCCCTAATATTGAGAACCACTTCTGCCCATGCCCTGCGTCTCCCATACTAACAGGGATAAGTTGATAACAATTTTTAACCGACTTCCAAATAAAAAAGGAGGAGGTTCTCAATTCGGATGTTTGTATTTTTTTTTTATGTTTGTTCGCGCATAACTAAGTCGCTTGCCAACCGATTTGAAAAATTCTTTTTGTGTTGGAAAGGGTCGGTTTATCAAAATCGATTCAGTAGTTTGGTTATTAAATCCAAATAGCTGGAAAAAATTTGTGGAAAAATCATCCATGTATACGAAATTGCGTATTTTTGCTTTCCTGTGACTTACCAGTGTTAGGTGTAGGGCGGAGGGCGTAGGAGGGGGCCACTAAAAAGTGAAAAATAAAAAACTTTTTCTCAAAATAAAGAAACCGACTTCCAAAAAACACTACAAAGTTTAAAATAACTTTAATTTCGGAAGTTGGTGTCAAATAACGAAGAATCAACCAAAAACACCGACTTCCGAAATTAAAGTTATTTTGAACTTTGTAGTGTTTTTTGGAAGTCGGTTTCTTTTTTTTGTGAAAAAGTTTTTTTGTATGGGAAGTTCAATTTTTTTTCCAGGAATTGACTATGGCTTTCTTGGAGAAAGTGCCTCATTTACATGGGCAGAAGTGGTTCTCAAGGTTTTAGCACTGGAAAAAAATGACCTAGTATTATGAACGTTGGTTTTGCTAAATACTGGTATTCAGTTGAATCCGGTTTGACTGGGAGCCGACCCCAATATATTTGGGAAAAGGCTAGGCAGATGATGATGAACGTTGGTTTTGCTTCAGTTTTAGAATTAACTTGGAATATTTAAGTGCAAATAATTTCCATAGCACTTAAGTATTCCCAGGGTGAGAAGTCTCAACATAGTTACCGATCGCCTACCGACCGAATTTCGTCGATAAGTTCTTATGTTAAAAAAAATAAAATTGTTTATTTTAAACAAATATTTAATACCAATACCTCTTAAGGGGTCATTGTTCTCATCATTATGAACAACTTTTAGGGACCGAACCTGAAATTGCGAAAAAAATCAGCAGTTCAGTACATTTTGTCGAGTTATGCGCACAGAAATGTATGGGGCAGTCGATTTTTTTTCGCAATTTCAGTGTTGGTCTCATAGTAAAAGTTGTTCATAATCACGAGTACATTGACCTCTTAAAAGGTATTGCGTTTATTCTGTTACACGTTGTATAAGACAACAGATGAAAATTTACCAGGTGATTCTTGCAATCGTCAACATTTCACTTTCCCTCACTGACCGTCTCTTCCCTCCGTATATACTCCTCTATACACAACACAAAGTTAAGCCACGACCTCTGTTTCCGCAATTTCATCTCAACTGTTTGACTAGCCGCCACTCGCGACTCAAGCTCTCCTCGCTATATTACAGCTCAAACTGCAGAACACTCGGTTATTATCTCTGCTATATTAATCTCAAGGTTGTTGCCTGTTCGAAAGACCGCGGCCCTGGAACACAAAAGGCAATTGAAGGAACACGTTTGGGTTTTAGTCAGTAAGAGTCTGATAGTCCTTGCCACTACGTCCAGATGTTATTTAGAATGTCAGTTTCTTTTTTTTTTTAAAAGATACCCCACACTTGGAATTTCACCTGTATCGTGGGTGCGTTTACAAACATATAAACTCACAAACACAAACAGCCAGACCCGGAACAACTATCTGTAGGCCATACAAATGTTTGCTGTGTTGTCTTGTTCTATAGCTCCAGAAGTCCAGATTTGTATTTCCTGCAAGAGCCACACGGGTCTAACTTCTAGGTTACGCTATGCCTGACGGGATCCGTCCTGCGTCCGTAATGAATGTTCACCCGAACAATCATTACATAACAAGTTTCGTCCGCGCTTTGGATAGGAAGTTAGTTGACTACTTTCGCACCATGTTAAATACTGGTACTCCACATCCAGGTGGACTAGAAGACGACTTCAACATCGGGAAATGGCTACGCAGAAGCTGGGGGTCTACTCTCTAAGCCCGAAGTCCGTAGTTTCGGCCTTAGTGTCGGGCGTTTTCTACTCCGTATCACCTACGGACTTACGATTAGTCCCGAACCCGAACTAAGAATGAATGACAACACGATTTGACAGTTGTTCTTAGTTCGGGTTCGGGACTAATCGTAAGTCCGTAGGTGATACGGAGTAGAAAACGCCCGACACTAAGGCCGAAACTACGGACTTCGGGCTTAGAGAGAAGATCCCCTGATACTTTCTTTATCTCATACCCAGAAAGTTTCAGTCCACCGGTACTAAACTAACATAGTAACAGTATAGTTAGTTCAAACTGCCAGTTAACTATAAGCAGCTGTACAAGTGCGCTCATTACCGCAATATCGAGTGGTTCTTACTGTACGCAAGTATCCTTTAGTAGTTAAGTTCAGGGATGGCACTAGCTTGAGTTCAGTTGTACATATTACTAACTATGCAATATCAGCCGCGTGGCATCACCTGATGGTAAGCGATGACGTGGTCGACGATGGAGCACGCTTGCTTAGAAGTAACTTACTCACTCTTGACTTAAATTACCCCCAGGGTTGTAGTTATCAGGAAACAGAGATTCCGTCAGGGATATTCATGAACATCTTTTTTTTAGGATGTGATATCATCAAATGACTCCTTCCGCTCTGGGCGGAGCGGAAATCAGTCTTTTTTTTTTTTTTTTTATAAAACGTTGCCCCACACTAGGAATTTGTCCTGTATCCTGGGTGCGTTTACAAACATACAAAGTCACATACACAAACAGTTAGACTGGTGGTGACTCTTTCGAACAAATTCCACAATCCTGGGGCAGGCTCTGACTCTCTTAGGCTCTCCTTAGGCTTTACAGTGTACACACAATGTAAGTTTTCTCAAATCTAAGCTAAGTGCTCATGAGGTATTATAGCGCGCGCGTGTGTGCGCAAACACAGGTGCACTCTCTGTTCTTTTACTCTCATAGTCCGATAGGACGACAATTTGGGACGACCGGGAAGAGGTCAGGACAAGTACCAACGGGGAAGAGTTCTTTCCGTGGTACAGGGGTGTCACACCAGCAACTTCCAAATTATTACATTATCATGCATATAAATACGTCAAAACAGGTTTACAATATATTCGATTAAATCTAACTACTAGAAAAATATTTAATCCGACCCATTTCAATCCGGACCGCCCTGCAAACTAGCTAGCGAGAAAACTTTATCTGTCCATTCTACGAATACGCCACGGACGTTGCTACGACGTAGCACAAACGAGCTACGAGATTGCAACGATAAACGAGTGTGCTACGAGCTACGAGAGTGCTACAATCTACGAGTGTGCTACAACCTACGAGAGTGCTACGAGCAACGACTGCTACGAGCTAGGAGAGTGCTACGAGCAACGACTTTGCTACGAGCTACGAGAGTGCTACGAACTACGACTGCTACGAGCTAGAAGAGTGCTACGAGCAACGACTTTGCTATGAGCTAGGAGAGTGCTACGAGCAACGACTTTGCTACGAGCTAGGAGAGTGCTACGAGCAACGACGTTGCTACGAGCTACGAGAGTGCTACGAGCCACGAGACTGCTACAATCTACGAGTGTGCTACAACCTACGAGAGTGCTACGAACAACGACTGCTACGAGCTAGGAGAGTGCTACGAGCAACGACTTTGCTACGAGCTAGGAGAGTGCTACGAGCAACGACTTTGCTACGAGCTACGAGAGTGCTACGAACTACGACTGCTACGAGCTAGGAGAGTGCTACGAGCAACGACGTTGCTACGAGCTATGAGAGTGCTACGAGCAACGACTTTGCTACGAGCTAGGAGAGTGCTACGAGGAACGACTTTGCTACGAGCTACGAGAGTGCTACGAACTACGACTGCTACGAGCTAGGAGAGTGCTACGAGCAACGACGTTGCTACGAGCTATGAGATTACTACGAACTACGACTGCTACGAGCTAGGAGAGTGCTATAAGCAACGACATTGCTACGAGCTACGAAAGTGCTACGAACTACGACTGCTACGAGCTACGAGTGTGCTACGAGCTAGAAGAGTGATAAGTGGCTTCAGCGCTTGCTATCTAGACCCAAAGTAGTGCGTCAGCCAGTTTCAAAGCAGAAGAGAGCTTTTACATACACAACGTTACGTTTAGTATGTCAAGAGAGAAAGTCATGGGTATAGTAGTTTATGCAACGACCATATAAAAGGGGTTATTAAAACACGAGTGTGATAATAGCATCACACGAGTGTTTTAATACCGAATTATATGCCGTTGCATACACTATTTTATCTTCACTCAGTTGAAATAAAATAAGTGGAAAAATAGTTTATTCCAATATGGCGGATATTCTAATTGCGTATTCGAATGACTGCGCAGCGCGCGCATCCATAGACAAAGATAAAAGCCCACGCCATTAAATTAAAAAGTAAAAGTGTGTTATAAATATTAAAAAGTTATTTTATGATGCAGTTGTTTAAAAATCGAAGGAAAATGTTGAACTATAATGGTTTTTTTTTTTAATGTTACCTATCCACGAAAAACAAGTACGTGTTTATGCATTCGTTTTTGAACTCGTATTTGGAACATTACGTTGTGAGTGTAGATAAAAATACTACTAAGTATCAAGAAAAGTATGTGAAAACATCATTTACTACTTGTCATTGACAAAGCGACAAAGGAAATGTTACCATTTCTCACACACACGATCACTTGAACCCAACTTAAGTCCATACTTAACACACATAAACATCACCTCTGTTGTCTTCAAGGACTGCGCAGGACCGATGACCTGGTGAGGGTCACGGGTGGCCGATGGATGCGAGACGCACGGGTCCAGTTGTTGTGGCGACACGCGCGTGGAAGCCTATGTCCAGCAGTGGACGTCTTTCGGCTGAGATAATGATGATGAGTGCGCAGAAGCTTACAAACCAACATATTTCCATTTTAATTTTTTTTTTGTCTGGTCAAAAATCTAAATCAAAAGTCATTTATCAAAATCAAAAGTCATTTATTCAAGTTAGGCTGAGAGCCAGCACTTTTTGAACGTCAAATTTTACATAAAGACAGTCCCCCAAAACGCCCACCCGTCACCACTTCCTAGTGTTTTAGCTGGGAAGAAGAAGTGGCGCAACAAACTCCCCAGCAACACATCTTGGTGAATGGCAATATGTATAGAGGAATGCAAAAAGGTTCAGTCCCGCCACCTCCATTGAAAAGTGGATCCTCCGACCGGACGGTTGTTGTGTCGGGTGAGCAACTGCCCGATAGTTGATATTCCCGCTGTTGTATCTTATTTATTTATTTATTTGAACTTTATGTACAATAGTGGTACATGGGCGCACAGAAAACTATGATCCTGCAATACAGGATTTGTTTGACGTAGTTCGTTGCTAGCGGTATAGATTCCGCTTCATAGGGAGGAACGTACAAGAAACACATATTTGTCATAGGTATCACATAAATCTCACAGTTACCACATAAATGTCACAGGTACCACATAAATGTCAGGGTCAAGAATTTATAACACTTCTAGACTTCTAAAAGTTTCAAATTCGCAACACTAGATGGTGGCTAGAGAACCCTGTAATATGGGACTATTATGAATCGTTTGATTAAATAATTTCTTTTGCTACCATTTTTTTTCTGAACAGCAGAAGCCTGAGGATAAATAGTAACAGCCGCACGGGTCGATCTTCAAGGATAAGCACCGTTTGCAGAGGTCGGTCTCTAGATGGGTGACCTTCTTAACATACTGAGATTGCTCGGTGCTTCTGAAAGCTCGTTAAGCTGTAGATCATGACTGTTATTTGCCAAGGGGTATCGTGTTAGCCAGTTACTAGGGTTCTGAAGTTTGACATTGATTTTGAGTGGCTGCCTAGTACATTTTTTTTAAGGATGAGTAATCATCAAATGACTCCTTCCGCTCTGGGCGGAGCGAAGGAAGTGTCAGACTCTTACTAACTAAAACTCATCCGTGTTCCTCTTAATGCCCTTTGCGTTCCAGGGCCGCGGTGACTCTTTCTGAAAAATTTCCGCGACTGCCTAGTACTTACCAATGTATAAAAGAAATCTACAAACAAATTATAAATTATAATTAACTTTCCATCAGGGCCTAAACCAATCAATATTACTTCCAGTGGGAAAAAGACAGAGCTATACAGGACGTATAGCTCCGTCTCTTTCCCACTAGAAGTAATATTAAAGTAATACTGCTTTAAGAGTTGGTGGTTAGGCCCCTGGCGTGATCAAGGTCAAGAGCGAGAACTCGGTAAAAAAAAGTAATGAAATAGTTAATGTTTGTTAATTGTTGTTAATTGTCAGTGTCAAGTATTGATATCAGAGAACTATGGAATTACTGACACGATTGAAAGAAAAAATCCGTGGTTACAATTATTTATTGTAACCACAGATTTTCACTGAGGGTCATGAGCTCTTATTTATTTATTTTTTATTTAGGAATGACCTCGATCACGCCTGATGGAAAGCGATAGATGAGGTCTATGATGAAGCGAGCGTGCCCAGAAGATACCTTGAGGCACTGGTGCTCCCACGCGTCGACGAAACACAGCAGGCTGCTTGACGCCGAACTCCGGTGGGAGGGTGGTCGCGAACCAAACGGGCGTTAGCCCTACCACCGCAAGGGAAGGATTGGCCAGTCTCATAAGGTGTGAGGTGAGACTGTCCAGGATGCGCCGAGCGCTCGGTTCAGTCGAGTGCCTGATGGAACAAATTGCGCTACAAGAGGAGGCTCCGTCATGCATCCCAAAAAAATTGTTGTCATAATAAGGTAATTTTTTAAGGTAAAAAACCCCTAGTTTTGAAATGTGTAAATTACCTTATTATGACAACAATATTAGAAAATTAACTAAAGAATAATTCACCGTCTCAGTGCAATAACCACAAATAAAACAAAATTTAGAACCAGCTTCCTAGCAATTTACTTCTCAATTACAATCACGACAGTTCTAAACGGCCTCCGTACCCGGGCTCACACTAGATCCTCTCCTATTGCTCTGACATACTAATAACGTTAGGTCAGTCGTCCACTGCTAGGTAAGATATAAACGGAAAGGCTCGCCATGTTAGCGAGGTGGTTCTTTTGTTTATAACCACACATCTGGCCTGCTTGCGCAAACCAGAATTATCTTTAAAGTCAAAGTTAGTTACTAACACGAGCTTAAATCTCTCTCTTACTTTCTACTACTTTTGCTGTGCCCAACAGGGTCCACAATGGTCATATTCTTGTAAAACCTACCATCTTAGTTCACATGTGGAAGCAATAAATATATCGAGTATTGAGTAAATAACAAATATTCAATAAATAATGACTCCTTTTTTTGGATAGGATATCATCAAATGACTCCTCCCTCACTTTGCGGAGCGGGAGGGAGTGTCAAACTATTACCGATTACAACTCACCCGTATTCCTTTAATTGCCTTTTGCGATCCAGGGCCGCGGTAACTCTTTCAAAGAATCCCGCAACCCTAGATGCCAATTTACTTGCCAATTACAATATAACGCCCCTTCTAAACAGCCTCCGTATCGCGAGCTCACACTAGATCCTCTTCTACTGCTCTGACATACTAATAACATTAAGTCGACCGTCCACTGCTATTTATGATATGCACAAAGATCTGCCATGTTAGCGGCGTGATTAATTTGTTAATTGACAAAGGAGGTTTTGCATTAAGTCAAGTCTTTAGTAGAGGCATTTATCTTGGTTGAGTTATCTTCAAAATCAAAGCTTTAAACATTTAAAGACACTTTTGGATCGCAAGATCAGTCAAAATGTTAAGCTAATTCAACATAATTCATTAGGTTTTTAATTATATGAAAGAAAAAATGACTAAAAATATTTATTTGGGACTTGCGCAAGTCAAAAAAATTATCTACCAATATAAAAAGTACGCCTTTGTTTGTACAGTGTTTTTACTTGTGCATAAAGTTTTAATAAATAAATAAAAAGACGAGAAGAAGGTTAATGTTGTTCACATAGTAAAAGTGCACGTGGGATGTAATGTGAACAAAAAGAAACTTTACTTTAAGAAAATCACTACAAATTGAAAAATACAGCAAAAACATAAATAAAGAAGACCAAAAAATGTTATTAGGGTACTGTAACAATATGGTAAAAAAGCTTTAGGAAGAAATTTACTTCATTGTCAATCAACGCGAAGCTACAAAATTGCGTATCTTAGCTGCAACTGTGGAGCAGTACCTTATAACATAAAGCAGGCGCGCGCCGACTGAGGCCGTCCTTACTCATTTGCGCTAAGTGATATACGTTAGGAAAGTACCAGCACTTCGAGTACTAGTGATGTGCGAATAGGTGGTGGTGGAATACCGGGAATTTTCAGTGAGATGTTTGGATGTATAAATGAAAAATTATTTGGAGTTTTGTCCATTTGATGGATAGGCTGGTATTTCTCAGTAGTATTCTTGATTTATAAAAAAAAATCGTTTATTTCAGACAAAAAAGTCCATAGGCAAGGCTAACTAATGCTATTAACCAACAGAAACTATACTCACCGTCTACCCCCTGCGCAGTAGGTTCACCGATCTCGCAACACATGGAGGTCAGTGAACCTACTGAGCAGCACTGTATTGGTTCTCTCGCCAATCATCCTCAGGACGTTATTCGGGCTCCGTATTCGGCGCACCAACGACGCAACTTTTTTACGCTAGGTTGATAGCAATAGACTCGCCCTCTACTACATGGGATTTAAAATAACTGGCAAAATGAAGTTTTTTATTTTTCACTTTTTAGTGGTTAGCTTTAACTAAACCCAACGCAAAAAGAATCATCAAGGTCGGTTCATAAGCAATAAAGTTATTCCTGAATAGATAACCCCAAAACCATGGTTGAATTGTACACATCTGCGTACCCCTTCAAAGCGTACCGGCGTGATGATATGTTATGAACTGGTGTAAACAATAAACACACATGCGATTTCAGCAATCCCGACAGGTTTGCTATCATTTATTGAAGAGTTCCGTTACCTATCTCCGAAGTTCTTCATCAGATCTTCACCAAATTGAAATGGGACCAGTCCGGAAAGATATTCTTTCAAACAAAAAAGAATCATCAAAATCGGTTGACAATTGACGAAAATATTGCTGCACAAACAAACATACAAAAAAAAAAATCAGTCGAATTGAGAACCTCCTCCTTTTTTGGAAGTCGGTTAAAAATATCACCTCCCGCTTCTCAGACCTATATAAAAATAACCTCTTGTAACTAACATCATGATTGATAGTTCAAAAGAAACAAAAAACCATCTACGTTTCTTACTCAAAAAACGTTGTTAGACGTTCAGCATTCACGCATTCATAACTACAATATTCCGTAGACAAAACAAAGAAATACCATCCTTTAATCGTCGAGCATATAACGACCGCTTTCCACCATTCTATTCCGAGCCATTACATCTCCGTGAAGCTAAAACAAAGCCTTCTACAGTCCGCGGCAAATTGCCTCCTAAGGGTCATTAGCCGTCGATGCAATCCCGGGAAAGCGTCCCGGGGTGGTGTCCCGGAGAAAGCGGAACGTCCCTAGTGTGTGGTCGTGTTTTGTTTTTTATAAAATGTGTTTTATTTATTTCAGTGTTAATAGAATAAGTGCCAAGATAGACAGTTCAATGAGATTGTCGTTATACGAGTAACTAATAAATAATTAATATGAAGGAATGGTAATTTAAAAAACTTATTATGATACAAAATAATACAAATACAGTAAATAGGTTTTTTATTTTATTTTATGGAAGCGCTCTTCCTCTCTCTACTTATTTAAAAATTTGCTGTGCCCGACAGGGTCCATAATTGTTTCCATTTTTATATTTTCCACCTGTATTTTTACATTATGGATTGCAATAAACGATTTGATTTGATTTGATTTGAAGTAATATACAATGTTGGAATTTATTTTGTTAACTTTTTAGATTTAAGAGGAGAATTCATTAGGTTTTAATTTAATGGTAATGGTGTTTAGATTGAGATTAGAGGAGCTCGTGGCTAAATTATAACAGCCGCACAAGCCGCTTCAAGGTTAAGCAACGCCTGCCGAGGTTGGTCTGTGGATGGGTGACCAAATTAACATACTGAGACTCCTCCGTGCCTCGGAAAGCACGTTAAGCCGTTGGTCCCGGCTGTCATTTGTAGATTTTTGGCAGTCGTTACGAATTGTCAGAAGCTAGAAAATCTGACACCAGTCTTACCAAGAAGTACCGCGTTAACCAGTTAATGGGTTGTGGAGGTCTGGTAAGCAGCCGCTCCACGTAAAATACTGGTATTCACCTTAATCCGGTTTGACTGGAAGCCGATCTTAATATAGTTGGGAAAAGATTAGGCAGATGATGGTATTTAGATTGAGTATACAACAAGGTTTTTTAACCGACTTCAAAAAAGGAGGAGGTTCTCAATTCGGTTGTATTATTATTTATTTTTTTTTTTTTTTTATGTTTGTTACCTCAGAACTCCGTCGTTCATGAACCGATTTGCAAAATTTTTTTTTCCCCTTGCTTCATATGCTTCCAGATTGGTCCCATTTTTTTCAAAATCTAGTTCTGATGATGGAATCTATGAGAAATCAAGGGAACTCCTCAAATATCACCGGCTAGCGGCTCCAAAAAGAAGTAATAAATTTTAAATATTTGCAAAATATTAATGTCAAATAAGTTTACTTTTAAATTATGTTTCTTTAAAGCAATTCAAATATTTATTTTCAACTTTTTAGTGGGAACGGTTTTTGTTTGTTTTTTTTGAAGGCGGTTTTTTTGTAAAAACTAATGTGTTTTCTAGTAACATTTTGAGTGAATAATAATGAATTTAGGTTACTACAAGACCAAAGAAACGTTGAATGGGTTGTGTAAAAGATCACATGGCTACAGGGGACAACTCCTGAGGAGTCACCGACTGATAGACCTCAAATAAATTGGAATAAGAGTAACATATCGATGATTTTGACAACTGAAGCAATTTCAGTAAGATATCACCTATGTTATATGTTTCACTTCTGTGTCTTCGTTGTCAAGGAGGTGATGAACCAAGCCCACCCATAGCAGCGGTTGATCCACACAAATTCGAGCTGTGCCCGATTTTTGGACGGTCCGTCAGGACCTCAATAATATTAGTACTTACATTTTGAATGAACTCGTGACACTTACGTGTATAAACGAGTTCATCAGGACCACTGTCCGTACACTTCCCGAGCTTGTCATCGATATGTGTGACTCAACTTTTTATTTACACTAAACAGCAAAAAAATGGTAACACAAATAACATTCCCCACATAAAATTAACAACAATCCCGGGCCACCCCCTCCCTAATTCAAGCATATTACATTCATCTCACGGAAGCGAATCGCAGAAAAACATTCGTCTTGATTTGCCCTTGTTTGTGACTGCGATGACACGTGGGTGAATGCGTAATGTTATATAATGCGTACGGAAATATATTATGCGAGACGGATTAAAGTACGACTGCGAGGAGCTCGTGACTGAATAATAACAGCCGCACGGGTCGAGCTTCGAGGTTAAGCAGCGCTTGCCGAGGTCGGTCTGTGGATGGGTGACCGTCCAATACATACCGAGACTCCTCTGTGTATCAGAAAGCACGCTAAGCTGGTGAAGTCAGAAACTCAGAAGCCTGAAAATTTTAAATCGTTCCTGACAAAAGGTACCTGTCACCCAGTTACTGGGTTTTGGAGGTCAGGTAGCTGCATCTGGTTAGACTGGAGACCGATCCTATCATATTTGAGGAAATACGCAGTAGATTGATTCTTGTTAGCATATCCCGCAGTCCGTGTAAGAATTTTTAACCGCTTCAAAATAGGAGGTCATTAATTCGGATGGTTATATATTTTTTGTATGTATTATATGTTTGGGCATAACTCCGTCATAAATAGACGGATTTGCAAAATTCTTTTTTTGTTCGAAAGTAGTTTATTTCGAAATGGTCCCATTTGAATTTTGTAAAGATCTGATGAATAACTTCGGAGTTATACAGCTTAATAGACTGAACTGAAGTGTAAAATAAAAATAACAAAGTACAAAATAACTTTAATTTTGGAAGTAGCACCGTAAGATACTAGTTTAATCGCCATGCACAAACTGTTTCAACTCAACCTTTACCTAATCTAGTAGCAACAGAAATAGAAAGTGTCCCTCACAGCACTAGCACACTTGTCAGTTCATGCACAAAGACTGCAAGCGCGAGTCAAGAGTCGTCAGCTGTCACCCGCGGCGGGTCGGACGTAGTGCCGGGTCCACACTCGTGTGTACGATGTAGGTACTACAGTAGATATCTACATCGTCCACTCGTGATAGATTGATGATACTGGCCATTGTGAAAAAGGCTTTGACACTTAAAACGTCAATCGAACTATCTATCTTTTTTTATTTATTTTTTTATTATGAATGTGCTAGCTCTTGACCTCGATAACGCCTGATGGAAAGCGATAGATAAGGTCCATGATGAAGCGAGCGTGCCCAGAAGATGCCTTGAGGCACTGGTACTTCCACGCGTCGACGAAACACAGCAGGCTGCTTGACACCGAACTCCGGTGGGAAGGTGGTCGCGAACCAGGCGGGCGTTAGCCCTACCACCGCAAGGGAGGGATTGGCCAGTCTTATAAGGTGTTAGGTGAGACTGTCCAGGATGCGCCGAGCGCTCGGTTCAGTTGAGTGTCTGATGGAACAAATTGCGCTACACGAGGAGGCTCCTTCATACATCCCAAAAATCATTATAAGAGTTTTCGAATTAGGATCAGTATTCCAGAGACAATCTTTTACGAACGATAAAATGCTTCTTAAAAAATAAAGTTTGAATTTAAAATGGCCGCTGACCATGTTAACCAATTTTCCAATGATTTATTTATTTTTTCTTTTATAAAACTTAGCCTCACACTAGGAATTTCTCCTGTATTGTGGGTGCGTTTACAAACATACAAACTAACATACAGAAACCGCCAGACCCGGAACAACTATCTGTAGTTCATACAAATATTAGTTCCGTGCGGGAATCGAACCCGCGACACGCAGCGCAGCAATCGCTAAACCACTGCGCCAACCGTGTCGTCATTTAATATCAGGCTTAAGCCACGTTTTGAACTGTCTTAGAATGATGTCCTATTTATAGTCAAAACAATTATAAAAAATAAGTTGAAGATTAATTCATTCGTCTTTTCAGTCTAAGGATCAATTGGCGATACAACCGGTTACATTTCTAATAGAATACTAAGTTAATCCATATTTTTGTTTTTTTTTTTTGCGGGATGGGCTAGCTCTTGACCTCTATTACACCTGATGGAAAGCGAGATGAGGTCTATCATGGAGCGAACGTGCCCAGAAGATGCCTCCAGGCACTGGTACTCCCACCCACGCGTCGACGAAACACAGCAGGCTGCTTGACGCCGAACTCCGGTGGGAGGGTGGTCGCGAACCATGCGGGCGTTAGTCCTACCACTGCAAGGGAAGGATTGGCCAGCCTTATAAGATGTTAGGTGAGACTGTCCAGGATGCGCCGAGCGCTCGATTCAGTTGAGTGCCTGATAGAACAAACTGGGCTACACGAGGAGGCTCCTTCATACATCCCAATAAGCAGCTGCAGGTTAAAATAGGACGAAGTAAATCAAACATAACTTACTCCCCTCGAAGAATCCGTAAGCAATTAATTGTTATTTTAATCTCTGCGACCAGCAGTGCGATTCTGTGAACATGTCGAAGTGAAGGCTTGGGTGAAGTGATCACGAAGTGAGCTGTCAATCCATGTAATCAAGATGGAACGACAGCTCACTTCGAGATCACTTCACCCAAGCCTTCACTTCAACAAGTTTACAATATCGACCGGCTGCTTTATTTCCACCCTAAACATCTGTGTTTATAGTCCGGAATTGTACTCTACTAAAAATTATCATAAATGCAACGCTGGGAAAACGCTTTTGGTAGAAAACACAAGAATCAAACACCGGACATTTCGCTTGTATTCAAATAAGGCACATTACCTTTGACTTGCATTCAAAAACGCTCGCTTTGACAAATGTCATTCTCTTCTATGCGCATACATTTCCATGTCACACGACATTCTGAATGAATACTGGTATTCAGCTGTAAACGGTAACACTGGAGGTAACCTAACATACTAAAAAAGGTAAGACAGTTTTTGTTTTACTATTGAATGGTTCGCGTTTAACAACAACCTCACCTGACAAAGTCGTGGAACACTCGGTTGGAACGAAGTTCGGGGATATTTTGTCCGAGGATGAAGACTCGTGTCACGTTATGGATAACCATCTACGCTAAAGAAAAAGGGTCGTGATGGAAAAATCTAACCCTTTTTTTGCCTAGAAGTTCCTTATCGCACGGTACGAACTTGGCGGATGGGGGATCCGCCAAGTTCGTACCGTGCGATAAGGAACTTCGTTCCAATAGAAACGTTTGTTTCAGACAAAAAGTACTACCTTGCCTTGCCCATGGAGGGCAAGGCAAGGTAGTTCATCATCAACATCATCATATTAGCCGAAACACGTCCACTGCTGGACATAGGGGGTCCTGAGCGTCTCGCATCCATAGGCTACCAGCGACCCTCACCAGGTCATCGGTCCAACTTGCGGGAGGCCTTCCAACGCTGCGTCTTCCGGTACGCGGTCGCCACTCCATATCGTTTCGGCCCCATCAACCATCTGTTCTGCGAGCAATATGTGCCCTGCCCACTGCCACTTCAGTTTGGCGATCCTTCGGGCTATGTCGGACCTTGGTTCTCTTGCGGATATCATCATTCCTGATTCGATCACGCAAGGAAACTCCGAGCATTGCCCTCTTCATTGCCCTTTGGGTGACTTTAATAAACCTTCTGATGAGGCCCATTGTGAGCGACCATGTTTCGAGTCCTTAGGTCATCAATGGCAACACGCACTGGACGGCAAGGTGGTAACAAGCATAGTTAGTAGGAAACTAGACACACGGTCTACCCCCCGCACAGCAGGCTGGCACATGGCACGTGGAGTTCAACGAACGAAATGAACCTATTGAGCAGAACAGTATCGATTCTCTCGCCAATCAACTTCAGGACGCTATCCGTTATTCTTTTGTTTCTTGCTGGTAAGCGATGATGTGGTCGAAGATGGAGCACGCTTCATCATCTGCCTAGCCTTGTCCCAACTATATTGGGGTCGCTCCCAGTCAATCCGGATTCTGCTGAATACCAGTATTTTACGTGGAGCGGCTGCCTACCAGACCTCCACAACCTATTAACTGAGTAACACGGTACTTCTTGGCAAGACTGGTGTCAGATTTTCTGGCTCCTGACAATCCGTAACGACTGCCAATAATCTACAAATGACAGCCGGGACCAACGGCTTAATGTGCTTTCCGAGGCACGGAGAGTCTCGGTATGTAAAGATGGTCACCTATCCCCAGACCGACCTCGGTAAGCATTTCTCAACCTTGAAAATCAACCGGTGCGGCTGTGACAACTTAGCCACGAGCTCTTCAAGACGATGAAACACGATTGCCTTTCTTACTTCTGTAACCTATTCACTCTTGACATAAAGACTCCCGGGTTATAGCTATCAGGAAACACAGAAGGATCAAGGCATTATCGAGTCTCTTTTTTTTAAGGATGGGATATCATCAAATTACTTCTTCAGCTCTAGGCGGAGCGGAAGGAAGTGTCAGACTCTTACTGACTAAAACCCACCCCTGTTCCTCCTTATGCCCTTTGCGTTCTAGGGTCCAGTGACTCTTACGAACAAATTCCGCAACCCTGGCAGGCATGAGTATGTATGCGGGCCCCTATAGCCGTTTTGTACATTTTTCTTGTTATACCGAGACGAAACCTTTTTTCTTTTGGAAGAACCCAAAAACTACGCTTAGTCAATGTCGGAAACATGCCATGACAAGCATTGGGGTCGCGTTGTGATTAACTCAATCTATGATGTGGAAATATAGACCTTACTAGCTTCTGGCAACGATTTCGCTTACGTGTTATTCGGAAATCATTCCTAAGAAACATGCTCCCAGAATAAAAAGCTATGTGATATTCCAGACCAGAATCTACGTCTGTTATTACGAGATGTACAGTGTTCCAGAAAGGTGTGATCATTAAGGGTGATGTTGGGTAGCTGGGCCTAAACCACCAACTCTTAAAGCAAGAGACGGAGCTATACAGGACGTATAGCTCCGTCTCTTTCCCACTGGAAGTATTATTGATGTAATACTGCTTTAAGAGTTGGTGGTTAGGCCCCTGATATACATTAAAGAAAGAATAGCAAAATAAAAATAAAAAATTACATTTTTCAAAAAAATCGACTAAAAAGTTCCAAACAAATGACTTTTCAAGCATCGAAATCGCAAATAATAGTGTTTTCTACACTAATATTATAAAGAGGAAAGATTTGTTTGTTTGTTTGTTTGTTTGAAATGAATAGGCTCCGAAACTACTGGACCGATTTGAAAAATTCTTTCACCAGTAGAATCCTACATTATCGGTGATGGACATAGGCTATAGAATATTTTCAAAAAAGTTAGGGATCTGTATGAAAACTTCGATAATGTAACCCAAGGTGTGAGAATAAAATCCTTATATCGCGTACGCTGCGGAATCTATTGACAATAGAGCAAATTGATGTACTACAGTTTTATAGAGGTCATCAATATCTACAAAAATGTCCACAATACCATATGTCTAACTATTATGGATAAGTCACCATGACCGCTTTTTGTTCATATTATTCAAGCAAATCCCATGTTGTAATAAAAAATGGTGATTTTAGTATCATGATATTAATCCTTATCCATTTAAATAGTTTGATAATTAAGGTTGATTTTGTCCGTGTAAATTTCACTTTAAATTATTCAAATCGGACCTTTTATTTCAAAAGTTACGACGGTAATAAACATGCAAGGAAAATGTCGCGGCTTGAGCGAACTGGGGAGAATCGTATCAATGCTTGGTCCGATGAAGTTGAAACACCACGGCATTTAAATGTTTTCGATAAAACAATAAGAATAACAAATGTTTGAATTTTTTGGTAATAAACTACATACATAATAAGGAGTGAAGCAGGGGTGATTAAGATTTTAGGGGAGGACATAATTGCTTGCTTCAATTTACGTCGGAATGCTATGAACAAACTAAAAGCGGGAAAATTTGAAACAGATGTACCTAACAATATTTGCATAATCAAACCCTGACGACACTGCGGGGTGCGCGCTGAACCTGGGCTCGAAACAAGTGAGATTCTATCAACGGTGGCGTGGCGTACGCGATTGTCAATACGTCAAAAATGTATAGGATTGACAGATGCTATCGAAATGTCACGTGACCAAATTCCTACATTTTGGCATTTCGACAGTCGCATTCGCTAATAAAATGGTACATTGTCGAGGGCCTCCTGAGACCATAGAATAAGTAGAAATGGCTAAGTAATAAATGAAAATCATTGTGCTTAATTTTCCAAAACTAACCTTTTATAGGAGGCGTTGAAGTTTGTGGAGTACCTACTAAATCCGCGCGGACGAAGTCGCGGGCTTAGTGCTAGTATTTATATAAATGGTTAAGTAAATCAATCCGGGAACAATTATTTGTTTTTTTTTTTACCCCATGTACACCTACCTGTTTTATCG
Source organism: Melanchra persicariae (assembly GCA_947386135.1). NCBI lineage: Eukaryota > Metazoa > Arthropoda > Insecta > Lepidoptera > Noctuidae > Melanchra > Melanchra persicariae. The sequence continues at coordinate 12,043,134 of OX376672.1, read as the reverse complement.
CGCGCTGTGATTTTGAAACAAAAAAAAACAAAATGGTGACGGGATGCGCTGTCCCCTTTGCCAATATTCAAATAGTTGTTACGGCACCCCAGTACATTGGTTACCATAAATGAATCAGTATTTTCGCTCTACTACGTTAGAGAAATGATTTGAGCAGTTTTGTCTGTTAAGCAATGATTTCTTTCTTTCTAACTACACAAAATAAAACTTAAATTCACTAAACAGCACTACTCACAAGCAATAAGTCAGAGGATTTACTAAAAGAATTCCCTAAAACCAACTAAGTCCACCTCTTATTTTAAATTGTGGCTCGAACCGTAGACGAGGGATAAAATATCACCGGTTTATACCGGTTTAGTCGGGTTTATACCGGTATGAGACGGTTTATAGGGCTTACATAGAGAGGATAGATTTAGAGATAAAAGAGAAATTTGGGGAATAGTTCCAGTAGTAATCATTGTCACAGTTTTGTTTAATTTCAGATGAAAAGGCTAAGCGTACTGTTAAGTAAGAATAAGAATAAATTTATTACAAGAAAAAACAAGATTACAGAGTGATAATAATTGTACACGAACGTTTGGTTTTCTTTAAAAGTTCACCAAAAAGTTCATCAAAGACTTCCTGCACTAGACTAGGCCTGTGCCGCAGGAAACTTTCAAGATTTCCCTTAGAATTGCAAATGAATAAACATGCGCTAAATAACATAAACTTATTATGCAATTTAATATACCATTATTATTATTATAGCAGCAACTAGCTAAATCAGCCGTTTAATTGGCTGGCTAGCCTTTTCATTGATCGGCACCGTTTAATCAACGGCCTAAAGAGCCTTGGCAAGCGTTGCCTAACCTCGAGAATCAAACCTGTTATTAATTCATTGATTTTACTAAGCCATTATTGTTTCGGGAAGTACTAACATGATTACAAAACGATTTTCATCATCATCATCATCATCATCATATCTTTATTTCGGACACACAAACATCCATATTATAGTGTTAGTAAACATACAAAAATACCTTATTGCCTAGTGTTAGTAAACATCATCCTCTGCACAAACTGCTGCACAATCGGAGAACCAAAGCTCTCGGCTACAGTTTTCAGGATGCTGTTCTGACTGTCCCTCACTCTCCTCAGTAGCGACGCCGTTTTTTTTCGTATAACTGCATAGAAGCCGTCGGTACGGGCTTGCGCAAACATTTCCGACGCGCTACAATAACGAGGTAGCCTCAACAACATCCTGAAAGCATTGTTATATTGGACGCACAGGACATCCAGCGATCTCTTAGCACAATTGACCCATAGATTGCCCGTGTACAAACTTTGGCAATAAGCCTTGAAAAGTGTTACTTTTACTTGATCTGTACACCGCGCAAATCTACGGGCCAACATATTGCTACGGACCGCTAGGGCCCTGCGCTCCCTCTCAATGTCAACATCGTCCTTGAGGTCAGCGGCAAGACAATGCCCTAGGTATTTAAAAGTTGCCACCCTCTTAATTGGCGACCCGTTCACAATATATATATATATGGAACTCCCCATGCCACTGACACAAGTGACACATACGTCACGTGGCACTCCGTCCTTAAACCCGTGTGACGGTCCAGTCACGTGAACGAAACAGAGTGACAGCTTTGTTACAAAAGAGCGTATTTGAGAATGTGTATGACATAGGTACACCTGTGACCCTATTAAACGCGATGAACTTCTGTGTTTCCAAACTTACATAACGGTGCATGTCGAAAGTTTATGGTGAATCTAAAGTATATATCTACTTAATGCCTATTGGCATTCAATATATTCTTGAATTTTAAATCAATCAAATGCATGTCGCAATATCATTTCAGCGACATTTAGTGTCACAAATATTATTCTTTCTATCATTCTTAGATTATGGCCCATATTCCAAAACGTGAACTCCAACTCCATCGGAGCTTGTCATAAATTGAAGTTTTAGCATCTGTTTGCTCATCTCTCGAGTACGAAAACGTCAATTAGACAAGCTTTCATTGACATTTTCGTGCTCATGTTGGAGTTGCAGTTCGAGTTGAGTTGGAGTTTACGTTTTGGAATTTGGGCCTATATCTTGGAGGCATCTATATTTATAAAAATAATCGCCAAAATGTATGTACGTGCATTACTTGAGAACGACTTTACCGATTTGAATTATTCTTTTTTTTTTTGTTCGACTCCCAGAATAAGGGGAAGGGTTTTAAAAAAAATGGCTGTGGGTAAATCAGCGCTGGGTGTCTGATAAGATAAGATAAGATAAGATAATATAAGATAAGATAAGATAAGATAAGATAAGATAAGATAAGACAAGACAAGATAGTATAAGATAAGCTAAGAAAAAAACTCTTTTTCTTTCTTTCTTTTCTTCTATAAGATGCATTTATTTGTATAAACATATGTAACATGATACATAGATATGCACATGGATGGAAACGTATTAATATTGGTGGTTCAACATGTTTTGCCATATTCGGCGTACAAAATATCAATGGAATCTGACGCCCAGCAAAGATAACCCTTCTTATTATTTCTGTTACTTTGTCTTTGTTCCTGTACGTTTGTGTCTGTATAAATGTTTTCTATGTTATTCTATTATACTAAATTAGCCCGAGACTTTGTCCGCTTTCTGAAAATAAATATACGAGTAACCTATGATATACAGTGATAATAAAGCTTTCTACTGGTGAAAGAATTTTTAAAATCGTTCCAAATACAAATCCTGTTTAATTATATTATTAGTGTACCTAGATGTAGAATTCAATTGTATTTCTTTAAATAATAGTTCAGAAGTTTAGGATAGTAGGATACGGTTCAGCAAGGGAAGAAAACTTGAGTTTTCAATTTTAGTTTAGACATTATTTTATAAGAATTCGACAGGTGGATAAATCGGAGATTTAATTGTCGGTATGATTTCAGAACTCAGAGTTTTGTAGCTGGCTTAACAAATTCGCCCCGCCCTCTTTTAAACTAAAAACTACAGAACGGTTTCTTGAGAAAGCTTTAGGTGTATAATTCATTAAAGTTTTGTAAATTGGATATATAAAGATGACAATGATAGTTGAAGATGTCGGAAAATTTCATTGCGATCGTAAACTGAAACTCTTCATCATCTGCCTACCCTTGCCCTAATATATTGGGGTCGGCTCTCAGTCAACCGGTTTGATTTCACCAATATTGTACGTGGAGCGGCTGCCTACCAGACCTCCACAACCCATTAACTGCAGTAACAGATACATCTTGGCAAGACTGCGAGTCCGATTTTCTGGCTTCTGTCAAAGATTTACAAATGACAGCCGGGACCAACGGCTTAACGTGCGCACCGAGGCGCGTAGGAGTATCGGTATGTTAAGATGGTCACCCATCCACAGACCAAACTCAAGCCTTTCCTAACCTTGATGATTGACCCGTGCGGCTGTTATTATTCAGCCACGAGATCATCGATATTTTTCGATAAACTAACTAGAAAATAAATGTTTTTTTTTCCTGCATATGGTATTACCCCGCTCTTAATCGATCACAAAATAATGTACCAGCACAGCTGAACACCAGTACTTTAGAAGGCGCGTCTATCAGATAGCGTGTTTCACATGGCCACATTCTTCCGATGTTTTTACAGCCGGGGAGGTGTACCTATAAGTCAAGAGTGAATTGGATACTTTTTGACAAGCGTGCTCCATTGTCTCTATTGCTCACTGCTTTGTATCAAGTTAGGTAGGAGAAACTAGGAGATTGTTGTCAATTGCAGGCCTAGCAATTATTATAAAAAACCTTGTCAAAATGAAGGAAAATATAAAGTGTTTTAACAGATTGCTCATTGACTGCGAAGCAAATGCGTCCCTTAAAAATACAAGATTCGCCCCTCTAAATTGACCAGCCCACGTTTACAGAATCAACTACGTGTATTATTTTTAGATGAACTGTTAGATAAAAAGTATTTTTTCATGAAAATTCTTTATTACCACGTAGTGTTTACAAAATCAACTACATTGTGATCAGTCTCCCCTCCAGCCCACCACAGCTAGTACTCTACATGGCGCGTCTGTCAGCTGATAGTGCCATTCACTTGGCCACATGCCGCTGATGTCTTTACAGAGCGGCCTTTTGATATGACGCGCACTACCTGACACTTTTGTGTCCCTTTGTGACTTGTTTGTGAATACCTGATCACGTAAGGGGCGCTACACACTTAGGGCCATTTTCACCAAGCCAAACTGATCGCGATCAGCGTATAAACCACGTTTATGAGCTGTCAGTGTCACTTTTATTCTATGGGATTTTGACGCTGACAGCTCTTGAACGCAGTTTAGATGTACTGATCGCGTTCAGTTTCATTAGTGAAATCTGCTCTTAGTAGTCGGCGCAGCCGGGTGGCTAAATCCTTAGTACTTCCTTACTAATATTAAAAACGCGAAAGTTGTATTAAACGATCAGGCTTGAATTTATTTATTTATATAAGGCACAATCACAGAATAGAGACCAAGTTGTGATTAGCATTATTATAACATGATAAAATTTTTAAATCTGCTCTCCAATCATTACTGTACACAGCATTCAAGATTTAAAAACCTTAAAAGATGTAAGTGATGGCTACAAAAAATAAAAGAAAAAAAGAAGTTACAAATAAGCCAAGAAGGCACACAATAATTATATTAAAGTTTATTCAATTTTCGCAAGGATTCCATGAACCTGCCTGCCTACCTCCGAATCACCTGATTGTCTGATAAAAAGATGATTCCGAGCTTCGGAAGGCACGTATAAGCCGGTGGTCCCGGCCGCCAAATGGCGGTCATCAAATAAACCATGTCAGAGGCCCTTGAGGCGGTTTAGAAACTCTGATACTAGGGTGTGTGGGGTTGTTAGACCTTACTACCCACACGAAGAAGAAGAAGACGAAGAAGTACGCGAAAGTTTGTATGTATGAATGTTTGTTACTCTTTAACGCAAAAACTACTGGATGGATCTTGATAAAATTTAGCAAAGAGGTAGATTATAGTCTGAAATAACACATAGGATTTTTATCCCGGGAGTATGTTGCCTTGGGCCTTGGGATATATTTCGATTAAAGTTCTGGAAAAAGGCTGCCCAGCCATGCCAGTCGGTTTTTGGCAATCAGTATTAGTTCAGTTGTTATTATAGAACTACCCGCTCGGCAGTAGACGAATATAATACAGCATGTGTAGTAATTGGTTCGGGCAGGCCGAAAACTGGCGAACCGATTGTGTCGGCCCGTTTATGTGTGTTGCTACCCTAACATCACGCTTTTATTGTCTAAAGGGGTAAGCAGGAGAATAGGACGGTCAGTCGTGTGCTAGTCACACTAGAACTTGGAAAACTGGTCGGGTGTATAGTCGAGTCAAAATACACATCTGCCTGCGTCTGTGTTTCCAAAAGCTTACAGCCCTAATCTCTTCAAAGTTAGAGTGAACAGGCTCCTTCTGGGTAAGCTCGCTCCATCGTAGACTTTTTCTCTGTCATATCTGACATTGACTAGAGTCAAGAGCAAACCCATTACTAATAAAAATTAAAAAAAACTTGAGAGGTGTCAAGGGACACCCGGATGGAACGAAGTTCCTTTCCAATAAAATTTATACACTACACATTCTTATTAATAAAAAGCAACTCGTCTAAAAGTTTCAGTAGCAGTCACTGAAGTGCACCTCAGGTCAAGAGGCAAGATTCATTAGGATTAAAATTCACTATCGGCGACCTCGAAAACCATTAAAATGACATCCATGACGAAAAGTTATCAAAACTCGTGGGCGCCATCTTGGATTTCGATTTTGACCCGGTAATCGTTATTAGCGACCCCGAAAACCATGAAAATGACACCCATGATGAAAAGTTGTCAAATCTCATGGGCGCCATCTTGGATTTCGATTTTGACCCGGTAATCGTTATTAGCGACCCCGAAAACCATGAAAATGACACCCATGATAAAAAGTTGTGAGAACTCGTGGGCGCCATCTTGGATTTCGATTTTGACCCGGTAATCGTTATTAGCGACCCTGAAAACTATGAAAATGACACCCATGATGAAAAGTTGTCAAATCTCATGGGCGCCATTTTGGATTTCGATTTTGACCCGGTAATCGTTATTAGCGACCCCGAAAACCATGAAAATGACACCCATGATGAAAAGTTGTCAAATCTCGTGGGCGCCATCTTGGATTTCGATTTTGACCCGGTAATCGTTATTAGCGACCCTGAAAACTATGAAAATTACACCCGTGATGAAAAGTTGTTGTTGTTGTTTTATTATTAACAAATATCTTGCTTTCTATAAGAGAGAGAGAGACAGACAGAGAAACATGCGACGCCGCACAGCTTACAATAGCTTACCATAGCAAAGTGTCGTAACAACTTTTCGTAAGAATTTTTTCCGTCTAGCCCCCTTTCACAACGCGCGATAAGGAACTTCGTTCCAAAAAAAACATAAAAAGTGATAGGTTTGCTAGAATTCCTATACAGTTGAATATTGGTAGTAACAGTCCCCATTGATCCTAAGTGTAAAAAAAAAACTGCTGGACATAGGCCTCCTCCTGGGGGGGTTTGCCACAATTGGCAGGTGGTGTGGCGATCACAGTATAGCTGTAGCAATGAGCAATGTACCTACAGAGAATGCTGCTGCCCATTCTCTGGTGAGTCCCTTAGTCGCCTCTTACGACACCCACGGGAAGTGATGGGATGGTGCTATTCTTTTACGTCCGACACCATACGGAACACAAAAACTTCGGGCTGCTACTGACACTGCAGTAACACTTTTTACCTGACTTAGGAATCGGACCCAAGACCCCAAACTCAGCAGCCGCTCTTTTAACCTCCAGAGTCACTGGACTAAAGAAGAAGAATGTCTCGAATCACGTTTGATACAAAGTAGCCAGTCAACCGAATTCTCTATTAAATGAACGGTCAGTTGTCGGTGACAGCGACGGGATTGTAATAGTGAACGAAGTCCCTTTCAGCTTTGGGTAGTAGTAGTGAAATATTGAAATGACGTGGCCAAACTATTTGAAAGTATTTATATTAAAATCATGATCTGTCTAGTCTTTTTCCAACTACATTGAGGTCGGCTTTCAGTCAAACCGGATTCAGCTGAATACCTGTATTTTACGTGGAGCGTCTGCCTACCAGACCTCCACAACCCACTAACTGGGTAACACGGTACTTCTTGGCAAGACTGGTGTCAGATTTTCTGGCTCCTGACAATCCGTAACGACTGCCAAAGATCTACAAATGACGGCCGCAACCATCGGCACACCATGTTTTCCGAGACACGGAGGAGTCTCGCTACGTTAAGATGGTCACCCATCCACAGACTGACCTCGGCAAGCGTTGCTTAACCTTGCAGATCGGCCCATGCGGCTGTTATAATTTAGCCACGAAGTCCTCAATCAATCAATGCAATCAATTAATACATTTATTTTATTCGGCTAGTGCCGATCAGGCAGATGATAGTCTATTAAATAACAGCTGAACTAATATTGATTGCCAAAATCCGACTGGCATGGCCGAGCAGCAAGTAAGTAAAGTAAGTAAGTAAAATTTTATTTGTTTAAACATGGTGTACATGATACATGCAAGATAACAATAAAATACAGAAAGAAAAGTTCTAACATGTTCAGCCGCATATCGTGGCGTACAAATTGGTAGGAAGAGATGGTGCATGAACCGTGCCAATATTCATCAAAATTACATTTAAGACACTTTGTAGGTACTTATTAATCAGCCTCTAGTTAAACCAGATTCATCTGAATACCAGTATTTTAAGTGGATCGACTGCCTACCAAACCTCCACAATCCATTAACCTAAAGTTAAAGTCAAATCATTCATTTAAATTAGACTATTATATAGGCTGGGGGAATTGGGGTTGAACGTCACAATAATACCTGACTCTGATTTTTTTAATTTAACTCTCCTATAATTTACAAAAAGTTCTCTTTTTGTAAATAATGGTAAAACAAACTATAACGCGTTAAATTTAATAAAAAATTACGAAAAAAAGTTAAGCTGCCTATGGTCTATACAACGTGTAACAGAATAAACGCAATACCTCTTAAGGGGTCATTGTACTCATCATTATGAACAACATTCATTATGAAACCAACACTGAACTCGCGTAAAAAAAGTCGACTGCCCCATACATTTTATGTGCGCATAACTCGACAAAATGTACTGAACAGCTGATATTTTTTCCGCGATTTCGGTGTTGGTCCTAAAGTAAAAGTTGTTCATAATGATCACTCCAAAAGAGGTATTGCGTTTATTCTGTTACACGTTGTATAAATCACTCGTTTGTCTGTCTTGCCGTCTGCTTCAACTAATTCACTCTGAAACACGGTATGTAGAAGACGGTCACTCGGTATGTCCCCCATCCACAAACTGACCTCAGCAACCGTTGCTTACCCTTTAAAATCAACCCGTGAGGCCGTTATTATTACTAAGCCACGACCTCCTCAATGGAAATAACTTTATTTATAACTAGCTTTTGACTGCGACTCCGCCCGCGTAGATGTCGATTATCGCGTAAAAAGGTAGCCTATGTCCTTCTCCATATCCCAGTCTGTATATCTGCCAAATTTCATGACGATCCGTTCAACCGTTTTAGCGAGAAAGCGTAACACACAGACAGTTACTTTCGCTTTTATAATATTAGTAGGGATTAAATAAATAATGTTATTCTCGCTGCGTTTGTTACTAGCGCACGATTTATTTTAAATATATGGCGGCCGTAAGTTACAATTATTCTGATTTATATTGCGCATTATTTCGAGACATTCCCGGATTACGTAAGGGGATTCGGTGTTTTGAATAACAATTTTATGTTTGTTTCGATATTGAAAACGACTATTATTTGTGAAATTATTAATGAATCATTATTACGAGGAGCTCGTGGCAAAATTAAAACAGCCGCACCGATCCGGACTGATCTTCCAGGATAAGCGACGCCTGCCGAGGTTGGACTGTGGATGGGTGACCATCTTAACATACCGAGACTCCTCCATGCCTTGAAAAGCACGTTAAGCCGTTGGTCCCGGCTGTCATTTGTAGATCTTTGGCAGTCGTTACGGATTGTCAGAAGCCAGAAAATCTGACACCAGTCTTGCGTAGAAGTACCGTGTTACCCGGTTAATGGGTTGTACAGGTCTGGTAGGCAGCCGCTCCACGTAAAATACTGGTATTCAGCTGAATCCGGTTTGACTGGGAGCCGACCCCAATACAGTTGGGAAAAGGCTAGGCAGATGATGATTAATGAATCATTATTCTGGACGCTTTCCATTACCTCACACATACATTATAATACATTTTTAACCAACTTCAAAAAAAAGGAGGAGGTTCTCAATTCGACTGTATTTTTTTTGTGTTTGTTACCTCATATCTCAGTCATTTATGAACCGATTTGAAAAATTCTTGTATTATGTGAAAGTATATACTTCTCGATTGGTCTCATTTAAATTTTATCAAAATCGGTTCAGTAGTTCGGTTTTTAAATCCAAATAGCTGGAAAAAATATATTTAAATCATCCATGTATACGAAATTGCGTATTAACTGAACCGAGCGCTCGGCGCATCCTGGACAGTCTCATCTAACACCTTATAAGACTGGCCAATCCTTCCCTTGCGGTGGTAGGGCTAACGCCCGCCTGGTTTGCGACCACCCTCCCACCGGAGTTCGGCGTCAAGCAGCCTGCTGTGTTTCGTCGACGCGTGGGAGCACCAGTGCCTCAAGGCATCTTCTGGGCACGCTCGCTTCATCATGGACCTCATCTATCGCTTTCCATCAGGTGTGATCAAGGTCAAGAGCTAGCCCATTCATAAATATAAAAAACGTTTTGATTTTGATGAATTTTCTAAATAAAAAATACCCTTTTAGCTGTGCTACCATTTTTCCAGTGTTTTTAAAACCTCACCTGTACTAATATTTAGGTCTGTACTTTCTCGCAGGTCAAAATACACCGGTTCTTTTGCAAATAGCTGTTTTATATGCAAAATATAGGCCTTTGAGGCTTTTTGTGTATAAATGCAGTAAATGGAACTAAGAAATATTTTGTAAAGGAAACGCACATAAAGAAAGATACGTACTTTCTTCATGTACGATTTCTGGGATGGTTGTGGACTTGTGGTTGTGGATAGATGTGCAAGCAGTCCCTACTTTAATATTATAATTGCGAAAGTAACTCTGTCTGTCTGTTACACTTCCACGCTAAAACGGCTAAACGGATCGTCATGAAATTTGGCAGATATATAGCCTGGGATATAGAGATAGATTTTTACGTGATAACGGACATCCACGCGAGCGGTGCCGCGGGCAAAAGCTAGTAGTTTAATATGTTTGGAATGAAAATAGTGTACAAAAGATGGGGTTCAAAAGTTAAAAGCTGCAGTATGGATGAAACGTTAATAGTAGTGAACTCAGAGCGAGTTTTTAAATGTAAGTACTCGATCCTGTTAAACCAATAAACGTACATTTTTGTAAAATACAACCGACTTTCAAATAAAAAATCACTGCAAAGTATAAAATAACTTTAATTTCGGAAGTCGATGTTAAAATATAAAGAGACAAACAAAAAAGTTGTATTTTTTAAATTATTTTTATTCTTCACTTTTTAGTGGTACTCCACACCTAAGAACTCTACTGGAGAGCCACAGGAAAGCAAAATACGCAATGTTGTTTTGGATGACATATGTTTTCCAGCTATATTGATTTAAAAACCAAAATACGGAACCGATTTTGATGAAATTTCAATGTGACCAATATATATTTTATACAAGCAATGATAGATATTGATTGTTCGTATTAGATATACGAACACATTGATCTTACCTAGCCACATCATTTTACAATACATACACGCGAACGAAGTCGCGGGCAACAGCTAGTTTCATATAAAAGAAAAAAAATTCAAATCGGTTCATAAATAACAGAAGCTATGAGGTAACAACAATAAAAAAAAAATATAACCGAATTGAGAACCTCTTATTTTGAAGTCAGTTATAAAAGAAGTTGTTCAACCATGAACATGCAATTTCCTGTGTAAACCCCTGTTCCTACCCTAATTCCGTCTGTTACCGTAGGTCTCCTTGTGAAAGACTTCCCGCACGTAAAACCAACGTAATCTACGTTTGGTATACGGTTTGTATGGTAGGTTAGGGCATTAGGGTTACTAGGGTGCTAGGCAATTATTGTTAAGGCTAGGTTTAGTCAGTAGGGTCTTAGGTAACTCATAGGTACTAGATTCAATTGTCTCAGACGTAGCCGTACTGGACGCATTTGGTACAGCGGCCGTACTAAGCTGCAAGTCCCGGTGCGTTCAGAGGTTTTTAAGAATTTTCCAAATCCCACTTCAACGAAATCGACGCTCAAACAAACTATAGTGTTAGAAAATAGATAGATAGTATAGATTGAAGTTTTATTTAACACGATCGAGTACGTTTAAAAACTTCTACGGACACAGAAGCGCTCGCTCCTAGTAAAATTACTGCACTCAGTTGCATCAAGTTTTACTGGAAGCCGACCCATTATAGATGGGACATGCATGTTTTGGGCCTCCCTTAGAATACATAACAAACCAGAAAGAGTGTTCAATGACATTTGTGCGCAGCACATTGTGTCCAAAAGAACTCCCCGCCCGCGCCTCACCCACCCGGTTAGTGCTACCTGCGCACCAAAATCAAAATCAAAAGTCATTTATTCAAATTAGGCTGAGAGCCAGCACTTTTTGAACGTCAAATTTTACATAAAGACAGTCCCCCAAAACGCCCACCCGTCACCACTTCCTAGTGTTTTAGCTGGGAAGAAGAAGTGGCGCAACTCCCCAGCAACACATCTGTCTGTTACGTTTTAAGAACTTCAATTAAACAATAGTACGCAAAGTATTTTAAGACACGAACAAAAAATAAATATGTATCCAACAACAAAAAATTATATGAACTCATATAACCTGTCATAAGCTAACTAATAGAGAAAGAACATGATAAAATTACATTGATAAAATTACATTGTCTTGCGTTCAACACTGCGACTGCACCATGACATGACATTACCGTTTTTCATCAGCTGAAAGGCATCCACTGCTGTACATAAGCCTCCCGCAAATAAGGGGATTTGCCATAATCGCCACGCTTGGCAGGCGGGTTTGCAATCGTAGTGTAGCTGTTGCAATGTACATAGAATGCTGCTGCCCATTCTCTGTTGAGTCCCTTAGACGCCTCTTACGACAGCCACGGGAAGTGATGGGATGGTGCTATTCTTTTACGTCCGACACCATACAGAACCTCTTAAGTCTTTTAGGGTAAAATTAAAAATTGTAACTACTATTATGCTAGCAGAAGGGCACACTTCACTATAACACGTGCGTTGGCCATTGTCTAATTGACAATTTAACGAACCATTCCGACGTGGTTTACATTGCCTCACATTTGAGCGCGTTGACAGTTCTGATTTGTTCTATATTCTGAGGGGCCACCCTATTAGAAAGTACCAACTTATACTGGCCAACTCGCTCAGGTAAAGAGGCCGTGGTTCCCGCCGTACCATTCATTCGTTCACGAAGTCTTTCATTCAGTCTCATTCAGTCGGTCTTTCATTCAGGCTTGCTCGTTCAGGGATGTTTATTGTGGCGTATTGTAGGTGAAAGTCTAGTTGTGTATGGCGGTTTTTAACGCATTTTTAGAGTTTTTCTTTGAAAAAAGAAATATAATAGTGTTTTCTACTTTATTGGTGTAATACATTAAAAGTGGAGGTACGAAGTTGATTTGATTTTATTGAAAACAAAGTCACTGCGTCTTCCTATTTCTCAGCTTACTTCTTCTAGAAAAGTTTTTGTAAACAATTTGAAATTATCTGAAGCCGGGCGTAGTTTGAATTACTAAGGTCTATCGCTAGGAACGTTATTCGATTTTGCTTTTGTATGATATTTAGTCACGGGCAGCCCCCCGACTCTATGGCTTCTCGATCAAAATACTACACCACACACACACACACTACACTACTACTGCTTACTTGTAATCAGTAATCGGAATAGGTAGAGTTAATATATCTAAAGTTCAAAGAACAGAGAAAAAAAATGGAGACTTCCTCATGACAATTTTTTTTTTCGGAATCGGTCTTGGGTTTTGGGACATTACTTAAGTACAACTAAAATTAAGCCCTGTGCCCTGCCTATTAAGTCCTATTTCTGTTTAAAAAAAACAGTGGGTATGCTCGATTTTAATTGTTTACAAAAAATAAAGGTTAGGTAGCTCCTTCGTTGAACGATGTAAGTTAGCGTAGAAGCTAATGTAATTTACATAGCAGCTATAATAATTATAACAAACCACTTTTCATTACATTTATTAATTTTGTACAATTATGGGAACTAAACGTAAACAGAAATCAACCAACACAATTTTAAAAAAAATGAAAAAATATTTTATCGTAAGGCGACTCCCCTTTGTCTCCGTTCTTTTTCGAAGTTAAGCTATTTTAGCTCACCTTTTTCCGATCATTGCTTATAACCTACGTATTAGGTACTGAGTTTTTGAGTCGTGGTTTTTTTTTTCTTATTGTTCAACTGTTTATAGCCTATTACGAAATTTTCTGCCAAGTTCACGCACACAACGACACATACGCTGCGATTTAACTACATAGGTAGGTACAAAGCACTTTTTCATACATTTGAGTGAGATTTTCACAAAGTGTACGCATTTACGTAGGTAAACTCAAACTCAAGCTCTTTATTGCATTCGTGTGTACATTTTAGTTGTTATATATATGTAAGTTCCAACATGAAACCCTGGATTGCAAGTTTGTTAAACAAATATAATTATTATAGAAAATATTACTAGTATGATAACAGGTTTATGTAGTAATTTTAAATAATTTATTGAGGTTTTTTTTTATTATTATTGATAGGCACGCGCTTGACCACTATCTCACCTGATGGTAAGCGATGACGTGGTCGAAGATGGAGCACGCTTGCCTAGAAGTAACCTATTCACTCTTGACTTAAAGACTTCAAGAGGTTATTCAATTATTTTTTTTTAATACCTTTTGGTCTCACTTTATTGATTATTTAGTAGTATTTAGTACGATATAAGTATACATACCTAACTTAAATTAAAAAATACATAAAACTTACAACAAACGTGTATTAATTTACACATTTTATTCATTTGTATCAGTAATTATAGAGTCATAAATTTGTATGAATTATTATATTTTATTAATTTGTTTTGTTATGTTATGTGTAAGTGTGTGTATGTGTGTTTTTTTGTGCTAGTACAACATTAGCAGTAGAACTGAAAACGAACCTCTCTCAACCAATGAGGAATGTGAAACAGAGTACTGAGCCGACCTGTGACTGATGGTAGAGTAGAGTGGGGTCGGCAGAGCCCTAGGCTAACAGTTAACAGGGCGGAACGGTCAATAGGAAGCTCATTTGTGAGCCACAATGCCTGTTATCGATACTCGGAAAACAGGGTAGTTTCCGTTTTCAGGGTTCCGTACCCAAAGGGTAAAACGGGACCCTATTACTACAACTCCGCTGTCCGTGCGACTGTCACCAGGCTGTATCTCATGAACCGTGATAGCTAGACAGTTGAAATTTTCACAGATGATGTATTTCTGTTGCCGCTGTAACAACAAATACTAAAAAAGAGAATAAAATAAATATTTAAGGGGGCTCCCATACAACAAACGTGATTTTTTTGCTCGTTTTTGCTCGATATTGATAACGGCAACAGGTACACTTGAAATATTCACAGATTATTTAGTTACATCATCATCATCATCATCATCATATCAGCCGAAAGACGTCCACTGCTGGACATAGGCCTCCCCCAAGTGTCGCCACAACAACCGGTCCTGTGCGTCTCGCATCCATCGGTTACCCGCGACCCTCACCAGATCATCGGTCCACCTTGTGGGAGGCCTTCCAACGCTGCGTCTTCCGGTACGCGGTCGCCACTCCAAAACTTTTCGGCCCCATCGACCATCTGTTCTGCGAGCAATGTGCCCTGCCCACTGCCACTTCAATTTGGCGATCCTTCGGGCTATGTCGGTAACCTTGGTTCTCTTGCGGATATCATCATTCCTAATTCGATCACGCAAGGAAACTCCGAGCATTGCCCTCTCCATTGCCCTTTGGGTATCTTTAAGCTTTCTGATGAGGCCCATTGTGAGCGACCACGTTTCGAGTCCATAGGTCATCACTGGCAACACGCACTGGTCATAGACTTTCGTCTTGAGACACTGTGGTATGTGAGACGAGAAGATACCGCGCAACTTCCCGAACGCCGCCCATCCGAGTCGGATTCGACGGTTGACTTCCTTCTCGAAGTTAGCCCTACCTAGCTGGATCGTTTGTCCCAGGTAGACGTACTCATCAACAACTTCGAGTGCAGAGCCTCCAATCTTGATAGGAGTGGGTGCTACATGGGTATTTACCATGACCTTGGTTTTGTCCATGTTCATTTTCAGAAGCTCTACTGAGCATGACATGTTCACTTTAAAAATAAATAATTAAATTAAAATAAAACAAATATTTAAGGGGGCTCCCATACCAACGTAATCTTTTTGCTGTTTTTTTACAGCTGTAGTGTTGATGTATGACGCGTCAGTCCGATTCGTTTCTTTTTATGGATGGGAAATCATCAATTGACCCCCTCCCGCTCTTAGTGTCAGACTCCTACTGACTAAAACCCATCCGTGTTCCTCTGCCACCCTTTGCGTTCCAGGGCCGCGGTGACTCTTTCGAACAAAATCCGCAACACTGGCGTCCGACTCGTACTTAACCGGTTTTTTCCAGTTTCGCAGTTTCACATGTCTAATATATCCTTCTCAATTGTCCCCAGAGGAAGAGTGCGAGGAGTCGATCTTCCCGACGGGCGTGGTGCGCCACCGGCCGGAGCCGCCGGGCATGCTGGCGCAGTCCACGCGGTTCACCACCCACGAGATCAAGCTCATGTACCGAGGGTTCAAGCAGGTACCTCTCAACATCCTCACTTCAGCCGAACGATGTCCACTGATGGACGTAAGCCTGGGCCCCAAGTCTGCTATTTTTGTAAATTCGTCATTCCAACACGATCCCATTGTCATTTTGTTATAAGTTCGTAATCTGCTAAATTCATAATGGTCGATCATTGGTCGGTCAATGGTCTCGTAATAGAATCGTGGTTCTAAATATTCAATGTCTTTGAAAATGACTGCACAATGACGTTCTAATGGTAGGTCACTGATCGAAGGAACTGTCAAAATTTTAGCATATTACCGCATACGTCTGTCATTCATTTGTCATTATGTACGAGATTACCATTCTATGACATTTCTTTCAATGAAGTGTCAGTGAATGACCATTGGAAAGTCATAATGACGGTTTTATATTAGTAGATTACCAAACTTTTCAAAAATAAGCAATGATGAAATCAATGATAGACCATTCTGACACTATTGTAATAGCAGACTTGAGGCCCTGTGCTCTCCGCATACCGCGCATTCCGGAGGCCCTAGACAAGAGGATTCTGTCAACGGTAGTGTGACAAAGGCGATTGTCAAGACGTCAAAATTGTATGGGATTGTCAGATGCTATCGAAATGTCACGTGATCAAATTCCTTTTGTCATTTCGACAGTCGCATTCGCTAATTGAATGGCACATTGTCTAGGGCCTCTCAGCTCCACCTTGTGGGTTATGCTAATATCATAATGTACTTATGTTAGATTGTGAAAGCACTGAATATCTCTGATTTTTTTCAGGAGTGTCCTTCAGGTGTGGTGGATGAAGAAGCCTTTAAGAATATCTTCTGCCAATTCTTTCCCCTTGGAGGTACGTGTTTTAACCATAAATTAATAATCCAAATAACGTCAAAAAAAACTTATAACTATTTATTTTATAAATATGTGACTATTTAATTTATTGCAACTATAACTATATACACACTTAAATAAAAGACTCAACTTAAAGAAATCTAAAACATGGCGTCGAAAAATTCCTCCGCATCGCAGGCCACTGGTAATGTACCCAAAAGGCTGGCAGCATTGCCACGTTGTATGGCAATGCTTATCCTTTGTCCGAGGTAAAAGCCAGCCCTAGGGTCACGCGAAGTGTCAACTAAGCGTCTTGACAGATCTTTAAACAAGTAATGAGCACTCGGACCCCACGACCCGAGAGTTTCAACCCCAAACGGCTCGAAAATATAACTACCTATTTAGTCCGTCAGTTAGATTATCGAAAAATATTGGATACGTATTTTTTGCTTTATCAAATCAACTAGCACTTCGCCCGCGACTTCGTCCGCGCGGATTTAGTAGGTACTCCACAAACTTCAACGCCCCCTACACCCCCTTATAAAGGTCAGTTTTGGAAAATTAAGCACATTTATTACTTAGCCATTTCTACTTATTCTATGGTCTCAGGTTCAGCGCAACTGTTCACCCCGTTCACCCCGTCAGGAGTTGATTATGCAAAAATTGTTAGGTACATCTGTTTAAATAATCCCATTTTTAGTTCGTTCATAGCATTCCGACGTAAATTAAAGCAAGCAATAATGTCCTCCCCTAAAAACTTGCTGCAACCCCTGCTTCACCCCTTATTATGTATGTAGTTTATTTGCGAAAAATCCAAACATTTGTTATTCTTATTGTTTTATCGAAATCATTTTCAACTTCATCGGACCAAGCATTGTTATGATTCTCCCCAATTCGCTCAAGCCGCGACATTTTTCTTACTCCGAGCATGTTTATTACTGTCGTAACTTTTGAACGAAAGGTCCGATTTGAATAATTTAAAGCTTTATTTACACGGACATAATCAACCTTAATTATCAAACTTTCTGCATAATCTTTTTGCATAATCAACCCCTGAAGGGGTGAACGGGGTGAACAGTTGCGCTGATCCTGAGACCACAGAATCAGCAGCAGAAATGGCTGGGTAATCAATGAAAATCGTTATGCTTAAACTAACCTTTAAAAGAGGGTGGAGGGTGTGTTGAAGTTTGTGGAGTACCTACTAAATCCGCGCGAACGAAGTCGCGGGCGAAGTGCTAGTCGTTCATAAAACATGTAATTCTTTGTTTCAGACGCCACTCAGTACGCGCACTACGTATTCAAGACTATCAAACACAAGCAAAGCGGGAAAGTGAACTTTGAAGTAAGTACTAACTAACGTCCACAGGGACCCACTACTAAGATGCAGTATACAGTATACTTAAGTTATGATTTATTAAAAAAAAGGTTTAAATAGTGATATTAGGAAATACAACGTATAATAGAATTAACGCAATACCTGAAATGAGGTTATTTTAGTCATCTTTATAATAAACAACATTTTACTATGGGACCAACTGTTCAGTACATTTTTTGTCAAGCTATGCGTTTATTTTGTTACACGTTGTATAAAGTGTAACTGAATGAACGAAAACCTGCCTCCGTGGTCCGTGGTTTAGGCGTTTGCCTTGTGACCGTTGGTCGTGGGTTCGATTCTCACGGGAAGCATACTTTGTATAGTTGTTTTCCAGTTTGGCTAGGACATTGCTGGCTTGAATCACCTGATTGTCTGATAAAAAGATGATTCCGTGCTTCGGAAGGCACGTATAAGCCGGTGGTCCCGGCCGCCAAATGGCGGTCGTCAAATAAACCATGTCAGAGACCTTTGAGGCGGTTTAGAAACTCTGACACTAGGGTGTGTGGGGTCGTTAGACCTTACTTCTAACTTGAAAAGGGGTCATTGTACTCATCATTTTGAACAACTCTAACCACAAGATCAACCATGACAACCATTGCACAAAAAATCATCTTCCCCATACATGTAGGGTGGGGTATGTGGTAGACCCAAATAAAGACGCTTCGTTGCTATGAATCTTCTTTTATTTTTAAACACTTCTTAACTTCGTAAAATACGTCTTCCTCTTTCGTCGTAAAAATCTCAGTCCTCCTTCCCTTTCACACACATACTCTCTCGTTCACTCATCGCTGCGTTCATACATCCATCACTCATTTATAATTTTGATGCGTTCTAAATTTAACATCCCACATACATTTATATTTGATTTCGGTGTAGGTTTCATAGTAAAAGTTGTTCATAATGATTCTACCTCAGAAAAACCTTTCATAAACAAACAAATAGTCTCGAGCATCGACGCCGTGTTGCTAGCCTGTCGGTTTTCTATCGGTTGCATTTTGGAGAGTGTGCAACGGAATTGCATAGCTTGATTCCGCCTAGCCCGTTCTATCATCGGACCACAAGACGTACGGCGATGCGCCACCGGTACATGGTGGACATCCCACCCACACGCACAAAGCGTTTTGGGAATACATTTATTGTGCGTACCGCTAAGGAGTGGAATTCCCTGCCGGAATCTGTGTTTCCTCATAGCTACAACCTGGGAGTCTTTAAGTCAAGAGTGAATAGGTTACTTCTAGACAAGCGTGCTCCATCTTCGACCACATCGTTGCTTACCATCAGGTGAGATAGTGGTCAAGCGCGTGCCTATCAATCGGACAGGCCTGTTGGTCTAGTGGTTAGTGATCCTGACTGCAAAGCCGGAGGTCGTGGGTTCGATTCCCACCCAGGACAAACTTTGTGTGATGAGCATAATTGTTTGTTCTGTGTCTGGGTGTAATTTATCTATAATATGTATGTATTTATAAATTATATAAGTATGTATATCAGTTGTCTGGTTACCATAACACAAGCTCTGCTTAGCTTGGGATCAGAGAGCCGCGTGTGAGTTGTCCCAAGATATTTATTTATTTATTTATTTATCAATAATAAAAAAAAATAAAAAAAAAAGAAAATTACCTTTATAAAACAGTGTAATATGTAGATGAAAATCGTATAAATCGAGCTACCCTTTTGAATTCAATAACTATGGCTCTGAATTCTAAACTCCAAAGAGTTCAAGATAAAATGTTCAGACAATACTTTTACCAACAAAACCGTTCCAATCTGATATTTCATTCTAAGAGAGATTAGCCGTAACTGGTTATTCGTGTAAAAGGATAGATAAACTAATCTACTTTGAACTTCCCCTGGAAAACTTATTCACAAAGAGAAGAAGAGTACAATGAGTTATATAAACTAACTAGCTTTTGCCCGCGACTTCGCACGCAGATTACAATATTCCCAAATTAATAATGCGCATGCAGATCTTCGCTAATTGTCGTATTCCCGGAAACTTTTAGCACAAAACACATAATTCTACTAAATTATGCATGAAGAAAATGCACTTCACCACTCTATATACATATCGTGTTCCGACGCTCGGGGAAACCGACCGTTGCCGAACAGTGACGAAGATTTCTATGCGCATTATCACTTTGGGAGACCTGTACCTGTTTTGGCCCGTTCCTGTAGGAATTTTGGGAAATCCTCTCTTAGTGCTCCCCTAGGAACCTACATGCCAAACTTCAGCTTTCTACGACCAGTAGTTTCGGCTGTGCGTTGTCTGTCAGTCACTCAGTCAGTAACGAAAGAGTTATAAATTCTTATACGAGTACTTTTCCCCGCGACTTCATCGCATCTGCTTTCACGCGCATACCTATGCCGTTTTTCTCGTTCCCGTAGGAATTTCCCGTTCCCGCATAGCCTATAGCCTTCCTCATGAATGTGACTATCATATACAAAAAGAATTTTCAAAATCGGTTCAGTAGATCCAGAGATTACCCCCCACAACCTCACAAACTTTACCTCTCAATAATATTAGTATAGATATATTGATGATTGCTACCTATTGTTTGAACTTCCCCTTGAAAACTTTTAGAAGTGCTTTACAACTGAAAGTTTTCTAGAAGCTGATTTTAACTAAATTACGTGAATTACTTCAAAGTTCGGCCTCGTTAGTGATGGCAACTGCTAAGGCCCTCTGTTCGATTCCCAGGTCGGGCAAAGAAAGAACGAAAAGAAAGAAAGAAAACAAAGTGCTATTTGGTTTATACATCGCGGATGTCTCAGTTAACTGCGGAGATTGCAATATGCTCTACCCAATTTCATTTTTAAACTTTGCCACACATTAATTTCTCCAGTAACGTGGGCGCGTTTACAAACATACAAACTCATATACACAAACAGCCAGAGCCGGAACAACTATCTGTAGGTCATACAAATATTTGTTCCGTGCGGGAATCGAACCCACGACACGCAGCGCACTAACCGTGCCGTCGAAATGGGATTTAAGATTACTCCTAAATTATAATTG
This sequence comes from Melanchra persicariae, assembly GCA_947386135.1. Taxonomy (NCBI): domain Eukaryota; kingdom Metazoa; phylum Arthropoda; class Insecta; order Lepidoptera; family Noctuidae; genus Melanchra; species Melanchra persicariae. The sequence continues at coordinate 12,021,952 of OX376672.1, read as the reverse complement.
GAAAGGCTTAACACCTGCTTAAACAAAAACAAACCTTATTTCTTTTGCAGTTAGATAGACAGTAGACACGAATCAAATTGTAACGCAAAATAAAACACGAACAATATTTTCTGAATGTCCACATGTTTTCCCTCGATTGCCTGAATAAAAACAATGTCTTATGCCTCTATACAAAAAAAAATAGGTATTGGCACGATATACCGAGATTTCATCTGACGGTAGACCTAAATAAATAAACTTATCAAATATGTACAAAAACAAAGTATTGGAAAAATATTGCTTGACCTTTCTGGCATATTTCATAAAGCAGATAAAGCTGCTACAATCTGTAAAATTTCTTTAATAGATTTTCAACTTTATCGCCAAAGTATTTGTTTCAAGGTAAATTGTGAAAATTTTACAGTTTCGGGTAGCTTGATGTGTTGACGACTGTACACCTGTTTCTAAAGAATATTTAAAAAAAACGGGCTAAGTGCAACGACTGGTGTGTTAAGGGTTCCGAACGGATTTGATTTTTGTAACATGGTATTTTAACACTGTATTTATTTTAAGTTTTCCTGTAATCTTTAGGTAAAGAACGACTAATGACTGCATTTTTTTTTTCAAAATTTTAGTTTTTCAAAACTAAAATAAAAAACTTTTTTATACAAAAAAAAAATACTTCAACAGACTTCCAAATAAAAAAAACACTACTATGTACAATGTAACTTTAATTTCGGAAGTCGGTGTTTTTGGTTGTTTCTTCTTAATTTAACACCGACTTCCGAGTAATTTATATTTTTTTTTGCTTTTTATTTTTTCCTTAATGTATATTAGTTATCCAACATCACCCTTAAATATGACCCTGCCCTTCTGGAACACCCTGTAGGCAGATGATGAACTTCCTGCCCATAACCTAATGGTCGACGGATCATGTCATTTTTTTAATACTTCCCTATCAATCGTCAGCTCAGTATTCACCTCCTATCTCGCCGAATCATCTTTCACTCAATCCGAAGCCAACACTCGAATTCTAAATTATAGGTACTCCTTGTAAATAATTAATTTCAATTACAAGCAAGGGCAATCATTATTTTCCAACAATAGTTTCTATAGTTTCGTTCTCTCTGTCTTACACATTGTCACGTGTATATTATATCCGTCTCTCTCTGAGCAAGGGCCGCCATCTTTGTTTTAAACGGACTCGATTTGGCCTTTGTTCAAATTACTCTATATTTCTATTGTAGGGATCAAAGTAACTAGTATAATAGACTAGCCGAGTGTAAAGCTTCTCTCAAGAGCGTTTAAGCGACAGATCTTGGAAATGAATGAATGATTTTAAAGAAACTGCGTATTTCACGTTTAAGCAAGATACCAAGTTACAGACAGACAGAGTTATATATAGTAAAGTTATTATATGGTAACTATCAAGTTTATATTTTACTTTTCTATAGATACTGCTCCGGCCCCGGCGACACACCGGTGTGTCGCGAATTAATCGCGAATTTAATGTTTATTTACCTATTACATAAGATTTAAACTAACAATATACACTAAAAATAAAAATCAGGAAGAATTTCCTTCTTCCTGATTTTTATTTTCAAGAGAAGGAGAGGAAGAATTGTTCGAAGGAGTGACCGCGGCCCTGGAACGCAAAGGGCATTTGAAGAAGCATGGGTGGGTTTCAGTCAGTAAGAGTCTGACACTCCCTCCCGCTCCATCCAGCTCCAGAGTGATGTCATTTGATTTCCCATTCAAAAAAAGTTTCTTTAAAATAGCATCATTCATTTTCAAGGCAAGGCGAGATTTTATGTATTAAAAATATGTAGTTAGTATGTCTAAAAGTTGTTAAATAAATGTTGCGTACGGAACCCTTTGTTTTCGAGTCCGATTCGAACTTGATCGAGTATTTCAAATTCGTTGACAAAAACATTATACATGCCTGAATACAATTTTTTTTCTGAATAAATATTTCAAAATATACAAGACTTACTTCAAACAGAGGTCAAGTATTTCTTCCCCAATATTTTGTCTTCATGCATATTTGATTAGATTGTTTTTTTGTACAGCCCGACCCAATTCCGTCAATATCTCAAACTTTTTGGTATACAGGCACGAGAAACGGTTTGTATTCAGCCTATTTTGGAATTGGGATATTTGCATGGTCTTTTTTTGTACTGTGGTCAATTGCAGAATATATTGAAATATTTAAAGATAGATTACCTATATTTTATATAGATTAATAATAGTTAATTAAATAAATTACTGTTTAAAGTCGGTTTAATTTTTTTTTAACTTTTTATTGTGTTTGGTTTCGCCATACCTAAACGATCCAATTATCAAATTAATAGCAATCCCTATTTTCTTTTCAAAGAGGACCTCGCTGTGTCTTATCTCAATTCTGAGCTCGTTACGAATCGTATCGAGATCTCCAGTCACGTCGGAATGTACCATTACTCTGTTTTGTACAATATTAGTTACTAAAGCTATTATTTAGCTACGCAAACTGTTGTGTACATTTAAGTTCATCAAATTCTCAGCAACACATCTGTCTGTTAAGTTAGATAACTTAACAGACAGATGTGATGCTGAGAATTTTTGACGTTCAAAAAGTGCTAATTCTCAAATTGTATAAATTACTGTTTTTTTATTTCGATACATTGAACATGACTTGGGGACTTTTATGGTTGACACATGCCTATACTTTGGTTCTCGTGGTCGTAAGCACGACTGCCGAGCGTGGGGTCTTGCTTCGATTCCTAGGTCTGCAAAACGTATTGGGTTTTAAGCAGTAGCAGCCCGGTTTTTCCAAGCCTATTACTGGAATTAAAATTAGCTTAAATTTAGGACCCATTAATATTAGTGTTAATATATAATCCGGGGTGCTAGGCAACTAGGCTTAACCCAGTTGATACGTTTGGTGTCTATTTGGCCTAGCTCTGTTCTGTCTCCTGCTTGATAAGGAAGGAAGTGGAAATTATATTTTTTCCTACTCCTCCGCTGTTATTTTCTGATTATTTTCGTAGCGGGAACCAAGACAGTTGAATTGTGTCTCCAGGATTCGTCGAGCTTCATTGACTCGGTGTGTTTCTGGTGGTCGTCACTGTTGATTCTGGTTTTCAGGAGATGCAATGGTTGGGGGTGTGTGGCGGGATTGTCCCAAACAAAATGTAGCAGCCTGGAGTTTGAAAGTTGGTGTTTCCGTGCCTCGGACGCCGTAAAACCATCGTTTTGAGTATCATTATCATCTCTCTGCCTTTGTCTTATGTTACTAGGTGTTGTCGCAACACGTTTTCCTCTTCCATTCTCCCCCGTCATCCCCCTCGCTAACATTCACACCCTATTATAATTCATGTCATTCCTCTAATCCATCCATCTTTTCTTTGGCCATTCTCTCCACATGCATCCATCAACATCGATAAATTGAATTCGTGTACGTGCAAACTAAAACTTTTGTTAACAAACTAAATTATTTTGAAGATTGATTCTCGTCTAACATTTGCTCTGTAAGCTAATATATTATGGACAAGTCCTCGCGTTGAGAATCGTTTGCATACATATATACACATACATCGTCAGTACATATACATAAAGACGTAAATCAGTGTCGACGCAACGAAATATAGCTCGGATTATTTGCAGCTAACAAAGATCGAATGGTTAGATTCGCTTGCATTTTAAATTCTCGTTGAAATCCAAATATTTTCGGCATTTGGTAGTTGAGCTTCAATAACAGTCGCTCAGGCAACGCTGGCCGAGGTGGGTTTGCAGATGGGTGATATGAGTAAATCCACCCATCAATGGTTTTCCGACCCCTCTCTGAAAGCACGCTGATGTGTTGTCACCAATTTCCTTTGGAGATCTTTGACAGTCAGAAAACCTCTTATCTCAGATCTTTGTCTCTATCATCTGCTTAGTTTTTCCAACTATATTGGGGTCGGCTCGCACTCAAACCAGATTCAGCTGAATACCAGTATTTTAAGTGGAACTTCTGCCTACCAGACCTCCACAACCCATTAACTGGGCAACACGGTACTTCTTGGCCTGACTGATGTCAGATTTACTGGCTTCTGACAATCCGTAACGACTGCCAAAGATCTACGAATGACAGCCGGGACCAACGGCTTAACGTGCTTTCCGAGGAGGGATCTCGGTATGTTAAGATGGTCACCCATCCACAGACCAACCTCGGCAAGATCTTTGTCTCTATGAAGCTAGAAAATCTGACAACCGTAGATATGTAACTACATAACGATTGGAAAATGTGTCCGTGCAAATAGCTTCATCCTTACCTTGAGTCGGAAAGGTGCCTGACCACAAATGATTTAATTCAAAATAAATGACGACACGGTTGGCGCAGTGGTTGAGCGGTCGACTGCTGCGCTGCGTGTCACGGGTTCGATTCCCGCACGGAACAAATATTTGTATGGCCTACAGATAGTTGTTCCGGGTCTGGCTGTTTGTGTATGTGAGTTTATATGTTTGTGAACGCACCCACGATACAGGAGAAATTCGTAGTGTGGGGCAACGTATTTTAAAAAAATTAAAAAAAAAAAAGTAGTTTGAGTCTGAGGCATGACAAAGCAGCCTCTTCTTTGTTATAGAAACGTATCTGCAATGTCACTGATATTGCAGATGTCCATAGACTAGGTAGTAGGTAATGAAGCGTAAGGTAATCTTCAAGAAATGATGGCAAGAAGACTGGAATGTTGTGTGAAATGCCTTTATTCGAGTTTCATCCACTTCTAGAGCAAATTACAAAGACCTTGATTATCTAAAAGCTTTTCTGTATTATTATTGCGCAAGTCTAGTGATGTCTTTAGCTTGTGTTGGAGAAATGCGACCTCATTTGGATCAACCTTCATAAAATAACGTCCCCGGTATTCACAGTCGGGTCGGACAAAGTCTTGCAGCGACATTTTGCCGCTCAAAGTCGAAAAATGCCAAAACAATCGTTGATCACGTGACATTCCGTTAGCGTTTGTCAATCCCACACATTTTTGACTTTTTGACAATCGCCTTCGTCACGCTGACATAATGTCACTTGTCTAGACCCTGAAGTCTCGACATAGTTTCCGCCTTTTTTTTAAGGATGGGAAATCATCATAATAATATGAGTGTCAGACTCTTACTGACTAAAACCCATCCATGTTCCTCACAATGCCCTTTGCGTTCCCAGGCCACGGCGGTAACTCTTTCGAACAAATTCCTTAACCCTGGCAGACACTGGCTCTAGCGGGCCCCTTCTTGTTTGCTGACATCTCTTTGAGGCGTGCGTGGAACACAACGCGCCGTCGACCCGGACCTAGGTCTTAGCGGGCGACGAGCCTAAGGCCGGGATTCCACCAAAGCGGAGAGGAGAGGAGCCGGTGGGCTAAGCGGAGAAGAGATGTGGAAATAACGAAATCGGATTGGTTTATTCAACACATCTCCTCTCCTCTCCGCTTTGTTGGAGGCCTAACGCTCGCCGACCGCAGACCCGCGCTCACGGTGGCCGGGAATCGCCCTGCGTCTGCCGACGCCTGGGGCGTCTTCTTCTATTGTGGCGGCTGGGGCGTGAGGTTTGCCTCTCTCTCACGTGGCCCGCCTCCTTCTTCGCTTGCATTACTGCTTCGCCGAAGGAGCTGGGACTGCTTCTCATGCCTCCTTACTCCGGATCATGGATTGAACCAGGACCGAACGCGATACATACATTTCTGTGCGCATAATGTTAACTTGTACCTGTACCTTGTACCTGTTTTTTTTAGCGATTTAGGGGTTGGTCCCGCAGTAAAAGTTGTATGGACGCTGTCACAATTAAATATATAGAAGTGAAAATTTTTACTTCGGTACATTTATTGAGAAAATGTGTTAAAAAGCAATGATTTGACTACCCATTTGTAACAGCGTCCTTAAGAGAAATTGCGTTTATTCTGTTACACGTTGTATAATATGAGTTTAAGTATTTCAAGGTTTACCACAATGTCAAACATCTATTCCAGGAGTTCCTAGACATCCTTTCCCGCGTGGCTCGCGGCTCGGTCCAAGAGAAGCTGTCGTGGGTGTTCACTCTCTACGACGTGGATGGAGATGGGCGCATTTCCCGCTCCGAGATGCTGGCTGTGGTGCAAGCGATATACGAGCTACTGGGACGTGCCGCGGCGCCGCCCGTGCACAGCACTGCTGCTAAGGACCACGTAGACCGGATCTTTCATGTGAGTTTTGATTTTTGAAGGTATTTGTTGAAGAAGGAAATTTTAAGAGCAGCACCATCTAGTGGCGAGCGTGACGAACCTGTATTAATATTTGTGATTGACATCCTAGGCTTTGATATCCCACAATATAACAGAAAAATTAACTACCAGCAAGCGATATATTGGTCTAACCTATCAACCAATAACATTACATGAGTTTTGAGTGAGGCGACATCTACTGCTGAACGGAAGCGTAACGAAAAAAGCGACATCTATGGAGATATAAGATGAACAATTTTGTTTAGAAACGAGCTGCTAGGATGCGCTGCGGGGTGTCAGGTATATGAGCGGGTCTACTTTACCGTCGCTCACCTCGCTTCTCGAACAAAACTAGTTGAAAACAACCTCAACACCTCTTCTTGTTCTTTCCAACTGTGTCACCACAGCTTATGCTTATTTCTTACATTTAAAGCCATTTTTTTGCTTCCAGCTGATGGACACGAACTGCGATGGCGTGGTGACTCCGGACGAGCTCGCGCGCTGGTGCAGCCGCGACCCCGCGCTGCTGAACTCTCTGGAGACTATGGATACCGTCTTGTGATCCACGGGCCGCAGCGCCGAGCATAGGTAGGTATAAACACTCAACACACCCCTTAACGAATGCACCTAACAAGATTTATCATCCAGATAGAACGCGAGGACAATAAGCTCAAATTAAAATTCGTAATATTTTAATTTATGGGCCTTACAGTTTTCCTCCGCTTTTTCAAAAAAGCGTTAATTTTCTTACTCTAGGCCTCGCACTATAGGAATTTAGCTTTTAATTTGCAATTTATTTCATCTTCTCTACTCTTCAAACTACGAAGCTAGGGGAAACATAGACATTCATCAACCGACATTAAAATCTCGTGGTGGGTTACGTTCTACTAGCAGGAAGAAGGCATGAGACCCACCAGAGGGAACATTATCAAAGGCCTTGTCATCAGTTCTTCATTAAGCTTTTGACTCAGCTTTTAACTCTTTCAGGTCGGACTCGGCGCGCGCCTCCTGTTCCACGGCTGCAGACAACTGTTCACCATCTCCCTCTGGCCTGCCGACCACGCACTCCACGACCTTCGCGCCCCCCCACCAGATAGACAAGGACAGAACTAGCATCGAGAGCTACGCTCCTCAATTGCACCCGCACAAAGACAGGAGCATGTCTGAAAGCTTTGCATCAGTCGAAACTCATGTTGATAGAGACAGAAGTGTTGTGGAGAGTGAATGTGAGAGCGGGATAGATAGCGGTGCCGCTAGTTCGTCGACGAGTGGAGTGAAGAGTGTAGTTAGTAGTGGGATTGGGAAGAGTGAGGAGGAGAAGGTTGTGGTGGAGAAGAAGGTAGTGGAGAAGAAGGTGGAAGATAAGAAGAAGCAGCCGCCGCCTGTGCCGGCGAGAGTAACTGCTTGTGTGAGTATTTGTTTGCTTTTCAATAAAAAGACCCCGTTTGAGAAAAAGAAGCTCTCAAGATGTTCAAGGTAACCGATATCGCGCAAGGTATCGCCAAACTTTCATAGGTGTTACTTTTAGGTAAGCGTGCTCCATTGTGTACCACATAATGCACGCGCCTAACAACCACAAATAAGTGGTAACATTGATCGCAGAAATAAATGCTTTGATTTTTTTGAGTTTTTGGTTGAGCGGACCGATGACGTGGTGAAAGCCACGGGAACCAGGTGCTCAGGTGACACCTTAACCGATCATTGCAACAATGCTTCGAAGAAGCCAATGCCCAAAGTGTTGGCCAAATTTTAATGATGATGATGTTGGCTTATGCCAGTCCGCTTGTTCCAGTCCAACTGGATGCAGCTGAATACTAAGTTTTACACGGAGCGAATGCCTCAAAATCTCAAACTCAAATTAAACCCTTTACAGATACTTTTAAATTGTCAAGGGGCTCTAGACAAGTGACATTCTGTTAACGGTAGCGTGGAGAAGGCGATTGTCAATACGTCAAAAATGGATGGGATTGACAGATGCTATCGAAATGTCACGTGATCAAGTTCCTACATTTTGGCATTTCGACAGTCGCATTCGCTAATTGAATGGCACATTGTCTAGGGCCTAAGGTCGGTCAATTAAACCCCACCAACCGTGTCTCCACGTTGCCGTCGTGGTGGAGCTTGCGTGTCTCAATGATCTTGGGGGCTTTGCCGGTAGAGCCACTCATGCCGGAAGGTCCCAAGTGAGAGACCAGACCAATAGAGACACAAGAGGGGCACACCGTTCGGAGACTTGAGCAGTGTTCGGGTCCTCGGACGGTGTGCGTCTCATTGGCTTGCTCGCTGCTCTCTGGTACGCGTCTGATCATCAGACGTGACTGTGAGGGCAGCGAGCAAGCAGTGAGAGAGAGGGAGAGAGGAGGCGAGATAGGGACCGCACCCTTTAAAAGGACAATAATGGACAGTACTGCAAGAGATTTTGTACCCCAGGGCGGTCCGGACTGCACAGCAGTCCGGGAATCCGCCACGCCTCGTGCGTCAAGCCCCTCGTATTCTGGGGGGGGCAACAGTGCTGTCCACATTCCGCATGCCAAGGGCATCAGTGGCCGAGGAGGCCCCCGATCCAAGCCGTCCTTTGAGGACATGATCGGGTTCGACTTTGGATCGCCCGACAAAGCGTCGGTCGGGCGGAGCGCGTTAAGAGGCGCGTTATATTGGAGGAGGGGCTCGCCTGAGCGTCACCCGGGTGCAGAGTCGGAGTCCGAGTTGGACTCCGACGACCTGGTGACAATAAGCTCGGCGAGCTCTGGACCCGAGGGGGCGGAGGCTGCTGCGGAGGACTCCAGGTCCTTCCGCAAGCGGCCCAGAACAGAGGAAGACCGGGGGTCGTCCGGCAGCGAGGAGGTTGCCTCGGCTCGCAAGATCCCCACCAGCAGGCGGGGCAAGGGCCGAGAGGGAGGCAAGGGGAGATTGCCCGCCTCCAAGGTGGCTGGTCAGCGAGCCGAGGAGCTCGTCGCTGACGGACGACCCCCCGTAGAGGGCGGTCGCAGGGCTCCTGGTTCGGAGTCCTCCGGCGGTGAGCCGGATGACTCCGGACAGGAGCGATTTCGGAGGGCCGGGTTTGCGGAGGTGGTGGAGGCCGCGCTTCGCGATGTGGCCTTGAAGAGGAAGTTGTCCTCTAAGAACAAGGCCATAAGCGAGGCGATGGCCTCCATTCTGGCGGCAGCGGAGGCTAACAAAGGTGGGCCTCCGCCGGACGGGGTGTCCGAGCTGCGGGCGGAGGTCGCCCGCTTGGCTGCCGCCACGGAGCGTCTCCGAAAGGAGAACGAGGGGCTCCGCGCAGACCTGGCCAGGCTCCGAGGCCGGCCCACAGGGGGCGCCGCAAGGGGGGCGCAAGAAGGACAGCCAGCCCGTGCCGCAGGAGAGCCAGGTGCTGGACCTCGTGCGGCAGGAGATGGCAGCCTTCCAGGCGCGGTTCTCCGTCCTGGAGGGCATTGTCCTGCGCCCTCCGTTAGCGGCGAGTGGGAAGGCCCCCCAAAGTCAGAAAAAGGCGTCATATGCGGCCGCCGTGGCTGCCACACCGGGGTCGTCCGGTCAGGACAAAGGGTCCGGGCCGGCACCCGCGAAGCCGGTGCCGGGAAAACCGGACCCGGCCCCGGGAAGGAAGAGGAAGGGTGGGGTTGCTGCGCGGACGGCGAAGGCTCCTGCGCCGTCTGAGCAGCAGCTCCCCCCGGCTTCCTCGCCTTTAGCTCCTCCCCCGGCTCAAGCCGAATGGCAAGTGGCCGGGGAGAAGAGGAAGGCGGGAAAGGCAGCCAGGGCGGTCAAGAGGCGGGAGAGGAAGCGGCGGCAGAAGGCGCGAAGCGTCGCGGCTGCGCTCCGCCCCCCGAAAACCGCGGCTGTAGTGCTTACACTACAGCCGGACGCGGCGAAGAGGGGCGTGACGTACGCGGACGTGCTCACCAAGGCGAAGGAGGCAGTAAACCTTGGTGAGCTGGGCATCGTGGGGGGCCTTCGGCTCCGGGTCACCATGACTGGGGCCCGGATGCTGGAGATCCCCGGGGCAGCCAGCGGCCCAACCGCGGACGCTCTAGCCGAAAGGCTTAGGGCGTCCCTAAGCGCGGACGATGCCCGAGTGTCCAGGCCCACCAAGCGCATCGACATGCGCATCTTGGGCCTGGACGACTCCGTCACGGAGGCGAAGGTGGTGGCCGCCGTCGTTAGGACGGGGGGGTGCTCAGCAGAGGAGGTGAAGGCGGGCACCCTACGTCCTGACAACACGGGCATGCGCACCATTGTGGTGAGTTGTCCCGTGTCGGCGGCCAAGACCATCTCGGAGGGCTGTAGGTTTTTGGTGGGTTGGGTTTCCGCGCAGGTCAAACTGCTGGAACCCCGACCTCTGAGGTGCTTCCGGTGCGAGGTGGGCCACCATGCAGGAGCTCAATGCTCCTCGGAGGTGGACCGCAGCGGTCTTTGTTTCCGCTGCGGTCAGGCCGGTCACAGGGCCGGCTCTTGCGTCGCCGCGCCGCACTGCGTAGTCTGTGCGGCAGCTGGCAAGCCGGCCGACCACTGGGCTGGGGGTAGGGCCTGCGCCCCACCCGCCAAAGCCGGAAATCGGAGAAAGCCCTCCGCCACCGCCGTCTCTGCCGCGACCGCCGCCACCGCCGTCGCTTCCTCCGCCGCCAAAGCCGGTTCCACTGCGGCTGCTGCTACTGCAACAGCCGCAGTAGAGCCCCTACAACGGGCTCCGGAGGGGGCTGAAATGGAGTGCCAGTAATGGCCCCATTTCACCCCCTCCTGTTGAACGTCAGCCACTGCGCCGCCCAGGAACTGATGCTCCTGAGCATGGCGCAGTAACTGATGCCTGTGGACGGCGAGCAATGGGTAGCTCGCCGTCCGATCAGAACAGGCCCGGGTTGACGGCGCGCTGTGTTCTACGCGCGCCAAGCCAGCAGTCGTCAGTATGGGTCGGGGCCCGTTAGGGCCAGAGCCTACCAGGGTTGCGGATTTGTTCGAAAGAGTTACCGCGGCCCTGGGAAGAAAGGCACTAGGAGGACTAAAGGGTGGGGTCATTTGATGATTTCCCATCCTCGAAAGAAAAAAAAAAAAAAAAAAAGGTCGGTCAATTAAAAGAGATGATGCTATTTGCGCGTTCCAAAGCGTAGATCTCTATAAAGAAGAACGTGCACTCAATTAAATCAATATTTTTTATAATGATACTCATTCGTGTGAAAATTATACAAACATATTATGTGAAAACGCTATAGAAGAACTTGCACGAATTGTTCGTCGTTTGTTCGTTTTGTTTCAGAATTGTTTCTTATTTTTTCGTCAAATAATTAAAATAAACTTTGTTAGCTGTGAGATGACCAGTCTTAGCTGATGATGCTCGCTCAGGCACATGATGCCTGCGCTAGCACCATACGGCACCATTGATCCAAACTGTCGCCTCCACGACCCAGTAACTGGGAAATACGATATTCCTTGGCTGTCCCTATTATATCCCAATATCCTTGTATGTAATACTGTAGTAATCTACAGTATTAAATACATTTGTATTACATTTGATGTTTTATTACTGTAGTCTATAATATTGAAATTAACATTTTCAGATAACTGAAGAAACAGTCCAACCCAAAGTAAAGCGCCGACCACGGAGATCGAGCTCACCGCAGCTGCCACGGTGAACCACCCCTTAAGACATTGAGATAAGGTTAACTATTCTTCGAACGCTGTGCTTATGATAACTATGCATTCCAATATATACCTTACGCTATTTTTAAGTCAGAAGATGATATATATATATTTAAAAAGTCGAACTCGCCGTAGCCAAAAATTCAATTATTTGTGATGTAAAAGAATAAAACAGTACCTATAAAGTTCGTTTACATTGACCCAAACTCTTAGACAATAGGAACACGTAAGCACAGTTTGCTGTGTTGCGATGTTCCGATTGATTATCGAATTAGAACCAAAGTTATATCTCAGGGTCAAAGTAACCCGACACACTATACAGTTTATTCTTTCCAAAACTAATTTCAAATGAAAATTATGAAAGTATTTTATTTTTTTAGTCTGTTGAATTTTTACAACAAGTAAGCTGTATTTTACATAAACTGTTTAATTTCATTATTATATTATACTTAAGTAGTAATGATTAAGTACTTAAATTAAAAATTATTGATTTATTGAAAATTGCCTTGATCAGGACTAAAACATCGTCAATATAGACAAAAAAAACCTTCAAAGATATTTTAATTACAATGATACATTTATATCTCACTATTAACTTTTAAGAATTCAACGTAAAACTTCAAAAACTAACTTATGATATTATTGAAACTAAGTATTATTAATTAATTATTATAATAAGACACTTCGATGTGTGGATGAGAACTTGATAGTATCCTTTGTAGATTCCATTGGTTTATTTACGTAATCTATCTGTAGAACATTATTCTAAGCAGTTCTAAATTACTGATTATAATAAACCTCTGATTCAATCGAAGATTAATATCATTTTAAATCTTGAATTTATAATATCTTTGTTGTTTTAATAATGAAACGGCAGAAGAGTAGAATTCCTAATGAGATTAATCGTAAGATGAACAGAAATGTTTATTATAATCAGTAACTTAAGGAAACTATGCTAATAAAACTGAAACGAAGAGCAATATTCAGTATTTAAAATGTATTCTATTATAGATTCTATTTATATTTAACAGTTACTTCAAAAGTTTAAGCTCTATAAATCTGGTTTTTCAAAGCTTATGCGTTCTATCTCGTTTTGCATATATTTTTTTGTCAACTAGTTACAACTGGTAGCTTGAGATTTTACAGCAGAACGTGACTAAGCTTTCAGAAACTGAGTTATAAAGGGCAATAAAATCTTGTTACCGTACTATTAGATTCCTATTCTTATCTTTAAATAAATTATTGGACCTCAAATAGTTAGTAATAAATTATGTCTACACCAAATAATGTTGATAAATGACTAATGTTAAGGCGTGAGTTCTGCGGCTTAGAATTAGATGGGTTCCCAATGGATGGATATTTTGAAAGATGGTAGGGATAGAAAGGGGGTATCTAAAAGTTAAAGACAGGAGATGATGACCTATCTAAGTTTACGCCGAAGATGCAATGATTAGTGATCCAATGACTCTAGAGGTCCAAATTCATGACCATGTTTACTATGACAGGGTTCCGTGTTAGTAGATGCTTGCGCTTTAAACTTTCTCTCTTATTACTGAAGAAATCGCAGATTTTTAACCGACTTCCCAAAAAGGAGGAGGTTATCAATTCGACTGTATTTTTTTTTTTGTGTTTGTTACCTCATATCTCCGTCATTTATGAACCGATTTGAGAAATTCTTGTATTATGTGAAAGAATATACTTCTCGATTGGTCCCATTTAAATTTTATCAAAATCTGTTCAGCAGTTTGTTTTTTATTAAATCCAAATAGCTGGAAGAAATATGTGAAAAAATCATCGATGTTTACGAAATTGCGTATTTTTGCTTTCCTGTGACTTTCCAGTGGTGTTGTTAGGTGTACCCCACCACTAAAAGATGAAAAAAGAAACCGACTTCCAAAAAACACTACAAAGTTCGAAATAACTTTAATTTCGGTAGTCGGTGTTTTTGGTTGCTTCTTCGTTATTTGACACCGACTTCCGAAATTAAAGTTATTTCGAACCTTGTAGTGTTTTTTGGAAGTTGGTTTCTTTTTTTGTGAAAAAGTATTTTCAATATTGACATACATACTATTGTCGTAAAGTAGTCAGTTACAATTTTCAAAATATTCAGATTTTCGACTTGTTTGAAAAGTAGACCAAAATGATTGTCAGAAAAACCATTATGGCCAACGGTCATTGACCCACCTACATTTATTGACATACCTACTTAAATCCGAAAACAGAAATAAAGACATAAAGCTGTCCTGAATCGACATCTATCGTGATCCTTAAAAATTTAAGATTCACAATTTATTGTCTGGTCCGAAGAGATATTAAGGAAAGGGCAATGACCGTTATTGCAATTTTATCTGGCGTCGACCATAGCACAGACCAGAGTTATCTTTTAACTTAGCCGGGGGAGGGGGAAGGGGGAGTGGTTTTTTTTATAATGGTTCTAGGTCGTTTTATAATAGTAGTAGTCCACCGGTACTGGGAACAGGGTCCAACCTACCGGTGGTCAGGGCTCCTGAGACAGGAACCTCCTAAGACTGAAGTAGAGTACTGCTTTCTGGATCAAGCCCTTTATCCAGCTGCCGAACGAGAGCCTCCTCAGATGTTGATCGAGGCTCTTGGCAATTATGCCATTGGCCGTCACGATTATCTGCACAATAACTGCTGTGTTCACATCCCACATGTCGACAACTTCGCGAGTCAAGTCAAGATACTTACAGTTCGCGTCAAATAAGTGTGCCCCTCTGAAGTTAGCCATTAGCAAAGATCGCTTGGTGCAGTCACGTAGAGGGAGCAAGCGGGACGCAAGCATGCATAGAACGTAAACGTAAGACTGAGACATAAAATCGCGCCGCCATAATCCCCGCCCCGCGCATGCGCAGTTGCAGTTTGTTCGTAATTTTGACCACTACGCAGCCACTCGTAGCCAACTTCAGAGGGGCACACTTATTTGACGCGAACTGTAGTTTGTTTATCTTTATCAGCTTTCTAGATTAGTTTAAAGATACATTTGGTTTGTGCAAATGGACCTAAAAATAAAAAAATGAAACAAACACAACTATGAGGTGATAGTCTATCAATGTTGAAAATTGCTTCTCCAATTCAAAATCTACTTAAATAATTTTCACAGGACTGCACATAATAAACCAGTTTCAATATTATACTAATACAAATTAATAAATACTTCTATAGATAACTCTTTAAAATGCTTAACTATATTTACAATCGCTAGATCGTAATGTTGTTCTTCCAAATCTAGTGCATTAACCGTTGTCCGTAGCTTGTAGCTAGATCTACTTCTCTATTGTTATTTCTCTCGCACTTGCAGATTCTTCTATTTATAACTGTTGTGCGAAAAAGATGTCTATATGGTGTGTGTGACCAATTATAATATTGTAAGGTGGAACGACCGTTTTGTTTGACTAAAAATCATTATCATCTGCCTTGCCTTGCACCGGCTATGCTGTGGTTGGTTTCCAGTCTGGCTGCAGCTGAATACCAGTATTATAGACGGCTGCCTCCACAATGCAGTTTCTAGAAAACAATAAATAGATGGCTGATGAGGTCGGAAGCTTCTGTAGTGACGACCGCGTACCGGTAGACAAAGCTGCAAAATGTAGACCGATGCTCCCGTGAAGGTTCCAAAGGCTCTAGACGTAGCGCCATCATATTAGCGAATACGACTGACGAAATAACAAAATACAACGTGTGGCAGAATAAACGCAATACCTCTTAAGAGCGTTTACGCTGTACCGCATTTCATACAAACTTTCAAGTCTTTATTTTTCGAAATGAATGAACCGATTTTAATGAAACTTGGTACGCATGCGCTAGATATCCAGGTCTTAATAGTTAGTGGAGAACATTTTCGAGAAAGAGTTTAGAGAAAAAGATTGAGTTAAATTTCACTTTCTAAAAATCGCTTTCTCTCTCTCCCTCGTTTCATTAAAATCGCTTCTCTCTTTAAAAAATGAGGACTTTTTTTTTTTTCTTTATTAATTAGGGGTTTTTATCCATACGGACACGTCAACCCCGTTGTACCTTTTACTTTTTTAACACAACTATACCTAATATACTATAATTATACTATATTTTTACAAAGTAAGAACTTGAAAGTTGTATGAAATGTCGAACTGCGTAAACGCCCTTAAGGGGTCATTGTTCTCATCTTTATGAACAACTTTTACTATGGGACCAACACTGAAATCGTGAAAGAGAAAATGACCCCTCAGGTATTGAGTTTATTTTGTTACACGTTGAAAGGATTTATCACGTAACATTATTTCAACAGCGTTTGTCAATCCCACACATTTTTGATGTTTTGACAACCGCCTTCGCCACGGTACCACGGACAGAATATGACTTGGTTAGAGGCTTAGGAATCTGCCGGATGCAAGACGCACGGTCGATGTTGACACCTCGAGAAGACACCTTTCAACTGAAATGATGATGATGATGTGGACCTATCTGATAAATTAGCCATATCCACGTGGGTAGAATCATATTGGTCGTTCCACCAGAATCTTGAGGAACATGGTTAAGGCAATACGTCGTAGTTACAAGTAGTTTAATATATTCTACGCTCGTTGACTCTAAAGTTTTATATTTTCTCTCTCGTTACTAATAATGACCATTTTCATGAGCCTTACTTAATTAATAAATATTGTAGTTTTAAGGTGTTATGCTCCACTGAATTATACCCTTTTTAAAAGTCAGAAAAATTCTAAGATCATTCAAGATTTCTGAAGTACGATTGTTGTATGTGCCCAAAAAAATTCAAGTTGCCATGTCATGTCAGCGACCGTCAATGTCAAAATGTAAAAATTAGTGGTTTTTTTTACGAGGATTCCCCACTGGTTTGACAGCGATCAGAGTCCCAATTCTACTAATTTATAAACAGCGTTCGCATACGCATCTCATTTGCCATCTGTCAATTGTGTAGGGATATTGAGGCCTTTTTTGATAGATTGCGACTGAATCTTTAAAAGTACGGGAATTGCCAATCTTAGAATTCGACAAGTTTAGAGTCAATAGAGAAACGAGCCAAGAGGATCATCGGCAATGATAGTCTCGTCGAGTCGAAGCTCCAAAGCCTCGAGCATCGACGCCGAGTTGCTAGCCTGTCGGTTTTCTATCGGTTGCATTTTGGAGAGTGTGCAACGGAATTACATAGTTTGATTCCGCCTAGCCCGTTCCATCATCGGACCACAAGACGTACGGCGATGCGCCACCGGTACATAGTGGACATCCCACCCACACGCACAAAGCGTTTTGGGAATACATTCATTGTGCGTACAGCTAAGGAGTGGAATTCCCTGCCGGGGTCTGTGTTTCCTGATAGCTACAACCTGGGAGTCTTTAAGTCAAGAGTGAATAGGTTACTTCTAGGCAAACGTGCTCCATCTTCGACCACATCGTCGCTTACCATCAGGTGAGATAGTGGTCAAGCGCTTGCCTATCAATAATTAAAAAAAAAAAAAGTTTCTAAAACAAGTGAACGTCGCGGTTGCCCTCAAAAGGTACCAAATAAAATGAGGGTTTAAATGCCATTCTTATAATGAGGTGGAGCACCTAACAATAATAATAAACGTTTGGATACATGCATCTGTACGTAATGATAGCAATGTTGATGGGACTGAGTTCATTGCCACTACCCAGGTACAGCGCTGCTGTGTTTACATTGTGTGCAATATAAATAAATACACTCAAATCTGTGTGGTTCTTTCCTCAAAAGACCACTTCAGACGCTGATCTCCATGGTCCTTATTATATAACGTATTGTGAATGTGGGGACCACGTAGACCGCCATATTAGGGTTTAATTTTATGTTAGTCTGGCAGTTTGACTACCCAAACCCAAATGTCTAGGCCTACCCAAATGTCCTTACTTTGGTATTGTTCGACAAATCTTTAAGCTCCTTAAAGTTCGAGCTTCACGATAACTGACAAATGCTTGCATTGTCTGGACAGGTCCACTCAAATTTGTGTGGTACTTTCCCCAAAAGGTTACCTCAGACATTAACCTATGTACATGGTTCTCATATGATTTGACCAGTAACTGAATGGACTTTAAAAGAGACTTTGACCTCTGAGTTTGTTTCAGTGTTTCTTCTCAGGGTAGTCAGCTAGGAAATGCCCATGTACCACTATTGTACATAGAGTTTAAATAAATAAAAGTCAACGATCTCTGACCTGAAGCTCTAGAGTGTTATTCTATCACCCATAACGTCGCGACAGCGATTTTTATGAAGTCAAAAATGTACGGGATTGACAAATGCTATCGAAATATCACGACGTGAGTAATCCCTTACAGTTTGTCATGTCGACAATCGATACACCTGTCAGAATGATCGTTTGTCTACAACCTCTGGCCCCATCAGTATTTTGCTCTTATGACAAAGAATAAGGCAGTTCAAAAACTAGTTAAACATTCTTCAAACTTTTCAAAATTCAATCAATCCATATTTAAGAACCCGGCTTCGGACATATGAAGATGTCTTTGCAATGGACTTCAAACGGAGTTGAATAAGGTTTCGACTTCAAATTGTCGTCTTTAACGAGAGCTACCAATTCTACTAATTTTCAAACAACGGTCGCATTCTGTCAAAAATGTATGAAAAATGCGAACGTTGTTTAAATATTAGTAGAATTATTTGTAACTCGTGTTTCTACAAATAAATGTCTTGTCTTGTCTTGTCTTGTCTTGTCTTGTCTTAACACTCAGAGCTGCATGTATCCAAACTAAGAAGTAGATGTAAGAGTTTTAATCTTTGACCAATCACGTCTTGTGTATGTTTGTGTGAGTGACTTTCTGTCTGTGTGTATTAGCTGGTCATCCTTTAATTCATATTGTTTAGTCCGTAATTTTTCGATGATATTTGAGCCAAAGAAAAGTAGATCAGTTTGGTGAACAAAACCACGGACTACCATTTACCTATTTTTAAGGCGGACAGACGAGACGCGACAATGCGACAACCATACGACAGCGCTTTGAAATTCGTTCTAAGGATTCATTATCCGGAGAACAAATTCCATGAAATCGCAGGGTCGCGAATGTCTGTGAAAAACCTTTAAAATGCAACTAGATTATGAACGATCGTCCCCGACTATCTCATTTATTGTTTAACTAAATGGAGTCTGTTTCATAATTGGTTGACAAATTGCTAACGCATTGGAATCGAATCATCGACCGGTATTTAGATGCCGATTGACCGAATTCTAGTTGCATGTAATTTTGTCTGTTTCGTAAAAAGAAACTATTAATACTTTAGTATAGGAACTTTATGATTGTCTATCATGCTTAACTATAATTTAAGTACCAGCAATATATTTCACGACAGGAAACGTTGTTTTATTTTACCTACAGCCCGGTAGGACATCCCACCCATATTTGCAAAACGTTTTAGGAATAACCTACTTTCATTGTGCAAACAGCTAAGGATTGGAATTCTCTGCCGAAGTGTGTTTGGATATCTTGAATAGGTTACTTCTAGGCAAGCGTGCTCCATCTTCGACCACATCATCGCTTACCATCAGGTGAAATAGTGTCCAGCCATCAATAAAAGTAATCAAAATAAATTGTTTTACCTACTATTTCATCACCTGCTTAGACTTTTCCCAACTATATTGCGGTTGGCTTTCCCAGACAAACCGGATTCAGCTGGTTACCAGTATTTTACGTGGAGCGGCTGCTTACCAGACCTCCACAACCCAAGTAACTGGGTAACACGTACTTCGACAAGACTGTTGTAAGATTTTCTGACTTCACAATCCGTAACGACTGCCAAAGATCTACAAATGCCAGCCGGGACCAACGGCTTCACGTGCGCACCGGGGCACGGAGGAGTCTCGGTATGTCAAAATGATTTTACCTACTATGCAATTATTATATAATGCAACCAGGGCGGGGGGATGAAGGCAAGCCTTTACCAGAGTACAGAGTTTAGGCACAAATCCACTTACAAACAAAATGTTTGAAAAATATTATCTACATTTAAGTAAAATCAAAATCAAAGCTAAAGTGTTCAAACTATATAGGACAAGCAGCGAGGAGAAACTTGTAAATACGAAACATACCGTAACTAATAATATTAAAATAATCGAGGTGTTTTCGCAAACCTTATAATTTTTTCTTAAATATCATTTCATTTCTCTGTGAAAATCGTCGAGTGTGCTGCATTGAAATAATAAAAATTACTATGTTATCTTTTTGAGTAAGTTTTATTTTTGATTTATTTTTGTCATCTGTGTTAATTAGAAATAAGAGATAACACTGCCCCCTTATCAATAAATCAGTAGAGAAATACCGCCTGTTTCAACATCGGGCAATGTATACGTATGCACGGCACAACTGCGGCGATAAGTCTCCTCTTTGAGGAGTGGCTACGGTACTGTAAGGACCTTCTGATATGCAGCCTCTGGCTGTTCGTATCTACTTTGGAAGTGGCTGGTAAGAATAAGTTAATATTTGAATTAGGAAATATTAGTAGAACGTTTTTGTTTAAGCAGTGTCAGATGTAATACGAACCTTCGAGCCATGGTGCTCCAATATATTCTTTTAAAATTAAAATACGAGTTTCATTTATAATATTTTGTACGTAGACCCCAGGCCATAGCCCTTTTTTTTTTTTTTTTTTTTTTTTCTAGGATGGGAAATCATCAAATGACCCCTCCCGCTCTGGGTGGAGCGGCAGGGAGTGTCAGACTTTTACTGACTAAAACCCACCCTTTAGTCCTCCTAGTACCTTTCTTCCCAGGGCCGCGGTAACTCTTTCGAACAAATCCGCAACCCTGGTAGGCTCTGGCCCTAACGGGCCCCGACCCATGCTGACGACTGCTGGCTTGGCGCGCGTAGAACACAGCGCGCCGTCAACCCGGGCCTGTTCTGATCGGACGGCGAGCTACCCATTGCTCGCCGTCCACAGGCATCAGTCACTGCGCCATGCTCAGGAGCATCAGTTCCTGGGCGGCGCAGTGGCTGACGTTCAACAGGAGGGGGTGAAATGGGGCCATTACTGGCACTCCATTTCGGCCCCCTCCGGAGCCCGTTGTAGGGGCTCTACTGCGGCTGTTGCAGTAGCAGCAGCCGCAGTGGAACCGGCTTTGGCGGCGGAGGAAGCGGCGGCGGTGGTGGCGGTCGCGGCAGAGACGGCGGTGGCGGAGGGCTTTCTCCGATTTACGGCTTTGACGGGTGGGGCGCAGGCTCTACCCCCAGCCCAGTGGTCGGCCGGCTTGCCAGCTGCCGCACAGACTACGCAGTGCGGCGCGGCGACGCAAGAGCCGGCCCTGTGACCGGGCTGACCGCAGCGGAAACAAAGACCGCTGCGGTCCACCTCCGAGGTGCATTGAGCTCCCACATGGTGGCCCACTTGGCACCGGAAGCACCTCAGAGGTCGGGGTTCCAGCAGTTTGACCTGCGCGGAAACCCAACCCACCAAAAACCTTCGGCCCTCCGATATGGTTTTGGCCGCCGACACGGGGCAGCTCACCACAATGGTGCGCATGCCCGTGTTGTCAGGACGTACGGTGCCCGCCTTCACCTCCTCTGCTGAGCACCCCCCCCCCGCGGTTGGGCCGCTGGCTGTCCCGGAGATCTCCAGCATCCGGGCCCCAGTCATGGTGACCCGGAGCCGGAGGCCCCCTACGATGCCTAGCTCACCAAGGTTCACCGTCTCCTTCGCCTTGGTGAGCACGTCCGCGTACGTCACGCCCCGCTTCGCCGCGTCCGGCTGTAGTGTAAGCACTACAGCCGCGGTTTTCGGGGGGCGGAGCGCAGCCGCGACGCTTCGCGCCTTCTGCCGCCGCTTCCTCTCCCGCCTCTTGGCCGCCCTGGCTGCCTTTCCCGCCTTCTTCTTCTCCCCGGCAACTTGACATTCGGCTTGAGCCGGGGGAGGAGCTGAAGGCGAGGAAGCCGGGGGGAGCTGCTGCTCAGACGGCGCAGGAGCCTTCGCCGTCCGCGCAGCAACCCCACCCTTCCTCTTCCTTCCCGGGGCCGGGTCCGGTTTTCCCGGCACCGGCTTCGCGGGTGCCGGCCCGGACCCTTTGTCCTGGCCGGACGACCCCGGTGTGGCAGCCGCGGCGGCCGCGTACGACGCCGCCTTCCGGCCTGGAGCCTTCCCACTCGCCGCTAACGGGGGGCGCAGGACGATGCCCTCCAGGACGGAGAACCGCGCCTGGAAGGCAGCCATCTCCTGCCGCACCAGGTCCAGCACCTGGCCCTCCTGCGGCACGGGCTGGCTGTTCTCCCTGCGCCCCCCTTCAGGCGCCCCCTGTGGGCCGGCTCCCTGGAGCCTGGCCAGGTCTGCTCGGAGCCCCGCATTCTCCCTCTGGAGGCGCTCCGTGGCGGCAGCCAAGCGGGCGACCTCCGCCCGCAACTTGGACATCTCGTCCCGCGGAGGCCCCCCTGGGTTACCCTCCGCTGCCGCCAGAATGGAGGCCATCGCCTCGCTTATGGCCTTGTTCTTTGAGGACAACTTCCTCTTCAAGGCCACATCGCGAAGCGCGGCCTCCACCACCTCCGCAAAACCGGCCCTCCGAACCCGCCCCTGTCCGGAGTCATCCGGCTCACCGCCGGAGGACTCCGAACCAGGAGCCCTGCGACCGCCCTCTACGGGGGGTCGTCCGTCAGCGACGAGCTCCTCGGCTCGCTGACCAGCCACCTTGGAGGCGGGCAATTTCCCCTTGCCTCCCTCTCGGCCCTTGCCCCGCCTGCTGGTGGGGATCTTGCGAGCAGAGGCCACCTTCTCGCTGCCAGATGACCCCCGGTCTTCCTCCGGTCTAGGCCGCTTGCGGGAGGACCTAGAGTCCTCCGCACCTGTCCCCGCCCCCTCGGGTCCAGAGCTTGCCGAGCTCACGGTCACCAGGTCGTCGGAGTCCAACTCGGACTCCGACTCTGCACCCGCGTGACGCTCAGGCAAGCCCTCTCTCCAAAATGACGCGCCTCCTCTCGCGCTCCGCCCGACCGACGCTTTGTCGGGCGAGTTAAAACCAAACCCAATCAAGTCCTCGAAGGACGGCTTGGATCGGGGACCTCCTCGGCCACTGTTGCTCTTGGCAAGCGGATGGTGGATAGCAGCGTTGCCCCCCCCAGAATACGAGGGGCTTGACGCATAAAGCGTGGCGGATTCCCGGACTGCTGTGCAGTCCGGACCGCCCTGGGGTAATTTCTCTTTTTTGCTACTATCCATAATTTCCTTTTTGAGGGTGCGGTCCCTATCTCCCCTCCTCTCTCCCTCTCTCTCACTGCTTGCTCGCTGCCCTCACAGTCACGTCTGATGATCAGACGCGTACCAGAGAGCAGCGAGCAAGCCAATGAGACGCACACCGTCCGAGGACCCGAACACTGCTCAAGTCTCCGAACGGTGTGCCCCTCTTGTGTCTCTCTTGGTCTGGTCTCTCACTTGGGACCTTCCGGCATGAGTGGCTCTACCGGCAAAGCCCCCTAGATCACTGAGACACGCAAGCCCCACCACGACGGCAACGTGGAGACACGGTTGGTGGGGAGGCCATAGCCCTGTGGTCTACAATTGATGGAGGTGCCGAAACTGGAACGCGTGTGCAAGGCGTAAAACATTGCACGAAGAAAAAAGTATTATGGGCTGGTAAAACCCCCTAGTTATAAAAGCATCCACGAGGATTATAAAAATCCTCCGCCTGACGCAGGTACTCACCGGACACGATTGTTTCCGGAGCTAGCTGTTTTGGATTCGGCGGTAAGACACGTCCGGGTGTTTTCACTGTGAGGATCGCCCGGAAGACACGGTGAAGCATACGGTGGAGGTCTGCCCTGCTTGGGCGGAGCACCGCCGTGTCCTCGTCGAGGCGATCGGCGGCGGCGACCTCTCGCGTCCGTCCCTGGTTCAATCCATGGTCCGAAGAAAGGAGGCATGGGAAGCCATCACCTCCTTCTGCGAAGCAGTAATGTGAGTGAAGGAGGAGGCGGACCGCGTGAGGGAGAGACAACCCTCACGCTCCAGCCGCCGCAAAATAAGAAGACGCCCCGCCACGGGCGTCGGGAGTCACAGCACAGGGCGATTCCCGGCCACCCTAGGAGCGTTCTGCGGACGGCGAGCGTTGGGTGGCTCGCCGTCCGATCAAAGTCAGGCCCGGGTCGACGGCGCGTTGTGTCCCACGCGCGCCTCAAAGAGATGTCAGCATTGTAGACGGAGCCCGTTAGGGCCAGAGCCTGCCCCCTTTACGGATTTTGTTCGAAAGAGTCACCGTCAGTAAGAGTCTAACACTCCTCCCCGCTCCACACCCAGAGTGGAAGGAGTCATTTGATGATTTCCCATCCATAAAAAAATATAATAATAATAATTTTGTTAACACAAAAATTTTACCCTAATTAGACGAAATTGGTCACCAAATATCAGTGGTTCAAAAGTTATAAGGGTTTCTAGCAGGCGCGAAGGGTCCATTGACGCCGAAATTCCCGGCTTGAACCTAATAATATAAAACAATAACACCTATATAGCATAGGATAGATCTAAGACCATAATCGTACAAATTGACACGAACATTAACTTTAAACTTCGCGCGTCTTCGCGTTGCATTCTACCGTGCGCTCTCTAGCAGATGCAAGGGGTACGTATCAAAATCCCGAATTTTAAAATACCGATGGACGAAATCCCGTTGTGAGTTGTTTGGTCGAAAGTTTAAAATCCCAAAAGTTCAATTGCCAGAAAGTTTAAAATCCCGAAGTACAAAATCCCGAAATTACATCCCAAAGCCTAAAATCTGCCTGCGACTAGATAATTAGACAATGGTGAAAACATTTCTGCGGGAGATTGTAGGTATGATTCGTCATTTTGAACTGGGTGAAATAGGTTAGGTTAGGTAAGAACTGTGACGCCGCGGTCTCACAGGTGGTGAGCCGCATACGGCGCCTTGGCCTGGAGGTGGCCCTCGACAAGTCGGAGGCCATACTTTTTCATGGCCCCCGGCGGGCGCCGCCGGCGGGATCACACATCGTGGTCGGTGGGGTCCGTATCGCTGTCGAGTCCACCATGAAGTACCTGGGATTGGTGCTCGACAGCCGGTGGGATTTCGGACCCCACTTCCGACGGCTGGCGCCCAAGTTGTTGGGCGCGGCTGGGGCGCTGTCAACGCTGCTTCCCAATCTGGGGGACCCGAGCACCGTATGTAGGCGGTTGTACGTGGGGATCGTGCGATCGATGGCCCTGTATGGGGCCCCGATCTGGGCGGCTGACCTGACGGCCGGCACCATCTCTGTTCTGCGGAAGCCGCAGAGGGTGATGGCCGTCAGAGTCATCAGGGGTTATCGCACGATCTCCTACGAGGCGGCTTGCGCACTGGCCGGATCTCCGCCCTGGGACCTGGAGGCAAAAGTCCTCGCGTCAATGCATCGGTGGCGCGAGGACGCGCGGGCGCGCGGGGAGCGACTGACGCAGCGACATTTTGAGCTGCGTCGGTCGCAGCTGCGCGAGGTCCTGGTGGCGGAATGGCGGAACCGGCTTTCACGCCCTACCGCCGGCCTCGTCACTATCGAGGCCATCCGGCCAGTGCTCGACCTGTGGCTCGGGAGAAGGCACGGCTCCCTGTCGTTTCGTGCGACGCAGGTCCTCACGGGGCATGGCTGCTTCGGGAGGTTCCTGTGTCGCATAGGCAGGGAGCCGGACGCTCGGTGTCACCACTGCGTCGACTGTCGGGAGGACACGGCGCGGCATACGCTGGCAGAGTGTGCCGCTTGGGAGGAGCCGCGCCGTGCTCTCGTCTCTGTGGTAGGCAGTGACCTCTCGCTGCCGGCTGTAGTACGTTCTATGGTCGGCGGTGAGGAGTCCTGGGACGCGGTGGTCTCCTTCTGCGAAACTGTCATCGCGCAGAAGGAGGCTGCGGAAAGGGAGAGGGAGATGTCGAGTGCTCTCCCGGCCCGCAGCAGGCGCACCGGGCGTCGGAGGAGGGAGTACGCTGCCCTCCTTCGGCCCCCCTAATTGGGTCCAGGGGCGGCGGACTTGGGGATGTCCGTTGCCCCCCATTCATCCGGACCCGAGGTGGCGGCGCGTGGTGTTCCCGTGCGCCCCTCTGACGTCGCGGGGGGAGTTAAACACCTCACTCCCCCCGCTTACGAGATGTGGCCCGCAGAGGCGGGCCGGCACCAGCCGGGGATTACGGAAGTCGCTTACGTTCCCGCGATCCCCGGCGTAGGTGGAAGATGGAACACCGGGGTGGTTTTAGTCAGTAAGAGTCTGACAGACCCCTCAGCCCGCCCCAGGGCGGAGGACATCCATGAGGATTTCCCCCCGTAAAAAAAAAAAAAAAAAAAAAAAAAAAAAAAGGTAAGAACTGTGACCAACCGCGTCAACCTACTTCTGAATGCGTTGGCAGAGTGTAGTCGACGGAGCCCCGCCACGCGGGGCTCCTATTTCTGGATGGTTTAAAAAAAAAATAACCACGAAGGGACTCGGGGTGCCCCAAATCCCGAACTCGCTAAATTTTGGCATTAAAGTATGTTAAGCAGAATGCCCACCGTCATAACTGTGTTGTAGTGCCATCTATGAGTAATCGTGGGAACTACGTCGCCGCTCTTTGGGATTTCATTCATCGATATTTCGTCTATACGGGATTTCGTCCTTTCGGGCATTTGAAAATCGGTATTTTGTGTTTCGGTATAACGACTATCGGCATTTAAAACTTTCGGTTCTTTGAATTTCGGTGTTTTGGACGTCGGTATTTCAATCATAGGTATTATGAACTTTCGGGATTTTGATACGTACCCGATGCAAGGTTGCCAATCTGCATAAACTCATTCATTTATTTCGTCGCGCGTTGTCGTAAAGTGGCAACGTCGCGCGATGCCGCGCAATCCCACATCATACTCCTCATTCAATACGATTTCCGATCTCGCTTTAACACTATCTATACAAAAGAAGATTTCAACATTAGTGTATGAACTCTATGCCACGCTAATAATGCTTTCTCGCTCAGACTGACTGGCTTCTGTATTTAGCTTGTCGAACATCTCTGTCTTCGCGAACAAATGGTCAATTCTTGATATATCGCTAAGTAGGTACTAATACGAAAATTTCTTAGAGCTTTTACGCCAGGCTGAACTAAAGAAAGTTTTTTTTTACAATTAGTACAAAAATCTTTCCGGCTTGCCATAGGGTTGAACCATCCGCACGCCACTGGTTTCTAGGTGGCTAACCCGGGGAGAAACTCTTCAGCTTGACTACATTTAATATCAAACTTATTAGGTAGGTAAAAATTTTTGTGCGAATCCTTTATTGCATTCGGGCTTCAATATGACGCCCGTGACATAATAATATGACTCTGCTTTATCCCCTCGGTGCATAATCAACTATTATTCACCGTAAAAACATGAGGTTGTGACATAAATACGTAAGGATTTTAATACACCGTTCGCGTCGGGTTTTATGCGAATCGAAAACCATGAACTTGTCAAACGAATTATTTACTTTATATAATAAATATATGATTTATTATAAGTTTATAACAACTGTTGTGGGTACATCTGTAATATTTTTAATTTTCCTTAATTAATAGCAAAGCATGAATTAAGAACGGAGAAGAAAAAGTGTCGTCATCACCATCCCAAACGTCCACCGCGCCTGTCGCCACATCAACCGGCCCTGTGCGTTTCACACCCAGCGGATTACCGCAGCCTCCAGCCTTCACCAAGTCATCGACCCACGAAACGAGGTCCACACCAGAACTTTTCGATATCTGTTTCACCAGAAATTCGCCCTGCTCCCATCTGCCACTGCCACTTGATGGGCCTCATCAGAAGTCTTAAAGTTACCCAAAGGCCAATGGAGAGGGCAATGCTCGGAGTTTGCTTCCGTGATCGAATCAGGAATGATGATATCCATTTGAGAAGCAGATACCGACATAGCCTGAAGGATCGCCAAACTGAAGTGGCAGTGGGCAGGGCACATTGGAGTGGCGACCGCGTACTGGAATGACCTGGTGGGGGTCGCTGGTAGACCATAGATGCGAGACGCACAGGACCTGTTGTTGTGGCGACACTTGGGGAAGGCCTATGTCCAGCTGTGGACGTCTTTCGGCTGATATGATGATGATGACTGTCACTTAACTTGGGCGTTTCTTCGGGCTACGTCGGTAACCTTGTGGTCTTAAAGCTTTCCCGACATAAGAGTCTTCTTTCTTTCTGTCTAGTAAAAATGAGATCGTTAAAATGTTCAGAAAATCTCCAAACAGAGTCATCGATCTAAGCTAGTCTCCCACCCAGCCGGCTGATTACAAATGATTAGTAGTAACCGTGTTATACACGGCCGGTGCTGATTAATTAAGCCTAATCCGACTCGCGCGCATATGTACTCGTACACATGTTCTGTACTATCACGCTTGGTAACGTTGCAACGGGTCTGCAGAGGTGACGACATGTCCGATTTACAGCAGCTCTCAAAATCAAAAATATTTTATGGTTGTTTACAGGCTTTCTACTTGAACTAGGTATCGATCTAAGTATGTAATAAAAACCGGCCTAGTACGAGTCGGAATCGCGCACGAAGGGTTCCGTACCATTATCTATAAAAAAAAACGGCAAAAAAACACGTTTGTTGTTTGGGAGCCCCACTTAAATATTTATTGTATTCTGTTTTTATTATTTGTTGTTATAGTAGCGGCAACAGAAATACATCATCTGTGAAAATTTCAACTGTCTAGCTATCACGGATCATGAGGTACAGCCTGGTGACAGACAGATGGACAGCGGAGTCTTAGAGTCCCATTTTACCCCGGGTACGGAACCCTAAAAATGAAATACTGTTCGCTCGTGAGCGCATCTCTTGAAAACGACTGGACAAGACGGACAAGTTTCTACGGTAACGTCGTTTTTCTGGTATTCGCCAATGTTGAATCTGGCTCTAAGAAAAACAGTGATTGGGAGTATGGCGGTCTTGGACTGATCGGGCTAATTTTGGTTTTAATAACGCCACAAAAATCAACGTAGCAGAATCAACAAAAGAGACTCGCAGCGCCCGCGCCATCTATCTCGATAGCTGCGAACTAACTTGACAAAATCCTGAATCGCGATATCAGAGTTTACCGTGCGATTACGATATTACTGTATATATATACCCGAATATCAGCTGTCGGGCAGTGGCCATCCAGACAACAACCGTCTGGTCGGAGGATCCTCCCTTTTCAATGGAGGTATGCGGGACTTTACTCTCTGTTCCGCTACCTTTAAAAGAGAAAGGACAGGCCGATTGATTGAAGAAACTTCGAAAGATACCCGGAAAAATAGGAAAAAAGTAGAAATCCTTTATAAGCGCACTAGCTTCATAATGCTCATCACAGCGTTTATTTCTTTCTTCAAATGATGTTGGATGAGATAGCATGCATTTAACTGCGCCCGTCAATGAGTTCAGCCGTTCGACTCGCGCACCTTTAAGGGGTCATTGTACTCATCGTTATGAACATCTTGTTCTATGGGACGCCAAAAAAAAAAATGGCGAAAAATAAATCAGCTGTTCACTATATTTTGTCGAGTTATGCTCACATAAAGTACTTGAAATACAAAGCGCACCGGACGACTAAAATGTATAGAGTTTGGCTCGCGCCTTCTCTCGCGTTAATACAGATTTCCATAAAAACCTAGCCTGTTGCAGTCTACAGGATATAATTTATCTCTATTATAAACCAAAAACGAAATTGGTTCAACGATTTAGGCGTAAAAGCGTGACAAAGAACCTCACTTTCGCATTTATAAATATTAGTCAGGATAGTAAGTTTTAGTAGACTTGATAATAAAGCATAGAATAGAACCTACTCTTTATTATGTACACCATATATGTAACAGTAAAGATAAATGAAGAAAACATTACATAGGGTGACACAATGGGCGGACTCATCGCTAAAAGCGATCTTTTCAAGACAACCTTTGGAGGGATTTTGTACTATTATTTTAACATATAGAATAAATACAATAAGATTATGAATATCAGGGTTTAAACTCAGCTCAAAAGACCTCCAATTAACCCCCACTTTGAACCAAACTCATAAAATCTATCACAGATTAGCAAACCCCGCGGCTATTTACCACGCTAGTTCACGCTCCCACACAGACACGAGTGCTCTGTATAAATATATGCGCCAGCGCAACAGCGTCGCGCACTCGCCTTGCACAGATGTACCTAATCGTTGGTAAGTGCTACACTTAACTAATAATCTAATTTTGTTTACCAGCTTGTACTTGTCCACGTATTTCTCCGATACCGGATTAATCAGATTGTGCATTCTTTTTTCATTGGCTTACACTTACCTACTTCAACTTAGTGAACAGTGCAGGTTTCAAAATCGGTTCAGTAGTTTTCAAGATACGGCCAATACGTCTGAATGCCTGGCTTTTTATCCGAGCTGCGTGTGTGTTGACCAAGGGAAAACATCTGGATAGCTTGGTGAAATTCCAATGCACCTATTAAAAAATCAAAATGGCCGAAACGATATCGTTATTGTGTCGCAATAACGTGATCAGTTATATTTTTACATTCAAGTAAAGTTTATGCCAATAACAAAGCCCTCCTTTTACTTATCTGACTCACCCTGACTACACTATATTTCCAGCTTTGGTAGTTTTAGCTGGGCGATGATAGCCAGTCAGGGCAAACGATTTTATAAGTATAGATCATGCTAAACTGTCCCCTTCTGTTCCAGCGTTGTGCCTCTTGTGTAGCTGGGTGGCGCCGCACTCGTGCCGCTCCGTCGACACGCGCGACCCCGCTTCCGAGGACCTGGAGCCGTTCGTAGCGCACCACCACCATGAAGGCAACATCGCCGAGCTCCTCATCCCACTCCTCGAACGAAGCCTAGCACAAAGCGAAGCCAGGTCTAACGAAAGACAACATAGAAGAAGCAAGGCAGGCAAGAAAGTCATACAAGTTCTGCCTTACAGAGGTTCAGAAGAACACAAACGTAAGGGATGGAGGAAGCTGAACTCCCATAAGAAGCAGGTTGTAGAAATTACTCCGTTACATGGTAAGAATAGAGCTAAACCGCTAGCATACATTCTATCCGCTGCCAAGCCAAGTCAGTCACATGCTGAAAAAAATGATGACGTCAGCTCTTCTAATACGTCAGAATTAGAACACGATAAGTCTACCAGCGAAGAACAACCGTCCTCTGAGGAAAATAGGGAAGACAGTGAAGATGTGAACGTCAATACGCTAAGAACAGCCGATGGTGACTCTCCCAGCTCTTCAAGCAACGTACAATCTAGCGATGATGCTTATTCTAGAGAATCTAAAGATTTAAGCGCTAGTGATAAGGAAAGCGCAGATGCTACTGCCGAAAGCGATGTAACTGCTGAAAAATCTGAAGAAAGAAAACTCGTAGTCGTTGAAGAGAGCGAAGAAGATGAGGTTCAGCTTAGATCTGGAAAACATGTAGATCATAAACATCATCATAAAAGTAAAGCTACTGTGGAAGTTGTCACTGCAGAGGAGGAAGCTGTAACGGCAGAAGATGTAGAAGCAACCGCTGAAGATGCTGGACTAACAGCTGAAGATGCTACCGCATTAACAGAAGATAGAGATGCAACTGCAGAAGACATTGACGTTACTGCAGAAGATACAGCTGTAACTTTAGAAGCAGAAGCTACAGCAGAGGCCGCAGATGTTACATCAGAAAATAAAGATGTGACTGCAGAAGATTTAGATGTCACTGCTGAAAATACCGAAGTAACTGCCGAGGATAAAGCCGTTACACTCGAAGATGTAGAAGTAACAGTAGAAGATAGAGCAGTAACCCTAGAAGACGTTGAGGTGACGGCAGAGGACAAAGCAGTCACAGCTGAAGAAGAATCAGCTGCTTTAGAGGACAACGTAACTTCAGAAGACAAGGCGGCATCTGTTGAAAACGATGCTGTTACTGCAGAAGATCAACTTGCAGTAGAAGATGACGCAACTGCCGAGAGAGCTGTAACGGCTGAAATAAATGCAGATGCGACCGCAGAAAACGCAGATCTCACCGCTGAAGAAGGCGTCACAGCCGAGAGAGCAGTCACAGCTGAAGATATTGAAGAACTACCAAAACACGGACTTGTACATTCGCACCCACACCAAACCGATGTTAATGAAATAAACCACTTAATCGATACTATCGGCAGGGACGCAACGGCTGAAAACGAAGACTCGAGCGAACTATCCCGAGGCGGGTATATAGAAAATGATATAGTAATTTCTAGAGGGCGTCATCAATCAGATTCGGAGGAGAAAAGTATCAGTAAGCTATTCAATGCTAGAGCGAGAGATATTATAGAACTCATACAGTCGTCTGTCGAAGCTAGCACAGCAGCCCATAAAGATTGTTTAGAACCAGCTCAAAAGCACGACCATAAGTCTTATAGGCTCTCCTTTTTGTTCAATAAATAAATAAATTGATAAATTATACAGAAAAAGGTGAACATTGACGGTGGTAAAAATAAGGAATGGCATTAAGGATGGGTTGGAATTTTCTGGGGGTCTTTATGGCAAGAGTGAATAGGCTATTTCTAAACAAGCGTTCCCCATCGTCGACCACATTATCGCTTACCATCAGGTGAGATAATTGTCAAACGTGACATTTTCAATGGTAATTAAGTTACTTTTATGCGTTTTGACTGGTCAATAAGCCTTAAATGTATATTTCATATGGGCTCGAACTATATAAATATTTTATGCGATGGTAATGATATTGTAGCCAGTCAGTTAATTTTAAGCCAGGCTTTTACAGGGTCCGCTTGACATAACATTTGATCATCTGCCTCCAATCACATGGGACTTCTATACATTGAAGTACAGGCGTGATATTTATTCATTTATGTATGTAACTTGTGGACACATTCCTTATTTAATACTATCTTATCCTTTGAAAAACGACAAAAGCAAGCGTAAAGTGACTTCGAGTACAGTACGATTAAATATCTATTTTTTTTATTATAATTAGATTTAATATGAGCAGTGCAAAATGTAAAAAAAAACGTAATCACTTCGAAATGCGGTGATTTTAAGTATATAGTTAGAATAACCAAAATATAATAATGGTCATCTTTTATCAGAACAGCCTTCAGTATCCAGTGATAAAATATAGTTGATTTTGTTAGAAATATCTTCAAGGATACCTACCTATATTAGTTAAAAGGTTAAATTTAGTTTGACTTTTAACGATCTCAGACCACAAGCGTCGTCTGTATGACTTCTTAATAAATATATTTTAAAAAAATCTTCTTTTTGTATTCATCGGAGCACAGCATCTCTGGGTCCTACCAGGTATACGTATAAGCATATTTAATTGAATAAAACGTGTACTTATGTGTTCGCCTATCTTGCAACAAATTCTTCTTAATAAAATAAAAATAGATTGTATTTTACACTAAAAAGTTTACATGATAAATTGACAAACCTTTTTTGTTCACTCAAAAAAGAGTTCAGGGAGCAAAGATCAGTGCTTACCAGGGTTGCGGATTTTGTTCGAAAGAGTTACCGCAGCCCTGGAACGTAAAAGGCACTAGGAGGAGCATGGGTGGGTTTTAGTCAGTAAAAGTCTGACACTCCCTGCCGCTCCACCCAGAGCGGGAGGGGTCATTTGATGATTTCCCCTTCTCAAAAAAAAAAAGGGATCAATCTGTCTCCTTCTAAACTCTTTTTTGAAAATGTTCTCTACTAACTATTTAGACCTGGAAATCTATCGCGTATGCATACCAAGTTTTATTAAAATCGGTTCAGTCATTTCGAAAAATAAGTAGTTGAAAGTTTTTATGTAATGTCGTAGGTCGAGTCAAAAGGTGGTCAAAAGACCATTTTTGTAGTCTATTTTTTTTCGCAGATCAAAATTTTTGTTTTACTTCTGATGATTAAAATGATTTCGATAAAATTAGATAGCTACCTATATTCCAATTCTCTTTAGGTATTGAAAATGCTGAAAACCATGCATTGGAATCATTTAAGACTTGCCGCTGCCTTGTATTACCTATGTCTGGCCAGTTTGGGCCGACTGCCCATAAACGATCGACACTAGACTCCTACCAAAAATATGTTAGCAAAGTGTTGTTGATCGGCAATGGACAGTAATCAAGCTTCAGGCTCTGTCTTGTGTAGCGTAGAAAGAACAATCAGACTTTTTTTTTGCGTCCATAGATTTCATAAATCCTCTGCTACAAATCCTTTTTCACATTTTATTTTCACAGTAGCGGACCCCGAGACGTCGTCCTGCCCAGAAAATCAGCGCCATATAAAATGTGATATTTTAAATTTAACATTTACATTTTGCGATTCCATAATTAGTTCTAGCGAATCTACGGCTGAGTCATCATTTTTGGATAATTATCTCACTGTTTACTATGTCTCGTGTGGAATTAGAGGATTAGCCTACTTCTATACCAAAACCGTAGATGTTGTAAGGTCGTAGCTAAATAATAACGGTCACACCGCGCACGGATCGATCTTCAAGTTTAGGCAACGCTTGCCGCGGTCCGTCAGTGGATGGGTGACCATCTTACCATATCGAGACTCCTCCGTGCCTCGGAAAGCACCATTAACCGCTGGTATCGACTGTCATTGGTAGATTTTTGGCTACGTATTGTCAAACGGCAGAATCTGACAACAGTCTTGCCAAGAAGTACCATGTCACTCGGTGTTCCAATCGCGTCTTTACTGAATGTACCTTGTGGAAACTTCTCATAGGATTTTGGTAGGGTATAGTTAGCACGAGGCTTTCTAAATTTCTAACTACTAAATATTACCTGACTTGGAGTATCATAATCGGGTATATTTAGGGCGTTGCGTGATACTGATTATGTAAGTAGGTACCGTACCTCCTACTAAATATGCCCGTGCCAGTGCAGCGTCTGTCGTCATTCTTCCCACCTAGAAACGCTTAATAACCTCGAACCCCAATTGCTTCTTATTTAGTAAATAATTAGTACGCAATTGGTACTAATTGGTACTCAACAAAATTGGTACTTCAATGGTTTTTTAGAAAATTGACTTTGAAGGTGGTTCGGCGGTAGTCACGCTCTTTTCAGCAGGACCACCAAGAGCGCAAAAAAAGGGAACATGCTACAGCTATTCTAAGTATACAAATAAAATTAGTACCCTTACATGTGATTCATTTCGTTAAAAAAACAGAACTGAACCATTTGTATTTACCGAGAAATCAACGATGATAACTTTCGTGCGGTCGTTCAGCAGGACCGCGAAATTGAATGTCGATTTCAAGTTTCAGGAGCTTGTCGCTTTCCTCGAACCTACATAGAGAATTAGTACCGTGCAAGATAGAATTAGTACCCAAAATCCAAAATGAGTGCTCCAGTAGTTTACGAGATATACCATGCCATTGGTGGGGTGGCGGTAGTCACGGTGTTAAATTTTCGTTTCAAGATTTCCCTATTAAAAACTCTGCAATTTCTCAATTTGTACAAAAATTAGTATTCCTAAAGAAATAATAGTGATCAAAAAATTCCTAAGTGTGTTATGAGAAATCAGCTTTCATTACTTTTCCATACTAAATCTCCGCGTATAACCCGACTAAATCAGGTTGTCACTAGTTTTTGCCCACCTTCAAAGCCGACTTTCTCAAAAACTACTGAGGTACCAATTTTGTTGTTTGAGTACCAATTGAGTACTAATTATTTGCAAATGGGTATGATTTAAGCTATCGCCAATTTTATTCGTTTTGAATTTCTTTAATAATAGGGTTTGTCCTCAAAATAGTGGATCTGTCACCAAAATGTAGTTGCCAAATAATTGTAAAAAGCAATTCCATAATAAATCACATGTAATCCTCGGGATATATTATCAAGTATCAAATAAATAGGTTGGGATTTATTATAAAACGGGAAGTAAACCATATTACTGGGTGGATTAAAAAAAATAACCACGAAGGTGATGGCGGGGTCTGTTCGCTCGCTACGCTCGCTCACTTGACCCCGCCATCCCCTTCTAACCTAACCTGTCCGAGTCGGGGTGCCCTAAGCTCCCTGTGCCCTATGTTCGAATATTTGGTGACAGATATACCTTTCTGAGTACGAAGTTAAAGGAATAAACCTATTATTTTGAGAACAAAGTTTTATCCAAGGAATGAACTACGATTTTATTGATAATCCATCTCTTATTTTACATACATATTGGCATTAATTTGGTAATTCATACCTGCGACACTTTTTATATATCTGAGAACGAAAATACTTCGTGGCGATAGATCTATTTATTAGGTGATGCAACTTGATGACAAATATAAATTTTGGTGACAAGAAATATAGTCCCCTTTGCAAATTATGGAAACGATTGGGGTTCGTGGTCCTGCCGTAGTCACGGACATAAAATCCCTAATGGTGACCATGCCAGTGTCCGACACTGGACACAGAGTCGTGATGTGATGTTGTATATTTTATTATTATGCCGATGGTTTGAGTGGGTCAGTGTATACTCGTACCTATGTAAGATGTTTTTGACGAAGCTGTTAAAAAATCAAACCAACCCATATATTTTCACATAATTTATTTAAAAAATATATCTAAAATTCACAATTTGTTTTGTTTTATACTACAGAATTATACATTATATATTAGTTTATTAAAATTTCGAGTTTTTAGGCCTAAAGTTTATAAAAT
Organism: Melanchra persicariae; assembly: GCA_947386135.1. Lineage (NCBI taxonomy): Eukaryota > Metazoa > Arthropoda > Insecta > Lepidoptera > Noctuidae > Melanchra > Melanchra persicariae. Next base: position 11,985,551 of record OX376672.1, on the reverse strand, counting down.
CCTGTGTAGTCAAAGTACCATTGTATGCACTAATTTGGCGTTTTATGGCACAAACCGAACAGGCGTAAAAATCTATTGACGTCAAATACATTTATTCTTATAATTAATATTTACAAATCTTATAATAAATGCTAGTAAGCGTAATTGGAATTGTTTTAAGACTTTAGTATTCATAATTTTCAGATAAAAAGAATAATTATTTTCAGCTTAGAGATATTGTCATCTCTGTCAAGAAGGGGCTGGTCATAGACAATTTTTTTTCTATAGTTCTGTTTTGAAAGGAGTCTTACGAAGGACAAAACTCAAGTTTGTCTATGACAAGTTTAGTATTATAACATCATTTTTAGGCATAGGTAGTTTTATTTTATAGCAGAGCATGGACCTAAAATTATAAATACTAAAGTACTTGTATTTTTCTTGAAATAATTAAGTTTAAATACGTATTAGTTACTTCAGTAATCTTCGGCCTGTATTAATAAACGAATTATTTCGATCCGTAAACTTGTAGGTACTGTGCCCGCGTGACGCGCTGACTTTATATGTTGATTATGCATCTTGATTTCTGAGGGGTTTATCGTCTGAACATCTTGACACAAAGCATTTCTAAACGTATTTATCAACACAGGCTTCAAAAATAAGAAGTAACATTTAAAGTATAATAACATAATTATTTATTCACCCTTATATTAAACGAAACGTTATTTTTAATAAAATAAATCAAAAACATTATCAAAGCGTAAAATATTGCAAAATAGTATTCTTTTGAAATTTTATCGAAAAACAAAAGTTAAAATTTTGAAAGGTTCGTTTTTTAGGGAAAGTGTTACAAATTTTGACAATAACAGTGATGTTTTTCAATGTCACTAAGATTGACTTTTGTAACAATTTTAGAGTTAAATTGAATTAAATTTAGTATACAAGGAACTTAATACTAGGTCGTCGGGGCACTAAATAAAATTTTAAAGCTTAAAACTTATATTTTAGCCATTACATAAAATTGGAAAACATATTGGGTATATAACAATCAACATTTAACTTGATTTCCGAAGTTCCAATAATATATTGTTTATTTTATTTAAATATTATCTTCACTGTTAGCCAGTTGAAAATCTTAAAATGACTTTTACAACATCAAAATCAGCTGTTCCCTATTTTTGTTAGCAAAAATGTTTGGGTGGTGACCAAAATATCAAGCGATAGGTACAAAAGCTAATGTTGAATGTTATTTACCCAATATTTTCATCAAACAAAAGCTAACCGCATAATCAAGAAACAAATCCGCAAAAATCAAGAAAATATCGAGTTATATAATTTCGAGTAAATTTAATTTCAATATTAAAATATTATGTATTGCAATTGTCAAACGCACTAAAACTAACGAAACTAATCTAAATAGAGGTGGGAGATATTTTTTCTTACTAAAAACTAAATTTATATGATTGATTTTTGTATAAAAGTGACTGCAAACCATAAAAATATATTTTTAAAACCATCTTTTTGGCTTCCAGACATAGCTGATTACCAATATGACACATGGAGGTCAGTAAGGCAGTCACTCCATGTAGAATACTGGTATTCAGATGTATCCTATTAGACTAGAAGCCGGCCCCAACATACTTGCAAAAACATGAACCCTTCCTCTCTTGGCAATCGGGTGAAAAGGCAGAAGACATGAAGAGTCAGTCACATCTCCACTGTTTATAATACTTTCTTAATTTCAGTCACTTTTATCCAAGAGCCTTCATAATTTTGTACTAATAACTTAACATTTTTTAAAGGATAATATGGCATCTTTTATTTACAAAACTTAAAACATAAAATCAGAATATACTTTGTTTTGTTATACTTCGAAAATAATAAAAACAAAAATTTTGTAAAACATTCTATAGAGACATAATCTTTTTAGGATAATTCTCGCGGTATATTACAACGTTTTTTTAAAAGCCGAAAACAAACCTCCTTTTTTGAAGATGGTTTAAGTAGATTGCTGAGTAGTATTTTTTTAACCTGAATACTGTGATAATATAGCCAGATTTTGTAGAACTAGGATGTTATAGTATGGGTCATCGCTATTGGCGATGCAAAGATTGCACGCGCGCCTCTAGCGGCGAAATTTAGAAGTTGCCTAAGAACGACACTTGCAGTGAAGTGAAATTCCCCAACTTGAGATTCCTTGCAATTTGGGGAATTCCCCAAACGTTGGCAATGGTGTGCGAAAACTGTCTAAAGTGTCGTTCTTAGACAGCTTCACAATTTTGACACTAGTGGCGCTAGTAAGAATCTGCATCGCATGGCATTCCTGTTGCATTTTGTGAGAATTTTTTAATATTATACCACAGTTAGGCAGTGTCGTTTATACCCTTTTGACTAGCCATGACGTCTCTTTCGGTTGGAACTGACGATTTTAGACTTTCTTCTAGTTATATTTTTGACAAATTAAGATACATTTAGCTGGTTGTAACATTTATTCCAGCTGTAATTGACAGTTTTAGACGCTTGGTTAGACATTAAAGATACTTTTTGCAAGTTTATATGTCTGTTTCAGTCGTATTACATGGTCAATTTAGACATCTTTTTTGTCATATGAGACCTTTGGCTAGCAATATGGGGTCATTTAAGACACTTTTCTGTTAATTTAGACACTTGGTTGACACTATACGGAGCCATTTTAGACACTTTTGGTTGTGTGAGACCCCTAATTGTCATTCCAGATAGATTCGGGTCATATCTGTATCCTTGGTTGACATTATGGGGTCATTTTAGACACTTAATTGACATTTTAGGGTCACGTTAGCTATCTCATAGCCGATGCAGACGATGTACCTGTCGGCCTGGCTACGTCTGGTCCCGGTGGCGCCGGTACAGGTCGGCGTGGCGCGGGTCGCGCATGCGCGTGTAGCCCGTGGGCGCGCAGAGCTGCGCGGCGCGCGCGTGGAAGGCTCGGTAGCCGCCGCGCAGCACGTACAGCTCGGGGTGGCGCAGCGCCGGGTAGCGCTCGGCGTGCGCGGCGCGGTCGGCGGCGCGCAGCTGGCGGCACCTGGGGGGGGGGAGCGTTAGTACTGCTCGACCAGCTCCGAGGGTAAGGTATACTGTTAAGTAGAGCAGTACTCACAGCTTGGGCCCCCTCTCGAGCGAGAATTCACAGTGGAACACGAGGATGCTGCGCCCCGCTGCGGCCCCGGGAGGCCTGCGGCCTGGCTGCTGCGCCAGCTCCTGCATCTGTGCGCGGGTGTACAGGTTCACCGCGTTCACGATGTGACCGCCTTCGAACTCGTACGGGTAGCGGCAGTCTATTACCTGAGGAAGATAGAAATATACGTTTCAAAATTTGAGTAAGTATAGGATGCATGGTGTTGACTATGCCATCTAGTATTGCACATACAAAACTTTAGCGTTGAAAATACTTGACATTAATGTTTCAAACCGCTTATGCTGCCTTTAATTCCTGCACACTCCCTTTATGGGAATGTGTACAAAATAGACTGTGCCGCTGTACCATCTAGCGTTGCAAATTCGAAAGTTACATGTAAATATATACTTGACAATGACACTTCAGCACTTCCATTTAAGGAATGTATGGAATTGTGATAAGACACAACACTCAATGAAAAAGCAGACTGCTGACGACTCCATGACTTGGAGATGCGTCGTATGTGGTGGCGATGGTCAGCAGTGAGGGAAACACGAAAAAGAATAGTTTTGAGAGTTTTTGAGAAAGTTACGAGCCTCCTTAACGTGCACAAATCCTCGGAACAGGTGAGATCTCTCCCAGTACGGGTAACAGGGTCCGTATTCTGTGTGATGACGATGAATGTTTTTAAGTAAATAAGTAATCTACTAACCATAAAATCGCTGACAACGTCCTTATATTCCCCGCTGATCAACGCCGCCAGCGTGTCACACGAGATACTCTTGAGGTCGGAATGGTCTCCGGTGGTCAGAGGCAAGGCGTACGGGACGGAGAAGTCTCCGATCAGGTCGGGCTCCACCATCGCTGGAAAGAGAGAGAAGTATACGTTAGAGAGAGATGTTGGATAGAAAGGCTGTCTCTCATAGATTTTTGACAATCATATCTACTAATCCCTACTAATATTATAAATGCGAAAGTAACCCGTTCAACCACAAACTCACCTGATGGTAAACGATGATGTGCTTGACGTTAGAGCACGCTTGCCTAGAAGTAACCTATTCACTCTTGACTTAAAGACCCCAGGTTATAACTTTCAGGAAACACAGACTCTGGCAAAGAATTCTATCTAGCACATTATCGTTCCTGGCAACCCTGATATCGTTGAAAACGACACCCGTGACGAATAATTTGTGTTTTAGAAAGCCTGACTTTTATTCCAGAAAATGCAATTCTATTACGATACGCCACAGGAACGAAGCCGCGGTAAGCTACTAGAATAAGAAAATACTCACATCTAGCCATAGCAGACATGATGAGCGCATTATTCTCAGAGAATGCTCGCTGCAAGACTGGTCGCTGTAACCTCTCCACCTCCGGACTCTCACAGTTTGATCTCCTTCTCTTGTTAGCCACTTCATTCTCACTTCGTTCTAGTCGTTTCTTACTCCTCTGTCCAGGATTCTCTAGAATAGAGAAGAGAGACACTCTTGCTCGACTCTCCGGGTTGAAACTTAAACTTCTGTTCAACGGTCTCCGTAGGAAACTCTTCTCTGAGATAACGTTTGATTTGATCTGTCCTGAGAGTAAGTCATTGAAATTGGCAACCTTAGGAGAGTTTGATTCTTCAATTTCTAAGAACGGTTCATCTAACTCTGAGATGAAACCACTTTCCATAGAGGTGGTTGATTCGGTGGTGTAGAGCCCAGTTTTTGGTAGCGGTGACTGACTCATTGAACCGATACTGGAGTCTGACTTCTCATGTCTCAGTTTAGTCGGTGTCTCCGAGAATTTTAGGGATTTCTTGGCAGCCTGTTTCTTGACAGCCGGGGATGGGAACTCAAAGTCTTCATCGTCGAAGTTGAGCATCCGTGTAGCGGTAACCGTTGGTTTGTTAAAGCTTGTAGAAGCTTCATCATCTGCCAATGGGGCACCGAAGACAAAATTCCTTGAGGTTACCTTCCTCGATGATGCTGTACGACCTCTGGATATGATGTCAGGACTATCTGTGGATATGATTTCATATTTGGTGCATTCATCGAAGTTGTCCGCTTCGAATTCTTGTTCCAAGTCATGGAGGGTCTCAAAGTCGTTTAAGTCTTGAGTGATTTCTTTTTGGGGGACAAATAGGTCTTGTTTTGGTGATTTTTGGAGAGCATCTGTGAAGTCCAGCTGGAATCAGAGAGTAGGGAAATTGTTAGAAATGTGTCTTTTGAGGTTATAAGTTCGGGAGAAAATTGCTTACACAGTGCAACATTTACAAGCAAGTAAAAAGAAGTCACTGCAATGTAATATCAAGAATATGTTTCGCGATTGACGTGTTTTAAGACACTTTAGGCAAGAGCTAGCTTGTCGCCAATCTAAGTCTGAGATGTAACTTTTTGATAAGTCTTATCAACCAATTTTGTCCACCTGAGAATCAAACCTGCCTGGGTTTCATAGGCGCCTGCCTATACACCAATATGAAGCAGTTTTTTTGAAGCATTCAAACCCACATGATTACTTAAGATATTAAAAAATTACATATTTATAACATCTGCTTATAGTCCACATAACTGATTCCAAGAAAAGGAAAAAATGTCATAATGAACAGTACCCACCTTAGTTGTAGACCAGTTCGTGACCTTCTCTCTCGTAGCCTCAAACCTCTGTCCGAAGAGAAAGTCCCTCGTCTCCTCCTCCACATCCAACTTAACAAACGTCTCACTAATCAGAGACGCATCATTCTCCTTATTTGACATCTTAAACCTAGTCCGTTCTTCCATAACCTTACTTATACGTGAACGTTTCACCCTTGTTGACAGTGGAGAATTCCGGTTCAGTGGAGAATTCTGGTTTAGGAACGGTGATGTCAGTAGCGGGGAGTTGATGGACTGTAACGGTGACTTGAACGGCTTTGGTGAGTTTGTCAACGGTGATTTCAGTCTGTCTAAGGGAGATTTTGGCAGTTGTATCTCTCCAAGTATCCTTCGTTTGGTTGGTGTGTAGATAGGAGAAAGCGGTGATTTCGTGAAGTCTATTGTGTGGGGGTTCATTTTAATTTTGTAGTTGTTTGTTATCGAGTCTTCCTGTTTGCGTTTTGTTCCATTGCTGCCGGAGTTTATTTTGAAGTTTTCTGTTATTAATCTGTAAAGAAAGAAAGGTTTACCATTAGTTTGCTGTTTTAATAGAAACAGGTGTTTAGGGAGATATTAGTTTATTTAAAGAAATAAACGAAAGATGAAGAATTTTAAAATGGATTCTGGAAAAAACACAACTCTGCAAAAGATGATGAAATAAAACTGTGGCATAGTTACATCAATTATTTCCTAGTTATATCAATTTATTCATCAAGAAGTTTTTTATTCATACATTTGAAAAGGAAAGCTAATTCTTGAATGAAAAGCACAAACTTTTAATTCAAAGAAATTCATAAGTGAAATCCACTTTACGACGTATATAGAAAGTAGGATCAACCTGTTCATGGTATAATAGCACAAAAGATGCAAAAAATTAATAAGTTATTTGAACATTTCTGAGTGTTTCTAAAGTTATTTAAGTATAATAATTATAACTTAACTTCATACTGCTACATAATTAAAAACCTACATTCAACAAAGATTTTAAGTATAACACTAACACATGGTTCTCAACAGCTGATCCTAACAACATTGTATTTAAGGTCACAGCAGAAAGTGTCCAATATAATCAATCATACTTTTCAAAAGTCATGTTCACAAAACTAGATTTTCCAACTTGTACAAATGCTTAAATTATTTTCTCAGGCATATGAACTAAATTCTACCCTAATCAGTAACCTGCAGGTCATGTGAACATATCTTACACCTATTTCAACCCTCTAACATCAATATGAGAAGTTTTTGTTAAAGAATTCTGCCGAAAATGGTAACAAAAGGACATTGACATACCCCTTTCGTTTTTTTTTAATATAACCTATCTATAGTCGTAAATAAATCGATGTAACTGGTTCTACGTACCGGTAAACCCTTCCTTGAGTCCTTGGGGCATTATTGTAAACTTATTATAACGTAAAAAAAGCAACAAAAGGTATTGACGAAAGTTGATTTTAACCTCCGTGGTCACAGTTTTAACACTAAATTCTCATGCGAAACTTATAGAACACGTTTTGAAGACACTTGTACACGTTTTTTTATAGGTTTTCGAAAAGCTTTGAATAAAAATAATTAGTAAAAAGGGTAGTTTTTTATGTTTAGTGAATCATCGCTTTCGGTGATTCGCGCGCTTAGGTTAGGTTTTAAATGTCAAATGTTGCGAGGTCGAGGTATTAGCGATTCTGCCAGTAGAGATTTTGTTACTAATGTGTCCGCAAAAATGTGAATCAATGTAGAATTATTCTAAAAGATCTGAAAGTTATCATTTGTTATTTCAATGTATTTAAAACTCATAATTCTTAAAAGAATTAATTGTCAAAAGTACAGAATAAATCAAATCCTATAAAGTTTAACTTATATTTACATAATATCGGTTGCTTTTATTGTTAAAAATAGATAAAAGGGATGGAAAGACGTCTTCGATGCTTTAAGATGCATAATATTACACGCTTTGATATTGTAATCGATTTAATAAATTAGTAGATCAATATTTATAATATGTCATAGGGATTAGGGATGGGGTCACTTTATAACTTTTCTGAATTAGTAATGATTTTAACGTATTTTTAGTTTTCGTAAGTGGTTTAAGAAAAGTAAAAATCCGTTGAAATCAATACTAATTCAGAACTAAACGATTTTGAAGGGATGATAACCTACATTTTGCATCTTAAATAATTATAACTTAGGTGGAATACATTGAAAAACTTGTCAAGTACTTACCTACTTAATAGAAAAAAAAAGACAAAACTTACTCATGATGTCTTTTCACGAAAAACTAATTATTTTGTTCTTTTTTACGAAAATTGCTGTTACTTTTGGTTAGGTATTTATTTTTGTATTTTTCTGTAGCTTTGTACAGGTAATACTGATTGTTTTTTTGTTAAGTAGGTACCCGACTGAAGAGCTCGTGGCTTAATTCTTAACAGCCGCACGGACCACTCTTCAAGGTTAAGCAACGCTTGCCGAGGTTAATCTGTGGATGGGTGACCATATTAACATACCGAGACTCCTCCGTGCCCCGGAAAGCACGTTAAACCGTTGGTCCCGGCTGTCATTTGTAGATCTTTGGCAGTTGTTACGGATTGTCAGAAGCCAGAAAATCTGACACCAATCTTACCAAGAAGTACCGTGTTACCCAGTTAATGGGTTGTGGAGGTCTGGTAGGCAGCCACTTCACGTAAAATACTGGTATTCAGCTGAATCCGGTTTGACCGGGAGCCGACCCCAATATAGTTGGGAAAAGGCTAGGCAGATGATGAGGTACCCGACTGATTCCTTATACCTATTATAAAACCAGAATCGACACAGAAGCGTTTGTTTTACCAAAATATTGTTTAAGAATATTAATGACGCGTAGTTACACTAAATAATTACCTTATCGGTAACTTTTAGTAACCTAAATTAGACTAGTTTTGGATTAAAACAATATTCAGCTGTATTTGCTCATCAGTTGCTAATTGATAAGACAGGAAATTGTTAATTAAGGAATAATGTTATTGTATTTCTAGGATATTATTTTAATAGGATTTCCTTTTCATAGACGACGGCATGAATAGAATAATTGCCCAGGTAACCTTGAAATATTGTTATTTATGTTCTTTGTTATCGATATAAATACTTTGTACATTCTGTACTATACGAGTACAATTCCTACTTCTTTACTTAATATTATAAATGCGAAAGCAACTGTCTGTGTGTTACGCTTTCGCGCTAAGACGGCTGAACGGATCGTCATGAAATTTGACAGATATATAGCCTGGGATATGGAGAAGGACATAGGTTACTTTTTTACGCGATAACCGACATCCACGCGGGCGGAGCCGCGGGCTAAAGCTAGTATACTGTAAAAAAAAGCTTCATATCAAATAACGACTTTGCAACAGTTATTATTTTAAAAATTATCAGTTATTAACTATTACGATAACGCATAACGGTCTTCGTAATCGGGTTTTTTTTTCGTGATATTATTTATTTTATCTTATATTTTTGTTATTATACGCCAATTGTGCAAGGTTAGTTCATTGAGATAACGAAAAAGAAATAAAATTTAATTATTCGCTAAAAAAAACTGTCTGCAAGTATGTAATAATACTTAATGGCGGTTCTAACGGCACGGGTAAAAATATATCGGAATGAGTGACATCATTAACGAACTTTGGTTTTGTCGATTATTTAGTTTTTGTGTTAAATTGGGTTTCAATGTAATACCTAGAGGAAAAGTCAAGCCAGATTCCAAGTTCTGAACTGATAGGAATTTAGGTGTAAATATGCTTTGATTTAAAGGTACAAAAGGTGCAAAAGTAGCATGAGATCAAATCGTTTCGATCTTTTCATAAAGCCAGTTTCATTTTTAGCGTCATAGTTTGCTACTGTAGTTACCTAAGTACCTCGAGAAATTCAGTAAGTACTTAATTGCAGTTTTTTTTAACTGACGTTTGACCGCTATCTCATGATGGTAAGAGATTCATTATTCAAAGATTAAGGCTCGATAATATTAGGTAATGATGCATGTTTTGTAATAACAAGAGGAAGTATCATAAAATAACTCGTCCATTTTGGTGACTGAGTCATGTACGAAAATAACGTTTAACAAGTTATTTCTGTACGTTTGACAAACATTTTCGTTTTATTATATTTATTTGTGGTCAGCTCATTTTGTACCTTTGTAGGCATTACATAATAGCACATATACAAATGCGGACACCAGAAGGGATAACATGCAAGGTTCATACTTTTATTTATTTATTTTATTATTTATGTACACACAGAAATATAATAAAAGATAACATTATAGTTATCAGTCGTTATATCAGTGGTCACCACCAGGGGCGGATTCCGGATTGTCGTTGGGGGAGGGGGGTGACATTGCTGCAGGTTCTAGCAAAGTAAATACTTAAGACTGACTGACAAACAAACATTAGAAAATTGACAGGCAAACATTAGAATGTATTACATCCGATTTCTAATATCACTTTTGACATGGCTGAAAGGTCTTAAAGCACCAGACCATAAAAGTGCTTAAAAAAAAAAACATACATCGTAAATTTGGTCATTTGGTCACCTCTACCCCAATAACTACCTATCTTGTAATTCAGATTTACACCCACCAACTCCTAAGCCCTTCCATCAGTAAGGTCAGAAGCCACTACTCCTAATTAACGAACTGACTCCAGTTAACGCCTCTAACTTCTGACATCATCACACAATCTAACTAGGCCAAATGACTGTAAGTTACTTTAAAAATAATGAATGCGCTTTGTTTCTGCGCAATTAGATAAATGAGGTTTTTATCGGAATAAAATGATGCTGGCTGTTTGTGACCGTGGCCGGTAAAAAAAACAGTCACATCATTATGAAGTTCGAACCGGATGATAATCTTCCATAGTTTTTAGGGTTCCGTACCCAAAGGGTAAAAACGGGACCCTATTACTAAGACTCCGCTGTCCGTCTGTCTGTCTGTCTGTCACCAGGCTGTATCTGTTATGATAGTCAGACAGTTGATATTTTCACAGATGATGTATTTAATTTCTGTTGCCACTCTATCAACAAAACTAAAAACAGAATAAAATAAATATTTAAGTGGGACTCCCATACAACAAACGGGATTTTTGTACCGTTTTTTATAGAAAATGGTACGGAACCCTTCCTGCGCGAGTCCGACTCGCAATTGGCCGGTTTTTTATAGATTATGGTACGGAACCCTTCGTGCGCGAGTCCGTCTCGTTTTAAACAATTGAGTTTGCTTTCGAATTGTGTGCGCTGACTTGGGTGATATTCCAAATTCCATTTTCTAAACGTACATTATTTAGTTTTTCAACAATGAAGTTTTACAAAGTAACGTTGTTGTTGAGGAAAATTAGGTCAAAGGATATTTCGTATCAGCAGCTTATCGATATTTGGGCACGTGTGACTTCTGGCTAAATAGAGTACAGGAATAATGTTAGAATTGTATGTTTTTTTTGTATAGGCCAGCCATCTGTGAACTACATCATATCCTTAAGCCAACAGCTGAGGTATCAGACATCGAATGCCCAGTGAACTCGATGCTCAGTTGTTTTATCATTGACAAGCCAGTTTCGTATTACAATAGTTTATCTTGCGAGGAGTTAACAGGAATACTAGTAATATGCAACCTATTTATCAACCCTTACGAAGGAATGAGGGCCATGCATGGTAAAGTTTTCAGTACCTAGTAATCATAGTGAACGTAGTGAACATCACAAATATGCGTACAGCTGGAGTGGAATTCCCTGCCAGAGTCTGTTTCCTGATAGCTACAACCTGGGATTCTTTAAGTCAAGAGTGAATAGGTTACTTCTAGGCAAGCGTGCTCCATCGTCGATCACAATTATCATTGCTTACTATCAGATGAGATTGTGACACTGTTTGATGGCAACATGGAAGAAACTTAAAAGAAATTGTGTTCAAAGTTGTCTATTGGTTCACGATATACGATAATTTGTCAGTTATTAATGAATCACAGGAAATAAATTGCATAAAACTAGTATTACTATCGCAACATACCACATATGCGGAACCTGGCGTTTTATCAGGAAACGGTAATGCAATATTGTGCCCAAATAACAAAATATTGTGTTACAGTTGTTATTATCGGATCAGAAAGGATATGTTTTCAATATGAAATTATGTTTGACATAATTATGTGAACTCACTGAGACAAAAATCCTAACCGATAATATACTATGCGTTATAAATTTATAATTTATACCTCTGAAGCAATTTTGATGAATTTTAGAACAGATTGGAGACCTTAGAGAGACCGACTTTGTTTCTTTCAGACTTTCGCCCGGACGAAGCGGCTAGTTCATAATAAATAATACATTTTGTTCATCAAATACGTGCTATGATAACGCTAGAGCGTGACCAAATAAAAAAAGACACCAAATACAAATTAACTACCTACTTAAAATTCAGCTAATTTTTTCGCACGAAAAAAAAACTTAAGCTAAGCAGCTGATCTATTTTTCTGCAACCCAGAAATAAGAACGTACAACATTTCACACACAAAAACCTAATAAATATTGCAACGGTACAAAATCTCGTTATTTCTCGTTATTCTTCACCCCTAAGGTCACGACCTCCGTTGCAAGTCGGTACCGTTAACGAAAAAAAAACCTCCCTTTTAATAAAATGCATCTATTGTTAAATCGAGGGTAGATACTGCTGTTTTTGAGGAGTGATGGAAGTAAATGTCTTTTGTGGAGTACATACATGTGGTCTTTGTAAAGTACATAAGGCTTAAGAATTAAGATTTAAGTCTGGTGTGACCCTTTGGTATATAAGGACTGACAATGTTGCGAAATTTTTGATGGGTACAGGCAGTGTAGTAAGTGTCGGTTCTCGTTAATATTGTACTGGTTTTGTTGTAAAATGCCTATAAATAAGCAACAATTTCGGTAAAAAGTCTCATACAGTCAAAAATCAGCATTGCATTAGACTTCGAAGGTGTTATACATCTATTTTTTTAACAAGGTCTTTACACACAGCAGTATCTTTTATAAAATCTGTGTTTGTCTATAACCAACACTATCAAAGACAAAACATTCACTCATTCATTCAAAAACCTGTCACAAATCCAATAACCTATCGATGACGGCTAATTTCAACTGAAAACGTAACCGTTATCCAAAAGTAACCGCTACACATTTCTCTTAGGGTTTAATTTCGAAGTTATGGGCGCAAGAAATAAATATTTATTCAAATCAGTGTTGGTTTGTATAGCTATGGTGCATAATGCATTCGGGGAGGGGTGTAGCTGGTTTTTATAACCGTTTCTTTTTTTTTTAGAGGATTTACAAGACACTTGTCCTGTGTCTATGGATTCAAGAATGCATGTCTTTAAGGATGTTTGTATGAGCCGTTAAAAATGGTTGCCACGAGTTGACGTGAATGGAATCGTCTTTTAAAGTTTGTTTTCAAGGGTGGTTGAAAGCTCGTTTTTTGAGTCGAACTGGCTTAAAATTTAAGTTTTTAAAAAGTAGGTAATACATCAAGATTTTTTTTAAGTTAAGTTCCTGAAAAGGTAGATAAGAAACTCAGTTTGTTTGAAGTAATGTGCTATGATAAAGATATCATTATATTTGTGTACACTTCACTAAAACAATAAAGTAGACAGCTAAGTTCTTTTTTTACTCTGTGTCTCCTAGCCTATATAGGCTAGGAGCCACCCAAATAAGATGAAAATAAATATTTATTTTCATCTTATTTGGGTGGCTTACTCATCATAACAGGTAGGTAAGTAAATAATGTCATTTACAAACTTGTTGGCAAAACAGTTACCTATATTTATAACTGGCCCAGAAAACCGTTACAGTTAGCAAAACAATTTCATATTAATAGGCAATTAATTTATCTATTCATACCTTTATACTACAGGAAAAACTAGCAAATAGGTAAAACAGTTGACTATTGTAGTCACATAACAGATAAAAGAGGTTGTACGTTGTCATATTCACAAGGAAGTTTTATTAAATCAGTTCGCATTGCAAACAGGATGTCCTAGATATCCTTCCCCTAACCTTGGTTCACCACATGTTGGCCACCATACATTTGCATTGGCGTATTGGCCCAAAAAAATGTCAAGTTGCGCCATCTTTGATAGCTGTCAATTTTGACAGGAAGCGGGAAGATGAAGAAATAATGAGTCGTGGAGAAATTGGTTTTGGTTTCAGTGGAGCGTGTTTTTTTTTTAAATTTCTTTCGAAGAGGTTTTGTCGGAGACTATTAGAAGGCACAGAAGAATTTCTACGAGTTGCGTGGTGAAAAATCGTTTGGTATTAATACATAATTCGGCACTGTCGCATGTTGGTGGTAGAAATAGGGTATCATTAACGAATCTACAATAAGTATTTAATTTATGATACCATGATATTGCAGTGCATGATACTGCATGACTTGAGTTACAGATACAAATAAGTTAAATAAGATCAAGAAAAAAAAAATCTTGATGTATTACATTTAAATACATTTATGGTTCATCCTTTTCCTATGCCACCCGAAGGTCTATAAGTCATGTCAAGAGTGAGTAGGTTACTTCTAGGCAATTGTGTTCCATCGTCGTCGACCTCATCATCGCTTACCATCAGGTGAGATAGTGGTCAAACTATGAAAAAATTATACCCCCGATCCCAAATATCGACTTCGTAGACCAATATCCATGTGTATAATCATTTAATTATTGACCGTTATAAAATACCTTATAACCAAACCTCAGCTTGTTTTCCCTGTTAATTAAATACAATCTCGACAAAAACAGACAGATGGGTTGATATCAAATGGTGAATCATCACGATAGCCACCCCTTACTTGGAGTCTCGTAATCGATAAAGCCGTTATATCGCAGCAACGGGGGTACAACACTAGAGGGTGGAGTTACTCAGTTTATTTTTTTGTACAGCACTAGAATAACAAAACAAAGTTTGTCTGTTTTAGTAACAAAAGGTGGTCTATGGAAGTTCTTATCTGGTTACAAGACTTCTTTAATGGAGAGCTGGAGAGTAAGCTACAATTTATATCTTAGTGCTATTACTTCTTCGCCACTTTTAATACCAAAAAAAAATGCATTTAGGTATTCCTAAGTATGTGAAATGCTACGGAAGCAAAGACGCGGGGTGAACTAGTATTGAATACTAAAGGTTTTTATGCACACTAACCTAGTTTCCTTACATTGTCAATATAAAATAGACCCTACAACACACCCGCCATTTTTTTCCCCAAAAATACGTTCGTTGACCTTTCAAGAAGTTTGCTTACCCATTTTACACCTACGATTTACGCACGCATATGAATCTACACCCTCTCAGTCTCAAAATAAAGTTTATTTTGCGTTGAAGTTGGTAAAACCGTTAGCACGTGCCGCGGGGGAGTATTTCTATTGTAGTTCTAAGTTCAATTGTTGAAAAAAAATGATATTATAGTGAAATCTTGGCGCGTGCGACGGAACAGCTGATAGTAACGACCTTTGACGTTCTACCTTCTTGGGGGTGCATCCAGGTGTCTCCGGTCAAGAAAATACGATTGAATTGAAGAAATATGACAAACATGACGTATAAAGGACTTATGTAAAATTGGCAAAGGTAATGTATTCAGCCGCATCTGTCAAGTTTGGAGAGTGACCCCGAGTATGTAAATATTTTTTTGATCTTCGCTCCAAATAAAATACTGGTATTCAGCTGCATTCGGTTAGACTGGAAGCTGACGGCAACATACTTAGTTTGAAAGAGACTAGACCTGTTTTTTTTATTATTTTGCTATGGATTAGACAGATACGCGGGATACGCTTCAAAACATCCACTAGCAACGCTATCACAGTTGTTCAGCCTTTTCCGTCGATTAATCGTTTCACATTCCTAAAAAACTATATCATTTATCTATGGTCATCAAGTCATCTCATCACAATCAGGGCGCTTATTAAATAACGAAGTTTTTTATCCACTTAAATAAGCATCGAGTATAGTAACACCCTCAATATGAACTACAATGTGCCGGTATCGATCGGTAACGGCTCTGTTGGCTGAATGCGCGTGTCCTGTGCCGCGCGTGGCATATGGAAAAGTTCGTTTGCGCGGGAGGCGTTTATGGTTGCATGTTTTGACGTTTGCGTTTTATTTTGTACGCCTAATTATTGATGAATTTCGGTATCAGACGTATTAGATCTTGGAAAACGTTTCTTTGGGATAATCTCCGGCTTCCAAGCGGGTTAAGACGCTGGCAGATAATAATATGTACCTATGAAATAGTTTGCTTTTACACAAATAGCGCAATCAATTTGTAGTCAAAACTTAATCTAGTAGAAGTCAAATTGTTTGCATGTTTTTTTTTTCATATTTAAAAAACTCTAGAAATAGAAATATTGAGCTTTACGAAAACTCTTTCACTGACAGAAAATTGGCTTTAGTACTTACCATTATAATTCCTATGGCTTTGGTCGAAAGAGCTACATACCTAGGTAGTTTGACTTTGACAGTAAAACAGGAAAATGCAAAAGAAATGACGATTTGATTCATGCCCAATCTATTGATAAATAAACCACAAATCCGATAGATAATGCAAACAAGTGTGCCAACGAGATAAACGTTTACTATTGTCAAAACACATGTTCCATTCACTCATTACATTCATTGAATGAAAGTGAATGAGATGCGCTGTATGATCTTTGTATGGCGTGGCGCGCACGTGCGTTTCCGTTTCCGGATGAAACAGGCTGAATCCTTGACTTTTTGTGTCTATCATAAAAAAAACAGCTGTTTTTTCACCGGTGAGGCGATGACATTCCTATTTTAATTTAAATTAGTGATGATATCGTCTGCAATAAATAAATTAAGCTTCAATTAAAATCGCCACTTTTATCAACTAACAATTTCTAAGTTACGGTTCTAAATTAAAAAGAAAGAAATGGTTATCAGTGCGCCAATCGAGAATAACAATAAAATTTAATTCCAATCGAATTGCTAAATCGATTTTCGAATTGCAGCTACAAATCATTCGGTAATCTTATCGCGAACACCATCTGCCGACTGTTCAGCGTAAAAAAATAGTTTAACTCAACTTATGGAGATAAAATTCATGTTTTAACTTATTCTATTTCCTTGAAACTGAGTGTATTTGATGATAAGCAAGGCTATAGAAGGTCCTTTGTATTTTTATTACAGTTAGATGATTCCATTTTAAAATCAACGGACAAAAAACGGAAGAACCGCTCTAGATAATGATATAATGTTTCTAATGTAATTAAAAATCTTTAAAACAAATAATACGAAAAAAGAATCGCAAACGTCAACGAACTTTTCATTTCCCGCGGCAACTGACACAATACCATAGACACCAATAAAGCCCGTTGCACACATTCTCAAGACGGCGCGTGCTATACATCTGCTGCTGCAAGTGCAGGCAGCTGCATTCTACAATACACGGATAAATTGCCTTTCTATACTTCCTTAGCTTCCCCAAAACTTCCTTGTCTCTTCCCCTCGATTTATAGATTTTTTGTAGCGAATCATAATATGATTTGATGCTGTGATCCAACGGGATAGGTTATTGTTTTTTTTTGGTGTATTGAGCAGATGACCATAGAGGAACCGTTACCTTCTTGGTCTGGCTTAGCGATTTACCTACTGAACTTTTTTTTTACTGACACAGTTGCTTGGGAAATAAAATCCGTCCGGAAGGCTACAGTTACCACAAAACGCCACCAGCAAGCGATTTTTCGAGCTCTGCAGTGCTTTGCGAGGTACGGAGGAGTCTCGGTATGTAATTGATGGTCACCCAATTCCGAAGAGACCTCGTCAAGAATCATACAACTAGCAAATATCGGAAAAGCTTGAATAGTAACAGCAGTCACTTCAAAATCAGATAGGTAGCGGGAAAACTGTAGCCAAGGAGGTAATTTCCGAGATAGCGACGTTTGTATCCGTCGTAACATAATATTTAGGGTAGTGCGTACCGAAGCTTGAATCCTGCTGACCACACGGCGTCTTCCTGTGGTTAATGATATGGTATATGGTGCTTCCATTCATGGAGACCACAGGATGTTGCGAGTGCAGTCATTTCTTCAAGTCGTTTGTCTCTATAGATGTTTAGGTTGTAGTAAGTGGCCGGCCATCTTGTAGTTATTTTTCATTTCGATGCTGTGTGTTGGTGAACGTAGAATGGTGAGACTGTCGTAGCCACATCGTTGAATCGGCTATTTCATGTGGAAAGTATTCAATGACTTAAGAAAGTGTGGAGTGGGACGATAAATTATTTGTATGACAAATGGTATGGCTAGAAAGAAGGTTACTATTGATAACGAATAGAGGCGTTTTAAGAAGAAGACATAATTCGTCGACAAAAATTAAATTGGGATAAGAGCTGGAACTTAGCAAACCTTTAAAAAGCCGTTACACAATAATCTGCACACTAACAAATCTTAAATGAGGAAGCACGTAATAAAACAAATTCTTAGCTCAACAAAGGCCACAACGATGTCCAACTATGACCTAACATAAAAGATATTTAAAACAATTCAAGTGGTTTATTGGCACCATCTGCCTTGCCATATAGCATGTTAAACAATATTTGATTGGGCGCAGTCACGCAATTTTCATAATTCGCTGCGCCCACCATGTGTTGCGCGATGCGGGAGGGATCCGGGGAGGTCGCGCCATCTTTGATTTTAAAAACATACGTTTAAAAAGAGAATGTTTGAGTTGGCTATGGTCTATTCTTGGTCTGTCAAAGGGTAAAGGAACTGTTTTATTTTGAAATGGGTCCCACCCTTTACCGACTTTCGCAGATTCGTTAAGTTTTTGGGTAGGACCTATTGCAACGCTCGGAACTAGTGACAGAGACGACATTACACAGTCAGCTTGCTGAAGTAAAAAATCCTAACAAGCATCTATGTTCTAAACTATTTATAAAAAAAAATTGCTAAAAGGTTCCATATTTTTCTTCAGCTGCTGCCTCTCTACGTTTTTTGGTAAGATCTTCTTTCCTTAAGACGTGAAGGATAATCCAGCGATGGAGGCTGAGGTGCGAACAAAAAACAAAGCGTTAGACTCAATTAACATTTTACAGATGTCAAATCTTGGAACCCCCAAAACGGCTTTTAACTTTCAACTTCAACCAAAACCTAAAACTATGTAATCCCCTCTTTACACCCCAAAAATAACTTAAAAGCAACGGAAAAAGCCATTAAAACATTTAAAAAGAAAACGAACGTGTCCCGAAAGCTATTAAAAAAGATGGCGGTTCATTTGACAGTGACAGCAAAAAACGCGGCAAAAAGTGACAGATTACGCGTGATTTATGAGAAAGTGCAAAGTGAGGATCGTATGGTGTACCAAGCGTAAGGTGCAGAGATTAAAGAGGATTTAAGGGCTCGAATTTTAATTACTCTTGACGTATGGCAGTTAGCAAGTGGTACTGCGAATTTGTTTGCGCCAAGTTTGCGCCATTTGGGGATATCAACGAGCAACTGAAGAATATAATAATAATTTAGCGTTAATTGTGATGGAAAGTTACATCGCTGTAAAAACTTCTGTAATTCAGACGCATTATCTATTTTCATTAATCGAGTGGTTTTTTTTTCATTGTCATTGTGACTGAGTCTATCAGAAGGAAGAAGTTTCCTTCAAAAGGAATTAGAATTTAGGCCTTACATTATCTCTGTTGAATCCAATAGAATCTGTGTGTGATGTAGATGACCTAGCTAGAGTGATCCTAAGCGTTTGATTGACCAAAAGGGAAATTAGTCTAAGGCCCGCTTGCTCAAACCCGAGATACAACTTATAAACTTCCGAGTTAGTTTCTTACCCGGAGCCATTATGAATGAAATATTTGTTACTAGCATTTGCCCGCGACTTCGTACGCGTATATCCCGTTTTTACCGTTCACGTATACCCTGGTCGCCTTCCTCATGAATGTGGCTATCATTTACAAAAATAATTTTCCAAATCTGACTGGTGGTTCCAGAGATTAGCGCGTTCAAACAAACAAAGAAACTCTTCAGCTTTATAACATTAGTATAGATTTACAGCTGTATTCATAAAAACTTTACAACCATTACTTAGAGCTAAAATAATAAGCAGATTCTTTGTTCAAAATTTTCTATGGAGAATTTGAATTTAGAATCTCTTAAACAGTATTTGAACTAAAATGGTTTATTAAGTTTTATGAACGAACCTGTTAATCTCGTGTTAGCAACTAAATCTGAGTTAAGTTTTTTCTAAAAAAGAATGTTTTATTAAACAGCGGCCAGTATTAAATCAGCTGATAAATTTCAAAAACAAACCGTTAACGAACATTTTGGTAATCGAATGGACCTTGAACGAAATGTGATGTGACCTATTTGGGAAGTAGGTTAGTATTCGTGACCCCTTCTTGAAGACAAGTCGTGTTTGATGATGATGATATTACGTGTTGTACTAGATAAACTATGACTTTGGGACTGAAAACTAAACCATGAACTTTTCTTTTGCTATTATGATACCACTTCTAACTATTTTTGGGTTCCGTATCCTGGGAAGCACCAACATTTTGGAGCTCGCTGCGCTTGCTCCAGCTTCCTACATTCTCATATTCGTAAGCCATTCAGCAAGTCTGAACTTGAGTTCTATTTCAGCATGAAAGGTAAAAAAATATATATATTCCGAGGCGAACTAGGATTTCGAGCCCGCTTCTCTCTCACATTTATCTTTTTCTTAAGCTTTTGTGGATAGCTGGGCAAAACCAAATGCCCTGATAGGGTAAGTCCGAGTTACGGAATTTGATCGAAGTCACCGCGACCCTGGAACGCAAAGGGCATGAGGAGGAGCACGGATGGTTTTAAGTCAGTAACAGTCTGACACTCCCTCCCGCTCCCCCAGAGCGGAAAAACATTGATGATTTCCCAATTTCCCATCCAAAAAAGTGTGTAATTTTTTATCAATAACGAAAAATTAACACTAAATTATAAATTTTGTGTAAGTACTTACCTATTACCTACTTTTCTTTTTTCCTGAAATTTCCAAAAGTACTAAGTACTTAAGTACATTATATTTTTCAATAATTTTCAAAAAATACGGTAAGGTTGACTGGTAGCAAATGCCTAAAAGGCATTCAAGTCCGTCTCTGTACTGTGTGCATGAAGTACTTATTAAATTAAAAATACTATTTTTTCTTCAAAAAAAAAGATGGCTACCCTAGATAGGACTTGCAGAATAACTTCAGGCGAAATGTGGGTGTGAACACGTCTGCTAAATCCTTGGGGATAATAATATAGGTTTGATGTTATGTTAATTTCAATACTTTGCCTATAAATGGCAAACATTTTCAAAATATAGGTCAGATTTCCAGCCCCCCAAATAGACTCCTGAAGTTTTCCCTAAATAGTTTTCAGCAGTTTCAATCTCGAATAGTTACACTGCCAATGTATTATTATTACCCAATAAGGCATCCTATTACAATAACGAATTAGCTACAAGTTTAGTATTCTATTTTTAAACAGCGCTCCCACACGTTCCATATTCAAACGACTGTTCCGAATTCAAATAAACCAGTACTGTTCGTTTCAGCGGATGACGTCAGTAACGGTTTTGCACATTTTTATGTTGGCACTATTGTTTTATGTCATGATGCAGTTATTATTGTTTATGTCTAGTCTCTAGGGTTAAAGAGAGGTTAAATAACTTACATTCAGACACCTTCATTTAGAACCTCTTTATCTTGAAATACCTCCTTTCAATATTTTAACTAGGTTACAATACTTTTTATTTTTAGACTGTCAAGCTGTCGCAATTAGTAAACATCTAATTTAAATTCTGCTAATATTTTTCGACACAATTTTAATTTGTATTCAGGTAAGTATAGTTTAGAAGCTTCATTACTTTGTGCTGTAGGTAAATCCAGGTTAGTTTATCAACAACAGTGAGTACATAAGTAGGTACAAAAGATTAACCCAAAAGTATTTGCAAACAACAAATAACAAATCAAAACAATGTTTTATTTAACATTGTGAAGAATCACAAAAGTGAGACAACTAAACATGTTCGCTAAAAGACACTAATCTAAATAGCTTATGCAAAATCTATGTAAATATATTCAAATTACAGACAGAAGTGATTTAGGAGCCAGAATTTAATTTGTTGATTCTCACGGGTGATATACAAATCCACATTTTTAGGATGACATAATACGCCTTAAATATGAGGCAGCGTCTGGTAAGGTTGCATGCCTAACAACAAATTAAAATTTAAAAAATACATAAACCTATGTACTTAAGTTCAGAAGCTAGAGCACGGTTCCGACTGGTCGTTGGCTATGGAGAAGAGCCGGCAAGAAACTCAAAATTATCTACAATAATTTAAGTACAAAATATTAGGCTGAACTTTTTGAACTTTATATATTCCTCCAAAATACGCCCGTCACCACTTCCTACTGTTTTAGCTGCGAAGAAGAAGTGGCGCAACAAACTCCCCAGCAACACAAAGCTATAAGTAGTAAAGTACAAGAAAAGACGACAACTTAAATAATTGAAACGTCAGACAGCTAGCTTTACAGACACATAAATATCATTCCCAAACATATCACTGACATAACTGTTGTGCAATGTCCAAGGGGGCCACAACAATAATAAAATACAACCAATAATATCAATAACTTCGATTATCGATAGACCAGCTGACGGTCAGGGATGACCAAAGAGTCTGTAGCATGGGAACATCTCAAACTTCCGAACCCCTTGTGGCAAACTTTTTAATTCGGAAGTAGATTATAACAATAGACAATCAAGATTTCGCACGGGAACTCCCTATTGTCAATTTTTGGCGCGAAGGGCGAATGTCAAACAAAACAAGATGGCGTCGCAAGGAGTATGGCGAATTTAGAGCACCTGTAGGATTACGGTTCTTGTGGGGTGTGAAACTAGATCGTCGTGGATCCCCTTTCCGGGTTTCTCAAGCTTGTCATAAAGATAATATGCACATAATTTGTTACTGTGAGATTCTGCGGGCCCCTCGCGAAACAAAAGGTGATCTGCTTTTGTTATGTTTTTCTATGGTCAAGATATAATTCTAAATTCTGTTTTGCAATGTGAGTGCCAATTTTATTATCACACAACGTTCGCATTCGTATGTTGCAATCTATAGAGTCTTTGTTGCAATCTGTCAAAAATGTAAGTATGTAATTTTTTTTTACGGATTGCAACATTTGCAACTGAAATGCGAACGATGCTTAACCGCTGCGGCCCCGACATGTGAAAATTCCCAAAAAAAAGGAAATCTTATGTAATAGGTAAATAAACATTAAATTCGCGATTAATTCGCGACACACCGGTGTGTCGCCGGGGCCGGAGCGGTAAAATGAGTAGAATTGGCCCTGTGTTATATGTTTGTGTACACATTAGCAAAAAAGTCGATCATGTTTAGTCAATTTTCCTTGTTTGCTAATCAATACAGTCCAACCCAATGAATAGTGTAGTGTGCGTCAGCCGTGATTAAAATCAAAAGCTCTAGTCTTAATTTCTCGCTAAGGATGCGATCATAGGCAAAGGTCTCAAAGTATACAGTCTTTACAAACCTATTCAACGATATCTTCTGAAACCCTTTTGTTATAAGAACTATTTCTTCATAATCATCAGGCAAACGTCTCAAATCATAGACAGGAAATCTATGGTTAGAGACATTGCTTGACGAAGAACGCTCGAACGGGACCAAGTATTAATTCAAACAATTTTCTGTAAGTACACAGATTTTTGCTTCATTTAACCACAAACCTTCTCAGTTACTTTTAGGCCGTTAAACTTATAACTAAGCCGTTAGAAGTGTCGTGTTATTAAACTTTATCAACAATTCTACAGGAAGTCAGTAATAAGCGCCCTAACCTTGTACTGGCGCGCAGATAAGTGTTATGTATGCGACAAGCTTTGAGCGTGGGCGGTTGCATATCGAGAGGCCGGGAGTGATGATGAAAAAATTTATTAGAATTTTGTAATAATGTAATGGACTACACTGGAGAACTGTATTGTACTAGGACTATGCTTTTGTGTATTAATGTGAAGATTTGTATGTTTGTAAATCAATAACGCCTCAACGGGTAAACAGATTAAGATGTAACTTACCAAACGAATAAACCATGGATTAGCATTCATCCCGGTAGAACGTTTCAACAGTTTTTTATTGTCTCGCTAGCAAAAGCTAATTATCAAGTTCTCCATACTCACAGTATATCTATGTATATATCTGTGTTCATACTAGTATCTGACCTGCCAAATTGGTTTGCAATTAAATTTAAACTCTATCACGACTCACGTAAGACATAGAATTTGTTGTTCCAAAATTTGTCAAGCATCTCTAATAATATTGTGAAATTCAAATATAGCCCTTAACTCATTGCCCACGATTTCACGAATTTTCTTACACAATTCCCACGCTACAAGAAAAAAAATCTTCATTTAAATCATGGACGTGTTTAACAATAAAATTAACACTATTCCATACAACTGTACTTGGTACTCGACTATCTCCAAACAAAGGGGTTTATCTAAGATAGTGAGTGAAGCTTTATTTTACGCAGACTAAGCTTTTAGTAAACATAACATATGCTTTGAGTTTACGTTAAAGCAGTATTTTGAACCCAAAGACGTAGTAAAATAAATAAGCAAGCCGGACTGGAAGATTCTCTACTGTACAAGACTTTTCTAATCTTAAAATGCAAGCACAAAATGCTTGAAAATATTATAAAGAGGTTGGTTGATAAAGAGGTTGGTTGTAGCGGGTAATCTCTGGATCTACTGAACCGATTTTGAAAATTCTTTTTGTATATGATAGCCACATTCATGAGGAAGGCTATAGGCTATACGGGAACGGGATATACGCGTACGAAGTCGCGGGTAAAAGCTAGTTGTAAAGAAAAGAAGACAGCCTGCGCTATCAAAAATCGAAATGGCTGCATTCTTCAATTCACGCGGAAAACCCAGCTGTTAAATTCACAGATAACAAATAAAAACGCAAAGGTCACAAAACTTAAGATTCCAAAGCGTAATAGACAATAAACGCAGCTTTTTTCGCGATGACGTCATTTCCTATTACATCATAGACAAAGGATGTATCTGTTTAAAATGGCGACGTGTTTTGAATAGAGATTAGAGTGAGAGTAACGGTCTTCTTATAGTTTTATGAGAAAGTTATAAAGTTTGACATAGCAACATTGTTGCAGGAATACTGAAAACTTAGGCCCATATTTCAAAATGTAAACTCGACTCGTACTCCATCGGAGCTTGTCATATAAATGGAAGTTTTAGCATTTGTTTGCTCATCTCTCGAGTACGAAAACGTCAATTAGACAAGCTTTCATTGGCATTTTCGTGCTCATGTTGGAGTTGGAGTTGAGTTGGAGTTTATGTTTTGGAATATGGGCCTTAGTCTGAAGCGATAGAAGGACTGGCATTGACAAATCTCGTAGTCTGATGGTCAAAATAACAGCTAAAAATTTTGACACTACATCTCTAAGAGGCAAGTCAAATTCTTTGCGCCCACCAGTGTGTATTAACATTGCTTTGTCAAGTAGTACATATTGTGCAATATTGCGTACTTAACGGTAACGACAGCAGCAGTAACACTGTCATCAAAACCGCCCGTATTGTCACTAAAATAAGGCTTTGTAAATGTCAAGTGGTTACCATGGAGGTGCGGTCCACTGTACCGGAGCTTTCTATTGACAGAAGTTCAAGTCCCGTTGGAAAAACGTCATTGAACTTTACTTTGGAAGTATTGGGACATAGGGATTTGGAAAAAGACGATTTTGGAAGAAAAATCTGACGAATGCACGGTTTTAAAGATATACAAGCCTGACGAGATGAAAGAGTTTGCTGACAAATCGCGTTAGAAAGACAAAAATAGATACGCACAATATAGAAAAAATAATTTTAAGGGAACTTTTTACTAATAACATTCAGCAAATAGTTGCCTGACGCTTTTGAATTAAACCTACTTAACTATTTTTTTTTTGTCATATTGCAATATCTGTAATCATTGGCTTTGCCTCAATCAATGTAAGTACATCATTTCATTTAAATCCTTCTTCAAATTCAACGGTCTATAATCCGATAACGTACCAACTGCCATTTAGAGAATCTTTTATTGCAACATAGCACAGGATACGAATGTATGTCAGTCTCATTGAGACAATAGTCTATGGTCTAATAGGGCAGATAAACAGTTCACACTTGCAACGCGACAGAACTGAGTTGTCAGCAGCAATGACAGATGACAGTTAGTAGCAAAGTGACACTTCCTTGTCTTTTAAATTGTTATTGCAGTTTGAATTACACTGCGAATGAATTAAATGTAGGGGAAAAGTTTATATTTAATGGGTGACGGAGATATTTTAATGAGATAAGATTATGAAAAAAATATTGTTTCATTTGCACTGTATATTCACTTTGTTTTTTAATCTAAGTAAATATATATTTTTTTCACTTTTTCACTTTTCGCTTACGTTATCTAATTTCCTAAAACACTATCTACGATTTTAAATTGTTTAGTTATAAAAACGAAAAAGTTTCAAATCTCCTCACAAACGTATAGGTACAAGCTAACAAAAACAATATAATAATAATTTAACTTTTACCATTTATTTTCAAGAATAAATTATTTATCAGTGTACGTAAAACCCTGGAATTGATTAAGCATAACTCATACGTTTTTTCACCGCATATGGTTTCAACGATTCTTTAACGTTCTACAACGGTGCGTCACGGTATGCGCTTGCGCATATACGATAGAAAACGTTAAGAAACGTTACATTTTTTTTCGTTTATTAAAGAAAATGATAGTTCAGGATGTGAGGGGGTGGATTACTTAGGTTTTATGAAGAGAGAGAGTGGGAGTATCGTGTTCTCAGTTACAGGGTTGTGGAGGTCAGATCTAATAGGCAGTCGCTCCATGTCAAATACTGGTATTCAGCTGCATCTGGTAAGACTGGAAGCCTACCCCGACCATATTTCGGAAAAGGCAGGCAGATTTATTGAAGAGGGAGAGGAAGTCTGACCACTGTGTAATTGAGAAAAGGCTACATAAAATTTAACGTCCATAAATATTGACGAAACCTCATGTTCTAATCGTTTTTTGATGCTGAACCAAATGGGTTACAATTTAATTACTTATTTTAATAGTGGTGAGAATGTGAGATAATACAAGCAAGCGTACGAGTATTTTCCTCATCTCAGCGACGATTTTTTTGGTTTACAAAATACTTTCAGAGGGTTCTATAAACTCAAATTCTGATGCAATTTTTTTTATTTTTTACCACCGATAAAGTATTTACGTAGAAAAAAATGTTAAAATTAGCTAATAGACACTAGTGTAACACTTCGGGAGAACCTTTTCTCTTTTACAAAAATAGATTATTTCTTCAAGATTAATCCAGCTTCAGTATTAGATGAGCCAAAGAAATCCATCAAGTTAATCTAAAAGTACCAGGGTGACATAAGTGTAAGGACATGGAATGTAAGATCAGCGTGCGAGCGAGACGAAAGCGCGCGTTAGAAAGGCTTAGACAATAACGGTTTGAATGAAGCTCGGTTCGTTTTTTTTTTTATCAAGGAGGTGATTTTTTTTGAAGCTGTGGCTTTTGAACAAGTTGTTTTTTTTTTGTTTTTATTAAGGGTTAGGGAAGATTTTTATAGGTGTGGTCAGGGAATTTTCTAGGATTAGGACTGTGAGAAAGGGTTATTTAAGATAAGAGGTTTTATTATGATATAATTAGGTTTGCCATGGAATTTCAAAGTGGTAGTTGGGAGAAAAAGCTAGGAAGATAATGATAGTGCTAAATAACTGTAATGAGCCTAGCAAAACATTTCTTCACATGGCACAAAGTGGTGAAAAACTTTAGCCAAATAAAATATTTTTTTTTTCATCACTTTTTATCTCTTTGACTAAAGACCTGACCACACTTCACACTCTCACCAAAAACAAAACCAAATCATCTAGGTACTTACAGTAAGTATCAAAATTTCCTTTCAAAAATAAAATAAAAGAACATCGATCCCTGCCTACCCTATGAATAGCAAGCTTGATTGTGCAGCAGTCCCTTACCCTTAGTCTATACTGAGGGGTTACGCATCTGGTGAGGTTATCGACCTTAGAGGGTGGATATCGATCGCCATGTGGCAACCAGGAAGTGTGGACTGGCCTTATAGTGAACTTGGATGACATTACGAAAAAAACCGGGAAAAATGGAGTATTGTAATTTTTTATTGAGTTTTTTAAGATTTTTTACAGCAAAGGGGGGACATAAAAGCATCATCTTCATACAAAAATTTAGTTGAAACAAGAATAAGTTTTGAAACTCTTCGTAAAGACGTCAAAAGACGTTTTATTTATGTAAAAGGAAAACATTTTAGTCAAAATTGCATAATTATGTATTGTTACGAGTAATTTACCAATTCATTAAGTGATAAGTCTCATTGCGTGATTTTCGAAAGCTTTTGTGTCCATTGTTAATACAATATCATAAAAGGAACGTTTTTCCCGAATTCTAAAGAACAAGGCAGACATATTATTTGGCGGGTCATGTAAACGTCAAAATTACTTTTTAAAGTTTTTTTTTTCAGTGCTTTGAGCGGCAAAGGAACATACCAAATTATGCCTAACTACTTATTTTTTTTATAGACATAAGAACTTCGACGATATTTCTCTTTTAGTTTCATTAAATTAATGATGAAATGGAGCCAGTATGTTGACAATACTCCGCATTATCGCAAGAGGAAGGGATATTGACACAATAAAATAGTTTTTGCGCGATAAATTTTGGTTTATCAAGCAAAACAATATATTTTGTTCGGTTTCGAGGGTCGGCACCGCTAAGGGGTGTGATAGCACCTGCCCGATACAATAGGGGATAGAATATTGCGAAAACTTTTCATTGCAAAAGTAACTGTATTTATGGGACAATGAAGTTTGTTTTTGAGTGTAGTGTGAATAACAGAAGTAGGATGTTGTGGCTTGATATCGATTTTAGCTAATTCTGTAGCTTCGGCTTGTAGTTAAATACAGTCCAGTGTAATCATTTCTAACATTCACTTCAAGTGCATATTAGTAATGATTATTTTAATCCCCACTCAATTAAAAAATACGTTTGGTGTTGATGACAAAAAAATAAATGATAAAGTATTCAGCAAAAAAAAATTGTTACCACTAAAATTAACCCATTATTTTCTTAATTTTGAAGTGGGCTTCCATTCTTACTCCATTTGGATGACTCTATTAATGTCAAAGTCAAAGACTATAATCTCTATGGTCAAAGTAAGTGGTCTAGAAACACTGCCAGATTAAATGATATGAATGAACTCATTCGGTCCAATACTTTTTGTAGAATTGATCCTGATACACTGGGCCATTATTTTTTTTACAACTCTTAAATTAATTGGCTATGGCGATATAGACGAGTTGAAGCCTAGAATTGGAACAGGATAGAGGATTTGAAGTAAAGAGCCTTTGCCAACGTGACACAGTAAATGCAACAACTCACAAAAAAAAAAGTCGGTCTTTCGTTATATTTTCAACATTTCCTTTTATTTCTTGTAGTTAAAAGTGCTCCAGTGGGCGTGAATGGCTTATATTCCGAAACTATGAGGAATAAAGAAAAATATCAAAAGGAGACCGGCTCGATAGTAACGTAAGAAATATTTTTCTCGGTTTTAGTCGCTCTAAACTCAACCAAGTTATAAAGTTTAACCTGTACATAATAATAATATATGTACCTATTCTGGATACCTAGTTCTATATAGACGGTTTTATTAGGGGTAGACTAACATAACTGCTGTTCACAAAAGCCAAGAACCGATATTATCATAACAAAGTCATCATCTTTTCCAAAAAACTTCGTTACCGCCACGCATGTGCTACCAGGCGCACATGAGTACTCAACAGTTGTGAACTTATCAGGGTCGTCGTTGATATTTCACGCTCTGACGGCCAGTGGGGGTGACTTCCCTACGTGGCTGCGTTTAGTAGGGCTTCTAGCATATGGCATGACTGTTAAAGAGTGTTGGTTAGGGTTTTAGGAGATTAAACAAAAATTTTAAATTTTCGTCTAATCTAAAACAATAGGTACTTATTACAGTTCGCGAATTTCGTAGAGCGTTTGTATTGTCTCTGGCAAAATTCGACTAGTTTCCCTCCATTTTTGACATTGATTGTCATTGTCACCAAGATTATATATTGCGACTTGAGTTTGAACGATTGTTTATGTACGTACTAGTTGGCCATGAGGTTAAACCTCCCCCAAAGACTTTTAACAGACATTTCAGACATCCTCACACTTTTACTGAAATATATAGCGATGATTTATAAATAAGTGGCTTTTAGTACTGAGTTTAGCCGCTAGGCACTGTTGTAGAACAGAACTAGTCTTAGTGAAAAAAAAACACTACCAACGTAATTTTCCTTTTGAAAATGATCTAAAGGAACGGAATTCCTTTTCAAATGATCCAATAATTTCAGCAAATCAATATTAAATAAACCACAGCGAACGAAAACATTACTTTCTCATCTATTCCTTTTTTAAAACAAGACCTTAGACTCGTAGAGTAATTTCCCGAACGTCCGAAGGATACCATTACTGGTCACTTTTTTTTCAAAGCTATAGAGAATCTTTTTTTTTATTTAAAGTTATCCTTGGAAGGCAATGGTATAAAAAGTGGTGCAGCCTACGTGTTATGGCTCTCGGTTTTGTATGTATGTGTTTATATTCAATGGATACTAGCGTTTGAACGTGGCTTTGCCTGCATGTTTATTATTGTTTTGTTTATTTCCTGGTGACGTCTAAAACCATGACCAAGTACTGTCACATTTTTCATTAGAGATTCATGCTTATATGTTTCCTCGTCCTTCTTGAACCAAACAAGGAATTCTGGTACGTCTCATTCCGCTCTTTTATCTTTGTCAAACATAAACAAAACTTCAAGTACTGCTCTAGAAGCGTATAAAAAACTTGAGGTTATCCGTTAAAGATCTATCTTACGATAAGATGCCAGAGTCCGGAGTCGAGTATGAAGAGGGCGTCGTTAACTCATTTCTGACCCTTTTACTTGTTGAAATGCTGTGTTGATTTTCTGAACTGGTAATATTGAAACCACAGTCAGTTTTTCGGTGCGATGCGCCCAGAAGACCAATTTTCGTTCAAGTTCATGTCGCAATAATTATTATCTCAGCGACAATCAATGTAAAAAGTGTAGGGAAAATAAAGAAAGTGTTTTTGATAACCGAATTGCGAGCGCTCTTTAAAAATACGACATTTCCCCACTGCTTGCAATCCTGAACAACCAACTCAATACTACCAAGTGCGGATTTCACCAATGAAACTGAACACGATCAGTACATCTAAACTGCGTTCAAGAGCTGTCAGTGTAAATATTCCATAGAAAAATAATGACACTGACAGCTCATAAACTTGGTTCATTCGCTGATCGCGTTCAGTTTCATTGGTGAAATTGGCCCTAAGTTAGATGCTGGCAGCAATAAGAACTGTGTTCATAACCCTTATCCCGAAAAGACAAAGGAGTCGTTATTTAACCGCCAAAATCGAAAGCCGTGAAGAACGTGCCTCCGTGCCTCTTCAAAAAGCGAAATTATGAAGTACTTTAAACAAATGACTTATTCATTGCCTATCCTAGCATATCCGGATAGCAAGGTCGAACTCAGGAAGCGCCTGTCAAAAGTGTCCTTCACTTATTATGACAGCCGCAAAAACCGGTAATCTGTGTCGAGAAAACTTACAGAGAACCTTGAAGACATCCAGTGGTTCCTGGAAGGCCACCTGGCTATTAAGACCACGGAAATAACATAGAATTTTAAAGGACTGAATGGATGAATTATCTGCAGGAGTCTGTGTTTCCTGATAGCTAAGTACAACCTAGGGGTCTTTTAGGCAAGCGTGTTCCATCGTCGACCACATTAGGTGAGCTAGTGGTTGAAAGCAACCCATCTAGACTAGTAGGTATTGTAAAAAATTGTACAAATCCACTGTCTCTATGGTATTTCTTAGATAACCCCGCAAGATATCTTTAAGTCCGTACAGACAGACAAGATTCGCCCTTACTAGCTATATCATCTTTCACAAAATCAATTCGTCTTTCCTTAGATAACCCCGCAAGCTCACCTTAAATTCCTTAAGACGAGATCTTGTCGAAGTGTGCGTGGGTGTAGAACAAAATATATGGAGTGTTTATTATGTACGGTACGTTACTTCTTGGGAATTATAGTTGTTACGCACGTATTCCTAGTCACGATTCATCTATCTTCACGCTATTCCTGCATGGTGGTCGAGCAATTTAGATAGTTGCTACAGGATCTATTCTATAGTACGAGTTATTTCGCCGTCTAAGAGGAAATGGCTGTTTTTACTGAACGTGCGTGAACGTTTTTTTTTCTTATTCCTGTAATTTGGAGAGAACTAGAACTGATTGGTGATCTTTGTATCGAAATTGAGCATCGACATAGCGAAGTAAAAGGATTGTGTAACAGGCCTGGCACAGAGCAGGCTCTGGGGGAGGTATTTTAATGAGTTCACGGGGCTCCTGTGTGCTGATCGTGATCACAACCACCCTTGTTCTGTTCAGCGAGGTAAAAATCCCAAACTCCCTGATCTTTTTCCCAAAAGGCCAGCCGCCTTTTGAAGCCTGTAGTTCGACTCTACTTTTATCCTCAATTTAGAAACTGTGTCTTAATTCTGTTTCGAAGAATATTCTCTCCCCCTTTCTAAGGTAAAGTTAAGGCTATTTTCGTCACCGCCAAGTCACTGGGTCAGTAAGCCAGTGAGCTACAAAGAAAACGTACTAGATTGTTTTTTACTCACTGCACCGAAAATGGAAGCGTAACAATAGAAGGAAGTCGTACCAACGGATGAACGGATGTAACGGTTGAGAAGCGACGAAAATAAAAGTTTTGGATGAAAGTGAGAGGTTCTTTATACCGTTTTTAAAGAGTAAGGACGATTTCGAGATAGTCGGGAAAATCTCCGTTACGATTAAGGGCTGTTTTCAAGACTAACTTTTACTTATGGGATAAAAATGGCGGTTAGACAACTTGTGTCACATAGAAAATAAAGTCAAACAGTCATGTTTTTTTTTTTAAATTAGGTATCAATGTGAGTATCTCGAGGTAAAATATCAACTGGGGTTGACTGAGTATTCGGCGTAAGGCATTTATTTTTAAAAAGTGGAGTGAATAGGTTACTTGTAGGCAAGCGTGCATCTTAGACCACAATATTGCTTACCATGAGGTGAGATAGTGGTCAAACTCGTGCCTTTAAATAGAAAAAAAAAGTGGCCATTTTGCACTTTCATTTCAGAAAGATTTCAGACGATTAAATCGTAGTTAGGTCAAGTTTAAAAAGCAATCCTTAATTAATTACATTAACTTTTTTCTATGATTCGTGTCTTGTAGGTGCTTGACCCCATAAAAAGAAAACAAAAAGGTGAAGTTTCTAACGAATCTTATTCAAAATCCCGATGCACCGACATGTAGAATGTTGATCGTCAAGTCCCAAAACTAGTTTCAAATTCGAATTAGAAATTCAATGTGGACTATCTCTTTAAAAAAACCGGTTTTCAAAAAATCGTCTATGAGCTTGAAGCCTCTATGTGGTACGGACACTCAAATTATACTTTTTTTTTTTTGTTTAGATTAGAGGTGGGATACGGGCACATTGTTGTCTGGCCATAGACAACCGCGGCCATAAAACGTCTTTGTCTATGATGCGTTGTTTATGGTATGTACTTGTTTTGTTTTGAATTTTTATGTGTAGGTGACAAGCAAGGATTAGGGGTAGACAAAGTAAATTATGATTGATTTGGTTTAACAATTATTTCTATAGCTGCCGACAGCTAAAAACATGAACAATAGCCACCGTGCGAAATAGAGCCGTCCTGGCTGTCATTTCGTAGATCTTTGACAAAAGTCTGCGACCAGTAAAGTGTAAGTAGGTACCTATAACCAAAGGGTAGGTATCGTGTTACCCAGTTACTGGGTTGCAGTGCTTGGACAGGCAGTCATTTCATAAAAATTACTGGTAAGTATTCAGGGTCACAACATTTATGAAATCGGTTGATTGATTTTAATAATGCATTACTTAGCTTTTTATGATCTCTAGATAACTCTGATACACAGTTCAAAACGATTTATTTTAGTATTTTTATCAGAATGACCTACTTATCTTTAGCGTAAGTACTGTTTAATTAACGCCAATTGTTTTTAAGTGCGGCTTCATTCATTCATGATTCCGGGTAGCCTATCTTGTTTTGCTATATTATGCAGTTAGTTACTGATATTATTATAGACGTACGTTATTATTACGTAACTACTTTTGCTACAAAAGAAAAAATAGGTTACCTACGTACGCTCTTATTTATAAAAACTTGATAACCATTACTTCGCTAAAATACCGATAAGCAGACTCTTTATTGAAAATTTTCTATAAAGAATTTGAATTTAGAATCTCTTAAAAAGTATTTTAATTTAATAAAATGGTTAAAAAGTTTTTATGAATAAGGGTTTTAGTGTTTTTTTTTTTAAACTGCGGACTTCTCTAACATTTTTTAACCTACAAAAAACATTGCTTTTTTCGTCCCATGTTCTACGCATCACCCCCCCTTTCCTGTTACATTCGACCTTAGCTTTACGATTCCCGGCCGCGGGCTCCAGTAATCGCTTGCAAGTTTTCTTAGCCCGGGACAGATCACTAGTTCACTAGGCCGTAATAAATCCTTTTATAAACATTCTGCATAAATAGAGCACAGGAAACGGTTCAAAGATATGCAAGCATCCAATAAAATGATTCAATGGCGGACGATCGTTGACATTCGACGCGTTTCCCGCCAATCCTGACATCGCCATTCCTTTCTTACTCACTAAACTCAATAAGAGAGAGCGAGAGACGTATACCAACATAACTTATCGGTTATTGCTAACATCCTATTTGCAGATAAAAAATGTTTTTGTATTGAATGTTTTTTTTTAATGATGATGGAAATAAGATGTTCGGTTTAGTATGTCGGTAATTAAACGAGAATACAATCTTAGCAGGTACTTTTTAAGGCAAAGGTCAAAAAACCGGCAAAAAGGTTTTCGACTATTTCACGTTGGTCTCGAGTTTTTCTAGATTTGTCGATATTACTTAGGCTATTTATTTCTAACAAGTATACTTAACTTAGACAAGTAGGTACCTAATCCAGTTATGTCATCAGCTGACGGTTTTAGTTACAACGGGAATTCCGAATGCAAATCCTGAGATGATGAGCTACACAGTGCTAGGTAATAGGAAATTACGTCATGTAACGAACTTATAGCCTTCTTGAATGACAAGTAAGTAAACTTGATGTATCGGTGAGCTTATTATCTAAGGACTGCTAGTGCTTAGGTCGACCGTAAAAGGTATAAATTACGTAGTTAAGTAATTATTATCAAAAACAGATTATTTTGACGTAATACCTGTTTAACTTTTCTGAGTCATATTTATTGAAAATTGCTTCTGTAAATCTGACACCAACTTCCCAAAATATCACTTTTTTTTCTTTCCATCTTATCTCATTCAAAATAATATCAAAAACCCATATGTTACAATTCCATTAGAAATGTAATTTCCCTTTCGCTGACCACTTTCGCGCCATCCTACTAACCATAGAGTCGCGGCTTCAAAAAAGGTCGTTCACCTAGTCTATGCTTCAAGGCTACTGCCAAAAAGGATGATGTCATTATATCAAGTTTTTTTTGCATATTATTATTATGTCGAACATGTGTAGTTGAAGTAGGAAGGTATGTTAAGTTTGATAAGCTTAACGATTGTCAATATGGTTATTGCTTGCACAAATCAAGTTCAGGAAAATATTAGGCTGTATCCGCTGATGTCTGTGCTATAAGGACACGTCACATGGCCCAATAATGGCCATTGTGTAGGCACAAGGACAGATTATCTTTGTTAAAAACTTGACTTCGGCGTATAATCTGTCACTGTCTTTATCTTTAAACATAAAAGAAACAGGAATAGTGTTAAAGATTTTTATTGTGTTATTTATGAGTTTATGACTTAACGACTTCTTGTAAAATAAGCTTGAATTTCTTGAAAGAGATTATCATAGAACGTTGGTTGTATTGTATGATAAGATAATCCTACTTCCTATCCTACTAATATTATAAATGCGAAAGTTTGTGAGGATGGATGGATGGATGTATGTATGTTACTCTTTCACGCAAAAACTACTGAATGGATCTTGATGAAATTTGGCACAGAGGTAGATCTATAGTCTGGAATAACACATAGGAAGTATCCTATGTGTTATCCCGGGAATATGTTCCCTTGGGATAATTATTGACACAAACGCGGGCGGCCGCTAGTCTGATTCTATTTCGGTAAGTCACACGTAACTAAAAGTACGATTAGAGCTCTCTATAACAATCGATCGGCAGCCGATCATTTAACCACTGCGCCAAGGAGGCTTTATGTTTTGTTTTCAAGTTGGTCAAACTGTATTCTTCACATTTCCGACATAATTTAACATAATGGCAAACAATACATTCGCAAAATGGAACCTATGATGATTTCACGGAAAATAGGTAGGTATTACCTGGTCGTAAAAAGCCATAAATACCTATACAAAGCAAACAAAAGATGAAAGGAGGCGTTTCTTTTTTTATCTTTTCGTTTTCATCTTTTGTTTTTTTTTTACTGAGGCTTTGGACTTACCGCCTGTCAATAAAGATTTAACAGCAGCGAGTTTCAAACAAAAATCGGCATCGCTAATGCGTTGCAGATACAATACCGATTTATCATGACTTCCAATGATATTATCACCCTACCAAACAAACCAGGTTTTGTGGTGACGTGGTAATGAAGGTACCTATTTTCCTGGCTGGTCAATTATTACCAATAATCTTTTTTTTTCATAGATAAAACTGCTGTAAATTGATTTTCTTCTCTGCTATTTTAAAACAGCATCTACGTCAGTGTGTGTAAACTCGCCGGATTTAAATACGGGTTTCGGTTTGTACAAATAGAAAGAGCAATTAGCACGGAAAATTTGTGTTTAGGTATAATTACCAGGGATGTTAAGGATATGACGATTAATAATATCTGGATAAGGATACGGATATAGAAATAATATTTTTTACCGGTTTCTGATACGAAATTATTTCGGATTATCCCTTAGTTTCCGATAGTTTCACGGCTCGGCCGTGTAAAAAACCTGTCGTAACTGTCTCATTTGGACTCCGCCCCTATCCGAAACTTAATCGGATTCGGTTACGGAGGTCCATAACATCTCTGATAATAATTACCACCCGTGAGAAGCCGGGGGTGGATCACTAGTAACATCTAAAGCTTACAAAATCACACGGTAGGTAATTATTAACACTGATAATTATTGCCCTCGCGAACCTAAAGTATAAAGCTTGGTCAGTGGGTCATCTGAGGGGCGCGGAGTTTAAGTCGCTAAAAAGTCTAAAATCTTCGTTTTAGGGTTCCGTACCCAAAGGGTAAAAACGGGACCCTATTACTAAGACTTCGCTGTCCGTCTGTCACCAGGCTGTATCTCATGAACCGTGATAGTTAGACTGTTGAAATTTTCACAGATGATGTATTTCTGTTGCCGCTATTACAACAAATACTAAAAAACAGAATAGAATATAAATTTAAGGGGGCTCCCATACAAAAACGTGATCGTTTTTGCTCGATATTGATAACGGCAACAGGTAGACGCTTGAAATATTCACAATATTTAGTTATATATTCACTTCAAAAATAAATAACTAAACTAAAATAAAACAAATATTTAAGGGGGGCTCTCATACAACAAACGTGACTTTTTTTGCCGTTTTTTTTTTATAGATAATGGTACGGAACCCATCGTGCGCGAGTCCGACTCGCACTTGGCCGATTTTTTATTTTGCTGTTATTGCACTTTAGGTTCGGGAGGGCAGAATAAGGAACTAAAACTATGTCGTTGAAAAACCTCTACTTATAGACGAATAGGTACGTTTTCCTAGCCGGTATCAAACTATCGAATGACCTATGAAAGCCATGTACTTATACATAAATGACATACTAGGTATACCTAGAAAAACTTAACAGAAAAATGATTTCGTCCGCCCATCGAGCTAGGAATCGTGTTTTTCTAAGTATCTATGGCTAGTTTTAGGCAAAAGAAATACAATAGTTATAATGATCTAGGTTAATTTGGTTTAACATTATGTACAAATACAAGATACGCGCGAAAAACATTATCCTTGACAGTCAAAAATGACCCGACGGCAAAGAAAGTACCTATGTAGATGAATATGACTGAAAACAATAATGTTTTCAAAGTGTTGCTTTCATTAATCAAGCGAAAATTGGGTCATAATCTATCTCATCATTACATAGGTCTAAGTATGTACATATATAAACAGTAATAGGTACTCACCCAGAGCACTGGCAGTTACTCTCACAATGTTTACTACTCTCTCCCCACATTTTGGCACAATATAAAACAGCACAGTTTCACAAATAGTACATAATTCGATCAGTCTTAGAAAAAGTTTTTTTTTATCACAGTATTTTTGGGAGTACGCTTAGACTCGTGACCACTCACGGCAGGCGCCTAGCGATGACTGGCTGGCTGACTGACTGACTTGTTTGTAGACGGAGAGTTCCCGCGGGCGCGCGAAACGGCCGTTGGTGATACCACCCTCTTGGTAGGCTTTCGGGATTTCTACTTTTATGGTAAAAAAATAATGTGCTTTTTGGGGCTTCGGTATGACATGAAATATTGTTTATTTATCTCTAGAAAAGAGACTCGCTGAAGCTTTGTTAAATGAAGCTTTTATCGCTAAAAAATTTCCACACGAAAATTTCTATATTATTGTGAAAACTGTATAAAAATCCATCAAGTGACGCAAAACACAAACCGCATGTAATGTAAGTGAGTTGTGTAAGTTACTTTTTAGTAGAAATTTTAAATGAAATACGTAGGTTCACTTTTCATACTCATTTTGATTTTATTGTGAGATACGATTTTGTTTACTTTAAAAATGCTACTAAAAACCAAATTCACAGAAATTAACCTAACTTCTAATACAATTGTGGTGATTTTTTAAACAGTCGTTTTAGATATGTATAATAAATAATTATGTTTAATATGAATTCATACCGACTGCTGTTCCGTTGTTCTCGTTATCGTAATGAATGAATTTTTATTTTGAAATTCAGAAAATTATGGTTCTGAGCAAACAGTGTTCAAAGCTTTGGAAAGATCTTAATAGCGCCAAGGAGTTTTCACGAAGTTTTAGTACATAAGTTGATTTTAGGTATGTATAGGTAGTTAAATAACACTGACTTTTTTAAAATACACAGACGTTGCATTATAAGACAAAATAGTTTATCAAGGCTTTCTACGGGAATAAGCACAACATTAAATATTCCTAAATGCTTTATGAACTTCTAAGTACTTACTTAAAAACTGCATTTTGATGATCCGTGTTGATGTTTATTGAAAACAAGGCGCTTTATTTTCCAGTACCTAACTCTCTTTATTTCTCAGGTCTCTCTCTACAATAAAATAATCCTGTTCCTGGCCATAACCTAAAATCACCTGTTACTAAGTGTTATTTTTTTCGAAATTAGTAATTTTTTAATTTTTGAAGTTGGCAACTGGAACGACGAACCCGTCTGAGTACATACGTCCTAACTAGATCGACAATATTAACATAATTTATTTCAATTTCGACCTTATCATTTCAGCGGTAGAGCACACTTCACTTCGGTCTTAACCTTGAATGGAATGCCATACAAAAATCATATGGGAAACGAATCCTGTTCTTACACATACAAAAAACTTGTCACATATGAAAATAGAACGTAGACCCTTGCAATAAGGTTTATAATCAAGTAACTTAGCAATAGGTATCCAGTATCTCACACCAACACATTGATAAAATTCAAAGTAACAATCATATGATCGCGTTCTGGAATACACAAACGAAATTAAACCTACACACTTAAGACTTTAAGTCCAAAAATTACTGACTTTAGATTCATAACCTTACTTAAAAGCGCGCCAACTTAATTTGCAATTGGAAAATAAGGGCTGCGATGGAATTTGTATTAGTTATCAAGATTTCGACGGCAAATTATAACTTTGTGTCTCCTGATATCCTTAAATTCTTCAGCAATCATATGGTCGAAGCTACGCTTTGAAGTGGCGAGAAAAAAAGGAGGCTGTGTGTGACTTCAAGCCTCAAATATTGATTTGCAAAATAAGTTCCATTTTGAAATTTAAATCAGCTGTTTTAAGTAGGTAGTACCCATATTTATTTTCCGCTATTTTGCTTGTCCTGTTGTTCTTTTTGAATCTGTCACGTTTTGTGGCCAAGTTTTTTGAATATCGAAGACGTTATGCTGTAGTGCTAAGTTTTTAATGTTGGTACCTATTGGAGCTTTTTACCGTAATCTTGGCCGTTGGGCTCTGGTTTGCGATACGCGGGAAAGAGGAGGAAATGGTTACATCCTGGGGCCACGTTGAACAATTCTAGGTTTGTACGAAATAATAGGTAGGGAATTAAACTAATTAAGTAGGTAATATAGATTTTAAAAGAGACTCGGACCTCTGAGTTTGTTTCGGAGTTTCTTCTCAAAGTATTCAGCTAGGCTTATTTTAACAATAAATGTGGTTTTGTAAAAGTATTTTTATAACCAATTGACAAATTAAATATCATTGTATCGTTTATGAAAATATTGGCTGTGTTACCACTCAGACCATAATTAAGTATTTTGTATTTTGTTGTCATAGCCTAACCAAAACGTATAGAGGAAAAAGCCACGTGTCAATGACTCTCAGAGAAGACATTCTACTTATAAGTAAATATTTAAATTATTAAGTACTTATTTAATTAAGTATATTTAATACTTTTCATGTTTTTGTACCTATTCAATTTCGAAGTTTTAGATCACGTAAAAGCGTGCTTAAATAAATTAAGTATTCATTAGCATATTACACATAATTATACCTACCTACCTATCCCTGGCAGGCTATTATTTTTAGACGCTAAAGGACGACGTTTGACATTAAGTACCTACCTGTCAAAATTAATTCATTATTTTATGATTATTATTAAGTCAAAGAAAGAAATTGTTAAAGATAGCCAATCTTTAACAATTTCTTTTTGTCGTCAGTTTGACATTTTGTCGTCTAATTTTTTGTTATTATTGTCTGGCGGGCGCGAGAGTCGTCCGTCTCGCAGTGGGAGCCAGAGGACGGGCGCGGGCGCGGGCGTCGTCATTGTCGAGGAAAACCCAGAAAACGCTAGCGTCGCGACACTCGCGACTTACGGCCGCTTTCTATAACATATCTCAATCCCAATCTTGATCCCGATCCTTGTCTGTAACCAATCAACGGCCGAGTTTGTGTTCTTCACCACACAATCCTCACCTTTGATTGGTTACAGACAAGGATCGGGATCAAGATTGGGATTGAGATATATTATAGAAAGCGGCCGTTAGAGGCGTTCATGACGGATTGTTCGGAGAGGGCAACACACCGGGAAGAGTGGAAGGCTATGGGAGAGACATTGCCCAGCAGTGGAACAACAGAGATTGATAAAAAGTGTTTCAGCAACCAATTATTGTTAATGTATCATTATTTTCTCCTTATCCCATTTTACTTTGGGGTCTACGCAACACGTTTTACTTCCATTCTGTCCTGTCAGCCGTCACGCCATCACTAACTCCCTTCTCTTTCATATCACTCATCCATCACATCACGCAGTCCATCCATATTTTCTTTGGCCTCCCTCTCCCTCTCCATCCACTCACATAAGAGGGCCTCTTCACATGACATACCAAGACAAGCGGTTCCCTTTCAACATTTCCGTCACTGGCGCCACTTTTAAACTACCTCTACTCATTTGTCACTTTATCCATTCTCGTTACTTCTTCTATATCCATCTCAACATTCTCATCTCCGCTACCTGCAATCTTTTTTCATCCGTCTTTTTCACAGCCTAACATTTTGATCCATACAGTACGACAGGTCAATTGATAATGTATGACATCTCGAGATATTATTTCTAAACAATTTTTTTTCATAATTCTAGAGTCCAGTATTTTAGAATCATCATCTGCCTAGCCTTTTTCCAACTTTATTGGGGTCGGGTCCCAGTCAAACTGGATTCAGCTGGATACCAGTATTCTACGTGGAGCGGCTGCCTACCAGACCTCCACAACACATTAACTGGGTAACACGGTACTATTGGCAAGACTTGAGTCAGATTTTCTGGCTTCTGACAATCCGTAACGACTGCCAAAGACAAATGACAGCCGGGACCAACAGCTTGACGTGTTTTCCGAGGCAGGGAGGAAACTCTGTAGGTTAAGATGGTCACCCATCCAGAGAGAGGCCCCGGTAAGCGTTGCTTTACCTGGAAAATCGACCCGTGCGGCTGTTATAATTAAGCCACGTATTTTAGAATACTTAATGTATTCGATTTATATTTTAAGGTCGATTGCAACAAACTTGATATCCCGCTCAAAAAGTTGCCAGTTTCCGAAGTCAGTTGCTCCGTTTAAAACCTGAAACTTATCGAATTGGGAGGGGCCTCTATCCAGCATGCATTCCGCTGTTGCTGGGGAGTTAGCTGAACTGTTGACAGGCGGGTGACGTTTAAGGGATCTGACTTATGTTACTTTTGACGTCGAAATGCAAAATTTACTTAGCAACGTAAATTCAAAGACGTATCTGTGAATCTCGCCCTCGAAGGTCTAAAAATGTATTTGTTCCGAGGCGAGCTAGGATATTCGAGCTCGCTTCATTCGCTCCTGGGTAAAACCAAATGCCTGACAGGGTTAGACCGTCATTCGGACTAACAGAAACTTTTGGGCCGTATCAAGTAAGTACTTAGATAGTTTCCTAGGCACAGAAAAAATCACAAAATAAAACAACAAAATAATATAATACTTACTCATTCTTTTTTTTTTGTGGCAACTGAGCCGGGTCCGACTATTCTGCCAGGTTTACCTATTCTTATTACTTCCCTGTCCACCACGTGTTTCGTCGGATCGTTCATTGACTTTACCAAACGTGATGAAGTAACAAAACTAACATACCTATTAGCAATTCACGTTGACTATCTGTTACAGCTGTGATAGTATTATTAGTGATAATCTAGCTCATATTGGTGACCAGTATTTATTGAGCCATGGTTTTAGTAAGTAGAGCTGTAAGAAGCTAGGGCTCCGTACATAATATATTTCTGCAACAAATTGGTACTTACTGAAAAAAAGGAACATGCAATATTTTCATTTTGAACAATCCCATGTAAAAAAGACAAATATAAAAAAAATCAATAATAAAAAAAAATTATAAATTAAAAAAAAAATTAACCGCTTCAATTTAGTCCAAATTGCGGTTAAAATTTTCGCGTGAAACGGACGATGAGCTCCTGTCTGTCACTGGTCATGAACTGTCATACACAACTCAAAGGCGGTCGTCTTTTCGTTGTCCTAACAGTAGTGACGTCACTAGACTAGTTCAATATGAATGATGTAACCATAATTTTGTAACAAAATATCATTTTTAAAAGAGTGTCCGTGGAGTTTCTTGCACGTTCTTCTTCATAGAGATCTACGCTTTGGAACGTGCAAATAGCTTCATCTTTTTGACCGACCGACCTTGACAATTCAAAAGTGCCTGTAAATGGTCTAATTGAAATAAATGCTTTGACTTTGACTTTGACTTTGAGACGCTGCTTATAGGTCGTCGATGAGACGTCTATTTTTATGTGAAAATCTTAATGCGGTTCACAGAATACATCTGCTTACCAAGTTAACAGTGTAGTTCTTATAGTTTCGGAAAAAAGTGGCTGTGACATACGGACGGACAGACAGAAATGACGAATCTATAAGGGTTCCGTTTTTTGCCATATGGCTACGGAACCCTAAAAAGTATCATAATGTCCTATTTAGGTCATATTTTTATACGAATCTTTTCAGTCGTTAGGGCTTGAAAACGTAACAAACATACGTATACGTTGTTAGGTACTTTCGGGTTGTGTAGTTCTGGTAGACAGCCGCTCCTCGTAAATACTGGTATTCTGCTGAATCCGGTTTGACTGGTAGCCAACCCCAGTGTAATTGGGAAAAGGCTAGGCAGATGATGAAATCTTCATTGGCAAACTAACAGAGAAGAATGTATGGAAGACGAAGACATGTCGCGGCAACCCCAAATGAATAGAGATTTCTGATTTAAAAAATATGATTCTATTTAGCCCGTCAGTTAGATTATCGAAAAATATTTGACATGTATTTTTAACTTTACCAAATCAATGAAAATTGACGAAGATAAAAAGCATCAAAGATCAGGAGAGGGCTTGTGATGTGACGTTTGAGTAAAAAGTGTACTCAAATCGTTACACGACTTTTCAACGCACTTGTTCTTCATTTTTGTTTACGTGAAAAATGACCATTGACCATTGACTGCCCACAATTAGTAAGTAAGTTCAATTTCAGAGTACCCCGTAGACCACCTCGCAAACCTATAACACCCTTAGCTCCACCTCTTC
This sequence comes from Melanchra persicariae, assembly GCA_947386135.1. Lineage (NCBI taxonomy): Eukaryota > Metazoa > Arthropoda > Insecta > Lepidoptera > Noctuidae > Melanchra > Melanchra persicariae. The sequence goes on along the minus strand of OX376672.1, from coordinate 11,941,251 downwards.
GCCGTACAGTGTTTGGTGCTAATTCGCCTATACCCCGCATGTGCAAACTCATAAACGAACGCAGCGACCTGCTTGACGTTCACGCAGACTCAATATTGACGTTTGTTAAATGTAAATAGCTTTAGAATTTAATATCATTAGGCATCTAGAATTTTAGTACTTTAAGTCTTTAAAATTAAATTTATAATTAGGTACAAAGAGCATCTTGCATGTGGTGTTTGCCTGTAATTGGTTGTGCAGTTAGATTTAAGACACAATTACTTTATGTTCCTATCTGTATAATATCTGTAACAACTGTTGGTGAACCTTAATTAAATAAATTTAAAAAAAAAAAAAATCAAATGAAAAAAGAGAGAGAGAAGATAGATTTCCAAAAAATATTGGACACGTAGTCCAATATTTTTTGGAAATCTATCTGACGGACTAATTAGTCTTTTTAGTCATCTACCCTATTTAATAATGGCAACAGGATGGTGATGATGATGGCGTCCTTTTTTTTCTAAGTATGGGAAATCATCAATTGATTTCTTCCGCTCTGGGTGGAGCGGAAGGGAGTGTCAGACTCTTACTTACTGACTAAAACCCATCCGTGTTCCTTCTATTGCCCTTTGCGTTCCAGGGCCGAGGTGACTCTTTCGAACAAAGTCCGCAACCATGATGGCGTCCTTGGTTTACAACTAACAGTGAGTGACATCATGGCGCAAGCCAGTCAATGTTATCTGGTCGATCAGTGAGTTAGCTATGACAGGACACTGAACAGTGTCAGGAGGCAAATTGAATAAGAAAATCACGAAGCTGTGTTTTTGTAGAGGCCTAAATTATTAACTAGTTTAGACTAACAGCCTTATTCATAAAAACTTTTTAACCATTACCTACTTATTAAAATACTGTTTAAGAAAAAGAAAATTTTCTTGAATTTGAATTTACTCTAAATTCAAATCCTCCAGATAATTTTGAATAAAGAATCTGCTAATCAGAATATTAATACTGGAATTTAGCTGAATCCGGTTTGACTGGGAGCCGACCTCAATACAGTTGGGAAAAGGCTAGGCAGATGATGATGGGGGTGATCAAAATGGATGTCTACCATGCATCTGGTGTATCGCCGTAAGTTTTGTAGTCCGATTATGGAACTGGCTAGGTGGAATGAAGTTGTTTACGACGGGCTCTCCCGTTTCTAACCCCAGTTTATACTTCTATAGGTAAATATTACTTCTTCCATCTTGTCAAAGAAAGACTTGTTACTCTTTTTCCTCCAAAACATCGCCATTTTGAGCAGTGCTCATGGACATCTATCATTCAACCAAACAGTAACAAAATGGCCATATCAAATACGTTATTAAAAAACCCAGAACAAATAATAGCTCTTCCATATAAGCAGGCAGGTTAGATAATGATTTCTTTTTCTCTCAGCCGAGCCTTAGAAACAGGTACTTGGGCTGACAAAAAAATTATACTCGGCGTAACGTCCTTTCTGATTTGAATCGTCCGTTAGGAGAGGACTGTTTGAATATCCTCTCTGCTTTCGTGGAAATAAAAGATGTTCTGGTTGTCTATGTCATTGAACAGTTGTTTTACTTACATCTTATTGTTGAACAAGTGGTAAAAGGACACTTTAATTTAAGACGGCGCGCCGGCGCCCCATTGATTGAAAATGATGTGTGAAACACGCGAAAAGTAGGTAATAAATTTGCCGCCTAAAACTTTGAAACTTTAACTGATTTTTCAATCTGAAGATACGGATGGAGATTATTTTCACTAAAAAAACTGTCAAACGCCATTTATAATTCCTCAATTCATTAAATGAAAGTTAAGTATCTTACTTTTCAAAGATCGAATCGGAAGCCAAGCTAATCACATCACTTGACCCAAGTTGGAGCTATGAGCGTGGAGATCAAATTCAAATTAAGTATACTTATTTAATTTATTCATGGGCACATACGAAGCGTCAGAGTCAACTAAAGCTTTGTATCCAAGTTAATAGAAATACAATCAAAACAAAAGTAATAAAAGTTCCAAAGCAGTTACTTTGACAATCAAAATTCAACGCACGTTTTGTTTTTAAAGATTCATGGAACTGACTTGGCGGTATCTTAACAGCTGATTGCCAGAGACAATAAAAATAGTTTTATTAATTTTTGTTACCAGCCAGTGTTGATAGGTTGTCGTTTCCTTAGGTTGGTACCACTAGGTCACAAAGTTCGTAGTTTCTTGGACACAGAATGTTTTGTTACGTCATACTAATCTTTATTTCTCTTTAATTTTTTTTGCAACAGTAGTTTCCTAAACTTAATTTTGTCAGTGGAATTCGAGAGCTTTTGCATGATTTAACATTTTAGAAATAGTACCTACCTACACCTAACTGCATTTCGTTTTCTTTCTTTTGTTTTTATGCGTTTTTATCTGTATTAGTTTTATATCATAAAATCTGGTTTGAGGTGGGGCAATAAAAGAGTATCTAGAATCTGGAAAGATAAGGAGGCTTTTGCCAACAGTGGGACACTATACCTACAGGCTAATTTAAAAAAAAAAGTAAAACACTGAAAGTTGATAGATTTCATAGGTCTTCTAAATCGCACCTTCTATAGTCTATACAACGCTTCCTAACACCGAAAACCATAGATCATAATAAAAATACAAAAACTCGAAGACATAATATGTAAATGATGTACCTACCTAGGTATTGTGACATCAGAGGGCCTAGCACGAATTTTTTGACGTTTAGTATCGTTCACGTAATTGATTTTTGAATATAAACAACCGGCAATTGCGAGTGGGACTCGCGCACGAAGGGTTCCGTAGACCGTAGGTACCATTATCAATTAAATCACGTTTGTTGTATGGGAGCCCCACTTTAATAATTATTTTATTCTGTTTTTAGTATTTGTTGTTATAGCAGCAACAGAAATATATCATCTGTGAAAACAACTGTCCAGCTGTAACGGTTCATGAGATACGGATACAATTATCCCACCCATACGCACAAAACGTTTTGGGAACACATTCATTGTGCGTACAGCTAAGGAGTGGAATTCCCTGCCAGAGTCTGTGTTTCCTGATAGCTACAATCTGGGAGGCTTTAAGTCAAGAGTGAATAGCTTACTTCTAGGCAAGCGTGCTCCATCTTCGACCACATCGTCGCTTACCATCAGGTGAGACACTGGTCAAGCGCGTGCCTATTAATAACAAAAAAAAGCATATACGGAACACTAAAACAAAAATGCATGTATGTAATGCTGTGGGTGGTATTAGCTTAATCTTATAACTTATCTTCGATGATGGTAGATAATAAACTTTATATGTAATAACTTTAACGACAATTTCAAGTGAAGTTACTTCATAGTTCATACTTGCGAGATTTTTAACGATAAACTTCCGTTGTAGTTAAGTTTGGTATTTTTGTCATTGTAACTATTATTGATATTTCTTATTTCATGAATCCTATGTCAGTACCGGAAAATTGCAGACGCCGAAAGATTGTAAAATATCGCGTGCAATTGTAAACTAATTTTTTTCAATAAGGCACGGATATATTGGAAACTATTGAATTTGGTAGTTTTTTGTGGATATTAATACTACAATCGTAGGTACGTAGTTTGCAATAATCCAGTGACAGATACATTACATTAATTACATAGGCAGACTTTTTGGCAAAGACCGCAGTTTACTTTCAGAGGACCAATACAACGTTGCTTGAAAATTAGTAGAATATTGGCCCTCATGGAACAGTTTCTAGTTTCTACTAGGTGTTTTGCACTAACCCAGAGGCCGTGGGTGGGTACCCCTAAGGTTATCGCAGCAAGCCGTTATTGATAACTCTACGTGACGTAGTTGATAACGTAACGGTCAAATCATATGGGGGACTAGGGGACTTCCTGGCAAGCCGGGGCTTTGATCTGGTAGGAATATGTATAGATAAAACTAGATAAAGATATAGATACCGTTGGTGGATAGGTAAATCTATGAGTATTTTGTCAAGTAGATTGTAATTTTTGTGGATTTAAACGATATTTTTAAGTGGTGGACTATTTTGTTGGTCTTTTGGGAAATCATCAAATGACTCTTTCCGCTCTGGGCAGAAGCGGAAGGGAGTGTCAGACTATTACTGACTAACTAACTACCCATCCGTGTTCCCATGCCCTTTGCGTCCCAGGTGACTCTTTCGAGCAAATTCCGCAACCCTGGCAGGTATTTTGTTGGGCGCAAAGGCGACTGCTGTTAGTGTCATCCAAAAAAGGACTGGATTCCTGGATCGGGAACAGCATTTGGCCTATCTCTCGCTTTCGACCGTTTGGTTGGAAGTCTTGGAAGCGTTGTCGTTACGGTAAGAACCAGAAATAAATAAAATGCCAGAAACTCTGACACCTGTCTTGCCAAGGGTATCGCCCAGTTACTAAATACTAGGCTGTGAAGGTCAGGAAGGCCGCCGGTCCATGTAGAATACTGGTATTTAGCTGCATTCGGTACGACTGGAAGTAAACCTCGATAAAGTTGAAAAAAGGCTAGGCAGATGATAACAATAATGCTTTGTCACCTCGTTGGTATAGTCTGCTGAAGGTTTGATTTAAAAATTCAGGGTGGGCAAAGAATGCCTCCAGTCGCGGTTTTTGGTTCCTGGTCAGAGAATCTTCGGCTACCATTAGAAGTAGGAACCTAACTACGTTTGATGGACCTCATCGGAAAGCTTAAAGTCATCCATAGGGCAATGTAGAGGGCAATGCTCAGAGTTTCCTTGCGTGATCGAATCAGGAATGATATCCGCAAGAGAACCAAGGTTACCGACATAGCCAGGCAGGCAGGGCACATTGCTCGCAAAACAGATGGTCGATGGGGCCGAAAAGTTCTGGAGTGACGACCGCGTACCGGAAGACGCAGCGTTAGAAGCACTCCAACAAGGTGGACCGATGACCTGGTGAGGGTCGCTGGTAGCCGATGGATGCGAGACGCACAGGACCGGTTGTTGTGGCGACACGCGCGCGGAGGCCTATGTCCAGCAGTGGACGTCAGCAGGCTGATATGATGATGACGTTTGATTTGTATTGGATGACATGTGAGCAGGTGATTGAAATAGGCTTAATTAGACTATTTCGGCTTATCTGTAAGGTCCTTAGATCATCAGCAATGTTCTTTCTCTCTCTGGTACAACCCATCTCTTTCTCTCTTTCTCTTGCTGCTAATTTAACCCGAATAAAATATCTAACTAAGAAAATCGGACTCCAGTCTTGCCAAGAAGTGCCGTGTTACCCAGTTAATGGGTTGTGGAGGTCTGGTAGGCAGCAGCTCCTCGTAAAATACTGGTATTCAGCTGAATCTGGTTTGACTGCAAGCCGACCCCAATAAAGTTGAGAAAAGGCTAGGCAGATGATGATGAATGTGTTAAGCACTATAAGGAATGTGTTAAGCGCCAGACAGATGATTAATACCCAAAAATGTAAAATAAGTACCTATATATACCCCTCCCGGATCATCGTTAACTGATTCATATTTTTATGAATGATGATACATAACCATATGTATGCCTTCATTGTACATGCCTATTGTGTTGTGCGTCCAAATCTCACGAGCCAGTGACTCAAATATGAAGTATTCGGAAATCACGGACTGTGGGACCGTGTCTCTCATACTGGGGGAGCCTGTTAATGTTTCACTGTAGAGCAAAGGCTATTTCCACTCATTTTTAGGGTTCCGTACCCAAAGGGTAAAAACGGGACAAACGACGGTCAAATCAAATATGAGAACCATGTGGTCTTTTGAGAGAAGTACAGATTTGAGTGGTTCTCTCCAGACAGTCGCAAAAAGTCAAAAACACTCCTAATTATCCGATATTTTGAATTTGAACGTTTTTAGAATGAGAATTATAAGAATAGTGCCAATTCTTACGTTTATTCTTAGCAATTCAATGACACGGTTGGCGTAGTGGTTGAGCGATTGGCTGCTGCGCTGCGTGTCACGGGTTCGATTCCCATAATGATGATATGGAACAAATATTTGTATGGCCTACAGATAGTTGTTCCGGGTCTGGCTGTTTGTGTATGTGAATTTGTATGTTTGTGATACATGAGAAATTTCTAGTGTGGGGCAACGTTTTTAAAAAAAATGCATTATAATCTAAGTAGGTACTAATTTTTAAGCAACGTTAGCATTCGCTTGTCAGTCGCAAGCTGTCAAAAATTTATGAAAATTGAGGCTTAACAGATTGCGGCTGAGATCCGAATGCTTAATGTATGCTTGAAAATTAGTAAAATAATTGGCACTCTGGTATTTAGGTTTGACATCTGGCATTCCTTTGTCTCAAAAATTAAGTCAAAACAGCTGACAGACGGCGCCGGTGGCTGGATTTTACAATTCTTTACAAATATGATCCATTTTTCTGTAACTTGCTTTTGTTGCAAAGGACGCACAATGGAGGCTGTCCTTTGCTTGAAAAAAAAAACCGTTTATGGTCAAACTGAACCAAAGTTATTGAGTTTGAGTTACATTGGGAGATTTTTAGGCTCTTTGATTAAATTATTTTAAGTTACGGAGCAATGTATTTTAAAATATGGCGGTTTTTGTTTGTATTCAGCCGCAGTAATACAGTGAAAGTAGTTACCGTTTCTTTTGTAAGAAATCTTTTACAATCTTCGCCAACTTTTTATCTTTTTCTTTTTTTGTGTCTCAAAAGACTACGTTTATGAGTCTTGCATTGTTAGTTTGTCATATTTTTAACGTAATAAAGATAATGGCATAATGAAAAATAATGAAGACGTTATTTGAGTCTCTTTAAATTAAATTCGTTAGGTAGTATTATAATTTGCGATTATACTTAGCTACTATTCCTAGGTATTTAAAATAGGTACTAACAACTTTATTTAAAATCAAAAACCAGCCAAGTGCGATTCCAACTCGCGTACGACGGGTTCCGTACCATTATCTATAAAAAAAACGGCAAAAAAATCATTTTGTTGTTTGTGTGTTTCACGTTTGTTGTATGGGAGCCCCACTTAAATATTTATTTTATTCTGTTTTTAGTATTTTTTGTTATAGCGGCAACAGAAATACATCATCTGTGAAAATTTCAACTGTCTAGCTATCACGGTTCATGAGATACTGCCTGGTGTCAGACAGACGGACAGACAGACGGTCAGCGGAGTCTTAGTAATTACGGTCCCGTTTTTAACCCTTTACGTACGGAACCCTAAAAATACGACGGAATTGAGAACTTCCTCCTTTTTAGGGTTCCGGAGTACCTCTTTATGGACAAACGGAACTCTTTATAGCCGCCTGTAACAACCAATTTTTTCCATTCTGTTAAAATTTGGTACAAAAACAATCTTCTGTGATGGACGCCTGACGAAAACAAATACTTAATTGTTAAAAATGGGATCACTTTTTGGTAGCAATGAGAACATTAAAAAAAAGTTTCACCAACTGTAGGTACTACCTACCGTGTGATACAAATGAAGGGGCCACAAAAGTATTCCAATCATGATTTTATAATATTCAATTCTTGGATCTCAAATGGATTTTTGAAAAATCGGTATTCTTAGCCAGGAATAGAACTGGTTGATAGAGTGAAAACGTCGCTAATAGGGAATTTTTAATAAAATACTATTTTAATGTTAAAAAAAAAATCAATTATGTAGGTAAGTACCTACTTAATACATTTTCAAAAATCTATGATGCAGTTTGAGTTTTCTGGAACATCAAGCCCGAGAATCTGTAGTTAACTGCATCATTGGATTTTTGAAAAAATATTTATTTAGTCAGAAACGTAACAAAACGTAGGTAAGTAGGTAAGTACCTAATTTTTAAAAAAAAGTGTTTATACTTCCCGGAATTTGATCCTTATTAGGGACACTTTCGGAAGGTATAATTGGTCGGGATGGTATCCAGGATGTTTTTTTTAAAAAAAAAAACGGTTCCTGGCTAGGAATACCTACCTACCTACTTATTTTTCAAAAATCCAATGATGAAGGTAGGTATTTTGTTTTCATCAAAACTGGACTTGAGACTCCTTTGAGTGTTTATCGATATTCTTTTTCGTACCTACTTTCGGATTTGGCCATCAACACACACTAAAAATTCACCCTGTTTATAATATGTATTTTTTTAACATAAAACAAATGGTTATAGGTAAATACTTACCTACTTTTAGTTAGATTTACAAGGAAAAACCATAGTAGGTAGGTAACTAGTTATGATAACGTCAGGTAGGTAGGTTAGCTGTACGTCAGGAATTCCTGTGCAAGTGCTAGAGCTTAGTGCACTAGCACTTGCAAACAGGAATTCCTAACGTTGTGAAGCTAAGAACCAGAGTCTAAACATTCACACAGCTGATTTGGTACCTCGTAACAACCAGCTGACTTTCTTCCTACCATCATAAAATAAACAAAACTAAAATCACTTCCAAGCTTAGAATAAATCCTCCATTTCTAAGAACTCAATAGCTCATTCAGCCTTATCTGTCAAGCGTTCCACCAATTTAAACACTCAACCAATCAGACAAAATTCAACCTTATGTCTGAGTGTTAAAGTTAATATTATCGGTAACAGTAAATAACGCAGGATACAAAAGCGCGCGAAACCAAGCGTCGGTTACTATACCGTTGTTTTGAAATCTGGAATTCTCCCGGCCAGTTTGCATTTCTATAAATCGTTGCCATACGAATTTGAGCTCTTAAGCAATATCACAAAAGGTTATAGTTCTAAACCGGGGTGCTTTTAGCGGTAATATTTTTAATATGGTCGCGTTTTTTATGTGTCTGTGAGAAATGAGATGAAATTACGTGTTTTTAAACGGTGATAAACCAATACCTACTTTTTTAAATCAGCTGTTAAATCATACAAGTTTAAAAAGGAGAAAATAAGGGCTTTTTCATGTTATACAAACAGAAAAAGACAAGTAACTCCATAGGAGGTCCGTCAACGGAAGTGCTTAATTTTTTCTACAATGGCAGATCATTTCGAAGTGTTAATTTTACAATTCATTTTATTTGTAGGTAGGTACCTAGTTTCTTTGAATACAAAATCCTTGTAGAAAATTAAGTAGGTATCTAGGTAGGTATACTTACACAAGATTCTGTAATGTTTGAGTAGGTAGCCTTGCGAGGTTGAAAAGTCAGCTGACTGCTAGATTCTAGACATTCTTTAAGCTCTGGCTGGGCACAGTGGGCACTAGTATTATTCTTATTCAGCCTTGTTTAGGCTATAATGTTTTTTTTTGTCTTTATGCCATGCTGTGGACTGTGCACAGTGCATGCTTTGAATAATAATATCGCCTAAAACTATATTAATTATTGTCAAAGAAGAGGATGTTTGTAGTTCAGAGAGCATTATCCGTATTTTTATGAAACCTTCGCATTATAATTTCATTCTATCAAATACAACTCTTTTTTTACGTTTTTGTCATTTTTCGTTGAGATGAAAATAATTGCAATTTGAATTGAAGTTTATATTATGTGTATTAATTTATAAATTAAGTACCTACCTACCTATTTTATCAACCTGCTACCTACGGAGATTGGCTGCTGAACTTCTGACACACAAACTTTTGACAGACCATCACTTCGGAAAACCTTGAGCTTTCTTACCTTATGGAAAAGCTATAGATACTAAAAACATGAGAGTTTTATCAATGGTCGACAGCGACAACTTATCATTTATTTACCTACAACTAGGTAGGTACCAAGGTTGTTTGCAAGGGAATTATGAAATAAATTACCAAAAAAATTTGGCGTCTCCTCTTACCGCCAAAAGTACAGATTATACCATTTTCGGCATGAATGCACTGTACTGCATTAATAAATCAAAAATGTTATCAACATTACATCACTAGTGATTTTTGGCATGGCAAAATAAACCTTAACGTTTAGAGCTACAGTTGTTTTTAAATTGGCAGACTATATTCACGATAAAGCATTTTTCCCTCGCTTTTTCAAGAGGTTATTGTCGGTCAGAGAACAGGTATGTTAGCAAGATACAATTAAAACCCAACTTTAACTTTAAGCTTCAAAGTCAATTTTCAACTGGCAAGCAATAATTCTCACGATCGATATTATTATACCACGGCATAAAGAAATGTAATTGGAATTATGAGAAATTATACTCTAACGGCAGGTTTCAAAGTTCATTTTAGTTTGTTTCTTTTCATTTGACAGCCCCCGCTTTTCTTCGTGAAGGTTACGTGTGGTATCTATAATATTTATGACGTTTTGATAACGAGATAAGCTTTTAAGTTCTAGATTTGTCGTTTCAAAGGTCTATCATAACGCTATTAACTGTTTTGGGGCGCGTAGAATAATTATTAAAAACACAAAGTTTCTGCGCCAAATACCTATTTAAAAAAATCTGTTCACAATGACACTACCTGTCATGTTGACATTGACACTTCTATACCAACTCTGCGAACCAAATTTTTTTTGACTTCAAAATTATGTGAGCTTCATAAATAAATTCGCAAATGTGAAGTCTGTCCTTTGTTTTTGTTGCTATAATGTCATTCACAAACTTTGACTTTTGCCGACATTGCGCTTTTTGCAAGAGACTAAAATCAACATGTTTTGTTTGTTTCTGGGCTGTAACGGATTTTGTATGACTAACTTTCGAATGTCTATGTAATACAGACCTACTCAGTATACCTACCTTGTAACACGTACCTACCCTGTAATTTTGTAGGATTGATTAGGTACACCCGTTTTTTTTAATTCGAGGAATCAACGGGAAAGAAAGTTTAAGTCAATTAGACCTCGTTTTTCCACAATCTCAAGCGATGATGTGATCGATGATGAATGTGATGTGATGCAGCACGTTTGCCTAGAAGAGAAGTGACCTAATTCACTCTTGACTTACAGACCCCCAGGTTGTAGCTATCTGAGCAGGTTCCGTTTACTTTCATCATCATCATCATCAGTTCAGCCGAAAGACGTCCACTGCTGGTCATAGGCCTCCCCCAAATGGGAGGGTTTGCCAATAATCGCCACGCTTGGCAGGCGAGTTGGCGATCGCAGTGTAGTTGTTGCAATGTACAGAGAATGCTGCAATGTTATTATATATAATCTGTGGTAAAACCTCATCGGAATGCTGCTGCCCATTCTCTGGTGAGTCCCTTAGTCGTTTCTCTATTTTTTAATTATTTTCTAAAGTAGGAATCAATTTCTAATACAAAAAATAGGTACCTATGACCCGACACTTAGTCATTTTTTAAATACCAATAACCTGTACTATCTTACAGTCAACCACATTCACAAGTTCAAAATTGGACATTGACAGCTACTTCATTTCGTAGCAATAAGGGTGGATATCGAAGTTCAAGTGTGACTACTGAGTGAGGTTGACCGTACATCCAGCCATTTTGAATCCAACGTCATCATTATTATTAAGATTTAGACTGAATTATGTCTAGCAAAAAAATCTTAAAACCAGCTGCTCGATTCTCTGATTAAGAAATTCTAAGCACGATTGTGTTAAGTACATCATTGGATGTAGAATGTTATCATGTGTTTTTTTACAGCACAATGTTACAAATATTCTCTCATGAACTAGACATCTTTAGGAACATCAGGTTCAGAACTTAGCTTCCATCCGAGCTAGCTTTAGCTTTCAGTGTTCAGGGCTTAAAACGCAAGTAGGAGGTTCATGAGTACCTATGAGCTCAAAACATGAGTACCTACCTAACCACTGCGCTGCCACCAACGATGCCGTGGAATGCAATGTTGTGGACGTCAAATCTAAATAACTGTGCCGTGCCAGCGACACGAAGAAGAAGAAGAAGTGTTTTCGAGAGAGAGAGAGAGAGAGAGAGAGAGGTGTCCTCTTTATAATTCACCACGTTCCAGTACTTTCACAATCCAATCTATTGAAGAATATTGATTTCTAAATCAAATAGATACCTAATCAATATTTACTCCTAATAAAATCGCCGTCAAATGATCTTGATATTCTGTCAAAACTTTTGATTTGTAATTTTCGCTAAGTAAGTACTAGATTATCATTGGGCTAAGTTTAATTTTAATAACTGTCCAACTACAGTAACATCCAAAGTTCAAAGACAACCATTTATTCAGCCTAGTTACAAAAATAAATGCTGGAAACCGAAATCGTCAAGTCATAAGCTTAAAACTTAAATCTGAGAGGAGACAACGCTAAGTAAGCTCCTAAAGTTGCAGCCGTTATGACCTTGAACTCAGACAGACTAGGGCGTTGCTCAGGACAGTCAGGACATTCGTGACACGTGGTTTTGGGTATTTCTTACTTAATTTGGCGAATACAACACTTGAAAAGTGTCCTCTTTATTAATACAACTGTAAAAAGATATCAATTTAACAGATTTGAGCGATTTTCTAACAGATACCAAAAAAAAAACGTTGTCTTTAAAAAAATGGCGGTAAATCTGATAGATTAGATCAAAAGCGTAACCTCCTTCGAATTCTAACATGATAAGGTCCCACCATCACACCCGAAACGCCATATAAACACTTAAAAGAGCCGAAAATTTAACTTTTAACAATACTTTAGAAGCCCGGAACTTTGTACCTGCCACAAATATTTTATGTAAAAAAAGTCCTAGCTTTCCGAGAACGTATGCGTAGCGACCCGAACCTGTTAGCGAATTTAAAAAAAAGTCGACAAAAAGTATGGCCGCCCGTTCCATCAGCTGATTTTGAAATCGGTGGAGCTGCGGCCTGTGAGGCGCCCCTGTACCAAGTTATCGAGACGATTGGAATGTGTCGTTAAGGACTTATTATTATTGATTGATTTTCGAGCTATTTCTTGCTGTTTTCAGCTGAAAATCAGAGTTGAAAGTTGATTTTGTTAAGAAATACGGAGCAATTTGACTTTGAGGATAGTTTTTTCAGCATTAATCATGTCTAAAAAGATGGCATTTCTTAAAAACTAACTTTGAGGTTGCTTTCGCCTTAAACCAGAAACTACAGTAAAGTTTTCAACTAAAAGCTTAATATCTTTTACTATTTATTGGTTCACATCACAATTCTTTACCTTAGAATTGAATGTGGTTCTAAAACATCCTAAATTTGTAAAAACCCGCATTTCATCTTTAAAAATTTATCTTCAAACCAACAGGCCCGACTATCACAAAGAGTTTCATAATACAAGGAGGCCGTCCAACCTGTTTGCTCTCTCAGCTGATTCCCGCCAAAACCAGGCGTCACAATTAAAAAAAAATCAACAATGCTCGACAAAATACTTTATTATCGTCATTTTAGTGTATAGGAAAGCTATTGTCATGTTTTCAAGCAATGGGTTAGTGTTTACGAGTTACTTTTAAAAGGTTATTGTTAGTAACATTACCGGTTTGCGACGAAAGCTCTACACGTCAGCTGGTTGTCCCGCGCAAATTGGCTGTATAGGTTATTGCCTTTGCTTGATTATGCAGCATGCCTGCATGCTGAAACCTTGAACCTGTCATTAATTTATTGTTTTGGAAGTTTTGACAGCTGACATTTGGACTTGTCATTTTAAAAACCTTTTTTTTTTTTTTTTTTTTTTTAAAAACGTTGCCCCACACTAGGAATTTCTCCTGTATCGTGGGTGCGTTTACAAACATATAAACTCACATACACAAACAGCCAGACCCGGAACAACTATCTGTAGGCCATACAAATAATTGTTCCGTGCGGGAATCGAACCCGTGACACGCAGCGCAGCAGTCGACCGCTCAACCACTGCGCCAACCGTGTCGTCAAAGATGAAGAGACCGCTTAGCTTCATATTCGATATTAAGAATAGAATAAATGAACCGAGATCTAGAGATAGCTCAGCATAACAATAATAAAAGATTTAGCTACCTACGCTTTTAAGAACTATCAGAACTTTGGCCATAGGTATTTTTGACGGAGTTTTAAGGTATTTCCTGATCCTTGCTTTGCAATCCTCTTGAGTAATCCAATCATAATAAAACATACACAATATTTTCACATTCATTCAAAGAATATTGTATTAAAACTGCCAACAAGGATCATTAAAATCTACCGGAAATTATGTCATCTGGTCGGCATTGCCAACCATACAAAACTAAAGTCATTCTACACGTGTTCAAAAGCAAATCGATATTGGAATCCTTCATGTTTTTTGTTGATATTTCTAAGGAAATATGGTTTGAAATTGTCGTGCAATGGCAGTAACACGATGGCAATGAAAGAATTCATCATTGCCTAGTTGCTGTCAGTGGTTTAGGCCCGCGTGTTGATCGGAAATTACATATCCCAAGGGATTGTTACGACGTAGGTATATTTCAGATTAAAAATATATCCGATGCCCAAGGTACTTACAATCAATAGATATCTATAGGCTAGGTCTGTGGGGAAGGAACACTCAGATCCTTAAAATACCACCTCAGACATATAACCTACATGGTTCTCGATGTGGCCAGTACCTGTATGGCCTGTAGTAGAGAGAGAGTTTCCTAAACACCGGCCGGGCGGCGTCATCATCACATTGACAATAATACCATTTAGCTGAGGGCCTAGCACGAATGTTTATGACGTATAGTAAAAATACTCATTTCGCACATAACCTTTATTTGAATTGGACCCAATATTCACAATGTTTGTATGATACAAAATTGTGTAGGTATGTCGCATAAAATTAAAGCAAAATACTATGGGGTTGTAGTTTTTTGGGTACCATACACAAAGGGTAAAAACGGGATCCTACTACTAAGACTCCGCTGTCCGTCTGTCTGCCTGTCTGTCACCAGGGTGTATCTCATGAAACGTGATAGCTAGACAGTTGAAATTTTCACAGATGATGTATTTCTGTTGCTGCTATAACAACAAATACGTAAATACCCATACAACAAATGTGATTTGTTTGCCATTTTTTTTTTCAAAGTTATATGTACTTAGGTACTTCAAAAGATTTGCGGAATTTGTTCGAAAGAGTCACCGCGGCCCTGGAAGCTGGAACGCAAAGGGCATGAGGAGGAACACGGATGGGTTTTAGTCAGTAAGAGTCTGACACTCCATTCCGGTCCACTCAGAGCGGAAGAAGAAATTTGATGATTTCCGAACTCATAAAAAGGCAAATCATTTATTTTGTGCTAGGCCCTCTGCTTTACGAATTGAGATGTCTCAAATTAAAAGAGTTCTTAATAACATAAACCGGCCATAATGTCGCTTAGTGTAACAAGTGGCATGGTGTTAAAGTTATAAAATCCTGCGGCCCTACCATGACGTGTTAAAGCGTGAGTTGTTCGAGTGAGAAGGAGGGATGGAGCTATACACCCTATATAGCTCCATCACTCCTGCTCGCTCAAACGACTCACGCTTTTACACGTCATGGTAGGGCCGCAGATGACTGTTTATAAGATTCCTGAATACGGCAAAATAGATCTTAATAGTTTTCCCATAGTTAGTACCTACTTAGTTACCTACTAAGTTAAGTTAATGCTTAGATCGATTAACCTCATAATAAGTAATCTAGAAACGTTTGCAGAAAAAGACAAAACTTACTAAATTGACAAGTACAAATAACCAAAATAAATTGAACCACTATTCCACATTACCAGTACTAGCCCAGAGGTCATCTAACTTTAGACGTGCAAACCAATACAATCTAGCCTCTCCACTCTAACATTTTATCAACAAGCACAGCTCAATTAACCTAGCCAGACGAAACCCGTAGAAAACTACTTTGCGAACCGAAAACTTATTTAAAAATAATTAAAAACAAGTTTATACTGTTAACAATGACATTTTGTTAGCAAAAATACTCGAAATGAATGTTAATTTATTCTCACGTGAACTCACAGCTGATTTGGCGGGAATCGCCATCTTTGAAACAAAACCAGTTTGGCACAGAGTGATTTATTTTGTAAGGTTCCCTACTAAGGAAGCGTTCGATATATTATGCATTGTTATCTTTATTTCTAAAAGGGTTTGCTGGTAAACAGAGGGAGTATGCTTGAATGCGCAAAATTGTTTCTTTATTTCTTGTTTTAGTTGTTGCATAAATTATATACGCCTGTCATTTTCAAGGGGTGAAAGTTGAAAGTGTCAGTTGTCTGTCTAACCGTGGGATGTTACTTCCGCGAGCACTGGATGCTGTATCCTTTGCAAATAAAAGCCCTCCTTGCCCTTTAATTGTTTCTTGTGGCTGTCGAAGGTTGACTAAAGGATTTTTTCAAGGGAACGACCTGTAATTATGCGAGAAGCTCAAAAGGTTTGTGATATTGACTTCTAGAGTTCGTGGACTTAGTAACGGAGCTAGTTGATATTTCGAAACATATTTACAATTTGTTCAAAGCAAGTGACATCTAGGAAAAAATCTGCTTTGACATCGAGGCGTAACTGACAAAGCTTTCTTTTACAACCTTAATAACGCTTTTATAGTTCGGTAAAAGGCCATTTCGAGCTGAAAACATTCAAGGGCTCACATGATGGATAATGGTTTCCCACATATTAATAAAAGCCCGCCTCAACACAGGAAGACCCAGGGTGGCCTCTCCGAAACTAGAGACCACATTGAATAATAGAGAACGAGCCCAAATATCTCTTTTTGATACCGCTTCAAACCTCCGGGCCATTAAAAAGATAACTATAAGCCAAATACAAAATACAATTCTATTCCCATGGCGGTAGTCTTGCGTAAAAAAGCATATTTCGCCGAAAACCCATGTTTTTTCGCAAGGATGGGACTCAAAGGTTAAATTGACCGATGAAAAAATCTCGTTCCGCGCTCAACTTTGAAGAATGGACGAGGTTGAGGGTATTAGCCATTTGTCATGTGGAAGCACGCTTGTCATGGAGTATGGTTTAAATTTGACAGGTTGATATTAGTATCAAGGGAACCCTAGAACCTATAGTTTTGTCAATTATGAAATGTCGTGAGTTCACCTATTGTTAGTAATTGCTGAGTTATTTTCAAGTTTATAGAGAATATGTTAGACTTAATACTTACTTACCTGCTTTTTACGGGATATTCTATGCTGAAGTAATCCGACAGATCGTCAACTGAAGGTTCAAGGGAGCCGATCTCTCAACCATTCCATACCCACAACATTTATACTACGACGACCACGACTAACGTTACACTACGACTTTCACAACATATCGGTGTTTTCAATAATCCATTGAAATATACATACAAGGCTAAGAGCGGATTTCACCAATGAAACTGAACGCGATCAGTACATCTAAACTGCGTTCAAGAGCTGTCAGCGTCAAAATTCCATAGAAAAATAGTGACACTGACAGCTCATAAATGTGGTTTATACGCTGATCGCGATCAGTTTCATTGGTGAAATTGGCCCTAACAGATGATGCTGAAGAAAGTTCATAGCACTTACATTCTAAATCATGGTAAATAGTGCTGTTTGAAGAGCTTCAACATAACTGAAAGTTAGATGGTAAGGATTTGGTTATCTTCTTGACCAATCTCAGTTGTTTTTTTACATTGCCTCTGATGAAATAGAATTGGCCGACAGTCTACCTGGTGAGCCTAACGGTAAGCATTTTTGGCTATAACAATGGTTAAATGTATACTTCGCATGTACGTGTCATGGGATTGCGCTTTTATTATGGAGAGCGAAGAAACTTTTGGGGTTCTTTTAAACGGGTTTCAGGCAATTTTGTTTGGGACACGCAGAAATGCTACCTGTAGAAACATGCATATAAGTAAGTCTTAAAACGTTTTATCTTTGTAAATTATTGATAAATATATAGATACATAAGTACCCCACACACAACCCAATACTTTTTTATTATCTTCCTGACAGTATTATTTCTTTACCCAAGAATCTTCCCTGTGGGCTCTATGTAAAACTGAGTCTAACCATCAATGCAAGAGGACAATGTATAATAATGATTTCAATCATCAATTTTCTGTTGCGCTGTTACTTCTTTATTTACTTCGCTTTTAGTCGTTATCTCAGTAGTACTCAACCACCTCCTTGCCATATTAATATAGTCCAGCCACCTTTTCTTTGATCTTCTCTAGCTTTTAGAACGATCCAGCTTCATACTCAAATCTTTCTTGCTGCATAACCATTTATGTTGAAATCAAAGTACGAATAAAGGAATTCGTTCATGCGTTAAAAAATGGACAGACATTGGCGACTGCCGTCTGACCGGATTACTATCGCTAAACACGACTACCTAGTCACCTGATATAATCCCCGAGTCGCCATCAACACCCACACTTGTCCAAAACAGCCCCTTTGAAAAAGGAAAGGAGCATTTTTGTAACCCAAATTCAGAAACATTACATACAAAAACTAAACCACCTCCTTTGTGTAACTTCATCCTATAATAAAACTAATAGAAACGAAATACTTTACCAAGAACGGTGGCCAAAAGTCAGTGTTATTTTGTTTAACAGAATTCAAAGTCCAATGCTTCGTTTGTTTGCAAGATGTCAATCAAAGGGCTCAGTATTGTGTTAATGGACGTCAAAGAAAGGCTAAGTCATAAAATGTGTAACAAAGAAGGGATTATGTTTATTAGTAAAGATTAGAGGCCTATTGAGCAAACTATTGTGATTGGTAAGCCTTTTTATTCATAATCTTTTTTAAGACGATTGTGAGGTGCCGAAAAATTTTGAAGTAAAAAGAAGAATGGTTCAGTTCGTAGTAAGGAAATTAAAATGTTATTGTGTTGGTAAGTGGATGACTAATTAGATCACTATACTAATGGTTTCCATTGTTTGATGATGTCTTAAAGAAGTTCTTTTGTTTCACACACTCTGAACAGTGAACACCTGTGGTAGTGGGCTACTTTGCAGAAAAAGGGATTTAGTTATCCATACGAAACTATGCCTGCCTGCCTGCCTGTATGTTTGTAACGTTTTTTTCATGGGAAATCATCAAATAACTTTTCCCGAGTGTCTGATTCTTACTGACTAAAACCCATCGGTGTTTCTTCAAAACATCCTTTGCATTCCAGGGCCGCGGTAACTCGTTCGAACAATTCCATAACCCTGGCTGTAGTTATCCAAGATGCTAATATTATTATAAACGTGAAACCTGCTAGCCTGCTTGTTGGTAAAGTTTTACCATAATCGCTCGTATTAGATCATTTTAACTTTGGACAACAGTCAGCCATCAATATCTTGCTTAGATTTCAGTTCTATTCGAGAAGATGAAAACATGTCTTCATCTACAAATGTGTAGGATGTTTGTTACTCAAGCACACTAGAACCGCTGAACGATCTGGGATGAAATTTGGATATAGATTATAGTCTTGAATAGCACATAGGCGCGACTTTTTGTGGGAGTATATTCCTTTGGAATAAATTCCGACATTCACGCGAATGGAGCCACTGGCAGAAGCTAGCAGGGGCGGATCCAGGATTGTCGTTTTGGGCTGACCCCGCTATGGATGGGTTCTAGGGAAGTAAACATTAAAAAAAGCATAACATTTAATTGCATTTTATTTTAACAAGCTTGTTTGGATTACTTTTCGTAAATTCCTCAATAACATCGTTCATTAGGTTGTAGGTACACTACCAAAGAAATTTCCACCAATGGATGCTAGTCTTCCATATTTCTCTATGATTCACACCTTTTCTACACAACAATCCAGTAGCCAGTTCTACATTCGACTACAACAGTGCGCATACGCACAAAATGTTTGGGGAATACTTTCGTTGTGAGAACAGCCATGGAGTGGAATTTATTCTTTGTTTTAGGTTACTTCTAAGCAAACATGATCTATCCATCTGTCTAAATTATGGGAGTAAATATGGGCCTGTCAATAAAATAATGTGATTTTTATCAACGTATACGGTCCCACTGCTAGGTATTTTTTTACTACCATCTAAAAATTTTCCAGTCGATTTGTCTAAAAGATATTTAAAATCAGCTGTTCAGCAGTAGGTACTCTACATTCTTGCTCGCATAGCTCTGCAAAATGTAGGAAACAGCAGATTTATAACTGCGTAAATCGCATTTGTATACTTTCGAGTAGAATGTAGCGATAACCTTTAATTGTATTACTACGATTTACAAATAAAATATTTTGATTTTGTGTCTTTGACAATAATACGGAATTGGTCTTTGACTGATTTCTAACGTCTGGAATAAAAATTAAATGGTAATAAAAATCACCTATAGTAGGCGCCAGATAAATGAAGAATAACGGTCATTGACCTTTCCTTAATATATCTTCGTAGGTACATCCGGACAACAAAAAATGAATCGTTTTTCATTACTAGAACAGGATCACAATAGATGTCGATTCAAGACAGTTTTATCTCATTATTTCTGTTTTTGAAATTAAGTGTGTCAATAAATGCAGGTGGGTCAATGACCGTTATTCTTCATTTATCTGGCGCATACTATAAGTACCTAGTACTAATCCATCGCTCGACATTAAAATGTCGAGTGATACCATAATAGCGTCTTTCACATGATTCTTTTTAATGAAATAAGCTAAAGCGCAAGCAGGACGCAAAATATTGTCGTCTCGATCCGTTACAGTTTAACCTTAAATGGACACGTGGTCTAAATCATTATTAATAGGGAATTTTCTTATAAAAATTATAACTTCATTTCCCACCGAAATCGCCGCGCCGAATCAATTTGGATAAATTTTGTAACTTATATCAGACACCTTTGTCTTTTTTCCCATTTTGAAATTAGGAATCTCAATAAATGTAGGAAATAATAAGAATAATTGCAAATTTATTTGTAGCCTACAAAGTGTCTGTGTCTGTAATAATGTCCCTAAAATCAGGCAGCAAAGTTGGTAAATGGTACTACTCAAATCTTAAACATAGATTCTCACGGACTACCAACTTAATGACCAAATGTCAACCTCCTCCACAGATATCGATTTAAAAAAAAACAAACGCACAATAATAATGGCGTCCACATGGTATTAGTGCATTGAACGGCGTTCCCGCCATTAGATGGCAGGCCGGGTCGTAATCACACAGTTTTTACCTATGATTAGACATCGCAATCCTTACGAAGTCCTAGCAGATAAAAAGTTGTAGCTAAACCTCGTTAGAACAGCTTCAGGTACTGGGAATAGCTGGCTAGGAGGTTTGTGCTTTGATTCCAGATTTTCAAAGTGCAATTATTATTGTATTTTCAATGAAGGCAAGTTTTTGGCCGCAGTTTGTGTTAAGCAGCACTAAATACCTACTATGTTAGTTATTTTAAGCTGTAACAGTAATAACGCAAGACCTAAAAAAACGCTTTAGTGCGAGTTGGATTCACACACGAAGGGTTCCCTACCAAAAACCGAAAAAAACACGTTTCTTGTATGGGAGCCCCTTTTCAATATTTAAGTATTTGTTGTAATAGCGGCAATACAAATACACACTCCAACCGTCTACCTATTGCGGTTCTTGAGATACAACCCGCTGACAGACGGACATACGGACGGACGGATGGACGGACGGACAGCGGAGGCATAGTTGTAGGGTTCCGTTGGTTACCCTTCGGGTGCGGAACCATTATGCAATAATCAAGTATTTTGGCAAATCCCTTAAAATATTTCCACAAACAACAAAATGCCCATGCTTTAATACTTAAACATACAATATACATGATGTAGGCGTTCACCTAACTTTCCCGCTATTCCCAAATAGGAAAGGGAAACAAGTCTCGTTTAGCAGAAAGCCGAAGGAAACAATGTACTATTCTGCCTAACGTTAGAACCTTCTTGTTAAATAGGACACATTACAGACAGGTCCAGAAGTTTAATTTGATAAAATGCCACGAGTAAGGCACACAATAGCTGAAACTGAGTGTAGTATAACATAAAATACTTACATTCTTTTATTTGTTTAAAAAAAGGTTGCTCCACACTAGCATATTTTCCTGTAGCGTTGGTGCGTTTACAAACACATAAACTCACATATTTACACAAATAAACAGACCCGGAACAACTATCTTTATGCCATAAAAAAAAAATTATTTATTTTGCTCTTTTTGTAAGAGTAAGTACAATGAAGAATTAAGATTGTTTTGTAAACTAACTTTTCCTGACGTTATTTTTCTATTTAACTGACAAAATCATCACCTATATAACTCCATAAGGGGATCATCATCATCTGCCTAGCTTTTTTCCAACTATGTATTGATTGGAGTCGGCTTCCAGTCAAACCGAATTCAGCTGAATAAGTACCAGAATTTTAACTCCTTACCATTTACAATTCGAGATAATTTAGCAAATATAAAAACGACAAACTCTTGTCGTATAAAACAACTTTCAAATTCCATTGCAGCCCATATTTTTAGGGCTTTTTTGAAACCAATGGTCACATTAAAATCAACTTCCTATACATAACTTCTTTTTTATGGATGGGAAATCATCAAATGACTCCTGCCGCTCTGGGTGGAGCGGGAGGGAGTGTCAGACTCTTACTGACTGAAACCCATCCCTAGTAGTGCCCTTTGCTTTAATTGTAACTCGAAAAAAATCCGCAGCCTTCCAATACATAACCTTTAAGTCAATATTTGAGCCGGACAGGATAAATTAAAATTTCATAATTATCTCGAAAATTATGAATGTAAGTTCAGTAAATTGTGCTAAGTGGCCCTACTATCCTTCCGCTTCACATTGACAGGTCTAACCGAAACGTCAAATAGTTGCATCCGCCCTGTACCAAGTACAAATACATTTCGCTATTTACATGAAGCTCAGGCAAATATTGTTTTCGCACGAAAAGTGAGCATTCCCGGCTTACCATATTTGTCTGTGGTAATACTGGTAATGTTGCCTTTTTTGCAGCTAGCAACACTGGCTGGAAACATTTGTTTTGCACTGATTTTTGAAAGGTGCTGTTTTTTTTTGTGTGGAGAGAATTTTAACTCGATTGCTCCAGAAGTTGTTTTCGAGAGTAGGTATGTAGTGTGAGTAGATAAATAAGTATGTAGGTTTGTCTATTTCTTTGTCAAGCCTTGCAGGCTTGCAGCTTAAAGGTTTTAAAAAATTGTTCATTTCCAGAATTTTTGAAAAGTCCACAGAAGGCTAATAGGGTAGGTATTTTACTGAAAAAAATGTAATTAACCCGATCGAGTATCAAAAAAATATGTGAAATTAGAGGTGTTTTCGCTACCTAAAAATACGAGAATTTACCATCTGAATAATTACACCATTACAACCAAAGACAAGCATTATCTGAACATAGGATTTACCGACATAGCCCGAAGGATCGCCAAACTGAAGTTGCAGTTGGCTGGGCACCTTGCTCGCAGAGATGGTTGAAGGAGCCGAAAAGTTCAAGAGTGACGACCGCGTACCGGAAGACGTTGCGTTGGAATTCCTCCCACAAGGTGGATCGAGGCCTGGTGAGGGTCGCTGGTAGCCGATGGATGCGAGACGCACAGGACCGGTTGTTATGGCCTATGTCCAGCAGAGGACGTCTGCAGGGTGATTTGATGATGATAGGAGTTTTATTAGACAGATACCCGATCAGCTGATCGCTATAAACTTGCACAATTTACGTTTGCAGTTCCCAGGGACCATAACATTCTCACAAAAGCCTCAAAAAGACATGTTACATTCCATATTTACAAGATTTTGGCCACCATAAATCACAGCACGAACTTTTCAATCCCTGAAGTTGCTATTAATAAAAATCAGATGATCTTTTGTGTTGCTAGCATGAAAAAATTACAATGGAACCTTTAACTGTAGGTACCGGTGTGTTTATCAAAATAGCGAATGTGTATGGTTTGGTGGAAAAGTAATAGATATTGGTGAATTAATTTCAATGCACGATGCGATCATGTGATATGACCAACACAACACAATCACGGGGAAATATCGAACAATCTGTCAAAAATATGGAAATTGAGTTGTATTTTGACAGATTGCGACTGACACGCGAATTACGTTTCTTAAAAAATAATAGAATTGACCCTATGACGATTTTATTCCAGTTACATTCATACACATATCCAAGACAGTTAGATTAATTAAGTAGGTACATATTTGAGACCTAGACTAGACTAGATTGAAGGGCATGAATCTAGCACTGCACTTACATAAAAAAAGAGGTTTCACTAATTGCACCTAAATACTAAGCAACTGGAAATTGCATCGATCCAGTCTATTTTTGTTTACAAACATACACATTCGCGCTTTGAAGCCCCCAAAACTCGATTCCGTGTCATTTTACCTGTTAGCTTTGACAATAGTAATGTCAGTGGCGGTCGACTCGATAAAAAATGTCAGTCGGCCATTTTGAAAAAAAAAAAGTCAAATTATAGATTTTCATGTTATTTGGTTTTTGTAGGTATGTGGGAGGTGGGAATAGCATTGTGTCGTGTGGGTTCGATGCCGGGCGATGTAAAGTGTTTTTATTATGCTTGATTGTGATAAATGAATAATTTATCACTGTAAAAGGTTGTGTAAATGTGATTGTAGGTAAGGTTAATAAAAGGGATCAATGTATTTCCTGTAGGTTAATATAATATACTTGTATATAATAACTTTGGCTTTAGGTAAAAGTTAACTTTGGAATTGAGAAAGAAAGAAAATTATTTGACGACGGTTCATCTATGATTAAATGCAACACATAGGGACTTGATATTCTGAGCGCTCCGAGAGGCTGGCGAGCGCGCCATCAACTCAAAAGTCTCTCTGATGGTGGAGTTGGTGTTTCATTCATCATTTGGCTCCGTCAGCTGGGACTGGTCATCTCTCAACTGCCACGGTTTGTTTTTATTGTTAGTACTTCGAATTGTTCCTTTTTTGCTTTTGTCGTGCACGTCTTTCTACATCATTCTCACATACCTTCATGAATAATTTCAACAAGCACAATGTAACCACAACTTTGTAATAATTAATTGATTTAAAAGAGTGTCCATGGAGTTCTTCTCCATAGAGATTTGCGCTTTGGAACGTGCAAATAGCTTCACCTCTTTGACTGACCAACCTTGACAATTCAAAAGTGCTTGTAAATGGTTTAGTTGAAATAAATGCTTTGACTTTGACTTTGACATCAGGGCGCTGTGGCGAAAATGTATGGCGTCTGTTCGCGCGCCCACGCCTCTAAGTATATTTCGTTCCTTTGACGCCATACATTTTATCTTGCCCGAGTTGTATATCATGTCCCATAGAGTGCCAAAGAGGATCAATTTTAGAAATGTTGTACGATAGAATGATGCTCTCTGTAGCTGAGCACTTGAACTCTAACCCAATGTTCATTTTCCAACATAAGTATAATACTATAAATAGGGTCTTCCAGAAAGGTGTGGTCATATTTAAGGGTGATGTTGGGTAGCTGATATACATTACGGAAAGAATAGCAAAACATACATAAGTACAAGAGGAGTAAAAAGGGGAGGGGAGGAACTTATAGGGCATCGAGGAATTCGTCCACATCGCTGTCAACGGGAAAAGTACTCAGAACAATGGCAGCATGCCAAGTTGAATGACAATGCTGATTCGTTGACCAAAGAAAAGTCCAGTCCTCGGTCACGTGAAGAGTCGACTAACTGCTTGAATTATCTATAAACTTCATATTGATACATAAATAACTGAGTATGTAAACTTAAGGACGCTGTTATTAATGGGTAGTCAATCATTAGTTTTAAAAACAAAAATGCTTTGCATTCTTAAAATGTTTTTTGCCCGAATTGTTGGTAGATGTGCGTGGTACGATTCTGAACTATAAATATAATTTTACATAGGTACAGTTTCTCAATAAATGTACCGAAGTGAAAATTTTTACTTCGGTACATTTATTGATGCACATCTATCAACAATTCGGGCATAAAACATTTTAAGAATGTAAAGTATTTTATTTAATAAAGATACTTTTATGTTAAGAACAGCGTCCTTAATACAGGTAAATAAGCAACGATCGAAGCACAGACGTGCTGTAAATAAATTCATTCAACCGATCACCATCAATAATAGCGCGCTTTATCGCATCAATTTAGCATTACATTTTCGTTCGATAAACTAGGCTTTATCTGGTTTAAGTTATAGGTTCACAGATAATATCTCACATAAGCTATTGTTTTGTCAAAGTAAAAAACCATGTTGTTAAAAAAAGTTAATAGCAACTCAATGAGACACGACGTATAGCTAATGCATTTACGCAGGCGCTCAGGCCCGTCATGGCCAGTTGAGTGTCCTCCAGTGCTGCGGAATTTGTTCAAGAGAGTCACCGCGGCCCTGAGGCCCTAGACAATTTGACATTCAATTAGCTAAGGCGACTGTCGCAATGCCAAAATGCATCTGTTAATCCCATACATTTTTGACGTATTGACAATCGCTTTCGCCACGCTACCGTTGAAAGAATCTCACTTGTCTCGAGCCCCTAGAACACAAACGGCATTGGGACGAACACGGATGGGTTTCAGTCAGTAAGAGTCTGACACTCCCTCCCGCTCCGCCCAGAGCGGAAGGAGTCATTTGATGATTTGCTGACTCAGCCAGAGGCAATTAATTTTTGCATTACGGACTAGGGTCTGCTCGTGACTTTGTCTGCGTGGGCAGTTTAGTTCATACATATCTAACCTTTCATAAATAAAACTATGTTTGTTTTTGTTAAAGGAATTCTCTGGAACCCATGTAGGTACTGATCAGATTATGGCCATTATTTTATTGATAGAAAGCTACATTATTTCTGAGGGCATGTATTTGAACGAGGAGGGTCCGTATATTGGCGGGGACCATATAATTAGCACTACAATCGGCTTAGCGTACATTAGAACTCTTCAATTTTCGAACGCTTCTACAAAACAAAATAAATCTATCATGCTATAAATGCCGCCGATAACGAAACCATAGCGCGATTTAACTCGACGCCACCGCCATCTATCGTGCTTAGGGACAAAACTTTGAATATTTATCGATTTATTAATGATCGCGTCGCGCCATGATTTCGCTGTACGTCCAAACAGAGCCATAGGCTTTTCGTCCCGAAAAAAGGGCCAGTTTCTGCAAAACAATCCCTGATAACAAATCCGCAGAATAAAATTAATGACTTAACAAGAATTTCATTGTTTCAACATATAAAAACACTTAAAAAATTCGGTTGAAAACTGGGGCCACTGGGCTATTCACCCTTTTGCACAGTAAAACAGTTATACAAATCACTTGAAATACATTTTCCCAACAAGTAATTGACCAACCACGCGACGCCGGATATCTATTCAACAGTAGAACCCACTCAAAGCGCATACCGGCTAAATTCTCGAAAACATCACAATAAAGCGAATTCTTGAAAGTAAGTGCGAGATACAATAAAACGCCTCTTTGAATGAGATCTTACAATCGTAAGTATGAATGAAGTAGTAGGTATTACTGTATAATCAGCCTATTGCATGTTCTCACTGTTGGGAAACAGATAGGGTTGCCAACTTTTTCTTAGAAGAGATAAAGAGTATCTACAGATAAATGAAAAAGAGTGTCATTTATTGAAAAATGTAATATACAGGGTTATTTGTAAAACACTAACAACCTTTCAGTAGGTGCAAATACGAATGATTTTAAGCAACTTTAACTATGATACCAACTATTAAATATCAAAAAATAGCGGATATTTTTTTCGATATTTCAGGGTTGTTCTTGTTCAAAAGTTGTTTATGATCATGAGTACTTTCACTCACTGACAGGTTATTAGTGTTTTACAAATAACTCTTTTTAGATTTTTTTTTTCAATTCTACCTATCTATAGATGAATAATTCATTTTTAGGGATCCATACTCGAAAGGTAAAAGTTATTGGTGAGGTAACGGAACCTTACTAAGCCTCCGCTGACCGTCTGTCTGTCAGCGGGTTGTATCTCATGAACCGTAATAGGTACAAGAAACGGGTAATTTCGTGTTTTTTCTCTAGCACTTGGGCGATTTTTAACAATTACAGTGAAGAAGCGGTTCTCTATTACTGCCACTTCGCATTCATGAAATAATGACGGAAATATAAAGTGGCGGAAACATAAACTACAACCAAGTAGTCAGCGCAACAAAGCGCGTCAAGGTAGAACATAAAGTACTCCTTCGTGAAATAGAGTGCAATACTCTATTTTAAAGTCCAGTTGCCAACCCTAGACACACGCCTCCTCTCTGGGAATGCAATTGTTACAAGTTAAGAGATTAGCGATGTTCAATGGTATTTGTGTGAACTACTGAATGGAATGTTCGCTTGCGGCCGTTTTTTTACATACTATAGGTACTAATATATTTTTTTATTTGTAGTAGATTGCTCTTGATTCTAGTCATAGATAGGTCAGAGATGACAGAGACAAAGTCGACGATAGAGTGAGCTTACCCAGTAGAAGTCTGTTCACTCTAACTTTGAAAAGATTAGGGTTGAATGCGTTCGGAAACACGGACGCATGCAGAGAGTTCCATTTCTTTGCTGTGCGCATTATAAAAGATCAGCTGATTGTCATCAACAACATCACGCCTGTAGTCATCAAAGGTACGCAGAAGCTTAGGCATAGTAAGAAATCCTACGTTCGCAAGCTACGGTTGGCGAAGTTAGTCCTTGGGTGAGTGAGTGATCATTCATTACATACTCTACTCTCTCTCCTCCGAGCCTAAAGAGAGACGTCAAGCCGTTGGTCCCAGCTGCAGCGGTTGAAAGCGGTCAAAGTCAGAGTCAAAGTCAGAGTCAAAGTCAGAGTCAGAGTCAGAGTCAAAGTCAGAGTCAGAGTCAAAGTCAAAGTCAAAGCGTTTATTTTAAGTAAAAAGGCACTTTTGAATTGTCAAGGTAGCTCAGTCAAAAACATGAAGTTAGTTGCACGTTCTAAAAAGCGTACGACCTAGATCATCTATGCCAAGGCGTGTTTTCAAGTTTCTAGGTAGTGAGGTTAGATAGGCAGACGCTCCAAGTAATACTGGTACCCCGCAATATTATACCCATTATATCTGAATGGTGATTACGTCAGCAACATTTATTTCCGTCATTACCCCGTTCCTCTCCTTCCCTTCTCATTTTCTAAATTCCTGTAACATTTTAGAGATTTGCCAAAATAGTTTATTGGTGCTTATTGGCTCTCATGGGGGGTCGAAGAAGGGTAAGGAAGTACCTACTGCACTTTGGCCAACGCTTACGTAAGCATAAGAGGGGTGGTGGGGGGGAGTAGAAGCTTTGCTTACTATCGCTTAGGAGGGAGGCTAATAAGGACTAAAATTCTGTTTACGTAATGCTTGAACGGCCCCTTACTTACAATGTAGGTTTGTTACAATAAGGAGACAAAGCAACGGATGCATTTTATTTGTTTATGGGACACAATGTCCCAAACTGTTAACGAACTTGTTTACTCCAAAAAGTCTATTCTAAGGAACCTTTGTGCCCCATTCACAGCCAGCTATTACATCTCCGGAAGTTTGTGATAAATTAAAGACAATATTAAAGGTTGTTGGACAGTTCTCGTGTTTGTTGAAACTGCAGTGCGATTCTGAAAACCTAAGTGTGTGTCGTAAACAATTCTAGAGGCCCTTGACAATGTGCCATTCAATTAGCGAATGCGACTGTCGATATGTCAAAATGTAGGAATTTCATCACGTGACATTTCGTTAGCATCTGTCAATCCCATACATTTTTGACGTATTGATTGACATTGCCTTCGCCTCGTTTAACTCTTTGACCTATTTCTGTTTCTCTTTGACCTATTTCTTTTATATTTCATCAAAAAAACACAGAAAATACACATTTATTTATTTTATTATTCAGCTTAAAATTAGTTACAAAATAGCAACAACTCCTTAATAATACCTATACAGAATGTTATTGAAAAGTGATGTCATATTTCAAAAACTGCTTCTGCTCATGTAGTTTTACAAATTTCTTCAAGGAAGACATAGTCAATATCAAAAGCAGTTTTTAAAATATGACCATACCTTTCAATTTATCAAACACCTTGTTTATCAAAATAAATGACACTCATTCAAATCGGCTTTTCTCCATAGGAAACGACCAATTCGAACCGTGCACTAGATTTTGACGTTTACCAGTGGCTCATTGAGGTCTATGTGAAATAAAATACTTTGAAGTTTGCCAAGAGTGCGTCAGAGAGGCAGAACCTCCATGCAAAGTTTATTTAGTCACTCTCGGATTTGGTTAACTGCCTCCGTGGTCGAGTGGTTTAGGCGTTTGCCTTGTGACCCGGTGCTCGTGGCTTCGATTCCCACGGGAAGCATACTTTGTAAAGTTGTTTTCCAGTTTGGCTAGGACATTGCAGGCTTGAATCACCTGATTGTCTGATAAACAGATGTTTCCGTGCTTCGGAAGGCACGTATAAGCCGGTGGTCCCGGCCGCCAAATGGCGGTCGTCAAGTAAACCATGTCAGAGGCCCTTGAGGCGGTTTAGAAACTCTGACACTAGGGTGTGTGGGGTCGTTAGACCTTACTACCCCCACGATAAGAAGAAGAAGCATTTGGTTAGACCAGAAGCTGACCCCCACACAGTTGGTAAAAGGCAGGCAGATTGATTGAATGAATTGTCGTGTTACTGTGACTGATAAATCAGTTTTCTCTCTTTCAATGGATCGTAGAAGCCAGCAGTAAGTTGTTAGAGTTCCATAATAATAAGTAAATCTATAGCCAAACTGTCAAGTGGTGACTGAGAACCTGGGCTGCACACTGGGTGCCATAGTTCTCAACATCAGGTTCTTGTTGTAAGGCGAGGGTCTGCGCATTCGATATCGTTTTCTCCCTCTTTTCTTCTTGTGTGATCGACGACGATGTTTTTTCTTTCCTTTTTTTGTGGTGTGTGTGGTTTCGCAGGAAGGTTCTTGCTGAGTCAAAGTTTCTGTGAAATAAGTAACATAAGAATTTTAAATGAACTCATTGTAGAATCTGTAGTAGTAGAGCTAAGAAGTATACCACCATTTTTTTTTAAGGATGGAAATCATCAAATGACTCCTTCCACTCTGGGCGGATTGGAAGGGAGTGTCAGACTCTTACTGACTTAAATCCATTGGTGTTCTTTCAAATGCCTTTTGCGGTTCAGGGCCGCGGTGACACTTTGGAACAAATTCCGCAACAAGTAAGGCCGGTGGTGCTCAGAATCGAACCTGCGCTTGTTTCACCGGGATGCCGCTCCAAGCTTAACGTACTAAGCCTTTATGTTGGACCCTTGTGAGCGAGCCATGGCGGCCGTCTTTACATCCAGCCTATCGCCCTCCAGAAGCAGATTAGCTCTCCCAGTCTCTAAAAGAATTTGGTGACCATGTGGTTTGTTTCCGTATTTCCGTGCACACAAGGAGCACATGCGTCATCATTTTCACCGCCTTCATGCATGCTCTGCACCGAAGATTGTCCGTTATACCTATCGTGTGGAAATGCTTGTACAATGAGCAGTTCACGGTGATGGTCCCCGTCGCCATTCGCAGGCTGCCTGTCGCCAGTCGCAGATGGTTCCTGGGGAGCTTCCTGTTTAGGGATGTCATAGCGTATTTGGACTGCCTGCAGCCAGGTGCTGAGGTCCACCAGCTTTTTGCTTGTATGTAAGTGTGTTACCGGTACCTACATACTATAGTAAATACCTACATTGTCTCTGCGATTACTCGATGTGATATCTCACGTATTGTAGATGTCTAAAGTTGGCGATGACTACTTAACATCAGTGGTTTCATTACCTCCACTTAGTGGAAATCCTTTCATCAAAGCCTTGTTGATGGATTCCATCAGTTGTTGACGCGGTCGCGTATTTCTGAGACGTCGGTACGGTTTCAGGAAGTTATTTATGAGGCTGTTGCTGAGCCAGTAGCTGGATAAAGTGGCTGGAATCAGAGAAAAAACAATTTTTATTTTTCATATCAAATGTCACTCTTGTGTATGATTTCCACCATCACCGCACCGCAGTACATCGAAATTAATTTTGTAATTATATTACTCTCTCCTGTCAACTGTCACGCCGTTCACTTCTTTTTCAGTTGGCACAGCATCATGCTGAGCGGGAGCGTTGTTGCCACAGATATGACGTGTGTCTCCCTGGTTTCTGTACCTTACTATTTCTTTCTTTTGTTTTCAGCTTCTCTTAATATTTGTCTTGACTTCACATAGTTTAAGTACTACTTACAATAACGTTCAGT
The DNA here is from genome assembly GCA_947386135.1 of Melanchra persicariae. Lineage (NCBI taxonomy): Eukaryota > Metazoa > Arthropoda > Insecta > Lepidoptera > Noctuidae > Melanchra > Melanchra persicariae. The sequence goes on along the minus strand of OX376672.1, from coordinate 11,909,300 downwards.
TTATCATCATCATCATAACAGCCGAAAGACGTCCACTGTTGGACATAGGCCTCCCCTAAATGGGTTTACATTACACTACGATCGCCAATGTAATCGCTAACGATCGCTAAATGGGTTTACATTACACTACGATCGCCAATGTAATCGCTAACGATCGCTAAATGGGTTTACATTACACTACGATCGCCAATGTAATCGCTAACGATCGCTAAATGGGTTTACATTACACTACGATCGCCAATGTAATCGCTAACGATCGCTAAATGGGTTTACATTACACTACGATCGCCAATGTAATCGCTAACGATCGCTAAATGGGTTTACATTACACAACGTTACACTACGATCGCCAACACTTATTATTGATTATGATCAATAATAAGTGTTGGCGATCGTAGTGTAGCTAAATGCTGCTGCCCATTCTCTGGTGAGTCACTTAGTCACCAAGAAATTAATCAGTTTTGTGAAAATAAAAACTTGTTTTTTTTTTAGTCACCCCTTTTCTAGCTATCATCATCTTTCACACCGCGACCTTTTCTTTGGTGTCTCTTGTCTAATCTAGTTTTCCAGTCACACTCATAAATCTTGTCACATACACATGCTCCTACTTCCTTCGCATCACAAGTCTATACCAAGACAATCGGTTCGTCCTCATCTTTTCTGTAACACAGCCACAGGCGCTACTTACAAACTCTCTGTTATAGTTAAATCCATATATGACTGCTGTAAATAGGATGTACTCGAGGAGGTGTGTCACGTTAGCTACGTGGATCATTTGTTTGCCAGCCACTGCATCGGAATCTATGCCGCTACATACGAACTAAATAAAACAGCTGACGTCATACAAAACCTACATCTCCATTGGGCAGTTGCCCACCAGTTACAACATCCAATCGGAGGATCCTCCTTTTTAAATGAAGTTTTGCGGGATTTTACACCTTATTCCGCATCCATACGTAGCGTACTGCCGGCGAGCAGTGGACGATACTGTCTACATGTTCATACGAAGTGAAACCAAGAAAACATGCATAGCTTAGCCGTGGTTGCCCACGCCCATGGTACACTTACTATTAGGATACTGCTCGAACTCGTTCAGGGCCTCCAAGAGGTGTTTCCCTTCGTCGTCATCATATAACCTGTCAGCATATTCAATGATCCAGTTCACCTCGTCTGATAGCATCTGACTTCGCTGTCTGAGTATGTGGTGAAGATTGGCTGCCTGCTCTGAAGAAGACACTATCAACAACTAGCTGCCAGTTACAACTCCATGTGTTTGTGACCAACGATTGGTAGTCATAATTCATTATTCATCAGTTTATTATCCTTTCAACTGAAAGACGTCCACTGCTCGATATACTCTAGAGGAGTATCCAAGTTTCGTCACATTTTTTTTTTTTTTAATAAAACTTTGCCCCACACTAGGAATTTCTCCTGTATCGTGGGTGCGTTTACAAACATATAACCTCACAAACACAAACAGCCAGACCCGGAACAACTATCTGTAGGCCATACAAATATTTGTTCCGTGCGGGAATCGAACCCGCGACACGCAGCGCAGCAGTCAATCGCTCAACCACTGCGCCAACCGTGTCGTCAACATTAGTTTCGTCGCATTGACCCTACCTTATAGGAGACCTTCCAACCCTGTGTATTACGGTACTATCGTCACTCCAGAACCTTTCAACGCCATCGACTATGTTCTGCGAGCAATGTGCCCTGCCCACTGCGACATAAGTTTGGCGATTCTTCGGGCTGTGTCGGTAACCTTGGTTCTCCTAAGTGTATTTTTCATTTCTGATCCTAGCATAGCCGTTTCCATTGGCTTTTGGATGACTTTAGCCTTCTGTATACTGTTAGAAAAGATAATAAATAATAAGAACAATACTTATAAGGCTGCAACTTACTCTGTATGATACCTGTCTCCGAATTCTTTATTTGTTTAGCTACTTTCTTAGTGACATTTGTGAGTAGCTTGGGAAACCACTGCAACTTCCCACTTTTAAAGAAACTGTAACAAAATACACCATGATGTAACCATCAGCAGTTTGATTAATTTCTTTATGATATTCAATGACAAACAAGTTGAAAGCTCGTAGGTAAATAATAACAGCTAGTCCAGTTAAATTAGCTCTGAACCTTGCAAAAATTCCTAACTCTGATTTTTTTCTTGAATCGTGTATTTGACCTTAGCTCTTGTAATAGTAACAAAAAATTAAACATTTTCCAGAACCGGATCACGGTAAAAAAAACAAAAACGCGTTTATTTTAATAAAAACCCGGAAAAAAATATTAACTCGAAAATGTTAGTTACAATATGTCGAGAATAGGTAAAGCTAATTCTTTTCTTCAAAATTAAACATTTTCAACCCCGGGATTTTCGAAAAATTAAAAAAATCTAAATTTTTGAATTGTACTTCAAGCAAAAATATTAACTCCGATTTTTTTTCATAAAATTATTTAATTAAATACCTTAGTACTCTAGGCAACAAAATTACCCCACCAACCGTGTCTCCACGTTGCCGTCGTGGTGGGGCTTGCGTGTCTCAGTGATCTTGGGGGCTTTGCCGGTAGAGCCACTCATGCCGGAAGGTCCCAAGTGAGAGACCAGACCAAGAGAGACACAAGAGGGGCACACCGTTCGGAGACTTGAGCAGTGTTCGGGTCCTCGGACGGTGTGCGTCTCATTGGCTTGCTCGCTGCTCTCTGGTACGCGTCTGATCATCAGACGTGACTGTGAGGGCAGCGAGCAAGCACTGAGAGAGAAGGGGAGAAAGGGACCGCACCCTCAAAAAGGAAAATATGGACAGAACTGAGGAAAAGGAACTACCCCAGGGCGGTACGGACTGCACAGCAGTACGAGAATCCGCCACGCATTGCGCGTCAAGCCCCACGTATTCTGGGGGGGGCAACGCAGTTTCCTGTCCACCACTTGCCATTGGCAACAAGGGCCGAGGAGGCCCCCGATCCAAGCTATCCGAGGAGGACCCGATCGGTTATAGTTTTGGCTCGCCCGACAGAGTGTCGGTCGGGCGGAGCGCGGCAAAAGGCGCGCTATATTGGAGGAGGGGCTCGCTTGAGCGTCACCCGGGTGCAGAGTCGGAGTCCGAGTTGGACTCCGACGACCTGGTGACAATTAGCTCGGCGAGCTCTGGACCCGAGGGGGCGGGGGCTGCTGCGGAGGACTCCAGGTCCTTCCGCAAGCGGCCCAGAACTGAGGAAGACCGGGGGTCGTCCGGCAGCGAGGAGGTTGCCTCGGCTCGCAAGATCCCCACCAGCAGGCGGGGCAAGGGCCGAGAGGGAGGCAAGGGGAGATTGCCCGCCTCCAAGGTGGCTGGTCAGCGAGCCGGGGAGCTCGTTGCTGACGGACGACCCCCCGTAGAGGGCGGTCGCAGGGCTCCTGGTTCGGAGTCCTCCGGCGGTGAGCCGGTTGACTCCGGACAGGAGCGATTTCGGAGGGCCGGGTTTGCGGAGGTGGTGGAGGCCGCGCTTCGCGATGTGGCCTTGAAGAGGAAATTGTCCTCGAAGAACAAGGCCATAAGCGAGGCGATGGCCTCCATTCTGGCGGCAGCGGAGGCTACCAAAGGTGGGCCTCCGCCGGACGAGATGTCCGAGCTGCGGGCGGAGGTCGCCCGCTTGGCTGCCGCCACGGAGCGTCTCCGTAAGGAGAACGAGGGGCTCCGCGCAGACCTGGCCAGGCTCCGGGGAGCCGGCCCACAGGGGGCGCCGCAAGGGGGACGCAGGGACGACGGCCGGCCCGTGCCGCAGGAGGGCCAGGTGCTGGACCTGGTGCGGCAGGAGTTGGCTGCCTTCCAGGCGCGGTTCTCCGTCCTGGAGGGCATCGTCCTGCGCCCCCCGCTAGCGAGTGCGGCGAGTGGGAAGGCCGTCCCAGGCCAGAAAAAGGCGGCGTCTTATGCGGCCGCCGCGGCTGCCACACCGGGGTCGTCCGGCCTGGACAAAGGGTCCGGGCCGGCACCCGCGAAGCCGGTGCCGGGGAAACCGGACCCGGCCCCGGGAAAGAAGAGGAGGGGTGGGGTTGCTGCGCGGACGGCGAAGGCTCCTGCGCCGTCTGAGCAGCAGCTCCCCCCGGCTTCCTCGCCTTCAGCTCCTCCCCCGGCTCAAGCCGAATGGCAAGTGGCCGGGGAGAAGAGGAAGGCGGGAAAGGCAGCCAGAGCGGCCAAGAGGCGAGAGAGGAGGCGGCGGCAGAAGGCGCGAAGCGTCGCGGCTGCGCTCCGCCCCCCGAAAACCGCGGCTGTAGTGCTTACGCTACAGCCGGACGCGGCGAAGAGGGGCGTGACGTACGCGGACGTGCTCACCAAGGCGAAGGAGGCGGTGAACCTTGGTGAGCTAGGCATCGTGGGGGGCCTTCGGCTCCGGGTCACCATGACTGGGGCCCGGATGCTGGAGATCCCCGGGGCAGCCAGCGGCCCAACCGCGGACGCTCTAGCCGAAAGGCTCAGGGCGTCCCTTAGCGCGGACGATGCCCGAGTGTCCAGGCCCACCAAGCGCGTCGACATGCGCATCTTGGGCCTGGACGACTCCGTCACGGAGGCGGAGGTGGTGGCCGCCGTCGTTAGGACGGGGGGGTGCTCAGCAGAGGAGGTGAAGGCGGGCACCCTACGTCCTGACAACACGGGCATGCGCACTACTGTGGTGAGCTGTCCCGTGTCGGCGGCCAAGACCATCTCGGAGGGCCGTAGGTTTTTGGTGGGTTGGGTTTCCGCGCAGGTCAAACTGCTGGAACCCCGACCTCTGAGGTGCTTCCGGTGCCAGGTGGGCCACCATGTAGGAGCTCAATGCACCTCGGAGGTGGACCGCAGCGGTCTTTGTTTCCGCTGCGGTCAGCCCGGTCACAGGGCCGGCTCTTGCGTCGCCGCGCCGCACTGCGTAGTCTGTGCGGCAGCTGGCAAGCCGGCCGACCACTGGGCTGGGGGTAGGGCCTGCGCCCCACCCGCCAAAGCCGTAAATCGGAGAAAGCCCTCCGCCACCGCCGTCTCTGCCGCGACCGCCGCCGCCGCCGCCGCCGCTTCCTCCGCCGCCAAAGCCGGTTCCACTGCGGCTGCTGCTACTGCAGCAGCCGCAGTGGAGCCCCTACAACGGGCTCCGGAGGGGGCTGAAATGGAGTGCCAGTAATGGCCCCATTTCACCCCCTCCTGCTGAACGTCAGCCACTGCGCCGCCCAGGAACTGATGCTCCTGAGCATGGCGCAGTGGCTGATGCCTGTGGACGGCGAGCAATGGGTAGCTCGCCGTCCGATCAGAACAGGCCCGGGTTGACGGCGCGCTGTGTTCTACGCGCGCCAAGCCAGCAGTCGTCAGCATGGGTCGGGGCCCGTTAGGGCCAGAGCCTACCAGGGTTGCGGATTTGTTCGAAAGAGTTACCGCGGCCCTGGGAAGAAAGGCACTAGGAGGACTAAAGGGTGGGTTTTAGTCAGTAAAAGTCTGACACTCCCTGCCGCTCCACCCAGAGCGGGAGGGGTCATTTGATGATTTCCCATCCTAGAAAAAAAAAAAAAAAAAAAAAAAAAAAAAAAAAAAAAAAAAAGGCAACAAAATTAAACAATTTCTGTTAACGGAAGAAATTAATACTTGTTTTTTTGAAATAGCGGCTCAGGCAAAAATGTAACTCAAATAAATTTAGGTTAACTTTAATTTATGGACCATGTCTTACTTAATTACAAGAAAATTAAACACATCCAAGCAAATCGTTAAGATTTTTTAAACAATTAAAGATTGATATTATCTTCCTAATGCGGCCCTGTATGTTGTTTCAAACCAATTTGTCAGATTGGACCGCATTGAGCACATTTTATCACAATATATGTTCAGTCAGAATTTAAATAACTTTATAAAAAATCATCTTGTTCTACAAAATGTGTACCTATCGAAAAGATGTTACCTACCTACCTATTGTGTTTTGTTTAGAGTCATAAGTTTATGGATTGCAGACAAGTCTTTCCAGGTGACATCAAATGTCAGATATGAGTGTCTTGTTTAACATGATCAACTTCTATGAACAAGACTTCTAAATTAACTGCAGTCATACGTATAAACAGATATTTTGTTGACCGTCTTCCGTCTTTCTGTATTATTAGGAAACGCAGCCTTATCCTGAGCTGCTATTAGGATTAATTCATTAAAATTGCATTTTGTTGCTAATGCACAAAAAACGGTCAACTTGGAATAATGACCATATTTGGAATGAGTTATATGAAAACATACCTTTAATCCCGTTGTCCCCGTATGCCATATCCCCGTCACGGGGACAGCGGGACGTGATTAAATTTATTTCCCGTTGTACCATTGTGTTTGTGTGTATAACGTACATTCGGCTAACGGGAAAAACGGGAAGTAAATCATATTTCTGGGTGGTTTAGAAAAAATAACCACGAAGGTGATGGCGGACTCTGTTCGCTCGCTTCGCTTGCTCACTTGAACTCGCCATCCCCTTCTAACCTAACCTATCCGAGTTGGGGTGCCCCAAATCCCGAGCTCGCTTCGCTCGCTCTTGCACCAACATGGTTTGCAAAGTATATTTAATCATTATAATAAATTAACGGGAACAACGGGAATTAATTTTAATTATTTTATTAAATTCTCTTTGCACCCTTTAACGGAGATATGGCCTACGGGGACAACGGGAATATACTTAAACATATATTCCCGTTGAATATACTAAAACATGTAATATATGAAAAGAATTCAAAGACTTACTAGACGATCTGATGAATATGTAGCGGCATTCAAGCCGCCACAAAAATCAACGTAGCTGAATCAACATCACAACAAATGAGACTCGCAGCGCCATCTATCTCGACAGCTGCGAACTAACTGCAAAATCCTAAATCGCGATATCAAAGTTTACCGTGCGATTAGAACACATGCAAAGCCCGAATATCAACTCTCGGGCAGTTGCCCACCAGACACAAACAACCGTCTGGTCGGAGGATCCTCCCTTTTCAAATGGAGGTATGCTGGACTTTACTCTCTGTTCCGCTACCTCTAAAAATACATACTTGTCAAGGTGGCGGATATTATAAAAACAATCAGTTTAATATCGCTCAAGCACTGTCAGAACACCGGTGTACCGCGAGATTTTCGCGATTTTAATGTTTATTATTACTATTACGTAAGATTTATTACATAATTTGGAATTTTCTCATGTCAGTGCTTAAACGGTTAAGCGTCATATAGTATCGGCAGTAGATTTTTTTTTAAGGATTGGTAATCATCAAATGACTTCTTCCGCTCTGGATGGAGCGGAAGGGAGTGTCAGACTCTTACTGGTTAAAACCCATTCGTATTCCTTCTATTGCCCTTTGCGTTCCAGGGCCGCTGTAATTCTTTCGAACAAATTTCGCTACCCTGGCAGGCTCTGGCCCTAGCGAGCCCCGTCGTCTTTGCTGACAGCTCTTACCGGCGCGCGTGGAACACAACGCGCAGTCGACTCAGGCCTGTTCTGATCGTATGGTGAGCTACCCATTGCTCGCCTGCTATTGATGCCTGCGGACGGCGGTCCGCAGGCTTCCTACGTGGTTGCACACTTGGCAGAGGAAGCACCTCAGAGGTCTGGGTTCCAGCAGTTTGACCTGCGCAGAAACCCAACCCACCAGGAGCCTTCGGCCCTCCGATATTATCTTAGCCACCGACACAGGGCAGCTTACCACAACGGTTCGCATGCCCGTGTGGTCAGGACGTATAGTGCTTGCCTACACCTCACCGCACCGCAGCCCCCACTCCCTAATGACGAGACCTCGCTGAGCTGATGCCAGATGCAGAGTATTGCAGAGTCTAACCCCGCACCTGCACGACGCTCAAACGACTTCCAAAACTGGGCGCCTAGACCAGTGCCGTGTGTGAAGTGAAGAGTATAATCTGCCCCTTTGCGTTTGTGGACTACGAGAAAGCCTCTTCTATTCGATCGAGGCTTGGGCTGTGCTGCAGTCTCTCCAACGGTGCCAGATCGACTGTCGTTACATCGAGGTGCCTAAGTGTTTGTACGAAAACGCCACCATGTCAGTACGACTTCAGGATCAGACTTCGAAACCTATCCTCCAGCAGCGGGGTGTGAGGCAGGGAGACGTCATTTCTCCGAAACTGTTCACGGCCGCAATGGAGGATGTCTTCAAGGTTTTGGACTGGAGAAGGCTAGGCATGTCAATGGCGAGTACATCACTCACCTTCGATTTGCCGACGTTATAGTCGTCATGGCTAAGACCATGGAGGACCTCAGTACAATGTTCGATGACATCAGTAGAGCTTCCGAAAGAGTGGGTCTTAAAATGAACATGGACAAAACCAAGGTCATGGTATATGTAGCACTCACTCCTATCAAGATCGGAGGCTCTACACTCGAAGTTGTTGACGAGTACGTCTACCTGGGACAAACGGTCCAGTTAGGTAGGGCTAACTTCGAGAAAGGGGTCAACCGTCGAATCCGACTCGGTTGGGCGGCGTTCGGGAAGTTGCGTGATATCTTCTCGTCTCACATACCACAGTGTCTCAAGACGAAAGTCTATGACAAGTGCCTGTTGCCAGTGATGACTTATGGAACTGAAACGTGGTCGCTAACAATGGGTCTTATCAGAAGGCTTAAAGTCACCCAAAGTGCAATACAGAGGGCAATGTTCGGGGTTTCCTTGCGTGATCAAATCAGGAATTATGAAATCCGCAAAAGAGAACCAAGGTAACCGACATAGCCCGAAGGATCGCCAAGCTGAAGTAGCAGTGGGCAGGGCACATTGCTCGCAGAACAGATGGTCGATGGGGCCGAAAAGAGAGTGGCAACCGCGTACCGGAAGACGCAGCGTTGGAAGGCCAGATGTACCGACGACCCGGTGAGGGTCGCTGTTAGCCGATGGATGCGAGACGCATAGGACCGGTTTTTGTGGCGACACTTGGGAAGGCCTATGTCCAGCAGTGGACGTCTTTCGGCTGAGATGATGATGATGATGCAATTTGATGTGTTTTGCTAAAGTTGCATGACTTTAGACGACAGAGTAGTTTGTGAAACTGTACATAACAAAGTTTCAAAATGTATTTTTTTTTATTATTTCATCACAATAATTATGAATTCTTATACAATTATAAACCTCGTTTGACCCTCGTTTGTACTCTCGTTCTAGTTTTTTTAATAATTTCAGATAAGTTTGTAACAGTTTCATAAACTACTAATAAAACATCAATGCAGCTCTTTCGTCTTTGCTGAAATAAGACGATTTTGTGAAAAATACCAATTTACTGCAATCATTTTAAGATATATAAAAAAATGGGTTAGTTGCACCATTTCTAACTCAAGAATGATCTTTTTTTATTTTCCTTTACCCTGAATAGCAGATAAATATTTTAAAAAATTGGAAGAATTCACGAAATCCAAGTTACGAGCAAAATTCATTTTCTCATGCATTTTGTACTCTGACTGATTCTGACACATGAAAGAAACAAAACACGGATGAGCCAATTCTAATAGTTGAACTTAACTGAGCGCGGCAAAATAATGCCACTTTATTAACAATTAAAGAGATAGGTAATAAATAACGTCTGATTTGTTTAATTTTGATAAATTATGGTTTGTGTTTGTACGTTTTCCATTATTAAACAACTTTCAGGAGAGTTACATTTTTGCTTGAAAACTTATATGACAATTTCTTACATCTCGGAACCCCGAGGTAGTATTGTTTTAATTTTCGTAATATAAATAAACATGTTAATTAAAATCCATTTAGCATTATTTTCGTCAAGTTAATATTTTTGCTTGAAGTACAAAGTCAAAAAATAACATTCTTTAAAAAAAAGTATAGTTCCGTGGATGAAAAACGTTTAATTTTCTTACCTACTTGTACAGCTCAAACAGTTCTACAAATGTCCCAAACTAACATGCCAGTTAATATTTTTTCCCAACGAGTTATTATGAAATTATATGTTTTGCTAAAAAAAACGAACATCCGGGGGTTAACTTTTCGCGGGATACATTTAAACATACTTCTCTGCTTATACTCTACACATTAATGGCAAAAAATCGGAGTTAAGAATTAATGCTAAGTTTGCCTTATTTTCGGCGTAATTTGACCGGACTAAGCCGCAACGTTTGCGGTGCCCACCTACTACGATCTTTGACAGTCGTTATGTACAGACAGAAGATAGAAAATCTGTCACCAGTCCATGGGGTATCGTGTTACCCAGTTACTGGGTTGTGGTGAATGTTAAGTAGGGAAATGCGTATTCAGCTGGATCCTGTTACACAGGATCCGACATAATTGGGAAAAGGCTTCATCATTATCATATCAGTCGAAAGACGTCCACTGCTAGACATAGGCCTCCACCAAGTGTCGCCACAACAACCGGTCCTGTGTCGTTTCGAATCCATCGGCTACCCGCGACCCTCACCAGGGCCTCAAGTCTGCTATTACAATAGTGTCAGAATGGTCTATCAGTGATGTTATAATTGTTGATTTTGACAAGATTGGTAATCTACTAATATAATAGCGTCATTATGACTTTCCAATGGTCAACCACTAACACTCCATTGAAAGAAATGTCATAGAATGATAATCTCGTACATTTTGCCAAATGAATGACAGACGTATGCGGTAATCTGCTAAAATTTTGACAGTCGCTTCGATCAGTGACCTACCATTAGAACGTTATTATCCAGTAATTGCTTTTCAAAGACATTGAATATTTAGAACCACGATTCTATTACAAGACCATTGACCGACCAATGATCGACCATTATGAATTTAGCAGATTAAGAACTTATAGCAAAATGACAATGGGATCGTGTTGGAATGACGAATTTATAAAAATAGCAGACTTGAAGCCCAGTTCATCAATCCACATTGTGGGAGGCCTTACAGCGCTGCGTCTTCCGGTACGCAGTCGCCAATCCAGAACTTTTCGGCCTCATCGACCATTTGTTCTGCGAGCAGTAATAGTGACAAAGCAGTAAGCAGGAAGGCTTAGTAATTAACAAATTAAATGACTAACATACCCACGTATAATCTGATTTGTGTGCTTGAGCACATCATGAACTGCTTTTGTCTCCTTCGTTGCTATGAGTCGCGACAGCTCTATTAGAAACACTATCATGTATTTCTCCTGGCGAATTTCTTTCATTTTGTTATTAGATTGCGTGGTTGACTTCGTTGTCGACGGTGACGGAAACATTGTATCTAGAAAGGATTATGTTAGTAACTGTTTACTTCGGTGAAAGAGAAAGGAGGCCTGTATTGAACAGTGTATTGAAAACTGTTGCCAATGATGATGATTTTTTTTGGAGCACTCACGAAATGTTGGAGGCTACATTTATCATAATGTAGGTACTTTTATATACTCAATACTTCGCAAAAGCCTCCTAAATCACACTATCTTTTGGAATTTGGCAGCATCTAACTTCCGAATATTTGCCTTCGAGCCGGATTTGTTAAAACCAACACAGAAATGTATTATTTTTACATTCGATAAGATTAAGGCATACATATGTAAATGTAAAGTGAACGAAGTAACCAGGATCTTACAACCACATGGCATCCCAGTGTAAATTCCAGAAATTCATCCCAGTATTATCATGTTTGTCGTCTACGTTCACTGAAGCTTGTAAAGAACAAATTTTAAAATATAACAAATCAAAGGTACGAACGTCTGACGAACTCTATGCGAGGAGTCGGTGTCGCAGTTCTCATCACCTCCTTCTGCACTTCCATGCGATCCGAATACCACCGCTTCTTCCTCGTCGCTGATATGTGATGCATTCTCAGAATCTTTTTACTTTCATCACTTCCTGCAGTTATCTTCTTGAACTCATCATCATTATCATCAGAATCATCATCACCATTATCATCAGAATTGCTATTGTCACCTATTGTTGCATTGCCTAGAAGGAGACCAGGCTTCAGTTTTTGCTTGATTACAGATGTATGTGTACGTCTGGTTTTTTGAGAGGCAGGTTCGGTTGACTGCGTTTGGTTGTGCCAAAACGTTTCAGCTTCAGACTCTGGGTTTCCTCTCCTAGATATCTGAGGCACTCTGACTGCCTGAAGTACAAATGGTCGTGTCTGGTGGCTGAAGGCGTTTTTCTGCAACTGTCTGTTGCTGGTCTTTTTTTGAGGTGTCTTTTGATTCCGTCTGATTGGTAGTGGTAATCCTTCAGCTGATGATGAAAGGTAATTGATTAATGTACAGTGATGTATAAGTGTATTATCCCGTATACGTTTGTTAAAATGCATAGTATATCATTCAATCTTATAAATGACCTTGTGTTAAGTGATATGTAATAGTAATTATGTGCAAGCAAGCAGAATAATTAAAACCGGTATAGGGAAAAAGCTCATTAGACATCAAAAAATCGTCCACATCACTATCAATGGGAAAAGTGCAATTTAAAATTATTTTAGTTAAATCGTGTTAATATAAAAATAACTTCATGATGCATACCTCAGTGAGTTACGCAAGTACACATGACGGTCTGTTACTGTCAACTACAACGTGTAACAGAATAAACGCAATAATTCATAACTAAGGGTCGCCTGTGATACAGGACCCTCCTAGTACAGGCATCTAACATTGTTCGACCTATATAACTATCTAAGATTTGTCTATTGTACCAATTTGAATTTTTGAATAAAGATTTATTTTATTTTATTTTTATCATTGTGAACAACATTTACTACAGGACCTGCCCACAAATCACTAAAAAAATCGTATCTAGGCCAATTCAGGGCTAAGAGCTGCCACTGAGAAATTCTTCATAGAAGAATTCAGGAAATTCAGCAGTCACACTTGTGACTATATTGTTAAACAAGGAACTCCTTAGACTTCTTGAGTTTTACCTGAATAATCATAAGCAAAAACTTGACCCAACTTCGGGATCAGTAACTTCGGTGTAGGTTTTGAAGTCGCTATCTCTAACAGCCATTGCTTCGCGTATTCAGCTACCGATGGATCCACTGTGGCTTCCGTATTAAGAGTTACTGAATCTGGTCCAAACCCTGGTGGGTATACAGTTATATAAGGTGACACCACGTCAGATGTAGATGTTTCTGCAAGCGTTGGCGCAGTTGAACTTGGTGTACACGCTGAATAAATATAGGTTTCGGAATATGTTGAGGGAGTAGTTAGACTAGGGCCCTGTGTATGTGTTGATGTCGAATTATCCATAGTGTTCGTTTCATTGCCGACTGGGGTAGTAAGGACGGAATGCTGTGGAGTGACCTGGTCGGTTTGATATGCTTCATGGGTCACTTGGACTTCTATGATGCTGTAGTCTACATAGTAGTCGTGTCTTCTCGCTTTGAGGTCGTGTCCTGTTTGAAGGAATCCGTGGAAGTTAGCTAAAAATTAAGTTCTTGTTAGTAAGTTCGTTCAGCTTTAGTTTTTTATCTAGATGAAGCCAGCTGTTTCCGCGTGACGTTAAAATTATAACCAGGCAATGGTCTACTCATGTGCCAAGTTCCATCGAAGTATTATGTAGCATGATTGGCATGATTAATTAATAAACATCCAAACATCTTATTATCATCATCATCATCATCATATCAGCCGAAAGACGTCCACTGCTGGACATAGGCCTCCCCCAAGTGTCGCCACAACAACCGTCCTGTGCGTCTCGCATCCATCGGTTACCCGCGACCCTCATCCCCCTCCCCCTCCTATTATCATGTCCTTTTAAATGAATACAATTATATATGAGTGTAACAAAATAAACGCAATAGGTACTGATGAAAAAAAAAGACTGTCTTTTTTTATTTCCTACATTTTAGTGAGTTACATGTTTTTTTCATTTGCGGGCGCCATTTTGAAAATTTATATAGCCTATGGCACTACCACAATTCTGACGAATTCAACGACACCTCATATGACAAAATCCGTCCAGCCGTCTGGGCTGTAGGGTGTGCCAAAGAAATGGACATACATACAAACATCCATGCGCTCGAAAAACGGTACCCTCCATCTGACGCAGTCGGATAAAAAGGGGTCATTAATTCATTTACTATGGGACAAACACTGAAATCGCGAAAAAAATCGACTGTTTCATTTATTTTGCGCATAACTTGACAAAATGTACTGTCGGTCGATTCTGTAAACATGTCGAAGTGAAGGCTTGGGTGAAGTGATCACGAGGTGAGCTGTCATTCCATCTTAATTACAAGGATTGACAGCTCACTTCACGATCACTTCACTGAAGTCATCACTTCGACATGTTGATCAAGGGGGTAATATGTAGACCACAAAATACAAACCTTTCTCAAACTCGACACAATATAGTAAATCACAATGAAAAAATAAACATAAAAATAAAACCAGCATTTCGTTTCGTCCCTTTGAATTATATCTCTCACTATGTTGAACATATAGAAAATACGGCCATGTTTATGTTACAGTTTTATGAACAAGAACAGCACAAAACAATGATTTAGTTGTTGAAATGTTTCCAATCACTACATCAACTTTATAATGTTATTCGCTTATAGATATCCGTTAATTCCATATTATATTTATAAAAGATAGGTACACAATAATATTGTAAGTTGATTTCTAATGAAATGAGTATTTCAAACATAAATTCGTATTTAGTTTCACCAAAGAACATGTTTTGATTCTCATTAATTTTAACTTTCTTTCAAATTCAGTTTTAGTATCAATAAAACTGTAGTACTTAATATTTTTATTTGATCAGAAAAATATTTGATCTTGAAGTTTTATGATTCCATAAATATTATTAAAAACCTGTTTTCTACTGTTTCAGATAGTTTAGAGTTTAGTCTAACCTCCAATACAGTTGGCGGCAAAAGTAAATTGCTTCGATTTTTAAAGTTTTCTGATTATCTACTAACTTAAACTATAGTACCTATGCGCCAGATAAATGAAGAATAACGGTCATTGACCCACCTACTAGAAATAATGAGATAAAGCTGTCCTGAATCGACATCTATCGTGATCCTTACTGTTCTAGTAATAAAAACGATTCATAATTTACTGTCCGAGGGTACCAACTAAGAGATATTAAGGAAAGGTCAATGCACTTTATTCCACATTTATCTGGCGCCTACTATAGTAGATTCCATAACCTAACAGATGAAGGATTCAGTCAAGTATTGTGAAACTTCTGACAATATTAAAAA
This sequence comes from Melanchra persicariae, assembly GCA_947386135.1. Taxonomy (NCBI): domain Eukaryota; kingdom Metazoa; phylum Arthropoda; class Insecta; order Lepidoptera; family Noctuidae; genus Melanchra; species Melanchra persicariae. The sequence goes on along the minus strand of OX376672.1, from coordinate 11,894,185 downwards.
CATTCAAAACTACAACTCCAAACTCTTCTTTTAAAATGTTTTTAAATCTACGTATCTTATAGTCAGTGGCTACACATCTCATCTGCCTAGCCTTTTCCCAACTATATTGGGGTCGGCTCCTAGTCAAACCGGATTCAACTGAATACTTACTAGTAATTTTACGTGGAGCGGCTGCCTACCAGACCTCCACAACCCATTAACTGGGTAACTTCTTGGCAAGACTGGTGTCAGATTTTCTAGCTTCTGACAATCCGTAACGACTGCCAAAGATCTACAAATAACAGCCGGGACCAACGGCTTAGCGTGCTTTCCGAGGCACGGAGGAGTCTCGGTACGTTAATATGGTCACCCATCCACAGACCAACCTCGGCAAGCGTTGCTTAACCTTGAAGATTGGTCCGTGCGGCTGTTATAATTTAGTAACGAGCTCCTACGACTCAGTGGGTCTGCACGATACATACTATTGTCTGCAAAGACTTTTTCTGTATAAGTTTAGCGAAGTCCGTATGGAAATCGGAATCGTATGGACGGTCCTAATGGACCGATTCGAACAAATCGGTTTTTTCATTTCTAAGAATTAGGGCAACCAAGATCTCTCTGTCTGAAATACCGTGAGGACTAAAAGGGTTATCAGAGGGCCGAATGTTTTTGACGTATAATAATGTAACGTAAAATTTTACAATAACTATAATAATTGCACATAATATTTATTTGACTGGCCTGTTGGTCTAGTGGTTAGTGACCCTGACTGCAAAGCCGGAGGTCGTGGGTTCGATTCCCACCCAGGACAAACTTTGTGTGATGAGCATAATTGTTTGTTCTGTGTCTGGGTGTAATTTATCTATAATATGTATGTATTTATAAATTATATAAGTATGTATATCAGTTGTCTGGTTACCATAACACAAGCTCTGCTTAGCTTGGGATCAGATGGCCGTGTGTGAGTTGTCCCAAGATATTATTATATATTATTATTATTATTATTTGAATTAGAAACTATACCTATTCTTAATTTTGTGTGATGCAAATTGTTTGCATAAAATGTATGTCGCATAAACTTAAACCAAAATACTATGGGGGTGTAGTTTTTTTTATATTCAAAATTCACATTCGTTAACGATACTGTTACGTAACTATACGTCAAAACATTTGTGCTAGGCCCTTACTAGGACTAGCACTGACTGGACTGTGGAGGTCATATAAACAGTCAACTCCTGGCAACATACTGGTGTTCAGCCGCATCTGGTTGGACAGAAAACCGATACCTAGATAATTTAGAATAGGAGGAACATTCGCTTCTCCTAAAATTTCACGAGATGGTCGTGGTCCTTAAAACCATGGCTTTAATTTGGTGTCCACACTTTGAATACTAACTGATCAATGTTGATGATTTAATTTTCTGATGTGAACACCAATTTGTGGGTCGCCCGCCAGTCAGTGAAACCTGAAATATTGCCATTTCTGTTATTCATGTAAGCGCCTGTCGAGCATTATTAGCTACCAATAGCATCTAAGTGCGCATTCGAATTTGTTATTCACATTTTTATGTAGACAAAATACTGCCTCGTTGGTCTTACGGTCGTAAGCAGTAGTCGTAGTCTTATTAATTAACAGTACCTATTGTTTTGTTTTTTGAGTGGAGTGGAAGAACTTTCCTTTGATGTCATTTGAAACAGTGAGATTAGAAAACGAGTATGCATCGGCATCAAGAAGACGTAAGACGGTAGATCATTTACGACAGTCAAGAATCACAGTGGACCAAGTATCGAACCTTGAGTGACTCCTGAACATGTTTGACAAGACTAGGACTCGTATATACCGACTTTGACGAATTGTTGACGATCACGGAGATCGTCAGCACCAACACTAGAAGGTCCTGACGCTACACCAATAGCACTAAGCTTCACTACTACTCTGTCGAATGCCGTTCTAAAGTCCAGGGATCAAATATTCTAAACATCTGAAAGAAAATACACACCTTCATTTTAGTATACCTACTTACAAATAAAAACCTTTTTGCTATAATGCATGCAACATTATTTTATTTGTACCTAATCCAAATAACTGTTACAACAATTTTATTGATATTAAAACACAAATAGCGAATTTAAACCTCAAAAGCTTAACACGTCGGTTTTTTAGTTTAAAATGCTGCTACGGAGATTAAATCAATCAATACGTTTATCAATTCATCGAGCTATTGTCCGAATCTATGACATTAGACATCATCGTCATTTATTTTAATTGTTAATACTATGTTACTGTTAATAATAAGTTTATTTTTACATTACGATTTGCTTAGCTGTCTCCATTATGGGAAAAGTATGTATTTTTTTTAAAATTTAAAACCTGCAGCTAGCCTCAACCTTTATCCAGGTTATTTACTCATTATACCTGTATTAATGGTGGATGTTAATGTAATAATGAACCTTGGTACCACACATTGTCATGCCTGTTTGGCACTCTCAGTTAAAAAAACTCTCAATCTCTCTTTATAACTCTCTTTACTTGGCCACCTTGACATAGTAAGTTAATTTTAATATTTCTACACCGGCAAAGGTATGTGAAAATGTTTAATATTAAGATTTTAATGTACCATATATTTTCAAATCAATTATTACTATTATTATAATATTTAAAAAAATAACTTCGATGTCTTTAATTAATTAAAGTGTAGTCTTTTTAATCCAAAGGTTGACTGGTAGAGAATGCCTTGTTACCGCAAGTTGTGTACCACAATCGTACATACATTTTAAATAAATAAATTAAAGATAGAGGAGCTAAAGTAATTTAAAGGATGACATTAATTTTAGAACAGAAACCGATAAATAGATTTATTTGACAAATGATAAGTCATTAAACGATATTGAACAAAATCGGGTCATTTAAATAAAAAGACTAGGCCACCAACTAAATGGCAGATTAATCTAACTGGGTGCGACTTATACAATGGAAGGAACAATAATGATTTTAATTTTTAATAGGCAAGACACGCTACCAAACTTCCTATGAGTTAGGTAGCGCAGCGTATTGTAAAATAGTAAATTTCTTGATTCCAGAAATTTTCAATGAAGACTTACTAATGAAACGTCATCACCAAAACTTTATCCAAATAAACGATTTCATCAAAGAGGCAAAGCACAGATTCCACGAAGAGAAACCTCTGTTAGGAGTACGTGAGGACGAACATAAAACAGCAAGACACGAGCAGTCTCAGGACTATAAGAAAACGACTTGGTGGTGGGACAACTCCTCAATCATAGACCAGCTCGGCCTGAATACTCCGCGGACTTACCTCCTCCCCTTAATCCGATCCCGTCCTTTGTTCCCGTTCTCCATCACTCCTTACACCACGGAGTTGAATGACCGACATCTGAACTGGGATGAGATCTTTCCTGATCAAAATGCGAGACTTAGTAGTGGTTTTGACAAATCGTCCACGCAGTTAAACCGGTCACTTCACTCACTTCCTCAACGATCATTTATATCAACTTCGAAAGAGCAAAATTCTTCTGGTTCCACGTCTCAGCCTCCAATATTACGCGAACATTCCAGACCATTACTGTTCAACACCACTTTGCGTCCTAAAACCTCTCTCAAAGACCATTTCGACCAGGGTTTTGATTTGACGACTGCTTTTATAGCTCCAAATGAAGATTATATGTTGTGGCTCCGAGAGATAACTATGTACACGCCGGTTGAGAAATGGATGCAAACCTTAGCTAAGAAGATTGTGACACCAAACTACGGTTATAAAAGTAAGGATTTACGAACTTTTGCCTAAGGTTTCGCCAGTGTATGTCGAAAATAGTATACCCTCTTTCTTCAGTAATGTTTTAAAAAGTCTCATCTCATATGGGATGGACTTATTGCCATTAACCCGGCGCATATCCAGACTCCACAGAAATTACAAATTGGAAAGCCCATTAACACTTTGTGAAACCCGGAAATCGAACCCAAGCGCTGGAGTTCACTAGACATATAAACTTGATCATTTTTCCACCCCCAGCCAACCGCACAACCCAAGTCAGTCGCACTTCTTTCAAACCTCAGACCTCAGTTCAGAACAGACAGTTGAAGAACGACATTAAGGACCAGCCACATAGCATATTCCGCCAGGGTTTTCCACAGTCTGATATTCCAACTGGTAATGAAGACTACAGGATAGCAACTGCAACAACCAAAGCCCAGTTCTCTATTGTAAATGTGTCTGGAATATTACACTTGAGAACTGTCACTGAGAAGGATGAGAGAACAACGATGATTAAAAGTGAAAGACCAGCAACTATACCGGACGATGCTAGTATGAAGGTGACACCGACTACTGCAAGAGATGTGCAACATAGAGGTTTGTATATCGTCATCTGTGTAGTCGTTTTACGTTGAAGGGGTTTTTTTTGAGCTAGGTTTACCTTTGACTCTAGTCTAGGTCAAAGGTGACATTGACAAAGTCCACGATGGAGTGAGCTTACCCAGAAGAAGCCTGTTCACCCAAACTTTGAAGAGATTAGGGTTGAATGCGTTCGGAAACACAGACGCAGGTAGGGAGTTCCACTCCTTTACTGTACGCATTATAAAAGACGTTTGGAAACGCTTAGTGCGAATTGGTGGAATAGCAACAAGGTAGGTGTGGTAACTTGTAGTGCGTCTAGATGTTCAATGGTAGAAGGGGGCCGCTGGGATGAGGTCGTGGAGCTCTTGGGCGCACTCACCGAAGTACAATCTGTAGAAGACCGACAAGTAGGCAACCTAGCGACGATGAGCCAAGCTGTGAAGCTTTGCATCCACCAGTTTTGCGTCGCCAATGAGCCTCTTAGCTCTGAGTTCTACCAAGTCAAGCACGGCAAGTTGGTATTTAGCTGAGCCATCCCAAATGGTTCGCTTCCAGTCTAACTAGATGCAGCTGAACACCAGTATCTTACATGCAGCGACTGCCTGTCACACCTTCACAGCACAGGCAGTCGCACCCAATAACGTATATGTCAGTAGATTTGCCTTCTAGAAATATGATTTTGACATAAGGTCCGTACAAGTAATTTTAAATTCTTATGTCTAGTATGCAAATCTATTGGCAAATAGGAAATTGGGTTCGACCTTTAGCAGGTAACACGATATCCTTTGCCAAAATTGCTTATCAGAATATCGGGCTTTTGCCAACTCGTTACAACTGAAACACTATTAATCATTTTATTAATTTATCTACCCAGAACAAAACACAGAGACTCCACGACCTTCTAGAAAAAGCAGAAGATTCTATTCAAAAACCAGAAAGAAAAATCGCTATCACCATTCACATAAACGACAAAGTACGCGACAGAGACAAAAACATAGACACAGACATCCGAAGTATAGCGACGATTACAGAACACAAAAACAAGAAGTAGAATACCCCATGTTGAGAAGAATGAGAGAAATGACAGAAGGCTCAAGAAGAGAGGACTGGAACACGCAAAATTTGAAAAAATCGGGAGTATTCTTCGCGAATGCAATGACTCGTCCAACGGAAAAGTATGTATTTATCATCCTACTTATAATATTTTTTAATTAATCACGTAACTGCTAAATGGATAAGAACATAACCAGGATTATTATGAAACATATTTTGATTTCAAGCGGGGGAAGCTGCTGGGAACTGTTCAATTGTGATTATGTGTAATCTTTAAAAGATACTCTTTTTTATGAATGGGAAATCATCAAATACTCGTAACTTCTTTCGCTCTGGGCGGAGCAGAAGGGCGTGTCAGACTCTTACCGACTAAAACCCATCCGTGTTCCTCCTAATGCCCTTTGCGTTCCAGGGCTGCGGTGACTCTTTCGATCAAATTCCGCAACCCTGGCAGGCGCTGGCCCTCACGGGCCACGTCTACTATGCTGACATCTCTTTCATCGGACAGCAAGCCACCGAACGCTCGCCGTCCGCAGGTCCGCGCCTACGGTGGCCGGGAATCGCCCTGCGACTCCGGATACCCGGGGCGTCTTCTTCTGTTGCGGCGGCTGGCTCGTGAGGTTTGCCTCTGCCTCAGGCGGCCACCTCCTTCTTCACTAGCATTACTGCTTCGCAGAAGGAGGTGACGGATTCCCATGCCTCTTCGCTAAAGGAGACCCTGAGCTTTGAATTTGTACAGGCATTTTCATGTCAAAGGTTTTAAAACTATAAGATCCACTGTTACTCATACAAAACTAAACCTTCATTTATTAATTATTCCTCTAAAGTACATTAATAAAACTCACAGAAATAAAAATAATTTCATTTCAGGGCCAACGTCAGAGAGCTAACCAACCATCCGACTCCAATGTCACAGTTTCTCTCCGAGCTTACTGAAGCACAAAGTGATGAGCTTCTCAAGCTTATCGAAGCACAAGATGAACTTCAACTTAAACAAACTGCTCAGAAAGATAAAACATATTTCAATCACCAAATGAAAGAGAGTTTAAAGGCAGCTGAGAAAAAGGAGGAAGATAAAAGACTAAAAGTAAAAGCTGAGCTGATCAGAAAGATTGTCGAAGGCTCAAGCTATTCGTACAGTGATGAGGAGGCGACGCTGAGGAAGAACTTGGTTGGAGCACTACGATATGGAAAGGGAACATAACTCAAGCAAACCACTTCAAGACATGGTACTAACTGAACTGTCGAGGAGTCACTCAGTCAAAATGATGAAGCTAAAAGCTTAGATCTCTATGTAGATGAACGTGCAAGGTACTCCATGGACCTGAGGTTCAAATGATTGAATAAAACTAAATGTTGAAATGATATAAACTCGTATATGTGGTCTGGTTACGATGTAGAAATATGTACCTACATGCACATTAAAGCAATACAATTACTAAAGCAAACCGTGTCTGCTAAGAAATGACCAGTCCTAACTGACGGGGTGTCACTTTGAGAACATATTATAACTCAAGATGATGTGGAAAAACATAACAGAGTTATTCAGAGACGTCACTATATGAAACGATTATTTACGAAGTTTATACGAGTATTACTCGATGTCTCCTACTTAACTGTTATTGATAAGAGCTAACATTAACTGCTACTTTTTAATGTTTCTCATCATTCTCATTTAAAGGAGATTGACCGATCTGGACCAAATGCTGCCCAGGCATGGGAATACTTTTATTTTTTTCCTTACATGAAGAGACATTTAAAAAGTAAAAAAAAAAAAAAAAACATCCACGGGTTTAGTACCTAAAAACTTATGGCTTTTTGGTGCTTTAACTTTTGATATACAGCGTGTAAGGGACATCGACGCACAAACGGATACCATGAGTTCAGGACATGATTCCGCCCCCCCCCCCCCACGTTGGAATTTTTCGTCGGCTTTTTCCTCATTTTTTTTTTCAGTTGTTTTTTTTTTATTTTAGACTGTTCATAATCGTTATTCTTACCTAACGCATTGTGATTTTAATTAAAGAAATAATTAATGCACTACTTTCACTAAAAAGAGCAATGTAAATGAAACCTTTTTTTTTATCAATCCTTATCGGAATCGTGATTTAAAGAGACTAAGCTTATGTCTCCTCCATTTCCCTTAACTTCTGCATACCTAAACAAGTTCCTACCATAGGTAGGTTAGGTATTTCTGAGTGATTAAAATGAGTTTTTGTGATATTATTGCCGTCGGCGATAATCGTAGGTTTAACCAGCATTCAAAGTGGGTTAAGTAGTTCATTAGATTATACCTACGTTACGGGATCTCAATGTACTTTTAGGCTTATCGAAATCCTTATCGGAATTGTGATTATAAGAGACTGAGCTTATGGCTCCTTTTTTTCTCTTAACTTTTGCTTAAACATGTTCCTACCATCAGTCGGTATTTCTGAGTGGTTAAAATGATTTTATGTGATATTATTGTTGTCGGCGATACGCGATATTCGTAGGTACCTACATTAAAACGCAGCGCGGTGCGGTGGCGACACAGGCCTGTGTATGTGTGTTTGCAAGTACTACGTCAACCACGTACAGCGCTCTTGCGCGTTAAGATCGCGTTGTTCTCAATACATTGCGTGCTCGAAAATTGTCAATTTCTGTAACCGATCATTAGCGAGATTAATGACTTTCACAATTTGGTTAGTGGCATTAGGTGTAGCCTTTTCGCGTAGTTTGCGTTATGATGTCCCTGACACCCTGTATATTTTTTTAACGTTTACGTTAAATAATATTATAAAACCTGCTTAGTCCGAACTCGACCTCATTAGTCTCGCTCGAAGTAAGTTTTTTTTGTAAGCTCTATTCGAAAATGACAGCTTTGTATAGCGCTGTCTCGATTTTCAATTCCGAGTTGGTCAATCTGTACAACAAAATCACAACGAGAGTTGAGAGAAATCCAAAGTCTTTGTAGCTCATATTTAGAATTTGTACTATTGTATCTGCATCACCTGTTGACCCGGCTATTCATTTGGACTACTCGATGTATCAACCACATCACAGAGTTTGTTTGTTTTGTGATCGTTCTGTGGAACGAATCAGAAGATATACGTTAACTCGAGATCTTCAAAACGAACATCAACATACGGTTCAAAACATAATTCAAGCTCTACCACGTGAGGTAAGTACCTACTTTTTATTTAAGTAGTTATATTATTACGCAAAATAAGCCATTAATAATAATAATAATAATGATATTTATTTCACAAAACAGGAACACATTGCACTGTATACATTATCTCAACAGTTTAGACAATTATTTACGTTACTTAAATCATAACATAACAAATGCGTTCCTAGATATATACTTAGAAGTTACCTACTATGAAACGTATTCATGTTATGCCGTGGGTTATTTGTTTAACATTTTTTCATGGTTTCAGATAACATTCAATCATGAGGAATACGTCTGCCACAACTGTTGGACAAGAGCTCGCCGTGGGACGCTGCCTGCAATGCCTGCTGTGGAAGATGCGCCTGCTGTTGAAGAAGCACCTGCTGTGGGAAATCCACCTGCTGCGGGTAATCCGCCTGCGGTTGAAAATCTACCAAACATGGAAGATCAGCCCGTGGAAGACGACATTCTAGGACAAACCGTAAACGTAACATTTAACCTTCCCGGAAATTACTGCCGAGCCCCAAATACGTCAAATGCTTGCATGGTGTACAATTGCACAAATAATACTCGTTGGCGAGTACCAAAAAGTTTGAAAGTGCAGTTACTTATTAATAATAATTATTATGTTCCACCATACGCACGTGTGTGTCAGGAGCATTTAGAAGACAACACCTGGGATGTTCTTTTTACGGCACCAAATCGTTGTTTTGATTTTAGTCCCCAACAAGTTTTTGAAATGTTAGAATTACTTAAACAACCCAGAAGTCGAATTATCGATTTTGAGAACCTTCATGCACTGCATGATGAAGAATTGCATTATTGGACAGGCCGCACTCGAGATGAATTCGAAAGATTATTTATTCAAACTCCACTTTTAGCACAAAGGTGTTCCATACAAAAGAGTTCCAATTTCTCGTTTCAAAAAGATACGTACAGCATGCACAAGTACAGGAACCTACTAAAACCATTTTTGTTAGTCACATGCGATGGACACATTATTGAGGTTTGTGGGCCCTATGCTGCGACTACTAATGACGCAACCATTTTAAACAACCTTCTAGATGGGCCAGATAGAGTCATTCATTGGCTGTTACAGCCGGGTGATATTTTCATATTAGACAGAGGTTTTCGTGACTCTATTGCGTCGTTAGAAAGCCACAGATATGTCGGCATCATGCCACAATCGCAGACCAGAGGCTCACAACTTACCACACTCGACGCCAATAAATCGCGGTTGTGCACCATTTGCCGGTGGCATGTTGAGGTGGTAAATGGACGACTAAAACGGGATTTTAAGATTTTTCGTCATGAATACTGTAATCTGGCCATGAGCCACTTTTATACAGACCTTCGGATCGCTGCAGCGATAACTAATGCCTTCCATGTTGATATTTTAGACAATGGCAATGCACGTGAATTTATTAATATAGCCAGAGAGCGGGTGAATGTTGCCAATCACTTAGCTGAATATGTTGATGAAAGAAGGCTAAACCGGAATAGAGCCAACTTCGAAAATATTTCAGTGGGAGGGGATAATGTTACTTCATTTCCCATGTTAACACCGGAGGAATTGACCATCTTTGCAGTAGGAACGTACCAAATCAAACTTGCGCCTAGCTATTATAGCGAGCATATACGCACCACGGAGACATTTATTATTCAGAACTATAACGGTCGCCTTAACGACCTCTCCGATTTTTCGATGCCCACCAGCAATGTGCAACTAATTCGAGCGCACATAAAGAGTCGACACACATCGTCAAAAGTGTATCATTGCTATATTTTACTTGACGAGAACAATCATGGGCTCGATTCCGTTAAACATTATTGCTGCTCATGTTTTACTGGGCGAAGAACAATCGGCAGTTGCGCCCACGTTGTTTGCCTAGTTTGGTTTTTGGGGTGGGCCAGGCACCAAGACGTTGTGAGGCGCCCTGCTTTATTTTTAGATTCAATAATTATAGACGACAATACGGATGACGACTGATTAGGCATTTTAATGTTAACATGAGGCCTAACATCATTTAGTATGTTGAAACTGGATCGACTTCTTAACAACTGTATTCGTTTCATTTTTGGCCTTCGTAAATATGATCATATTTCTTCATTTCGTTCTCAGCTTAAATGGCTGCCTATCCGTCAAAGGAGATCCCTCAGATCCCTCTGCATGCTCTTCACTATCATGAGTGATCCTTGTGCTCCTGATTATTTAAAACAATATTTTAAAGTGTTGGGCAGTTCTCACAGTCTTAACCTTCGAGCATCCAAAAAGTTACTCTTTCATATTCCTTCTCACCGCACCGGGTTTATGTCTAATTCCTACGCTATCCCTACCATTAAACTCTGGAATATGCTACCCCTTGACATCAAGAAGGCTGAGTCCAAGTTTTCATTTGAGCATAAAATCCGATAACACTACTTAAAAGCCTGTCATTCTTAGTTTGGTCTTCGTCATAATTATTATGAGTTCTCTCAATCAGAAAGATTATTATATAACATCATATTTTATTAGTTTATTATTTTAGCATATTTATGTATTTTATTAGTATTATTTATATCATCATCATCATCATCATCATATCAGCCGAAAGACGTCCACTGCTGGACATAGGCCTCCCCCAAGTGTCGCCACAACAACCGGTCCTGTGCGTCTCGCATCCATCGGTTACCCGCGACCCTCACCAGGTCATCGGTCCACCTTGTGGGAGGCCTTCCAACGCTGCGTCTTCCGGTACGCGGTCGCCACTCCAAAACCTTTCGGCCCCATCGACCATCTGTTCTGCGAGCAATGTGCCCTGCCCACTGCCACTTCAATTTGGCGATTCTTCGGGCTATGTTGGTAACCTTGGTTCTCTTGCGGATATCATCATTCCTGATTCGATCACGCAAGGAAACTCCGAGCATTGCCCTCTCCATTGCCCTTTGGGTGACTTTAAGCCTTCTGATGAGGCCCATTGTGAGCGACCACGTTTCGAGTCCATAGGTCATCACTGGCAACACGCACTGGTCATAGACTTTCGTCTTGAGACACTGTGGTATGTGAGACGAGAAGATACCGAACTTCCCGAACGCCGCCCAGCCGAGTCGGATTCGACGGTTGACCTCCTTCTCGAAGTTAGCCCTACCTAGCTGGATCGTTTGTCCCAGGTAGACGTACTCATCAACAACTTCGAGTGCAGAGCCTCCAATCTTGATAGGAGTGGGTGCTACATGGGTATTTACCATGACCTTGGTTTTGTCCATGTTCATTTTAAGACCCACTCTTTCGGAAGCTCTACTGAGGTCATCGAGCATTGTACTGAGGTCCTCCGTGGTCTCAGCCATGACGACTATATCGTCGGCAAATCGAAGATGAGTGATGTACTCGCCATTGACATTAATGCCTAGCCTTTTCCAGTCCAAAACCTTGAAGACGTCCTCCATTGCGGCCGTGAACAGTTTCGGAGAAATTACGTCTCCCTGCCTCACACCCCGCTGCAGGAGGATAGGTTCTGATGTCTGATCGTGAAGTCGGACTGACATGGTGGCGTTTTCATACAAACACTTCAGCACCTCGATGTACCGATCGTCGATCTGGCACCGTTGGAGAGACTGCAGCACAGACAAAGTCTCGATCGAATCGAAGGTTTTCTCGTAGTCCACAAACGCTAAGCAGAGGGGCAGATTATACTCTTCGGTCTTCTGTATAACCTGCCGCAGCGTGTGTATGTGGTCTACGGTGCTGAAGCCTTTTCGGAATCCGGCTTGTTCGGGAGGCTGGAAGTCGTCAAACCTGCGTGCGAGATTTTATATATACTATTTCTTTATTATTTCCAAAATAAAATTATATTTTAAATCTTATTTATTTGTTGTACACCTACCACAGTGTAGTCTTTTTGACCCAAAGGTTGACTGGTAGAGAATGGCTTGTTGCATTAAGTCCGCCCATGTACCACTATTGTACATAGAGTTTAAATAAATAAATAAAACCTTTCTAACGAATAAATAATTGATTGATTGAATGTTTATCCTTAACTAAGTTTTGTTATAATAATATAATCCATTGTTTATAATATACCGTCTTTTATTTATAAAAAAGCTGTTGGTTATGTTTCTTTGTTAATGTAAAATCTCAACACTCCTCGGATAGATTCTAAAGAGCTTTGGGTTACAGATTAGTATTAGTCTAAGGTACAGTATGCACTATGTTTCAATGCTGGGCAGCACTTGGTCCAACGTCCATATAAAAATGGTCAATCTCCTTTATTAATTTAAGCTATCATTTTGATGAGTTTTATTTCTCTACAATGAAGCGAAAATGAACGAAATTTATGTTATTCTGATAGTGGCATAGTACGTTGCTAATACATAGATCGCAATAAGCCAAATGCCTTCTGTAACAGAGGATCAGTACCTAAACGATGCAACAAACAGGTTGGTCCTTCGAGCCGAATCAACATATTGGGATAGCAATAATTCTGTAGTAACCACAATAATAACAAAAAAAAACTACCGCAATGAGAACCTCCACTGTTTTTTGAAGTCGGTTATTAAAATAAACAAATTGCTATACAAGCCATGTGTCCGGCCGATTTTGTCTTTGACAATCATTTCCAAGATTGAAGTTCCATACAATCCATTGACCTTATTTGTAATGCTTCTTCTTTATATTTTTCTAATCGTAACAATATAAGTCCCTACGTAAATTGACAGAAGCAAACTACATATGTAAATTGCATAGCTAACGCATTTCAGACAGGCGTTATCTATGAATAGAGTACTTTAATGAAAAAAATGTAATTAATCTGGCAGCACGCGTGACGTCCCGTCGCTGGTAAAAATGTACCATCATAGTGTCGTCACGCGTATTTTTAACGCACTGTATCGTCTTCACTTTTTGTTTACTGCTAAAAGAAAAACATACGTGTCCAATATTTTTTGGAAATCTATCTGACGGAATAATTACATTTTTTCAGTAAAACTCCCCATTGTGATCAATTTTTTTTGCTCCGTTTGAAATATAAGCAACATTTATTTCGTAGTTTTTCAATGACACTGCTGAGTGGGGGATTTCTAGGTTCGATAACCAGGTTGGGTAGTGAGCGTTATCCACTAGGAACTTCTTATTAGCAGCCTGGATTTTGGAAGTCAGTGGTATGACAACCCCGTCCCTTGGGTAGCACGTAAGGCTGTTGGTTCTCCGCTTCGTCTTCCCCCATTACGGACTGGATTCCTTTGAAATTATCGTTTACGGTGTTCAGCAGTTACTAAATAGAGTGAGGGTTGGTCAATGAGAAAAACTTTTTTTAATATACTTTCAGCTTTTATACACAAACAATTCATTAGTAACCAACCTTCAGGTTCGCTCAGATGTAAGTTAAAACTCCAGGTCACGGTCTACCAATGTTCTAAATTTCATCTAAATTCGTTTGACCATTGAGGTTTGATTAATTCATAATCCTACTAATATTATAAATGTGAATGTTTGTATGTTTGTGTAACAATCAGGCAAAAACGGTTGAAGGGATTTGGATGAAATTTGACACACATGTAGTTCATATGCTGGAATGAGACATGCTTTTTATCCCGGTAACTGGCATGGATCAATGAAGACTGAGGAGGAAGTGGAAATTCAGAGCCGCTGCTGCCTTAGTACTATAGATTCACAAGTACCAGGAGACCAAAAACATCAAGTACCAGGAGACCAGAAACATGTCATAGTATTTTTTGGGCTGGTATAAATTATTTAGGTAGGGTAGGTGTAGGGTAGGGTAGGGTAGGGTAGTGTAGGGTAGGGTAGGGTTGTGTAGGGTAGGGTAGGGTGGTGTAGGGTAGTGTAGTGTAGGGTAGGTGTTTCCTGAGTAAAAAATGTACGATACAAATCAGGAAACCTTCCTATTTCCGATATTCACGCGGGCGAAGCCGCTGGTAGAAGCTAGTAAGTATATAAACAGGATAGCACCGCAATGTTTTTGAAATATTTACATAATTATTTTCTATCACGTAAACATCACATTATGATGGTTAAAAGGGTTACTAATAAACGGCTCATGTGCAACTGTACTATTAGTAGTCACATTATCGCTGCTAACTGCTTTGTTTAGTTCCTCAGTGTCAGTCTTAGTGATATTCTCATTGTTGTCTGTGGTCTGAGATGTAGCATCGTTAACAATATCTGTTGCACTGTCTTTCATTGTAACCCTTTCTGTAGGCGGTGTATTAGTATTTGTAGTAGATACTGTTTTTATTTTATTACTTCTTGTGGTGTATGTATGTTCATCAATAACTTCTGTATTATTGACTTCTCGTTTACTATTCATCAGCTCAATGACGTTTCCTTTCATGTGTTTTCTTATGTTGTCATTTTTGTCTTTTATCTCATCGTTATCAGTAACATTTCTAACATCGACCTTATTAGTAGTATTTTTGGTTAGTATGGTTACAACATCATTAACTTGCTGTAATTCTGACAATTCATTTTTAATAGTTTTTATTTTCAAATTAACAAATTCATTGAAATGTTTTACTTTAGTATTATCGTTTAGTCTTACAGACTTTTGCATTTGCTTATTTTCGTTCAATACTTTTTCAAATAATAGTTCTTTGTTATTCAAGTGTGGCTCTATACTTATCTTTGGCTCATTGGGTTGTTTTGCATTGAAATATTCTTTTCTTTTCGAGTGTCTTGAAGGTGGTTTTGTATTAGCATTGGGTTTTTGAGATTGTATCTCTTCTTGAGCTCGCATGAATACAGCAGGTATTCTATTTTTTGTAAGTTGAAGTTTGGTAAGTCCAGCCGACTTTTGGTATAAAGTGGTGTCACTCCTGGAACAAGTGAAGCAATGTTCAATTTAATGCACATTGTCAACGAGAATAACAGGAAGACCAAAGAAAATATGGTTGGTTTGTATGAAAGATGATATGGCTAGAAAGAGCAAGTGCTGTTATGACTGCTAATTAAAATTGATAAATTGGTACATCACTAATACGGGTGAACGATGATGTTGATTTGTTTCAAATAGATAAATTAATTATGAAATGAATTCTGAATGAATCACTCAAAATCTAACTTAGTAATCCCGAACGGAGCAAGCATTTTCAGAGATTTCAATAGCTTATTGTTAGCTAGCTGAACAGCGATGACTGCGTCGTACTGGCTGCGCAGGACTGTTGGTATATCGACTGCGTGTCGTTGTTTATCAGAGTGTACTCTTGCTCGCGGTTCACGCTTCAATTGTAGCGTCAGGCCATTCTCTGATTCGTAACTTGAGTCAGGTGAAATGTCCTTTTTTGAATCAGACGCCTCATGATTAACCCTTAGCATTTTCTTCTTCCTGTCGGACGACACGTTTCTAGGATTGTATCTCGGTGTGGTTGTCGGTCGGCTTGGAACTGAGGGCCTTCTCGTCATCACTTTCTCTGATATCGGAATGATTTCTGTTTTCTTCGTAGTCTTCGCTTTGTAAGATATGTTTTCTGTGTACAGCGTCATGTATTGCTGTGTGTTGTACTCTTTAATACGCTCTAGAGAGTGTTTGATAGAGTTTGAGCTGCTAGCGAACGATTTTCCAGACGAGATTTCTTCTCTATCTCCAGATTCAGTACTACTTCCATCCTTTTCCATTTCTTTATCCTGTGATTGTTCGTCATAAGACTCAACACTAACAATTTTCTTTTTATAGTCTAAAAAAAATGGTTGTGGGTCAACCTTAAAATCAATTTCGTGCTCATTAACTTTGTTCTTCATATTTTCGGAGATTTTGATATTATCAATGACCGACTTACTAACTGGATCTGTATTAGGACTGTGATCAATTTCAGCGTTTGATGCAGGAGGGTTTTTAACATTTTCCCAAAATGTTTCTATTTTTTCTTTCAGTTCTCTTCTGGTATGAGTGTCTAACTGAGTGTAATGATTAAATAAAATTGTTCGAACTCCGTCTCTAATAACTTGTTCGAAATCTTTGTGAGTTTTCATAGTTTTTGTCTTCGTGTAACGCTTTAGGTTATTTAAAACTATATGAAACTCCGGCTCATTACTTCTGTACGAAAAGTTTATGTAATTCAGCAATTCTTTAACATTTTTGTCGTATATTTCATCCTTCAACATGTCCGCCATTTCATTAATGTTTGCCTTCGTAAAAATAATTGAATTCTCTCTGATCGTTTTCAAGGTCTTTATCAGTAACCTCCTTGTGTTGTGATTTTGCATTAGTTCGAAAAATTTACATTCTCCGTAGTGATATTTTCTGATTTCGATGTCAAAAATGTGGAAGAAGTCTTCGAATGCTGTATCTTCGTATGTGTTGAGTATGTTCACGGTTTCCTGAATGAAATCCGTGAAGGTTTTGACTTTCGATGCTGTGTCAGTAGCGGAAGCCATAAAGTCATGTATATTCTTTAAATTCTTAGTATCTTTATTTCTATAAATTGTAACGGGTTCTAGAGCTAGGAAGACTCGTCTGTCATTTTTTTTTGGTTTAATTTGAGTTAAAGAGTTTGTCAAAGCTGCAAAATAATATAAAATGTTTGGATATAATGACAATCCGCGTATACAGTTGTAAAGATTTTAAAACATGTGTCATGGAATATAACGATCTTAGAAATCATATTTTTGGTGCAAAATCAATCAAAATGAGGGTCGAAATAAACTGTGTAAAGTTCGTACCAAATATCTTGAAGAGCAGAAAACAATTGCGAAGTTGCATTGTAATATACTAACATTTTATGGAATCATAAAACTCCAAAGTGCAATATTTTTTCTATTCACTAAAAATATCACTCGAATTTAATTTATGACAAATCTGAAAACATAAAAGATTAAATAAAGTTAAAGTATTTTTACAAGTTATAATATTGTTTGCGCGTTGGTTTTGTTTTGCAAGCAAGAATAAATTTCATTTTCTAATAATTCTTTTGAAAATGTTTACTTACATTTTATTATGTTTCGAAATATAGGGTATAGTGAACCTTTTATGAATACTGGAAATACAACATTAAATCGGTGTGGTGTGTTTAACATTTAAATAATTCGTTTGTGCTGCTTGCTTGTTGCTGAATCAAGGCAGTACTTTCTATATGTTCAACATAGTAAGAAATAGATTTCAATGGAACAAAATACGATGCTGATATTATTGTTAAGTTTATTTCTTCAATGTGATTTATTACATTGTGGTGAGTTAAAAAATGTAATTTATTTGTTTCTTATCAAAACGAATAAAATAAACACGTAAAATCGTTTATTTATATTATGTTTGTAAAGGTAGCTCAAATAACAACTATACACAAGATTACGGAAATGCTCCCACTGATAGTTCAAAGCTAGGATATCCTATCCTACTTCCTATCCCATCCTACTTAATAATCCCACTATCCTACTAATCCTACTTCCTACTAATAATATTATAAATGCGAAAGTTTGTGAGCATGGATGTATGTTTGTTACTCTTTCACGCAGAAACTTCTGAATGGATCTCGATGAAATTTGGCACAGAGGTAGATTATAGTCTGGAATAACACATAGGATACTTTTTATCCCGGGAGTATGTTTCCTTGGGATAATTATCAACATTCACACGGGTGAAGCCGCGGGCGGCAGCTAGTTTATTTATAGGTGAGTGTCATGGGCTATTTTTTTTTCGAAATATAAATAAAACCTTCGTCTCGGAAGCACGTTCCTCTGATCAAGAGAAAAGAATAAAATTGAAAAGAACGTTATTTCCAGCTAACTTCAACGCATCCCTCCGTACAGAAGACGAACACAAAGCGAGAAGAAACGATAATTTTATGAACAACAACAAGACAGATTTCTTGTTGAACAGTACTCCAGGAACACACCAATCGGACCAGATCACTCCACAGTTCTCCGACCTCACTACCCAACTTGGCAATGAAACGAATGATACACCATCTTTACCCAGTCCCTCATCACCGTTTTCCAATGACTCTTCAGTGTCTAACTCTCCTATACTTGAACCAATACACCTGCAGGGCTCCGCTCTGAGATCTCTTTCAAATTCTTCTCCAGACTGTTTACACCCAAATGCTTCTTCGACAGTCAATACAACATATATACCAAGTCTTACAGGACCAACGACTGAAGAAACAACTTTTTCTTCTGCTAATGTGGAGAGATCTTTTGTTACTATTCATCCTCCAGGGTTTGGTTCAGATCCTGTCAGCTATCCTGCAGAGACTCCTCCTATTAATTTTGATCCATCAGTAGCTGAATTTGCGAAGAAATGGCTGCAGGGTATAGCACCTTCTACAATAAATACTCGGAAGTTACTGGTCCCGAAGTTGAGTAAAATTTTCGAGTATGATCATACAAGTAAGACTTCTTATCGACTTCCTTGTTGAGCTAGCGGTTGTTAGTTTGAGCTGAATGTGGGGTTTCGGGTTCGGTCCTCAGATCGGGTGTTGTTGTGTTTTATACATCGGCGCGTAGCAGAGAGACAGACGACATTATAACGTAGAGTGAAATTAATGAGTGTAGTGTTTGGCGTTGAAACTAATTTATATAAAAACATTTTAATTTTATTGGTCGCGTTTCTGTTCTGCATTTATTCTATGGCTTTTTTTCTGCGAAACAGTTTTAATAATATTGAATCTTGCCTAGAGATACTTAACATTAAATGAAATAAATTTCTTTATTTATACAACTAATACAAAAACTTTCATCATCAGCTCAAACGTTTCCAATAGCAATCAGACGGAATCAACAAAAGATCAGGAACAGACAGGACCTCAGAAACCAGACACGACCCGTCATACGTCAGGGAGTCACAGTTCCTCAGATATCCAAAAGGAGACACCCAGAGTCTGAAGTCAAGATGTTTCAGCACGACCCTCCAACGAAGCCCACAACTGTTACCAAGCAAAGATTGAAGCCTAGTCTTCTTCTAGGCAGAGCAACAATAAGTGCTGTGAGGAACACAGAAGACGTCGAAGGATACGAGAAGACACCTTCAGGCAGCGATGACAAGGAAAGGATCATGAGGATGCATGTCGTTCCAGCAATGACGAAGAAACAATGGTATTCAGATCGGGCGGAAGTGCAACTGGAGCAAATGGAAACTACTGAGAAACTGTTTCTGAGACGTTGGTACCTTTACTATGTTATATTTATAATCTTTTTTCTTAAAATTGTATTACAGAGTAACTAAATTGTATTCAAATTTTCACAACTAATAAAAATTGAGTCTCCCATACAAATAGTGAACAGTTGATTACAATTTTGTATGGGAAGTTCAATTTTTTTTAGTAATTGACTATTGCTGTCTTCGGGAAAGTTGTTCATTTACATGGGCAGAAGTGGTTCTTAAAGTTTGCGCACTGGAAAAAAACTCACCCAGTATATGATACATAGAGCCAATTACAGGTTCTCACAGATATAAACAGAAAAAACAGTTAAGAACTTAGGATCACTAACAAGCACGATAAAAACAAAATATTACTTAGTTACAAAAACATTAACAACGTTAACAACATTATGCACTCTTAAAAAGGTCGGCGTTTAGCCGAGTACGTGCAGAATAGGTTTTAGTAGTAAATGGGTCAAATGAAAACTCTTTACAAAGAATATTAAAGTTCTTACTCGCTCGCACTAGGTATGAGTTTCGCCTGTAGTTAGAATAAGAAAAAGGGATAGAGATAAACGGCCGCTTTCTATAATATATCTCAATCCCAATCTTGATCCCGATCCTTGTCTGTAACCAATCAAAGGTTAGGATTGTGTGGTGAAGGACACAAACTCGGCCGTTGATTGGTTACAGACAAGGATCGGGATCAAGATTGGGATTGAGATATGTTATAGAAAGCGGCCGTAAATCTATCGGATAACTCTGTGGGACATTGAAGCGCAGTTTATGCAGGAGATCAGGACAGTCAATCTCGTTAGATATCATTTTTAATAAAAACATACGTAAAAGAAGTAAAAAAACGGATAGTAAACATTTTAACCATTTTTGTTTCGGTTGCTCAACATCACCGCCATAAAGGAACAAATGTTTCAAAACATAAAACCTTTTGCGAGGCCTTTGCCCAACACGGGACAAATTTCATCGAAGACCTACTGTACGGCAGTACTACTACGAATGTTCGGCATTTCAAATCGCTATTTTGAAATCTTTCATGAATGCTCGATTCATCATCATTATAATTTGCGGCCATGTTCCATCCACTGCTTACTACAGCCTTTTTTTCTTCAAATTGAGGAATCGCTAACATATTCTTTTCAGACATAATAAGTTCGCCACCAACCACGCTCTCATCGACGCACACTTCTGCCGCAAACACAGCTTCCACGACGCAAGCTTTATCCACAATGAAGGAAGAAACTCTTCCAGAAGGATACCTGATGGTGTTTCTAATAGAACTGTCGCGACTCGTAGCGACGAAGGAGAAGACAGCAGTACATGATGTGCTCAAGCATACGGATCAGATCCTACACGGGTACTTCTCATTTTACTCATCTGTTACGTTGCTACGATGAGGTCGGTTTCCAACCTTACGAGAACCAGCTAAACATCAGTATTTTACATGCAGCGACTATCTGACGCCGATGACCTGGGGCTCTAGACAAGTGACATTCTGTCAGCGGTAGCGTGGCGAAGGCGATTGTCAATACGTCAAAAATGTATGTGATTGACAGATGCTATCGAAATGTCACGTGATCAAATTCCTACATTTTGGCATTTCGACAGTCGCATTCGCTAATTGAATGGCACATTTTCTAGAGCCTCTGGTGAGGGTCGCTGGTAGCCGATGGATGCGAGATGCACAGGAAAGAAAGAAAAGAAGAAAGAAAGAAAAAGATTTTATTTGCGCCAAGTATGACGCATACCAAAAATAAACAAAACCAGGACCGGTTGTTGTGGTGACACTTAGGGGCGGCCTGTGTCCAGCACTGGACGTCTTTTGGCAGAAATGATGATGATGATGATGATGATATTGATGATGTGGACTATCTGATCTCCACAATCCAGTAATTTGAAATCACAATACTCCTTGTCAAGACTGGTCTTGTACTTTTAGGCTGCTGACACCCGTAACAACTGTCAAAGATCATATAAACGATAGCTGGATCAAACGGCTTTGCGTTGGGTCCGGTCTTCGTTTTCATCAAGTAATAGATGGCCAGTTGTTCACTCATTGATATGGCAGTTATTATTTAAGGTAGTTTCCCATCTATAGATGATTTATTGTTGTATCATTGAGAATTTTATTACAGTGGAAAGTTGCAGTGGTTCGGTCGCCCACTCATAGATGTCACTAGGAAGCTCGCTAGATCGCTAAAGGAGTCAGAGATGGATATCATTCAGAGTAAGTTGGAACTTGTTGTTAATGGTTCTTACAAATCTTCTTTCTAACTGTTTTGTGGTCACAAGTACATGGGGTCCTGGGTTCATGGGGAAAAGGAGTTTCTTATTAAACAGTAGTATGGATTTGTGCTCGATATATTACAATCGGCGCCCTACAAATAACTTATATCATACACATTGGAATTCAACTGGTGAGATGTGAATTTACTGAACACTTCTGTACTCCTTTGGGATACAGATACTGCCGGTTTTATGTTGTTCTACCTTCAGCTAGTTTTTCATACTATCTACTATGTTTTTTTCTACAGAGCAGGCAGCTAATCTGCAGCACATGCTCAGTCAGCGACGTGAAATGCTGTCGGACGACGTGAACACGATCCTCGAGAGTGCTGGTAGCTTTTACGATATCGACGAAGGAAAACAGCTCTTGAAGGTCCTCGACGATTTTATGACGTTTCCTAATAGTACGTAAATCATCATTATAATCAGCCTTTATCATTCTCATTGCTGGGACATAGGCGCCCTCTCTGTGAAACTGAGTGGATAATTTGTGTTCTCTGATTACAGCCACGTTATCCGGCTACTGGCTCTGCAACAGCCTCATAAATAACTTCCTGAAACCATACCGACGTCTCACAGACACACCACAGCTTCGAAAACTGATGGACTCTGTCAACAAGGCCTTAAAGACGAGATTTACTTCAAGTAGATCTAATGAGAAAACTGCACTGCGCAGCGGTGGTGTTCGACAAGCTAACGTCCCACCTGATGGTAAGTACTCACCACTGTCTGAAGACATCTGCAATATCGGAGACATCGCTGCCTGCTATCACAGAGATGCTGTGCTCATGTGTCTGTAAGTACACCGGTACACATCACATGGAAGCACGGCAACGCTTGGCATCCTATTTTGCGGCTATCAACCTATACTGTCCCACTGATGGGCAAAGGCCTCCCCGAAATCCTTACACGTAGTCTTTTCCCGCCTTCACACCAGAGAATGGGCAGCAGCATTCTCTGTAGGTACATTGCTACAGCTACCAACATCGCTAATCGCAAACCCGCCTGCCAAGCGTGGCGATTATGGCAAACCTCCCCCCATTTGGGGGAGGCCTATGTCCAGCAGTGGACGTCTGTCAGCTGATATGATGATGACTCTTTTTCCGAGCCACAAAACATTTCTTTCTACATTTATGATGCTTGTTTTTGAGCGCAGCGAGGCGTTTCTTATTCAGTCAACTCTTTTTAGGCCATTTTTGCGACTCAGTGAGCGACCAGGTCTGAGCATTGTAGGTAAGGACAGTAGGAGGGGTACACATATCAATGAGTTTTCATTTCAGGGAGAATATGTGCTTCAAGGTAGGTAGGGCTTCCCCGGAAAAAGCTGCTTCACGACGATATAATTTTATTTCCACAGAAACAGAAAGTTCGACTCATAAGGAACCACCGAGTGAAAACACTCGAACCACAAGAGAAAGAAAGAGGAAGCGTCATCATCGATCACGCAAGAAGAAAAGAGAGAGAAAACGGATGCACAGATACAGAGCTGATGGGTATGAACGAATTTATATCAAAGGGAATAGAGAGAGAGACAACGAGGACCTGGTGTTGAGAAGAATGGCGACGAGAACTAGCGTGCAGCCCAGCGACTTAGTTGTCACTTAAGAGTTTTAGGATACAGAACGATACAATGAAGTGTTAAATTATGTGACTGGATGAAAATAAGTTTAAACTGTTAGTGCAGTAGTGACAGTTCAACTGAATGTGTGGTGTTACTTATGTTGCAATATATTATTTTTTTTGATACAAGATTTGAGGAGGAGGCTTAATCTATACATATAATAAAACAGTAGAAAGTTTGTAATGGGTTGGGGGCGATGAAAAAGGAACATACTGCGCAAAAAAAGATTTTTCAGAATTTCTTGTTTGTCTGTCTGTCTGTCTGTCTGTTAACGCTAATCTCTGAAAATACTGTACAGATTTACTTGGAGACTGCGCAGATAAATTTGGGTTAGCTCTGAGCAACATTTAGTCTTTGTTTCAATTAAATTGGTGGCCAGGAAAAAAAGTTACGGGCATTTAAAAATAAATTTTACGGCATGATTTAAATAGTAGCCATTGGTAATCTCTGTACTGATAGGAACACAAATTTTGAATTGTTTTAACAAGTGAAATCAGCCAAGGCGATTAATGACCGGACTTTCACTTAGTGATGCGTGCGTTCGAACCCCGCCGTAGGCAGGTGATTTTGTAGGTTTTGATTTTCTTTTGTGTTTTTGTTTATGTTTAGATTTCCAACATACTTAACATCTATGTTTATGTAATACATTCGCAATATTAATATTCAATTTTTCAAATACCTACAATGCCAATATTAAAGAGGTTATGACTATAAATAAGTTTTTTTTATCTGTAGCATTTCAGTCATGAAGATATGCCAAACGACTTTAAATTAATATTTTTATTTGTAACATTCATAATTTATGTTAACACTAGACAAGTAGAAATTATTTGTAACACTATAATATTCTTCAGGACCTAATACTTGGTCCAATATAAGTCTGTAAATCCACTGTAAATCTTCAGACATCTTCAGGTTATCGATGAAACAGTGGGCCCAGTAGATAGGTGCAGTACGAAAGATCGCTTGAAACCCACGTCAACCTCACAGAAACCAATCAGCTTTCCATCTTCGCCACGGCCAGCGCCTCTAACATCACCAGCGCCGGAGCCAGCTGTCATTCAGCAACCCGTTACCACTCGGTCAGGACGCACTGTTCGATTAAAGATACATGTAGATGTTTAATTAAGCTTACTTTTAAGTGTTAGTCTGTAAGTTTAAAAGATGTTTATTTTATTTTTATTAGACGAGATTTGCCAACTTTTCATCATGGGTGTCATTTTCGTGGTTTTCGGGGTAGCCAATAACGATTACCGGGTCAAAATCGAAATTCAAGATGGCGCCCATGAGATTTGACAACTTTTCATCATGGGTGTCATTTTCATGGTTTTCGGGGTCGCCAATAACGATTACCGGGTGAAAATCGAAATTCACGATGGCGCCCACGAGATTTGACAACTTTTCATCATGGGTGTCATTTTCATGGTTTTCGGGGTCGCCAATAACGATTACCGGGTCAAAATCGAAATTCACGATGGCGCCCATGAGATTTGAAAACTTTTCATAATGGTTGTCATTTTCATGGTTTTCGGGGTCGCCAATAACGATTACCGGGTCAAAATCGAAATCCAAGATGGCGCCCACGAGATTTGTCAACTTTTCATCATGGGTGTTATTTTCATGGTTTTCGGGGTCGCCAATAACGATTACCGGGTCAAAATCGAAATTCACGATGGCGCCCATGAGATTTGAAAACTTTTCATAATGGTTGTCATTTTCATGGTTTTCGGGGTCGCCAATAACGATTACCGGGTCAAAATCGAAATCCAAGATGGCGCCCACGAGATTTGACAACTTTTCATCATGTCTGTAATTTTCATGGTTTTCGGGGTCGCCAATAACGATTACCGGGTCAAAATTGAAATCCAAGATGGCGCCCACGAGATTTGACAACTTTTCATCATGGGTGTCATTTTCATGGTTTCCGGGGTAGCCAATAACGATTACCGGGTCAAAATTGAAATCCAAGATGGCGCCCACGAGATTTGACAACTTTTCATCATGGGTGTCATTTTCATGGTTTTCGGGGTCGCTAATAACGATTACCGGGTTAAAATCGAAATTCAAGATGGCGCCCACGAGATTTGACAACTTTTCATCGTGGGTGTCATATTTCCATGGTTTCCGGGGTCGCCAATAACGATTACCGGGTCAAAATCGAAATCCAAGATGGCGCCCACGAGATTTGACAACTTTTCATCATGGGTGTCATATTTCCATGGTTTCCGGGGTCGCCAATAACGATTACCGGGTCAAAACCGAAATCCAAGATGGCGCCCACGAGATTTGACAACTTTTCATCATGGGTGTCATTTTCATGGTTTTCGGGGTCGCCAATAACGATTACTGGATCAAAATCGAAATCCACGATGGCGCTTACGAGATTTGACAACTTTTCATCATGGGTGTCATTTTTATGGTTTTCGGGGTCGCTAATAACGATCACCGGGTCAAAATCGAAATCCACGATGGTGCCCATGAGATTTGACAACTCTTTTTGTCTTAGAAGCTCCGCTGTCACAGGGCTTCGCCACCTGTACGTGGGTGTTATAATAATAAATGGCCCATCTTAGCGTTACTGCAGCTTATTACGCTTAGGAAATGTAAAACGCGCGCCTGGTGATAAAGATTGTAATAAATTGTCATTCTTCAAGATCATTCTTCCGCGGAGAATCTTAACACCGCAATTCTTAAAATGAGATCAAATGCACAACGTACATCACATCTATGGAAAATGGAGTTGAACTGTCAAAACATTGGTTTGGATTTCTTTTTTATTGTATTGATAAATAGGAATAATATATATTTTTTTAATTTTCCATTTCTCTTAGATATAAATAATCACTTTTTTAAGACATTGTAAGTTTCACTTAAAACAAAAAAAAAGTGTTTTGATGTAATTTATTAATCAGTTTGTTGTGGCGAAACTTGGGGGAGGCCTATGTCCAGTAGGTAGTGAACGTCTTTCGGCTAATATGATGATGAAACAAACAAAATTACTATTTAGACTTCTTACTCTACTATCTTACTACTATTTATTTATTTATTTTACAACTGCCTGTGATGGGAGACAAATATATTATAAAAAAAAGATAAATTAACCAGAATAAAAACAGGATTCCACGCGGACGAAGTCGCGGGTAGCAGCTAGTAATAAATAACAGACAAACGGGTCGGTCTTCAAGGTTAAGCAACGCTTGCTAAGGATTCATAAACTGGCGGGTGGCTGAGTGATTCATTATTACACAAAAAACTAAGTGAAACTCCCCCGTGCTAGAGCAAATTAAAATAAAAATGGATTAAAGTTTTACGAGCGCAGAGTAATAAAGGCAAACATTATCAAAGTATTTATGACTTGTTTGAGTTTTATTTTATTACTAGCTGTTGCCCGCGACTTCGTTCGCGTGTTTGTATTGTAAAATGATGTGGCTAGGTAAGATCAATGTGTTCGTATATCTAATACGAACAATCAATATCTATCATTGCTTGCCTCCTTTTTTATGTATGGGAAAACATCAAATGTCTCCTTTCGCTCTCAGGATTGACCAGGATTGAAGACAATATTATAAAAATACTCAATACTCAATACTTTATTGCATTCCATAATGTGTACATGTAACAGTTGGTATGTTAAAACATCGAATCAATTATGGACCCTGTCGGGCACAGCAAAGTTAATTTTTCAATAGGAGAGAGGATGAAGGCGTTTTGTTAGGAAATAAGTAAATAAATATTAAACTTTTTTTTTATTTTTTAAGTTTCATTAAAATAATTATATTATTTGTTTTATGGTATTTATATATTTGGTTTAAAGTCATATTTATGTATTTTTATATTATATATTGCACAAATTACATTATCTTACTATTATATTACTAAATATTATTTATGTAATACGTATTATGTAAAAATCGTTTTTATTGTTGTTGAAATTTATCGTTAAAATATTCGTCAATAGTGTAGTAGCTTTTGGTTATTACAAATTGTTTTAATTTATTGATAAAGATATTATTTTTATTTATATTTTTGATGCATTCTGGTAACTTATTGTAAATTTTAATGGACATAACAAATGTACTAGAAGAGTGCATTTTTAATCGTGAAGCGGGTATGTTTAATCTGCTTTCATGTCTAAGTGCAATTTTTGTTTGGATATCTCCTCTTTTGGTATAGAATTGCGGATATTTTCGTACAAATTTACAAATTTCAAATATGTAGAGGCAGGGCAGGGTTAATATTTTTAGGTCTTTAAAGTGAGGTTTACAGGAGTCTGTATCTTTGATATTTATTAAAATTCTAATGATTTTTTTCTGTAGAGTGAATAATGAAGGCGCGTCTGTACTATTTCCTCATAAAATAATTCCATATTTGAGCCATGCAAATGCGTACGCGTAATATGTTACTAGTGCCGTTTTGAGATCTGTTGTTTTCTTGATTTCTCGGAGAGCGTATGAAAACTTGGATAATTTTGTTCTTACTTTTTGAATATGTGATTTCCAATCTATGTGTGAATCTATGTCTAGGCCTAAAAGGGTGAATTTATTTACTGCTTCTAATTGTGATCCGTTGTACTTAAAATTTATACTTATAGGTATTTTTTGTCGGGGGTGGAAAGATATTATTTTTGTCTTATTATAGTTAATTTCAAGGTTGTGTTCGTTCATCCAGTGTGTTACTAATAAAAAAATAAAAATAATTGGATAAGTACGGATTATTGTATAAAAGGATAAGAATAACACTTAAAACCCATCTATAGTCGATTTATTACATTTAATAATTTAAAACTATTTTCTCAAACATTTCCTATGACGTACTAAATTTAAATTGCATACAGCCAAGCATCCGAACCCATTCTACCAGCTGATATAAAGCGCTGTATAAAGCTTTGTCTACACAAACTTAAATTTTATTAGGTTGCTAACAATAGGCACATAATATATATGTTACTGTAAAAACCCGAACTGCGGTAAATCTTAGGTTTTACCGGTAAATCCTAAGATTTACCAAGTCTCACCGGTAAAAGTCCGAATTGTTCTACAATAATCAAAAATTTCGGACTTTTACTGGCCATTCAGTCGGTAAATCTTAGGTTTTACCACAGATACCGTTAAATGTTAGTTTCAGAGTAAAAATATGCAGTTAATAATCAGAAATTACTATTTATTCAACAGTACTATAATTTATTTTTCTTATTAGCTAAGTCTTTAGCATGCTTTAGAAAAATAAAATGCAGAAAAAAGTAACAAAATAAAATTTACGTCTCACCCGTTATATAAATAAATTATAACACCTACTTTGGCTAAGTAAGCTAAACAGTCTTTTGATAATAATTTCGTTATTCGGCACAATCATCATTATTATTATTCTTTAAGTATTCATCTTTTAAACTTATTTTTTAAAAATTTCTTAAAAAATACAGGCAAAAAAAACATTTAAAAATATAAAAAAATACTAGTCCATCGGTATCGGGAACAGGGTCCAATATAATAGTAGATTTCTCCATTCTCCTCTTTCATTTGTGCAATGTGCAATCTGTTTTTCGGGGGGATTATACACTAACCGCTAGTCGAGCGAGACACGAGTTGACACGACCATTTTAATCTTTGATTTCGGGCATTTACCGGTGTCTACGGTAAAACCTAGGATTTACCGACTGAATATCGGTAAAGTCCGAAATTAAAGATTATTATAGAACAATTCGTACTTTTACCGGTGAGTTTTGGTAAATCTTGGGATTTACCGGTAAATCCTAAGATTGACCGCAGTTCGGACTTTTACAGTAACATATACAAACCTTTTTATTTCTCTGTGAGAAATAAAAAAAAGAAAATCGAGTTGGTCGTGGCCGCTATGTGGTATACCGAGTGGAACGCAAAAAAAGGCGCGGATATTGCAAATACGTATGGTACTAATACTCTATAAGTATAGAGTATAGTTCTAAATACATATTTATCTCTACTTACTATTTAAATCTCACTGCTGAGAATTTCTCAGCAGTGAGAAAGCGATTAGGAAGAACTATTTAAAAAATACTTGTTTTTCGTATTATGGCTTCGTATTTTCTCACAGAAGGTGTGAAAAGTAGAGTATCCTCCTCGGGGATAAAGGTGTCTTTGCCCTGGACTAGCTTGAATCCCTCGCTGCATTCAAGATCTGCTCGCTGCGCTCGGGAGTTAACTCCCGAATCCTTTAAATCCTTTAAAGTTCTTAATTGTAAAAGGCGCTCAAAAGTTGAAACCCTGACTCCTAAACTAGGAATACCTGTGACTCAGGAGTCAGTGTTCTACTGTCACTTGCACTCTATAAACCCTTATGGAAATTAAGAGCTGACCGGCTGATATTAAATTATACAAAAAGAATATAATTATTATGTTTGAAAAACAAAGAAAAAAAAAGTGAATTAAAGTATTATAAAGGTAAATTAAAATTAGAAAGTAAGATGACTGTGTTGTGTATGGTTGATTCTGCATGTGTGATTGGGCATCGTGTGTTTTGTTTGTGTTGTGTGACTGTGTTCGTGTATGACTGGAAAACGTGTGTATTTTGTGTTGTGTGAGTACGATATGAGGTGCCTACGTATGTGAATGTGGTGGTGTCAAGTGTAAGACTGTGTTTGAGTCAGTTCGAGCTTGGTGTCTTCTGCTATATTAAAAAGGTCGGTGACTGTGTTACATGTTTTGTATGGAATGTTGTGAATTATGTCTGAGTGGTTAGTAGTTCCTCAGTTTGAGCGTAGTCTAGGAGGTACAGCATGTTCTTCAGCTTAGCCTTTACTTCGTGTTTGCTCAACCTTGCTATTTGTGTGGTCTTATTGATATTTTTATAAACAAGAGAGCTCAAGACATACAGCTGTCTTCTGGCGAAGGTGGTTCTATGAGCTGGGGTTGGGCAAACTATTCTTTGACCACGTTTATTTGAGTTTGGGGATGGTACTTGGTTATGTTTCCAGAGAGTGGTTCTAAGTACATATAGCTGTCTCACAGTTAAAAGTTTGAGCTCGGTGTAAAGCTGATGAGTCGGGTAGCGAAACGGTTTTTTTAACATAACCTTGAGTACTGCTCTTTGCGCACGCTCCAACTCGAGGAATTTAGTTCTGGCCGATCCACCCCAAGCTAGAATGCAATGGCCGATGATGGACTGGCAAAGTGCAGTGTAAACCATTTTAAGGGTCTCCAAGTCCGCAGAATGCCTTAATGACTTGAAAAGGTGAATGGTTTTCCTGACTCTACTGGCAGTAGACTCTATATGCTTGTTCCATTTCAGTCCACCATCGATCATCACGCTGAAGTATTTGACAGATGTTACTGAAGGGAGCGGTAGGCAAGAGCAGGTTCACGTGTCCAGACAGGTGTGAGCTCTAATTGAGTAAATGTTTGGGGGTTTCGTACTAGTATGAATAGTAAACGGGATGTAGTTCGTTTATTGAAGGTTCAGGGTAAGTAGGTTTTTGTGAAGCCATTCCATGACAATTTGCATGTATTCTTCAGCGTTATTAATGTTGAGTATGTTCACGGTTTCCTGAATGAAATTCGTGAAGGTTTTAACTTCCGATGCTGTGTCAGTAGCGTTAGCTATACAGTCATGTGTTTTGGTATAATTTGCATAATTTAAAATGTTTGAATTTAATGACAATCGGTGTATACAGTTGTAAAGATTCCTATCATATTTTTGAAACAAAATCAATCAAAAGAGGTCTAGAAATAAACTGTGTAAAATAACTCGTACCAAATATCTTGAAGAGCAGAAACCAATTGCGCAGTTGCACTGTAACATAAAAATATATACATTTTATGGAATCATAAAACTCCAAGGTGCCATATTTTTTCTATTCAACAACAATATTAATCTCATGTCAAATCTGAAACCGTAAAAGTTTAAAGAAATTAAAAGTATTATTACATGTTAAAATATTGTTTGCATGGGTTTGGTTTTGAAAGCAAATATAAATTTATTTTTCAAACATTTCTTGTTAAAACTTCTTGTTTCTAAATAATAAAAGGGCATAGTGAACATTTTATGAATACTGCAAATACAACATAAAATCGGTGTGGTGTGTTTAACATCTAAATTATTCGTTTGTGCTGCTTGCTTGTTATAGAAAGTACCGCCTTGATTATGTTAAAGATTTAGCAAATATTTAACATAATCAAGGCAGGCTTTCTATGTTCAACATAGAAAAAAATAGATTTTCAAAACATGATGCTGACATTATTGTTAAGTTTATTTCTTCAATGTGATTTATTACATAGTGGTGAGTTAAAAAATGTAATTTATTTTTTTCTTATGAAAACGAATAAAATAAACACGTAAAATCGTTTGAGTACATTAAACTTGATAATTAATTTTAGGGAACCAATAAATGTACATAACCGACTTAACTATTTAATATATCTAGTAAACCTAACTATATACACAATTTGTTAAACAAAAACTAAATACACTCAGGCGTCGAAGTATTCCTCCGCATCGCCGTCATCCGGAAACGTGCCCAGAAGGCTGGCAGCATTGCCACGTTGAATGGCAATATCATTTACAATATGGTTGTAAATTTAGCTCT
This sequence comes from Melanchra persicariae, assembly GCA_947386135.1. Taxonomy (NCBI): domain Eukaryota; kingdom Metazoa; phylum Arthropoda; class Insecta; order Lepidoptera; family Noctuidae; genus Melanchra; species Melanchra persicariae. Next base: position 11,862,103 of record OX376672.1, on the reverse strand, counting down.
TTGAAACACTACACAGGATAACGAAAATGCTCTCACTGATAGTTCAAAGCTGGAATATTTACAGCTGAGTGTCATGGGCTATTTTTTCTTTCGAAAAGTTAATTAGGAAAAATAAAATCTCTTGGAAGCACGTTACCCTGAGCTAGAGGAAAGAGTAAAATTGAAAAGAACCTTATTTCCAGCTAACTTCAACGCACCCCTTCGTACAGAAGATGAACACAAAACGAGAAGAAACGATAACTTTATGAACTACAACATCACAGATGACTTGTTCAACAGTTCTCCAGGAACACACCAAATGGACCGGATCACTCCGCAGTACTCCGATCTAACTAACCCACTTGGCAATGAAATGAATACTCATGATGCTCCACAATCAAAACGCAGTCCCTCATCACCGTTTTCCAATGACTCTTCAATACCTACCCCTCCTAAAGTTGAACCAATGCACCCGCTGCATTCCAGTTTGAGATCTCCCTCAAATTCTTCTCTAGACTATATTTACTTACCTATTTCTACAACTGTGGATAAAACGCACATACCAAGTCCTTCTGGACCAAAGCCTCAAGGGACACGTTTTTCTTCTGCTAATGTGGAAAGATCGTTTGTTACTGTTAGTCCTTCAGGGTTTGGTTCGGGTCCGGTCAGCTATCCTGGAGAGACTCCTCCTATTAATTTTGATACATCAGTAGCTGAATTAGCGAAGAAATGGCTGCAGGGTATTGCCTCTACAACAGCAAATGCTTCGAAGTTACTGGTCCCGAAGTTGAGCAAAATTTTCGAGGATGATCATACAAGTAAGACTTCTTATCGCCTTCCTTGTTGAGCTAGCGGTTGTTAGTGTGACTGCTGAATGTGGGGTTTCGGGTTCGGTCGTTCGGCGTTGAAACTAATATATATAAATGTATTTAAATTTTATTGATCGCGTTTCTGTTCCGCATTTAATTGAGGGTTTTTTTTCTGCTTACCAGTTTTAATAATATTTAATATTGCCTGGAGGGACATTACAGACACCAAAAAAGTTAATAAAAGCTCACAACTAGAATCTGACACAAATTAAACTTTCAATACATTCCATGATTTTTTGTGTTTGTTATATAATTTGTGCTTCCCAAAGATAAAAATAAAGATTATAAACTCTAATGCATTTAAAAAGAAATGGATAAGTAAGGGTCTTAGAAATAGATGCAAAACTAAACGATTCTTGCGATATCACTATTACAAGAATAAAACATTATCACACAAAATAAGATATAAGCAATACTCAAATATATTGAAAAAGTGTATTGCTAAATTGAAAATGAATTCTAACATAAATTGTATAAAAAATAGCAAGAACAAATGCAGAGCAACGTGGTCAGTTATTAATCATGAATTTAGAAATGCGAGATCATGTACTAATAATATTTCTGAAATACAATTAGATAAGATAGTTCTGACAAATCCCCCTGACATAGCGAATGCTTTAAATAATTATTTTATTGACACGACAAATACCTTGACATTCAATAATCGACATTATTATAATTACAATAATATTAAGTCAATTCCTAACTCCATGTTTCTTAGCTCTATGACTGAAGATGAAGTTAAAAAAGAAACAATGGCGTTAAATAATACTAACTCTGAAGGTTATGATGGAATCAACACAAAGATAGTTAAGGCGTGCAGTACAGAACGAATTTCCATTTTGACATATTTAATTAAGGAGGAACCTCTCGTTTTCGTCAGGTACATTTCCTGATGCTCTAAAATTATCAGTCGTGAAGCCACTGTGCAAAAAGCATGATAAAAAGGACGTCAAAAACTATCGCCCGATTACTCTGATTCCTATTTTGTCAAAGATATTCGAAAATTGTATGCTTAAGAGACTTGTCGACTTCTGTAGCAAATTTAATATTATAGCAAAGGAACAGTTTGGATTCCAAAAGCAAAAGTCAACAACACAAGCAATATTTACTCTTGTGAGCAATATCCTGAGTACGCCCGGTCACGACGACGGATTCAGCATCGAGCATTTCAAATATGAGATATCCGGAGTTGACTTGCCGAGGGTCCTGTCCTGTTTCTTCACAATATGCATCAGTCACTCTCATTTACCTGCTGAACTGATGCATACTATTGTAGTACCTATAGTCAAAACAGGACAGGAGACATCTCGGATACGGGGAACTACCGCCCAATCTCCCTTGCGACCACAGCGGCTAAAATATTGGACAGTATGCTTGATTCGTGCCTGAAAAAGTGTTTGTGTTTGCATGACGCACAGTTTGGTTTTCAACCTGAACTCTCAACCGAAAGTGCTGTGATGAGTTTGAAGAATACTGTCCAATATTACACGGACCGAAAAACCTATGCCTGCTATATGGATCTCTCCAGGGCCTTCAACCTGGTGTCATAGGATGTGCTCTGGAGAAAACTGGGTGACAGGAGTGTACCAGTGCTTAAGCTCATGCAGTATTGGTATGCGAACCAATCGAATTCTGTAAAGTGGGCCGTAACGTTCTCTGAGTCATATGGGTTGGAGTGCGGTGTGAGACAGGGGGGGTTGACGTCTCCACGGCTCTTCAACCGTTATGTTAATGATCTCATAGTCGAGCTCAGTCAACATCAGTTACGCGGACGACATGGTGCTCCTGGGCCCGACTGAGGAATCTATCAGAGAAATGCTGAAGGTCTGCGAAAAATATGCTGCCTTGCATGGCCTTGTGTACAATGTACGTAAGTGTGAATACATGGTAAGTGCCCTAATCATGAACCTAGTTTTTCTGTCAATGGCATCAGCATAAATAGAGTCTACCAATTTAAGTACTTGGGGCACATACTTACCGACGACCTTAAAGATAATGTAGACATTGAAAGGGAACGTAGGGCACTGGCGGTCCGAGGTAATATGTTGGTCCGTAGATTCTTTCGTTGTGGTGACCAAGTCAAAATCACCCTATTCAAGGCGTATTGTCAAGGTCTGTACGCGGGAGGTCTATGGGTCAACTACACTGAAAGATCGCTAGATGTCTTGCGCGTCCAATACAACAATGTTTTTAGGATACTGTTGAAACTGCTCCGTTTCTGTAGTGCATCGGAGATGTTTGCTCAGAACCGAACTGACGGCTTGCACGCAGTCATTTGCAAAAAAGTCGCATCACTGATGCACAGAACACGGGTCAGTGACAATAGCATCCTGAAATCTGTCGTTGAGATTCCTTACTCCCCTATTCTGAAGCATTATGTGGGGAGAATGGTCACGTAGCTTGTTCCTGGCTTTACCGTTCTCTGCACATAATGCTTCAGATACCTTCATTGTTTGTTTTTTTTTGTTTTTTTTTATACCCTAATTGCGTACTACTAACACTAGTTATAAGGTATTCTACTAAAAAAAAAAATACAAACATCTGAATTGAGAACCTCCTCCTTTTTTAGAAGTCGGTTAAAAAGGACTGTAGTGTTGTCTGATTTAAATAAATTAATAATAAAAAATGTATAAATAATTTTAATTCATTTTAAAATAAGCCGTACAAGTAGCTAATTGGACATAATTTCTATGATATTTAAGATTTCTTTGACATTTTATTATTGCATTCATATAATAATTTGAATGATTTAATTAATATTTACTGTTGTTTTGACATACTAACTATTTTGCATGCAATTGATATTCTGTATAGCTAAACATGTGGACATTGTATAAGACTGTAACACCATTATACCATGTTTAAAGCAAATAAAGACTTATCTTATCTTATCTTAACTAATCAAAAAACTTTCATCATCAGCTCAAACGGTTCCAATAGCAATCAGACGGAATCAACGAAAGATCAGGAACAGACAAGCCTTCAGAAACCAGACACGACCCGTCATACGTCAGGGAGTCACAGTTCCTCAGATATCCAAAAAGAGACACCCAGAGTCTGAAGTCAAGATGTTTCGGCACGACCCTCCAACGAAGCAAAGATTGAAGCCTGGCTTTCGTCAACGCAGAGTAAAAATAAGTACAGTGAGAAACACAAAAGACGTCGAAGGATATAAGAAGACACCTTCAGGCAGCGATGGAAGGGAAAGGATCCAGAGGATGCATGTCACACCAGCGATGGTGAAAAAGCAATGGCATTCAGATCGGACGAAAGTCACACCGACACCGAGTATTGAAAAACAGAAAAAGCATCACAAACGTTGGTACCTTTACTACGTTGTATTTATAACCTTTTTTCTTAATGTTTAATACATTTTAACCACTTTTACACACAATCAAATGATACAATGATGTTCTTCATCAAAGTCAGGCCCATTGTACACTTATTTTTATAAATGTTTGCCCTGTTTTTATAATGAGGTGTAGGTACAATAAAGTATAAAATAAATAAATAATAAAAACAACCGACGTGAATGGATAGACGAAAACGAAGCAAAAGGAGTATGCAGGGATCGTATGAGGTGGTCGTGAGTTGAAATATGTACGCATGGTCGTAGCAATATTTCAAAACTTAAGTGAAAGAAGTAAAACAACATACCTTAATAGTAAAAAAAATAACTGCTTCTGTATCGGTTGTGTAACATCACCGCCTCAAAGGAACAAATGATTCAAAACAGAACGTTTTGCGAGGCCTTTGCCCATTGAGGGACACATAGAAATGCAACGAAGCCTGTACGGCATTTCAAACCGCCATCTTCAAATTCTCGATTCACCGTCATTATAATTGGCAGCCATGTTACATTCACTGCTTTCTACAGGCTTCCTACCTTTTCTTCCAAACTGAAAAATTGCTAACATATTCTTTTCAGTAAAAAAAACGTTGCCACCAACTGTGGACTCGTCGACAAACAATAATGACGAATTTATGAGGACAGCTGGTTACGAACCACACCAGTTGGGGATATTTCTAATAGAACTGTCGCACAAAGTAGCGACGAAGAAGAAGAAAATAGTACATGATGTGCTCAAGCATACGGATCAGATCATAAACGGGTACTTGTCAATTTACTCATCTGGTAACCTTTTGCCAGCTAACCTTCGTTAGCTAACGAGAAACAGAGCTAAACATCAGTATTTTACATGCAGCGACTACCTGACGCCGATGACCTGGTGAGGATCGCTGGTAGCCGATGGATGCGAGACGCACATGACCGGTTGTTGTGGCGACACTAAGGGGAGAAAGAAAGAAAGAAAGAAAGAAAGAAATAATTTATATTGCTATGAATGTGGGTATACAAAATTAAGATGTCGATAATGCAATAAATAACAGTGCCAACACACTCTACCTTACGGCATGCAAAAGTACAGATCTTTGGAGGCCTGTGTCTTTTAGCTGAAATGATGATGATGATATTGATGATGTGGACTATCCGAGCTCCACGACCCAGTAATTTGAAATAACAATATACTCCTTGTCAAGACTGGTTGTGTACTTTTAGGCTGCTGACACCCGTAACAACTGTTAAAGATCATACAAACGATAGCCCGAGCAAACGGCTTTGCGTTGGGTCCGGTCTTTGTCTTCATCAAGTAATGGAACGTACAGCCTTCCTCATGAATGTAGCTATCATACACAAAAAGAAATTCTGGCACCCGCGTCGCGTCGGCGTCGCACGCTGCTCGATTCGTTCTCGTTTGGCGGCCGCGTCTCGCGCACCACCCGTTCGATTTAAAATTAATGTTGACTTATTTTAATTTAACATTATCTCCTGAACGATGAGTCCAAATAAGTTTATCTTCATAAAATTATCTTCATAAAATTATCTTCATGATGAAGTAACTTTCGCTCGTAGGGATTAATATGCTTGCCTAATAATAATGCTCAAAAACCACATTTAATTTTTCAATAAATTATTTGACCCAAAATGCCTTTATGTGGCTTATTTCTAAGAGATAGATAGATGGTGTCACGAACTTTTTTTTGATCTACTAAAAACCAATATCTTTGTGGTACTTACGTATAATTAGAAGTTACCGCAGCGCACGCGGATAAAGCCGTTCGATAGCGCTTTTTCTTCCGACTACCATTGAAGACATGGTATGCTTTCAGATATTTCTCGCGAGACTTCTCAGGTAGGAAACTTAATTCAGCATTAATAACTTGTTGTTTTAACTCTTCCGATGTTAAAATACTGTTCTCGTCGCTAGTTTCACTCATATTTTACGATTATTTTAATATTTTTTAACTTATTCAACTCTTAACGCCAGCCATGATATTTTATTCCCGCTCTTTTATTTAAATTAAGGCGTGTTCGGAAATAGCACGCATGATATTTTATTATTCAAAATATATAACGTAACATTATTGAAACTAGAAATAAATATTTATAGGTTAAACATCAGTCTTATTTGCAGTAAATACTTATTTTCGTTTAAATACAAAAATAAGTTAATAAAAATTCAATAAATTACATTAAACACTACAAAGTTTAATGTAATTTATAAACAAACAAACTTTAATTTCGGAAGTCGGTGTTTTCGGTTGCTTCTTCGTTATTTGACACCGACTTCCGAAATCAAAGTTACTTTTAACTTTGTAGTTTTTTTGGAAGTCGGTTTCTTTTTTTTGTGAAAAAGTTTTTTATTTTTCACTTTTTAGTGGTACCCCACACCTAACAACACCACTGGAAAGTCACAGGAAAGCAAAAATATGCAATTTCGTATACATGGATGATTTTTCCAGCTATTTGAATTTAATAACCAAACTACTGATCCGATTTTGATAAAATTTCAATGGGACCATTTGGGAAGTATACCCTTTCCAACAAAAAAAGAATTTTTCAAATCGGTTGGCAAGCGACGGAGTTATGCCCGAACAAACATAAAAAAAAAAAAAAAAATACAAACATCCGAATTGAGAACCTCCTCCTTTTTTAGAAGTCGTTTAAAAAGACATGAAATTATCTTTTTGCAAAATTTCTTTAGTTAGTACGAAATTCCGAACGTTTGTCTTTGAGGTCGAATTCAAAATCGGAACTTCGAAAGGGCTGGTCTTTGTCTCTCTTTCTAATGGCGAGAAAGAGATAGAGTGTGAATGTTCCGAATTGTATGATTAACCCAAGGCTGAATAAGAAATACGCGGCTTTCTGAAAAAAAAAAAAAAATTTACTTGGTCTCACGCAGAGAGCATTTTGCTCTCTGCAGTGCAATTCTGTAAACATATCGAAGTGAACACTTGGGCGGGGTGCACGACGGGTGAGTTGTCAACCCATACAAATAAGATGCAATGACAGCTCAGTTGTCACTCACTCCGCCTAGGTGAAAACCGTGAGATGTCGACAGAATCGACCGGCAGAATTGTTCAAGACCGACCAAGTCCGACGTCCAAGGCGACACAACTCGATTTGCGTCCGATACTTTTCACGAATCACAATTGATCGCGGAGGCTTAGTAATAGGGTCCCGTCACCGTGCGTACGATTTCTTTTTACGATTTTGGACTCGAAACCCTGTCAAAGACTTGAAAGACCTTTTATGCGACCGAATACCCTAGCGAACGACAATGCTGTTAAGAATCGTGTGGGAGTCATACTCTGACGGAAAATCTTAACACCGTTACAGAAAAACGCGTCATCAGTGCTACGCCATCTATCGACCATTTGGTAAACTGACAAAATATTTGGCCGAATGGAGACGGTAAATTAGGAGCCCATATATAACAATAAGTAACGTTATGGTATTAAAATGTTCACTTTTATTTTACTACTTATTATTAAAAGTTTCACAAATAACTCAACAATTTGTTTTGATGTTATTTTCATGCTTACCTGCATTTTATCTTTCTCAATAGATGGCGCCTAACAGTCGGTCACCGCAACGCTTAGCGCTGTATGAAGTTCCTTACTAAAATTAAAAATTCAATATCTTTTGATTTTGTGGGTCGATTTTGATGAAATAAACGCTATATGTTACTCGGGTTAACACTTAATATTTTTAATAACTTAACTTTCGAAACCAATCAGTGGTTTTTGCGTGATGCTGACACAAACAATTGGACAAACAGACAAAAATGTCAAAAATGGCATTTTTGCGTTTTGTACCTTTTTCCTAACATTTCTCAGTTATTTTTATGCGAAAATATTCAAATCAAATACGTTTATTCAATGTACAGACACGGCAAATCTACGATTTTATTATATGTATAGATTTTGCTTTTGAATTGAGCTGGGAATCAATAAAAGCAGCTCCAATTATAATCACGTTTTACATATTAAGTCAAAAATAAAAATAATTATAAGTAAGTACTGATTTTTTTTACTCCTGGTAAAAGAAATCAGTCCTACATAAAATTTTATTTTTTTATTTTGTAGATAAACGTAGCAGGTAATTACAATTATTATTGTAATAATAACAATGCCGTTAATCAATTAATGTAACTGAAGAGGAAGATGTCTATGGCTGAGGTTTTTAACCGACTTCTAAAAAAGGAGGAGGTTCTCAATACGGATGTTTGTATTTTTTTTTTATGTTTGATCGCGCATAACACCGTCGCTTGCCAACTGAGTTGAAAAATATTTTTTTGTTGGAAAGGGTATACATACTTCCCAAATGGTCCCAATGAAATTTTATCAAAATTGGTTCAGTGGTTTGGTTGTTAAATCCAAACAGCTGGAAAAAATATGTGGAAAAATCATCCATGTATACGAAATTGCGTATTTTTGCTTTCCTGTGACTTTCCAGTGGTGTTGTTAGGAGTGAGGGGTACCACAAAAAAAAAAGCTTTTTACAAAAAAAAGAAACCGACTTCCAAAACACACTACAAAGTTCAACTAAACAAACAAAAACACCGACTACCGAAATTAAGTTATTTTGAACTTTGTAGCGTTTTTTGGAGTGCGATTCTGCTGGTCGATTCTGTCGACATCTCACGGTGTTCACCTAAGCGGAGTGAACGACAAGAGCGCTGTCATTCCATCTTATTTGTATGATTTGACAACTCACCCGTCGTGCGCCCCGCCCGAGTGTTCACTTCGACATGCTTACAGCAGTGCGATTCTGCAGTGCGATTCTCTAAACATGTCGAAGTGAACACCCGGGCGGGGCGCACGACGGGTGAGTTGTCAAACCATACAAATAAGATGGAATGACAGCTCGCCCGTCGTTCACTACGCCTAGGTGAACACCAAGCCATGTCGACAGAATCGACCAGCTGATCTAGCTATGAAGTAGGCATCACTGCGTTTTTTTCACCGCAGTGTGCGGCGCTTCATAGAGTGGGTGAGTTGTCAAACCATACAAATAAGATGGAATGACAGCTCTATTGTCGTTCACTCCGCCTAGGTGAACACCGTGAGATGTCGACAGAATCGACCGGCTGCAGTGCGATTCTGTAAACATGTCGAAGTGAACACCCGGGCGCGGCGCACGACGGGTGAGTTGTCAAACCATACAAATAAGATGGAATGACAGCTCTATTGTCGTTCACTCCGCCTCGGTGAACACCGTGAGATGTCGATAGAATCGACCGGCTGATTTCAGGCAGCAAAACCTACATGTTTGAGCTACTGAAGTGAAAAATAAATTACTGATTGTTGTGTCGCTGTGGATTTTATTACAGCTTTTATGAAAGTGGAAAGTTGCAGAGGTTCGGTCAGCCGCTCACAGATTTTATTAGGAAGCTCGCTAGATGGCTGAAGGAGACGGAGATGGATAAGATTCAGAGTAAGTTTTTAAATAATAATTTGCAAATCTTCTTTCTAACTGTCAACAAGTACTTGGGGTCCTGGGGAAAAGAAGTAACTCATTAAACAGTGGTATGGATTTGTACTCAACCTATTACAATCGGCGCCCTATAACTTATTCCATACACTTTGGACTTCAACTGGTGAGATGTGAATTTTGTGAACACCTCTGTACTCCTTTGGGATACAGATACTGCCGGTTTTGTTTTGTTCCACTAGATTCTCTGTCACAAGCAGCTAGTTTTTCATATTAATAATGTTTTTTTCCACAGAGCAGGCACATATTCTGCAGATGTTGCTCTTTCAACGACGCGAGAGTCTGTCGGACGAAGTGAACAGGATCATCAACGATGCTGGTAACTTATATGATCGATACGAAGGAAAACCGCTCTTGGACGTCATCGTCGAGCTTATAAAGTATCCTGATGGTACGTAAAGCATCAATATAATCAGCCCTTAACATTTCCATTGCTGAGACACAGGCGTCCTCTCTATGAGAGTGAGTGGACAGTAGTCCCAGTGCGATATCGTTGATGTCATCTCACTCATGTCTTCGATTAGTTTTGGGTTCTAGAACATGCCTCTTTACCATTTTTAGAGCAGTCGAATGGGTCGATCTTCATGTTGCACAACGCTTACCGAGAGCCACGTATACAGGCTGTTCTAGAATTGCGTGCTCATGTTTAAGGGAGATGTTGGGTAGCTAATATACCTACATTTGGCAAAAATAGCAAAACGTACACATTTTTTTAAATTCATCCAGAAAAATAGACTAAAATGATCCCAAGAAACGACTTTTCAAGCAGTTTGTTACAGTTTGTGGCATTTACTTTATTTAGTTCAATCACAGATTTGATGTCACCAACTGCATCAGATTGGAACTTTTTAATCGTTTTGTGTGGTCGATATTTTGAAAAGTCACATTTTTGTGTTTTGATATATTTTCCTTAATGCATATCAGCTACCCAACATCACTCTTAAATATGACTATGAACTTCTGGATCATTCTGTACATTGGTAACGAGTTGTACGTACCGAGACTCCTGTAGAGGTCAGACAGGTGCAGGTAGGGTGGCCAGCCGTCCCGCCGCTATACGCGAGACGTCCCGTTTCTGAGACGTCCCGCTCATGGTGTGTGCGGGACGCTAAATATCCCGCTTTTCAGAATAAGCTCAGTAACACACACACATACATCGACTGCGCACGACATAGATTTTTATTATAATATGGCGCACGCACGACACACAGAAATTAGATATGGAGAAGCTTTATGAAGCGTTTTGTACTGTAAAAGAAACTTTGAAGAAAGTTATTGAAGAGCGAGCCAATGACTGAAAAAGCTCTATGAAATATGGCACAAAATATTGTCGGCATCAAACACGTCCAACTTGCTGAAAATATTTCAATTCATTGCATCGATTCCGTGTTCTAATGTAGCAGCAGAGAGGGTCTTCTTAATTTGTAATAATGCCTGGACCGACGCGCGAAATCGTCTTCATGTGGATTCTGTGAAGTCAGAACTACAAGTTAAAGTATTTTTTCCTATCCATGCAAAGATTTTTACAATTTTGAATAAAAAAATAAAAAAATCTTATAAGTGCCAAATCACAAAAAAAAATCTTTTAAAAAGTAATTTATAGTTCTCTTAATAAAGTGTGTGTAAATTACACAAAAACTTATTATAATCTTATAGTCAATAAGGTTAGTGTTAACCGTTTTTAAGTAAATATGGACTGCTATGTCTGCTATTAATATGGACTGCTATTAATATGGACTGCTATGTCTGCTATTAATATGGACTGCTATTAATATGGACTGCTATGTCTGCTATTAATATGGACTGCTATTAATATGGACTGCTATGTCTGCTATTAATATGGACTGCTATGTCTGCTATTAATATGGACTGCTATGTCTGCTATTAATATGGACTGCTATTAATATGGACTGCTATGTCTGCTATTAATATGGACTGCTATTAATATGGACTGCTATGTCTGCTATTAATATGGACTGCTATTAATATGGACTGCTATGTCTGCTATTAATATGGACTGCTATGTCTGCTATTAATATGGACTGCTATTAATATGGACTGCTATGTCTGCTATTAATATGGACTGCTATGTCTGCTATTAATATGTCTGCTATTAATATGGACTGCTATGTCTGCTATTAATATGTCTGCTATTAATATGGACTGCTATGTCTGCTATTAATATGGACTGCTATGTCTGCTATTAATATGGACTGCTATGTCTGCTATTAATATGGACTGCTATTAATATGGACTGCTATGTCTGCTATTAATCTAACCAGATGCTTTATTTATGTTTCATCCCGATTTGCGAAGAAAAGTTTACGTTTTTTTGTATTCTTAACAAAATTTGTTGTATCCCGCTTTTAAAACCTTCATCCCGCATTTTTAATCTTCATTTCCCGCAAATTTGTATTTTAAAGTTGGCAAGCCTAGGTGCAGGCATCCCGTCAGACTGGAGGTCGACCCCAGCATTATTTGGCAGATTGATTTAGTAGCCCAGTGTTATCGGCCCTGATTTAATAGAATTATGTCATACTTTTAATACATTTCCGTGGAATAATTTTCGACTGAGCCACCTAGCAAAAGATTTAAAATAATTTGTATTCTCTAATTACAGACGAGTTATCCGGCTACGAGCTCTGCAACAGGATCATAGACAACTTCATGAAACCTTACCTACGTGACACAGTCAAGCCACAGCTTCAACAACTGATTGACTCAGTCAACAAGGTTTTAAAGACGAGATTGTCTTCAAGTGGATATATTGAGTTAGTCTTACCTCAATAATAATAATTTAAATATAATAATAATATGGAGACAAGAAAAAGTTTACATTATTCCAATACATCTCTCCACGACAGGCGTAAACCCACACCAACTTCTCCGAAACGGATTCTTCTAAATCTTTCGAAGAATCCGTTTATATAAACCTACAGAAAGCTGCCATGTTAAATACATGAAGAATAATCCGAAAATTCATGCAGTTGGAAGACGAAAACGCACACTCATCTTGAACTGGTACCTACACATTACACGCTGCATTTACTTGGCTTTGACCCGTAAATGTAGTTGAAACAAGCTAAGAGCTGAGATAAAGAAAACATCCGAAAATAATAATATATTTATTGAACAAATACCTTTCAATATGCTTAAGATATCTAGCTCGTGTCACACAGTTTGTGAAAGGTGTACAAATTTATTAAACCCTGCCTCCTAAACTAGGATACCCTGTGTCTTAGGAGTCAGTGTTCTACTGTGGCTCGGACTTTATCATACCCTTATCAAATTAACAGCACAAACGCTAAATCAGCAGATTAGACACGGTAAGAACATATTATACAACACAATATAAAGAAAAGTAAAAGAGGTAACTGAGAGTGAGTGTGAGTGCGTGCGCGCGTGTGTGTGTATGTTTTTTTTTTTTATTGTTAATTAAATTATAATACAGAGGTGTTACTTAATAGATACTAAACTCGCCAAACTGTTACGTTTGATGGCGAGAGGCGCTCTTTTACACAACAATGACCCACATTATGTTACATACCTAGATAACTATAATAATACTATATCGTTATGGTTTTTTTAGTGTATTCACTTCTTTACAATCCTGTATAATGTTTTTTTAATTTTGTCTTAAGTGATTCTTTACAAATTTTTACTTTTTCTCTTAATAAATCTATTTTGTTAAACACTTTAGGTACCAAATACTTAGATGTTCTCTTACCATAATAATTTGTTGTCTTTGGTTGAACCAGTTTGCTCTCTCTAATTCTGCGTGTTTTTAATATTCATCATTATAATAATACTAGCTTCTACCAGCTGCGGCTTCGCCCGCGTGAATATCGGAAATAGCAAGGTTTCCTGATTTGTATTGTAAATTTTTTACTCAGGAAACACCCACCCTACACCTACCTTACACCTACCCTACCCTACACCTACCCTACACCTACCCTACACCTACCCTACACCTACCCTACACCTACCCTACACCTACCCTACACCTATCCTACACCTACCTTACACCTACCCTACACCTACCTTACACCTACCCTACACCTACCCTACACCTACCTTACACCTACCCTACACCTACCCTACACCTTCCCTACACCTACCCTACACCTACCCTACCGACATAATTATACCAACCCAAAAATACTATGACATGTTTCTGGTCTCCTGGTACTTGATGTTTTTGATCTCCTGGTACTTGTGAATCTGAAGTACTAAGGCAGCAGCGGCTCTGAGTTTCCACTTCCTCTTCAGTCTCCATTAATCAATGCCACTTACCGGGATAAAAAGTAGCCTTATTTTTTACTAGCTTCTACCAGCGGCTTCGCCCGCGTGAATATCGGAAATAGGAAGGTTTCCTGATTTGTATCGAACATTTTTACTCAGGAAACACCTACCCTACCCCTGTGTAGGGTAGGTGTAGGGTAGGCGTAGGGTACCTAACACCTACCTTACACCTACCCTACACCTACCTTACTCCTACCCAACACCTAATTTACACCTATCCTACACCTACCCTACACCTTCCCTACACCTACCCTACACCTACCCTACCTACATAATTATACCAGCCCAAAAATACTATGACATGTTTCTGGTCTCCTGGTACTTGAAAATCTGAAGTACTACGGCAGCAGCGGCTCTGAGTTTCCACTTCCTCCTCACGTCTCCATTAATCCATGCCACTTACCGGAATAAAAAGTATCCTAATTTTTATTCCAGAATATGAACTACATGTGTGCCAAATTTCATCCAAATCCCTTCAGCCGTTTTTGCCTGATTGTTACACAAACATACGAACATACAAACATACAATCATACAAACATACAAACATTCACCTTTATAATATTAGTAGGATTTATTTATTACATACTAGCTTCTACCAGAGGAGATCTTCGGAGGATCCTCTCTTTCCAGTGGAGGTATGTGGGACTTCACTCTCTGTTCCGCTACCTCCAAACTGGTGACCCTCGACATTGGACGTCAGCGCAGCCTTCGTGCAGCTACCTCATCATGACGTCATCATCATCATCACTTCTCCTCATGGTGACCTCAAGCTTTCAAGCAGCGAGTCATACAGCCAGCCAGTACCCTCGGCTTTTACGGGTATCCTGACCACCAGCATGCAGCGGACGCGCATTCCTGGTCAGCATCCTCAGCCTCTATCATCAGCGACCTTGGCAAGCACACTGCACCTTCGGCCAGTCACATGAAGAGCATTGAAGAAACTCTCCTGGTCGACGCCAGCAGTCACGCCAGCAGCAGCATCGGGGCACCGCAGACAGTTCCGACTCACTGGAACCAACCTTCCACTGGCCTGGCAAGCATCATCAAGATGTATGGACGACTCATCCACTATCGACCTACGGTCTCCGGAGGGGAGTGATGTAGGCAACATTAATACCGCCACAAAAAAAAACAACGTAGCAGAATCAACAAATGAGACTCGCAGCGCCATCTATCTCGACAGCTGCGAACTAACGACAAAAATCCTAAATCGCGATATCAGAGTTTACCGTGCGATTAGAACATATGCAAAGCCCGAATATCAACTCTCGGGCATTTGCCCACCAGACACAAACAACTGTCTGGTCGGAGGATCCTCCCTTTTCAATGGAGGTTTGTGGGACTTTACTCTCTGTTCCGCTACCTCCAAACCGGTAAGTGGCATGGATTAATGAAGACTGAGGAGGAAGTGGAAACTCAGAGTCGCTGCTGCCTTAGTACTTCAGATTCACAAGTACCAGGAGACCAGAAACGTCAAGTACCAGGAGACCAGAAACACGTCATAGTATTTTTGGGCTGGTATAATTATGTAGGGTAGGTGAAGGGTAGGTGTAGGGTAGGTGTTAGGTAGGTATAGGGTAGGTGTAAGGTAGGTGTAAAGAAGGGGTAGGGTAGGTGTAAGGTAGATGTAAGGTAGGTGTAAGGTAGGTTTAGGGTAGGTGTAGGGTAGGTGTATGGTAGGTGTAGGGTAGGTGTAAGGTAGGTGTAGGGTAGGTGTTGGATAGGTGTTGGGTAGGTGTAGGGTAGGTGTAAGGTAGGTGTAGGGTAGGTGTAGGGTGGGTGTTAGGTAGGTATAGGGTAGGTGTAAGGTAGGTGTAAAGAAGGGGTAGGGTAGGTGTAAGGTAGGTGTAGGGTAGGTGTAAGGTAGGTGTAGGGTAGGTGTTGGATAGGTGTTGGGTAGGTGTAGGGTAGGTGTAAGGTAGGTGTTGGGTAGGTGTAGGGTGGGTGTTTCCTGAATAAAAAAATGTACAATACAAATCAGGAAACCTTACAATTTCCGATATTAACGCGGGCGAAGCCGCAGCTGGTAGAAGCTAGTATGTAATAAAGGTTCGCCCGTACACAAGGAGTCCATAACTTATTAGCGAGTCGGCAAGTGCGAAATAAACTATTCTTAACGTCTGTTTGTTCAGTATATTTTTTAAGTGGTAAAACTTACTTAGCACAGATCTTAGCCTATTGCAAATGTTATTTACATGTAATCTCCAGTTAAAGTTTTTTATCTATAGTTAGACCTAAATATTTAAATTTATCTTCCTACTAATATTATAAAGGTGAAAGTTTGTATGTTTGTATGTTTGTATGTTTGTATGTTTGTATGTTTTTGTAACAATCAGGCCAAAACGGCTGAAGGGATTTGGATGAAATTTGGCACACATGTAGTTCATATTCTGGAATAAAAAATAGGCTACTTTTTATCCCGGTAAGTGGCATGGATTTATGGAGACTGAGAAGGAAGTGGAAACTCAGAGCCGCTGCTGCCTTAGTACTTCAGATTCACAAGTACCAGGAGACTAGAAACATCAAGTACCAGGAGACCAGAAACATGTCATAGTATTTTTGGGCTGGTATAATTATGTAGGTAGGTAGGGTAGGTGTAGGGTAGGTGAAGGGAATGTGTAGGGAAGGCGTAGGGTAGGTGTAGGGTAGGTGTAGGGTAGGTGTAAGGTAGGTGTAGGGTAGGTGTAGGGTAGGTGTAGGGTAGGTGTAAGGTAGGTGTAGGGTAGGTGTTGGGTGGGTGTTTCCTGAGTAAAAAAATTACAATACAAATCAGGAAACCTTGCTGTTCCCGATATTCACGCGGGCGAAGCCGCAGCTGGAAGAAGCTAGTATTCTATATATCCTACTAATATTATAAATGTGAATGTTTGTATGTTTGTATGTTTGTATGTTTGTATGTTTGTATGTTTGTATGTTTGTATGGTTGTGTTTTAATCAGGCAAAAACGGCTGAAGGGATTTGGATGAAATTTGGCACACATGTAGTTCATATTCTGGAATGAGACATATGCTACTTTTTATCCCGGTAAATGGCATGGATCAATGAAGACTGAGGAGGAAGTGGAAATTCAGAGCCGCTGCTGCCTTAGTACTACAGATTTACAAGTACCAGGAGACCAAAAACACCAAGTACCAGGAAACCAGAAACATGTCATAGTATTTTTTGGGCTGGTTAGGATAGGTATAGGGTAGGTGTAGGGTAGGTGCAGGGTAGGTGTAGGGTAGGTGTAGTGTAGGTGTAGCGTAGGTGTAGGGTAGGTGTAGGGTAGGTGTAGGGTAGGTGTAGAGTAGGTGTAGGTAGGTGTAGAGTAGGTGTAGGTAGGTGTAGAGTAGGTGTAGTTACAATACAAATCAAGAAACCTCCCTATTTCCGATTTTCACGCGGGCGAAGCCGCTGGTAGAAGCTAGTAAATAAATAAATCTTTGACAATTTCCTTGGCGGGGGGGCATTGAACTCAATATTACTCTAACTGGTAGTGTTACATCGCATCGGTCTCGCTACTACTACTAACTAATCATTCTACGATAGCTAAAAACCAATTTTACCCAATCTTTTTTTATTTATTGAAACTTAAACCACCTTACCGGTCTTTTTTTTTTTTGCTAGCCTGCTTTTGTATCCCACTGTTGGGCAAAGGCCTCCCCCTTCTCCTTCCAAACCTCTCTGTCTTGAGCGATCCCTGGCCAAGCTTTCCCCGCAAACATGATGAGATCATCACACCACCTTCGCCGCGGTCGACCTCAACGACGACGTCCTTAATTAAAAATTTTTTTTTTTCAAAAAATACAACCGTCTTTGAAACAAAAAACACTACAAAGTATCAAATAACTTTAATTTCTGAAAATATTGTAATTTTACACTTTGTAGTGTTTTTTGTTTCGAAGTCGGTTGTATTTTTATAAAAAAGTTTTTTTTTTGTGGTTAACAACTTCAAAATCATCAAGGCTCAGGCTCAAAACAATAAAGTTATGCCCAAATAGATAAACCCAAAACCATGGTTGACTTGTTCACATCTCTACGTACCCCTTCACAGCGTACCGGCGTGATGTTATGTTATAAACAATAAACAGACATGCGTTTTCAGAAATCCCGGCAGGGTTGCTATCATTCATTGAAGAGTTCCGTTGCCTATAATGTCCAAATTCCTTCATCAGATATTCACCAAATTGAAATGCGAGCAGCCCGAGGATATATTCTTCCAAAAAAAAAAAAAACATCAAAATCGGTTTACAATTGGTGAAATTAGCGCTGAACAAAACACAAAAAAAAACAGTCGAATTGAGAACCTCCTCCTTTTTTGGAAGTCGGTAAAAAAAAAAACTGAAACGACAACGTGATAGTCTTCTAAATAAAATAATGTGTAGAGTAGGTGTAGTTACAATACAAATCAAGAAACCTCCCTATTTCCGATTTTCACGCGGGCGAAGCCGCTGGTAGAAGCTAGTATTCTATATATATTCTAATTTTGTACAGTTAAAATAACATTTATTTTCATGCAAACATTCATATGTATGTCCTATCACTGTGAGATATTCATTATTTACAGATTTGGCATTTCGATTATAAGGCGAGTGTATATGCATACATTTAGTTTTGGAAAGATTTAGTATTATTCCACTGTCGTGTGCCCATTTGCAAATATTTTCAAAATCACCTTGTATACACTTTTGTACCTCAGCCATATCTAAGAAACAGCAGATTCTGTAATGTATTTTTAGCGTCGTGTTTGTTTAGTCTAGTTATAAGTGAGGATCTATTTATCCTACTAATATTATAAATGTGAATGTTTGTATGTTTGTATGTTTGTATGTTTGTATGTTTGTATGTTTGTATGTTTGTATTCAAATTCAAATTCAAATTTATTTATTGTTTGTCACAGGTTGAAAAGCAGTTCTTATCATAATATTTCATAGTACGCTGTAACATACCCATAGGGTGTACAATATCTGATATTTTCAAAATCTGTTTTTTCATTAATATCATTATACAAGTCACAAACCCTACGAAACCAAACCTTGCCAAAATTATAATTAATGAATAAAATCACTTACGTCTACGTTCATTACCATTCATTAAATTTATAGTCATGTCAAAATGTATTATCATTAATTAATATGTCAAAATCTCATGTCAAGGATACAATAACGTTCATAAATATTATTACCTACTCATGTCAAGATACATTATCGTTAGTTAATATATCAAAAATATGCCAAAACTCATGTCAAAATTAGATTATCATTAATTAATATCATTTACTCATGTCAAAAATACATTGTCATTCATTAATATACTTACATTATGGTCCACAGTCAAATTCTAATTTAGTAATCACACATACTTATACCAATGTTTTTAGTCAATACTTTTATCATTTAAAAATTCGCTGATCGAATAGTATGCTTTATTTATTAAGAGTTCTTTAAGTTTAGCTTTAAAAATATTCAGGTTTTCAATGTTTTTAATACAGTTTGGTAGTCTATTATAAATTTTTATCCCTATACCAAATATACTTGTTTTAAATTTAACTGTCCTACATGCAATAACACTTAATTCATTTTTATGTCGTGTACTTCTTAATGTTTCATAATTACCAATATCGCATTTTATCATCACTGCAGCCTCATAAATATATATTGAAGGGAGAGTTAAAATTTTCATACTTGTAAACACTGTTTTACATGTATCAGTTTGTTTCAGGCCACATATACTTCTAACACACTTTTTTTGGGCTTTAAATACATATTCTCTGTTGGGAGAATTTCCCCAAAAAAGAACACCATACTTGAGTATAGAACCCACATATGCATGGTAAGCGCTTAGTAATGCACTTTCGTGGACAACTTTTCTTAGCATGTAAAATGCATAAGAAGACTGATGCAATTTTTTGCAGACATCATCGACTTGCATTTTCCAGTTCAGCCCAGAGTCAATGTGAATGCCTAGAAATTTTGTATTATCAACTTCTTTCAATGTTTCGTTTTTATATTTAATGTGAATTTTTGCTGATTTTGAGTTTTTATTTTTGAAGGTCATGTAGCTGGTTTTTTCAATATTTATTTTTAGTTTGTTTACATTTAGCCAGTTTATGATATCTTTAAGAGATTTGTTAACATTTGTTTCATAATCATCTTGTCGGTCCTTAGTAAAAATAGCTGTGCTATCGTCTGCAAACAATATTAGTTTCTGCTTTATGGATTTGGGTAAATCGTTAATGTATATTATGAACAAAAGTGGTCCCAGTATACTTCCCTGTGGCACTCCATGCTGAATAATTCTGGGATTCGACTTATATGTTTGTTCATGTTTTGTACCATTTGCTATTCTAGTTATTTGTGTTACTTGTAATCTGTTTCCTAAATATGATTTCAAAAGATTCAATGCAATTCCTCTCACCCCATATTTTTCCAATTTATCAAGAAGTATTTGATGATCCACATGATCAAAAGCCTTTGACATGTCCATAAAAATCGCAGTTATTTGTTGTTTTTTATCTAGTCCAGTCATTACTTGTTTTAAAAATTTAAAGAGAGCGCTACTTGTAGATCTACCCTTACGAAACCCGAATTGCTCATTTGCAAATATATTATTACTTTCAAAGTAATTGTACAAGTTATTATAGATTACTTTTTCAAAAATTTTTGCAAATATTGGTATTAATGCAATTGGCCTGTAAAATTTCATCTCATTTCTATCTTCTTTTTTGAATACGGGAGTTATGAGTGTTAATTTCAATTTTGAAGGAAACACTCCATGTTCAAGGGACAGGTTTATAATGTGGCTGAGTACTGGAGCAACGAGATTCGATACTTTTTTGATTATTTTTACGCTTATATCATCGTAACCTGTACTGTTAGTATTTTTAAGCATTTTTATAATTCGGTCAACATCTTGTGGATAAGTTGGTTTCAAGAAAATAGAATTTGGATTATTGTATGTCAGTGTTTTAAGAGCTGTACCACAGTCATTGGGTGTAGGTTTTGTATCGTCAATAAAGTAGTTGTTAAAAGCTTGCGCTATGTCTGTCGGTTTGGTTACTAATTTGTCTTCAACTTTTATTTGGTTTATTTCTTCTTTTGGTGTTACTGTCTTATTATCATTTATAATTTTCCATATAGCTTTACTTTTGTTAGTAGCTGAATTAATATAATAGTTATTTCGAGATTTTTGAGTCATTTTAATAATAGTTCTTAGTCTTGCCGCATATTTTTTAAAGTTTAATTTGTCTTTTGGATTTGATGACAGTCGATACTTCCAAAGTAAGTGACGTTTCCTTTTTGAGCATAACCTTATCCCTTTACTTATCCATTTAGGCCTCTTAACAATAGGTATTTTAACTCGTATTATAGGAAAACATAAATCATAAAATAATTTGAATAGACTGTAAAAAGTATTATAAGCTATTTCAGGATCATTATTAGTAAAACATTCTATAAAACTCAGGCTCTTAATGCAACTTATAAATTTAGAAATATTGTCCTCACAGTTATCTCGTTTAGATTTGAACCAGTGTGATATGGTGTAGCTTTTTTTTACGGGGCATGTCAACAATTGGGTTGTATGATCAGAATGCGAAAGTTCCAAGACTGTAGATTTTGCCCCTCGAACATTGTGGGCTATATTGTCAATGCATGTCATGCTACTTAACCTGGTCGGTTGACTTATAGTTAAATTCAAATTATAACGAGCTAATAAATGTTCAAATTGTTGAGATACTTTATTGTTTTCTACCCTGTTTATGTTAAAGTCGCCACATATTATTATTCTTTTATTTGTGAAACTTATTCTGCTTAGCAATTCCTCTAGTCTCGAAAAAAATAATTCGATTTGGTCATGTCTACTTTTAGGTGGTCTGTAAACACACAATATAATAATTTTATGATGAATTAGTTCAATGCCACTACACTCGAATATGTTACTAATACTCAGAGTTAAGGCTTCTGTGATTCTTTTAAATTTATGACAAGATTTAACCAATATGCATGATCCCCCATTTCTATTATTTCTTGTAAAATAATCCCCCATTATATAATTGGATAGTTTAAGTAGTTTCGTGTCATCAACTGTCATGTTATGTTCCGTTATGCATAGAATATCAACCGGATTGCAATCACTGTCATCTCCCAAAGAATGTAAATGAACCGCTAACTCATCTAGTTTAGTTATTAAACCATTAATGTTTTGGTGCAGAAGTTTAATATATTTATAGGCGAAAAAAATTATTAGTGCCGGAATTTTCGTTTCCTATGTAGGTAGACTCTGTCTGAGTATATTTGTCAACAAAGATAGTAGCAGTGTTGGTATTAATACAGTTTTCACTAACATACTGGTTATATTTTTGTTTGTATACCGCACCCAAAACTTCCCTCAATATTAATCGAGACGCATGTAATGCTAAAAATCGATATTTTGGCACATATGTTGAGTAATTCATGTCTATGTAGGTTGAATGACTGAAGTGAGAACAGATAAATTTAATTTTATAATTTAACTTTCGTTCATTTAAATGATTGTTGAATAGTACTTCAGAGACCATAACATTTGTATTTCTGGAATTATTCAAAAAATTACTGAGGCACAGTTGTGTTTCTTCCGGGTTTTTATCATTTACGCCTCCCAGAACAATAAGAAAGTCGTTTTTATTAAGTAGACTTATTTCTGTTTTTTCCGTACTTAGAACTTCCTGTAGTGATGCTCCCGGCTTCCAAAAGCATGTTACTAAAAAGTCATTACCGAATAATTTTTGTAAAATTCTCTGAATGGAGCGTCCCTGCTGATCAGCAATTATGACTATTTTCTTCTTTTTGACTTGAAAACTTTCCCCATTGTTAGACAGTTTTGTGACTTTAATCTGTCGTGTTGGTTTAGTCTGAGAGTGAATATTGTGTGAGGTTTTGTTCCGTACATTTTCGGGGATTTGTTTTGCTTCTGATATGTTTACCGGTTTTGTTACGTTTGTCTGTTGTGAATTTCCTGCTAATTCATTTTCTTTTATGATGTTGTGGTGAAAAGTCGAGTCAATTTCACTGTTGAGAGTCTGGTCTTGCCCTGGCATTCGTTCGTTTTGAGTCAATTTTGGTGATATTGTCTTGTAGTTGTCGTAAGCTGGTTCGTCATTTTCTTTGTTTTGTATAGCGGTGATTGATTGCCTATTATTTGTCACAGGCGTTGGTTTGCTATTCTGGTTTACTTTTCGTTTGCGTTCTGAGTGCGGAGTCGAATTCTTTAAGTCAGTTACATTTATTTCTTTGTATGCATTTATAATTTTAATGTATTTTTGAACATCTGTTTTTAGTCTAAAATTTTCCGAATTCAAATTTTCAATTTCCTGATGGGCACTTTGTAAATCATTGGACAACTGTTTGTTTTTTTCCTGAAGCTCTATAACTGTTTGACTGGAATTTAATGACGTATTAGGTAGACTCATCATTGTTGCATCAAAAAGAGGAGAACTATCTGCAGTCATATCGCATAATGAGCTCGTTCTGAATAGTTTACGGCTGCGGTAGGTTATGTTATCATCCATATTTATTTTCAAAAATAAACTATTTTCCACCAATTTAAGATCTATTTTTATGTATGGTATCACCAGCCAACACTTTGCCCTGTGGCGACAGGTAGTGCTAGTTTTTTGTTCGTCTACTCACCACTTGGTTACGTATTGGCGGTAGTTGTGTAACAATATTCCGAGTCCAAAGTCCAGTCTTTAAAATCTATTGCAAAAACGGTATTCAATTTTTGGCATGTTAGATAAATCACTAAAAATGTTGTTACACTGCACTAAAAGTAGTCATCCACTCGTAGTGGTTTGCGATAAGATGTTAAATTGCGTTCATGTACACAGAATTTTTGTTTATTTACCGTTTTGGTTTGGAATGTTATTGTTTTCTTAGGTAGTCGTATTTGCTTATCCACTTGTCGTAAATTGTCACCGACAATGTCACTTGTTAAACTTAGTTCTAACACTCCATCTATCCACTTTTAACACTAACTATACAACAACTAATAATATTTCAGAATTAAAATTACGCAGCTCAATGTAAACAGTGCGGGTTTTGCCACTCTTTTTATAGGTATGTTTGTATGTTTGTATGTTTGTGTTTCAATCAGGCAAAAACGGCTGAAGGGATTTGGATGAAATTTGGCACACATGTAGTTCATATCCTGGAATGAGACATATGCTACTTTTTATCCCGGTAAGTGGCATGGATTAATGAAGACTGAGGAGGAAGTGGAAATTCAGAGCCGCTGCTACCTTAGTACTACAGATTCACAAGTACCAGGAGACCAGAAACATGTCATAGTACTTTTTAGGCTGGTTAGG
This sequence comes from Melanchra persicariae, assembly GCA_947386135.1. Lineage (NCBI taxonomy): Eukaryota > Metazoa > Arthropoda > Insecta > Lepidoptera > Noctuidae > Melanchra > Melanchra persicariae. The sequence goes on along the minus strand of OX376672.1, from coordinate 11,837,789 downwards.
GTAGGTGTAGGTAGGGTAGGTGTAGGGTAGGTGTAGGGTAGGTGCAGGGTAGGTGTAGGGTAGGTGTAGTGTAGGTGTAGCGTAGGTGTAGGGTAGGTGTAGGGTAGGTGTAGAGTAGGTGTAGGTAGGTGTAGGTAGGTGTAGAGTAGGTGTAGTTACAATACAAATCAAGAAACCTCCCTATTTCCGATTTTCACGCGGGCGAAGCCGCTGGTAGAAGCTAGTATTTCTATAAATTATTGAGCTCAGCACGTATGTCTTCTAGCAAAGGCGGTTTTATGCGACACACTCGGGCAATTTGTACTGTTTCCCCGTTTGCCTGGGTCTGGTGGTGGTATTTGCTGATGCTTCCAGAGTGTGGCTCTGAGCACAAACAGCTGTCGCACCGTGAGAATTTTATGTTGCGCGTATAGCTGATGTGTGGGATACCGGAAAGTTTTATTTAACATTACTTTGAGGACAGCTCTTTGTGCCCGCTCCACCTCTAGGAACTTTGTTTTGGCTGTGCCACCCCATGCTAGAATGCAATAGTTGGCGATAGACTGGCAGAGGGCAGTGTATACCGTTTTAAGAATCTAAGGGTCTGCGGAGTGTCTTAACGATTTAACAAGATGAAGGGTTTCCTAATTTTGCAGGCGGTATTTTCTATCTAACTGTACCATTTCAGTCCATCGTCAACAATCACACCAAGGTGCCTGACAGATGTAGCTTGGGGCAATGATGAGCCAGCGCAGGTTGTGGGATCCTGACATGTATGGGCTATGATAAAATATGCGTTGGGGGGTTTTGTTTTCGCAATTATCGAAAAAGGAATATAGTTAGTCTTTTGGAGGTTTAATGTTAGAAGGTTCCTGTGTAACCACTCTTTCACTATTTGTAGGGATGTTTCTGCGTTTATTTTCACTTCGGACCAGTTTTTACCATGTACCACAATGGCGGTGTCATCGGCATATGTAAATATACTAGCATTTGGTAAGGTTAAGGTGCATAGATCATTGATGTAAATTAAAAATAGTGTTGCGCCGAGGACACTACCTTGTGGCACTCCGTAAGTCATAATCTCATCAGCGCTTATGTGTGATCCTATTCTTACACAAATTTCCCTGTTCACTAGGTAACTCTCGAAGAGGTTATGTACAGTGCCTCGTATACCGATACTCTCCAGCTTGGAGAGGAGGATTGGAACAGAGACTGTGTCGAACACCTTTGTATGGTCCAGAAATAGACCTAGGCATTTCTGTTTATTATTTAACTTCCTTGCTATAAAGTTTGTTAGGTCTAATTCTGCATTTTCGGTAGATACGCCTATTCTAAAGCCATATTGGTTATTCGCTATAATATTGTGTTTGTTTAGATAATTTACTAACTGTTTATTAGTAATTTTTTCCATTATTTTAGACATTAGCGGAAGTACAGCAATAGGTCTACAGTTGTCGACACAGTCCCTGTTACTACTCTTATGTATAAGACTAGCACTTCGCCCGCGACTTCGTCCGCGTGGGGATAGTAGGTACTCCACAAACTGCGACGCCCCTATACATATCCCCTTATAAAGGTTAGTTTTGGAAAATTAAGCACAACGATTCTCATTATTGGTTCAGCGCAACTGTTTACCCCGTTCAGCCCGTCAGGGGTTGATTTTGCAAAAATTGTTAGGTACATGATCTGTTGCAATTATCCCACTTTTAGTTTATTCATAGAATTCCGACGTAAATTGAAGCAAGCTATAATTTCCTCCCCTAAAAACTTATTCACCCCTGCTTCACCCCTTATTATGTATGTACCTAGTTGATTTTCGAAAAATCCAAACATTTGATATTCTTATTGTTTTATCGAAAACATTTAAATGCCGTGGTGTTTCAACGTCATCGGACCAAGCATTGATACGATTCTCCCCAGTTCGCTCAAGCCGCGACATTTTTCTTACACCGAGCATGTTTATTACCGTCGTAACTTTTGAACGAAAGGTCCGATTTGAATGATTTAAAGTGTAATTTACACGGACATAATCAACCTTAATTATCAAACCATTTAAATGGATAAGGATTAATATCATGATAATCACCATTTTTTATTTCACCATGGGATTTGCTTGACTAATATTAACAAAAAGCGGTCATGGTGACTTATCCATAATAATTAGACATATGGTATCCCGGACTTTTTTGTAGATATTGATGACCTCTATAAAACTTTAGTAAATCACTTTGCTCTATTGTCAATAGATTCCGCAGCGTACGCGATATAAGGATTTTTTCTCACACCTTGGGTCACATTATCGAAGTTTTCATACGGATCCCTAACTTTTTTGAAAATATTCTATAGCCTATGACCATCGCCGATAATGTAGGATTCTACTGGTGAAAGAATTTTTCAAATCGGTCCAGTAGTTTCGGAGCCTATTCATTTCAAACAAACAAACAAACAAATCTTTCCTCTTTATAATATTAGTGTAGATTATTATTTTTATTAGTGTACATCACAACGGCTTTTTTGAAAGTGTTCGGGAATATACCTGAGTCAATAAAAAAGTTAATAATATGTGTGATTAGTGGTACAAGAATCTTTTCACATAGTTTTATTACTTTCATGGAGATCCCATCCCAGCCAGTGGCACAGTCTTGTCTTACCTTATGGTAAGTACTCACCGCTGTCTGAAGACATATGAGATATGAGACTGCAATATCAGAGACATCAAAGCTGCCTGCCATCACAGAGATAAAGCTGATGAGTCTCGTGTCTGTCACCACAACAGCACACGTCACACCGAAGCACTGCAACGCTTGGCATCCTATTTTGTGGTTTTCAGCTTATACTGTCCAACTACTGAGCAAAGGCCTCTGTATTAGAGTGACGTACGTAAAAGAGAACGGTTCAATTAGACGATCCGTGTAATAATGCCAATAATTAGTGTGTGCAGTTACAAATATAAGGTTAGACGAGCTGCACACTACACCTCCCCTTTTTTTTTAAAAAAAATATTGTTACTTAAGTATATATGCATTTTTTTTAACTCAGCTAACAACACAACTTCTAAAATATATACATTTCATAAAATAAATACATGTTATCATTACCAGAATATTTTAAGTTACAAACAGTTTTGTATTATTTTTATATATTCAACAACGACAAGAAACCTGCACTTAGCGAGTTTTTAAACTTGCAGGTTTCTTGCACACAAAATTGAACTAGAGTCGCCGTTCCGATAATGCTTCTGTGAAACCTTACTCCACCCAAGCTGTGCAATGGAACTTCTCTTCAGAGAAATGTTATTGAAGCCAAAATTCTCTATGGGTGTGGCTCAGGCGAAACTGTTTTTATTCCACGGATACCTCTCATTCCCAAAAACTTCCCGATCCAGTTTAAACACACTCAATTTCCGGTAACCGCTTACTTCGCGATGACCATAAATAAGAGTCAAGGACAGACTCTAAAGGCCGCTGGTGTCGACCTCAGGTCTAATTGTTTCCCACGGCCAACTGTATGTGGATTGCTCGCGGGTTAGTAATGCAGACCAACTATTTATACAACGTGTAACAGAACCAACCAAACAAACCACCACCAAATCAGCTGTTCAGTACATTTTGTCGAGTTATGCTCACAGAAATATATGGAGCAGTCGATTTTTTTTTCGCGATATCAGTATTGGTCTCATAGTAAAAGTTGTTCATAATGTACAATGACCCCTGAGGTTTTGCGTTTATTCTGTTACACGTTGCATAATACTAGCTGTTGCCCGCGACTTCGTTCGCGTGTGTCGGCTGTGAAATTAATTCATGCTGTAGGGCAACGGGACAAAACAGAAATAACATAACCATCTTCTTGATTGTGGTGTGTGCCGTCACCAATTATTGACATTAAAATTCGAAAAATTCCGCGCGTTTGTGGTGCCTTCTAATAAATATGCTCGCATGTTCGAACTTTAATGTGTTGATATTATACTGCTACTAGGGTACTCGTGAACAGATTTTAAATGTGCGCCAGATTATTGAAAAGGCCAGGGAGTTCAATAAGCCGACTTATATTTGCTTTGTGGATTTCTCAAAGGCGTTCGATTCAGTACGAGGGCCAGTACTTTGGGAGACTCTTCTGGCTATGGGAACACCCAAACATCTTGTTCACCTCCTTAGGAGATTGTATGAAGAGGGAACAGCTTCGGTGAGAACAGACGACGTGTTGTCGAATCACTTTCAAATCCAAGTGCCGGGGTCCGTCAAGGCTGCATCTTGTCGCCACTGCTGTTTAATACGTATACGGAACTCATTATGAGAATAACACTCGAGAATTGGTCGGACGGAATCACCATTGGAGGCCATAAAATTTCCGATTTGCGATATGCAGATGACACCACCTTATTTGCCACTAGTGTTGACAATCTGGAATCCCTGCTGAGTAAAATGGAACAAGTTAGCCTTGATTTTGGTCTGAAGATAAACCGCAGCAAGACGAAGAACATGATTAATGATCGAGCTAACAATAACTCGCCCGATGTAACTAAAATTGCGAATTGTGACGTCGTTCAGTCATACATCTACCTCGGGGCACTAATATCAAACAGCGGTGGATGCGTGGACGAGATCAAACGGCGCATGGCTATCACCAGGTCCTCCATGAATCGGTTTGGAAAAATATGGAGAAGCAGAAACATCACAAAGGCCACTAAAATGAGACTGATCAGGGCATTAGTGTTTCCCACATTTCTTTACGGTGCTGAGACATGGACTTTAAGAGAAAGCGAGAAAAAGAAGATAGACGCCCTCGAAATGTGGTGCTGGAGGAGAATGCTTGGCATAACCTGGACACAGTTCCGAACCAACGTCTCAATCCTCCAGGAACTTCGAATCAAACAGCGTCTTTCTTCCATCGTCCAATGTCGTATCCTCACTTTGTTTGGACATGTCACACGTCAAGAAGACACATCTGTGGAGCGACTTGTAGTGCAGGGAAAGGTTGAAGGCACAAGAGCGCGCGGCAGGTCACCAATTCGTTGGACCGATCAAGTAAAAACTGCACTCAATGGTCCACTCCACGAATGCACAAGAAAAGCCACAGTACGGGAGGAATGGCGACGGATTGTGAAGCTTGCCACCACCCCTGATGTGACGACCACGACCACTCTACCAAGAGTGTGACGACGAAGAAGAAGAAGAAGAAGAATTATACTGCATTCATCGGTTTGCGGTCCTCGAGGCACTGGAAGTATCTGCCTGAATTCACCACAAAAAAGGACCCTAAGTTCGCCTAACATCACAGACAAAACAGACAAAAAAAACCCCCGCAAAAATCTGCATATATCTGCACTCAATGATTAAAGAAATCGTTCTGATTCTTGAGACCTATTTAGTCCCACTTTTTAAACACTTCGAATCAAAATCAACAAAACAGAAGGTCGCACGACTGGTGCTATTTTTCAAACTACGATTAATCAAATTGATTCGTAATTTCATTAGAATCAGTAACATAGATCGAAACAATTGTAAGTTTTTAACCGACTTCAAAACAAGGAAAGGATTCTCAATTAGGTTGTTTTTTTATTTTTTTATGTTTGTAACTCCGACATTTATGAACCAATTTGATGTTTTTTTATGTGAAAGGATATACTTCTCGAGATTCATCTGAAATTGCGTATTTTGCTTTCCTGTGACTTTGCAGTGGTGTTGTTTGGTGTGAGGTACCACTAAAAAAGAAAAATAAAACTCTTTTTCAAAAAAAAAAATAACTGAAGATAAAATTAAAATTAGTCGGTGTTTTTGGTTGTTTATTTTTAATTCAACACCGACTTGCAAAATTAAAGTTTTTTTGTACTTTGCCGTTGTTTTTTTATTTGGAAGTCGGCTGTATTTTTGTTTGTAAAAGAGTTTTTTAAGAACACAGATGGACACCAGATCACCCGAGCTAACTCAACTCTTTTTGTCTTAGAAGCTCCGCTGTCACAGGGCTTCACGACCTGCCCATGGGTGTTATAATGATAAACGGCCCATCTTGGGGTTACTTTAGCTTATAAAGCTTAGGAAATGTAAAACGCGCGCCTGGTGATAAAGATTGTAATTTTCATTCTTCAAAATCATTCTTCCGCGGAGAATCACACCGCAATTCTTAAAATGAGATCAAATGCACAACGCACATCACATCTATGGAAAATGGAATTGAACTGTCAACCTATTAGTTAAGATTTCTTTTTTATTTTATTGATAAATAGGAACAATATATTTTTTTTAATTATTCTTTTTTCTAACATATTAAATAGTCACTTTTTTAAGACATTAAAAGTTCCACTAAAAACAAAAAAAAAGTGTTTTGATGTAGTTTTTTTGTTCATTGTTTGTTGTGGCGACACTTGGCGGAGGCCTATGTCCAGAAGTGGACGTCTTTCGTCTGATGTGATGATGATGATACAAACAAACTTACTACTTAGACTTTCTTACTCTACTATCTTGCTACTATTTATTTATTTACTTTCTTTGCTTACAGACTAATAACAAACTTGAATCAGAATAATAAAATCGTGCTTTTGTGGGTCGTCTAATAATATCGTGGGTATATATCAAAGTATAATATACTTTGATATTACCCTTGAAAAGTTTGTAGTAGTAACTAAGTGTAGTATACAAACCTAAACATAAATAAATTAAATCCCCAATCTTTGAGAATTCTTTTCCAAATTTCGTTGAAGAAAAAATCCAAGATTTTAATAAAGTTTCGGAATGATTGTTCCAAATTAACATGCATTCAGCAATCACCCTAATCCGTTATTGCTGTTTCGGCCCAAAATTAATATATTTCCTTCGTGCTTCCCATTTATGGAAGCACCCCTACCTTTTGGAGAAAATGGACCAAATCATCAAGCATACACTTACTTTAATTTTAAATGTGGCCATGGACGACCGAGCTTGGGTACAAGCAACTCTTCCCATCCGTATGGGAGGCCTTGGCGTCCGCAAAATTACCAGTATTAGTTTACCGGCTTTTATATCTTCGGTTCACGGCACTGATAAATTAATCAGGAATATTCTAGCTTCTACACTGATTGATTTTGACGTGCCGTGCTTCACCGAGGCTGTGGAGGTCTGGAGACTCGCTTGCCCGAATTCAAATCCGCCCGACTACCCTTCATCCCAGAGACGGTGGGATGAGCCGCTCTGCAGAGAAATTCAGGCAAACCTTATTGCTACATCATCTACTACTGCAGAGCGTGCGCGCCTGCTGGCTGTGGGTGAGTGGGAGTCGGGTCTCTGGCTTCACGCACTACCGTCGTCAAACATTGGCACCTTGTTCGACGACACTACTTTCCGCCTCGCTGCCTGCCTGCGTCTTGGCGCTCCTTGTTGTTCTCCTCATCGCTGCCACTGTGGCGAAGTTGTCAACAGCCTCGGACACCACGGCCTGTCATGCAGCCGTAGCGCGGGCCGCATAGCGCGGCACGCGAATATTAACGACATCATCCGACGAGCTCTTGTCATTGTATTAGAACCCAGTGGCCTGGCACGCGACGATGGCAAGAGACCGGACGGTATGTCTTTATTTCATTGTAATAGCAATACAGTTACTATCGAATACGGTGTGCCGGAGGGAAGTATTTTAGGGCCCACTCTCTTCCTTGTATTCATCAACGACCTCTGCAACCTAGATATACCAAATGCCCAAATAGTTTCTTATGCTGATGACACTGCAATAACTTTTACCGCTAACTCATGGCTGGAACTACAGTCAATTGCACAAAAAGGATTTAACTCCACACTAGGATGGCTTTACACACATTCCTTGACCCTGAATACAACTAAAACTAATTTTATTACCTTCTCAATAAACTCAAATTCCCAACCAAATCCCTATATTTCCCTAAAAGCTCATTCGTGTAGTTTAATGTCGCAGGCCTGCCAGTGCTCATCACTTACTCCAGTAGATCAAATAAAATATCTTGGTATTATCATTGACCATCACTTAAATTTCAAATCACACATTAATACCCTATCAGGCCGTGTACGGAAACTTATTTACATTTTTAAAACACTGCGACATGTAGCACACGCATCTGTTATCCGGAATGTATACTTCGCTCTTTGTCAATCACTAATAACCTACTGTATTTCCTGTTGGGGAGGAGCTGCAAAAACAGTGATAAAACCAATAGAGATCGCGCACAGAGCCATACTTAAAGTTGCCACCTTTCGCCCTATCTTATTTCCTACGACCGAACTTTATAAATCTTGGAACGTTTTAAATGTACGACAACAGTACATTTTACATATAGTTTTACTCCAACATTCCAGAACACCATACAGACATATCTCTAAACGTCGAAAAGACAGAATCTGCTCAATTCCACCTCCACATACCCCTTTCGTAAAACGATTCTCTTTATATCTTGCTCCATCTCTCTATAATAAAATTATGCAAAATGCCCAATCTTCAAACTCTCATTGCACAATTGTAAAAAACTGTACGGACACTCCTTTTGGACCTCAATTATGATGACACTGAACTATTTCTTACAAAGTAATCTCATAAACACACATACACACGCAAGCACACCATCGCACACACATACAACACGCACACAGACCCACACACTAGAAATATTTCGTATAAATAATAATAAAAATAACTCTTGTATAGTAGGTAACTACAGTCATATACTACTACTACACTACTTTGATAAATTCGCCTATCAGGGGACCGGCACTGTCTCTCCTTAACACAGGCTAAATTTTTAGCCTAGCTAGGAGAACAGTACTTCACCCGTCTTTATTGTATATAATTGAACCTAAAAATATGTAAATGCAACATTTGTAAACCTTGCAATCCCATTATGAAATAAACTTTATTATTATTATTATTATTATTATTCTCTTTATTCACTTTATATACATATAATTTACATTTTTAAATATTTCTATAAAAATATAAAAAATAGTAGCCCACCGGTATCGGGAACAGAATCCAAGCTACCGGTGGTCAGGGCTCTTGAGAGAGGAACCTCCTAACGATACGCGCCGTGTCCAAGAGTACTGCTTTCTGGATCAAGCCCTTGATCCAGCTGCCCAACGAGAGCCTCTTGAGATGTTGGTCGAGGCTCTTGGCAATTACGCCATTGGCCGTGACGATTATCGGCACAATGACTGCTGTGTTCACATCCCACATGTCGACAACCTCGCGAGCCAAGTCAAGATACTTTGTTTGTTTATCTTTCTCAGACTTCACGAGGTTCTCGTCATGAGGGACTGCTATATCAACAATCATTGCGCGACGCTCTAGTCGGTCTATCACCACTATATCAGGCTTATTAGCCAAAATAGTCCTGTCAGTGATGATAGACCGATCCCAATACAATGTGCAATTGCCATTTTCGAGAACTGGGTCGGGCACATACCTGTAGTACGGTACTTCCGATTCCACAAGATTGTATTGAAGAGCAAGTTGCTGATGGATAATCCTGGCTACAAGGTTGTGCCTGTGCAAATAGTCTCCGTTAGCCAGACTAGAACAACCGGAAATAATGTGGCGGATAGATTCCCCGGGCCGGTGACATGCCCGACATATGTCAACCGTACCGTCCTTCACAATGTATTTCCGGTAGTTGTTCGTCATCATAACTTCGTCCATAATCGCACAGACAAAACCTTCGGTTTCCCCGAAGAGGTCACCAAAACGCAGCCAAGCTACGGACGCTAAAAAGTCTACATCGGGCCCATGTAGGACCCGATAAAAACGCCCGTGAAGCTCCTTGCTCTGCCATACCTCCATGCGGTCATTAGTATCTAATACCACAGGTTTGCGCCAGTTCTCGTTAGCCAAGGAGAGCGCGGTAAGGCCTTTGTCCACCGCTACCACGTCCTGATGCATACCCACGTCGGCCTCTAGGAAATAGTCCCTAAGGCTGCATACCTCGCGGTTGTGTAGGGTCTTAGCATTTAAGAATCCACGACCCCCGCACTTCCGCGGGATATACAGCCTCATCACCGATGACCGTGGGTGATGCATCCGATTTGCGGTAAGCAGTGAGCGTACCCTCCTATCCAGGGCGTCAAGCTCCGTCTGAGTCCATTTGAGTATGCCGAAAGAGTACATCAATACCGGCATGACCCAACCGTTAAAGGCGCGCACCTTGTTTCCGCCTGATAAAAGACTGTTAAGTACTTTGTTCAGGCGGCCAAGGAAGCGCTCCTTCAACGATTGTTTCATGTCAGCAGCATTGATGCCTAACGCTTCCGACATACCCAAATACTTGTAGGTTTCGGTTGAGGAGAGGGATCTAAGGTGTATGGAATCCGAGAGTTGGGTTCCCACGGATTCCATAATCTCCCCTCGCTTTACATGCATGACCGCACATTTGTCCATACCAAATTCCATCCTGATGGCGCTACTGAAGGTTTCTGTTACCTTCAGTAGCTTCATCAGTTGCAAATTGTTAGGAGCAAAGAGTTTCAAGTCATCCATGTAAAGGAGGTGCGATATGACCTGACCACCTCTTCTCAACCGGTAGCCTTGGCCCGAATCCTCCAGCAGTATACTTAGAGGGTTGAGGGCCAGACAAAACCACAGTGGACTCAGACTGTCGCCCTGAAATATACCACGCTCTATCCTTATCGGTCCGCTGTTCGCCTGGATCTGTCGACATACTGGATAGCGAAGGACCGTATTATTATTATTATTATTATTTCCGTGGAAGATGGGTAGGCCTTTAGTATGGGACGCTACTTGTGTCGATACTCTTGCGCCATCCCATCTTCCTAGCTCTTCGTGCTGTGCTGGTGCTGCCGCTGCGGCTGCGGAGAACCTCAAGCGGCGGAAATATAACAACCTCGTTGGTAGTTATATTTTCGAGCCGTTTGGGGTTGAAACTCTCGGGTCGTGGGGTCCGAGTGCTCATGCGTTATAAAGAACTTGCTAAACGCTTGGTTCACACTTCGCGTGACCCAAGGGCTGGCTTTTACCTTGGACAAAGGATAAGCATTGCCATACAACGTGGCAATGCCGCTAGTCTTTTGGGCACTCTTCCAGTCGACAGCGATGCGGATGAATTTTTTGACGCCATCTTTTATGGTTAACTTAGTTAGGATATTTGATTTTATTATTAGTGTTGTCTCTATTTAATCACAGTGGTTGAATTATAACATAACTGTGATGGGAGAAACAGATATTATACCAAAAAAAGATAAATTAACTAGAATAAAAACAGGATTCCACGCGGACGAAGTCGCGGGTAGCAGCAATAAATAAACTTAGATTTCTGTATGTTTGTTAAACGATCACGCTTGTATGGCTGAACGGGTGTTACCTTGGCACACCATGGCCTAGGTTAGCAAATACATAAAACAGATATTGGTGTTCCTAGTACATTCTCGTGGAATAACCTTGGGCTCGAGACAAGTGAGATTCTGTCAAAGGTAGCGTGGCGAAGGCGATTGACAATACGTCAAAAATTTATGGGATTGACAGATGCCATCGAAATGTCACGTGATCCAATTCCTACAATTTGGTATTTCGACAGTCGCATTCGCTAATTGAAAGGCACATTGTTTGCCTCTTGTACGTGCACGTGGGCGAAGCCGTTAACTATAGGTGGGTGTGTAATACATGCCATAATAACAGATAATATAATTATCACTTGAAATAACGTTCACATGATAAAATTTTCATATGCTATAAAAACAAATAACCTTATTTCATGTGATCTAATATTACATTTCATATAAACTTCTTTTGCTCTAATAACATTTAGTATAACTTTCATCTCATATAATTTTCAATTAGTATATTGCTCTTTTAATATAACTTTCAGTTGACCTAACTTTCATATTTACTCATTTTCTGCCCAAATTCTGTAGTGAATAAGTAAATATCACCACGCGCCGCCACCTCGGGTCCGGATGAATGGGGAGCGACGGACGTCCCCAAGTCCGCCGGCCCTGGACCCAGTTAGGAGGGCAGCGTATGCCCTCCTCCGACGCCCGGTGAGCCTGCTGCGGGCCGCGCGAGCACTCGACACCTCCCTCTCCCTTTCCGCAGCCTCCTTCTGTGCGATAACTGTTTCGCAGAAGGAGACCACCGCGTCCCAGGACTCCTCGCCGCCGACCATAGATCGACCATAGATCGGACTACGGCCGGCAACGAGAGGTCACTGCCTACCACAGAGACGAGGGCACGGCGCGGCTCCTCCCAAGCGGCACACTCTGCTAGCGTATGCCGCGCCGTGTCCTCCCGACAGTCGACGCAGTGGTGATACCGAGCGTCCGGCTCCCTGCCTATACGACACAGGAACCTCCCGAAGCAGCCATGCCCCCTCAGGACCTGTGTCACACGAAACGACAGGGAGCCATACCTTCTCCCGAGCCAGAGGTCGAGCACTGGCCGGATGGCCTCGATAGAGACGAGGCCGGCGGTAGGGCGTGAGAGCCTGTTCCGCCATTCCGCCACCAGGACCTCGTGCAGCTGCAACCGACGCAGCTCGAAATGTCGCTGCGTCAGTCGCTCCCCGCGCGCCCGCGCTTCCTCACGCCACCGATGCATTGATGCGAGGACTTTTGCATCCAGGTCCCAGGGCGGAGATCCGGCCAGTGCACAAGCAGCCTCGTAGGAGATCGTGCGATAACCCTTGATGACTCTGACGGCTATCACCCTCTGCGGTTTCCGCAGAACAGAAATGGTGCCGGCCGTCAGGTCAGCCGCCCAGATCGGGGCCCCATACAGGGCCATCGATCGCACGATCCCTACGTACAAACGCCTGCAGGCGCTGCTCGGATCCCCCAGATTGGGGGAAAACATGTTTTACATCGAATACTCTTGCTTTCGTAGGTAAAATAAAAGAAAGTTTTGAAACTAGAACAGTGATTATTGCATAAAAAACCCAAGATTACCTACTAAGAAAACTTTATAATATTTTTAAAAAGTGACTCACAGATATATATAGACATAATAACGCAAGTATCACGATCTATATGAAAACCAAGGGTGCCATGTTTTGACTACCAACTATGACGTCAACACAAGCACTATTAGGTGATAGGAAAATCAAAACGATTCAAAGACGCCACGTGTAGCGCTCCTGACTGACCTAACCACATAACTGGCACCTAACTGACGTCCGACTAGCGTACACCGATGCAAATTAAGCGCGAAAGTGGTTTACGATTTTTGATCGTAAGCTGGGCTTGAAACGGGCACGCGAAGTAGTTGCTCTTGTGTTATCTATACTCCATCCGCGTAGGTAGTTAACTAAAACCACGCGACTTAGTTAACCGACTAAACGTAATACCAGACTATTCAGTTGTCATGATGCGTTACAGTTGTACTCTTCAATTTAGCAACGTTATTACTCGTTAATAACGTTGCTAAATTGAAAAATACAACTGTGACGTAGCATGGCAACTGAAGTGACTGGTAAATACGTTTAGCCGGGTAACCCTGTCACGTGGTTTTTTTTGTTTACCTTTAGTTAACTACCTACTGATCATTAAAACAACAAAAAGTCAACAAATTAAATTTAAAGCTAAGGCAAAAAAATGTAAATTTAGTGCTTGAATTACAAAATAGTAGTGATGAATTAGATTTATGTAAACTAATGTATGAAAACGACACTCACCGCCTTCAGGAAGAACTACTTGTTAGGGAACAAACTCTAAAAGATATCTTTAGTAAATATGAGGCTGCTCAACTAGATCTGAGTAAGCGCTTGCAGGAGGCCAATGAGCTGGTGGACCTGATAACGTACAATGCAGAGAGGTATGAGTCTCTGACGAACAATTTCTCTTGTAGCTGTTCTTGCTCCCAGGCACCTCAGCCTCAGCATGTTACACCCACACCCTCGGTAGCTCAGCCTGATGGCTGCTGTACTGATAATAATAACAGCTTTAGTAAAAATAATTTGATTAACACAACATATGTATTTTCTGATAAATTTGGTCAAGGTTTTGGTAGTGTATTTAACCAGTGTTCAACACATTATGTAATAAATAATTGTTTACCCGGTGCCAGTTTTAGCCAATTAATTAGGAGTATTAAATTGTCAACAATAAACCCCAACTCCACTGTTATATTATTATTTGGAGATAGTTTAGCTGTAGGTAAAAAAGACATAATTAAATGTGTCAATTTAATGTTACATCTAAGTGAGACCAATACTTGTATAGTTATTTATGATATTAGTGCGGTAAGTTGGTTTTTACAAACGAGTAGACGAATGTAAGCACGAGACGAAGTCGAGGGCTTACCATAGTTACGAGTTTGTAAAAACCAAATCCGCACGTGTGTCATACAACGTTTTTCGACACATTTGCGAGAAAACAGTACAATAAGTAATGAAATAAAAAAAATTGTCTTTAGAAATCAGTAGGAAAGTCGCAACAACCTTTGACGTTTCTAATATGAAAATGGCGCGAATTTGCAAAGGGCGCCACATGCGCGTGGTGAAAATTAGAACCAAGTCTTTCATTTATTTTTATTTATCTTCTCTCATTTTCTCTTTAATATTAAAATGAGACAAACGTATACAGCAAAAGCACTTCCAAGGAGGTTCGAATCGGTTCGATCATTAAGCTTATATTACTCTCGTGATGTGAAACTCCTTGGTGGAATTCTTATTAATTTTTATGGAAATTAAAAAAAAACCGTAAAGAATACGCACGGCGCTATACAACGGAGTTAGCGGTAAAATATGTACTTAAGTGAGAGTACCTACTTTGCCGCACGCTCCATTGTGTGGTGCATAATTTTGAACTTTCGAACGATGCATACAGGCTTCGTAAATGCATTTTTTGAGCAAATGTGTTGAAAAATTTATTTTCTGTGCCTTGCCCTATTCTCAATATTTATCTGAGGAGCAAAACAGGCACATTTTTGATTTAAATATGTTTATTTATAATAGGACCTGTCGTCATCGTGACGCTTTTTTATATTTTGATTGTAATCAATTTATTACTGATTACAAACTGACAAATTATGATATGTATTTACCGCCTAGTTGTAGGAGACATATTGCTAATCTTTTAGCATTCAATATACAGTGTGACACCGGTACTTGTGGTGTACCAATACGTACTGTTAGTAATGATACTAACATTTTTATTGATTCACATAGTAGTTTAAACTAGTAAGCTCGACAACGGAAAAGCCTCATATGTTGAATATTGTACATCAAAATATGCAGGGTCTGTCCGGCAAGGAACTTGAGTTAAGTTTATTTATGGAGAACTATGATGTTCAGGTGTTATGTTTAACTGAGCATTGGTTGAAAGAACATGAAGTAATTTTTATCAATGATGATCACTTTACTGTTCAAAGTGCCTTTGTGAGAAAAAGTGCTATTCGCGGTGGATCATTAGTCCTTGTTTCAAACAAGTTGAAATGTAAACAACGATTAGATTTAGTTAATCTATCTATCGAGCGTACTGTTGAGTTGTCTTGTGTTGAACTCGAGCGATACGTTATAATTTGTGTTTATCGACCGCCCTCTGGTGATTTTGGTCTTTTCGAATCGGTAATGGAGGATTCACTTAATAAATTGAAATCAAGTAGTAAAAGTATAGTTTTATGTGGAGATTTTAATGTTAATATTTTAGATGTTACTCCATTAAGTGTCAGACTTCTGAATCTGTTTAAATCTTATAACTTAGTTAACTTGTTTTATGAACCAACTAGGATCACGGCATCTTCATCAACTTGTCTTGATAATATTTTTAGTAATTGTGATGCCGAAAATAAATTAGTGTTAAGTGACTTAACGTCTGACCACTGTGGCCTATTAGTTAGCTTTCCAATGCCACTTAATAAAAAGCCGCATAAAATAGAATGCAGGCCTTATACAGCAAGTCGTTGCAGTAAATTTAAAAATAATATAGCTAATAAAATTACACCATCTTTGATAGAACATGAGGATCCTAATAAAATCTATGGAGCCCTTTTTGATGTTGTGCAAAAAGAGTACCAATCCACTTTTAAGACAAAAACCTTAAACATCACGGGTACCTCTGTTGGTTTCAACCAATGGGCTACTGCAGGAATATATAAAAGTAGAGCGAGATTATACGAGTTATATGGTTTTAAAAAATACAGATTTAAAATACCGCTTTTCTAGAGTACGTTAAAAAATATTCTAAACTATATAAAAAGATTTGCGTTGTAGCGAAATCAAAATTTTTAAGCGAGACAATTAAAAATTCTAATAATAAAGTAAAAGCCACTTGGAAAGTCATTAACAATGAAACGGGCAAGTCGGTTAAACGAGAAAATGAGTTAGAGATTATAGTAGACAACAAATTAGTAAGTAAAGCTGCTGACGTAGCTCAGGCATTTAATGAGTTTTTTTCCAATATACCTATAACTACAACTCGCTCCTTGAATTCGTCCCCTTCTAAAGCTGAAAACCTTTTGCAAAGTAGTGTGCCCGAGTGTAATCAATTATTTAGTTTTGAGCACGTAACGCCACGCGATGTAGTTAACGTTTTCAATACACTTAAATCTAAAAACACAGGTGATTACTGGGGCGTTTCTATAAAACTTTTGAGTAATATAATAGACATAGTAGCGCCCTATCTTGCTGTTACGTTTAATAAATGCGTGGATTTAGGAACTTTTCCTGATCTCATGAAGAGTAGTAAAGTCTTACCTTTATTTAAATCGGGCAATAAAAGTGACATTGGTAACTACCGGCCTATCTCCATCTTACCTGCATTTAGCAAAATATTTGAAAAATTAATACTCAAGCAGTTGTTAAAACATTTTAATTTAAATAGACTACTCCATAGTGAACAGTATGGCTTTACAAAGGGACGTTCGACTACAGATGCGGGTGTTGCTCTCCTAAAACATATATTTAACGCATGGGAGAACTCGCAAAATGCAATTGGAGTTTTCTGTGATCTCTCCAAAGCGTTTGATTGTGTGCACCATGACACGCTATTGCGTAAACTGCGTCATTACGGTCTCAAAAGCGAAGCTCTTAACGTAATAAATTCATATTTACATAATAGGTTTCAATGTGTTGATGTAAATGGTGTGAAGTCTTCCGGGCTACCAGTGCATTTAGGTGTGCCTCAAGGCTCAATACTGGGTCCATTCTTGTTTCTGGTTTACATAAACGATTTACCATTTTTCTTAAAGCGTATCTGTGATGTGGTATTGTTTGCGGATGATACCTCTCTTATCTTTAAGGTAGATAGGAATAGACAAGATTTCGATAACGTAAACAGCGCTCTCTCATTGGTTACGGATTGGTTTACGACAAATAATCTAGTTCTAAATGCCAAGAAAACAAAATGTATAAAGTTTGCTTTGCCAAATGTTAGAAATTTAGGACCCAATGTCGTTTTAAGTGGCGAGGTGCTTGAAACTGTAGACTCGGCAGTATTTTTGGGCATAACTGTTGATTCCAAACTTCAATGGGGCCCACATATATCAAGCTTATCGGGAAGGCTCAGCTCTGCCGCATTCGCCGTCAGAAAAGTTAGACAGTATACTGACGTTGACACGGCTCGGTTAGTCTATTTTAGTTATTTCCATAGCGTTATGTCCTATGGTATTCTATTGTGGGGAAAAGCTGCTGATATACAAAATATATTTGTTTTGCAAAAACGTGCTGTGCGAGCAATATATCAGCTAGGGTCAAGAGTTTCATTAAGAGAACTTTTTAAAGATATTGGAATTCTTACGGTAGCATCTCAATTCATTTTTGCAAACATTTTATATATTAGGCAAAATATACACTTATATACTAAAACGAGCGACATCCACAACTTTAATACCAGAAACAAGCACAAGCTACATGCTCCTTCACACCGACTTCGTAAGGTCCATGACTCTTTTGTGGGGCTCGGTATCCGCTTCTACAATAAACTTCCACTTTCTTTTCTTGACCTGCCTTTTAACTCATTTAAATCTAAAGTTAAATCTAACCTTTGTTCAAAGGCATACTATTCTATTAATGACTATTTAGACGATAAGAATAGTTGGTCGCAGTGTTGAACGCAAGACAATGTAATTTTATCAATGTAATTTTATCATGTTCTTTCTTTCTCTATTAGTTAGCTTATGACAGGTTATATGAGTTCATATAATTTTTTTGTTGGATACATATTTATTTTTTGTTCGTGTCTTAAAATACTTTGCGTACTATTGTTTAATAAATTAAAGTTCTTAAAACGTAACAGACAGATGTGTTGCTGGGGAGTTTGTTGCGCCACTTCTTCTTCCCAGCTAAAACACTAGGAAGTGGTGACGGGTGGGCGTTTTGGGGGACTGTCTTTATGTAAAATTTGACGTTCAAAAAGTGCTGGCTCTCAGCCTAATTTGAATAAATGACTTTTGATTTTGATTTTTGATTTTACTCGAATGGAGTATTTGTCTATCTATATCAGTGGTTGCACTGATGGTTCACCGCCACAGCATTATCGCACTTATCAACAACAACACTTTACTCATATCTGCTGCACTCGTCCTATTCTCCATAAAGTCCTCTCTTAAGCTTATTCCCTTGGCGTACTTGCCATATTTTGCATAGTACGTGTCCCAGAAAGCCATGCGCTCCTCAAAGGGACCGTTAAAGAGACCTAGTTTTGTGTCTATTTGTAGATAGGGCTTCGCTCCCGCTGTTACTGGAGTCCACTTCACTGGTAGAAGTTGTGACGTCGCTGGTGTAGGATCACTGCAAAATTAAACTCATTAGACAAGTCACCTCGGTAATCAAGACATTACAAATGCATCCCTGTTCGACTCAGAGTTGTTATGACCGCTTTCTAACCTTTTATGGCACTAAAATAAGTAGACTTGTAAAGCTGAAGACTCCGTTTTGAAAACCTTTTAATAAATTTAAGCATAGCGGGTGCTACTTCCCGTTGCGCTAGAGTAGGGACACGTAGGTAAAATATATCGATACTTTGTGGTATCGAGTACTTTTCCTTTCGATGCCGTTACTTTGTATTTGATACTTTTACTCAATTTGTCCTTTTTACATGTAAGTATCGTATCGTATAAATCTAAACGGCTTATTTATGGCGACGCCATCTTGTCAAACTTTCTTAAGCACTAGATTGCGTTCAAAATCTGTTTTTTCTTATGACCATGGGTTTTTTCTACTGACCATACTAACATTGATAAAAATGAAAGTACTCGATACTTTGAAGTATCGGTACTTTTGTGTCGATACTTTTACGAGTACGATACTTTTTTTTCAAGAGTACAGTATCAATGCTTTCGATATCATCAAAAGCAAATATCGGTCGTGGGCAAAAAGTAAGGTCTCACAGAAAATATTGTATCTACCGCCATCTATTGATCAAGTTTTGAAATTCATCAGACTGATTCATCGATTTACTTATTGTGATTCGATAAAAAGTCACTTTCGGCCGCTTTTCAAATCTTAATATCTTCAAATTATTTTGATTTTATTCCTAGCCCAAGTTTTATAGTAATCTTTCCTTAAGCATATTTACGTACCCGTATTTTGCAAAGTTGGTCCATAACATAGTTATCCTGTCGATGATGACTTGATCTTCTGCCGTTGTGTTCTGAAACAGAGGCATGTCGAACAAGTATCCCAGCTCGTCGCCGTGTGTGGAGCCTGTCGCGGTGATACCGTCGCGCACCTTCAAGAAATTCCTCCCTCCGTCATAACAGAAGAGATATCTGAAGACAGTAC
Organism: Melanchra persicariae; assembly: GCA_947386135.1. Lineage (NCBI taxonomy): Eukaryota > Metazoa > Arthropoda > Insecta > Lepidoptera > Noctuidae > Melanchra > Melanchra persicariae. The sequence continues at coordinate 11,818,156 of OX376672.1, read as the reverse complement.
ACTTATTTTGTACGTAATACCTAACAGTCCTCTCCATTGGGTAATTAAAGGCTATATCTGATGCATAATCTACGAAATTTACTTCTAAATTGTCGAGATAAAAGTATTTTACTACGTCAATGGCGTCGGCGCTATCCGCCATTTTTGAAACTGAAAAGCCCTTGTTTAATTCTGCAACAAAATCAAAACTGTCGTATTGGTCTTCACTGAAATAGATATAGAGCATTTCTTGCGATGTGCCACCAATCATTAATTTCACATTTTGTATGTTGCTCATTTTCGGTGTTTTAGTAATAAATTCCCCATCGATACAAGGCCGGAAATCATACAATTTTGTGATGTTGATCACTGTGTCCGTATCTATGGTCGATATAGTTTGAATGAAGCGGTCAACGTTGATATTCTCCTCATCCAGGCCGACGTCCGTGACGAATTTTTTAACGTCCGTGACTTGGTTAACCAACGACGTGACAGCTACTCCACTTTGCAGGATTACTTTGTTATACAGGATATCTTTATCGAACAGTAAGTGGAAATGTACTGAAATGGAACCGGAGCTGTGTCCGAAAAGCAGAATATTGTCAGGATCTCCACCGAAACTTGCGATGTTGTTTTTAACCCATCTTAAAGCTAAGCTCTGGTCTTTTAAGGCCTGGTTACTGAACTCGGTGTGGGGTAAGCATAGGTGACCATAAGGCCCCAATCTGTAGTTGACAGTGACGAGAATAACTTCGTGTCTCATGAGATATCTCGGTGAGAAAGTGGTCAGTGCTCCGTTGCCTTCCACGAACGTTCCGCCATGGATGAACACCATAACTGGCAGCGCAGTCTGCGTGTGTGTGATGTCTGGTTTGTAGATGTTGAGGTGCAAGCATTGGATCGAACCTTTAATGACGCCTTTCTCGTATTGCGGACAAATTGCTGAGTCGTCGAACGCTTCGTGCGGAGTGTTGAAGTAGGGGTGAGGTTTGGCGTTCTGAAAAAAGATGATTATCTGGTTAAAATTGAACTGCCTGTTATGCTAACAGGTCTGGTTTTCGAGTTTGGGCCTCATGGTTATATCCGATTATCAGTCAAAAGATGAAGATATTTTAATGGTAAAAAAAAATTGTCTAGTGAACGATTTAGCGAATAAACTGTTGATTCAATAATCATTTTAGAACTTGGCTTTTCTAGCTTTGTGAGAGAAACATGTTCGTCAGTTCAACATGAGTGCATTTTGACGTTTGTGACAGAACGTATCTTAAAGTTGACGATGAGAAGTCACCGTTTTTATCCACAGCAATTTATTACAAGCAAATTATCTACAAAGTTTTCTTTCATAAAACTGATTTTAACTGAGTCATGTCAATAAAAATCCAAATTATTATCATTATTGAGTCAAACTGTTTATTTGTTCGACGTAGGAGGCAATCTCTGAAAGTACTGCGGCCCTACCATGACGTATTAAACGCTATTAAACGTGAGTCGTTCGAGCGAGAAAGAGGGATGGAGCTACACACCCTATATAGCTCCATCCCTCCTTCTCGCTCGAACGACTCACGCTTTAATACGTCATGGTAGGGCCGCAGATCCCATTATGTTTATTATTGATAGAAATTAGAAAGTTCGCTATACTATTAATGTAATGTAATTTTCAACATGAAAAAGTGCACTGTTATATCAAACAGTATTTACAGAAATAATTCTCACTTCAGACAGTTAAAATCATAAAACAATAAACTTTCGTAATCTTATAATATTTATTTTATTTATTCATGTACACAGTAAAACAGTAATAGATAACTTTATACTCGTAATTATGAGTACAAAGCTCTCCTGTAGCATCAAGCCTCCCGCGATCATTAAAACAAAACGCTTAATCACATTGTTAATTTAATTCTTTTATCTGCACAAATAAGTATCAGGTGGTTCACTGAATTGTAGTGATGAGTGCAAAAGATAACAACAGTGTTCAGGTTAATCATAAACTCTGCGTTGAGCGTTGCCAATCTTTCCCTTGCCTTGGTAGTGCTAACGTCCGACTGCTTCGCGACCACCCTCCCACCGGAGTCCGGCGTCAGCCTGCTGTGTTTCGTCGACGCGTGGGAGCACCAGTGCCTCAAGGCATCTTTTGGGCACGCTCGCTCCATCATAGACCTCATCCATCGCTTTTCATCAGGCGTGATCGAGGTCAAGAGCTAGCCAATTCCTCAATAAAAACATAGATTTTAGTGGTAAGCGGTACAGAGAGTAAAGTCCCGCATACCTCCTTTGAAAAAGGAGGATCCTCCAACCGGACGGTTGTTGTGTCCGGTGGGCAACTGCCCGATAGTTTATATTCGGACTGTTGTATCTGTTCAAATCGCACGGTAAACTCTGATATCGCTACTAAGGATTTCGTTCGCAACTGTCGGGATAGATGGCGTTGCGGGTAGTTGTTGCGATGTAGATTTTGCTGCGTTTGCCGCTGCAATATTTTGCATGAGGCTTTTACTATTAGAGGTCAAATTGGAAACCAAAATCCAATTTGTATCGTATGACAGACATCGTAATTATCAATTGATATACACCGAAAAATATATTATGTCACCTGATGATTGCAGACTCCTTAGGATTGTAATACATCTTGATTAGATTATAATTTCTTGAAATATTTTGATCATAAATCCCATCCAAATTCAATAGTTTCTAATAACCCGTGTCTTATTTAGAAAAAAATTCCATCGACACGCTAAAAAGAAGACTGGTTGGTAACAGGCTTGCCTACTCAACTTTATTTGGTTTACCTTGAAGCCGACCCCAACATGTTAGGGACAATTTCACAATTTCACGTGATCTTTCAATCTTACGGGCGTTTGCATTTTCTGGTGACATTTATAAAACGCTTCTGTTACTCGTACTGGCTAACTGAGTGACTGACAGACAACGCGCAGCCGAAACTACTGGTCGTAGGAAACTGTAATTTGGCATGTAGGTTCCTAGGGGAGCACTAAGAGAGGATTTCCCTAAATTCCTACAGGAACGAGGAAAAAACGGAAGTAATTATGGCAAATGCTAGTATTATTATAAATCCGAAAGTGAGTTTTTTTTTGTTACGCTTTGACACTTAAAATCACTGAACCGATTTTTATTTTATTTATTGTTTACAACTAATTAAAACGATAAAATTCCAATTACATTAATTAACATAGAATAGCAAAACTACATATAATTAATGCAATTTGGCACGGAGGTAGATGGGATTACGGAGCATTTTTTAATTTTTACAAAAATCTTCAAGAGCGAAGCCGTAGGCAGGAGCTAGTATCAAATAAAAGGGCTTGTTATCAGGGTCTCAAATATATTTTAAAGTTGCGGATGTCGCTGGAAAATTGCAAACGCCGTAAGATTGTAAAATATCGCGTCCAATTGTAAACTATTTTTTTCTTGATAAGACACGAAAATATGGGATACTATTGAATTTGGAAGCGATTTATTGTATTCAAATCCATTCCATAGTGTAATATATCGGAAAATTATAATAAGTATAATAAAGATTTGTTACAATCTGAGTCTGCAATTTTCATGTATAATCAGATCAGTACTTCCAGAAATTACTTCTTACAAACCAACAATGAACCTTTCTTTTAACCACTCTGCTCGACCAGATTTTGACAAGTGACACACTAGCTGAGTCGACGCGGTTTCGCGTATTACGTCATGAATTTCAGGAATGACATCAACTTTCAACAATCGAATTTATTATGAAAATATTGTTTTCGTAGCTATTTTATACGATAACTTTGTGAGAAATATCTTAAATTATAAGTTATGATCGTTCAAATTGCGCTAGTCTACTTAAAAATGTGTCTTAGATACGAATTACTAAACCTTTCCAAAAGGTAGTCAACTTAGATTCGCTGAAAATACATACGTTAAAAACCTTCTCGCTAGCTGAAAAACTGCAAAAGGTCAAAATCAAGACATAATCATGCTATTTGCGTTCTGCATTTTGTCATTTTTCTTAAATTAGTTTATTAAAAATACGATCAAATATTGACAAAAAATTATTATGTTGCAATTTTCGTGGCCCTGGTTTTCGAGGCTAAAACACATAAAAATTGTGGGATTCGGACACCCAAACTCCATTATAGAGGTAGTAGTTTCCTAATCATTTGATTATTTGACGAATTCATCCGTATTTCTAACGCTATAAGTAGCGGTAATGAATTTTTTTGATATCCAACGTTCAAGTTTCGCGCCAACTGTGTTTGTTTACGTTTTTATTTTGCACAAATATCACAAACTCACATGTAAATACGATTACAAACATGATCATTATGAATCTCAATATCGTGAAGAACAAGAAAAAGCCCAGAACTAAATGCAATTTACAAACACAGATCCAATAACACGTAAAATTTCATTACCGCCACTTTATTTTTGTTCAAAATCGACAACCATATTGTTTTTTTTAATTGTTAGGGCGTGCCAAAACGATTATGGTACTAAATCGATTTTTTTTTTAATTTTGAACGACTCGAACAAAATAATGAAATGAGTGATTATAATAAAACGATTCTTAGAAATTATAAAAACACGTATAAGGTATAAAATACAATAAGCACATGATAACTATTAATTTTGTGCTTCGTTAAGTTAATTTAAATTGTTTTCGAACATCAAGAAATAAATCCAACACAGCAAAAAAAACTCAGACAACAAATTCATCGGACCCGCGTGAATTTCGCGCCCAATTGTCTTTGTTATTCAAAATTTAAATTCAGAATGCGTTCGTGATTGAAATTTGTTTTTTTTAATCTTTATATTGAGTAAATTACTTATGTACCTATGGTATGGTTACCTAGTCATTGGATCGGGATGATTTTTAAAAAATAATATATTAAAATTCGTTATGCAGCAGATAATTATTTAAGAAGTTTTTCTATCCTGTCCCGAAAGGAGGCTGAGAATGTTTTTCGACAATATTGTATGTAAGTAAGTAATGTACAGTTCTCGTCAAATAACTTTGCCCCTCTGAAGTTGGCTACGAGTGGCTGCGTAGTAGTCAAAATTACGAACAAACTGCAACTGCGCATGCGCAAGAGACATGGGGGTGGGGATTAATTTTATGTCTCAGTCGCTCGTTTACGTTCGATGTATGCTTGCGTCCCGCTTGCTCCCGTCTACGTGACTGCACCTGCGCGATTTTTGCAAATGGCTAACTTCAGAGGGGCAAAGTTATTTGACGAGAACTGTATATGTCTATGTATGTTTGTAGTTATCGTCTATTTCTGTGAAACGCCCGGCAGCCTAAGGGACTTGATAATCAAAGCGCTCAAGGCGCGCGGAAGGTGGGCGGTGGCCGTCGCGGTACGAAAATGTAAATGAGTTTAGCCGCGCGCCTGCCACGCTAAGTACAGTTCTCGTCAAATAACTTTGCCCCTCTGAAGTTAGCTATTTGCAAAGATTGCGCAGGTGCAGTCACGTAGACGGGAGCAAGCGGGACGCAAGCATGCATCGAACGTAAACGAGCGACTGAGACATAAAATCGCGCCGCTATAATCCCCGCCCCATGTCTCTTGCGCATGCGCAGTTGCAGCTTGTTCGTAATTTTGACTACTACGCAGCCACTCGTAGCCAACTTCAGAGGGGCAAGTTATTTGACGAGAACTGTATATTTCGTTCTTTTGACGCCATACATTTTATTTTGTCAGCACCCTGTCCGTGCGCCCTGTCCGCGCGCCCTGTCCGCTTTGTATATCAATTCCCTAAACGGTTGGACAGATTTTTCAAATGAGGTATAGATTCGTCTTAGGTGTCGTCATAGATTTTGAACAAAAACTTCGCGTCTTTTTGTGAGAGGTAGTCATGTCTGCCTAGCCTTTTCCCAACTATGTTGGAGCTGAATACTAATTTTTCACATAGTGTGACTGCAGCGTGCTTTCCGGAGAACGGTGGATACTCAATATGTAATTACCCATCCACGGAACGACCTCGGCAAAACGAAGCTTAACTTCGTAATTAAATTTTTGCGACTTATTATTTACATTATACAACATAGTATCAAATAACCCCTTTTTTGAAGTCGGCTAAAAAGTATCAAAAAACCTCTAAAATCACGCATATCACGCATCTACTCACACATAGCTACAGCTACATAACGGCTATGGGAACATGCAATATTTTCAATTTTGAAGAATTCATGAAAATTTCACGTTGCCCGAGAGCGATACGACGAACAGGATAGGCCAACAAGTATAACCGCACACTTAACAACTTTGTTTGACATCGGCACGCTAAAGTGTGCAGTACACGTTAGCCGAGCCTGTTGGCCGAGAAGGCTGTTTTCTTTATAAAAATTATTAGGTCACACTCAAATTTACTCAAAATAAAACGAAACGAACGAAACGTTGACATCAGTTTAAAAAACTCCTCTGTTCTACATCTACCAAAATCAATTTTAAGTATACTGGGCATTCTGTAGGAACCTGCCGAAAGTATCAAACATCAATAATTTTAAACTAATAAAATATTTCTGAATTTATATGACCACATTCTGAATTTAAATTTGGAATAACATGGACAATCTGGCGCGAAATTAATTTATTTAGTTAAAACCTACTAAATTAATTAATTTCGCGCCAGATTCCTTGAAAAACCTACTTCTAACCTGTAAATTAACTACATAAGAAAGTAGTATTAATTATTATCATCAGTGCTCATTCTATTTTATGCCAACGTATTTTTTTAACTAATTTCTAAGAATCGATTTATGAAGATCACTCATTTCAATAAATCGAGTATATCGAAATTAGAAAAAAAATCGTTTAGCAAAATCGTTTGGCTACAACCCAACAATAAAAAAAAACAATATGGTGGATGATTTTGAACAGTCCATCACACACTTTGATTTTATTTATACAAATTAGTAAACTTGCGGGTTAAATATGAAAGAATTATTGGCGCTAACATTTGACCTATTTATTCAATTGTTTTAATTAATGCCCATACATAAGATTTTTTAAGTAGCTTTATCAATAACAACATTATTAATTAGGATGTCGTATGACGTAACTCTTAGTACCTAAAGGTACTACTACCGAGCCGGCGGAGGTACGCCTGTCTAGTACCTTTAGGTACTACTACCGAACTATACGGTTAATATTAGTCTAAAGATTTAGAAGACTTACCCCGAACGGGTTGGTCTCATCAACTACTCCGTAAGGAACGCCCAAGAACATCGTGTAATTCTCCCCGAGTAGCCCACGTATTTGCCCCACTGGGGTGTCCACCGCAATTGTTAAAACCTCATAAATGCAAATGTTCAGAGAAATAACATAGCATAATATTTTAAGAAACATTGTATCACTTTTACTTGTAAATTATTTTCACAATAACGAGAATATCAAGAAAACCAGAGACAATAAATGAAAACTGTTCGAAATTCAAAACGAAAGCGGGAAAAAGTTTTAGCAATCGGTTTGCAACAACTTTTTAATATTAAATAACTAGTTACAGCGCAGAGAGGTAATACTAATGAAGTCTTATTGCACTCATAATTTTTATTGTGTTTACAATTCACTAATACAGTGTACATATCTACATAATTAAAAACATACAGTTGTGAGATAACAATTATGGTTCAGTGGCGAACTGTTTATTTCAAGTTTCCATTTCTAGGGTTCCTTACCAGGTTGCATAATTTTATTGATCATACAGTCACCGCGGCCCTGGAACGCAATGGGCATTTGGAGGAACACGGATAGGTTTTAGTCAGTAAGAGTCTGACACTCCCTTCCGCAGCAGTCATTTGATGATATCCCATAAAAAAGGGTGTATTACCAAAATGGTAATATTTTTTTAATTTTCAGTAAGATTAATAAATAATGAGGCTAATAGCCGCTAAACCGTGGTTACAGAGGAACATTAATTATCATAAGTATTACAAATAATAATTAATTCAATCAAGAATTTGACCACGACGATGGCTGTATAAAGTAGGTATTTATATATATATATATATATATATATATATATATTTAATTTGATAAGCTATGATAAGATAATATTTATTGGCTTAAGAGCGTTTACGCGGTACGGCTTTTCATACAAACTTTCAAATCCTTATTTTTCAAAATTTATGAACCGATTTTAATAAAACTTGGTATGCGTACGCTAGTTATCTAGGTCTAAATAGTTATCAGAAAAAAAAATCGAAAAAGAGTTCAGGGGGAAGGATATAGTGATTTTTCACTTTCTATAGAAAACTTAAAATCGCTCTCTCTTTCCCTCTGAAATCTTTTTCAAAAATGTTTTCTGATAACTATTTAAACCTGGATATCTAGCGTATGCATACCAAGGTTCGTTAAAATCGGTTCATTCATTTTGAAGAATAAAGACTGGGAAGTTTGTATGAAATGACATACGGTGTACATCCTCTTAAGCATGTGTCATAAAAAAGACAATCATTTCTGGTGACACCCGACCGTTTGTCAACTGTTTTTGTCACGGAAATTAGGTGCAAATAAGTTCGCTCTCTTATTTTTGAGCTATTCTGTATGTCGGAAATACGTTAGTCGATTGAACAATCGAGACGCCAACGCCATCTAGTGGCGTTCGACGGAGTCTAGAACGTCGTGCGCAGTCGTAGCTGAGTTTGCAGCGGCAGTCTACTGGTGGCGATCGAGCAGTGAACATGTCTAGGAACCGCCGCGCGTTTCGTAAGCTGGTGCTGTGTACCTATTGTGGAATTATTGAGTGAGTTAGAATATTGTTGTATGAGTTCGAGAGTGAAATATAATTTGATTTAAAAGCAAACAGTATTTCTATTGAGCAATAACCAACACTTCCCATAATACGCCCACTGTAGTTCAAATATCATGGCTGATGTTACCTAGGGAGATGTACCATTTCCGTCATGTATATATCAACGAAATTACTTGTGTTTAAGTATAAATGATAAAAAATTAAACCTTTATCAGTTTACCTGCATCAGTCAACAAAGTTAGTTTTATTTTTTAGTTAATTATAATCAATAGATTTTTTATTTCTTTTTAGCCTATTCCATCCCACTGTAGGGCAAAGGCCTCCCTTTCTACCTTCCATTCTTCCCGACTCTGGGCTAGTGTGGACCAATCTTGACTATCTATAGGCGTCAAGCTCGTCTTCGCCTGGCTCTGCCGCGATGCCGCCGGACATTTTCTGGGACCCACATTGTGGTTGATTTGGCCCATGAATCGTTTGACATGCGGCAAACGTGTCGTTTTTTTTTTAAACTAAAAACATTTTCACAAGCTTTTATCGAACGTTTATACATACCAACACAAACCATCGCGGGTTTAACAGCGGTATGTTCCATTTGTGGGTTGACGCCACATTTTCCGCACCAGGTATCACTCATGCTAAATACGCCTCTGTGACGTTCAAAAAGTGCTCTTAACCTCTCTTCTCAATTTGAATAAATAACTATTGAATTTTGTGAAAATAATACTTCGATTGAAAGCATTAGCGTGTAAACCTGAAATGCATTGCAAACAAAAAAAGGCCAACTAACAATTTAAAAAAAAATGTACCTGGCAGGCAACACACTAAAAACTCTATTAAAAAAAAACCAAGCGGACATTTTTTGTTTTCCGCGAACGGGAGAATTTGAAAAATATAAAACAAAGAATGGTAGACTTATTTAGGTAAAGTTTTATCTACCTAATAATATTACTAGGCATATTTTATAGAGGTCGTTATAAACCTTTTAAACATTCAGTTCAGACGCTAAATGATAGTTACAAAAAGTTAACAATGTTGTAATTTTAAATTTTCATTTTCTTCGTGAGTTTCCTCGTTTGCTAAGGAGAAAATGATAGTAAGGATGTGCATAATAACAATGTAATCAATCAACCTGTAAGTACTTTGCCTAATTTATTTAACTCATGGAGTTCAAGATCACAAAATGTAGGTAAGTATACATTTTCATTCATTCATTATTTCGCTCTAAGGGACTTGATATAGGTACACAGCGCTCCTGGGCCTCAAGTCTGCTATTACAATAGTGTCAGAATGGTCTATCATTGATTTCATAATTGTTGATTTGACAAGTTTAGTAATCTACTAATAAAAAAGCGTCATTATGACTTTCCAGTGGTCAACCACTGACACTCCATTGAAAGAAGTGGCATAGAATGGTAATCTCGTACATAATGATAAATGAATTACAGACGTACCTATGCGGTAATCTGCTAAAATTTTGACAGTTCCTTCGATCAGTGACTAACCATTAGAACGTTATTGTGCAGTCATTGCTTTTGAAAGACATTGAATATTTTGAACCACGATTCTATTACGAGACCATTGATCGACCAATGATCGACCATTATGAATTTAGCAGATTACGAACTTTTAGCAAAATGCCAATGGGATCGTGTTGGAATGACGAATTTATAAAAAATAGCAGACTTGGAGCCAAGTCTGCTATTTTTGTAAATCTGTCTTTCATATATCATTATGTACGAGATTACCATTCTATGCCATTTCTTTCAATGGAGTGTCAGTGGTTGACCACTGGAAAGCCATAATGACGCTTTTATATTAGTAGATTACCAAACTTGTCAAAATCAACAATTATGAAATCAATGATAGACCATTCTGACACTATTGTAATAGCAGACTTGTGGCCCAGAGGCCCTATTCAATGTGCCATTCAATTGACGAATGCGACTGTCGAAATGCCTAAAAAGTAGGAATTTGATCACGTGACATTTCGATAGTATCTGTCAATCCCATATATTTTTGTTGTTTTGACAATCGCCTTCGCCACGCTACCGTTGACAGAAGCTCACTTGTCTCGAGTGGTCTTGAGTGCGCTGTGACGAAAATGGATAGCGTCTGGCCGCGCGCCCGCGAGCGACGACGCTACGTATACTTCGTTTCTTTGACGCCATATATTTTACCTTGTCAGCGGCCTGAATCAGAATCAGAACTTTATTTGCACCAAATGCCGCTCCGTTGTACCGCTTATCAAGTCCCTAAGTATATGTTTTTAATAATTTTACCTTATTACAAAGGAAATGTGATCAAAATAGATGAACAGCTTGCTATAATCTATCATCATCTCAGCCGAAAGACGTCCACTGCTGGACATAGGCCTCTACAAAACCCGTCCTGTGCGTCTCGTATCCATCGGCTACTCGTGACCCTCACCAGGTCATCGCTATAGTTACTGACTGAGGGTCAATTTCAGTAATGAAACTGAAAGCGATCAGCGAATAAACCAAGTTTATGAGCTGTCAGTGTCATTTTTTTCCATGGAATATTTACACTGACAGCTCTTGAACGCAGTTTAGATGTACCTACTGATCGCGTTCAGTTTCATTGGTGAAATCCGCTCTGAGTGACTGACAGACAACGCACAGCCGAAAGTACTAAACGATACAGAGGGTCTACTCTCTAAGCCCGAAGTCCGTAGTTTCGGCGTTAGTTACGGACGTTTTCGACTCCTTGTCACCTACGGACTTACGATTAGTCCCGAACCCGAACTAAGAACAACTGTCAAATCGTCTTGTCTTTTCTTAGTCCGGGTTCGGGACTAATCGTAAGTCGAAGGTGATACGGAGTACAAAATGCCCGATACTAAGGCCGAAACTACGGACTTCGGGCTTAGAGAGTATACCCCCTATTACGCAGGTAACTATACGTCAAAACATTCGTGCTAACCCTCACGCCCCAGCCGCCGCAACATAGGGAGACGCCCCAGGCGTCGGGAGTCACAGGGCGATTCCCGGCCACCGTATACGCGGGCCTGCGGACGGCGAGCGTTGGGTGGCTCGCCGTCCGATCAAAGCCAGGCCCGCCTCGACGGCGCGTTGTGTGCACGCGCGCCTCAAAGAGATGTCAGCATAGTAAACGGGGCCCGTTAGGGATAGAGCCTGCCAGGGTTGCGGATTATGTTCGAAAGAGTTACCGCGGCCCTGGAAAGCAAAGGGCACTAGGAGGAGCACGGATGGGTTTAAGTCAATAAGAGTCTGACACTCCCTTCCACTACGCCCAGAGTGGGGGAGTCATTTGATGATGAAATGGCCTGATGAGCATAATTTTTGTGAATTTTTCTTTTAGTGGAGTTTCTGTTCTTATTTTATTTTTTTTTTGTTTTTTTTTAGAGAATAAAATAATCTTTTTGATTTCTGCATTACAAGAACTTACATTACGCAAAAAAAAACATCACTGCGTGATTCTATTTCATATTTTACAGCTAAACCTAATTATTTTCATTAATGCCCCGCTCCTATAGGTCGTAGCGCAATGTTATAGAGCCTTCCTCGATAAATGGAACACAACACTAAAATATTTTTTCAATTCGAACCAGTTCCTGACATTAGCGTGCCAAACGAACTCTTCAGCTTTATGCTAGCTTTTGCCCGCGACTTCGTTAGCCCATTTCCCGTTCCCGTAGGAATTTCTAGAAATCCTCTCTTATTGCTCCCCTAGGAACCTACATGCCAAATATCAGCTTACTACGACCAGTAGTTTCGGCTGTGCGTTGTCTGTCAGTCACTCGAAACGGAAGAATTTTATATAGGTACCTACATACATTGATACAGTTGATAATGTGAATTTTATGAGTTTGAAAACACATCAACCGGTATTACGCCATTGTTTAAGGGCTGCTGAAGGTGTAACTTTTTGCAGAATTGCAATTTTTTTATTATTATTATTGATAGGCACGCGCTTGACCATTCATTTACCTGATGGTAAGCGATGATGTGGCCGAAGATGGAGCACGCTTGCCTAGAAGTACCTAACCTATGCAAATGCGGATGCACATTGTCTTTATGCATCTGTTTTTAAATTTTGTCATTGTGGATCAAAAAACAATGGCACGGGATATTAAATATAACTAGATACTTATCAAGTTCCAACAATAAAGCTGCTGGCACCGACTCCAAAAAAAAGTAATAAATTTTAAATATTTGCAAAATATTAATGTCAAATAAGTTTACTTTTAAATTATGTTTCTTTAAAGCAATTCAAATATTTATTTTCAACTTTTTAGTGGGAACGGTTTTTGTTTGTTTTTTTTGAAGGCGGTTTTTTTTTATTTTTTTTTTATTTCTCGCCGGTTAGTGTTTTAAGTTAATATCGTTCCTACATTGAATATTCTTACGAAAAAGGTACCATGTCGTAAATATTGTACACTGTTTTTTTTTAAACGTGTTATTCCCGTGAAGGGATGATACGCCGGAAGAATACAATTTTAGTAAATAATAGAACCATTTTTTAGAAATATTGTAAGCATACGCCTATAATATTTCAGAAGTTGTTTTGATGACACATGATGCTATCATCAAAACTAGATTTTTGATGGTGGGATGGCCTTATAGCGAGAGTGCATCTTATGACAATCATCTCACCTTAACACTGCTAGAATTCATTGTTTTATTATGAAGTTCCCATGCCTACCTTCTACCTTCCGGTTCCATCATCAGAACAGTCTGATAGTACCTTATAGCCAAAGTGCATCTCATGACAATTCTAATAAGCCCAAACACGGCTGGGATACATTGATTAATTACGCAGTTCCGGTGCCTACCATCCAGCTCCATCATCATCAGATCAGTTCGATGATACCATTCTCAACATAACTATTCAGAATCATTTGATTATTTGCATTGTCATAGTTGCATTGTGATATTTATGCGAGTGTCAAGTTCCGTTGGCCACTGGTTTCTGATCTTCTCCACCAGTTCCACTTCATCAAATGTTACTTTTTGACTGTAGATGCTTAAGTTCTCGATGAAAATACCAAAATAACTATATGGTTGCCTATAATATTTTAGGAGTTCCCTCGATTTCTCATAGATTTCATCATCAGAACTGGATTTTGAAAAAAATGGGACCAATCTGGAAGCATATCAAGCAAGGGGAAAAAAAAATCGGTTCATGAACGACGGAGATCTGAGGTAACAAACATAAAAAAAAAAAAAAAAAAAAATACAACCGAATTGAGAACCTCCTCCTTTTTTGAAGTCGGTTAACAATCTTTCCAACTAAGTTGAATGATATAATCACGCGTTTTTCGCAGCCCAGAGCGGAAAAAGTCTTTTGATGATTTCCCATCCTTTAAAAACGAGGTGTAGGTAGTGTTTATAGCATGTACACTGTACTTCTGACCAGATGATAGGTACCTGTGTAAAGATAAAATACGCCGTACGGCATATCATACAAACTTTCGAATGCTTATTTTTCGAAATGAATGTACCTACTGTTACGAGCTTAGGGTTCGTGACAATAAAAATAGCCGATTAAATAACCAAAATGACACTTTAATTAATCAACACTAATTACAACTTTAAACTCACTAATTATAATGACTCTACTAGTTCTTCTACTCGATACTAGATGGCGCTAGTAGTAACTTTTATCTTTATGTACCCGGCATTAATTCTGGCGCGTAACAGTACCGATTATAATGAAACTTCCTACGCATATGCAGGATACATAGCTCTAAAAATATATTGGAGAACATTTTCGAAATGTCTTATTTAAAGAAAAGATAACACTAGGGACTTTGCATATTTCAATTTACAGTAAATTACTAGGGAGTAATGCCTTACATTATTACGGCATGAAACAAATGTCATAAATGTGATGTCATTTAGCTAGTCAAAATGAAACTGAATAGTAGAAACCGCGTGCGTTACGGTGATCAGTGTGGTTATGAAACTGAAACATGCCGTGTTGCGGTGATCAGCGTAGTAACGTGACTGAAATATTCCGTGAGTTGCGGTGATCAGTACCTTTGTTAATGAAAACCCGTGCGTTACGGTGATCAGTGTGGTTATGAAACTGAAACATGCCGTGTTGCGGTGATCAGCGTAGTAACGTGTCTGAAATATTCCGTGAGTTGCGGTGATCAGTACCTTTGTTAAGTTAAACTCGTGCGTTACGGTGATCAGTGTGGTTATGAAACTGAAACATGCTGTGTTGCGGTGATCAGCGTAGTAACGTGACTGAAATATTCCGTGAGTTGCGGTGATCAGTATCTTTGTTAATGAAAACCCGTGCGTTACGGTGATCAGTGTGGTTATGAAACTGAAACATGCCGTGTTGCGGTGATCAGCGTAGTAACGTGACTGAAATATTCCGTGAGTTGCGGTGATTAGTACCTTTGTTAATGAAAACCCGTGCGTTACGGTGATCAGTGTGGTTATGAAACTGAAACATGCCGTGTTGCGGTGATCAGCGTAGTAACGTGACTGAAATATTCCGTGAGTTGCGGTGATCATTACCTTTGTTAATGAAAACCCGTGCGTTACGGTGATCAGTGTGGTTATGAAACTGAAACATGCCGGCCGTGTTGCGGTGATCAGCGTAGTAACGTGACTTAAATATTCCATGAGTTGCGGTGATCAGTACCTTTGTTTAGGAGGACCCGTGTGTTACGGTGATCAGTGTGGTTATGAAACTGAAACATGCCGTGTTGTGGTGATCAGCGTAGTAACTTGACCGAAATATTCCGTGAGTTGCGGTGATCAGTACCTTCAAAACATACTCCGCGTGGTCGAATTAAACAAAACATCTTCCATCTAATAGAATCAGTAAATGTTGACACAAAACGTTTTATTAACAGACAGGTCCTTCGAGGCGGATCAATAGATTAAAATTAAAATAATTCAACAGTTAACGCAGTATCATGAGTAAATTGCCCCGTTTGCTCGCTGACTGCGGGATCAACCACCATGACTGAAGTTAATTCCGGGGAAATTAAAATTTCGGATAGGCTTAATACGATAATAATTAAATTGTGAGTATGCAAATACGGCTGTTCAAGATCAATGAATAGCAATCTAGCTTGCTCCCGAGGCTGCAACTCGTAGCTATTGCATTTGAGACAGGCGCTGCCTGTGACTTCACTTCAGTATTTTTCTCTGTGCGGAGTCCAAACAACAACTCCCCGGATTAAACGGGGTGCTGAGCAGAGGGTTTTTGTGTTCGATTACCTGTATGGGAAAAGTTTTGTTGGCGTTTTCTCATTACGAAATTCTCAGCAGCAACCAGGATTTTAGACGTCTGTCAAAGAAAATCTGGCAAAGGCCAAGAGAGTCAAAGGAGCGCTATACCCATTATCTGCTACCGCTCCAAGCTAAACGCTGAGGTCAAGTTGAGAGTGCAAGCATGTTTACTAACAGTGATAGACTACGGGGTAATACAACTTCTACCTTCTACTTCTAGGTACAGCAAATCAAACCTGCTCTAAATTGAGAGACAGTATAAAATGGCATTGAAGAGTGCTGCACAGATACCCAGACGCACCGATACCGATCTACTATGGGAAATAGTGCAACAAGACCCGTGGTACATGCGCATGATCTCCACGGCGACATGATAGAACGTCTCAAATCTCTACCCATCGAGGGGCTAGAAGAACAAGGCCGAGACACGCGCTACTGGCAATACAATCCCTTTCTTTTTGCTACTAGAGTAGGTGAAATTCATTACATTAATAAAAAGTTAGGGACCAGCCGCTCTTCAAACGACTGGCCCCCTTCCGTCAGCGTAGGCTATGACCATTGCGTCACTATCTTACGTAATTAGCAGCTAATCGCTGGGGTTAATCCCCGTTGCTTCATCGTTATCGTCACCAACATTTATATAAACAAAAGTTCCCACTTTGCGGACAAAATAAAATCGTAACTTTTTGTAAAATTAGATTCAATAAATAAGTGACATGTTTTAATACAACTAGAGAAATAAATTTTGATTCTGATTAGACGTGTGACGGTGGTGTGATGAAGCAAAGCCTCGGGAAGCACTTAAAGCAGTTGGTCCTGCGTTTCATATCTTATCGTATGTATTGGACTCAAGGTCCCACAAAATTCAAAGGGTTCAACAGAAAGGAACTAGAGAAAAGGGTTAGTCAATAAGAAAAACTTGTTTTAATGTAGTCAGATTTTATACATAAATCATTAACCTATTACTAACTAGCATCAGCTTCGCCCACATGTAAGTTGAAACTCCAGGTTACGGTCTACCCGAGTTCTAAATTTTATCTGAATCCGTTAAACTATTGACGTGTGATTTATTGAACATCCAAACTATAAAGTCTATCACAGTAAGTTTATCATCAATACGATAGCAGCGCAATGTTGTTGAAATATACATAACATAGGTAGTTCTAAACGAATTCATTGAAATAGTTTACTTTAGTATTATCGTTTGGTCTTACAGCCTTGTGTTTATTGTCATTCATTAGTTTATCAACTAATAGAGATTTGTCATTTAAGTGTGGCTCTATACTTCTCCTTGGCTCATTGGGTTGTTTTGTATTGAAAAATTATTTTCTTGAAGGTGATTTTGTAACAGCATTTGGTTTCTGAGGTGATGGATTGATTTCGTCTTGTACTCGCTTAAACGAAGCAGGCATTTCATTTTTTGGGGGTTCTAGTTTTTTAAGTCTAGTAGACTCTTGATACCAAGTGGTGTCGCTGCTGGAACGAGCGAAGTAGTGTTTAATTTAATGAATATGTCAACGAGAGTAGGGAAAGACGGTTGGATTGTATGAAAGATGAAATGGCTAGAAAGAACTAGTGCAATATAACTGCTGATTGACTTTGATAAATTGGCAGAATACCTGTATGGGTGAATGATGATGATGATGTATTTAAATGTCAAGAATTATGATTTGTATTTTGCAGGAATCAATGAAAATCTTACTCCGTATCCATCCTAGAAATGCTTGCACCAGCAAGCACTGTGAAATATTTCAACAATGCTTTATTAGCTAACTGAACAGCGATGAGTGCTTCAGACGAGTTGAGTAGGTCATTTGGCTTATCGACTGCGTGTTGTCGCTTTTTAGAGTGTACTCCTGGTCGTAGTTTGCGTTTCAATTTTAGCGTCAGACTATTATCATTTTCGTGGCTTGAGAAAAGGGAGATGTCAAATGGATCTAAAGTCTGCTGATTCATCCGTAACTTTTCCATTTTCTTCCTCCTGTCTGACGTCACATCTCTGGGACGCTATCTCGGTGTGGTCGTCGATCGTCTTGAAACTGTGGGCCTGCTTGTCATCACTTTCTCTGATATCGGAATAATTTTCGTTTTCTCCGTAGTCCTCGCTTTGTAAGATATTTCTTTTGGATACAGCGTCATGTATCGCTGTGTGTTGTTCTCTTTATAATGCTCTTGAGAGTGTTTGATGGAGTTCGAGCTGCTAGCGGACGATTGTCCAGACGAGATTTCTTTTGCAATGTTATCTGTTGCCAGTGACCCTGATTGAGCACTATACTCATCATTCTCCATTTCTTCATCTTGAGATTGTTTGTCATAAGACTCTATACCAACAATTTCCCTTTTTACATCTAAGGATTTTGTTTGTGGATCCTTTTTAAAAACTATTTCTGGCGCTTCATCATTATTCTGCATATTTTGGGAGATCTTGATATTATTAATTAATGACCTACTAACTGAATCTATTTTAGGAATATGATTTATTTCAGTATTTGAAGCCGAACATTTTTTTAATCTTTCCCAAAATGTTTCTATTCTTTCTTTCAATTTTTTTCTGGTATCAGTGTCTAATTCAGTATAATAATTAAATAAAATAGTTTGGATTCCGTCTCTAATAACTGGTACTAAATCTTTTCTAGACGTTTCCATATATTTTGTCTTGGTATAACGCCTCAGATTATTTAAAACTCTATGAAACTCTGGGTGTTTATTTTTTATGTATAAGGAATTAAGAGGGTGCCGACTAAACGTCGACCGCGCAGTGGCGCCCTCATCGTTTGTTTGGTTATTTCTTTTATTTTAGAATGAAAATGCAGAAAATATGCCATTTAAGTTGTGCTCCACAAGATTATACGTTAATATTATTATAAACGGTAGTTTTAAATTGTTCAGTTTTATTATAATCACTAAAACGGATAAAAGTGGCCACTATTTTCCGTTTTAGTAATTATAATAATATTAACGTATAATCTTGTGGAGCACAACTTAAATGGCATATTTTCTGCATTTTCATTCTAAAATAAAAGAAATAACCAAACAAACGATGAGGGCGCCACTGCGCGGTCGACGTTTGGTCGGCGCCCTCTTAATGTAATCCAGAAATTCTTTCACAGTTTGGTCATGTATTTCGACACTCCGCAACATGTCCGCAATTACATTGATGTTTGACTTTGTTAAACTAAATGGATTCTCTCTGAACGTTTTCAAGGTCCCTTCCAGTAACTTCTTTGTATTATGATTTTGCATGAGTTCGAAAAATTTGCATCCTCTGTAATTATATCTTATCATTTCGAAGTACAGAATCTGGAAAAAGTCTTCGAATGCTGTATCTTCGTAAGTGTTGAGTATGTTAACGGTTTCCTGAATGAAATCCGTGAAGGTTTTAACTTTCGGTGTTGTGTCTTCATTACTATATTTTGTAAGAGGTTCTAGAGCTGTGTTGATTTTTCTGCCATTTTCTCTTTGTTTGTTATACTGGGTAATTTTTTTTCCAGTGCGCAAACTTTAAGAACCACTCCTGCCCATGTAAATGAACAACTTGCCCCAAGAAAGCCATAGTCAATTCTTAAAAAAAAAATTGAGTCTCCCATACAAATTGTGGTCAGTTGATGACAATTTTGTATGGGAAGTTCAAATTTTTTTTTAAACATATTTTTGCAGCAAAATCAACCAAAAAGAGGCTTGAAATAATAGTCCGGTGACTAAATACATCACAGCTTGGTCAAATCAGAACTACCGGATTTGACGCAAAGCACCCCGTACTTTCAGGCGACAAGGTTACTGGACTATAAACTATGTGTCAAATAACTTGTACCAAATATCTTGAACAGCAGAAAACTAGTGCACACTTTCATTGTAATATTACATACTAACATTTTAGGAAGTCATAAAAGTTCAAGTTGCAATATACTTTCTTGATTCAATTACAATGTTACTAGAATTTTATTGATGACTAGCTATTACCCGCGACTTCGTTCGCGTCTATGTCGGAAAGTAAAATGATGTCGCTAGCTGTTATTGATGACAAATCTGAAACCGTTAAAGTTTAAACAAACTTAAAGTTTTCACGAGTTGTCCTTGGTTCGATGACACTAAGTTAAGCAGAAACTACATTAAATTAGCTTTAAGAATTAGATCAGGTCACTATCCATCAGCAAAGTTTTCATACCTAATGAAAAAATCCGTTTCACCTAATTGTCTTGTCTATATCTATACTATCAAATACTTCTATACTAATATTATAAAGAGGTAAAATTTGTAATTTGTAGGGTGGGTGTAGGGTAGGTGTAGGGTAGGTGTAGGGTAGGTGTAGGGTAGGTGTAGGGTAGGTGTAGGGTAGGTGTAGGGTAGGTGTAGGGTAGGTGTAGGGTAGGTGTAGGGTAGGTGTAGGGTAGGTGTAGGGTAGGTAGCCAGTTGACGGGAGGGAAGCCGCGGGGGACAGCTAGTATGTGATAAAGTAGAAGATGTACACCATTTGCTGTTGGAATGTGTCAGAAATAAGAATGAACGTGAATCACTTTTGAACTACCTAAATTTGAACTTAATGGATGTGGGCCTGATTCAAAATATTTTATGTTACCCAAAATCAGAAGCTGCCAAAAAACTTTGTCGCCTGGTAACAATACCTACAGTTCATCAGTAACCCTGACGATATTTTTTTTTATTCTTAGTATCTGCGGAATTCCTTGTTTGCTTAGTAAAGTAGTAAGAGTTGTTACTTGTATTAGGGTACGATGGGGTTGACATGTCCTGATGGGACAAAAACCCCAAAAAAAAAAAAACTGTAACCGTTAATCGCGAGTTAAACATTGTTTGCGTAGGTTTTGTGTTGTCTATCAATCATCATCCCATTATTTTAGTAAAGCTATAAAGGGGATATTATATCACTGAAAAAAAAATGATTTCGTCAGACAGACTTCCAAAACAATATTTTTTTTCTTTTATCACGCTAATAAAAAAATAAGAAGAAATAGTGCGTTGAATACGCATGACATCACGTCGCTGGTAAAAATCATGGGTGCGTTTCATAACAATGAAAGTTACATGGTGTATTTTTATTTCAATAACGTTCACACGATACAGTAAACGTGAGAATATACCCATAATTTCTTAACATTATAACATTTATTATCTCTAAAACTTATTAACTTAGGAAAAAATCCGGTGGAATATGATTCAGAATAAGGAGATTAATGCAGCATATCAGCCTACGGAGGGCTGTCCCTTACACTCTGTACAATTTCTATTTTAAGTAAGGTTTACTAATCTCTGCTTGAACGGTGCTGCCCACCAGCCTACGCTTCCATGATGTTCCACATGCTACTGCGGCGGCGGCAGGCGCTGTCATCGGAAGTGAACTCCATCTTCGACGACGCCGACTTGTTCTATAACGACGCTGAAGGAGAACAACTCTTTGCTGTCCTGAACGAGTTTGAGAGTTACCCTAACAATGAGTGGAACATGTTCTTAACTTTCTCAGAAGTACTTTAAATTCTTCTTTCAACATCATTTAGGTACATAATGTTTTCTAATTTTATTAATGGCCAGCGAAACATCTCAGGTTCAAGCCTATATTATAAACATTACATAGATAAAGACACCATTACTTTCTATTATGAAAATATTGTTTTTTAATTTCTTTCTGAACTTCTTTCTATGTTGGAAAAGCCTGCCAGCCAAGCCAGCCAGCTTTTGTGTGGAAAAGTGGCAACACTGCCCAAGTGACATGTGAAATTTTTGTTCCGTATTTTAAAATTAAATTTAATTAGTTTATAAGTAAAATAAGGGTGTAATATTGTTTGTGTTAATGTAATATAACCATAAATACCCAGGATTATTGTATTCCTGTAAATATAGCAAGGAAATCAGTTTTTATTACCTACCGGCTGTCACCGGTAACCTAAAAAAGCCGCAAGCTGACGATTGAATTAAGGAATTAAACGGGGAAGTATTGTTTACTTTAACTTTTTTTAATAGCACACATTCATCACTTTATCTCAGTAGTACATCCACGCAAAGTTTTGATAACTTTTTCTCCGAATAAGGACTGCATTGAGACTATAACGCTTTGTTTACATCTTAGTAAACATCAAGATTCCTTATTTTTGTTATTTTAGTCCAATATTTTTCAATAATATATAACAACAATAACGCCTATGATCGTTATTTTGCATTGTCATCTATAAACTATTAAATCTTACAAGTATATTTTAATCAAGACATCCTACCCACATTGAGAAAATCAAAATTTAAAGGCAATAAAAAGCGAGAAAACTAATTAAAAAATAGCTTTTAAAGCCAATTCAGCAACCTACCTCAGTTCTCCATTTAAATTGCACTAATTTTTCCCAATTTTTTTATTTTTTTTATTATTCCTTTCATTTCCCACTATCTTCGTTTTCTTACCTTTAGATTCTCATAGTTTCTTTTATTCTAATTTCAGTACCTACATAAACCTGAAACCATGCCTGTGATGACCCGTAAGGCAACAGCTCAGGATATGGAGCTTAAACTGAGAACGGCTCTCCAGGAATTAAAAGCTTCAAACCTCCAATGTCAACCAATGTTACAGGAGAGAGAGGAAAGTGAGGTGGAGGTAGGAAAAATGGTACATAAAAATACATGCTTAAAACGGGAGCTCGTTGACCTCAGTCAGCAATATCAAGATGTTGTTAATGAACGCGACCAACTGCGGGTGATCACGGATGGCTTCAACAACTGTAGCAACTTGTATGAGGAGGCTTTACGTAAAGTTAGGGACTTAGAGGATGAACTAATTCAGGCAAACAGTTGTATTGTCAAATTGCAAAATGAAAAACAAAGTACTCAGGTTAAGGCAACAAACCACTTATTTAATGAATTGCTAAATTCTAATTGTAACCCTCATTCAATAGTCACAATTGACCTAACTGAAGATTCCTTATTAAAACAGAACTGTAGTTATAAATCTAGTCATAACAAATTGAAAAAATATGCAAAACTGAATAGAATCATAAAAAAATGTAATCAGTTTAAAAAGCAACACAAAAACTTTTCTAAAAGTATTCCACTCAGGAAAGAACGTGTTGACCTGATTAATAAATTAAAGAATTATTACATTAAACTAGAAGACAGCAAAAATATATATGAAATTGATACACAGCACTTACAGTCTGATATAAAAATACTTGAAGCAAAATTGAGTTCTCTTTACAATAAATATGTACAATCTCAGAACCAAATAAAAGAACACATTCTCGCTGCTAATGAGTTAGTCATGTGTCAGTGTACTTGCCAGACAGTATCAAACCCTGATGCTGTACAGCCTGAGGTAACGGTGGTCCCGTCCCAGGCAGAGAATTTGTCTCAAGGCTGTATCATTGAACAAGATAAAATTGATTTTGGACAGGATTCAGTTCAAGTTGAACAGCCTGAAATTGGTGGTTCTTCGTCTGTGAATAGTGGTTATCATTCAGTTATGTTCTCAGACAGTTTTGGAAGAGGTTTAGGTAAATTAGTTAGTAACAACCTGAGTTATTCTACACAGAATTATTGTATGCCAGGCTCAAATTACAAACATATTATGGCGGCATTATTAACAAACAATAATTATAATTCTAATACCAACATTACTGTTTGTATAGGTAATAGTTTAAAAGTAAAACAATCAGATATCACAGACAATGTAACTGAGATGTTACAGTTAAAATGTAATAAAATAATATTGTGTGCATTCCCATATTTTGATAAATTGTCAATTAGACAAAATAATTATATTCATATGCTAAATAAACACATGCATTTCTTAGCAGGTCATTATAGTGACAAGTTTATGTTTTTTGACACAAATAGTTTTGTGGAACACTTAAAATCGACTAGGAATACTGTGTATTTACCAATTAGTTTTAGACATACAATAGCAAGGCTATTAGCTTATTATATTATCTCAGACATAAGTAGTATGTCGAAGTCTTGTGTAATTAAATCCACATTGTTTAGTAATAATACTAAGAATCAGGTGGCGAGCCTAAATAACTGTAGCACTATTGCTATAAATTCTTATACAAATTGTACGAAGGAGGTTCCATGTATCACTATGGAAGATTCATTTACTTATGTGGGGTCTACAAGTAGTTGTAACTCACTGCCAAGTGATGATATTGAAGTCTTGGGCCAAACTCTGGATAATAATTTAAACTAGTACGTAAGACAACAGAGGATACCGGTAACAGAATAGTTATGTGTACCAATAACAAAGTATCTTCTTGCTCTCTAGTAACTAGATGTCAAAAAGGGGGTCAGCAGCAAACCTTGAAATTATTTCATCAAAATATTCAAGGTATCTCTTCCAAAATATTAGAAATTGAAATGTTTTTAGAAAAAACAATGTTTGACATTGTTTGTTTTAGTGAACATTGGTTGAAAGATTACCAGATGCTAATTAATTATGAAAATTATAGTGTGGGCAGTTGTTTTAACCGCAAATCTATGTTGCGCGGTGGTTCCCAAATCCTTGTTAAAAAATGCTTAAAATTTAAGCAATGTAATGACATTGTCAGCTTGTCAGTGGAGCATTGCATTGAACTGTCCTGTGTTGAGCTGGATAAGCATGTAATAGTATGCGTGTACAGACCCCCAAACCCTCAAAACTTTGCTTTATTTGAATCAACAATAGAGGATATCCTTGCGAAACTTGCAGCAGGTAACAAATCCGCGATTATTTGTGGAGATTTTAATATTAATATTTTAGAAAGCAATTCGAACAGCATCAGATTTTTAAGCCTTTTTAAATCATTTAATTTGTCTAATGTTTTTACTGAACCTACTAGGGTAACACCAACTTCTTCAACCTGTATCGATAATGTATTCTGTGATTGTGATTATTTAGATAAAGCCATAGTTAATTACCTCCCGTCGGATCATAGTGGACAATTGGTAACATTTGAGTTTAAAGCTGCATTGCAAAAAATTCAAATACAATATAGGCCAATTACAACAGGCAAACTAGCTAGATTCAATGGTACCTTACAAAATAAGTTAAATGTTCTAGACCATAATATTGAGGATGCAAATAAATTTTATAATAATTTCTTTTCAGTAGTACTACAGGAATTTAACACAACTTTTGAAAAGAAGTCTAAAGAAACTTTCCCTAAGTTTATATTTAGTGACTGGGCGACTAAAGGTATTAGGATAAGTAGGGAAAGGCTATATGAGTTATATGGCCTTAAGCCTTTCATTAACACCGAATCCTTTAATAAGTATGTAAACAGATATTCTAAAGTTTTCAGAAATACTTGCAAGGTAGCAAAAGCCCTCTACATTAGGAACAAGATCAAATCGGCAGATAATAAAATAAAGACAGTTTGGAAAGTTATCAATAATGAAACGAGTAGGAATAAAGTACGAAATGCTGATTTTTTACTGGAGACTGCACATGGTGCCATAAGCTCTAATTTAGAAGTAGCTCAAGAATTTGTAAATTTTTTCTCCGAAATACCATCAAAAACTACTGAAGCTTTAAATTCTTCACCCGAGGTCTCACTTAATTTATTAAAAGCAAACGTTTCAGGTTGTACGGTTGAATTCCAATTCAAACATATCAACCCTATGGCAGTTATCAAAGCTTTCCGGCAAATCAAAATCAAATTGACCGAAGACTTATGGGGAATGTCTATGAAAGTGTGCACGTCCATAATTGAGACCATAGCACCATACTTGGCTTTAATATTCAATTTATGTGTGGACCAAGGTGTCTTTCCAGATATAATGAAATACAGTAAGGTTATACCACTTTTTAAATCCGGTGACAGTAAAGACACCAATCATTATAGACCTGTTTCCGTGTTACCGGTTTTCAGCAAGGTTTTTGAAAAAGTAATGCTCAATCAAATGCTCATTCATTTTAACATCAATAGGATCTTACACGATCAACAGTATGGTTTCACCAAAGGTCGCTGTACGACTGACGCTGGTGTCACGTTGTTGAAACACATTTATACAACGTGGGAAGAGGCGCAAGATGCCATAGGAATCTTTTGTGACCTCTCCAAGGCATTTGACTGCGTAAATCACGAAACTTTGCTCCTAAAGCTAGAACATTACGGACTAGGTAAACTTGCACTCAGCTTACTGAAGTCCTACTTAAATGACAGACAGCAGCAAGTTCAAATAAACGGTGTTAAATCAAGGGGTTTAAAACTCAAAATGGGGGTTCCACAAGGCTCAATATTGGGTCCTTTCCTCTTTTTAGTATACATAAATGATCTTCTCCATCTTTTAAAAAATCAACCACAAATGGTGTTATTTGCTGACGATACATCCTTAATTTTTAAGATAGATAGACGTTCTACAAATCTGGACGACGTAAATAACGCCCTACAGCAGGTCCAAAATTGGTTCACTGCTAATAATTTAGTATTAAATGAAAAGAAAACTAAGTGTATCAGATTTGCTTTACCGAATGTCAAAAGTAATCATTGCGACATAGTATTGAACAAAGAGAAACTTGAATTCGTCGAAAACACAGTTTTTCTGGGCATCTCACTGGACTCAAGGCTACAATGGGGTCCTCATTTAACATCTCTTGCGGGACGGCTAAGTTCAGCAGCATATGCTGTCAGAAAAATCCGTCAATTTACTGATATAGATACCGCGAGGCTGGTCTATTTTAGTTACTTTCATAGTATCATGTCTTACGGTATCTTATTATGGGGACGAGCTGCAGATATTGAGTCTATATTTATTCTGCAGAAAAGAGCCATCAGAGCCATATATAATCTGGGTCGGTGCGATTCCCTAAGAGAACTGTTTAAAGATATTAACATCATGACGGTACCTTGTCAATACATATACGAAAACATAATGTATGTTCGGAAAAATCTTCATCTTTTTAGTAAGATTAGTGATAGGCATAATTTTAATACTAGAAATAGGAACAAATTAGATCAACCCCGATTCAGATTGGCAAAAGTACACACTTCTTTTATGGGGTACTGTGTTAAATTTTATAACAAAATACCTCTTGAAATTCTAGAACTGAATGAGAGAAAATTTAAAACATGCATAAAACGCACACTATGTAAACAAGCATATTATAAACTTGAAGATTATATACTTGATAAAAATGCTTGGCTAAATGCCGGTCCTGCTCCACAGTCTCAGCCGCTTGGTTCCTCTAGTTAAGATATTTGGAAGAGATGCTCACCCTTCTTTGTGTAGACTAATAAAAATTTCCACTTTTCTTATGTTATGTTTTAAATACTACTTTTCTTTTTCCGTTTTTGAAAATTGATATACATAGTTTTATATAAAGTAGAAGCATTTTTTATTTTAAAATCCTGTAAATGTGAGGACCATGGAGCCTATACTGTTAATAATATAGATGGTTTCCTTGTTTGACATGAGTGAGCAGGGGCAGTTGAGGGTGTGTCATGCTCGCTAGAATGTCTCGCTGATGGTGGCGCGTGTATTTGATCATTCGGTTCCCTTCAAAATGGTTGAGCTGAATGGTGCTGATGCACGCGTCATGTTCGTGAACGGGCGCCGTCAGTGGAGACTGGTCATATCTTAGCTGTCACTGGCTTATTTCTATATTTAATACTTATTGGATACTTGGAATACTTTTATTTTTTTCCTTTCTTTGCATTGTTCTCACATATAGATGCAACAAGTAATGATGTAACCAGGATTTTTGTAAAACATAAAATGGTTTAAAAGAGTGTCCATGGAGTTTCTTGTACGTTCTTCTCCATAGAGATCTACGCTTTGGAACGTGCAAATAGCTTCATGTTTTTGACTGACTGACTTTGACAATTCAAAAGTACCTGTGATTGGTTTATTTGAAATAAATGCTTTGACTTTGACTTTGTTATCCCCTTTGATGAGCAAAAGTCTCTACTATAGCCTTTCACTTTTCCAGGTATCTTCGTCAGAAACTGCTGGACGCAATCAACGGCGCCTTAAAGACACGGTTTCCTCTGCTTCTGAAACAACACAGTGCAGGTACGTCTGTCTTCATCATCTGTGTAGCCTCCTACCAACTATGTCGTCTCCCAGTCTGACCGGATGCAGCTGA
Organism: Melanchra persicariae; assembly: GCA_947386135.1. Taxonomy (NCBI): domain Eukaryota; kingdom Metazoa; phylum Arthropoda; class Insecta; order Lepidoptera; family Noctuidae; genus Melanchra; species Melanchra persicariae. Next base: position 11,790,139 of record OX376672.1, on the reverse strand, counting down.
GCACAGTATGTTCCAGCTTCCATGGAACGACTGTTTTATGTACTTAACCTTAATAATCCAGTTATTTGATCTTCTTGTCTTGAACTCAAAAGTCAATGACGGGCTTGTGCTTTTATTCCATTTAACCATTCTCTGCTATAAAAAGAACTAACTACGATATAAAAGACTTTTTCACAAAAAAAAAGAAACCGACTTCCAAAAAACAGTACAAAGTTCAAGATAACTTTAAATTCGGTAGTCGGTGTTTTTGGTTGCTTCTTCGATATTTAATAAATAATAAATAAATTAAACTTTATTTGAGACTATAAGGTTAATTCAGTTAGTATTTTGGTGTTAGTAACAATGGTGCTTAAATAAGTAGGTTAGTATTGTTAGTTAGTGTTTTAGTTTTACTTATTATTTAGGTTGACCTATGACTGTCCCCACCCAGTGTCTCTGAAAGGGACAGTCTGGTCTGGCAGCTATCATTTTCAGGATGGTGTTGTCACTGCCATGTAAGCGTTGTAGTAAGGAGGCCGTTTTCTTTCGCATGATGGCATGGAAACCATCTGTGCGAGCCTCCGCGAACATTCCTGAAGCGCTACAACGCCATGGCAGTCCCAACAGCATCCTAAAAGCATTATTAAATTGAACACGCAGGACGCTGTAGGCTCGGCGCGTGTATGATACCCACAGGCCACTCGTGTAAAAGGATTGACAGAACGCCTTAAAAAGGGTTACTTTGACGTCTGTAGTACAACGAGTGTATTTGACACCGACTTCCAAAATTAAAGTTATTTTGAACTTTGTAGTGTTTTTTGGAAGTCGGTTGTGAAAAAGTTTTTTATTTTTCACTTTTTAGTGGTACCCCACCTAACAACACCACTGGAATGACACAGGAAAGCAAAAATACGCAATTTCGTGTACATGGATGATTTTTCCACATATTTTTTCCAGCTATTTGGATTTAAGAACCAAACTACTGAACCGATTTTGATAAAATTTTCATTTGGGAAGTATACCCTTTCCAACAAAAAAATAATTTTTCAAATCGGTTGGCAAGCGACGGAGTTATGCGCGAACAAACGTAAAAAAAAATACAAACATCCGAATTGAGACCCTCCTCCTTTGTTTCGAAGTCGGTTCTATTATTTTTTTCACTTTTTAGTGGTTCACATTGTGCTTACCCCTTCAAGCGTACCTACCGGCGTGATGTTATGTTATGAACTAGTGTAAACAATACACAGACATGAGATTTCAGCAATCCCAGTCCATTTGCTATAATTTACTGAGGAGTTCCGCTACCTATCTCCGAAGTTCTTCTTCAGATCTTCACCAAATTGAAATGGGACCACTCCGAGAAAGTACTCTTTTTTATTATTATTTTCTTTATTTAAGGTACATACATATAAAATACATTTTTAAATAGTAAAATACAAAGATATCAAATTATTTAAAAATGTAAAAAATAGTAGCCCACCGGTATCGGGAACAGGGTCCAAGCTACCGGCGGTCAGGGCTCCAGAGAGAGGAACCTCCTAACGATGCGAGCCGTGTCCAGAAGTACTGCTCTCTGAATCAAGCCCTTAATCCAGCTGCCTAACGAGAGCCTCCTAAGATGTTGGTCGAGGCTCGTGGCTATTAAGCCGTTGGCTGACACGACTATCGGTACAATGATTGCCGAATTCACATCCCACATGTCGACAACCTCGCGAGCCAAGTCAAGATATTTGATTTGTTTATCTTTCTCAGCTTTCACGAGGTTCTCGTCATGCGGAACGGTGATATCTACAATCATTGCACGCCTCTCGATTCGGTCCACCACCACTATATCAGGCTTATTTGCAATAATAGTCCTGTCAGTGATGATGGACCGATCCCAGTACAATGTGATACTGCCATTATCGAGAACTGGGTCGGGCACATACCTGTAGTACGGAACCTCCGATTCCACAAGAGAGTATTTCAGAGCAAGTTGCTGATGGATAATCCTGGCTACAAGGTTGTGTCTATGCAAGTACTCTCCATTAGCAAGACGAGAACAACCAGAGATAATGTGGCGAATTGATTCTCCCGGACGGTGACATGCCCGACATATGTCAACCGTGCCGTCCTTCACAATAAATCTCCGGTAGTTTTTCGTCATGATAACTTCGTCCATAATTGCACAGACAAACCTTCGGTTTCCCCAAAGAGGTCACCAAACCGTAGCCAGGCTACGGACGCTAATTGATCCACGTCGGGCCCGTGTAGGGCCCGGAAAAAGCGTCCGTGAAGTTCCTTACTCTGCCATAGCGCCCTGCGATCGTTGGTGTCAAGCACTGCAGGTTTGCGCCAGTTCTCATTTGCCAAGGAGAGCGGGGTGAGTGGGCGTCGAAGAAACGAGCTGCCAAAGAGCAAGAAAAGAAAATCCAAGCTAGGATGAGATATTTGCAAGAATTCAACGAGAAACTGCGAAAAGAGCGTGCAACGAGGGCCCGAGAGAAACAGAACAGGATAAAACAGAGGGTCCAGGCTGCGAATGAGATGGAGCTTAGGCGCAAGATCACGATGATAAGGCAGTGGCGAGCCAATGAGAAGAAGAGGTTGAACCGACTGCGGCAGGACAGAGAGTTGAAGTTGCGGCGGCTGGAGAATGAGGCGAACAAAAAATGGATCGCTCGCGTTGAGGCCCAGAATATGAAGATTCAGGAAGAACAGCTGCTCTTGCAGCTGTACACCGATGACATGACTGCGAGTGCTAAGAGGAGAGAGAAGAAAGCAGAAGTGTATGCGTACAACACAGACCTGCAGTTGCAGCGCATCAGGCTAGCCAACTGGAAGCTGATCCACGGAGGCCAAGCGAAGGATGCTCAGCTCGTCAGGAAAATGGGCATAGAATTCGAAAGGTCGAAGCGCGGCGCCAAAGGCATGAGCCCCGAGCTGGCCTTCAAGATAGCAAGCGAAGCCATGGCGAGTGCGATGTCCACGGACGGCGACACGCTGATGACCCTGGGGCAGGCGCGGGCGAGGATGGACGTCGAGACTATCCTGCCGATGGCACCAGTCAGGTTACTCGAAGAGATGCTCGAGTCCGCTGTAATGGAGTTCGTCCGTCGTCGCGTCCACCTCCTCTTAGGTGACTCCTTTATTATTATTATTATTATCAGAACCTGACTTGATGATCATAGGACCACCTGGGAAGTATACCCTTTCAAGCAAAAAAAAATCTAAATCGGTCCAGCCATCTTCGAGTAATCGAGGAACATACATATAAAAGGTTCCGACGAATTGAGAACCTCCTCCTTTTTGAAGTCGGTTAAAAACTGGTCATCATCATCATTTTGGTGGAATAACGTCCACTGCTGGACATAGACCTCCTCCGAGAGACGTCTCGTCGAACGGCTCTGTACTTCTTGCATCTAGTTCTCCAGGTCGGTTGAAAAGAACTCGAAAAGATAAAACTCATTTCTACCAAATGAAAAAGAGGTTTAAGACTTCTGAAATGAAGCAGAAAGATATAAGAGGAAAACTAAGATCTGAACTGCTCCGAAAGATTTCTGTCTTCCCAACCATGTTACGGTCAGCTTCCAGTCTAACTGGACGCAGTATTGTGCGTTGAGCGACTGCCTGTCTGCTAGAACCTAGGCACTGTATAACTGGTCTCCGTGTCACCAGGACCAGGGGACAGCACGATTGCTCCCCTGGCTACAAGTGCGTGCGCGACTGTTCGTGCTCAGACTCAGTGTGAGAACCCACGACCTCACCGATCTGGATATTATAATAGGTACCTCATTTGTTAAAATGAGTTATAAATACGCGTAATTTTTTTTTAATACTTACGTACTTTAATTCTTTATTTTACACTATAGGAACTTTTAAAAGAAACAACAAATGTACAAAAAACGTATTTAAAATATTTGCAAAAAAGCTTACAACGTAGGTATTATATGCAGTTGTGGTAATTTATTGCCAAACTATCAGAACAGAAAGACTTATCAACAGTAACATTTTACTGAAATCTACAGCACAAGATCTGCTTTCAGTAAACCCCTCTCCTAAGCTTGTTCCCTTGGCGTACATGCCATACTTCTCATAGTACCAGTCCCAGAAAGCCATGCGCTCCTCGAAGGGACGGCCGTTATGGAGGACTAAGTTTGTGTCTATTTGTAGATAGGGCTTCGCCCCCGCAGTTACTGGTGTCCACTTCTTTGGTAAAAGTTCTGACAGCTCAGGAGTGGGATCTCTGAAAACCAAATCAGTCGAGTAAAACACACAGTGGGCTCGAGACAAGTGAGATTCTGTCAATGGTAGCGTGGCGAAGGCGGCGAAGGCGATTGTCATTACGTCAAAAATGTATGGGATTGACAGATGTTATCGAAATGTCACGTGACCGAATTCTACATTTTGGCATTTCGACAGTCGCATTCGCTAATATAATGGTACATTGTCTAGGGCCTAGTGTTGACGTTACGTCACTCCTGTTTTTATTACCCGACCACGGCGAAGCAAAATAGTAGTTTATGCAACGAACATATAAAAAGGGTTATTAAAACACGAGTGTGATAATAGCATCACACGAGTGTTTTAATACCTAATTATTTGCCGTTGCATACACTATTTTATCTTCACTCATACAGTTGAAATAAAATAAGTGGAAAAATAGTTAATTCCAATATGGCGGATATTCTCATTGCGTATTCGAATGACTGCGCAGCGCGCTCAAACATAGACAAAGATAAAAGCTGGCTCATTGAGTTAAGTCAATGAGCCCGCGCCAAAAATTAAAAAGAAAAAGTGTGCTATAAAAATTAAAAAGTTATTTTATGATGCAGTTGTTTAAAAATCGAAGGAAAATGTTGAACTGTAATGGTTTTTTTTTTAAATTTTACCTATCCACGAAAAAAAAGTATGTTTTTATGCATTCGTTTTTGAACTCATATTTGGAACATTACGTTGTGAGTGTAGATAAAGGAGGGTTATGAATTTGACCGGTATGTATGTATTGTAGCGTAATAATGAGGACGAAAATGAAACACTCATTACGCTTCAAATACGTATAATTTTGGTAAACGAAAAATACTAAATTTGATGATAAAAAAAATAGGAAAACTAGTATTTAAAAGTACAGAAAAAATAGGTATTGTGTGTTGTCGTGACCGTTAATCTTATAAAACAAAGATCTATCTTACTATATGAAAATCATTACATTTTTAATTTGAGAAGGTTATAAAATTTACTAGACCGAATATCGCGGATTTAAAAAATACGGTTGCAACTCGTTTTATTTTAAACCTGCTAGGCCGGTTTCCTAAAGGATTAGTAACTCGTAATGATTGGTTCGCTCACAAGGAAAAAAAAAGAAACGTTATTACATTAGTTTTAAAAGGGTACGATAAATGTCTTTTCACGCACGAAGTGGAGACAACCGACGTCAACCCAAAATGGGTATCGACAAAAGAATAATATACTCGGGTGAATATTTTGAGGTAAACCTCCTCGTTGTCCTCCTGACGACGGCAATGGGGCGCCTCTCCCGCAGTATCCTCTGGGGATATAGCCTTCCCTGCTACTGGCTTCTCGGGTGGCAGCCTGGGAACCTCGCCCGCTTAACAGCAATTTAAATCACCAGACCATAAAACCGGTGATCCGGCTTCAAGAGTTGTTCATAAGTTGTGCATGGACATATGTACCACGGCTTAAGCTCAACTGGCTAAAACTCACACCATAATTTTTATTTATTATTCCTCCGAATAAAACATGACCTCTTCAGGGTCGCTGACAAAACACAAGTCCTGAACAAGAGAATCCAAATTTTTCATGTCAAAAAAATCGAATGACTTTCAAAAAATCTACTGTACGTGATTTGAAAAAATAATCAAGGAGTTTCGCGTATCAAACAGAAAAAATAACAAGACATTTAAAACCTCCACCTATTTCTTGGAGTGATTTGAGGAATTATGTAGTGACCACACTGCAGTATGTATGTATGTATGTATACATACAACGAGTGACAGAATAAACGCAATAGGTAACTCTTAAGGGGTCATTTTACTCCTCATTATGAACAACTTTTACTATGGGACCAGCCACGGAATCGCGAAAAAAAATCAGCTGTATTGAACATTTTGTCAAGTTCTGCGTGCAGATGTATGGGGCAGTCGATTTTCTTTCACGATTTCAGTGTTGGTCTCATAGTGAAAGTTGTTCATGATGATGAGTAGAATGACCCCTTCAGAGGTATTGCGTTTATTCTGTTACACGTTGTATGTAAGTGTGTATGTTCATCTGTTCCCTCATAACTTCTAAACCATTTATCATAATTTGACAAATGAGGTGTCATTGGACGCGTCTGACAACTTTCAGATGTGAATGTTTTCTTGTTTCATAATTTTTGGAACGTGAACTGTCTGTAGTCGGGTTTTAGTTTTGCGTATTACAATAATTATTATTAAAAGGGCTCAAATACGAACTCCTGACTGCTACTGAATAATAAGGAATATTAATTAAAAAGTATGTCAATAAATAATTATACAAAAACGGAGAACCAAATCAAAATTGATCAAAATACTAATAAAATATAAAAAAAAACGAAATGAATATAATCAGCAATGTGATTCCATGTCGGAGTGAAGACTAGGGTGAAGTGAGGCATGGATTGACTGACTGTCGACATCTCACCGTGTACACCTAGGCGGAGTGAACGACAAGTGAGCTGTCATTCCATCTTGTTTGTATGGTTTGACAGCTTACTTGTCGTTCACTTCACCTAAGTTTTCTCTTCGACGTGTTTAGAGACTGCAGAGCACGAAGTGAGCTGGCAATCCATGTCATCATCATCATCATAGCAGCCGAAAGACGTCCACTGCTGGACATAGGTCTCCCCCATGTGTCGCCACAACAACCGGTCCTGTACGTCTCGCATCCATCGGATACCAGCGACCCTCACCAGGTCACCACAGTCCACCTTTCCGGTATGCGGTCGCCACTCCAGAACTTTTCGGCCCCATCGACCGATTCTACGAGCAATGTACCCTGCCCACTGCTACTTCAATTTGGCGATCTTTCGGGCTATGTCGGTGACCTTGGTTCTGCGGATATCGTCATTCCTGATTCGATCATGCAAGGAATTTCCGAGCATTGCCGTCTTCATTGCCCTTTGGGTGACTATCAGCCTTCTGATGAGGCCCATTGTGCCTGTCAATGAGCCTGTTAATCCATGTTATCAAGATGAAGTGACCGCTCACCTCGTGATTACTTCACCCTTGCCTTCACTACATGTTTACAGCCGGTCGATTCAGTCGACATCTCACGGTGGACACCCAGGCGTATTGAACGACCAGTGACCTGTCATTCCATCTTATTTGTATGGTTTGACAACTCACCCGTCGTGCAGCCCACCCAAGTGTTCACTTCGACATGTTTACAGAATCGCACTGCAGTATCGGCCGGCTGTTCCTCTCGTGTAAACATCGTTTGTGTATGGTGTATGAGCTAACCTACCAGGCGTCAGTATCTATGTAGAAAACCTTTTAAGTAATAATGATTAACTTCGAATCTTAATTACTTTGTCGCTGATGAAGATATTAATAAAAAAACTTTGATTTGTATACTAGGGCTAATTAGTTTCTTTTCGCTCTATTCCCATTGGAAAGTGTTGTGTGGTCTTAGGTTTAAGCCCTTGACCACAAGTTCAGTAGTGGAATAGGTATTGTGCAATGGTAAAACGTTGACTATGTCCTGTACCTGGGGTTCAAAATCATGAATCGTGACGTTTCTATTACCATCTTCAAATAGGTGTTACACCTCTAGATCTGAACTATTCATGTTCTCTCCCAACTAATTTTCTACACTTATCTTAATAAAAATATCTATACGTACCCATATTTTGCAAAATTCGTCCACATCAGGCTCATTCTATCGGTGATGACTTGATCTTCCTCAGTTATCTCCTCAGCATTAGGTTTTATTGCACCCATAACAAATAAATAACCCAATTCATCGCCGTGTATGGCGCCTGCACTGGCAACGTTATTTTTCATTTTCATGTAATTTCGATGTCCGTCGTATGAGAACAAATATCTGTAGACCGTACATTTGTTTTGTACGTAATATCTCACAGTCCTTTCCAATGGATAATTAAAAGCTAAATCTGACGCGAAATCAACGATATTAACATTTGTATTGTTGAGATAAAAGTCTTTTACTACGTCAATGGCATCGGCGCTTGAATTCGCCATTTTGGAAAATGAAAAACTTTTGTTTAATTCTGCAACAAAGTCCAAATGATTGTGCCAATCTCTGGGATAGAAATAAAGCATTTCGTCTGAAGTTCCACCAATCATCATTTTGATATTTTGCAAGTTTCTCATATTCGGTGTTTTTCTAATAAATTCCCCGTCGGCACAAGGCCGGAAATCATACAATTTCGTGATGTTGATCACCGTATGTGTGTTAATAGCCGATATAGTTTGAATAAAACGATCCACGTCCATATTCTCGGCATCCAGGCCGACGTCCTTGACGAAGGTGGCAATATCTGTGACTGGCTTCCAAAATGGCGATACAGCCATTCCACTTTGCAGGATCACTTTATTGAATAAGATGTCTTTGGTGTATAACAAATGGTGCTCTATTGATACGGACCCAGAGTCTTGTCCAAAAAGCAGAATGTTGTCATTATCTCCTCCGAAGCTTCCGATATGGTTTTTAACCCACCTTAGTGCCAGGTTCTGGTCTTTCAGCGCTTGGTTGGTGTACTCGGTGTGAGGTAAGCAGAGGTGACCGTACGGACCCAGTCTGTAGTCGACAGTGACGACGATGACGTCATGCCTCAGTAAATATGCCGGCAGGAACATGATCGATGTGGCGCTACCTTTCGAGAACTCTAGTCCGTGGATGTAGACCATGACTGGCAGTGTGTGCCCTGGAGTTATAACGTTTGGTTTGTAGACGTTCAGATACAAACATTGGATGTTGCCTATAATGACGCCTTTGTCGTGTTGGGGACATATTGCAAGGTTGCTAAGTCTTAGATCATCAGCTTCCAAGCATGGATGAGGTTGAGCGTTCTGTAAACAGACATACTAAAGGTTGAATTTAAAATCAATCTAACGGTGCTGATTGCTAAACAATTGTTCAGTCACTACTCTATTTATAATATAAAACAGTAAATTATTGTTGCCTGCCCGTGATGTCCGCTTAGAAGACAAAATAACGCAATGTTCAAGAATTTGAACTATTCGTAACTCTCACCGTGGAGTCTGACTGGTCTATTCCCATCCACTACCTGTGTCACTAGAAAAATGCAAACGCCGTAAGATCGTAAAATATCGCATGAAATTGTAAACTACTTTTTCTACATATGACACGGATAAATTGGAAATGACAGAAATTGGATGGGATTTATTGTGTACAAAACGATTTTTTCATAATATTTTGAGAAATTATAATGTAACAAAGATTTATTACAATCTTACGGAGTCTTAGGTTGTTTTGTAAAATCTTGTGCCTTTATGTAATTTACCCAGATGGACTAGCTTTTTAAATAAAGAGTAAAGAGTATCTACTCGTACGTGTACCAATTAAATATCAGATTACTGTCGGCTGGCCTAGGCACTTTCAAAAACTGGTACATAAATATTTTAGTAAAGCCATACTTACTTACCCCAAATGGATTCGATTCATTGACTAATCCGTAGGGAATGTCCCCGAACTTGCTATAATGTTCCCTCGTGTAACCACGTATCCTCCCAAAAGAGGTGTCAAGCGTGATCGCTGTTGTTCTATATCTACTACCAAGTACATAGGCATCTAGCGATAACGTAAACAAGCAAAACACTTTTAGAAACATTTTGCTTCACTGTTCACTACTGAACTATTTTCGTCATTAAATGAGAATATCAGGGGAACCAAAGACAATGGGAACCTTTCAGGAATTCAAAATGATATGCGACTGGCTAAGCTCCACACTCGGAGGGCAGCGCGGGCAGGATTGAGGGAAAGGAGTGGGTAACCTCCAAACTGTCAGTGGCGTAACTACTGAGAAGCTAAGTGGTGCAACGCACTAGGGCGCACAAGAGAAGGGGCCCTCTTCCGCGGGTCATGGCATTCCAGGCCCGGGCAAACGCAATCAACTACGTAGAAGTCTCTTGGGTCCATGCAATCACAAAAGCTCTTTCAGCTTACTTAAGTACTTGCGAGCCAAGCGCACAAGGTAAACATCACTAGTTTTATTCATCAGCCTTAGGTATGAATAAAAAACTAACTATTACACGATAAGATTAAATAAATTTTATTGCTAATTAGGTTAAGTTGATTGGTATATAATGTCTGGTAGAAGGGTTTCTGCTCAAAGTCAAAGCATTTATTTCAAATAAGCCATTTACAATATTACTTATACAATATCACAATAATAAATGGTGATATTGATCAAATTGACTGGGATAATGCACTAGGAAGTCATTCGGCAGAAACCTGCGTCGAGATCTTCTATGATCATATTTATAATAATAATAAAAAACCGTATACCTCTGTCGAAACCCGTGGATGCACATTTTCCCGTGTGGTTTTCTGGATCACTTATTCGTATCTCTAAATACAAAAAGAAAGCTTGGTCCAAATGGAAGAGGTACAAAAACCCAAGCGATTATGAGGTATTCTCTTTGTATAGAGCGCGCTTTAAAGAAGAATGTGGTAAATGTTTTAAGAAATATATGAATAGTGTCGAAGATGCCATTCCTAAGGCTGTTAAGCACTTCTGGGTTTACTTGGCAAATCGACAAAGGAGATCGGGTATACCATCTTGTATGTTTTATAAAAATGAAACTTCTAGTGACCCACTTACAATATGTAATAATTTTTCCAAGTTTTTCCAATCTGTGTATGAACCATCTTCTGTCAAACCTGACTGGTGTCCGGCTCCGTATCAGGCAAACACTAATAATAATTCACTTTGTACCTTAGATTTCGATAAGGATTCTGTTTGTAAACAACTCAGGTTTCTGGATGCAGAGAAGGGGTCTGGACCTGATGGTTTGCCACCACTGTTTCTGAAGCGGACAGCTGAAACTATCTCCAAGCCTTTGTCCATGATATTTAACAGATGTATACAAAAGGGTATATTTCCGGCCGTGTGGAAAAAAGCTAATATTATACCAGTATACAAAAGTGGTTCAAGGCAAGATATTGAAAATTATCGACCTATTTCAATACTTTGTACTCTGGCAAAAGTATTTGAAAAGCTTGTCCACCAGGCCATTTATCCGTTTCTACGACATAATTTAATACCGGAGCAACATGGATTTGTTAGGCAGAAGTCTACAAATACTAACCTGATGATCTTTGTTAACTTTCTGTTTAATGTCATGGACAAGGGACTTCAAACTGACACAATTTATACGGATTTCATGAAAGCTTTTGACAGGGTGGACCATGAAATTCTGTTAAACAAAATTGCGTTCAACGGCATCAGAGGAAACTTGCTGCGCTGGTTCTGTTCATATATATGTAATAGGAATCAGATTGTAGTGAGCAACGGGTATCATTCAGAAGCATTTTTGGCTACGTCTGGTGTTCCCCAAGGATCCATCCTTGGTCCTCTTCTTTTTATTATTTATGTGAATGATATTGGTAACTGTTTCCTTCATAGTCATTTTCTGTTGTATGCTGACGACCTTAAAATTTATCGAAAAATCAACACTATAAATGATTGTTACCTTCTTCAAGAGGACCTAAATAGGTTAACCGAATATTGTCACAGAAATAAACTTAATTTAAGTATTCCTAAATGTAAACTTATATTAATTTTACAAAAAAGCAAAAAATAGTTTCCTACAATTATTCGCTGTGCAACGAAATATTAGCCAGAGAAACAAGTATTTGTGACTTGGGTATCCTTCTTGATAGTAAACTGCATTTACATCTGCATATTGATAAGATCGTCACTAAAGCTTTCCAAATGCATAACTTTGTGATGAGGGCTGCTTCAGATTTTAAAAGGCCATTAACTTATATGTATCTGTATAACACCTTGGTACGCCCTCAGCTCGAATATGCCTGCATGATCTGGGACCCATACTACGCCAAATATGATAATGCATTAGAACGAGTGCAGCGTAAATTTCTCAAAAATATGCAGTATAAATGTCGTCTGAAGCACCTCTCTTATGAAGATGCACTAGCTAAATTTAAATTACTGCCTCTGCGTTCAAGGCGCCAGTTGCTCCAAGCCATGATGCTTCATGGACTAGTGCATAGTAGATTCGATTCATCATCATCATCATCATATCAGCCGAAAGACGTCCACTGCTGGACATAGGCCTCCCCCAAGTGTCGCCACAACCACCGGTCCTGTGCGTCTCGCATCCATCGGTTACCCGCGACCCTCACCATGTCATCGGTCCACCTTGTGGGAGGCCTTCCAACACTGCGTCTTCCGGTACACGGTCGCCACTCCAAAACTTTTCGGCCCCATCGACCATCTGTTCTGCGAGCAATGTGCCCTGCCCACTGCCACTTCAATTTGGCGATCCTTCGGGCTATGTCGGTAACCTTGGTTCTCTTGCGGATATCATCATTCCTGATTCGATCACGCAAGGAAACTCCGAGCATTGCCCTCTCCATTGCCCTTTGGGTGACTTTAAGCCTTCTGATGAGGCCCATTGTGAGCGACCACGTTTCGAATCCATAGGTCATCACTGGCAACACGCACTGGTCATAGACTTTCGTCTTGAGACACTGTGGTATGTGAGACGAGAAGATACCGCGCAACTTCCCGAACGCCGCCCATCCGAGTCGGATTCGACGGTTGACTTCCTTCTCGAAGTTAGCCCTACCTAGCTGGATCGTTTGTCCCAGGTAGACGTACTCATCAACAACTTCGAGTGCAGAGCCTCCAATCTTGATAGGAGTGGGTGCTACATGGGTATTTACCATGACCTTGGTTTTGTCCATGTTCATTTTAAGACCCACTCTTTCGGAAGCTCTACTGAGGTCATCGTGCATTGTACTGAGGTCCTCCGTGGTCTCAGCCATGACGACTATATCGTCGGCAAATCGAAGATGACTGATGTACTCGCCATTGACGTTAATGCCTAGCCTTTTCCAGTCCAAAACCTTGAAGACGTCCTCCGTTGCGGCCGTGAACAGTTTCGGAGAAATTACGTCTCCCTGCCTCACACCCCGCTGCAGGAGGATAGGTTCTGATGTCTGATCCTGAAGTCGGACTGACATGGTGGCGTTTTCATACAAACACTTCAGCACCTCGATGTACCGATAGTCGATCTGGCACCGTTGGAGAGACTGCAGCACAGCCCAAGTCTCGATCGAATCGAAGGCTTTCTCGTAGTCCACAAACGCTAAGCAGAGGGGCAGATTATACTCTTCGGTCTTCTGTATAACCTGCCGCAGCGTGTGTATGTGGTCTACGGTGCTGAAGCCTTTTCGGAATCCGGCTTGTTCGGGAGGCTGGAAGTCGTCAAACCTGCGTGCGAGACGGTTTGTGATGACTCTGGAAAACAGCTTGTAGACATGGCTCAGAAGTGAGATGGGCCTGTAATTCTTAAGCAGGGCATTGTCGCCCTTTTTAAAGAAGAGAACCACCACACCTCTGCTCCAAGCTTGTGGCGTTTTCCCCTCGAGTATGACGGAATCGAACAGTTTCTGAAGGGCCTTAAGGACTGGTTTTCCACCCGCCTTCAGGAGTTCGGCCGTGATTCCGTCCTCACCCGACGCCTTGTTGTTTTTAAGCTGCTTCAGAGCCATCCTGATCTCATACAGGCTGACGTCCGGGATGTCTTCGGTATAATGCCGGGTCAATCTAGCTCTTGGGTCGTTCGCTAGATTTGCTGCGGGTTTGGTCATTGACGTGTATAACTGTCCATAGAATGTCTCGATCTCCCTCAGAAGCTCCGATTTGGCGGATATGGTTCTGCCATCGTCGGTCTTCAGTTTTGTGAGCTGGCTCTGCCCAATAGACAAATCTCTTGCAAAGACCTTGGAGCCCTTATTCCGCTCTATCGCGTCTTTAATCTTTTCAGTATTAATAGATTCGATTGCTCAGAACTAATTAACGATATTATGTTACTTTGTGCCGAGAGCGGTTATGAGACGAGAGGTTCGCTCTTACCCGTTGTTTGCCACGACCCCCTGTCGTACAAATGCGGGCCGGAGGGCTCCTCTGCAGAGATTAATCACTATATACAATAATCACTATAATCTTATAGACATTTTTAACCTAACAAAAATTTTATTTAACCTCTTCCGACCTAACGGGTCCTACAGGCTCCGGATGTTTAGAATTGTCATTGAGTCCGGGTGGATCCAATCGGTTCCAGCAAATCGCGGCTGATTTAAACTTCTTTTATTTGTTTCCTATGGTTTATTTTAATTTCTGAACGATTGTTCTCTATGGTAGATAATATTAGCTAGCTGTCAAAAATGACAGCAAAGAGAAATAAAGTTAGTGTCATTTCGAAAAATGATTGTGAAGTAACCTCAAAATCTGTTCCGCTTGAGTGCATTGTGATATCGATATTTTGGATTGTTTCTATGAAAGGTAAGCCAAGTATGGATTGGAATTCATTATTTACTTAGTTATTGTTCATTTTCAACCAATATTCAAATTCAAACATCAAAGTTGCGGGTGACAATAAGAAAACAAAATAAAGTTACCCGCTTTCTTCCCGTATCATGTATTTTGATATTTCAGAATTATAGTGGCCTATTTTAACGATATAAAGTTACAAATGAGTCGGTGAATATATGACTAGTAATCTAGAAACAATTTATACTGGAATCTAATTGGAATATTTCTGATGTTCTTTTACAAAAACACGCATTACGTAATTCAAAATGACGGCGCGCGCATTATGATGTTTGAGTTTGAATATTTCGGAAATTTGATTACAGATCTCGTAAAACAACATTGTCACTAGATAACTTGTCTTATTATGACCTAATATCCAAAATTTCGTGTAAATCGGTCCAATAGTTGTGTCAGAAATAAACGTAATACAGCAACATAAACACTTTCAGTAAGGTCTCTCATTTAACAAGGAAATGTTTATATTTCGAGCTGTAATAGGAATCTTGTTTACGTTGTATATCATAACAGCATCATTCAAGTACTCATAACCGTTTCAAGTGTGTAAAAAGAATGTATAGAAACGGAGCGATAACGTTTTTACTGAGCGCTGTAATCTGATACTGCGATAAGCGGGCGCCGGCGCGCGCGCGCCGGGGTTCAAGGATTAGGTGTAAACAAAAAAGTGGGACTTGAGAGGGAAAGAAATATTTAAAAGCCTTCTGGTTTCTGAGTCAGAGTAAATAGTTTAAGTAATAAATATTAATCAGTTAATCATGTATTTGAGGATTAGTTTTTTTATTTTTTAGTTAAGTATAGGTACATATATTAATTGCATGTGTCTGCATTGTATCCTACATAAGTAAGATGTGGAAACGTCATGGATTGTACATTTATCTATAGTTTAAACCATATTGATGTATAAATACAATGTACGATTGTTTGTTTTCCCAAATAAAATAAAATAAAAAAATAAAATTACTTTTGGTTTGTCTTTGAATTGCAATAAATTTTTTTGTTTTCATTCTACACATGTTTGGATCGGTTCTACAATGTTTATGAAACTTCAGTGCGTTGGTTTGTAAGAAAGTAAGAAATAGATAGCTAGAGGCCCCATTTTCCATTTTGCAACAGGGCCCCCGGCCACGGAGTTACGCCACTGACACAAGTAAATAAATCACTACTGGAGGAGGCTGAGACGTCAGTGTCGCACATTAGGAGCGGCGCGTACTGAGCGTTTGCGCCACACGGCATTTCACACAAACTTTCAAGCTCTTATTTTTCGAAATGAATGAACCGATCTTAATGAAACTTGATATGCTTATGCTAGATATCCAGCTCTAAATAGTTAGAAGACAACATTTACAAAAAAAAAGTTGAGAGAAATAGAGAGCGATTTTAAGTTTTCTATCGAAGGTGATAAATCACTCCATCTTTCCCCTTGAACTCTTTTTCGAAAATGTTCTCAACTAATTATTTTGTTTTATATAAAAGAACAGGACCGAACTGTCAAACATCCTTTAAAATACTTTTATCTAAGTAGTAATAAAAGTTTTAAAACGCGTGAATCGGGTGGCACACCGTTGTGCTCCGTCAGCTCTTCGCATCTTGATCTGTCTACGCTGCTCCTCAGTACAAGACACGCGAGCTAACTGAATGATGATGATGAATGCGTAGCGTAGGTAACTACTTCACATAAAAGTCTTCAATCATTTCTTGCAACAATTTGCACTTCCTTTGTACGATTGTACTGAACCATTGTAATGACCCAGGCGAAATGTTTGAGGTCAAAGGGGTCATGAACCCATTCAAGATGGCATGTATTGTTTTGGATCATGGTCGTACGCAAAAACATCAAGAACTGCTAGATGAAGTCACTCGGTGGTTTTAATGCAGTTTTACCGGCTGCTCGGCTTCTAAGGATCGAACTGTGATGTTAAATACCTACCCCAAAATCTTCCTCAAAAACTGGGTTATCAAATGGAAAAAAATGAATGAAATCGGTATTCAGTCGTTCTCAAGTCATGGCGTGACAAAGGGAAATAGGGGTTCATTTTATATTATGTATACAGTATAAATTTAAAAAATTAGCCTATATAATTTCCGACCTTTCAGCAGCGAGTTCTACTAACCAATCAGCAATCGTTACTAAATAAAACGACTATTTTATAGTTCTTACTATTCATAATATTCATTTATTTTCGTTTTTCAATTATTTATATTCATTAGAAAAGCTGCAACCAATATTCAAATCCTGAACTTATTTAACTAATAATACCTACATATATACATGCATACATAGACCGCGAACTACATTTTTTTCTTGCCGAAAACAACGATACCATTGTCTCAAAGTTTTTTAAACCTCTGTACTGACTGGTGTTAGGCAACGAGATGTAAACATTCGCAGCGCGCGTTACGCCGTGAAAAATGCGTGTAAAACAAAACACTAATGCTCGTTTCCACGTACTGAATGCTCGCTTTGTAACATGTTACATTACGCCTCGTAACAACGGTAAGTACCTCAAGGAGTCGTTTTAAGGAAGTCTTCTAGATTCATTGGTAAGGTTGGTGGTAAGATGCCACCACGATGACCGGTACTGACACGCGCCCGTAAATGATCTTCACTCCCGAGATATCCAAATCCTGCAAAAAAAATAGTTTCTTTTTATTCTACTCAAACAGGCGCATATTTTCGTTGCATTGTCGGGTGAAAGGCTTCAAATAGTTCAATTGAACCGTTTTGGGGGACTGTAAGGCCTGAATTATACAGATAAGGCGTGGTGAAGACGCGGAGCAGGTGAGGCGTGAGGCACGATGCTGCTTCAAAAAGTTTTAATACTAAATGTAGGTAGGCGACACTTCGTGAATTATACACAAACGGCGGCGCGGCGCAGGGACGCCGCCGCGCCGCTTCGTCGCCTATGCCCGCCATTGCCCGCGTCGCTAGCAGTCAAAGACTACAATAGTATACTCTAGCAGTCATGAATGGAACGGCGCGCAAGGAGCACGTCGCTTGTTATACGGTATGAGCAGTTTTCACCAACAAGAAAATGCGATGCAAAGAGGAAGACATGCTATCACAACAAAATCAGCCTGTATAATGACGCATTGTAACGTCGCTTCGACTCTTCTAAATAATTTAAATCGCATCCGCGCCTTATCTGTCCCACGCCTGCGCTGTGCCTGCGCCGCCGCGTCTTCACCTTACGCCTTTTCTGTATAATTCAGGCCTTACGATCGTGAAGTAAAAGTTTACAATGGAAAATAGGGTTTAATACCTTACCGTGACACGTAGGGGTCTCGATATGTAAGATATGGCCACTCACCCACCCTGAAGACCATCCATGATCCATGGGACTGCTATTGTTTAGCAACATTAATTAAATACAACGTGTAACAGAATAAACGCAGTACCTCTTACGGGGTCATTGTACTCATCATTATGAACAACTATTACCATGAGACCAATTTCGAAATTGCGTAAACAAAATCGGCTGTCGATTATTTTTTCGCGATTTTAATGTTGTTCACGTAATTGAAGTTGTTCATAATGATGAGCACAATAAATAAATAAATAATAAATAAATAATATCTTGGGACAACGAACACACCGCCATCTGATCCCAAACCAGGCGGAGCCTGTACTATGGCAACCAGACAACTGATAAACATACTTATATATTTCTAAATACATATGACGGGGAACGGGCCCCCTTGTTATTTTTAAAAACAGTGACGTCAGCAATGCTGACGTCACTATTTCCATATCATCATGGTGCTGGTGGTGGTTACTCATTTCGGAAATGAAATACTTGTTTTCAGTATCAACTTATATTCTCGCTGGTGGATAGCACACAATGGCACACAGTAAATATTCGTCAACAACAAAGAATGACTCACGATATTACGGAGCTCCGCACTGTCCGACGGCTCGACTTAGAATGCCTTGTGAACTTTTTTTTTTTTTTTTTTTTTTATGAGTGGCCTCTCGCAGGTCAACCTAGGAGGTTGTCGGCTGCTTAACCGGACTTGCCTGTGGCGGCCTTAATAATATTATTATTAAAGCCTCCAGCCAGGGCTTATTAAACTTAAAAACTAAGCGACTACGCTAAGGGCACCCCCTGTGGGGTACGGACCTCGGCTTAGGGCGTCGCTGGGGGAGGACAGCTAGGGACGGGCTGGATCTAATAAGATTTTTATTATTAGGGGGCGAGTGTTGTTAAAACTACAGGCTCAGCGGCGCGGGCTGGCACGAGCAAGGGACGGGGCGGACATTGACGGGACGGTCGCGACGGGCCTCGGCGGCGAGGGCGGAAGGACGGTGGTCGCGGTTTGCGAATTGTGCTTGTACTACTACTACTCTCTTGGAGGAGGGTGGTGGGGTCGTCGGGGGTGATTAAGGTGTGCCTCGGGCGGCGAATTTTAGATATGAGGGAGGGTTGGTATCGGGCGGCCGATACGATGAGGGGGTTGCGGTGTTTGACAGCAGTGTCGATGAAACGCTTGGTAATGCGTTTCATGAACTGCTGTATGGTGGGCACTCTGAGATCCAGATGTAAAGTCTCATTACGGACATAGTATGGGGCTCCCGTGATTCTACGGAGGAATCGGTTCTGGAGTGTCTGCATCCTGTGAAGGTGACGAGGCTTTGCGTGTGCGAAGACAGCGCAAGCGTATGTCATCATGGGGCGAATGACCGCGGTGAACAGTCGCAATTTGCACTTGAGTGACAATTTGCTTCTGGCGACCGTGATAAAGTGTAACCTCCCCAGAGCGAAGGCGGCGCGCGAGCGGGCCAGCCTTGTGTGCTCAGCGAAGGTGAGGTGGTTATCCAGGGTGACTCCCAGGTACTTAGCTTGCTTCTCCCAGGGGATCGGCTTGCCATACATGGTGATCGGACGGGGGAGTGGGGGATTTTTCCACTGTTTGGAAAATAGAATGGCCTGGCTCTTATCGGGGTTAACCTCGATTCCCCATTTCCTGAACCATCTGCCCAAGATGTTTACAGTAGTTTGGAGCGTGCGAGCGATAGGAGCCGGGTCGCAACCTGTATAGTAAATGGCCGTGTCGTCAGCGAATAGTGCCAACTGGGCCAGTTTACTTTTCGGAATGTCGCTGGTGAACAGCGTGAAAATGAGGGGAGATAGCGGTGAGCCCTGGGGGACTCCTGCTCGGATGGGGTGAGGGGACGAGAGTGCACCCTCGATGCGGTAGCGAAAGGTGCGGTTCGACAAAAAGTCTCTCAAGATGAGAACGAGACGGTCTGGCACGCCGAGTTGGTAAAGCTTATAAATTAAGCCATTGTGCCAGACTTTGTCGAATGCTTTCGCTATGTCGAAGAACAAGGCGCCCGTCATCTTGCCACGCTGGAAACCAGCGCTTATGTGCTCTACGATGCGGTGGACTTGCTGGATGCACGAGTGTTCGGTTCGAAAACCAAACTGCTCGTCGGGGATGAGACTCTTTGCCTCGGCGTAATCCTTGAGCCGCTTATAAATAAGCCTCTCGTAGATTTTGCCGAGAACGTTGAGTAAACTGATGGGACGGTAACTGGCGGGGTCAGACTTGGGCTTGCCTGGCTTGGGAATACCGATTACGGTGGCCTGTTTCCATGCCTGGGGGAATATGTTATTGCTTAATGCGCCATTGAAGATGGCAGTCATTAGCATTATGAGCTGGGCTGGGAAGAGCTTGAAAACTCTGTTGGTGAGGCCGTCGGAGCCAGGGGCTTTCCTAGGCTGAAGCCTTTTGATAATGTCCTGTACCTCGTCAGGAGTGACGGGGGGTAGAGGATCATCAGGATCTTCGATTGGTGGTAGGGAAGCTCTACGTTCGACTTCAGCGTCCACCATATCTAGGTGGGCTTGGTCTACTAGTTGTGAGCTGGGAGAGCATTGGGACTCTAGACTGTCGGCCAGGCATTCTGCCTTGTCAGAGTTGTCGAAGGCGACACTCTTATCGGGGCGAATGAGAGGGGGCATAGTGGCCTCTTCAGTGGATCGTAGTTTCCTCTGAAGTTGCCAGAAGGCTAGGTGGGTGGGCTCGAGTTCGCTAAGCGTCTTGTCCCAGCGCGCTGAACGCAGCTCACTAGTGCGCTTCTTTACAGCACGCTGCAAGTTACGCATGTGAGCTTTGTTTGCGTCACAGGGAAAAGCGCTATACGCACGGATGGCTGCGTTCTTCTCGGTTATCAGATTCCGTACATCGTCCGGGAGTTTCCAGCGGTGGTCCTCCGCCACTGGAATCTCTCTTGAACAGTCGTTCAGGACAGATTGTACGTGATCCGTAAGCGAGTCGATCGCCGCCGTCGTGTCAGCGACTGAGTCGATCAGGTCGGGGATGGTGTCTAGGTGAGGTGACGTGGTAGATTTCAGCTTTTCGCCTACTTTCCTCCAGTCAGTGATCACCTGAGACGGGGGAGGTTGGACTGGGTCGAGCTGGCCTGAGCGGGAGCTTAGGTGCATGATCACTGGGCGATGGTCGGAGTTGAGTTCGTGTAGCGTTTCTATAGATTGCAAACGGAGGTTAACATTCTTTAGCAACGCCACATCGAGAACATCCGAGTTACGGTTGGGATCGTGAGGGAAGTGGGTGTGAGTCATCGGAGCGATGACGTCAAAGTTGAGTGTTGTGCCTAGGCCGAACACTGCTCTGCCTCTGGGATTGGTCGTGTTGCAGTTCCACGCGGGGTGCTTGGCATTGAGATCGCCCGCTAAGATAACGGAGTCACTCAGGCCGAAGAGGTTGGTAAAGTCGCTTGCGAGGGCGACGGGGTCGTCTGGCGTGGAGGAGGGTGGGCAGTAGGCTGAGATGATGGTAATTGGCTGATGGCCGGTCATGCCTAGCCGACAGGCTGAGTACTCTAGCTGAGAGCGGGGAGCGGGAGGGAGTAGTGGGATGCAGTACAACTCCTTTTTATAGTAGATGAGAGTGCCACCACCATGACAACGCGTCCTATCGTTGCGTGCCTTGTGAACGGTCAGGCGTTCGTATTTATACCCTTCGGTTAGAGTCGTTACAAATCTATCGACTCATGTTTTCTTTATGGTTCGTTTTTAAATTCTTGATTTAATTTTACAAATCATGAAATGAATTTAGAAGTACAAATTAATTAGTTTAATAATTTCTAGTAATCAACTAATAAAGTTAATTAAATAATCGTTTGAGTGACTTTTACCAACTTCAAATAAGCAATCACACAGTATTTGAACTTAGAATAATCAAACTGACGCTCGATTACGCCTTTCCGCCGGCATTCATATTGATTTATTCGACGCTTGATTAAGCCTTCGCGCCGATACATACATTTATAGATAAATTACACACCCAGATACAGAACAAATAATCGTACTCATCGCACAAAGATTTGTCCTGTGTGGGAATCGAACCCACGACCTCCGTCCTAGCAGTCAGGGTCACTAACCACTAGACCAACAGGCCACAATGACCCTTTAAGAGGTACTGCGTTTATTCTGCTACACGTTGTAGGTATATGTTACGGCTAAAGGTGGGTGTGAACATAAACTTAAGATTAGCCGGCTAACCTTAGGTTTATCCGGGTATAACTTCAAAACACTTTAAAATTCCTATTTCTGTGTGGTTTAGAAAAAAAAAGAGAGTCGGGATGCCCAATGACCGGCTAAACTTTATGTTCACACCCATCTTTAGCCGTAACATATATAAAAGGCCACTCACTGTTCCATATTTTTTGAGTTCAGACTTGTTGTCATCAAAGCTGAAAATCCTTTTGGCTGGTTTGTTCTCTTTGGGATCGTTTGATTTGTCCTCTTTAGTAGCATGGACGGTCGTGTTTATATCATCCCTGCAAGTAATGAAACATTGAATTTTTCATTAAAATTAATTTCTTTATGCACTAGCAAAAACACTGTACAAAGGCGGACTTAATGCCTTAAGAGCGTTTACGCGGTACGGCTTTTCATGCAAACTTTCAAATCCTTATTTTTCGAAATTAATGAACCGATTTTAATAAAACTTGGTATGCGTACGCTAGATATCTAGGTCTAAATAGTTATCAGAAAAAAAAATCGAAACAGAGTTCAGGGGGCAGGATACAGTGATTTTTCACTTTCTATAGAAAACTTAAAATCGCTCTCTCTCTCCCTCTAAAATCTTTTTCAAAAATGTTTTCTGATGACTATTTTGAAGAATAAGGACTTGAAAGTTTGTATGAAATGACATACGGCGTACACGCTCTTAAGCATTTTCTACCAGTCGACCTTAGGGTGGTGCAGAGACAACATGGCAGATGCAACCTAAAAGAAAGAAAAACAGAGGGAAAAGAATACAATCATAAATACATAGAAAAGTACATTACACACATTAAATTAAGCAAAGTTACTTAGAAAAACGAATCCAACGAATTAACGCTGTGATGATTCTACCAATATCTTGCGAATATGCTCACGTGCAACAAAACTCTTCAAGGAGAAAGCATGTTATAGTTTGTGTAGTGTTTGTAGATTATATTATATAGTTCTGTCGTCTCATGCGTACACGCCGCGCGCTATAGTATGGTGGGGGGCATACTCCCTCTCCCTCAGTCACTTTGCTTGGAGCCACGAAGCTGGACGGACGCGCGTGCGGCGAGTTAAACAGTGAGCCGATATCAAGTTAAGTGCACGAACAGTAGGTACAGTTTGCTATCTTTCCGAGTCGTTACGAGAAATTGTGAACTGACATTCACAATTTTCAATTTTCTGGCGCCTAATTAACGCTCTGCAATTATCCATAAGCGCCAGACAAACTTGCAATAAAGTACATTGACCTTCCCATAATATCCCTTCGTAGATAACCGAACAATAAATTTATTATGAACCGATTTTCATTACTATAGAACGTAACGGATGACGATAGGTTCGATTCAGGACAGCTTTATCTCTTTCTTTCTGTTTTTGAAAGTTATTAAATGTAAATGGGTCAATGACCTTTATCGCACATTTATCTGACGCCTAACATACCATATGACTGGTTTCTGTCAAGAGCTATTTTGACAGAAACCAGTCAGAATTGGTTTTCAACAACGAACGGTAGTAACTATGTCGCAGCCAATTAGCTGAATCCGCCGTTTTATCAAAAGTCTAGACTTTTCATTGAACTGCGCCGTTTAATCAGCGACATTAGTGTCATGGGCAAGTCATTAAACGATATTGAACAAAAGATGTCACTTAGGTCGCTGAAAAAATCGCTAAGTACATTTAAATGAAAAGGCTAGGCAACCAATTAAACGGCCGATTAAGCTTATTGGTTTCGACAAATATAATATGTGCATACATGTCGCGGCCGTTGGCGTCTTGCTCTCTCTTCTGAGGTCGCGGCAGTCGCTCACGATACACGATGCGCTCCCAGGGATACGCGGGGGCGTCTTCATATGCATCATAGCTCAGCATCTGGTAGCCACTTACATCCGGGGTCGCACTGCAGGCACATATTTATCAATAATTACTAGATATAAACTTGCATAGAACTCATTCATTTTGTTTTTGTTCGTTTTTTTAAACGACTTCAAAAAAAAGAGGAGGGTCTCAATTGGGTTGTTTTTTGTTTGTTACCTCATGACTCCGTCATTTATTAATCGATTTGATTTTTTTTCTTTCCGATTGGTCTAATAGAAATTTCATCAAAATTGGTTTAGCAATTTGGTTTTTAAATCAAAATAGCTAGATAAAATACGTCATAGAAGTATACGAAATTGCGTATTTTGCTTTCCTGTAACTTTCCAGTGGTGGTTACCAGATTTACGAATTACGAAATATAATAAGTACTTACTGAAAAGCGTAAAATAAAATGAAACTTTTTACAGAAAAATACAACCGACTTCCAAATAAATAAACTTCCAAGTACCTATAAAAAGTTGTTTCTTTGTTTTTTGACAGTGACTTCCGAAATTAAATTTGTTTTATACTTGGTAGTGTTTTTATTATTTGGAAGTCGGTTGTATTTTTTAGTAAAAAGCTTCATTTTATTTTACGCTTTTCAGTAAGTACTTATTATATTTCCTATTATATTATATTTTAAAGGTACCTATAAAAGTTGTTTCTTTGTTTTTTGACAGTGACTTCCGAAATTAAATTTGTTTTATACTTGGTAGTGTTTTTATTATTTGGAAGTCGGTTGTATTTTTTAGTAAAAAGCTTCATTTTATTTTACGCTTTTCAGTAAGTACTTATTATATTTCCTATTATATTATATTTTAAAGGTACCTATAAAAGTTGTTTCTTTGTTTTTTGACAGTGACTTCCGAAATTAAATTTGTTTTATACTAGGTAGTGTTTTTATTATTTGGAAGACGGTTGTATTTTTTGTAAAAAGCTTTTATGGTGTGTGCGTCATGCTTGGCGCAAAAACTAGCTAATATGTATTTTTACTAGTCTAGTACTTATTCAACCCTAGCGTTGCTTTAGCTGTTCCCAAAACGTTTAGTGCGTGTGGGATGTCCACCATGTACCGGTGGCGCATCGCCGTACGTCTTGTGGTCCGATGATGGGCTTGACGGAATTAAACTATGCAATTCCGTCGCACACTCCACAAAATGCAACCGATAGAAATCCGACAGGCTAGCAACTCAGCGTCGATGCTCAAGACTTTGGAGCTTCGACTCGATGAGCCTATCATTGCCGATGATCCTCTTGGTATAGTATTCGAGACAATAGTAAGTATATACCACAATATTGTTATTTGTTCACACAACTAACAAAATCTTTATTTATTTTTAAAACTTTATGCACTAGTAAAAACACTGTACAAAGGTGGAGGCATTTTCAACCAGTCGACCTTTGGGTGGAGCAGAGACAACATGGCAGGTGCAACTAAAAGAAAGACAAACAGAGAGAAAAAATACAATCACAAATACATAGAAAAGTACATACCTACATACATAAAATTAAGCAAAGTTACTAAGAACAACGAATCCAAAGAATTAACGCTGTGATGATTCTACCAACTTCTTGCGAATATTATATCCTCACGAGGACAACCCTCTGGTTGCCGTCATGATGCTCTGAGGGAGCGCATTCTAAGGGAAGATCGCATTATTATGGTGAAGCCAACATGCGCTATTTTTATTATGCGACTACCCTGTAGTCCACATTCACTGCATGTGTAGGTACTTAAGTTGCGTAATTTGTTCTAAAAGTCACCGCGGCCCTGGAACGCAAAGGGCACTACGAGGAGCACGGGCGGGTTTAAGTCAGTAAGAGTCTGACACTCCCTCCCGCTCCACCCAGAGCGGATGAAGAAGTCATTTGATGATTTACCATCCATAAAAAAAATGTACTTAATACCTTACGCTGTAGGTACTCCTATTGTACATATATCTCGTGATTGTATGTATGGACTCCCAAGATTGTACTTTGATGCTTGGAAAAAAGGATATCAATACGGATGTTTATATTTTTTTATGTATTTTCAGGCATAACTCCGTCATGTACCTACAACGTGTAACAGAATTAACGCAATACCTCTTAAGGGGACAAAATGCCCCACCAACCGTGTCTCCACGTTGTCGTCGTGGTGGGGCTTGCGTGTCTCAATGATCTTGGGGGCTTTGCCGGTAGAGCCACTCATGCCGGAAGGTCCCAAGTGAGAGACCAGACCAAGAGAGACACAAGAGGGGCACACCGTTCGGAGACTTGAGCAGTGTTCGGGTCCTCGGACGGTGTGCGTCTCATTGGCTTGCTCGCTGCTCTCTGGTACGCGTCTGATCATCAGACGTGACTGTGAGGGCAGCGAGCAAGCAGTGAGAGAGAGGGAGAGAGGAGGGGAGAAAGGGACCGCACCCTCAAAAAGGAAAACAATGGACAGTACTGGAAGAGATAACGTACCCCAGGGCGGTTCGGACTGCACAGCAGTCCGGGAATCCGCCACGCCTCGCGCGTCAAGCCCCTCGTATTCTGGGGGGGGCAACAGTGCTGTCCACATTCCGCATGCCAAGGGCATCAGTGGCCGAGGAGGCCCCCGATCCAAGCCGTCCTTTGAGGACATGATCGGGTTCGACTTTGGCTCGCCCGACAAAGCGTCGGTCGGGCGGAGCGCGGCAAGAGGCGCGCTATATTGGAGGAAGGGCTCGCCTGAGCGTCACCCGGGTGCAGAGTCGGAGTCCGAGTTGGAATCCGACGACCTGGTGACAGTTAGCTCGGCGAGCTCTGAACCCGAGGGGGCAGGGACTGCAGCGGAGGACTCGAGGTCCTTCCGCAAGCGGCCTAGGCCGGAAGACGACCGGGGGTCATCTTGTAGCGAGGAGGTGGCCTCGGCCCGTAAGATCCCCACCAGCAGGCGGGGTAAGGGCCGAGAGGGAGGCAAGGGCAGAGTCCTTGCCTCCAAGGATGCTGGACGACCCCCCGAAGATGGCGGTCGTGGGGCTCATGGCTCGGAGTCCTCCGGCGGCGAGCCGGATGACCGGAGGGCCGGGTTTGCGGAGGTGTGGAGGCCGCGCTTCGCGATGTGGCCTTGAAGAGGAAGCTTTCCTCTAAGAACAAGGCCATAAGCGAGGCGATGGCCTCCATTCTGGCGGCAGCGGAGGTTACCAGGGGTGGGCCTCCGCCGGACGAGATGTCCGAGCTGCGGGCGGAGGTCGCCCGCTTAGCTGCCGCCACGGAGCGTCTCCGAAAGGAGAACGAGGGGCTCCGCGCAGACCTGGCCAGGCTCCGGGGAGCCGGCCCACAGGGGGCGCCGCAAGGGGGGCGCAAGGAGGACAGCCAGCCCGTGCCGCAGGAGGGGCAGGTGCTGGACCTTGTGCGGCAGGAGATGGCTGCCTTCCAGGCGCGGTTCTCCGTCCTGGAGGGCATCGTCCTGCGCCCCCCGTTAGCGGCAAGTGGGAAGGCTCCAGGCCGGAAGGCGGCGTCGTACGCAGCCGCCGTGGCTGCCACACCGGGGTCGTCCGGCCAGGACAAAGGGTCCGGGCCGGCACCCGCGAAGCCGGTGTCGGGAAAACCGGACCCGGCCCCGGGAAGGAAGAGGAAGGGTGGGGCGGCTGCGCGGACGGCGAAGGCTCCTGCGCCAGCCGTGCAGCAGCTCCCCCCGGCTTCCTCGCCTTCTGAACCTCCCCCGGCTCAAGCCGAATGGCAAGTGGCCGGGGAGAAGAAGAAGGCGGGTAAGGCAGCCAGGGCGGCAAAGAGGCGGGAGAGAAGGCGGCGGCAGCGAGCGCGAGGCGTCGCGGCTGCGCTCCGCGCCCCGAAGACCGCGGCTGTAGTTTTAACGCTGCAGCCGGACGCGGTCAAGAGGGGCGTGACGTATGCCAATACGCTCACCAAGGCCAAGGAGGCCATCAACCTCGGTGAGCTTGGCATCGTCGGGGGTCTCCGGCTCAGGGTCACCATGACCGGGGCCAGGATGCTCGAGATCCCTGGAGCAGGCAGCGGTCCGGCCGCGGACGCTCTAGCCGAAAGGCTTAGGGCGTCCCTGGGCGCGGATGACGTCCGAGTGTCCAGGCCCACGAAGTGCATAGATATGCGCATCTTGGGCCTGGACGACTCCGTCACGGAGGAGGAGGTGTTGGCCGCCGTCGTCAGGACGGGGGGGTGCTCTGCAGAGGAGGTGAAGGCGGGCACCATCCGTCCTGACAACACGGGCATGCGAACCGTAGTGGTGAGCTGCCCCGTGTCGGCGGCCAAGAAAATCTCAGAGGGCCGAAGGCTCTTGGTGGGCTGGGTCTCCGCGCAGGTGAAACTGCTGGAGCCCAGACCTCTGAGGTGCTTCCGTTGCCAAGTTGGCAACCATGTCGGAGCACTCTGCACCTCGGAGGTGGACCGCAGTGACCACTGCTTCCGCTGTGGTCAGCCCGGTCACAGGGCCGGCTCGTGTGACGCCGCGCCGCACTGCTTCGCATGTGCGGCAGCTGGCAAGCCGGCCGATCACTGGGCTGGGGGCAAAGCCTGCGGTCCACCCGCCAGGGCCGGGACGAGGAAGAAACCCTCCTCCACCGCCGCCGCCGCCGCCGCCGCCGTCGCTTCCGCCGCAGCCGCCGCCACCGTCGCCGCCGCTGCAACTGCTCGGGAGGGGGCGAGAATGGAGTGCCAGTAATGGCCCCATTTCGCCCCCTCCAGACGTACGTCGGTCGCTGCGCCTCTCAGGAACTGACGCTCCTGGGCAAGGCGCAGTGACTGACGCCTGCGGACAGCGAGCAATGGGTAGCTCGCTGTCCGATCAGGTCAGGCCAGAGTCGACGGCGCGTTCACTCCAAACGCGCCGTCAGCAACGAGCAGTCAGCAACGGAGACGGGGCCCGCCAGGGCCAGAGCCTGCCAGGGTTGCGGAATTGTTCGAAAGAGTTACCGCGGCCCTGGGAAGAAAGGCACTAGGAGGACTAAGGGTGGGTTTTAGTCAGTAAAAGTCTGACACTCCCTGCCGCTCCACCCAGAGCGGGAGGGGTCATTTGATGATTTCCCATCCTATAAAAAAAAAAAAAAAAAAAAAAAAAAAAAAAAAAAAAAAAAAAAAAAGGGGACAAAATGTGGGCTGCGGATTTTGTTCGAAAGAGTTACCGCGGCCCCGGAACGCAAAAGGCTCTAGGAGGAGCATGGATGGGTTTTAGTCAGCAAGAGTCTGACACTCCCTCCCGCTCCACCCAGAGCGGCAGGAGTCATTTGATAATTTCCCATCTTTAAAAAAAAAAAATAAATGGAACAAAAATGTACTCACATTAAGACCACAGCCAAAATTACCAAGACATTCAATAGAATATCGAGATGCTCCATCTTCGTCTATTGTGTTCGAACTGGAAGCTGAACTCGCAATGTACCCCAAAGAACCCACCCCGCGTATTTATACACCCTCAACATCATATAAATGGTAATTCCATAATAGCAAAATTATTATTTATTGAAGATTAAATATTAATATGAGATGATTTCGCCGAACTTTTCAGACTAGATTTTGAACAAAACAATGTCAGAATTGCTATTTCTGAGGTTTTTCAGTTTCCGAACGTCCTTATGAAAAAACTGGCCAAGTGCGAGTCGGACTCGCGCACGAAGGGTTCCGTACCATTATCTATAAAAAAAAACGACAAAAAAATCACGCTTGTTGTATGGGAGCCCCACTTAAATATTTACTTTATTCTGTTTCAGTATTTTTTGTTATAGCGGCAACAGAAATACATCATCTGTGAAAATTTCAACTGTCTAGCCGTCATGGTTCATGAGATACAGCTTGGTGACAGACAGACGGACTGACAGATGGACAGCAGAGTCTTAGTAATAAGAGGGTCCCGTTTTTACCCTTTGTGTACGGAAACCTTGTTTGGGATCATTCGAGTGTCTATCTGTCAGTCACAACCTCTGAATTTATAAATGCCTAGATTATTAGTTACCATCCGGTTTTTTTAGTTTATTGACGAATGTTAATCCTTTATGACGAATAATAATAAAGCTTTATTTAATTCCATGCAAAATACATATTAAACGATAACAATTGGTAACTTATTTACTTATAATATTCAATTACATTTGTTACACTTAGATGAATTCGATTTCTAATTATAAATTATATTTTGTAATTAGTTTAATTATTATTTGCTTTATTTATCAACTAGCTGCTACCCGCGACTTCGTCCGCGAGGAATCCTGTTTTTATTCTGGTTAATTCACTGTCCGCGTTCGATTTTCGCTGAGAGCAGTTGTGTTGCATGCGATCGCGCGTATCACAGTACTAAGTGCTTACGCATCAAAATAACGCCGTCAAGTCGGCTGCATCGCAATGACCTAGTTATTGCGTTATGCTGGCGGCTGACGGCGAATATTATTGTTAAGGCGAAGTTAATACTCGTTTAAATCTTACAATGGATTCGAAAAAGGATACACTGGGTGATACCAGAGTGAGCTTAAAAACAGAGACGGAACATCTGCTGTACAAGTATTATTGTGAAGAAAAAAATGAGCGTCTGAAGCTCCAACAGACCCTAAATGACTTAAAAAGTCAAATAGAAAGCCTCCAGCAACAGCTGAAACTTCAAACAGAAAACACACCGAAATCAGCAACAACCGCCACTGACATTTCTTCACCGCCTGTTGAATATACAACGGACGAAGAAGAACTCGCTCTAGAACCAGGGTGGATACGACAAAAGAGCAGGAAGAAAAGAAAATTGAACACCTCTCCTGCCCAACATACCCAAAATGAACACGGAAGAGACGTGAATAATGGTATTGAAAAAACCATCAAAACTCCTTTGCCACCACCCATTGTTGTAGATGGTATCCAGAATTACCAAAAATTCTTTGATTTTCTATGTGAGAGTCAATCAGCTGACGCGTTCAGTTCAGCTCACTGCGGAGCCCCACATCCGGCTAACTACAGGGGATGTATTGTAGCCAAGGAAATACAACAGATACGATTGAAAAAATCGAAAAAAAATAATATGAACCCTCAACAAAGTGCACCTACCGGAAGAGGTGAAGACAGCCAGTTCAAACCAAGTCAAAGCACGATGCAAACTACGAGTAAAAACATCTCATACGCTCAAGTAACTACAAGAGGCATAGCGAAAGCACCTTTGGCTGATATGAACAGCAACAAAAAGTTGGATGAAATCTTAAAGTTAATGTCATCATTCGACTAAAGATTTAAAAAAAATTGAAAATAGCAACAAAACTGCTACTTCTAAAACAAAAAAATGAACAAATAATTTGCGGGGATTTCAATATCAATATTCTAAAAAATGATCAAGTTGCCAAGACATTCATGAATATAGTTTACGGATTTAATCTCAAAATACTGACTAAACAACCTACTCGCTTATCTAGCGGTACCTGTATAGATAATATATTTCATAATGCTCGTGGTAACAACGGAGATGTAATTGAGACTGCACTATCGGACCACACTGCGCAAATATTAAAATGCAATGTTAAAAAGTACGTGTGCAATTCATACGTGGAAAATTGAAATAAGAGACTTCTCTTCTGAATATGTAGAAAAGTTTATGGAGTGCATTGCGAGCTTAAGCTTCATTGAGTCTTATGAAGTAAATGATCCAAATTTAGCATACGACAACTTTATAGACATTTTTAAAGTCTTTTACGACCTATGTTTTCCTGTAAAATTTGTAACAAAGACTATTAATAAAAGACAAAAATGGCTATCAAATGGCATAAAAACGTGCAGCAAAATAAAACGCAAACTACTGTGGCAATATACACTTCATATACAGCTCGATATAAAAAAATTATAAGACTAACAAAGTACGTACAAAATAATCATTACATTAAGACATCTAATAATAAAAGCAAAGCATCTTGGAAAATAATTAGTGACAACAAAGTTGATTTCCCTCATGAACCAATAACGAAAATTATTCACGATAATAAAGAAATAGTAAAAACGAAAGACATCTGCCATGCATTCAATGACTTTTACACTGATCAAATAACTCCAGGAAGCAATAAACTACCGCCAAAAATAGATAGAGTGAATCATTCGATCTTTTTAAATCCAACTACACCAGAAGAGGTATCGAGAACGATTCAATCTCTCAAAAATACTAAAAGTACAGGGAACGATAACATAACAACAAATATTGTCAAAAAAGTCCATCATATTATTTGTCATCCACTATCATAATTATATCATTAATTTATGTTTTGAAAAAGGAGTTTTCCCAAATAAGCTTAAAGTATCTATTATTAAGCCGTTATACAAGAAAGGGGAGAAGACTTCAATAAAAAATTATCGACCAGTGACATTAAAGATAAAGATAAAGATAAAGATAAAGATAAAGATAAATATAAAGATAAAGATAAATTTATTTGTCAAAACATGCGTATACATGCAAATTAAGCATGCAGGATGTCACATTATTATTATTACGATCGTACATGTTTTACCCGTAAGGTGTACAAATTTATAAAAATTTACCAAACAAAAAAAAAAGATGGAAAACTGAATTACGAAATAAAAAATGAATTACATAAGGCAAGTGAAATTAATTAATCATAAAATGTCACAAAAATGAAGAATGTCAGTAAAATAATATAATCATAAAATGTCACAAAAAATTAAGGACGTCAGTTAAATAAATTAGTCATAAAATGTCACAAAAATAAAGTTATAATAAATGTCAAAAAGTGTCATTCAAGAAGTCATTTAAATTATAGTAACACTTGTCTGTTAATAAATCTCGAATCTTTTTTTTAAACAAATTTACCGGCAATGCTTTGTATGATTGAGGTATTTTATTATAAATTTTAGGAGCCATACAGAAAACACTTTTTCCCATTAATGCAGTCTTTGACGTATGCGTACACAGTTGATTATTGTCACGTCTGTTACGGGGGAAGGTGTCAGCTAGTCGTGGAAACAGAAAATGATTAACCCTCACAAATACCGCTATTTCAAAAATATACAAGGATGGTAGAGTTAATAATTTAAGTTTTTTGAATAATGGCATACAGCTATCGGTCGACTTCAAATTAAACATAGCACGAATGCATCTCTTTTGGGCCTTAAACGCTATTTCTTTGTCTGTTGAATTCCCCCAAAATATAATACCGTAGCGCAATAACGATGCTACTAGACCATGATAAGCTGTTACTAAGGCATCTGTATTTAGCTCTGGGGCCAGTTTATATAAAGCGTAGGCAGAGGAGCTCAGCCTTTTACTTAGGTATTCGATGTGTGCCTTCCAGTTCAATTTAGAGTCGATAATAATCCCTAGAAATTTTGTGGCGTCGACTTTATTAAGTATAGTGCCCTTGTAAATTGCGTTAAGGTCAATCTCAGCCTGGGCCCGTTGCCTGAAATGCATAATATTCGTTTTATCTAGATTAATTTTTAGGTTGTTCCTGTTTAACCACGATATTAGGGATGTCAATGATTAATTTATGTCACTTTCATATGTCTTTATTTTTACATGCTATGGTCATAGTGCTGTCGTCGGCAAAGAGAGTCATGGGGTGGTCAAGAGAACTAGGCATGTCATTGATGTATAAAATGAATAATAAAGATCCGAGTACGCTGCCTTGAGGAACACCATATGTCGGTGTGCGTTCGCTTGACACATAAATTTCCTCTTTCTTTGTCCTAACATTAATTCTCTCAATTTCTGTGTATTGTTTTCTATTAGTAAGGTATGATTGTATAAGATTCAGTATGTTCCCGGGTTACGCCATAAGCTTCTAATTTTTGTAGCAATATGGTATGGTCAACGTAGTCAAAAGCTTGCGTCATGTCACAGTATATAGCACACACCGGGATTCTCCTGTCCACATTCGTCATTACGGTATATAAAAAGTCATAAATGGCCATACTGGTTGACATGTTTTGTCTAAACCCTTTTTGCTCTTCACTAAAGATATTTTTCTTTTCGAGATATGAGTACAGTTCTTTATAAATGTATTTTTCAAAAATTTTGGACATTATAGGAATTAAGGCAATTGGTCTATAGTTAGCTATGTGTACCTTATTGTTTTTTTTAAATAATGGTTTCACTTTTGAAACTTTTAGGGCATCCGGGTAGACACCTAAGTTGATACACATATTTATTAGGTAGCTTAAGTGGGTACAAATGGTTTCGGAAACATACTTGACAACCTTTGTAGAAATACCATCATAACCTGTACTATTTGTGGCATTTAAAGATTTAATTATGTTTAATATGTCTACAGGTATACTAGGTGCAACAAAGATTGAATCTTTCCGTTTTATAATATTCGTTGTTACTTTGATTCCCAAACTTTGACTTGGTTGAATTTTATCTATGAAAAAATTGTTGAACGCGTTAGCTATTTCGAGAGGGTCATTTATTATTTTGTCATCGACATTTATATGGCTAATGGATTCTTTAGGTAAAAACGGTTTCGATTTATTTAATACCAATATTCTCGAAATTCTCATTAATACCAATATTCTCGAAAGTCATAGAAAAAATAATACATCACCGAATATACAATTTCCTAGAAAGTAAAAATGTACTGGTTAATGATTAAAAAGGTTTTA
The DNA here is from genome assembly GCA_947386135.1 of Melanchra persicariae. Lineage (NCBI taxonomy): Eukaryota > Metazoa > Arthropoda > Insecta > Lepidoptera > Noctuidae > Melanchra > Melanchra persicariae. The sequence goes on along the minus strand of OX376672.1, from coordinate 11,755,648 downwards.
GAAAAAATAAGTCAATTAATGTTGCTATTTATGGTTTTTCAAGGAAATTATGTCAAGTGTAGATAACACACTACCCATTTGTGCCCTGTACATGGACATGAAGAAAGCCTTCGATCATGTTGACCACAATATACTTATCGAAAAACTAGAAAGATATGGAATACGCGGCAATGGTCTTGATCTCATCACATCATATTTAAGAAACCGGCAGCAATACACTGAAATTACAAACATAAATATTAAAACCAAACGGGAAATCAAATATCGCTCACAACTTAGAACGGTGAAGTACGGTGTACCTCAGGGGAGTGTATTGGGTCCCCCACTATTTCTTGTGTACATAAATGACCTTCCAAAAAGTATCAATCACCCAACAGTATTATTTGCTAATGATAGTACAATTATGATAAAAAATGATGAGTCCTAAAATTATGAACAAGAAATTAATGACACGCTTAAACAAACTGTAGATTGGCTGCAGTCGAATAATTTAAAAATTAATTTAGAAAAGACGTGTATAATGCATTTTAGTCAGCAACAAAGAAAACAACCACAGGTTAATATTCGGCACAATGGACAGTCAGTTACAAAAACGGATACAACAAAATTTTTAGGGTTAATGATAGACAGTCAACTTACGTGGAAACCGCATGTTGAAGAGATTTGTAAAAAACTTAACAGTTTTGCTTTTGCTCTTTATAAGCTGTCCAAATTTGTGAACCGTGACGCCGTGCTTATTGCCTACCATAGCTACGTGGAATCAGTCCTAAGATACGGAGTCATTTTCTGGGGAAACTCGACAGACAAGAATTACGTTTTCATCGCACAAAAAAAATGCTTACGTGCTATATGTAATTTACACTCAAGGGACAGTTGTAAGCCATATTTTAAATCCTTGAAGCTTCAAACATTACCGTCATTATACATCTTTGAGGTGGCAGTGTTTGTTAAGACAAACCCACAGCTCTTCAAAATAAGAGCCCCAGCTGATCCACGGTTAAGAAAAAGGGAATCGAACTGTCTTTATGTTGATCGCAGTAAAACAGCACTCCTACGTAAAAGTATTTACCGAATGGCTCCAGTTATCTTCAATAAAATTCCACGTCAGATAAAGAATCTTAATAATAATATGTTTAAAAAGAAACTGAAACAATTCTTAATTCATAAATGCTACTACTCCACAACTGAGTTTATCATTATGGAAGACACAACTAACATTTAGATTATACCTACTGTTTACGTACTTATAAGTTAATTACGTATTAGTACCAATACTTGCCAAGAGATGGCGCTGTTAGTTGAGCGCCGGTTTCTGAATTGCGGTGTTAAGATTCTCCGTCGCTCAACTAGGTCAATCAGGTAAAATTTATTTTTTGTGTGAGCATCAAGCACTGTGAATACTTATATTATACGCGCTTAATATCAAGTCCAGTGTTTCATTCCTCTCCAAGTCGACCCACGTTCATGGTCCTTCGAGCCGGATGTAGTCGCGAGTGGTGGTTCCTGAGGTGGTGATATCCACCCTGCGTGCGTCATTTACTGGGCAGTGGATCGCTGTCCAGAGCAAACCCTCCCTCGGCGGGCACCAAGTGCGGTGTCCGGGATTGGGAGGCATCAGTGCAGTGCAGTGCAGCAGCTGGTGCCGGGAGCAGCCTGGAGCAGGGAGCAGTCAGTGGAGCGTGGTGCAGCGCTACTGGCAGCTACAGCAGGAGGAACGGCGCCAAGGAAGTAACGTGCAGCAGAGGGTGCCATTGGTGGTGCAGTACAGCGAGCCACTTTGTGGTTGTATGGTGTTTTTATTGGACATTAAGTTTATTTAAATCGTTCCGTTTCTAAGTTGTTGCGAAAAATTGTGTATTTTATATTTGTGACATAACCTACTTGTGTTATTCTATAATTAAATATGGAATCTCTTAGTGACATTCAGGAAGACATTCAAGCTAAAATGCTCAAGTCTAAGTCAAACTTTAAAAAATCTCCTAAGGAACGTCTTACTGTTTGTTATTTAGAAACTAGGATTGAAAACTTGGAGCAGCAATGGCAATTATTCTATGAAACACATGTGAAAATAATTAGTCAAGTAAAAAGGTCTGATTTATTTAGTTCAACTTATCATAAGAATGGCTTATATGATGAGGTTGAAGAGTTTTATACACAGTTTAAGAGCGAGCTGAAAGAAATGTTAAACAATATGAAAATGTCTAGTGTTGCGTGTAATATTATTCCAGGGGCTAGCTGTAGTACAGGATTTAGGAACTTTAAGTTACCCGAAGTTAAGATACCTATATTCTCTGGAAATTATAGTGAGTGGCAAACGTTCAGGGATTTATTTGTAGGGTTAATACACCACAATAAAACTCTGGACGATGCCCAAAAATTGTATTACCTAAAGGGTTACTTAAGCGGAGATGCAGAGCACTTATTAAGAAACATTCATGTAACATCGGATAATTATACAGCTAGTTGGGAAAAATTAGAGACAATGTACAACAACAAGAGATTTTTAGCCAATGGAATTTTAAAAACTTTATTCAATCAAAAGAGTTCAACAGCAGAATCTGCCACTGACATAAAACGATTGATAAGTGTTACATCTGATTGTTTGGGTTCTATTAAAAATTTAGGGATAGATGTAGCTTCTTGGGATATCCTGATAATCCACATTGTTAGTGCCAAATTGGATAAAGACACCAGGAAAGCCTGGGAATTAAAGGTAGCTTCGGATGCATCGGATGATTTGCCTACCTTTACTCAATTTACAGAGTATTTAACTGGCCGCTTTAGAGGTTTGGAAAATTTAGATAAGTCAGAAACCAGGGAAAGACCTACACATCAGAAGGGAACTCACTCATTCCATGTTTTAAAAGATAAAAAGCCAATATCATGTGATTTTTGCTCGGCCGACCATAGGATTGCATCTTGTCCAAAGTTCGGTAAAGAGACAACTGAAGTTAGGCGTACTTTTGCTTTTGAACATAATTTGTGTTTTGTTTGCCTACTCAACAACCACTCTGCCAGACACTGTAAAAACACTGTCAGATGTAAGGTGTGTAAACGCCGCCACCATTCTTTATTACACCAAACAGGTGTTTCTGGGTCGACAATTGGTGAGGGTAATAGGGGGGCTCACGAGGAAACTTCATCAGCCCTTGTAACGGTGATGAAGGAAGCTAATAAAATTAGTAATACGGAAATAGCCGCGCAAGCGGAGGGGTCAAGCAAACCACTAGTCGCGTGCTTCTCGTCGGGAACTGGTCGCAAAACTGTTTTATTAACTACTGCGTTGGTTAAGGCGAAGTCGAGAGATGGGAGCTATCGAGTTGTTAGGGCTTTACTTGATCAAGGATCGCAAGGTTCGTTCGTTACGGAATCCACGGTCCAATATCTAGGATTACAAAAAACGCCATCCAGACAAACTGTGATAGACGTCGGCGGAGAAAAAAGTGCGACAGCTAAGTCAACCGTTGTACTTCAGTTGAGGTCTAGAATAGATCCGACAGTCCAAATAAATATAAACGCGTTCGTCCTGAAATCAGTCACTGCTCTTCTCCCAGCTACGAAAGTAACTCGGGTAGAATGGGTAGATTTGGTCGATGATGATTTGGCTGATCCAGAATACGACAGGCCTAATAAAATAGATGTTTTATTAGGTGCTGAAGTATACAGTCAAGTAATTCAGGGGGGTATTAAAAGGAACGTTGGTGGAACTCTTTTAGCGCAAGACACCACCCTTGGTTGGATTTTGTCAGGAACCTTTGAAGTGGATCAATCTAGTAATCCCTCACAAATTACCGTAATGCATTTAAGCCTGGAGACAGATAACCTGCTTACCAGATTTTGGGAGCTAGAAGCGGAACCATCCAGGGAAAAGATGCTAACGGAGGATGAAAATAAATGCGAAGCTTTATACACAGCTACTACTGAACGTAATGATAGTGGTCGTTATATAGTAAGGCTACCATTGCGTGATGTAGATCCGGTCAGCATGGTGGGTGATTCGAAAGGAATCGCTGAAAAAAGATTAAGATCGTTAGAAAATAAATTTAGAAAAAACAGAAAATTCAAGGAAGATTATACGAGAGTTCTTGAAGAATATTTGGAGCTGAAACATATGAGAAAGGTAACAGATAAAAACGACACTCAAAAAGCGATCTACTTACCTCACCACGCTGTTATCCGGGAGGATAAAGAAACGACGAAGGTCCGCGTCGTATTTGATGCTTCCTGTAAAGGAACTAATGGGATGTCACTCAATGACAATATGTTAGTTGGTCCTACTTTACAGCCGGAACTCCGGCACACTATTATGCGTTGGAGAAGACATCGAATATGTCTCGTAGCGGACATAATCAAGATGTACCGGCAAGTGTTGGTAAATAGAAAGGATGTAATGTTACAAAGGATCCTCTGGAGAGACAAACCTGAAAAAGAAATCGAAGTATATGAGTTGGAAACAGTTACTTTCGGCACAGCAGCGGCACCATATCTAGCTGTAAGATCGCTTCAACAGTTAGCACAAGATGAGTGTCAGGATCAACCAGACATCGCAAGGGTCATCTTAAACGATTTTTATATGGATGACTTAATGACCGGAGCTAAAAACGAAGAAACCTGTTTTAATATATACACAGAGTTGTCCAAAGTGTTAGCCAGAGGAGGGTTTCCATTACAAAAATGGAAAAGCAATTGCAAGGAATTATTGAATAAAATTAGAGATGGAAACGATGAAGAATTAACAATAAAAATAGACGAAATAACAAAAATATTAGGACTTACCTGGGGCTCTCGCGTCGATTGTTTTCAATACTCTCTGGAACTCACGCCGATAACTAGACCTGTAACAAAAAGAAAAATTATCTCGGACATTTCACGTTTATTTGATCCGTTAGGGTGGTTGGCACCAAGTGTAATCCTAGCAAAAATGTTCATTCAAAAATTATGGTTAGCAGGGTTAGAATGGGATCAAGAAATTCCAAATAATTTATTAAAAGAATGGGAGACTTACCGAAATAGTTTGGCTTCTCTGGTTAGCATTAGAATCCCACGATGGATACATATTGGTGTCAATATTCGGCAATTGGAGTTGCATGGATTTTCCGATGCATCAAAAAAGGCCTATGCAGGGGCGGTTTATCTTAGAGGGATTGATGACATGGGAAATGTTCACATCTTTTTAATCGCATCTAAAACAAAGGTGGCACCCATAAAACAGGTGTCCATCCCGAGGTTAGAATTGTGTGGGGCGGTTCTCACAGCAAAGTTGATTGCGGAAGTAGGCGAGGTAATGACTATACCAAAGACTGACTGGCATGCATGGACAGACAGTGAAGTGGTGTTAGCTTGGTTGAACTGTCACCCAAGTCGGTGGAAATCCTTTGTTGCCAACAGGGTTTCCGACATTTTGACCACCTTGGATACACATCACTGGGCACACGTAGCGTCCAAGCAAAATCCAGCAGATTGTGCGTCACGCGGGGTTTCTCCATCAGAACTTAAAGATATTTCACTTTGGTGGGAAGGTCCAAAGTTCCTAAGGGAACCGGTAGTGGACTACAAAAGACCAAAACATCTTGTTACACATCTAGAAGAAGTGAAGGCCCATACAAGTATTTTTGAAGTTTCTTTTTGGAACAAATTTTCATCGTTATCAAGGATGATTAGAGTTTTGGCTTATTGCCGTAGGTTTCTTAATTTAAGAAAAAATAAAGCGATAGGTGTCGGTACTAAGTCACTAGTGTTGTCTAAATCGGAACTAGAAGATGCAACAGAAATCTGTATAAAGAGGTGTCAAGAAGAAGGATTTACCAATGAATTGGAAGAATTAAAAAATCATAAGTTAGGGAAGAAAAATGCAAAATTAGATTTATTGAACATCTTTCTAGATTCTAAGGAAATAATAAGAGTTGGAGGACGGCTTGAAATGTCACAATTAACTTATGACAGAGTGCATCCTGTACTGATACCAAGGGAATCATTTTTAACAAATCTTTTGATAGCGGACTCACATAACAAAACTCTGCACGGTGGTCCGCAATTAATGATTACCTACTTACGCTCCAAGTATTGGATAATGGGAGTAAAGGCTTTGGCAAAGAAGCATGTACGAAGTTGTGTGAAGTGCATTCGATATACAGCTAAAGTAAGGACGCAACTTATGGGACAGCTGCCTTCCCCTCGTGTAATTCCGAACAAACCGTTTTTATGTAGCGGAGTAGATTACGCTGGCCCGATAAGTATTCGAGTATCTAAAGGTCGCGGAAATAAGTCCTACAAGGGTTATATTGCCTTATTTGTATGTATGGCCACTAGGGCTGTGCATTTAGAAGCCGTTAGTGAATTAAGCACTAGAGGTTTTTTGGCTGCTTTTAAGCGGTTTGTGTCCAGACGTGGTCGATGCGTGGAACTATATAGCGACAATGGGACTAATTTCGTTGGGGCAGCGCGCGAATTACTTTATTTATTTAACGAACAAAAGTCAGCATGTAACCCTGAATTAGCAGAAGAATTAGGGAACAATGGTACGGAGTGGCACTTCATCCCCCCTCATTCGCCAAATTTCGGAGGTCTTTGGGAAGCAGGGATTAAGTCCACCAAGTACCACCTTAAGAGGGTGATAGGGAATTCGACTCTTACCTTTGAGGAGATGATCACAATATTGGCTCAAATTGAGGCATGTCTCAATTCGAGGCCTTTGTCATATGTTGAGGATCAGGATAAATTAACCATTCTAACTCCTGGGCATTTTCTGGTGGGAGAGCCGCTAGTTTTACCTCCCGATTCAAATTATGAGGGGCAAAATATTAATAGTTTAAGGCGATGGCAACTTCATCAGAGAATGATGCAAGATTTCTGGCGACGTTGGTCGCACGATTACCTTCACCAATTCTTGCAACGAAATAAGTGGCATTATAAAATTCCGGAACCATCTGTTGGTGAAATTGTGTTAGTTAAAGAGGACGATATGCCTCCCGGCAAGTGGTTACTAGGTAGGATCGAACAAAAACATCCTGGCGCTGACGGTCTTACTCGTGTCGTAACTCTACGAACACAATCGGCTACGATAAAGAGGCCTACTTCAAAATTATGTTTGTTGCCTAAAACAGAATAAATGTGTTTTTTATTTGTTTATTTTTAATTAAAGTAGTGTAATTTAAAGTTTGTTAGTTTTATTTAGTTTTAAGAAATACAGTGGTTTAAAATTGTTAGTCATAAGCAGTACTTATTAAATTGTTTAAAATTGTTAATAATTATTATGGGTCATCAAGACACAATTCAACATTGTAATAAGAGTCAGTCTTGAAGGACATTTGCCATAATGTCCTTGGTGGCCGGAATGTTTACGTACTTATAAGTTAATTACGTATTAGTACCAATACTTGCCAAGAGATGGCGCTGTTAGTTGAGCGCCGGTTTCTGAATTGCGGTGTTAAGATTCTCCGTCGCTCAACTAGGTCAATCAGGTAAAATTTATTTTTTGTGTGAGCATCAAGCACTGTGAATACTTATATTATACGCGCTTAATATCAAGTCCAGTGTTTCATTCCTCTCCAAGTCGACCCACGTTCACCTACAACGACATTTATATCATTATTTTTATTTTGACATTGGAAATTATGTATTGTTAGTATGTAAGTGATTTATCTTATTTTAAATGTGTGCCTGTTGTTTCGACAGCACCAAAATTGTTATTATTTGTATGCTCTCGAGTAAAATGTAGCGAACTTACCATCAAAGTATAACATCTTATTGTATTGAACCCTACATTTACGAATAAATTTGATTTGATTTGATTTGGCGACCCCGAAAACCATGAAAATGACACCCATTATGAAAAGTTGTCAAATCTCGTGGGCGCCAGCTTGGATTTCGATTTTGACCCGGTAATCGTTATTGGCGACCCCGAAAACCATGAAAATGACACACATGATGAAAAGTTGTCAAATCTTGTGGGCGCCATCTTGGATTTCGATTTCGACCCTGTAATCGTTATTGGCGACCCCGAAAACCATGAAAAAAACACCAATGATGAAATGTTGTCAAATCTCGTGGTCGCCATCTTGGATTTCGATTTCGACCCGGTAATCGTTATTGGCGACACCGAAAACCATAAAAATAACACCAATGATGAAAAGTTGTCAAATCTCGTGGGTGCCATCGTGAATTTCGATTTTGACCCGGTAATCGTTATTGGCGACCCCGAAAACTATGAAAATGACACCCATGATGAAAAGTTGTCAAATCTCGTGGGCGCCAGCTTGGATTTCGATTTTGACCCGGAAATCGTTATTGGCAACCCCGGAAACCATGAAAATATGACACCCATGATGAAAAGTTGTCAAACCTCGTGGGCGCCATCTTGGATTTCGATTTTGACTCGGTAATCTTTATTGGCGACCCCGGAAACCATGAAAGCACCCATGATGAAAAGTTGGCAAATCTCGTTGGCGCCATCTTGGATTTCGACTTTGACCCGGTAATCTTTATTGGCGACCCCGGAAACCATGAAAATGACACCCATGATGAAAAGTTGGCAAATCTCGTCTAATAAAAATAAAATAAACATCTTCTAAACTTACAGACTAACACTTAAAAGTAAGCTCAATTAAACATCTACAGGTATCTTAAATCGAACAGTGCGTCCTGACCGAGTGGTAACGGGTTGCTGAATGACAGCTGGCTCCGGCGCTGGTGATGTTACGAGTCCCTGGCCGTAGCGGAGATGGAAAGCTGATTGGTTTCTGTGAGGTTGACGTGGGTTTCAAGCGATCTTTCTTACTGCACCTATCTTCTGGGCCCACTGTTTCATCGATAACCTGAAGATGGCTGAAGATTTACAGTGGATTTATAGTCTTATATTGGACCAACTATTACCTAGGTCTTGAAGAATATTATATTGTTACAAATAATTTCTACTTGTCTCGTGTTTACATAATTATGAATGTTACAAATAAAAATATTAATTTAAAGTCGTTTGGCATATCTTCATGACTGAGATGCTACAGATAAAAAAAACTTATTTATAGTCATAACCTGTTTAATATTGGCATTGTAGGTATTTGAAAAATTGAATATTAATATTGCGAATGTATTACCTAAACATTGATGTTAAGTATGTTGGAAATCTAAACATCAACAAAAACACAAAAGAAAATCAAAACCTACAAAAACACCTGCATACGGCGGGGTTCGAACGCACGTGAAAGTCCGGTCATTAATCGGCTTGGCTGGTTTCACTTGTTAAAACAATTCAAAATTTGCGTTCCTATCAGTACAGAGGTTACCAATGGCTACTATTTAAATCATGCCGTAAAATTTATCTTTAAATGCCCGTAACTTTTTTTCCTGGCCACCAATTTAATTGAAACAAAGACTACGACGTCTCCAAGTTAATCTGTACAGTATTTTCAGAGATTAGCGTTAACAGACAGACAGACAGACAGTCAAGAAAATCTGAAAAATCTTTTTTTTGTGCAATATGTTTCTTTTTCATCGTCCCCAACCCATGTTTGGTAAATTTGTTTAATGTACAGACACAAACTTTCTACTGTTTTATTATATGTATAGATTTTAAACAGTACCCCATGAAAGGTGTTGCTACTTTAACAAGTTGAAACCTGGTTGAACTAATTGGTTCCTATTTCTAGTAACATAGTTATGTTTGTCATCTCGTTTACTAAAAAGATGGAGATTCTTTCTAACGTACATGATATTTTCATAGATATATTGACAAGGCACCGTCATGATGTTAATTTCTTAAAACAGTTCCCTTAGAGAATCGCGCCGGCGGAGATTGTAAATGGCTCTGATGGCTCTTTTCTGCAGAATGAAAATAGACTCAATGTCAGCAGCCCGTCCCCATGGTCGGAGCAGATTGGTATAGACGTTCTGGTGAGAGCTATAGGCATAGGACTGGAGAGGCCGCCGAAATTGCAGAACAGGTATTCTGTTTTGATTCTGCTCAATTTCAGGCCAACACTCTCTCTCTGTCTCTGTCACCACGTCTCCAATCTGCTCTGGACCTCGAGGCCGCTTTCAGAAACTAGCACAATATCATCAGCAAACAGCATACATCAGGGAGCCTCTTCCTGGATGTCCAATGTTAGAGCGTCCATTATCATCAGGAAGAGGTAAGGGCTAAGTGCCGACCCTTGGTGCAAACCGGCTGCCACACTGAAGCTGTCGTGGTGCCCACTGCAGATCGGACTTGGGTACTGCATCAACTGTACATACTTCCGAAATACCCGGCTACGTGCTTAAGCACACGCCACGTTCTAAAGCTGGTCGAGGGGGTGGTGTAGGTTTTTATGTTCGACGTGAATTACGTACTCGCGTTAAAACCCACCCAACGTCACCACTTGAACAAATGTGGCTGGAGCTCATCGCACCAGGCGGGCTACGAGTGGCAATCGGGACTGCTTACAGACCGGAGTCAGTGTCCGTGAGTAGCGCTATCGACGCCCTCAGCGAGTCGGTAACCATCCTTGGCTATTGCAACCATGTGGTGATCCTAACGGATTTTAATGTTGATTTACTGCATCCTGAAAATACCCGCGCAATTGAGCTGCTTACATTTTTGAAGCATCATAATCTAGAGCAACTGGTTAGAGAACCCACGCGAATTACTGCACATTCGGAAACTTTGCTGGATCTGATTCTGACGGATACTCCATCCATATGTAAAAGCGTACATGTACACCACAACCCAGACCTAAGTGACCACGCCCTAATAATATCGGAATTTAACATCAAACGACCTAAAACAACCTCGACTTTTATAAATAGACGCTGCCTACACAGTATTGACGAAAGAGAATTTTTAGCGGACTTAACAAATATGCCATGGGCACGGGCTGGGGATGCCTGTAACATAAATGACAAAGTCGAGCATTTCAATAAGATGCTGCTTGCTCTTTTTGATAAACATGCACCCATACGTCGACTCCGTCTTAAGACGCAGCCGCAACCGTGGCTAACCGATGTTATAAAAAAAATGATGTCGATAAGGGACACTGCATTGAAAAAAGCACGCAAAACAAAGCTCGATATCCACTGGGACTACTACAAAAGTCTCCGTAACCTCACAAACGTTGCCATTAAACGAGAAAGAATAGCTTTTTTCACATTCTATGTCAATGGAAATGTCAAGCACCCGTACAAAATGTGGACTTACTTAAAGCGCACCTCGGTCACTGGCAGTCCATCGCTACCTGACATTCCTGATATTTTAAATGATCCGGAAAATATCAATAACTTTTTTCTGGATGTGCCGGGTGATTCTAATCTAGATATTGAAACATATAACTACTTCATTAAAAATAGGTATAATGATAGTGTTTTTAACTTTGACGTATGTAATGAAGAACAGGTACTTAAAATTATTCGGGACATAAGTACAAATGCTGCAGGCCATGACGATATAACTATAGAGATGTTACGTATGACGTTACCACACACTTTACCCATTATATGCAACATAATAAACAAATCCCTGACATCTTGTGTTTTCCCCGAAGCATGGAGACTGGCAAAAGTAAAGCCCTTGCCTAAGAGTAACACGATTGACAACTTTAAAGATTTGCGTCCGATTAGCATTCTTCCAGTTGCATCGAAACTGGTGGAAAGAGCAGTTTGTGCCCAGTTAACATCATATCTAGAAAATAATAATATATTACCCAGTGTCCAATCGGGTTTTCGAAGTGGGCATGGTACCGATGCGGCACTGGCTCATGTGACAGACGATGTGTTGTCGGAATCCGATGCTGGGAAAAGTACAGTTTTGGTTTTGTTGGACTTTTCCAGAGCATTTGACTGCATAAATGTTGAACTGTTGCTAGCAAAAATGGCCTACTATGGAATATCATCGTCAGCACGAGACTGGTTTGCATCTTTTTTGATGCAGCGAAAACAATATGTGGTTACACAAAACGCAAATGGTGTAGAAACATCCTCTGCAGTGAGAGATGTTAAACGAGGAACGCCTCAGGGTTCAGTTGTGAGTCCGTTGCTGTTTATTTTATATACCGCCGATCTGTGCAAATATTTAAAAAACTGTAAAGTGCATCTGTACGCTGATGATACACAAATATATTATTCATTTTACCCGAATGACACTGGAATGGCTACGGAGTTGATTAACCAAGACTTAGCGGCGGTTTCTGAATGGGCACGTAAAAACAATTTAGTTCTTAACCCTAGAAAATCTAAATATATTGTATTGGGAAGTAAACAACAGCGTGAACTCGTGATTAGTCAGGACCCAAAGATACTTATCGATGGAGCACCTGTCGAGAGAGTGGCGGGGGCAAGAAATCTTGGTCTTCTCTTGGATAGCGATCTACGTTACATAGATCATATAAACACGAAGATCAGAAACGCTTTTTACAGGCTCAAAGTGCTATATGACCTAAGAGATTGTCTCTCGGAAAAAGTCAGAATCACCCTTGTCGAATCTCTTGTGTTATCGCAGTTTAATTACTGCGACACGGTATATGGTCCGAAATTACTAAAAAAGACGTCTCAAGCCATTCAGCGAGTTCAAAATGCGTGTGCGCGGTTCTGTTTCACCATTCCCAAACGGGCGCGTATCACGCCGTATTTGAATGAAAAGCGAATTCTAAAAATGGCTGGGCGAAGAGAATTGCACCTGGCATGTCTGCTTCAAAAAGTAATAAGGACGGGAACACCAAGGTACCTTTCCGATAAGATGATCTTTGATCAACGAAACCGACCCACTCGTAGTCATTTGCTAAATAAGTTGGTTGTATGTCCGTACAAAACGGCTTCTTATAGAGGCAGTTTCAAGTTCAGTGCGGCCAAAATCTGGAATGATCTGCCTCCACCTCTTAGACAGAACATCTCTCCGCCAGCTTTCAGGGCGAGAGTTAAGACAATAATTTTGCACAAACAAATGTCTATAACGTGATTGATAAATGTTTGAATCTGCTTCTTATGTCTTTGTCTACAAACTATGTCTCATTATTGGGCAAGGTTTCAAATGTTTTTAAATTATAATTTATATATGATAGCTTCTTCTCTTTATTTTAAATTTTGTTTCTATCAAAAACGGTTATTTATTTTATTTTGTTATATTTATCGTTTCTAATTTGGGTTGTAGGGGTATTTATATTATGTTTGTTTAGTATGTTTTTTTTTTTTTTGGGTATTTACATATTTTAGGTCGTTTTTTTTTTCTTTAAGTTATTGTGTTTTTTTTTTTTTTTTGTTTTTTCTCTTTTTTTACGATGTTATTATTATTTGTAAGTTAGTATTGAGAGAAGGGGCGGGCTGTAAATCAGCGTTGACCAGTGTTGTGGCCATGCTGCACACTGCTCAACATTTGCTGAGCCCGCTCCTTTTGCCACACAGCACAAATTTTTGTTTATTTTTTTTTTTGTTTGTTTTTTTCATAATATTATGACTGTAGTGTTGGCAATAAATGTTTCTTTCTTTCTTTCTTTCTTTCCCAGGCACATATTTCTACTTAAGAGCGTGTACGCCGTATGTCATTTCATACAAAATTTCAAGTCCTTATTCTTCAAAATGAATGAACCGATTTTAACGAAACTTGGTATGCATACGCTAGATATCCAGGTCTAAATAGTTATCAGAAAACATTTTTGAAAAAGAGTTCAGGGGGAAGGATATAGTGATTTTTCACTTTCTATAGAAAACTTAAAATCGCTCTCTCTCTCCCTCTGAAATCTTTATAAGCCTTTTCCTAGGTTATATTTTCGAGGTCCACGAACACGATTTGCAAGTTTTTATGAACTGCTCTGTATTTCTCGCACAGCTGACGGATAGCGAAAATGGCATCCACTGTACCCCGACCAGGCATAAAACCGAACTGGTTCTGTGAGATTAAAATCTCTTCCCTTAAACGCCTTTCAATAACTTTTAAAGTATTATAAATGTGAATGTTTGTATGTCTGTATGTTTGTATGTTTGTATGTTTGTATGATTGTATGTTTGTATGTTTGTATGTTTGTGTAACAATCAGGCTAAAACGGCTGAAGGGATTTGGATGACATTTGGTACACATATAGTTCATATCCTGGAATAAAAAATAGGCTACTTTATATCCCGGTAAGTGGCATGGATTAATGGAGACTGAGGAGGAAGTGGAAACTCAGAGCCGCTGCTGCCTTAGTACTTCAGATTCACAAGTACCAGGAGACCAAGCACCTACCCTACACCTACCCTACACCTACCCTACACCTACCCTACACTTACCCTACACCTACCCTACACCTACCCTACACCTACCCTACACCTACCCTACACCTACCCTACACCTACCCTACACCTACCCTACACCTACCCTACACCTACCCTACACCTACCCTACACCTACCCTACACCTACCCTACACCTACCCTACACCTACCCTACACCTACCCTACACCTACCCTACACCTACCCTACACCTACCCTACACCTACCCTACACCTACCCTACACCTACCCTACACCTACCCTACACCTACCCTACACCTACCCTACACCTACCCTACACCTACCCTACACCTACCCTACACCTACCCTACACCTACCCTACACCTACCCTACACCTACCCTACACCTACCCTACACCTACCCTACACCTACCCTACACCTATCCTACACCTACCCTACACCTACCCTACACCTACCCTACACCTACCCTACACCTACCCTACACCTACCCTACACCTACCCTACACCTACCCTACACCTACCCTACACCTACCCTACACCTACCCTACACCTACCCTACACATACCCTACACCTACCCTACACCTACCCTACAACTACCCTACACCTACCCTACACCTACCCTACACCTACCCTACACCTACCCTACACCTACCCTATACCTACCCTACACCTACCCTACACCTACCCTACACCTACCCTACACCTACCCTACACCTACCCTACACCTACCCTACACCTACCTTACACCTACCCTACACCTACCCTACCATACAATAATGACATGAAATTATTATCTTCAATATAATGTTTTCATATATACAGTATGTTAACTAACAGAGGGCGTTCCCGTTAAACCGCAATAGTATAGCATCCATACATGCTAAAAAAAATAGTACCATTTGAAAACAAAATGTTTTTATTTTTTTTCAATATTAAAATATTGACTAAAAATGTTAAACTAACACGTAAAAGAAACACTCTATACATTATGCGTACTCGAAGAAGCGTGACGTTGCCGTTCTTCGAGTACGCATAATGTATAGAGTGTTTCTTAGCATGTATGGATGCTATACTATTGCGGTTTAACGGGAACGCCCTCTGTTAGTTAACATACTGTATATTGACAGGGTACCGTCATGATGTTAATATCCTTAAACAGTTCCCTTAGAGAATCACGTCGGCGGAGAACAAACAAACATACAAACTTTCAACTTTATAATATTAGTAGGATGTAACGATAAATTATAACATAACATAATATAATTTAAAATATTTTGGCACATTTGAAATGTAATATTTAATGTTTGTATGCTACCTACTGTGGCAGGACACAGAGACCCATTAATCTTGTAATTGTTCCACCTTTTTCACCTGTGTACACAAATAAACGTATTTGATTTGATTTGATTTGATTTAACAAAACTTTAGTACCTAGTAAATACAAATCCTACTAATATTATAAAGGTGAAAGTTTGTATGTTTGTATGTTTGTGTAACAATCAGGCAAAAACGGCAGAAGGGATTTGGATGAAATTTGGCACATATGTAGTTCATATCCTGGAATAAAATTATTATTCATTAAAACAATCCGTGGCAGTTGATGAGATGGCG
The DNA here is from genome assembly GCA_947386135.1 of Melanchra persicariae. Classification (NCBI taxonomy): domain Eukaryota; kingdom Metazoa; phylum Arthropoda; class Insecta; order Lepidoptera; family Noctuidae; genus Melanchra; species Melanchra persicariae. Next base: position 11,739,844 of record OX376672.1, on the reverse strand, counting down.
TTGCCGTCAAGTAAACATTGTGCTCCGTATAATATAATTTTTTTTTTAAGTTTTAAGTGTTAATTTTCTTTAAAGTATAGTGTTAAATTAAACTAAATAGTGATAACATCATCTGACATTGTTATCTCAACCGAACTCTCACAGAGAACAGTGTTACAATGATTTACAGTTTTGAACTACAAACAGTGTCTAAATCAGGTTGTTTGTGTTGATAAAGTGACCTAAACAATTAACAAAACCAAAATGCATATTTGCCATCCAATTTAATGAGCAGTTAAAAATCAACAACAAAACATTAGTGAAAATGAAAACATTGAGTGAAGGAATAGTCGACCCACCCGACACTTCTGCAAAATTGTTTTCATTTAAACTGGTGTCCTAACGAACATTTAAGAAAGGAACTGTGAACCGAACCAAAATTTGAATAAATCAGTCAGAATATACGTAGCTCCCAACAGTAATTGATCGCCTGCAGTGGTACAGTGCTCGAGTTCGAATCCGACATCGTAAATTGTTTTTGGATTCTTTTCTACGTTCTGGACTTCACCTACTAAATAACAGCTAACTATTTTGGTCTAAGTATAAGTAAAATCGAACAGAACCAATAAAATTGAAATGAATAGTGCAAATAAAAATGTTACGCTGCGGAGACATAAATCAATGTTAAACATAAACAACTCCATCAATTCAACACTATCTGAGGACCTGTTGGGTAGAAGCTTCGATTTGTCTACGAATATACAGAGCCACTATTGTGTTGAGGAAATGAAGGAAGAGATAAAACAATTAAAATCAATTCTAGAAAGCACGCAAATAGATTTGGATACTATTAGCTTGGAAAACACTGACCTAAGAAAACAAATAAATAACCTCAGTCAAGAAAGGGGCATATTGAAATAGATTTGTACAAGTCCACTATCTTCATTCAAGAAAAATATGTCCTCCAGCCTCACGAAGGGAACGAGACGGTGACTCGTCGATAGTTTTTCTAATAGTCCCATGACTGCAACACTTTTCAAAAGCGACTCTCAGGCCTCCCAGGATGAGACCAAACCTGAAGCTGCATCAGCCAATAAGATGTACTACCCAACCTGAAGTTGAAGACGGGGAGCTCCCGTCCTTTATATCAAACAGCCAGCCCCATAAAAGTTACCAAAGTCTGCAGAATAATGAAAGGAAGACATTAGAAGAATTGGATGCACTAGTGAAAGCAATGGAAGAAAAAATAGCTTCAATGGAAAATGAATTAAAAAACATATTGTCTGAGAATAGGTCATTAAAAACAACCATATGCAATAACGAGAAGATTATAAATAATTTAAAAGAAAAGTGTTATTTAACCACATCACAAAACCTGGGAATTACCATGCAAACAGAAACAGAAGGCAGTGCTATATGTTCAAAAGGCACCGAGACAAACAAAAAGTCATTTCGACCAGAAACAGAACCTAGTACTACGGCACCAAAACGGAACGATGGCGAACAAAGCATTTTGAACCTTTCCAACCAAAGCAGCAACACAACGTCAAAGAAGATAATTAAAGTTGGTGGCAATCAGTGCCGGGGTTTAGCATCGGAACTAGTGCGGTCCAGAATGAACAGCAACTATGATAAGTACAACATACAGGGATTAGTATACCCTGAAGCACTGACGGCAGTCTTTACGCATTCTTGTGATGCGCTCAAACTAACGCAACATGACAAGCTAGTTTTGTGTGTAGGGGAAGAAGACTCGGATCCAAAAAAAGTATCACATGAGTTGTACTGGATATTGAAACAAACAAAGGCCTCTGTAATAATACTTTCGGTTTGTCAGAATAGATTTCTTAGTGAGAAACATCTTAATAACCTTATTCGTTGTGTATCAAGTAGGTTCGAACATTGTAGTTTTGTTCAGCTTAAAAACATTCATAGTAATAGATATAAGTATATTCAAAATGTTTGTTCCAAAATAAATTTAGTTGTGGATACAATTGATTATAATAACAAATTTATACCATGTCACACCGAAATTAAATGAAAAATAAAGACAAATAAACAAAGTAACAAAGACAATGGGCTCAAATTCAAGTCACGACAAAAAAGAATAACAGACTACTTTTCCATCACAAAAGGGGAAAAAGGGGTAAAAAGCATCACTGATCCATTATATAATGCCATTCACAAATCAAATGAAAGTTTTTTTCGTCTATAACTATATACATGTTATGCATCAAAACATAGCAGGGCTAATTAATAAAACAGATATGCTTACTATACAGTTAGAGGAACTTTCTTAATTGAATAAGACAATTGATGTAGGTATTGTGTATTACTGAGCATAATATGGTACTAGGCGATGAAAAAATGCTCACGTTACCGAATTACAAATTGAGTGACAGTTTTTATAGAGAAAAAATAAAAGGCGGTGCGTGTATTTTAGTAAGAAATATTCATGAATTCAAAGTTCTAAAAGAAGTAAAAAAGCTAGCTGAAGCTAATATTATTGAATGCTGTGGCATAGAACTCACGCAACATAATGTAACTGTCGTCTGTATGTATAGGGTTCCAAAAAATGTCCATGTTAAGATTCATCTTTCTCTTTTTTTCGAAACGCTTGAAAATTTACTCTCCCTTATTACACTTGGGAAAACTAATAAAACTATAATAATTTGGGGGGAATTCAATATCAATATTCTAAAAAATGATCAAGTTGCCAAGACATTCATGAATACAGTTTACGGATTTAATCTCAAAATACTGACTAAACAACCTACTCGCTTATCTAGCGGTACCTGTATAGATAATATATTTCATATTGCTCGTGGTAACAACGGAGATGTAATTGAGACTGCACTGTCGGACCACACTGCGCAAATATTAAAATGCAGTGTAAAAAAGACGTGTGCAATTCATACGTGGAAAATTGAAATAAGAGACTTCTCTTTTGAATATGTAGAAAAGTTTATGGAGTCCATTGCGAGCTTAAGCTTCATTGAGTCTTATGAAGTAAATGATCCAAATTTAGCATACAACAACTTTATTGACATTCTTAATGTCTTTTACAACCAATGTTTTCCTGTAAAAATTGTTACAAAGGCTATTAATAAAAGACAAAAATGGTTATCAAATGGCATAAAAACGTGCAGCAAAATAAAACGCAAACTACTGTGGCAATACCGTAAAACGAAAACTGAGAACAATAAAACAATATACACTTCATATACAGTTGGATATAAAAAAATATAAGACTAACAAATTACGTACAAAATAATCATTACATTAAGACATCTAATAATAAAAGCAAAGCAACTTGGAAAATAATTAATGACAATAAAGTTGATTTTCCTCATGAACCAATAACGAAAATTTTTCACGATAATAAAGAAATAGTAAAAACTAAAGACATCTGCCATGCATTCAATGACTTTTACACTGATCAAATTACTCCAGGAAGCAATAAACTACCGCCAAAAATAGACAGAGTGAATCATTCGATCTTTTTAAATCCAACTACACCAGCCGGTCGATTCTGTCGACATCACCTAGGCGAAGTGAACGACAATTGAGCTGTCATTCCATCTTATTTGTAAGATTTGACAACTCACCCGTCGTGCAACCTGCCCAAGTGTTCACTACGACATGTTTACAGAATCGCACTGCAGAAGAGGTATCGAGAACGATTCAATCTCTTAAAAATACTAAAAGTACAGGGAACGAGTTATCGTTCCCTGTACACTGTTGTGTACTGTTTTTGACAATATGTGTTGTTATGTTAATAACAAAAAAAATATTGTCAAAAAAGTCCATCATATTATTTGTCATCCACTATCATATATCATTAATTTATGTTTTGAAAAAGGAATTTTCCCAAATAAGCTTAAAGTATCTATTATTAAGCCGTTATACAAGAAAGGGGAGAAGACTTCAATACAAAATTATCGACCAGTGACATTAAATACCAACATTCTCGAAAGTCATAGAAAAAATAAAACATCACCGAATATACAATTTCCTAGAAAGTAAAAATGTACTGGTTAATGAACAAAAAGGTTTTAGAAAATATAAGTCAATTTATGTTGCTATTTATGATTTTCTCAAGGAAATTATGTCAAGTGTAGATAACACACTACCCATTTGTGCCCTGTACATGGACATGACGAAAGCCTCCGATCATATTGACCACAGTATACTTATCGACAAACTAGAAAGATATGGAATACGCGGCAATGGTTTTGATCTCATCACATCATATTTAAGCAACCGGCAGCAATGCACTGAAATTACAAACATAAATATTAAAACCAAACGGGAAATCTAATATCGCTCACAACTTAGAACGGTGAAGTACGGTTTACCTCAGGGGAGTGTATTGGGTCCCCCACTATTTCTTGTGTACACAAAAGACCTTCCAAAAAGTATCAATCACCCAACAGTATTATTTGCTGATGATTGTACAATTATGATAAAAAATGATGAGTCCTACAATTATGAACAAGAAATCAATGACACGCTAAAACAAACTATAGATTGGCTGCAGTCGAATAATTTAAAAATTAATTTAGAAAAGACGTGTATAATGCATTTTAGTCAGCAACAAAGAAAACAACCACAGGTTAATATTCGGCACAATGGACAGTCAGTTACAAAAACGGATACAATAAAATTTTTAGGGTTAATGATAGACTTTCGTGGAAACCGCATGTTGAAGAGATTTGTAAAAAACTTAACAGTTTTGCTTTTGCTTTTTATAAGCTGTCCAAATTTGTGACGCCGTGCTTATTGCCTACCATAGCTACGTAAAATCAGTCCTAAGATACGGAGTCATTTTCTGGGGAAACTCGACAGACAAGAATTACGTTTTCATCGCACAAAAAAAATGCTTACGTGCTATATGTAATTTACACTCAAGGGACAGTTGTACCCCACCAACCGTGTCTCCACGTTGCCGTCGTGGTGGGGCTTGCGTGTCTCAGTGATCTTGGGGGCTTTGCCGGTAGAGCCACTCATGCCGGAAGGTCCGAAGTGAGAGACCAGACCAAGAGAGACACAAGAGGGGCACACCGTTCGGAGACTTGAGCAGTGTTCGGGTCCTCGGACGGTGTGCGTCTCATTGGCTTGCTCGCTGCTCTCTGGTACGCGTCTGATCATCAGACGTGACTGTCAGGGCAGCGAGCAAGCAGTGAGAGAGGGAGAGAGGAGGGGAGACAGGGACCGCACCCTTTAAAAGGAAAAAAATGGATAGCACTGAAAGAGAATACGTACCCCAGGGCGGTCCGGACTGCGCAGCAGTCCGGGAATCCGCCACGCCTCGCGCGTCAAGCCCCTCGTATTCTGGGGGGGGCAACAGTGTTATCCACTCTCTGCTTGCCAAGTGCAACAGTGGCCGAGGAGGTCCCCGATCCAAACCGTCCTTTCAGGAACTGATCGGGTATAATTTTAGCCCACCCGACGAAGAGTCGGCCGGGCAGAGCGCGGGCAGAGGCGCGCTGTTCTGGGAGGAGGGCTCGCTTGAGCGTCGCGTGGGTGTAGAGTCGGAGTCCGAGTTGGACTCTGACGACCTGGCGACCTTCAGCTCGGCGGGCTCGGGACCCGAGGGGGCAGGGACTGCAGCAGAGGACCCCAGGTCCTTCCGCAAGCGGCCCAGACCGGAGGACGACCGGGGGTCGTCCTGCAGCGAGGAGGTGGTCTCGGCCCGAAATATCCCCACCAGTAGGCGGGGTAAGGGCCGAGACGGAGGCAAGGGCAGAGTCCCTGCCTCCAAGGAGGCTGGCGAGAGAGTCAATGCTGGCGGACCCCCCGGAGATGGCGGCCGCGGGGCTCCTGGTTCGGAGTCCTCCGGCGGTGAGCCGGATGACTCCGGACAGGAGCGGGTTCGGAGGGCCGGGTTTGCGGAGGTGGTGGAGGCCGCGCTTCGCGATGTGGCCTTGAAGAGGAAGCTTTCCTCTAAGAACAAGGCCATAAGCGAGGCGATGGCCTCCATTCTGGCGGCAGCGGAGGCTACCAAAGGTGGGCCTCCGCCGGACGAGATGTCCGAGCTGCGGGCGGAGGTCGCCCGCTTGGCTGCCGCCACGGAGCGTCTCCGAAAGGAGAACGAGGGGCTCCGCGCAGACCTGGCCAGGCTCCGGGGAGCCGGCCCACAGGGGGCGCCGCAAGGGGGGCGCAAGGAGGACGGCCGGCCCGTGCCGCAGGAGGGACAGGTGCTGGACCTGGTGCGGCAGGAGTTGGCTGCCTTCCAGGCGCGGTTCTCCGTCCTGGTGGGCATCGTCCTGCGCCCCCCGCTAGCGAGTGCGGCGGCGAGTGGGAAGGCCCCCCCAGGCAAGAAAAAGGCGGCGTCGTACGCGGCCGCCGTGGCTGCCACACCGGGGTCGTCCGGCCAGGACAAAGGGTCCGGGCCGGCAACCGCGAAGCCGGTGCCGGGAATACCGGACCCGGCCCCGGGAAGGAAGAGGAAGGGTGGGGTTGCTGCGCGGACGGCGAAGGCTCCTGCGCCGTCTGTGCAGCAGCTCCCTCCGGCTTCCTCGCCTTCAGATCCCCCCCCCGGCTCAAACCGAATGGCAAGTGGCCGGGGAGAAGAAGAAGGCGGGCAAGGCAGCTAGGGCGGCCAAGAGGCGAGAGAGGAAGCGGCGGCAGAAGGCGTGAAGCGTCGCGGCTGCGCTCCGCCCCCCGAAAACCGCGGCTGTAGTCCTTACACTGCAGCCGGACGCGGCGAAGACGGAGGCGGAGGTGGTGGCCGCCGTCGTTAGGACGGGGGGGTGCTCAGCAGAGGAGGTGAAGGCGGGCACCCTCGTCCTTACAACACGGGCATGCGCACCATTGTGGTGAGCTGTCCCTTGTCGGCGGCCAAGACCATCTCGGAGGGCCGTAGGTTTTTGGTGGGTTGGGTTTCCGCGCAGGTCAAACTGCTGGAACCCCGACCTCTGAGGTGCTTCCGGTGCCAGGTGGGCCACCATGTAGGAGCTCAATGCACCTCGGAGGTGGACCGCAGCGGTCTATGTTTCCGCTGCGGTCAGACCGGTCACAGGGCCGGCTCCTGCGACGCCGCGCCGCACTGCGTAGTCTGTGCGGCAGCTGGCAAGCCGGCCGACTACTAGGCTGGGGGTAGGGCCTGCGCCCCACCCGCCAAAGCCGGAAATAGGAGAAAGCCCTCCGCCACCGCCGTCTCTGCCGCGACCGCCGCCACCGCCGCCGCTTCCTAAGCCGCCATAGCCGGTTCCACTGCGGCTGCTGCTACTGCAACAGCCGCAGTAGAGCCCCTACAACGGGCTCCGGAGGGGGCTGAAATGGAGTGCCAGTAATGGCCCCATTTCACCCCCTCCTGTTGAACGTCAGCCACTGCGCCGCCCAGGAACTGATGCTCCTGAGCATGGCGCAGTGACTGATGCCTGTGGACGGCGAGCAATGGGTAGCTCGCCGTCCGATCAGAACAGGCCCGGGTTGACGGCGCGCTGTATTCTACGCGCGCCTAGCCAACAGTCGTCAGCATGGGTCGGGGCCCGTTAGGGCCAGAGCCTACCAGGGTTGCGGATTTGTTCGAAAGAGTTACCGCGGCCCTGGAACGTAAAAGGCACTAAGAGGAGCATGGGTCTGTTTTAGTCAGTAGAAGTCTGACACTCCCTGCCGCTCCACCCAGAGCGGGAGGGGTCATTTAATGATTTCCAATCCAATAAAAAAAAAAAAAAAAAAAAAAGGGACAGTTGTAGGCCATATTTTAAATTCTTGAAGCTTCTAACATTACCGTCATTATACATCTTTGAGGTGGCAGTGTTTGTTAAGACAAACCCACAGCTCTTCAAAATAAGAGCCCCAGCTGATCCACGGTTAAAATGGAATCGAACTGTCTCTATGTTGATCGCAGTAAAACAGCACTCCTACGTAAAAGTATTTACCGAATGGCTCCAGTTATCTTCAATAAAATTCCACGTCAGATAAAGAATCTTAATAATAATATGTTTAAAAAGAAACTGAAACAATTCTTAATTCATAAATGCTACTACTCCACAACTGAGTTTATGGAAGACACAATTAACATTTAGATTATACCTACAACGACATTTATATCATTATTTTTATTTTGACACTAGCTTCTATCAGCGGCTTCGCCCGCGTGAAAATATCGGAAATAGGGAGGTTTTTTGATTTGTATTGTAACTACACCTACCTACACCTACCCTACACCTACCCTACACCTACCCTACACCTACCCTACACCTACCCTACACCTACCCTACCCTACACCTACCCTACACCTAGCCTGCACCTACCCTACACCTACCCTACACTTACCCTACACCTACCCTATACCTACCCTACACCTACCCTACACACCCTAACCAGCCCAAAAAATACTATGACATGTTTCTGGTCTCCTGGTACTTGATGTTTCTGGTCTCCTGGTACTTGTGCATCTGAAGTACTAAGGCAGCAGCGGCTCTGAATTTCCACTTCCTCCTTAGTCTCCATTAATCCATGCGACTTACCGGGATAAAAAGTAGCCTATTTTTTTTTCCAGGTTATGGACTACATGTGTGCCAAATTTCATCCAAATCCCTTCAGCCGTTTTTGCCTGATTGTTACACAAACATACAAACATACAAACATACAAACATCAAACAAACATACAAACATACAAACTTTCACCTTTATAATATTAGTAGGATTGGAAATTATGTATTGTTAGTATGTAAGTGATTTATCTTATTTTAAACTAGCTTCTACCAGCTGCGGCTTCGCCCGCGTGAGTATCGGAAATAGCAAGGTTTCCTGATTTGTATTCTAAATTTTTTACTCAGGAAACACCCACCCTACACCTACCTTACAACTACCCTACACCTACCTTACACCTACCCTACACCTACCCTACACCTACCTTACACCTACCTTACACCTACCCTACACCTACCCTACACCTACCTTACACCTACCTTACACCTACCTTACACCTACCTTACACCTACACTACACCTACACTACACCTACTTTACACCTACCCTACACCTTCCCTACACCTACCCTTTACCTACCCTACCTACATAATTATACCAGCCCAAAAATACTATGACATGTTTCTGGTCTCCTGGTACTTGATGTTTCTGGTCTCCTGGTATTTGAAAATCTGAAGTACTAAGGCAGCAGCGGCTCTGAGTTTCCACTTCCACCTCAGCCTCCATGCCACTTACCGGGATAAAAAGTAGCCTATTTTTTATTCCAGGATACGAACTACATGTGTGCCAAATTTCATCGAAATCCCTTCAGTGGTTTTTGCCTGATTGTTACACAAACATACAAACATTCACATCCTACTAATACTATAAAACTAGCTTCTACCAGCTGCGGCTTCGCCCGCGTGAATATCGGAAATAGCAAGGTTTCCTGATTTGAATTGTAAATTTTTTACTCAGGAAACACCCACTCTACACCTACCCTACACCTACCCTACACCTACTTTGCACCTGCCCTACACCTTCCCTACACCTACCCTACACCTACCCTACCTACATAATTATACCAGCCCAAAAATACTATGACATGTTTCTGGTCTCCTGGTACTTGATGTTTCTGGTATCCTGGTACTTGAAAATCTGAAGTACTAAGGCAGCAGCGGCTCTGAGTTTCCACTTCCTTCTCAGTCTCCATTAATCCATGCCACTTACCGGGATAAAAAGTAGCCTATTTTTTATTCCAGGTTATGAACTACATGTGTGCCAAATTTCATCCAAATCCCTTCAGCCGTTTTTGCCTGATTGTTACACAAACATACAAACATACAAACATACAAACATACAAACATACAAACATACAAACATTCACCTTTATAATATTAGTAGGATAGTAGGATGTGTGCCTGTTGTTTCGACAGCACCAAAATTGTTATTATTTGTATGCTCTCGAGTAAAATGTAGCGAACTGACCATCATATTATAACATCTTATTGTATTGAAACCTACATTTATGAATAAATTTGATTTGATTTGATTTGATTGATAAAAAATAGGCTACTTTTTATTTTGGTAAGTGGCATGGATTAACCCTTAATTCGATAGTGGGAAGTATACTGGACATCGACTTTGAAAAAATCTGCAGCATTGTTTTTTAACAATATTAATTTTTTTATATATGGACTGACTTGGTTCTGTCCTACATTATTACATAAAAAATAACTGTCAATGAGAACGTGCGCTCGGCCGGTCAGTCGACGCCGCAACGTCAGGGAGGATGAACGCGTCGCGACCGCTGTCGGTAAGTCCCGATTTATTTAATTTTTTTGTTCTAAAATAAATAGTTATTTCTTTTCTGTATATTCCCTTATGTATTTGTATATGTACGTGTATACTAAAATCATAATATTACTTATAGATTTTTCGTTATTCTCTGCGAAACTTGTGTGTCCAGTATACTTCCCATTGCCGGGTTCTCGAGGGTTTAGTATGGTTTTGTGATGTGCAGTATACTGGACATTGCCAACGAGACAGACAACTAACAATTAGTATAATATTATGAACTAATATCTATATTATGTATGTTATATGTTGTTTATGATACCTAACAATATTATTATTTACAGGTCTTCAAAAAAACATCACATGCTTCAAAATTATAATTAGCTTTACTGCCACCAATTAACGCTCTATTGGACATAGAAGGCCAGACCAGTTCATATGAAGAACCAGATTTGCACAATGGCCAGGAAATTGATGATGTCTCATCAGATGCACCATCCATACCATTGTCATTGGAAAACCTGATATTTTCGACAGCAACAATGGCAGTGACGATTCTTCTAACGGCGAAATACCCAATAGCGAGCCAGGGGGTCTACTCTCTAAGCCCGAAGTTCGTAGTTTCGGCCTTAGTGTCGGGCGTTTTCTACTCCGTATCACCTACCAACTGTCAAATTGTGTTGTCATTCATTCTTAGTTCGGGTTCGGGACTAATCGTAAGTCCATAGGTGATACGGAGTAGAAAACGCCTGACACTAAGGCCGAAACTACGGACTTCGGGCTTAGAGAGTAGATCGCCAGAAGTCGAAAAAGAACTACCAGTAGCTATCACACCAATTATGAAGGAAGTGTTGCCATCTACCAGCCAGGTAAACCATGATGTTATTCCGACCTTATCATCAATCCAGTCTGTGCTGGACATATCACCGGCACCTAATATTGTAAATACCAGGTTAAAACGAAAAAAAAACCAGTCCATACCAACACTCGCATTAGACATGTCAAATCAAAAAAGCGTAAGACAACCAGTTACAATTGGAAAAAAGGCAAGTTCTTGCACAAGGCTGAAATTAAGGATTGTGAATTTTTGTTTTTGATATGCCTAACGACGACTCGCTTATACTTTGTTTTCATAAATATTTTTCTGTGGATATACTCTAAGATATAGTCCATAACACAAACCTCTACGCAGTGCAAAGAACTGGACGGTCAATAAATGTTACCGAAGACGAAATTAATGATTTCCTGTCCATATTTCTACTTATGGGTGTTGTAAATTTGCCATCTTACGTGGATTATTGGTCCAAAGAACTGCGATACCCAGCAATAGCAGACATTATGCCTCTGAAAAGGTTTGAGTGCATACGCAGGAAGATCCATTTAGTAGACAATTCTTGTCCCGTTTTGGATCGATACTTCAAGGTGAGGCCGTTTGTAGAGAAGTTGAGGAAGAACTGCCTAGATACTGAAGAGAAGATAAGGTATAGCATTGACGAAATGACAATACCGTATAAAGGGACAAAGGCGGGAAATAGAAGTCAATATAACCCCATGAAACCCAATAAGTGGGGTTTCAAAAATTTTGTAGAAGCCAAATAAGTAACAATAATGTCATGTTAAATATTAAAATTGTACAACAATAAATATTTACATAATACACATGCATTTTTTTTTGTTTATTTCATAACTGAATAAATAACGTTTTTTATAAAAATTCTCGAACGATTCCGTAATTTGGCAATGTCCAATATACTGGACATCGATATTTACAGTTACTTTATGGAGAACCTGGCAATGTCCTGTATACTGGACATGCATTTTCTCAAAATCGAGATATACTAGATTTTTTCAATTATTTTTCCTGGTTTTAGGAACATCTAAAGATGACAAAAATATATAAAAAAAATAAAATTTCAAGATTTTTTTCTCTTGCCAGATTAAGGGTTAATAGAGACTGAGAAAGAAGTGGAAATTCAGAGCCGCTGCTGCCTTAGTACTTCAGATTCACAAGTACCAGGAGACCAAAAACATCAAATACCAGGAGACAAGAAACATGACATAGTATATTTTGGGCTGGTCAGGGTAGGTGTAGGGTAGGTGTAGGGTAGGTGTAGGGTAGGGTAGCGGTAGGGTAGATGATTCCTGAGTAAAAAAATTACAATACAAATCAGGAAACCTTCCTATTTCCGATATTCACGCGGGCGACGCCGCTGATAGAAGCTAGTCTGTTATATATTAAGCGCCGCTGCTAACAATCTCCGCGTTCCGCCGAATAGTGCATAGACTTAATAAATGGAATAGTGGCCGAGCGGTGTTAGGGCGCTCTCTCCGCGCCCGCGCACCACTTCAACTTGCAAAGATAGAGGGTGTGACGGCGATTGTGACTTTATTCGTCGTTGAAAAGGTAGTGCTTAAATTTGTGGCTTTTTAGAAAACTTAATTATTTGATAGCCTGTACCGTTTTAAATCGTTTTGTTGCATTGTTACTATGTGGCATGATGAGCAGAACTGAATCATGCAATAAAAAAAAAGCCGAAAACGTGGTAAGTATTCCATTAATGCTGTTTCTTTATTAGTTATTTTTTAACTTTACGAATTTGGTATTTTTTTTACAAACAAGATCTACATGAGATTCATTCCAGTTACAATAATTATCAATATTTATTCCTAAAATTTATATTTCATTTACTTCTTCAATGATGTATCCCAAAACTGTCATGTGGTGGCTAAGACGCTAGGCAGCACGCTTGTTCTCGGCGCCATTCTCCTCAACATCAGATCCTCGTCGTCGCTCTCTATGTTCCCTTCAATAGAAATACGTTCATTCTCACTCGACAGGTCTGTATCCGTGCCTCCGATATCGTGTTCCCTCTCTTTTCCTCTTGCGTGATCGATGACGACGCTTCCTTTTTCTTTCTCTTGGGTTTCACGCGGAGGTTCCATGTGAGTGAAACGTTCTGTTTCAGAGGAAATAAAATTATGATCTCATTATAGACTCCTTGGAAGTTGCGCTTTTTGTGAAGCAACTGGTTCGGGGAAGTCCTACCAACCTTGACACACATATTTCTCCCTGAAATGAAAACTCATTGATATGTGTACCCCTCCTGTCGTGACCCGGTACTCAGACCTGCAGTGCAATTTTAGTAACATGTCAAAGTGAAAATTTAGGCGAAGTGTACGACAAGTGAGCTGTCAAACTAAACAAACAAGCTAGAATGACAGCTCACTTGTCGTTCACTCCACCTAAGTGTACACGGTGAGATGTCGACACAATATATCTGACGCCGGCTTGTCGCTCACTGAGTCGCAAAAGTGGCGTAAAGAGAGTTGACAGAGTAAGAAACGCCTCGCTGCGCTCGAAAATAAGCATCATAGACATAGGAAAAAATACTACCAGTGGCTCGGGTAAAGAATGCGTGGAAGGATGTGGGGAGGCTTTTGCCCAGTAGTTGGACAGTATAGGCTGAAAACCACAAAATAGGATGCCAAGCGTTGCCGTGCTTCGGTGTGCTGTTGTAGTTACAGACACGAGACTCATCAGCTTTATCTCTGTGATGGCAGGCAGCTTTGATGTCTCTGATAGTGCAGTCTTATAATATCTTCAGACAGCGGTGAGCACTTACCATAAGGTGGGTCGTCATCTTGTCGAACAACATTGCTGTCCTGATGAGCTAACTCAGTAAATCCACCTGAAGACAATGCCGCGCTTATAACTGCATCTACAGATTCAATCAGCTTTTGAAGACTTTCGGAGCCTGCGAGACGTTGGTACGGTTTCAAGAAGGTAGTTATAATTGTGTTGCAGAGCTCGTAGCCGGATAACTCGTCTGTAATTAGAGAATACAAATTATTTTAAATCTTTTGCTAGGTGGCTCAGTCGAAAATTATTCCACGGAAATGTATTAAAAGTATGACATAATTTTATTAAATCAGGGCCGATAACACTGGGCTACTAAATCAATCTGCCAAATAATGCTGGGGTCGACCTCCAGTCTGACGGGATGCCTGCACCTGTCTGACCTCCACAGGAGTCTCGGGACGTAATAAATCGTTACCAATGTACAGGGTGTTCCAGATGTCGAACAACTGGAACACCCTGTCAGTCATGTTTAAGAGTGATGTTGGGTGGCTGATAATGCATTAAGGAAAATATATCAAAACATAAAAATGTGATTTTTCAAAATAATGCAGAGCAATCTGATGCAGTTGGTGATATCAAATCTGTGATTGAACTAAATAAAGTAAATGCCACAAACTGTAACAAACTGCTTGAAAAGTCGTTTCTTGGGATCATTTTAGTCGTTTTTTCTGGATGAATTTAAAAAAAATGTATGTTTTGCTTTTTTCCCTAATGTATATCAGCTACCCAACACCTCCCTTAAATATGAGCACGCACTTTTAGAACAGCCTGTATACGTGGCTCTCGGTAAGCGTTGTGCAACATGAAGATCGACCCATTCGACTGCTCTAAAATGGTTAAGGTTGATAGTGTAGTACAATCGAAGTCATGAGTGAGATGACATCAACGATATCGCACTGGGATTGCTGTCCACTCACTCTCATAGAGAGCACGCCTGTGTCTCAGCAATGGGAATGTTAAGGGCTGATTATAATTATGCTTTGCGCACTTTGAGGAAAAAACGCAAGCTGGAGGATGACGTCAAAGAGCGATTTTCCTTCTCCTTCTTGATCATATAAGCTTCCAGCAGAGTTGATGATCCTGTTCATTTCGTCCGACAGCTTGTCTCGTCGTCGATAGAGCAAATACTGCAGATTACGTGCCTGCTCTGTAGAAAAAAATATTAATATGAAAAACTAGCTGCTTGTAACAGAGAATTTTGTAGAACAATACAAAACCGGTAGTATCTGTATCCCAAAGGAGTACAGAGGTGTTCACAAAATTCACATCTCACCAGTTGAAGTCCACAGTGTATGGAATAAGTTATAGGGCGCCGATTGTAATAGGTTGAGTACAAATCCATACTACTGTTTAATGAGTTACTTCTTTTCTCCAGGACCCCAGGACCCCATGTGCAGTCTGTTGTCAATATTATCTGACCCACGCTAAAAACAAACGAATTTGGACCCTCTGCCTGTACATTAAGGTTTATTCAATTTATATGAACTTATATCAGACAAGTGCTCGGCTCTGATGGACTCGATGAAGAAATACAATAACAATACAGACATGCAAATTTGATCTTTAACGTGCTAATAATAGTGTAACGTTAAGGTATACCCACCCAACGTTGTCGGAGCCACCGGCATTATATATAATTTAGTTAAGCTATTTTAATCATTATCTCGTTGACATTAGAATTGAAAAGCTTCTAAGTCACACTAAATAATTACAACCCAATCTTTGATTTCGCGTATTCCCACAGAGATCTTGTGGCTTAGCGGTTTGATGCTGGATTGGCGACGAACAACGTGTGGGTTCGAAAACACAGTTCACCTATTATCAGTTTCTTTTTTTAATTTGTTGTCACTTCTACTATATTGCTTGCATTATTAAGAACGGCCAATATTATTTATGCCTAATAACTTGTCTTGTAAACAGTTGGGTAAATTACAAAACTTAAAGTTCACAGAATTTATATTTACCAAGAATGGTTGGATACGAAATAAAACATATTTGCATTTTGGTAGATAATAAATTCATCTAAGTGACAAAAGTTACACTACGCCTAATAGCAGTGACCGCGCACACATTTGTAAATCGTTTCACATAACTCGTTAAGTATTTTTAAGCAATTTGATGTAAAAAAGGATCATATCGCAACTTAATGACAATATCAAACATAAAATCATGTTACTACAAGACCAGAATGTTGGAATTAGAGAGATTGTTCCTTGACTTAATATAACAGTAAGTGTTTTTTTATACCTATTATATTTTATTGATTGTAATTAATGAACGCGTAGTTGGCTATTTCCAAATCCCCTTTCGTCTGCTGCTATGAATCTATTTAAAATTTTCACGCGACAGTGAAGTCCTGTTACTTATGATCTAGAATAGTATTGATTAAGATTGATTGTGTAGTTGTATTGTTTATTTATGTCTCAACGGGGCTGGCATGTTCTTTGAACAAAAGTCCCTAAAATAAAAGATTAAAAAAAAAAAAAAAAAAGTTACATACACGGTTGCAAAAATGTTTTTTTTGTTTTAGAGAAATACGGTCAGACTATGGCTAAGACGTTATGGAGACAATTGAAATATACAGCGGATTCCTCCAGGAGCAAAAGTCATCAAGTATAGTCCCTTGGAAGGATGGCGGGGTCTGTGTTCGCTCGCTTCGCTCGCTCACTAGACCCCGCCATCCCCTTCTAACCTAACCTGTCCGAGTCGGGGTGCCCAATGACCCGGCTAAAACTAGGCGTAGCCGCACTTCGGCTATTAGCCGTAACATATATATATAGTAATATTTAAATTACTACTAATAAACTAGCTACAAATTAATTTAGTAGGTATTTTTAAACACACCATGTAAGTAAATGCTCAATGGATTGATTGTTACACCATTAAAATGTTGCAGATTATGTGGTGATGTCATTGTTATTTTTCTATTTAAATAACATAAATAATAATAATAATTTATTTGTTAGAATATTGTTGTTACATAGGTGTTACACATAATTTGATGTCCATAATACGGCTGTTTCCAGCGTACAAATATTTCAGAGAATTAAAACATACAATGTCTGAAATAAGGAAAACGTAACTGCTATCAAATACAATGTCAGGGGTTATTAATTATAATGTCAAGAATTATTAAATACAATGTCAGGGGTTATTAATTAAACAAATACAAATCTTTGTAGCTTAGTGCATAATTTGTCAATGTGTACTTTCCAGTTGCAATATTTATCTAATGTAATCCCCAGAAAGGCAGCACTTTTAACCTCTTCTACAGCATTATTAGCATATCTAATTTCTAGTTGGTGATGTTTGCTATTGTAAGTTTGGAACTGCAAAGTTTGGTTTTACTAATATTGACATGCAAATTGTTGTCTTTTAGCCATTCTATTATGTTGTTTAACGTGTCATTAATGTCTTTTTCGTATTTGGTGATATTGTTATCGGTGAGTTCAATACTAAGAGTTGTATCGTCGGCGTACAGAATGCAAGAATATGGGGTTATGTTGGGCAAATCATTGATATAGAGCAAGAACAAAAAGGGTCCTAATATATTGCCCTGGGGGACGCCACATGAGTTTTGACGATAAGCGGATCTATGTATTTCATTTTCTGATAAATTGTTCCTCGATATTTCTACGCATTGTTGGCGATTACTTAGATAAGATTCTATCCACTGTAATGCGTTTCCCCTAATACCATAACGATTCAGTTTGAAGAGAAGCAGTTTGTGATCCACAAAGTCAAATGCTTTTGACATATCGAGAAATACCGATGTTATTGGCCTTTTCTCATTCAGACTAGAGGTAATCATTTTAACAAGAGAGAAACATGCCAGAGTTGTTGATTTATTTTTTCTGAAACCGAACTGTTCCTCTTTTAGAATTGAGTGTTTAATTACAAAGGAGTGCAGTTTATCGTACATAATTCTTTCAAAAATCTTAGAAATTACGGGTATCAGAGTAATCGGTCGATAGTTGTTCATGTCATTTTTATCTCCTTTTTTGTATAAAGGTTTGACTATCGAAAATTTTAGTCTGGCGGGGAATAAACCTTGAAATAATGATACATTAACAATGTGGGCGAGTGGATGAGATAATTATATATTTAGAGCAACGTTTTAAAATTTTCGTATTGATATCGTCATACCCGGTTGAGTTAGTCGAGTTTAAAGAATTAATAATGTTATACACAGTATCTTCATTAGTTGGAGTCAAGAAAATGGTATCCGATATGTCAGTGATGTTATGTTTGTAGTCAATGTGTGTTTTAGAATTAAGGATATTAGGTTTGTTTGTCATGTTTATAAAAAAGTCATTAAATTTATTGGCAATTGTATCGGCACTAGTATATGTGCCCTGGTCATCTATGATAGAGGTAATTTCAGCGTTATTATCGATATCTGTACTATTCTTTTTAATAATGTCCCAGGCGGCTTTTTTTTTTTTTTTTTTTGGATGGGAAATCATCAAATGACCCCTCCCGCTCTGGGTTGAGCGGCAGGGAGTGTCAGACTTCTACTGACTAAAACCCACCCATGCTCCTCTTAGTGCCTTTTACGTTCCAGGGCCGCGGTAACTCTTTCGAACAAATCCGCAACCCTGGTAGGCACTGGCCCTAACGGGCCCCTACTCCTATGCTGACATCTCTTTGAGGCGCGCGTGGAACACAACGCGCCGTCGGCTTGGGTCTGGCTTTAATCGGGCAGCGAGCCACCCAACGCTCGCCGTCCGCAGACCCGCACCTACGGTGGCCGGGAATCGCCCAGCGACTCCCGACGCCCGGTGCGTCTCCCTATGCCGCGGCGGCTGGGGCGTGAGGGTTGTCTCTCCCTCACGCGGCCCGCCTCCTCCTTCACCAGCATTACTGCTTCGCAGAAGGAGGTGACGGCTTCCCATGCCTCCTCGCTCCGGACCATGGATTGAACCAGGGCCGGACGCGAGAGGTCGCCGCCGCCGATCGCCTCGACGAGGACACGGCGCTGCTCCGCCCATGCGGGGCAGGCCTCCACCGTATGCTCCACCGTGTCCTCCGGGGTCCCAGGCGGCTTTACATTTATTGTTTGATTGAAGAATATAACGAGTATTATCAATTTTATGAGCATGTAAAATACATCGTCTTAGTATTCTAGTATAATTTTGATAGTACTTTAGGTTTTGGTTTTTATTAGAATTTAATAGTCTATATTTTAGGTACATACTTGTTTTTTTAACACAACATCTCTTTATTCCTTTTGTTATACATTTACTTTTTGGCGGTTTGTTTGTAATTTTTACTTTGAGTATGGGAAAACAGAGATTATAAAAAAGGGACAGGGTATCATGAAAATGATTGAATGCTGTATCAGTGTCATCTGACTCGTATATCTCTGAAAAGGATAGCGACGACATGCATGATATAAACTTTTCTATGTTATGTTGACTCAAATCTCTTCTCTTTTGAAACCAAAATTGTTTTCGGTATCTTGCAGTATCTACAGACGAATGGAAACAAATGGTCTGACCGGTCTCATGATCAGATAATGCAAGGGTATGTATTTGAGGCTGGGCATTAGGTATGTCGCTTGCGATGAGATCTAAATATGATGATTTTCTTGTGGGTTTAGTAATATGGTTAGAGATGTTATAGTTCTGTTAGATACATTCTAATTCTTTATAATTATTGTTACGCTTTAATGCGTCAATATTCCAATCTCCACATAGTATTATTTTATTTTTATTACGTTTTGTTATTTTCCTTAAAATATCCTCTAGATTTTTAAAAAACAGACTTAAATTTGAATTTGGAGTACGGTAAATACATATAACAATGACTTTAAGCGTGATTATTTCTATTGCGCAATATTCGAAATCATATACTAAAGGCGTAACCAGGTTAGGGATAGGTTTAAATTCAAGGTCCTTTTTAACCATTATGCAGGTTCCACCTCGCCGTTGGTGAGGTCTTGAGAAAGATGAGACTAGCTTGTAATTTTTTAGTATTAAGTTACTTTCTGATCCTCTTTTTATGAAAGTTTCAGAAAAACATAGAATATCAATGATTGTACCGTTTGTGTGTAGTTCTTGTAAAGTTATTTCTAATAAATCCGTTTTATTTAAGACACCGGCAATATTTTGATGAAATAGTGTACATTTACGTTTAACATCGAAAAAAAACGGATTCATTAGCTTTATTAGGGTTCGGTGTAGGTGTAGGAGTTTCATTAGCTTTCAATGGCTGGTGGGGGTTCTGTTCCTTTTGTGGGATTACTATTTACGTTTGAGCTCGATGACGTGCGCGTGTGTTTTAATGTACAAGCTGTGTCCATTCTTTTCTTAAGGTTAATATTATCAATTTCTATATTTACCTATTTTAGAGCACAGTATTTCCTTGAATGTGTAGTTATAATTATTGTGACCATATATATTCTCAGTTGTATCAATGAACTTACAGTTAGGAAAGTTTAGCAAAAATAGTTTTATATTTTGATTTAACAAATTAAAATTTAAATAGGGATTCTTAATAATATTTAGTATAAATACATGGTTGTTTCTTAGTTTTTGAAGAGTAGGAATCAACTCTGATAGAAATTTGTACGGGTTTTTGTCATTGCTTCCTATACCCAATATTACTATATCATCATTGAGCAAAGTTTTGATGTAATCGTCTATTTTATACAGTATTTGTGTACTAGTAGTGTTTGGCTTCGACACTCCAGATACAGAATATACGTTATTCCACTTATTGGCATCCCTCTGTAATTTTATTTGACTGGCAAAACCTCGTACTTGTTGGTCACCTAAAATGATAATTTTTGGAACTCCAGTTGTTGTTGAATTTTGCGAACGTTGGTGATCACTTTTATTTAAAGTTTTATTAGAAGTTTGAACACATGGAATCTCTATACTGCGTTCGGATGATTGTCTGCTTTGTAGATTAGACACTGATGCTGCAACCCTTTGCTCAGAACATCCCAGTTCTGTTGTAGGTATATTGCTTTGTGTTTGTTTTTGTTGAACCAGTGAATGAGTGTGGGCATGAAGTTTTTCATCACTAGGTGAGCTTTGTATCATGAGCGGAGAGTTTCTAAATGACTCAGTAAGACGACGTTTGACTTTATGTTTTTGCATGGTTGACTGACGTAAAGTTGATCGTGGACTTTGGCAGATCTGTTTTAAAATTTCACCTTCCTGAGATAGTTGGGCAATTTGTTTTTTCTGTTCTACGTTTTCGAGAATTACATTTTCTAATTCGTCCTGCGTAGATTGTAAGTCCGTCTTTAATCTACTTACTTATTTCGGAGTCCATTTCGTCTCGACATAATGCTGTAATATGCGAAGAAACGTCTAGTCTTCTACTTAAGAAATCATCCGAATATGATGAGTTAATGGAGGTGCTCATATCCATTTTTTCTAGTGATTTATACTTTTTTAAAGGTCTTCTATAAGTTACATTATCCAGTCCTTCCATCTTTATGCGCCCCCTATTGCAACGTTGTGGAACTAATTTTGTGCAATGCAATGGGTAGGTACTCAATGAGAGGTCCTCCTATATTATGTCAGCAAAATGTCGTGTTTTGAGTTATAGGTAATCGTTAAGGAATGTGGTGCCCTCTATTAGCGATGATGTTGAATATCCGTGTGATCGTAAAGACTGTATTGTTCTGTTATTCAGCAATAGAATATGTCGTTTTCAACAATTGAAGTAGGCGCCCTCTATACGCGATCTTCAACATCCGTGTGTTGACGAGTAGTGATGATTGAAAGAAGTTCAACTACTCAGCAATAGATGTCGTTTTACAGATTATTATGAATCACTGAAGAAAGTAATGCCATCTACTGTTGACTTTCCCCAACTGTCCTATCAACGGACGAGATTTTAAATACAGGTTTTCGCTATTGAGCACTAGAGGCGTTTTAAATTTTCACCGATATTACAAATAAGTTTTTGTTTATTTTGCCATAGGAATAGCTCACACAATACTTGTAGTTGGTGTGTAAGGTAATGTTCTTGAAGTAACCACCATTAATGAATAGAAAGTACATACAGGTTCCGGTATCCCTGAATAGATTGTGTCGTAACTTTTATCACTATGTATTTAGTTCACAAGCTCAGTTAAGCAAAGATAACACTTCCACAGACATACGAGTTTATTGTTTTTAATTCTTTACACTTCTCATATCTTTTATTGAACTAATTAGATTTTTAATGATTAATTAATACGGAACTGACAGAATTGAATGTTTACATTACAGCGCCCTCTGGCGTCCATGACATGACATGTTTATTCACTACATATAGGCAGCTCTAAATCTGTAAAGCATTTCACAGATGAATTCATTTTCTCGATAACAAACTTAGCTTAACATAAAATGTAAATTAATTTGGAAATATATGAGCATTTACTTACTGTAATGTCTCACGAGCCAATAAAACACTTATATAGACGCATACACTACACTTACTTTATCTTACCTAAGTGTTTTAATGAAATAATAAACATTTTAAACTTGCAATTGTTTCAAAGTCAAAGTCAAAGCATTTATTTCAATTAGACCATTTACAGGCACTTTTGAATTGTCAAGGTCGGTCGGTCAAAAAAGATGCAGCTATTTGCACGT
Source organism: Melanchra persicariae (assembly GCA_947386135.1). Lineage (NCBI taxonomy): Eukaryota > Metazoa > Arthropoda > Insecta > Lepidoptera > Noctuidae > Melanchra > Melanchra persicariae. Next base: position 11,717,408 of record OX376672.1, on the reverse strand, counting down.
TCCAAAGCGTAGATCTCTATGGAGAAGAACGTGCAAGAAACTCCACGAACACTCTTTTAAAAATAATATTTTGTTACAAAATTATGGTTACATCATTCATATTGAAATTATACATATATGTGAGAACGATGTAAAAGACGTGCAGGATAAAAGAGTCCGGAGAAAAAAGAAACAATTCAAAGAAATAATTAAAATAGACCATGGCAGCCGAGAGATGACCAGTCTCAGCTGACGGCGCCCGTTCACCAACATGACGCATACGCTAGCACCATTCGATTTGATCCATTTGATTCAATGGATATAGTCTTCCACAGTGCTGGTGGTATTGAACTGATTCCACCCTCTTTAAGCTCGGTCTTCTTGTTCTCAAAAGTGCAATTATTATAATGGGATAGTGAAGCAGTCTCATATTTGTGGAGCTTATTGATGCGAGTTTTTGAAACTTTGAAGAGGTTGGGCATGGCGTGTCGTGGGCGCCGGGTCCCTGTGTCACTTTCGTCTCCTGTATCAATCGACGCGCGAACCATTCGGCCTATAACACCATATTATCACAGTATAAACACCTCATATCATATAATATACATTATATACACAATATATTTCGATTTCTCCACTTACTGTCTAAGGGATTCTCCCGAAAAGATATGATTTGCGGTCCAGAGCGGTTTACTTTGCTGTTGCCAAGCCAAATATGCAAATGGCCGCCATCATACTATGGTGTGCGTTATCTGTAAGTCACTGTAAGTAATGGCGTATTGTCTAGGTACCACCGATATAGAATGATTCCTGCACAGAAAATAAGAATTTATGATTATAAATATAACAGACTAGCACTTCGCCCGCGACCTCGTCCGCGCGGATTTATTAGGTACTCCACAAACTTCAACGCCCCCTATACCCCCTTATAAAGGTTAGTTTTGGAAAATTAAGCACAACGATTTTCATTAATTTACATTTATTACTTAGCCATTTCTACTTATTCTATGGTCTCAGGTTCAGCGCAACTGTTCACCCCGTTCACCCCGTCAGGAGTTGATTATGCAAAAATTGTTAGGTACATCTGTTTCAATAATCCCATTTTTAGTTTGTTCATGGCATCCCGACGTAAATTAAAGCAAGCAATAATGTCCTCCCCTAAAAACTTAATCACCCCTGCTTCACTCCTTATTATGTAGGTATGTAGTTTATTTGCGAAAAATCCAAACATTTGTTATTCTTATTGTTTTATCGAAATCATTTTCAACTTCATCGGACCAAGCATTGATAAGATTCTTCCCAGTTTGCTCAAGCCGCGACATTTTTCTTACTCCGAGCATGTTTATTACCGTCGTAACTTGTGAACGAAAGGTCCGATTTGAATAATTTAAAGTGTAATTTACACGGAAATAATCAACCTTAATTATCAAACCATTTAAATGCATAAGGATTGATATCATGCTATCGAAATCACCATTTTTTCAAATCACCAAGGATTTGCTTGAATAATTTGAACAAAAGCGGTCATGGTGACTTAACCATAATAGTTAGACATATGGTATCGCGGACTTTTTTGTAGACATTGATGACTTCTATAAAACTGTAGTACATCACTTTGCTCTATTGTCAATAGATTCCGCAGCGTACGCGATATAAGGATTTTTTCTCACACCTTGGGTTACATTATCGAAGTTTTCATACGGATCCCTAACTTTTTTGAAAATATTCTATAGCCTATGTCCATCATCGATAATGTAGGATTCTACTGGTGAAAGAATTTTTCAAATCGGTCCAGTAGTTTCGGAGCCTATTCATTTCAAACAAACAAACAAACAAATCTTTCCTCTTTATAATATTAGTGTAGATTTCTAGTTATCTGGGATATAGATACGGAAAATTTATTTGTGTAATATTTTAATTTAATGCTTTTGTTTTGTTATGTTGGTATATAATCTAATTGGATAGAATTATTAAGACTTGTACAAAGTTGTTTGTTATTGAAATCATTCGTTTTATTTAATTGCCATAATACTAGTCTTATTATTTAATTGTTAGTGGTGTTATAAATAATTATGAAATTACCTGCCTGAATTATGTTTACACTCGCGGGGGGACGCCAAAATGTCACACAAACGGTGGTTGCTGAAAATCAGCGCCGTGGTTTGTTGGTTTTATCCAGAGTCGCGGCACTATGCTGAGCAACGACCGATTCATGCTCGGATGCGACGCACAACTTGAATTTATTTTTATTGTAGAATTATTTGTATTTAGTTATTGTCCACATAAACTACTGTACTGGTTATTTGATTATAAGTTGTAATGTCAGTTGTCAACTTGTCACTGTCAGTCGACAGTCGGTGCCGGACGTTATGCCATGGACAACTCTAGAACTATGTTCGGTTTTGTCTATGGCATAACCAGAGACTCGTGGTAGTTAATGTCCGGTCCCGACATAGCTTGGCAGTGAAACGGGTTGTATTTTTAGAAGACTTTCTTTTTTAATTTTGATATTTTTGTGCGTCATTTCTGGCGGAATAAACTTATTTCTTTCTTCTTATTTCTTCTTTCTTCTTTCTTATTCGGCTCGACCATTTTTAAGGGAGCCACATAATCCAACGCATACGCCACCATCAGCCAGACTTTTGAGTGAGCATGACATCCCCAATCGCCAGGGTACATTCAAGTCAAAGACCTACCCAAAATGATAATTATAGTTTAAATTTAAGGTACATAGTGCTCACACACATGTGCCGTTAATGCATGAAATTATACAATGCTAAATAAATTGAGTCTATACAACAATGAAATATATTGCATTCTTACAATCTTCATCCGGTCCAACAATATTTCCAAATGCTAACAGATTAGCGCCCTAGTGGCAGTGGAGGAGGACCAGCATTGAGCCAAGCATTTTTATCTTCAATATACTCCCCTAACTTATAATATGCTTGCCTGCATAGTGTGCGTTTAATACAAGATTTAAATTTTGTCTCATTTAGTTCTAATATATGGGGAGGTATTTTATTATAACATTTTAAACAGTACCCCATAAAAGATGAGGCTTCTTTAGCCAGTCTGAAACCTGGTTGAACTAATTCGTCCCTACTTCGAGTACCATAATTATGTTTGTCGCCTCTTTTACTAAAAAGATGTAAATTCTTTCTAACATACATGATGTTTTCGTAAATGTATTGACAAGGTACCGTCATGATGTTAATATTCTTAAACAGTTCCCTTAGAGAATCGCGCCGGCTGAGTTTGTGTTGGCTCTTTTCTGCAGGATAAAATAGACTCGATGTCTGCAGCCCGTCCCCATAATAGAATACCGTAAGACATGATACTGTGAAAGTAACTAAAATAGACCAGTCTCGCGGTATCAATATCCGTAAATTGGCCGTCCAAAACTTAGCCATCCAAAACTTAGCCGTTCTGCAAGAGATGTTAAATGAGGACCCCATTGTAGCCTTGAGTCAAGCGTAATTCCCAGGAAAACTGTTTCATCGACGAATTCAAGTTTTTCCCCGTTCAATACTATGTCACAATCACTGCCTTTGACATTTGGTAAGGCAATTCTTATGCATTTTGTTTATTTATATTTTATTTCTATAGAAACTGGGTTTTGATTAGTTTTATTTCTATACATACTGGGCAATAAGACTAGACCCTTTTTTTTTTTAAGGATTGGAAATCATCAAATGACCCCTTCCGTTCTTGGTGGAGCGGCAAGGAGTGTCATACTTTTACTGACTAAAACCCACCCGGCTGTTGCAGTAGCAGCAGCTTCGGTGGAACCGGCAATGGCAGCAGAAGAAGCAGCGGTGGTGGCGGCGGTCGCGGCAGAGATGGCGGTGGCGGAGAGCTTCCTCCTGCTTCCGGCTTTGGCGGGTGGAGCGCAGGCCCTGGCCCCAGCTCAGTGGTCGGCCGGCTTGCCAACTGCCGCAAATGATGCGCAGTGCGGCGCGGCGTTACAAGAGCCGGCCCTGTGACCAGGCTGACCACAGCGGAAACAAACAAACAGACCGCTGCGGTCCACCTCTGAGGTGCATAGAGCTCGCACATGGTTGCCCACTTGGCACCGGAAGCACCTCAGAAGTCTGGGTTCCAGCAGTTTGACCTGCGCAGAAACCCAACCCACCAATAGCCTTCGGCCCTCCGAAATGGTCTTGGCCACCGACACGGGGCAGATCACCACAAGGGTGCCCGCCTTCACCTCATCTGCTGAGTACCCCCCCCCCCGTCCTAACGACAGCGGCCACCACCTCTGCCTCCGTGTCCTCCGTCCAGGCCCAAGATGCGCATGTCAATGCACTTGGTGGGCCTGGACACTAGGGCATCGTCCGCGCTTAGGGACACCCTGAGCCTTTCGGCTAGAAGATGTTTTCCTCTTCAAGGACACATCGCGGACCGCCGCCTCCACGACCTCCGCAAATCCGGCCCTCCAAATTCGCTCCTGTTCGGAGTCATCCGGCTCACCGCCGGAAGACTCCGGGCCAGGAGCCCCGCGACCGCCATATCCGGGGGGTCGTCCGTCATCGACGAGCTCCTCGGCTCGCTGGCCAGCCTCCTTGGAGGCAAGCACCCTCCCCTTGCCTCCCTCTCAGCCCTTACCCCGCCTACTGATGAGGATTTTGCCGTCGTTGGAGTCGCAACTCCGACTCTGCACCCGAACGACGCTCAAGCGAGCCCTCCCTCCAAAATTGCGCGCCTCTGCCCGCGCTCCGCCCGACCGACACTTGGTCGGGCGAGCTAAAATCGAAACCGATCATTTCCTCAAAGGATGTGTTGGATCGGGGGCCTCCTCGGCCTTTGTTGCCATTGGCAAACGGAGAACGGGAAACAACGTTACCCCCCTCAGAATACGAGGGGCTTGACGCATTAAGCGTGGCGGATTCCCGTACTGCTGTGCAGTTCGAACCGCCCTGGGGTAGTACCGTTGCGTTGTCTCTGTCCATGGTTTTCCTTTTAGAGGGTGAGGTCCCTATCTCCCTTTCTTTCCCACTGCCTGTTCGCTGCCCTCACAGTCACGTCTGATGAGCAGACGCGTACTAGAGAGCAGCGAGCAAGCCAATGAAACGCACACCGTCGAGGACCCGAACACTGCTCAAGTCTCCGAACGGTGTGCCCCTCTTGTGTCTCTTGGTCTGGTCTCTCACTTGGGACCTTCCGGCATGAGTGGCTCTACCGGCAAAGCCCCCAAGATCACTGAGACACGCAAGCCCCACCACGACGGCAACGTAGAGACACATTCGGTGGGGTAGACTAGACCCTACGTCGTCCATTAAAGAAATTTAAAAAAGTGTAATAAAATAATAATAAAAAAAACAGGTGAGCACAAAGCTATATTTAGGTTAACTTGGTTTCGACAACGACTTACACCGCACTACCTTAGTGACCACAAGACCAACTCAACTCTTATGCAGTGCCCTACCTGCTCCGACGGCGAATGCACGCACATTTTCCCCTCGCGCCTAATCGCTCACGCTTATGTGTACATTTTTGCCTATATCTAGACTTTCTCGTATTGTCAAAGTGCTTTCTTATCTTCCTCTATCTTCTTCATGTCTTTCTGTATTCTTTCTTTTTTTGTGCAAAGCACAAGCAGCAAACCTTCTCCTCGTGCAAATAGATTATTTTGGATTTTAAATAATCCCTCCGTTGAGACATGATCATAAAAAAAAACTACCTATAAAATAGAAAATATAAACTTGTGAAGAGACGTTATTTTTGCAATTTAGTAAAGCAAGGTAAAATATGTTTTTTTTTATATTTGAAGATTATCCGTCTATAGTTCTTTACAATAATACAAGAAATAGTTTTGGAATAAATTCTAAATTGAAAGCAAAACAATATCTTCTTCGCAGGATTTGATCTCGCAACTTGTTTTTCTCATTTTTATACACAGATCTCGAGAAAAGAATTACTTGAACGCAATCATTAAAATAAGCTATCACACTAATTATATTATAAAAAGTAATTAAGGAAGATTGTAAGAATGCAATATTTTTCATTGTATAGACTCAATTTATTTAGCATTGTATAATTTCATGCATTAACGGCACATTTGTGAGTACTATGTACCTTAAATTTAAACTATAATGATCATTTTGAGTAGGTCTTTGACTTGAATGTACCCTGGCGAATGGGAATGTCATGCTCACTCAAAAGTCTGACTGATGGTGGCGCGTGCGTTGGATCATTTGGCTCCCTTAAAAATGGTTGAGCCGAATGTTGCTAGCGTATGCGTCATGTTCGTGAACGGGCGCCGTCAGCTGAGACTGGTCATCCCTTGGCTGCCATGGTTTATTTTAATTATTTCTTTGAACTGTTTCTTTTTACTCCGGACTCTTTTATCCTGCACGTCTTTTACATTGTTCTCACATATGTATTATTTTAATATGAATGATGTAACCATAATTTTGTAACAAAATATTATTTTTTTTTAAAAGAGTGTCCGTGGAGTTTCTTGCACGTTCTTCTCCATAGAGATCTACGCCTTGGAACGTGCAAATAGCTTCATCTTTTTTACCGACCGACCTTGACAATTCAAAAGTGCCTGTAAATGGTTTAATTGAAATAAATGCTTTGACTTTGACTTTGACTTTGACTTTATAACATATAACCTAATGCTAACGTTATAAAGATCAAATTTGCGTGTCTGTATTATTATTGTATTTGTTCTTTTAGTCCACGAGTACTCGAGTCCGTAAGCTCATATAAATTGAATGAACCATAACGTTACAGGTAGAGGGTTCAAATTCGTTTGTTTTTAGGGTGGGTCACATAATGTTGACAACAAACTGTACTTGTTGACAGTAAGAAAGATTTGCAACTTGTTATTTAAAAACTTACTCTGAATCTTATCCGTCTCCGTCTCCGTCAGCCATGTACTGAGCCTCACAATAACGTCTATGATCAGGTTACTTAAACTCTGCAACTGTCCACTGTCAAACAAACTGTAATAAAATTCACAGTGTCAAAACAATCAATAATTTATTTTAATGGATGGGAAACTACATCTATGCCATTAGATAAAATATACGAACTGTCAATATCTAGCATTGCTTGACCCCTCATTGAATTAAGAATTCTCATTTCATCGAAACTATTCAGAGCAATCCACGAAATTACTGTGAAAATTATAGATTGGGGCTTAGTAGAGGTATTAATTTCAATGGTGCCTACCTGTCTCACTTAAGATTTGCAGATGACCTAGTGGTTTTCGCTGAGAACTTCGCGTACGAAGGTTATCAACATCGGAAAGCGAATTGTGGAACTAAAGTGGAGCTGGGCAGGACACCTGGCAAGGTGCGGTGATGATAGGTCGAGAAACGCAGTGACCGAGTGGCGTCCGAGGACTGGAAGAAGAAGTGTTGGTCGGCCGGCGGCGAGATGGGCGGACGACATTGTTGCCATCGTGGGTAAAACCTGGATGAGGCTGGCACAGGAACGTGGGGACACGAAAAAGGGAAGCTTGTGTTTAGCAGTGGGTGAAGTGGTGCTGTGGATCATGATGATACACGATGTTAAAGAAAGTTGCTAAGGTTTTAACACACGATAGAGCTACATAAAGTTAGCCATGGGAAAATCAACCAAAAGAGAAGTCTACTCCCGCAGAGGACACGGTAGAGCATACCGTGGAGGTCTGCCCTACTTGGGTGGATCACCACCATGTCCTCGTCAAAGCGATCGGTGGCGGTGACCTGTCACAACTGGCCTTGGTTCACACCGTGGTCGAGAGCGAGGAGGCATGGGAAGCCGACACCTCCTTCTGCTAAGCAGTAAAGATAGTGAAGGAAGAAGCTGGCCGCGTGAAGAAGAGGTGCGAACCTCACGCCTCGGTCACCGCAACAGAAGAAGTCACCCCGGCCATCGGTAGTCGCAGGGCAGGCGCGGGCCTGCGGACGGCGAGCGTTGGGTAGTTCGCCGTCCGATCACAACCAGTCCCGGGTCGACGGAGCGTTGTGTTCCACGCGCGCCTCATAGAAATTTCAGCAAAGTAGACGGAGCCCGTCAGGGCCAGAACCGGCTAGGGATGGCGAACTTGTTCGAAAGAGTAACCGCGGCCCTGGAACGTAAAGGGAATAAGGAGGAACACGGATGGGTTTTAGTCAGTAAGAGTCTGACACTCCCTTCCGCTTCACCCAGAGCTGATGAAGTTATTTGATGATTTCCCATCCATAAAAAGCAACGGATAGAGTAGAGAATCCGTTGTGCGTAGGTGTCCTAGCTAAATTAGCCAGCTTAGCTCCTCCCAAATGAACAACACCAGGGTGCTTCACAGGTTGAGCGGAGAGACCTCACCGGTCCGAGGATTCTTTCACGTCGTAGAGCCACGGCCTCACTTTAAGGATGACGTAGCCGACGGCTTTGCTAAAGCCGTGAGGCTTTAGCTCGATTTGTTGTCAAGTAATGACCGTCATAATGACTTCTTCAGTACCTACCTTATTCGTTTTGACCTCATTTGTTTACGGTTATTTTTTTGTTGTGGTCATTCCGCGATTTTGTGCTAGTTTTGCGCCACTGAAATGACAAAATATTCTAGAAAAAACATCTGGTGGCGGCTTGTCTAGCGAGAAAAATAGTGAAACAATTTATGATGTGTCATAAAATGTTTACGGAAATGTAAGATATGAAGGCGGTCATCATAAAATGTTTAAGGAAAAATACTAACAATTATCTTAAGTGTTTTTATATAAATACTAGCTGTCCCCCGCGGCTTCGCTCCCGTCACCTACCCTACACCTACCCTATACTTACCCTACACCTACCCTACACCTACCCTACACCTACCCTACACCTACCCTACACCTACCCTACACTGTACAAAATTTACAATACAAATCAGGAAACCTTGCTATTTCCGATATTCACGCGGGCGAAGCCGCAGCTGGTAGAAGCTAGTATCCTACTAATATTATAAATGTGAATGTTTGTATGTTTGTATGTTTGTATGTTTGTATATTTGTGTTTGTATGTTTGTATGTTTGTATGTTTGTATGTTTGTATGTTTGTATGTTTGTATGTTTGTATGTTTGTATGTGTGTATGTCTGTATGTTTGTATGTTTGTGTAACAATCAGGCAAAAGCGGCTGAAGGGATTTGGATGAAATTTGGCACACATGTAGTTCATATTCTGGAATAAAAAATAGGCTACTTTTCATTTCAAGTGGCATGGATTAATGGAGGCTGAGGAGGAAGTGGAAACTCAGATCCGCTGCTGCCTTAGTACTTCAGACTTTCAAGTACTAGGAGACCAGAAACATCAAGTACCAGGAGACCAGAAACAATGTCATAGTATTTTTGGGCTGGTATAATTATGTAGGTAGGGTAGGTGTAGGGCAGGTGTAGGGAAGGTGTTGGGTAGGTGTAGGGTAGGTGTAAACTAGGTGTAGGGTAGGTGTAGGATAGGTGTAGGGTAGGTGTAAGGTAGGTGTAAGGTAGGTGTAAGGTAGGAGTAGGGTAGGTGTAAGGTAGGTGTAGAGTAGGTGTAAGGTAGGTGTAGGGTAGGTGGGTGTTTCCTGAGTACAAAATTTACAATACAAATCAGGAAACCTTGCTATTTCCGATATTCACGCGGGCGAAGCCGCAGCTGATGGAAGCTAGTAATCAATAAAATTACAAATTAAGAAACCATTGAATTAAAACATTAAAATGTATATAAATGTCATCATCAAAATAATAATAATAATCAATTAAATAATCAATAACATTACAAATTACGAAATCGTAGAATTAAAATATATTTATATGTCATAATCAAAAAAAATAAAATAATAATAATCAATTGAATAATCAATAACATCAGAATTGAGAAATCATAGAATTAAAATGCATTTATAGGTATGTCATCATCAGAAAAAAAAATATAATAATAATAATCAATTAAATAATCAATAACATTACAAAATAAGAAACCATAGAACTAAAATATTAGAATGCATTTATATGTCATCTTCTACCGAATACAAACATTTGTCCAACAGGAATGCCCTGAGTCTCGACTTAAATGAGCTTTTGTAAAGAATGGTTTTTAAGTCCAATGGCAACCTGTTAAAAATCTCCACCGCTTGATATTGAGTACTATGATGCACAATATTAAGTTGGGGTTTTATTTTGTTTTTAAAATCCTTCCTACGCGTACTTTGGTAACCTGGATAACGGTCTGCACACCCTAGGGATCTTTTTAGACCTCGCCAAGGCTTTTGATACAATTTCTTGTACTTTGCTTTTGAACAAGCTGGAGAAGCTTGGAATACGGGGAGCACAATTGCAATTATTATCTGATTACCTAAGTGATCGCCATCAGTCTGTAAAAGTGGGTCAATGCATCAGTTCTGAACTTAAAAATACCTGTTACGGAATCCCACAGGGTAGTATTTTGGGTCCTACCTTGTATCTTATTTATATAAATGACCTGTGCAATTTGACCCTCGAGAACGGTTTAATTATTTCATATGCTGATGACACAGCTCTACTTTTTACAGCTAAATCAAAAGGCGAGGTCTATGAGATAGCACAAAATTGTTTCGATACTGTTTCTAATTTGCTTCACAATAATCTCTTAAGTTTAAATACAGATAAAACCAAATACTTATTATTTACAATGAGAAACACCTATCCAACGCTTACTACTCTAAGCATTCAAGCGCATAACAATTGTCACCTTCATTGTGCTGATATCGCATGTACTTGTCCTAGTTTAGCAAAAACTGACCATATAAAATATTTAGGTATCACGATTGACGCAAACCTAAACTTCCGCAAACACATCGATTTATTGTGCAACAGAGTGCGTAAACTAATATATATCTTTAAAAACTTACGTAACATAGCCGACTTTAAATTAATTAGACAAGTTTATTTGGCTTTGTGTCAATCTATTATTACCTACGGTATTACGTCATGGGGTGGCGCCGCTAAATCTATCATGCTGCACTTAGAACGCGCCCAAAGAGCAGTTTTAAAAGTTGCTACTTTTCGCCCCTTTCGATTTCCCACAGACCAACTATACATGGCATGTAAGGTACTAACAGTACGCCAACTATTTGTTTTGCAGGTAATTTTGCTCCAACATACTAACCTTTATTTTAACCCATTACCATCAGATAGAAGAAGAAAAGATTTGGTATGCACTAACTTTCGAACTAAACATGCTTATGCTCAGCGATTCTACTTATTTTTAGGACCCTACTTGTATAATCAGTTTAACAGAATACTAAAGATCTATAGTCTAAGTTATAATATGTGTAATTTACTAGTTCAGGAATATTTAGCAAAACAGAATTATGCAGACACGGAAAAACTTCTAGAAATTGTAAAATAAAGCCTCTTTTCTAATGTAATTAACTTTAATTAATTATTAAGTCTCCACTTAATTGGCTACAATATTATTCGTAAATTTGTTTAAATATAATATCATACTTAATCTAGTTTAAAATAATGTTACTCAACATGTTACTTTTCAGTCATTGAAAATATTGTCTTCTTTTCTTTTATTATTTTGCATCCATTTCATTTTGTTTTTCATTTAAATGTTTGATCTAAATAGATGGCCTGAAACACAGGTTTTTTTATTAACCTAGATCAGGCAGGTCTACATTACAGTTAGAACTAAAAACATTCTCAATTGTAATTCATGTAAATCACAATCGTACTAACTTTTTACTTGAATAAATTATTATTATTATTATTACTTTCCCTTAGCTGTCTCTCCTCATCTGTTTCATAGTTATGAAGATATTTTTTAAAATTCAATAATAATACTAAAACGTAGAGGCTGGGCACAGTAAGAATTTTTAAATTTTTAAAGTGGGGCCGACAGCTCTCTACTTGCGGTATCCGTACCATGGTTCGTATTGCTCTCTTTTGGAGCACAAAGGCTCTCTGGCAGTTATATTTGAAACTATTACCCCAAAACTGAACACTATACCTCAACCTTGATTCTATTACAGCATAATATATCATTTTAAGGTGTTTAACGTCTATTACGTCCCTAAGACTAAGGCATCGTAAGGCATAACACGCTGAAGAAATATAGGAATCAATGGCTTGCAATTCCCTTTTCCAATTTAAATATTTGTCAATGTATAACCCAAGAAATTTTACTTCATTAACTATGTCAATTTTAATTTCACTAAGAACGATCGTCATGTTGTCTTTATTACGAGCTGTTGTACTAAATAACATTACATTGGTTTTATCAGTGTTAAATATGAGCTTGTTACTCTCGAACCAAGATTTAAAAACTGCCAAAACTGCATTAACCTTAGCGGAAAGCTCCTGTATGTTATTACCTTCAACTATTGCATTGGTGTCATCTGCAAAAACTGTCAGCTGTGTATCGGGAAACATTGAAGTAATGTAATTAATTAAATCGTTTGTAAATAATATGAACAAAAAGGCCCCAAAATCGATTCCTGGGGTACGCCCGCTACCATATCTTGTAGAGAAGATTTATTGCAATTTCCATTTCCATTACCAGCTTGCATATTACTAATATCCACATACATTTTCCTATTTCTTAAATATGAAGAGAAAAGTTCTAAAACTTTACCTCTGACACCATAATGCTCCAATTTTGCAATGAGTAATTTCTGGTCAATTGTATCAAAAGCAGAGCTCAAATCAAGGAAAATACCAGCTACCCTCTTTTTCCTATTCAATTTACTAACAATATCTTCCACCAATGTATATATGGCATCCCCTGTTCCGACATTTTTTTGGTATCCTAATTGTCTCATGTTCAAAACCTTGTTTAAACTTAGATGAATTAAAAGCCTACTCTTTATAATTTTTTCAAAAATTTTGGAAAGAATAGGGAGCAAAGAGATAGGTCTATAGTTTTTTGGGTCTGTCTGAACCCTTTTTGTGGAGTGGGATTATTTTCGCTATTTTTAACTGCTCCGGAAAAATACCTTCTGAAATGCACTTATTGTAAAAACTAGTCAAAGATTCAGCGAATATATCTAAGTTTTCTTTAATAACTGCTATGGGAATGTTGTCATAACCACACGATTTCTTATTTTCCATACCATTAACTATTTTCACTACCTCACAGAAGCTTTAGGGAATCTAGGTTTTCGAAATTACTCAAAATACATTTACAGCCAAATTGATTTACTAATACGTTTGCAACATCTAAGGGATTTTCTATAATTTTACCGTCATATTTAAGCAAAAGACTTTCAGAATGTGGTGTTTTTATTTTATTCGTGCTCTTATTTATAACTCTCCAAACCTCTTTACCTAAATTACAAGAATTGTTAATCGTTTCCGTTATTGTTATTTTTTTGGCCTTAGATAGTACCCTCCTGTATATTCTTATATATTTTTTTTTATAGTTCCGAACGCTGTCTTCTAGGTTATTAGTACCACCAGCACACAAAAAACGTTTCATTTGGCTTGATGTTTTAATGCCTTTTGTCATCCACCTTAATTTGAAACCTGCTTTGATTTTAATTTTTTGTTCTCTCTTTCTGTAACAATTTTTGAAAATTGTAGCAAACGTTTTTAAGAACGTGTTAGTTCCCATACCACCCCAATCAATTTCTAGAATTTTTTGTCTAAAAGCTAGTCGGTTTTTAGAGTTAAATACTCTTTTATTTAATAATCAATGTTGTGCAACAAAAAGTCACCCAATAGCGCACCGTGTCCATCTGCCAAGCCATTGTGGTCTACATCACATTGCTCAACATGATCATCAGGTAGATTAGTTATAACGTTATCTATACAAGATGCGCAATTATTGCGAATAAACGTTGGTGTATCAATAAGCAGTCGGAAATTATAACATGCCAGTAAACTCATGAATTCAGTCCGGGTTTTGCTCTCAACCATTAAGTCGACATTAAAGTCACCACAAATTATGCTTTTCCTATTGAACAAATATTCCAACATCTTCTCCACTTTTGACATAAAATGTTCAAAATTCTTAACGTTAGGGGTGCGATAACAGCAACACAAGTATAGACCAGTACTAGTATCATTAATACAACACACTTCAAAGGCTTCCATCTTATACAAGTTTATAAAATCTATATTTTCCACTTTTCTGTTTAAGTGCCCTAAGATTAGACTCACCCCTCTTATTTTCTTGTTCCTCGTATTGTATGAGATTAAGTTGTAATTTGCGAAAATCATGAGTCTATTTGTCTTAGTCTGACTGGACTCATTGCTTACTTGCAGCTCACTTTTGTCCAAGCAATCCGTTAATTGTTCCTGCTGTTGTTGACCCTCATGTTCGACGTCATTCGGTATTTCGTTAATTTGTGGGGAAATTTCCCCTTCCTCATTATCTAAGATGACTTCGTTCATTTGCAGTGAGATTTCCCTTGTGCTGTGTATGTTTTTGTCATGTTCACAAGATACATTTTGATCTAGTGACATACGCAAGCTATCTGTGACGGTGCGTCTATTCCGTTTCCTAGCCGAGAGTAATTGTATTCTGTGTGATTTCAAAGGGCTACTACAGATGTCTTTAAGTGCATTTATTTGTTTCTGCTGTCTCGATACAGTTTCTCTGAATTCATTATTGTCAAGTATTACATTTTCTAACTCATTACGCGTGCTATCCAGTTCCATCCTTAATTGCGAGATTTCATTCTTCCATTTCTCATTTGAGTTATTATTTGTAGTGGGTAGTTCGAAACTTCGTATATTTATGTCCAGGGGCCTAACCACCAACTCTTAAAGCAGTATTACTATAATATTACTTCCAGTGGGAAAGAGACGGAGCTATACGTTCTGTATAGCTCCGTCTCTTTCCCACTCGAAGTAATATTGAAGTAATACTGCTTTAAGAGTTGGTGGTTAGGCCCCTGGCCTGAGTTACTTGACGAGTCAAAGTTAACAGACTCGATAGATTTTGACCTAAATAACTGTTTACGCCGCAGTGTAACATTATTTTCTAGTGACATCGTGGTAGAAGTCTGTTGAAAACTTGTATTTGTAATTTTATTGTCTTACAAAAAGAGTCATCGATCGCAGGATTTGAACTCGGACCGCGGCAGCGCTTAAGTAAGCCACCCATTCAACCAACTCCGCCAAACGTGCAATGGTAATATTAGTGAAATTGTGAGTCCTTTTCTAGGAAGTCGGTTTTTTTCGTGAAAAAGTTTTTTATTTTTCACCTAAAAGCACAGGAAAGCAAAAATATGCAATTTCGTATGAATTTTCCACATATTTTTTCCAGCTATTTGGATTTAAAAACCATACTGCTAAACCGATTTTGATAACATTTGAATGGTACCAATAGAAAAGTATATCCTTTCACATAAAATAAGAATTTTTCAAATCCCACTAATATTATAAAGGTGAATGTTTGTATGTTTGTATGTTTGTATGTTTGTGTAACAATCAGGCAAAAACGGCTGAAGGGATTTGGATGAAATTTGGCACACATGTAGTTCATATAATACAAAGTACAAAGTAACTTTAATTTCGGAAGTTGGTGTTTTTGGTTACTTCTTGGTAATTTGACACCGACTTCCGAAATTAAAGTTATTTTGTACTTTGTAGGTAGTGTTTGTTTTTGGAAGTCGGTTTTTTTAGTGAAAAAGTTTTTTATTTTTCACCTAAAAACACAGGAAAGCAAAAATATGCAATTTCGTATGAATTTTCCACATATTTTTTCCAGCTATTTGGATTTAAAAACCATACTGCTAAACCGATTTTGATAACATTTGAATGGTACCAATAGAAAAGTATATCCTTTCACATAAAATAAGAATTTTTCAAATCCCACTAATATTATAAAGGTGAATGTTTGTATGTTTGTATGTTTGTATGTTTGTATGTTTGTATGTTTGTATGTTTGTATGTTTGTATGTTTGTATGTTTGTATGTTTGTATGTTTGTATGTTTGTATGTTTGTATGTTTGTATGTTTGTATGTTTGTATGTTTGTGTAACAATCAGGCAAAAACGGCTGAAGGGATTTGGATGAAATTTGGCACACATGTAGTTTATAACCTGGAATAATAAATAGGCTAATTTTTATCCCGGTAAGTGGCATGGATTAATTAAGACTGAGGAGGAAGTGAAAACTCAGAGCCGCTGCTGCCTTAGTACTTCAGATTCACAAGTACCAGGAGACCAGAAACACGTCATAGTATTTTTGGGCTGGAATAATTATGTAGGTAGGGTAGGTGAAGGGTAGGTGTAGGGTAGGTGTTAGGTAGGTATAGGGTAGGTGTAAGGTAGGTGTAAGTTAGGTGTAGGGTAGGTGTAAGGTAGATGTAAGGTGGGTGTAAGGTAGGTTTAGGGTAGGTGTAGGGTAGGTGTAGAATAGGTGTTGGGTAGGTGTTGGGTAGGTGTAGGGTAGGTGTAAGGTAGGTGTAGGGTGGGTGTTTCCTGAGTAAAAAATGTACAATACAAATCAGGAAACCTTGCTATCCTACTAATATTATAAACTAGCTTCTACCAGCTGCGGCTTCGCCCGCGTTGATATCGGAAATAGCAAGGTTTCCTGATTTGTATTGTACATTTTTTACTCAGGAAACACCCACCCTACACCTACCCTACACCTACCCTACACCTACCTTACACCTACCCTACACCTACCCTACACCTACCTTACACCTACCCTACACCTACCCTACAACTACTCTACACCTACCCTACACCTACCCTTCACCTACCCTACCTACATAATTATACCAGCCCAAAAATACTATGACATGTTTCTGGTCTCCTGGTACTTGATGTTTCTGGTCTCCTGGTACTTGTGAATCTGAAGTACTAAGGCAGCAGCGGCTCTGAGTTTCCACTTCCTCCTCAGTCTTCATTAATCTATGCCACTTACCGGGATAAAAAGTAGCCTATTTTTTATTCCAGGTTATGAACTATATGTGTGCCAAATTTCATCCAAATCCCTTCAGCCGTTTTTGCCTGATTGTTACACAAACATACAAACATACAAACATACAAACATACAAACATACAAACATACAAACATACAAACATACAAACTTTCACCTTTATAATATTAGTAGGATGTGAATGTTTGTATGTTTGTATGTTTGTATGTTTGTATGTTTGTATGTTTGTATGTTTGTATGTTTGTGTTTCAATCAGGCAAAAACGGCTGAAGGGATTTGGATGAAATTTGGCACACATGTAGTTCATATCCTGGAATGAGACATATGCTACTTTTTATCCCGGTAAGTGGCATGGATCAATGAAGACTGAGGAGGAAGTGGAAACTCAGAGCCGCTGCTGCCTTAGTACTTCAGATTCACAAGTACCAGGAGACCAGAAACATCAAGTACCAGGAAACCAGAAACGTGTCATAGTATTTTTTGGGCTGGTTAGGATAGGTGTAGGATAGGTGTAGGGTAGGTGTAGGGTAGGTACAGGGTAGGTGTAGGGTAGGTGTAGCGTAGGTGTAGGGTAAGTGTAGGGTAGGTGTAGGGTAAGTGTAGGGTAGGTGTAGGAAAGGTGTAGGGTAGGTGTAGAGTAGGTATAGGTAGGTGTAGGTAGGTGTAGAGTAGGAGTAGTTACAATACAAATCAAGAAACCTTGCTATTTCCGATAATCGCGCGGGCGAAGCCGTAGCTGGTAAAAGCTAGTTTCCTATATTAACGCGGGCGATGCAGCTGGTAGAAGCTAGTGTTTGTATGTTTGTGTAACAATCAGGCAAAAACGGCTGAAGGGATTTGGATGAAATTTGGCACACATGTTATTCATATTCTGGAATAAAAAATAGGCTACTTTTTATCCCGGTAAGTGGCATAGATTAATGGAGACTGAGGAGGAAGTGGAAACTCAGAGCCGCTGCTGCCTTAGTACTTCAGATTTTCAAGTACCAGGAGACTAGAAACATCAAGTACCAGGAGACCAGAAAAATGTCATAGTATTTTTGGGCTGGTATAATTATGTAGGTAGGGTAGGTGTAGGGTAGGTGTAGGGTAGGTGTAGGGTAGATGTAGGGTAGGTGTAGGGTTGGTGTAGGGTAGGTGTAGGGTAGGTGTAGGGTGGGTGTTTCCTAAAATTTACAATACAAATCAGGTAACCTTGCTATTTCCGATATTCACGCGGGTGAAGCCGCAGCTGGTAGAAGTTAGTGTATAATATACGTATCTCTTCACGAATCCGATTCCGCCGATCCGTGCTAAGTGAATGGAATCCCAGATTATGTTAAAGATTATTGTACGTATTGGTGGTTTGTAGATTATGTGAATATTAAACAATAGCATATATCAGTTCATCAGATTACTAATACGTGAATCCATAGAATCCATAGAACTACACGAATGTCAGAGTGATTGAGTGAATCCGATCCCGCTGATCCGTGCCAAGTGAATGGAATCTCACGGTATGATAAAAATTGTGTAGGTACATGTTAGTAATCTGTGGATTATGTGAATGTTAAATATTAGTATTTGGAGGTAGCAAAACAGAGAGTAAAGTCCCACATACCTCCGTTGAAAAGGGAGGATCCTCCGACCGGACGGTTGTTGGTTGTCCGGTGGGCAACTGCCCGAAAGTTGATATTTGGGCTTTGTATATGTTCCAATCGCACGGTAAACTCTGATATCGCGATTTAGGATTTTGTCCAGTTAGTTCGCAGCTGTCGAGATATATGGCGCTGCGAGTCTCATTTTTTGATTCTGCTGCGTTGACTTTTTGTGGCGGTATTAATGTCGCCTACAAGCATATATCAGATCTTCAGATTACTAATACGTGACTCCATAGAATATTACTAATCTCTTAACTAATACTAATATATTCGTGACACTCCTAGTCATGACAGTGCTGGTATCTGAGGGTGGGCGATACACCAGAACATTTGGATAAGTAGGAACGCTTTACGAGAGTTTAATATTTCGCGTGTACCTACACGTGAGCGGGAGCGTATTTGCTAAAGCAAAATACAATTTATCAATAACATCACAGATACATCCAAACGCCTACGCAAAAATTCATAGCAATGTCGTTTGTTTGAAGTTTTTTCGATATGTATTGACGTAGGAGTAACACGATTTTATTTTCAGGATTGCAAAGATATAAACAGTTCCTGAAACATTTTTTAACGAAATACTAATATTCAGCATTACATATTTTAGGTACCATGTTTATACATTCTAAGGGCAATCGTCCATTCTCCATTTAGCCATCTCCTTTGAATCAAATCTATTCAGTAGTTTTTGCGTTGAGCCCGGACATACATACAGACAAACAGATAAATAGACAAAAATTCAAAAACTACTCATTTGGCTTTGGTAGCGTTTGTAGAACACGCAGAAAGTAATAATATAATAATGTAAAAAAAATATTCAATGCAAGTGCAACCAAGTGATACTAACACAGTTTTAAGTTTTTATATGCTAACACAATTGTTATTATATGTATAGTAGGGTAAGGTATTTATCTATGGGTCTTTGTAACCTGAAAATAAATGGTTTATTATTAAATTATATGTATGTATAGATACGTATCTATAATTCTATACTATCTTTATTATAATTATTATCTATTCCAATATTTTAAAGCGGAAGAATTTGTTTGTGAACTACCAGTCGGACTTGGAAAATTCTTTTTGTATATGATAGCCACATTCATGAGGAAGGCTATAATAGGCTATCTAGCATTACGCTAAAGCTCTTAGTTAGCCTTAAATATTTATATTTGTAAAGTAAGTCGGAAGTAAAAGCGCTATCGAACTGCTTTATCCGCGTACGCTGGGGTAATGGCTCATTATCATAATTATATACGTGAGTACCATAGATGTCAGTAGTACCTAGTAGTAGTAGTGAGTACCAAAGATATTGGTTTTTAGTAGATCTAAAAAAAAGTCCGTGACACCATCGTATCTCTTATAGATAAGCTACAATAGGACATTTTAGGTCAAAAAATTTATTGAAGAAATAAAGGTGGATTTTGAGCATTATTATTATGCAGGCATATTAATCCTTACGAGCGAATCGAAATAAAGCTTCATCATCAAGATAATTTTATGAAGATAAACTTTGGCTTTTACAGCATGTTATTTGGACTCACCGCTTAGGAGATAATGTTAAAATTAAAATAATTCAAGATTAATTTTAAATCGAACGGGTGGTGCGCGAGACGCGGCCGCCAAACGAGACCGCATCGAGCAGCGTGCGACGCCGACGCGATACTTGATGAAAACAAAAACCGGACCCAACGCAAAGCCGTTTGCTCCGGCTATCGTTTGTATGATATTTGACAGTTGTTACGGGTGTCAGCAGCCTAAAAGTACACGACCAGTCTTGACAAGGAGTATTGTGATTTCAAATTACTCGGTCGTGGAGGTCAGATAGTCGCTGCATGTAAAATACTGATGTTTAGCTCTGTTTCTCGTTAGGTTGGAAACCGACCTCATCGTAGCTGGCAAAAGGTTACCAAATGAGTAAATTGACAAGTACCTCTTTATGATACCAGCCGAATGCTTGAGCACATCATGAATTACTTCCTCCTCCTTCGTCGCTACATTGTACGACAGTGCTATTAGAAATATCCCCAAATGGAATCGTTCGTAAATAGCTGTCTTCATTAATTCTTCATAAACGCCTGGTTTTTCTCCTGAAAAGAATATTGTGACGTATTAATAAAGTACAAGCGGCGCATGCACGTCACGGCATTGCTTGCCCAACCGCCGGCCGGTGCGGACGTGTATGCGCTCCTTGGTGAAACGAGTGTGTGGCTTTGATTTACGAACCCAGCAGCAAACGAGGACACCACAGTGGCGACGAGCCTCAAGTAAGTGGTAAATTATGCTGCTATATGAAAAAGGAGGGAGATGAACTCACGAGCACGAAAAAAAAAAAAAAAAAATGAAACTAATAACAACCTCACGGTTTTATGGTGCTATCGATTAAGTGGTATATGTATCTATCTGTCCAAGTACTATTAAAACAAATGACTAGACATTACAAATAACAAATACAGTGTTATTTGTCTGATCGATCAATGATAGGTTATTATTATCATTGTCATGAAAAAAAGCAATGAATACTTTCTAAAAATAATTTCTATCATAATTATTGTTATATTCTTGACTATAGCCGTGGATATTTCTAAAATAAGTTAAAATTAAAATTTTAAAATAAGTACGTACTCGGTGGTAGCAGTCTTCTTATATCTTGAGACGATAATTTCGACGTAGGTACCTATTAGTAGAAATTGTAATAAGAAATACCGTGTACTATGTGTAAGTCCGCGTTAATGTAATTTATCCAGTGAAATTTTTTATTTAAATGCCTACGTAGGTATTAAGAATTCAAATCAGTGCTAAATTATAATTCCTCACTATTCATCACGTTCCCTTAAGTTAAACGATGTTTTAAGGTTGAGATACCTAAAGCAAATGTTGTTAGTAATATTAAAGCAGATAAGTCAAATGCATGCAATCAATCAGCGCAATAGGTACATGTACTACTTATTGATACAGGTAGGTAATACAATATGCTATAATGACAAATGTACCAAAGTGTATTAGTGTATGTTGCCAAGGTGCAATAAGGTGCCAAGGAGCACAAAGTAGTATTTTTCCAAGGTGAATCAAGGTGCCAAGGAGCATTAAGGTGTAATTTTGCCAAGGGCATATATATCCATAAAAAATGCAAATTACATGGATCAATAATTGATTGATTCCTTTGTCGTTTTGAAGTTTTAGCAACATTAAATATCACTAAAGCTAATGTAATAAATGTTACCGGCATAACCCATATCTCCTCCGCGTAATAAAGATTTATATTAGGGTACTCACATTGGTTGGTATTTATGTCTTGGAGTTATGTAAACTGGTCCGCAATCACCCAGATTCCTACAGAACACGGGGAGACATACATACAAACTATTCGCTGCGCCATAAAAATAGGTTAAATTTGCCTCCGTCCCGCCTCAAGTTACATGCTACTGGTCCATATTCTATGTCGATTAAAATATACAATAAACTACCGGAAAACATAAAGCAAGAAAACAAAACCAGTATATTTTTAAATAAGTTAAAACAATTATTAATAGAAAAAAGCTACTACACATTGGAAGAATTCCTTACGGATAAGTTTTAATAATAACAGGATAAATGCAAACCTAATAATAGTAAATACATGGCATACTATTCAATTCATAATAATAAAAAATGACATTCTATTAAATTAATAATAATATATAAATGACATCCTATCCTATTGGTAATAAATGAATGAAATACTATCCGATTAATAATAATAAATATATGACATGCTATTCTATTAATAATGATAAATAAATAAACAATATAGTACTCTGTTAATAATAACAATAAATAAATCACATCCTATTCAAATAATGTACTTAATTGCATACAAGTTGGACAGGAAATAATAAACTTTTATAAATTATTTAAAGCGCTCTTCCTCTCTCCTAATTATTTTAACGTTTTGCTGTGCCCGACAGGGTCCATAATTGTTTCTATGTATTTATTTTACCACCTGTATTTTGACATTATGGATTGCAATAAACGAATTGAGATTGAGATTGAGATTGAGATATCACTCCAGTGGCGTAGCGTAGTAGGGGCGAGGGGCGACCCGCCCCGGGCGGCCCCTTTAAAACCTAAACAAGGGGGCGGCTGACACCCATGCTAAGCCACTGTAATACTCATTCTATTATTGTCCATTTACGCCGCATCTAGCTAAAAAAAAAAATTACAATAAAATTCAATTCAGGGACATAATAATGTGTAAATTAGACAATATATATTGTAGTTTATTCGTTATACAATCATCGTGGTAAAATATATCTAGGACTTATCTAGGATTTTGCAGTGTGAGAACATGGTATACACATTTCAGATAGTAATTTTGGATAAAGAAAAAAAAAAAGAAAAAAAAAAAAAAGTTACAGTGAACAGGCTCCTTCGGGGTAAGCTCGCTCCATCGTAAACTTTGTCTCTGTCATATCTGACATTGACTAGAGTCAAGAGCAAACGCATCACAAATAAAAAAAAATAAAAAAAAGATTGGGTTACAGATAATAACAACATTACGAGGAAATTTAGGACCAGTAATTTGTATTTTACTGAAAGCATAAATAAATACGAAACACCTTATCCAATGGCGCCAAGGTTGCAATAGAAAGGCAAATCAATGGCGCCAAGGGTGCAATACAAAGGCAAATTGACATTGTTTCAGGTCGCTCAAAATGTCCAATTTACCACCGGCAGAACGCTTGCAATGCGATGGTTGTTCCAAGAAAGAAAGAAAATGAGTTTATTTGGCACACACATATAAAACTCATAGTTTTATCTTAGTCTACTTATACATTGACATAATGTCGAGTAGCGTATTTACAGCCCACTAAAAATATATCATACCTACCCACATTTACAATTATTAACGTTTTTTAACAATTCAATTGGGTTTGGACAAGGTATGAAAGATGTATTATTTTCATGGTTACTTTTATTATATTATTAACGACAATTACATCACAATATTGAAATTAAAATCAAAATCAAAAGTCATTTATTCAAATTAGGCTGAGAGCCAGCACTTTTTGAACGTCAAATTTTACATACATAAAGACAGTGCCCCAAAACGCTCACCCGTCACCACTTCCTAGTGTTTTAGATGGGAAAAAGAAGTGGCGCAACTAACTCCCCAGCAACAGATCTGGCTGTTACGTTTTAAGAACTTGAATTAAACAATAGTACGCAAAGTATTTTAAGACACAGGAACAAAAATAAATATGTATCCAACAACATGGAAATCATAAACTTAAATAGTATTTACAACATGTTAGCTAGCACACTCCATTATACGAGTACCATTAAAAAAACGGGCAATGGTAGGATTTAGCGATTAGGTACTTATCTAATAGTATACTAGCACAATTTATATTGAGAGAATCATAGTTTTATTAAAGGTTTACCTAAAGGAGCAAGGAGCTCGTGGCTAAATTATAACAGCCGCACGGGCCAATCTTCAAGGTAAAGCAACGCTTGTCGAGGTTGGTCTGTGGATCTTAACATACCGAGACTACTCCGTGCCTCGGAAAGCACGTTAAGCCATTGGGCCCGGCCGTCATTTGCAGTTACGTTACGAA
The DNA here is from genome assembly GCA_947386135.1 of Melanchra persicariae. Classification (NCBI taxonomy): domain Eukaryota; kingdom Metazoa; phylum Arthropoda; class Insecta; order Lepidoptera; family Noctuidae; genus Melanchra; species Melanchra persicariae. The sequence continues at coordinate 11,693,382 of OX376672.1, read as the reverse complement.
TTGTTGGAGGCCGGAAGGTCTGACACCGGTCTTGCCATGAAGTACCGTATTACCTAGCCAGTTAATGAGTTGTGGAGGTCTGGTGGGCAGCCGCTCCACGTAGAATGCTGGTGTTCGGCTGAATCCGGTTTGGTTGGGAGCCGACCCCAATGTAGTTGGGAATAGGAGTGTAACGAACATATTGGTATTAGTTAAGAGATTAGTAATATTCTATGGATTCACGTATCAGTAATCCGACGAACTAATATATGCTAATATGCTAATGCTATTTTTTTAATATTCACATAATCCACAGATTACTAATATTTACAATAATCTTTATCATAATCTGGGATTCCATTCACTTGACACGGATCGGTGGGATTAGACTCACTCAATCATTCTGACGTTCGTGAAGTGATACGTATTAATAAGTATTAGTTAAATATTACTGATATAAATGTTAGTTAAAATATTATAATATTTCTAGACTAATATATTCTTATTGGCCAATACTGATAAATATCGGTATTAACCCATCTTTAGTTGGGAAAGGGCTAAACCAGTGATGACTTAAAAAGCCACGCAAAGGGTAAATAACTCACAGAGGGCCACGCAAAGAGTAAATAACTCACAAAGGGCCACGCAAAGAGTAAATAACACACAAAGGGCCACGCAAAGAGTAAATAACTCAGAAAGGGCCACGCAAAGAGTAAATAACTCACAAAGGGCCACGCAAAGAGTAAATAACTCACAAAGGGCCACGCAAAGAGTAAATAACACACAAAGGGCCACGCAAAGAGTAAATAACTCAGAAAGGGCCACGCAAAGAGTAAATAACTCACAAAGGGCCACGCAAAGAGTAAATAACACACAAAGGGCCACGCAAAGAGTAAATAACTCAGAAAGGGCCACGCAAAGAGTAAATAACTCACAAAGGGCCACGCAAAGAGTAAATAACTCAGAAAGGGCCATGCAAAGAGTAAATAACTCACAAAGGGCTACGCAAAGAGTAAATAACTCACAAAGGGCCACGCAAAGAGTAAATAACACACAAAGGGCCACGCAAAGAGTAAATTACACACAAAGGGCCACGTAAAGAGTACTTGCATCTTTATATTAGGGCTACGCAGTTGTGTGTTTCTGTTAATGATTTTCAGTAAAAAGCCACGCAAAAGTAAGAGTCAATTTTATTAAAACCCAAAATGACTCATGCGTTATCCACACTCCCAAACTTCCTGATTGCGAAGATGATCAGAATAATTGTCGACACTCGCAGGGAGAAATAGAAGAGGGCTCTTGAATTTAACACATTGCCTGTCAACATCGACAATCCGGCGAAGAAACGAGCTACTCTCTACTACGTTGGGGGAATAGCACTACAAACAAGAAGTTGACTATAATCTTCCGGGTAGATTATAGTCAACGTTCATGCTGAAGAAGGGGAAGGTGTCGATGTCTATGCATTAGCTCTAAAGAAATGAGACAGTTCCTTAAGTTCGAAACAAAGTCGGATTAACGAAATTTATATTTTCTAACAGAAAAAGAAAACATTTTAACGATTTCATTAAGCTTGAGAAATCATGCCGGAAAAGGTCAATTTCATAACAAAGAGGAGTATATTATCGACCAAAACACTGAAAAGCGTCAAATGTAAAGTCGAATGTAGAATTGAATGTAAAGTCTAATGTAAAATCACGTACAATTTTACACGTAGAGTCAGATACCTTGTTTTTATTTTCTTTATTCAAAATAATGTGATTTCGATGACTATTACTGGTGCTTGGACTAGGTAATCACGAATACTAGCTAATCGCGGATCAAATCTAAAAGATTTATTTCAATGAAACCATTTACAGCCACTGTCGGTCTGTCAAAGGTTTACTGACTGAACGACATTAGAGTGACATGGAATAGCTCTGTAACTTGAAAAGTTTGTAGACCAATTGCCATAGAGATTAACGATAGCAAATCGTAACAAGACGCAATAGGTGCAATATATTGCGTAAAAGGAATCTGTAGAAATTGCGAGACCGTTATTATTGATGTTTAGTGATGTAGATACTAAAGACGATTAGATGAGGTCCGTGAGATTTCATTAGAGAGTTTTAAGCGCTGTGTGGTATAATGTAAAGCTCAATTTGATTGCACAGAAGTTAAAAAAAAAAAAAAAAAAATATCCGTGAACGATTTCGTGTTATTAGCAAACTAAGAGTGAAACTGGATTAATTAAAATCCTAAATTCAAAGGTTCATTTAAGAATTATCAAGTAGATGGACCTGGGTATACCGACTAAGGGCGCTTGACTCTAAGCGAATGTTTAAATACCTCCATGATCGTGTGAGAAAAACCCCCGATCACTGCCTCGAGACTTAGATGACATAGTTGATGACAGTGATAATGAAACCAAGTCTGATGGCTTGTTTACTAAACTCTTGATCGCACCTCATGAATGACATGAGGCGATGGGTCTCCAAGGAATCGTTGGTACGATTTCTGTCTGTGCACCAAGTACATAGCGCTTAATGTGTTGTTGCACATATCGTGCTAGATATTTTCAAATTGTTGGTGCGATTCTGGTCTGTGTTGGTGCACAGATTATAACGGAATTTTCATGAGTGAGTATGCATTTCAGAAATTTATTTTGTTTGTTCGGATATCTTTCCGTTGAGTAATGTTGTGCGGGGAGCGCTGTGCACGAAGCCCTCATGACTGGATATTGTACTACACCCGAGGATAGGTGCTAGTCACGGATGGCAGTGTCGCGGACTCATGGCACTACGGTAGAAATGACTACGCCATTCGCTGCTGCATAGAACAACCAAGGGTGTAGTGTAGACAAAATCAAACTGGTCAATTTATGTATTAACTTTATAGATGTACTCTTTCTTTTTTTTGAGTTTTTAATTTTCTATTAACCCACACACTGTTTTATTAATGGTTCCAATATTTGTAAATATGTGAGTACCATGTACTTATTAAGAAAATGAAAAAGTTTACCTCTGCTGGTAATACTTTGATTTCTATAAGTGGTATACTCTAGGTGCATCAACCCCACATATATCAAAGTTAAAAAATTTTGTTAAAAATAAAATATTGTAAAACATTTATTTGAAAAGAGTAACTATGGAGTTTCTTGTCCGTTCTTCTCCATAAGAATCTACCTTTGCGAACGGACAGTAGAGTCACCTTATTTTGTATACATAGTATTTGGATGTAACTGATGACGTTCAAAAGAGCCGTTTGATGGCCTTATTGAAATTAACGTTTTGACTTAGACTTTTATAAAAGACAGTTTGGAAAGCAAGTGAAGGAAAAAGGGAAAAGTATGGTATATGCCTGGAAATAGGGGAAAATTTATTATCAAACAGATGATTCAGAGGATAAAAGTGATTCGATAGAAGCAAAAGAATAGATAAATAACTCTGTTAAATTGTATAATAAGTATTCAGTGGAAGATTAATTTTACCTTGTTAGAAACTATAGAATGTGGAGAATTAATTGACTATTTGATAATTAAGTATAATTAATCTGTTATTATATTTGTTTGTTTAAATTCTTATGTAAAGGAAGAGGTGTGACGTATTAATAAAGTACAAGCAGCGCATACACGTCACGGCATTGCTTGCCCAACCGCCGGCCGGTGCGGACGTGTATGCGCTCCTTTGTGAAACGAGTGTGTGGCTTTGATTTACGAACCCAGCAGCAAACGAGGACACCACAAATATGTTAGCAATTCTTCAGTTTGGAAGAAAAGGTAGGAAGCCTGTAGAAAGCAGTGAATGTAACATGGCTGCCAATTATAATGATGGTGAATCGAGCATTTGAAGATGGCGGTTTGAAATGCCGTACAGGCTTCGTTGCATTTCTATGTGTCCCTTAATGGGCAAAGGCCTCGCAAAACGTTGTTTTGAATCATTTGTTCCTGAGGCGGTGATGTTGCACAAACGATAAAATGTTTACTATTTAGGCCTCTGCCTCGAATCTTGCGGGCAGCGGGGTGGCGGCGGCGGCGGCGCGGCGGGAGCGAAGCGGGCAATGCAGACTCGTTCTCGAAACCAGCGGGCAGATCGCGCGGCATTATAGCGGCGTAGTGTAAATGTCTGAACAACGGCGACAACATCTTTTTGATTCAGATTTATTCCTAACGCTCGATTAACTGTGGGGAAGAAGTGAATCCCTACTATAGGGCAAGGAAAAGAAAAGGCGAGTTTTATCGAAAAAAAAAATATGAAGAACAGAGACAATGTCCTGGCAAATTCTTCGAACACACCAGATACATCTCCAGCAGAAAAATTATACTTGACGCTAGAGCACGTCCGAGGACATTTCGACAAGTCACAAAAATAAATTGCACAACACTGCGATGCAGACGCGCGGGCGCTCACCGCTTGTCTGGAGCTCACCGCCCCCGCGCCGCCCCCGCGCCTCCCCCGCGCCGCTGTTTGCGAGGGCCGAACCATATCCCCTTCGCCCGTTACATTTGTCGAGAGTGGACGTGTTTTATATTTTATTTAAAAACTATTAAAAGTGATATAAGCTACTGTAAGCTTTCCGTTAACAGTTAGAAAGAATATAATCCGATAAACTTTTGGGTGAACGCCGCTCGCCGCTGCTTATCGCTAATTAACGCCCCGCCCACGTGAGTGACAAAGACAGTATCCATAATTGCGCGCTCGCTCTAATTACGTCGCTTGCGCTGTACGACCGATGCGCCTGTGCCCACCCGACGTGACGGCTTGATCGAGTGACTCATACGCTCATCCTCACGCTAGCTCAATAAAGGAGTGACGACACCGCGCCGCCGCTGCTGCTATAACATGTCCAGTCTGCAGAGAACGCCACCGCGACCGACTACACTTGCACCAAGCGTGAAATTACATCAAGCAGCATCGGACTCGGATATTCCGCACACTGTATCTGATGAGACTTTGGGGCATGTTAACATTACATCACGCTATAAACGCCATAGACCGGATGCCGGAAGCTCCCCCACGAAAACTGGATATGAATTTGAAGATTTTAGGCATGAAATTTCGCAAATGTTAACCACATGGAAAAATGAGCAACAAACTTTGTTTACTAAATTAAGTAACGAGCAAAACGCAACCTTATCCAAAGTTATGTCGGAACTAGCGGATTTGAAACTCCAGAATATTGAAATTCAAAAGTCAAATAAAGAAATTGAAAAAAGTATTATCTTTTTAAATGAGAAGTATGATGACATCACAAAACAAATAGAAGTTATACAGAAAGATAAACAGGCTCATAGAGAAAGTGTACTTTTACTAGAGGCAAAAACCCAAGACCTACAGCAGCTCTCACGGCCCTCCAGCATCGAAGTCCGCAACGTTCCACAGCTTTCTGAAAATGAGTCGGCGTCTAGCTTAACAAAATTTATATCCAAGGTTGGATCTGTGTTTAACATGGATGTTAAGGAATGCCATATACGGGATATCCGTCGATTACCGGGAAAGCCGGGGATAAGCAGGCCGATTGTTACTGAATTCTGCAGCGTTCAAACTAAAGACCAATTTCTTACCCTAGCGAAAGAGTATAATAAAGCATGTTCTAACGAAGAGAGGTTAAACTCACAAAAGGTTGGTTTACCTGGTGAACGTCGCCCAATCTATGTCGCCGAATACCTGCCAACGACTGTAAGAAAGCTCTTTTTTGCGGCAAAGGAGTATGCTAGTATTAATAATTACAAGTTTTGCTGGATGAAAAATGGTCTAGTGTTCCTACGGAAAATTGAAGGTGCCAAGCACATCTTAATAAAATCGGAACAGACTCTGCGCGATATATCAATACAACAATGACTACTTGGCAAAATAGTGATCCACACTACCTACTACATACTATTCTCAAGATATATATACATACATAACTTAACACTACACACATACTTCTACACACGTAAGTTTTACTGTTATTATTTTTTTATACCATCTTTTCGTTTTTCTGTTGGAAGCTTGCCGTGCTTGGCTCACATTGAAAAGGGCGTCATTATAAACGTTCACATTTTTGTTGATATACTTATTAAAATTCGATTCGATAAATAACTTATTAAATGATATTGATAATTTCCAGATCTCTGTCCCAGTACATTGCTATCCCGAAAAATGCATATCATATATCCCAAACTCAGACAATTATCTAAAAGTCTTACAGCAGAATATCCGCAGTATTAACCGTAATTTTAATGAGCTGCATTTGATGTTGACTAGATTAGATTTTCACTGTGATGTTATTGTATTATCAGAGTGCTGGTTATCCCAAGTTGTTCATTTGCCGGTGTTAAAAGGATTTAATTCATTTAGGACGAACAAAAACTTTAATCAAAATGATGGAGTAGTTGTACTGGTCAATGACAAACATCAAAATTATAAAATAGAAGAACCTACCCTATTGGAAGCAAACTGTCTACTTGTTAAAATTGATAACCGTACAGTAATCATAGCGATATACAGACCGCCTTCTTTTAAAAATCTAGATAATTTTTTTCAGTCTTTAAACGTTTTACTGGATTCATTGTCGCATTTTGAAAACATTGTCATGATTGGCGATATTAATATAAATATTTTAAACGCAGATGCTAATACTTCCTCTTATTTAGATATTACTGCATTCCACGGACTCCTTCCAGCTATTTATAGCCCTACCAGAGGTAGCAGCTGCCTTGATCATGTCATAACTAAAACAAAATTACCTGCATTCACGTTTAATTGCCAAACTACAGTTACAGACCATTCGGCTATTCTCTTCTGCTTAAACTATTGGGGTGCTAGACGACCAACTAATTATAGGATACAAAAAAAGATCAACTGGGCTAAGATAACAACTGATGTCACTGAAATAGACTTTAGCTCAATTTATTTACAAAATGACTTAAACTTAGCAACAGAATCTTTTCTAAGTAAATTGTCAGACCTTGTTTTTAAAAATACTTTGAGCTTAAATATCCCTCGAAGCAAAACTATTATAAAACCATGGATAACGACCGGGTTACTTCGTTGTATTAAAAATAGGGATACCATGCACAGCAGAGTTAAGAAAGAGCCAAATAATAATGTACTTTTATTAACTTACAAAAGATACAGAAATTATTGTAACAATCTTTTAAAGACACTAAAACGCCAGTATGAACGGGACCAACTAAAAATGGTTAGTTGCAATACAAAAAAACTATGGCACACCATTAGAAATGTAACCAACTCTGTAACAAGGCGTGAAAATAAATCTCGAGAACTTTTATCAGCGTATAACTCTCCACAAATAGCTATTAATATGGTAAATAATTTTTTTGCAAACATTGGTTCGCGGTTGGCTGAACAAATTCCGTCTGTTACTCCATTCTCAAATAATGCGACTAACCAACCACTAAACTCTTTTGTTCTACTTAAGGTAGATTTTGAAGACGTCATTAATAATATTCTCAATCTAAAAAATGACTGTTCGCCTGGTTGGGATGGACTCACCTCTAATTTACTAAAAGCAGTTGCAAGTACAATAGTACCAGTATTAGTGGATCTGCTAAATCGCTGCATTGAATTCGGTGTGTTTCCTAGAGCGTTTAAGAAATCAATATTGCACCCTATACACAAGGCCGGGGATACAGACTGTGTCAATAATTACAGACCCATCTCAATCCTCAGTTCAGCATCTAAGGTATTTGAGCGTATCATAAACTGTCAGCTAACAAATTATCTTGAATCTCAAAACATTCTTGCACCATCACAGTATGGCTTCCGAGCTGGTAGGTCTACTGATGACGCTGTCCATGACTTCACCGACTTCTTAGTCAAAAACTTGGATGCTAATAAGAAATGCTTGACTATATTTATTGATTTAGCAAAGGCGTTTGACACAGTCTCTATTCCCAACCTTGTTGACAAACTATATGGGATGGGAATCCGTGGTACCCAACTAGACCTACTGGCCAATTATCTCTCAGAGCGTAGACAGTGTGTAAAAATTGATGGAAGTGTTAGTGATGAACTTCCAATTACGTATGGCGTCCCTCAAGGCAGTATATTGGGGCCCACGCTGTTCTTATGCTACATTAATCAATTGTGCCAACTCGAAATTAAGGGGTGTAAGATTGTTTCTTATGCGGATGATACCACATTAACCTTTGTGGGAAATTCGTGGGAGGAGGTTTTCTCTTTGGCTCAAGATGGCTTTAATGTGGTCTGTCATTGGCTTGCAGCTAACTCACTGACGTTAAATGCAGAGAAAACCAAGTACATGGTGTTCTCAATTAGGCAGTCCACCTTAGATCTAAATGACAGATTCCACTTATGGGCACATAAATGCTCTTTTCCTCCAGTGTTGCAATGCAATTGTCCGCAGATAGAGGTAGCGCAGAGTATACGATATCTAGGCGTAGTAATTGATAATAAGCTGTCATTTTCTATACATATACACACTGTATCACAAAGAGTAAGGAAAATGATTTATATATTTAAGCATCTAAGACACATAGCCGATATTAAGACAATAAGAATGGTATACTTTGCGTTAGTTCAATCAATTATTATGTATTGTATAGTTACATGGGGGGGAACTGATAAGACCAAATTAATAGAGATCGAAAGAGCACAGAGACTAATTTTAAAGGTAGCCTTCCTTAAACCCAGACTATTTCCCACAGCTGAACTCTACAAGATTACAGAAGTTCTGACAGTCAGGCAGTTGTACATACTGCTCACTATAATGAAGCAACACACAGATATGGCATCCTTTGACTTGGGACAACGTACAGCTAGAAGGTCGTATGCTGTTTGTAAAAGAAAGCAAGTTAAAACCAGTTTCGCACAAAAATTTTATATGTTTCGTGGGCCACTACTATATAATAAATTAAACAAAGAGTTAGATATTTTTGATAACAACAAAAGTGAATGTAAAAAAAAAGTTACGGCATGGCTACTTTCATTTGATTACTCTAATACTGAACAATTATTTTCCGTACAGTCATGAATTTATTGATGACTGTACGGAATGCCATATGATTTTACGCATTAGATCCTGCCGCTCCCGCGCCGCCGCCGCCGTCGCGTCGCCCCGCTGCCCGCAAGATTCGAGGCAGAGGCCTTAGGTTTGTTTTTTATTGCTACGATCAAGCGTACATATTTCAATTCACGACCACCTCATACGATCCCTGCATTCTCCTTTTGCTTCGTTTTCGTTTATGGGTGAATATCCCCGCGGCAAATTTTACGTGTCCACGTTGAGAAGCGAGGTGTTAAATGATAGGATGTTTCTTAATTTTTGGAACGAAGTTCCATATCGCGCGTTGTGAAAGGGGGCTAGACGGAAAAAATTCTTACGAAAAGTTGTCACGACACTTTTTGCTATAGTAAGCTATTGTAAGCTGTGCGGCGTCGCATGTTTCTCTGTCTGTCTCTCTCTCTCTTATAGAAAGCCAGATATTTGTTAATAATAAAACAACAACAACAACAACAACTTTTCATCATGGGTGTCATTTTCATAGTTTTCAGGGTCGCTAATAACGATTACCGGGTCAAAATCGAAATCCAAGATGGCGCCCACGAGATTTGACAACTTTTCATCATGGGTGTCATTTTCATGGTTTTCGGGGTCGCTAATAACGATTACCGGGTCAAAATCGAAATCCAAGATGGCGCCCACGAGTTCTCACAACTTTTCATCATGGGTGTCATTTTCATGGTTTTCGGGGTCGCTAATAACGATTACCGGGTCAAAATCGAAATCCAAGATGGCGCCCATGAGATTTGACAACTTTTCATCATGGGTGTCATTTTCATGGTTTTCGGGGTCGCTAATAACGATTACCGAGTCAAAATCGAAATCCAAGATGGCGCCCACGAGTTTTGATAACTTTTCGTCATGGATGTCATTTTAATGGTTTTCGAGGTCGCCGATAGTGAATTTTAATCCTAATGAATCTTGCCTCTTGACCTGAGGTGCACTTCAGTGACTGCTACTGAAACTTTTAGACGAGTTGCTTTTTATTAATAAGAATGTGTAGTGTATAAATTTTATTGGAAAGGAACTTCGTTTCATCCGGGTGTCCCTTGACACCTCTCAAGTTTTTTTATAGTGAACTACATAACTTGGTTTAATTAGGGCCATATTACACTTCTGGACACATCTATTGGCCCACCTTGTATTTTCAGTTTTGTTTGGTCCTAGCTAAAATTTTATATTAGGTCGAGCAAAAAGTTTTTATGCAGTTTTGAACCTGGCACATTCACAATTTCATTCAATAGTTTTTTTTTGAATTTCGAACACAGAATTTAAAGAAACAAAAGACAATTTGGAGCCTGTTTGTTGATATCAAACAATCGAATACTAAGAAAACTTGGTTTTATTGGTTTACTTGGATTTAATTCTTGAAAAAGTGATTGATATCTTTGGTTTTGCAACAAACATTACTTATTCTTAACATTAAGGTGAGGTTCTATCAATAATCTATGGATACTTCACCTGAAGTCGCCGCCCAAGCTGTGGCACTTATTCAGGCCGGACACAGCCAAAGAAACGTGAGTGCTCAACTTAATTTAAGTCGATCTGCGGTCCGAAATGTTTATCGGAGGTACCTAGAGACTGGCGGCTTTGTTCGTCGCCAAGGAAGGCCACGATCTCGGGTCACAACTGAAAGGCAGGATCGATTCATCGTGACGACCAGCTTGAGAAATCGTCACCTTACCTCCATTGAGATACAAAACCAACTTCGCGACTTCCACGGAGTATCTGTGAGCGCTCGAACTGTTCGGAGAAGGTTAAAAGAAGGCAATATGGTACCACACAAGCCAGCTAATGGGCCCAAACTAACGCGAGCCCACCGAACAGCGCGCCTTCATTTCGCACGCAGTCATTTAAATTGGACACAGCAAGATTGGAGCCGTGTACTCTTTTCTGATGAGTCTAAAATTGTGTTACATGGCAATGATGGAAGGAAGAAGGTCTACCGACGTAAGGGAGAGCGTTTCGCACAATGCTGCTTTGAAGAGAGGGTTGCTTATGGCGGTGGCTCATGGACTGTCTGGGGCGGTATATCCGCGAGCGGCAAAACTCAACTTGAGGTTGTTACAGGACCACGGCTGCCAACATTAAATGCTGAAAGGTACATTCGTGAGTGCTTAGAACCTCACGTGATACCATACGCGGACTATGTGGGCCCAAATTTCCTTTTTATGCATGATAATGCAAGAGCCCATGCGGCCGGCATCGTCAGGGAATATCTTCGGGATGTGAACATCACAGTTATGGACTGGCCAGCCAGAAGCCCAGACATGAACCCCATTGAGCACATGTGGGACGAGCTAAAAGACGTGTTAGGGCTCGTCAGCCAGTTGCCCAGACGATGCAGGAGTTGAAAACTGCCATAGAAGAGGAATGGGAGATGATCCCTCAAAATTTCATAGAGCGGTTGATAAACTCTATGCCTAATCGTATGAGAGCTGTGGTAGATGCCTATGGAGGCAACACGCGTTATTAAATTGAACCTTTATTTGATAAAACATGTTTTTTATTCAAAAATCAATTGCCTTTAACAAGGCGCATATCCGACTTGTTAGGCGTAGCTCCATGTCGTATGGTATTCTGAATTCAAATTTAAAACAATACGATCGAAAAAGATGGTAAAATGTATCAGGTTTAAAACTGCATCAACAGTTTTTGTTCAATCTAGAAATCATATTTCGGTAGGGGCCATTGAAACCTAAACTCTAAGGTGGGCCAATAGGTGTGTCCAGAAGTGTATTTTCTTTGATAAATGCATATTATAAATAATCAGGAAAAAAAATCGTCTTAAAATTCAAGTTTGGTGGCTTGTCCCAGCTCCATTTTTTGATATAATTGCATTCACCAAAGTAACAATTTAAGGTACAATAAAAAATAAACAATTAAGTTATTATATGCATAAGACACATTATCTAAAAACAATTAAACCATATCAGCAAATCCAATTTAACAGCACAGGATACTCGATCAAAGTTTGTCCAAGCAAAAATCAAAATTTTGGTGACACTTTTTCAACTCACATAACATGAAGTTTCATGCGTGTACGATCAATCGCGTTTTATTATTTCGCATCTGTCAGTCGTGCTCCTGCACTTACGCGTAACAGGTGTTAGATTAGTGCTGAGACTTCCCGTCAAAAACGTAATTACCAGCCTGGCTAGCACGGGGGACAAGAATTTCTCAATTTTTGGTGGGTCGATTTGCTGTTGATTTTAAAGTGGTTTAATAGTAAGCTACACGTTATACGTAGTGATTTGGGTTACGCATAAATCAGTGGTATAAATTTAATTGTAACTAAAAACCCCTATTTTTAAAGATTTTTTTTACACCTGGTTCCAATTTTGGTGGCTTTGGTGGCGTTTTGACCCCACCAAAATTGAAAACGAACCACCAAATTTTAAATATGTTCTGTATATGTATTGTTTTTACCAATATAGCCAGTTTTTACGTTGCAAGATTATTTGATTAGCAATAAATGTTATGTACGTAAGTAAGTAAGTATGACCTATTAATATACGAGTGGCTTAATAATGATAAAGTTTCTTATTCATATATTTTATTTGGTTGTTTTTAAGAATGCCAAAACAGATCAGCAAAGAGCGGCTGCTTAAAAAGAGAATGGCAGAAAGAAAAAGAAAAGCAAGAAAAAAGAGCAATCCCTAAAAGGCTGAAAATACTAAATAGGGAAAGGGAGAGATATTTAGCAAGAGAAGCAGAATCAAATGCATCACTCCAACACTTTGTGACAGCAAAGACATCTTACTTAATAGTACAGATGTTGATGCACACGACCCTCTTGCAAGCACCACGACGAGATCTTCAGGATTTAATAATGAGAGCACGCACAAACATACTTCGGTAACTAGAAATTTATGTCCTCGAACCTGTCGTTATTGCAGTCCAGATACTCGCACTAAAAGTTACAATCAAACGACTTCGCAACGTAAATTCTTCACAAGTCGTGCTAATTCACGACCAGACTTGTGCGCCTGATTTCGTAAGTTTTTTTGTATTTTTTTTTGTTAGTGATGGGTTTGCACTTGACTCTAGTCAATGTCAGAGATGACAGAGACAAAGTCTACGATGGAGCGAGCTTACCCAGAAGAAGCCTGTTCACTCTAACTTTGAAGAGATTAGGGTTGTAAGCTTTTGGAAACACAGACGCAGGCAGAGAGTTCAACTCTTTTGCTGTGCGCATTATAAAAGACGTTTTGAAAAGGCGTAGTGCGAATTGGTGGAATAGCTACAAGGTAGGGATCGTAAGATGCAGTGCATCTGGATGTCCCATGGTAGAAGGGGGCCGGTGGGATGAGGTCGTGGAGTTCTTGGGCACACTCACAGAAGTACAATCTGTAGAAGACCGATAAGCAGGCAACCTTACGGCGGCGATGAGCCTCTTAGCTCTGCGTTCCAAAGAGTTAAGCGCGGCAAGCTGATACTTAGCTAAGCCATCCCAAAGGTGGCTACAATACTCCATTCAGGATCGGACTTGTGCTTTGTAAAGGGTTAAAAGCTGCCCAGGCCTGAAGGTTCGCTTCACCCTATTTAGGATGCCCAGCTTTTTGGCCGCAATTTGGGTTTTGTACTCGATGGTGGCGCCGAAGTTGAGACTGGATGTCAACGCCATGCCATGCCATCCATGCCTAGGAGCTCGAGCCAATCGGTCACAGGAACAGATGCACCCCGAAAAGTAGGAGTTTGGTCAAAACGAATCCTTTTGCGGTAAATAGACACGCCCAAGTCACGAAATCAGGCGCACAAGTCTACGCAATCAGTACAATTGCAGATATACGGTTAAGCAGTACCCCGGACGTCCTTCTGATGAATGTGAATGTTCAACATACTCGACTCGCATGCATCAGGAAAAGCAGGGGCCTTCGCGCTACCAGGATTAAAGATTCCGCAAACGGAGTCTTCTGCGGAGTGGGCCAGTGACCCGTCAGGTCTCAGCAGTGGTGGTAGTGAGGGGCGATAGAAGTTCAATTTAACCGACTTAGCCAGGGACCGAAAGCCTTTACTACCTGCTGGGTATGAAGCAAGTTTGTTTGTCAATTCGATTAATGTGGTCAAACTAAGCCCTCCGCAATACCTTTTTGCAGGACTTGGCAGCCCTTTTGAAGGCTCTCTTCTTCTGGCACACTTCGTGCTTTGCGAATACCCATGCTAGGTACGCCGCGTGTTTAAGCGCATCAGCGCGATTGCACTCGGCACCAAACCATGGACGAGCATCGCCAGACATTCTTACGTCAGAGAACAGAATGTAGCACTCCAGTCCTTGCCGCAACACATCTATCACGGCGTCCGCGTACGACGAAGCATCAGTCGAAGACAAAGTCAAAAAAGTGAAGCCAAAGAGATAGAGTTATTGCGAATAATTTCAGGACTAAGAAGAGACAACACTAGCTAAGCACAAAGATTATGAAATGGAATCAAATGAAATAGTTGCCTTACAGAAATATTCAGAATAAAAAATACGCAGTTTATTAGTGAGATTGAGGATTGTGACAGAGAAATCCAATTATGGTGCCACTGATTTTCAATTTTGGTGGGCACTTTCGATTTTGGTGGCCACACTAGACATTGAACTGAAATATCTCAGAAAGTTATCGAGATATTCTCAGACCTTTTGAAGATCTTTCTAGCTTGGACTTGCAAGTTTCCGAAATAAACGTTTTATTATTATTATTATTATTATACCAGGTCCTTATTTTTCACGAAAAGTAAAGGAAAAATTTTGCCACCAAAATTGAAAGAAAATGCACTTTGTTGATATTGACCCAATTCACGTCGGTTCTTTTTATTATGTGCCTGACTTTGATGAAAAACATCATTGTATCATTTGATTGTGTGTAAAAGTGGTTAAAATGTATAAAAAATTAAGAAAAAAGGTTATAAATGCAACGAAGTAAAGGTACCAACGTTTGAGATGCTTTTTTGGTTTTTTATATATTTATTTATCTTTATCTCAGGTAGAACCCATAAATTTGTTAGTATTCCTTAACCTATGTTAGTATCATAGACTTTAACACACAACTAATAACTAATACTTAATTACGCCACCTCACGGCTACACCTGGTAACAGTACATGCACTGCGCACAGGTGCCCCACAAGGCGGCCCTCAGTCTTACCAGCAACAATGCTCAGGAGACTGCTGTCGCCACCCCGCATCCGACGCAGCAGTGAAGCGGATCTTTTTCGAATAATCGCAAAGAAGTCATCTGTACGCGCTGCTGCGAACATCCCTGATGCGCTACAGAAACGAGGTAGCGCCAGCAATATCCTAAACGCATTGTTGTATTGCACACGCAGGGCATTAAACGTCTTCTGCGTGTATCTGGTCCACAGACTGCATGTATAAAAGGTCTGGCAATAAGCCCTAAACAGAGTTATCTTGACATTGCTGTCGCACTTTGCAAATCTGCGGGCCAGCATGTTGCATCTTACGGCCAACGCCCTACGCTCCCTCTCATTATCACAGTTATCAGTGCCATCCTCTGTAACCCAGTGACCAAGGTACTTGAACTGTTTGACTCTGTTTAGAGTGGCACCACATAGCGAGACTGGTGGTACCACTTCATAAGTCTTGTTTTGTGTCCTAAAAACTAACAGCTCGCTTTTCTTGGCATTATACCTTAGTCCATGAGCTTCAGCATAACACTCACATATATTTAACAGTTTCCTAAGAGCACTGATCGACGGACTCAGCAGCACCATATCGTCAGCATAACTGATGTTGTTGAAGGACACCCCATCGATCGTGCATCCGATGCCAGTGCTGCTGAGTTCCTCGATCAGCTTATTTACATAGATGTTAAACAACTTGGGCGAGGTCAGACCCCCTTGCCTCACCTTTTCTAGCAGCCGGTGTCGCAGTTTCCGTCTGCTCCATTGCTACTCTGCGTTGAAGAAGGCCAGGCTTCAATCTTTGCTTGGTAACAGGTGTGGGCTTCGTTGGAGGGTCGTGCCGAAACATCTTGACTTCAGACTCTGGGTGTCTCCTTTTGGATATCTGAGGAACTGTGACTCCCTGACGTATGACGGGTCGTGTCTGGTTTCTGAGGTCCTGTCTGTTCCTGATCTTCCGTTGATTCCGTCTGATTGCTATTGGAAACGTTTGAGCTGATGATGAAAGTTTTTGATTAGTTGTGAGATTTTATTAACATTTTCGGTGTCTTTAAATTAAGACTTTATTATTAAAACTGGTAAGCGGAAAAAAACCCTCAAATAAATGCGAAACAGAAACTCAAGAACTAGAGATGGAATCTTTTAAAATAAATTATTATATCAACGCCTAACACTACACACATTAATTTCACTCTACGTTATAATGTCGTCTGTCTCTCTGCTACGCGCCGATGTATAAAACACAACAACACCCGATCTGAGGACCGAACCCGAAACCCCACATTCAGCTCACACTTACAAGCGCCAGCTCAACAAGAAAGGCGATAAGAAGTCTTACTTGTATGATCATATTCGAAAATTTTACTCAACTTCGGGACGAGTAACTTTGAAGTGTGTACTGTTGTAGCGGCTATACCCTGCAGCCATTTCTTCGCAAAGTCAGCAACTGATGGATCAAAATTAATAGGAGGAGTCTCTCCAGGATAGCTGACAGGACCCGAACAAAACCCTGAAGGACTAACAGTAACAAACGATCTTTCCACATTAGCAGAAGAAAAACATGTCCCTTGAGGCTTTGGTCCAGAAGGACTTGGTATGTACATTTTATCCACATTTGTAGAAATAGGTGAGTAAATATAGTCTGGAGAAGAATTTGAGGGAGATCTCCGACTGGAATGCAGCGGATGCATTGGTTCAACTTTAGGAGGTGTAGGTATTGAAGAGTCATTGGAAAACGGTGATGAGGGACTGCGTTTTGACTGTGGAGCATCATGAGTATTCATTTCATTGCCAAGTGGGTTAGTTAGATCGGAGTACTGCGGAGTGATCCGGTCCATTTGGTGTGTTCCTGGAGAACTGTTCAACAAGTCATCTGTGATGTTGTAGTTCATAAAGTTATCGTTTCTCCTCGGTTTGTGTTCATCTTCTGTACGAAGGGGTGCGTTGAAGTTAGCTGGAAATAAGGTTCTTTTCAATTTTACTCTTTCCTCTAGCTCAGGGTAGCGTGCTTCCAAGAGATTTTATTTTTCCTAATTCACAACTGTAAAAAATTCAGTTTTGAACATCAGTGAGAGCATTTTCGTTATCCTGTGTAGTGTTTCAAAGTGTGTAGTGTTGTTAATGATATTGCCATTCAACGTGGCAATGCTGCCACCCTTCTGGGCACGTTTTCGGATGACAGCGATGCGGAGGAATACTTCGGCACCCGAGTGTATTTTGTTTTTGTATAACAAATTATGTATATAGTTAGGTTCAGTAGACATAATATAAAATAGATATAAAATAGGTACTTAAGTCGGTTATGTACATATATTGGTTACCTAAAATTAATAATCAAGTTTATTGTACCCAAACGATTTTACGTGTTTATTTTATTCGTTTTGATAAGAAACTAATAAATTACATTTTTTAAGAGCGTGTACGCCGTATGTCATTTCATACAAACTTTCAAGTCCTTATTCTTCAAAATGAATGAACCGAGTTTAATGAAACTTGGTATGCATACGCTAGAGATCCAGGTCTAAATAGTAATCAGAAAACATTTTTGAAAAACAGTTCAGGGGGAAGGATATAGTGATTTTTCACTTTCTATAGAAAACTTTAAATCGCTCTCTCTCTCCCTCTGAAATCTTTTTCAAAAATGTTTTCTGATAACTATTTAGACCTGGATATCTAGCGTTTGCATACCAAGTTTCGTTAAAATCGGTTCATTCATTTTGAAGAATAAGGACTTGAAAGTTTGTATGAAAAGCCGTACCGCGTAAACGCTCTTAACTCACCACAATGTATTAAATCACATTGAAGAAATACACTTAACAATAATATCAGCATCGTATGTTGCAGCACAAATGAATCATTTACGTGTTAAACACACCACACCGAATTTATGTTGTATTTGCAGTATTCATAAAATGTTTACTGTGCCCTTTTATTATTTAGAAACATAAGAAGTTTTAACAAGAAATGTTTGAAAAATAAATTTATTTTTGCTTTCAAAACCAAAACCCATGCAAACAATATTTTAACATGTAATAATACTTTTACTTTCTTTAAACTTTTACGGTTTCAGATTTGACATGAGATTAATATTGTTGTTGAATAGAAAAAAATATGGCACCTTGGAGTTTTATGATTCCATAAAATGTATATATTTTTATGTTACAGTGCAACTGCGCAATTGGTTTCTGCTCTTCAAGATATTTGGTACGAGTTATTTTACACAGTTTATTTCTAGACCTCTTTTGATTGATTTTGTTTCAAAAATATGATAGGAATCTTTACAACTGTATACACCGATTGTCATTAAATTCAAACATTTTAAATTATGCAAATTATACCAAAACACATGACTGTATAGCTAACGCTACTGACACAGCATCGGAAGTTAAAACCTTCACGAATTTCATTCAGGAAACCGTGAACATACTCAACATTAATAACGCTGAAGAATACATGCAAATTGACATGGAAAGGCTTCACAAAAACCTACTTACCCTGAACCTTCAATAAACGAACTACATCCCGTTTACTATTCATACTAGTACGAAACCCCCAAACATTTACTCAATTAGAGCTCACACCTGTCTGGACACGTGAACCTGCTCTTGCCTACCGCTCTCTTCAGTAACATCTGTCAAATACTTCGGCGTGATGATCGATGGTGGACTGAAATGGAACAAGCATATAGAGTCTACTGCCAGTAGAGTCAGAAAAACCATTCACCTTTTCAAGTCATTAAGGCATTCTGCGGACTTGGAGACCCTTAAAATCGTTTACACTGCACTTTGCCAGTCCATCATCGGCCATTGCATTCTAGCTTGGGGTGGATCGGCCAGAACTAAATTCCTCGAGTTGGAGCGTGCGCAAAGAGCAGTACTCAAGGTTATGTTAAAAAACCGTTTCGCTACCCGACTCATCAGCTTTACACCGAGCTCAAACTTTTAACTGTGAGACAGCTATATGTACTTAGAACCACTCTCTGGAAACATAACCAAGTACCATCCCCAAACTCAAATAAACGTGGTCAAAGAATAGTTTGCCCAACCCCAGCTCATAGAACCACCTTCGCCAGAAGACAGCTGTATGTCTTGAGCTCTCTTGTTTATAAAAATATCAATAAGACCACACAAATAGCAAGGTTGAGCAAACACGAAGTAAAGGCTAAGCTGAAGATCATGCTGTACCTCCTAGACTACGCTCAAACTGAGGAACTACTAACCACTCAGACATAATTCACAACATTCCATACAAAACATGTAACACAGTCACCGACCTTTTTAATATAGCAGAAGACACCAAGCTCGAACTGACTCAAACACAGTCTTACACTTGACACCACCACATTCACATACGTAGGCACCTCATATCGTACTCACACAACACAAAATACACACGTTTTCCAGTCATACACGAACACAGTCACACAACACAAACAAAACACACGATGCCCAATCACACATGCAGAATCAACCATACACAACACAGTCATCTTACTTTCTAATCTTAATTTACCTTTATAATACTTTAATTCACTTTTTTACTTTTTTTCCTTTGTTTTTCAAACATAATAATTATATTCTTTTTGTATAATTTAATATCAGCCGGTCAGCTCTTAATTTCCATAAGGGTTTATAGAGTGCAAGTGACAGTAGAACACTGACTCCTGAGTCACAGGTATTCCTAGTTTAGGAGTCAGGGTTTCAACTTTTGAGCGCCTTTTACAATTAAGAACTTTAAAGGATTTAAAGGATTCGGGAGTTAACTCCCGAGCGCAGCGAGCAGATCTTGAATGCAGCGAGGGATTCAAGCTAGTCCAAGGCAAAGACACCTTTATCCCCGAGGAGGATACTCTACTTTTCACACCTCCTGTGAGAAAATACGAAGCCATAATACGAAAAACAAGTATTTTTTAAATAGATCTTCCTAATCGCTTTCTCACTGCTGAGAAATTCTCAGCAGTGAGATTTAAATAGTAAGTAGAGATAAATATGTATTTAGAACTATACTCTATACTTATAGAGTACTAGCACTTCGCCCGCGACTTCGTCCGCTTGGGGATAGTAGGTACTCTACAAACTGCAACGCCCCTATACATATCCCCTTATAAAGGTTAGTTTTGGAAAATTAAGCACAACGATTCTCATTATTGGTTCAGCGTAACTGTTCACCCCGTTCAGCCCGTCAAAGGTTGATTATGCAAAAATTGTTAGGTACATGATCTGTTGCAATTATCCCACTTTTAGTTTATTCATAGAATTCCGACGTAAATTGAAGCAAGTTATAATTTCCTCCCCTAAAAACTTATTCACCCCTGCTTCACCCCTTATTATGTATGTACCTAGTTGATTTTCGAAAAATCCAAACATTTGATATTCTTATTGTTTTATCGAAAACATTTAAATGCCGTGGTGTTTCAACGTCATCGGACCAAGCATTGATACGATTCTCCCCAGTTCGCTCAAGCCGCGACATTTTTCTTACTCCGAGCATGTTTATTACCGTCGTAACTTTTGAACGAAAGGTCCGATTTGAATGATTTAAAGTGTAATTTACACGGACATAATCAACCTTAATTATCAAACCATTTAAATGGATAAGGATTAATATCATGGTACTATAATCACCATTTTTATTTCACCATGGGATTTGCTTGACTAATATTAACCAAAAGCGGTCATGGTGACTTATCCATAATAGTTAGACATATGGTATCCCAGATTTTTTTGTAGATATTGATGACCTCTATAAAACTGTAGTACATCACTTTGCTCTATTGTCAATAGATTCCGCAGCGTACGCGATTTAAGGATTTTTTCTCACACCTTGGGTCACATTATCGAACTTTTCATACGGATCCCTAACTTTTTTGAAAATATTCTATAGCCTATGTCCATCTCTGATAATGTAGAATTCTACTGGTGAAAGAATTTTTCAAATCGGTCCAGTAGTTTCGGAGCCTATTCATTTCAAACAAACAAACAAACAAACAAACAAACAAACAAATCTTTCCTCTTTATAATATTAGTGTAGAAGTGTAGATTAGTACCATAGGGATTTGCAACATCCGCGCCTTTTTTTGCGTTCCACTCGGTATACCACATAGCGGCCACGACCAACTCGATTTTCTTTTTTTTATTTCTCTGTGGGTTTGTATATATTATGTGCCTATTGTTAGCAACCTAATAAAATTTAAGTTTGTGTAGACAAAGCTTTATACAGAGCTTTATATCAGCTGGTAGAATGGGTTCGGATGCTTGGCTGTATGCAATTTAAATTTAATACCTACGTCATAGGAGATGTTTGAGAAAATAGTTTTAAATTATTAAATGTAATAAATCGACTATAGATGGGTTTTAAGTGTTATTCTTATCCTTTTATACAATAATCCGTACTTATCCAATTATTTTTATAATATTGTCTTCAATCCTGGTCAATCCTTATATGATTCTGTAGAAATTCGAGAATATCATTCCTAAGTAGTAAGAGTATCGAGAATATCTTTCCTCTTTCTGATACCAGAGGGCGTTGTAAGTACCTAATATACCGCCAATTTAGCAGACAGATGAGGTTCCAAATTTAAATCACATTATTGACCGGCGGGTTATAATGAAATCTAGTACAATATTATTGGCCGGCTGTGCCACCGGCCAACAATGACCCACTTTAGGTTAGGTTGGCAAGACATATAATTTGACGTTTTCGATCAGGTGGTGTGACAAAGATTTTGAAGCATTTTCTGGGGGTCATCGAAGTTCTCAGTGAAAACCACAAAGTCATCTGCAAATCTTAAGTGAGACAGTTGGACAGAAAATTGACGTTAATACCGCTATAGTCCCAATCTATACCCACATTTTTAACGACATCTTCTAGGACTGCTGTGAATAGTTTTGATGAAATAAAAGAAGCATATCATTACAACGTTTCTCACGATAAATTATTTGATCAGAAGAGCTGATACTCGACGGCGCGTTGTGTTCCACGCGTGTCACAAAAAGATGTCAGCATAAAGACGAGGCCCGCTAGGGCCAGTGCCTGCCAGGGTTGCGGAATTTGTTCAGAAGAGTCACTGCGGCCCTGGAACGCAAAGGGCATTAGGAGGAACACAGATGGGTTTTAGTCAGTAAGAGTCTGACACTCCCTTCCATTCCGCCCAGAGCGAAAGGAGTCATTTGATGTTTTCCCATACATAAAAAAGGAGGCAAGCAATGATAGATATTGACTGTTCGTATTAGATATACGAACACATTGATCTTACCTAGCCACATCATTTTACAATACATACACGCGAACGAAGTCACGGGCAACAGCCAGTACAGAATAAATTTAAAAAATTAACCTATATAATTTCCGACCTTTCAGCAGCGAGTTCTACTAACCAATCAGCAATCGTTACTAAATAAAACGACTATTTTATAGTTCTCACTATTCATAATATTCATTTATTTTCGTTTTTCAATTACTTACTTATATTCGTTAAAAAAGCTGCAACCAATATTCAAATCCTGAACTTATTTAACTAATACTACCTACATACATACATGCATGCATGCATACATAGACCGCGAACTACATTTTTTTCTTGCCGAAAACAGCGATGCTGTTGTCTCAAAGTTTTTTAAACCTCTGTACTGACTGGTGTTAGGCAACGAGATGTAAACATTCGCAGCGCGCGTTACGCCGCGAAAAATGCGTGTAAAACAAAACACAAATGCTCGTTTCCACGTACTAACTCAACAACAATAAGGTATCTTCTAGCACTCAAAAAAAAGGGGCTAAGCAGAAATCGTTTAACTTATTCCTACAAAACATTCAAGGCTTTGCATCAAAACAGTTGGAAATATAATTATTTTTAGAAAAAAACAATGTACGATATTATTTGTATAACTGAACATTGGTTAAAGGATTCAGAAATGTTAATTAATTATGACATAGTATGAGCAGTTGTTTTAGTCGAAAAACAATGCTGCGTGGTGGTTCATTAATATTGATTAAAAGCTGTATTAAATTTAAAACACGTAAAGACATTGTTGAACTGTCAGTGGAACATAACATAGAACTGTCTTGTGTTGAGCTGGATAGGCATATCATAGTGTGCGTTTACAGACCCCCTAATTATCAAAACTACTCTATATTTGAGTCAGTAATGGAAGATGTTTAGGCAAAACTTGCAACTAATAATAAACAAGTGATAGTCTGTGGTGACTTTAATATTAATATTTTAGGAAATAATTCAAGTAGCAGTCGATTATTAAATCTTTTTAAATGATTTCATTTGTCAAACGTGTTCAAAGAACCAACCCGAATTACTACTAATACTGCTACATGTATTGATAATGTTTTTTGTTGCTGTGACTTCTTAGACAAAACAGTCGTAAATTACCTGCCTTCTGATCACAGTGGACTAACAGTATCTTTTGAGTCCAACATCCCAATACAACAAGTGCAGATACAATCCAGGCAAATTACAATCGGCAAATTAAATAAATTTAACAGCACTTTGAGCAGTAAGTTAAGTGACCAGGGCTTCACAATGAACAATGGTAATATTTTGTATAAAGAATTCTTTTCACTAGTACAAACCGAATTCAATGTCACTTTTAAGCAGCGGTCTAGAACTATCTGTCCTAAGTTTTTATTTAGTGACTGGGCAACTAAAGGAGTCAGGAAAAGTAGAGAAAAGCTTTACGAACTGTATGGCCTTAAGCCCTTTATTAACACGGAAACTATTAATAAGTATGTTGCTTGTTACTCAAAAATCTTTAAGAATACTTATAAAGCAGCAAAGGCCTTATACATTAGCAACAAGGTTAAATCGGCAGATAACAAAATTAAAACGGTTTGGAAAATTATCAATAATGAAACAAACAGGAACAAAAAACATAATAATGATTATACACTGCGGACTTCACTTGGACTCATAAGCGATAGTAAAGAAGTCGCTGAAGAATTTGTAAATTTCTTTACAAGTATCCCAATCAAAACTACTGAAACCTTAAACTCCTCGCCCTCGCTTTCTATTGAATTATTAAAGGCGAACGTTTCAGCTTGTCCGATTGAATTTAACTTTAAGCACATAACCCCCATTGCAATAATAAAAGCATTTAAGCAAATCAAGATCAAATTGACCGAAGATCTTTGGGGTATGTCTGTAAAGGTTTGTACCTCCATTATTGACACTATCGCGCCGTATTTAGCTTTTATATTCAATCTGTGTGTGGATCAAGGGGTTTTCCCGGACCTTATGAAATACAGTAAAGTAATTCCTTTATTCAAATCCGGGGACAGTAAAGATACCAATAACTATAGACCCGTATCTGTGTTGCCAGTTTTCAGCAAGGTGTTTGAAAAGGTAATGCTTAATCAAATGCTCAGTCACTTTAACGCGAATAACATCTTACACGATAAACAATACGGTTTCACCAGGGGACGTTGTACAACTGACGCTGGTGTTACGTTACTAAAACATATCTATTATGCGCGGGAAGAGGCGCAAGATGCCATAGGTATCTTCTGCGACCTGCCGAAGGCGTTTGATTGTGTGTGCCATGAAACATTACTCCTGAAACTGGAGCATTACGGACTAGGCAAAACAGCCTTGAACTTAGTAAAGTCGTATTTGAATGATAGACAGCAGCTAGTTCATATAAACGGCAACAATTCAACAGGATTAAACGTGAAAATGGGGGTACCTCAGGGCTCAATTTTGGGTCCTTTTTTGTTTCTAGTTTATATAAATGATTTGCCCTATATTTTACAAAATAAACTTAATATGGTGTTATTTGCTGACGACACATCTTTAATTTTTAGAATAAATAGACATGCTAACAATCTTGACGATATAAATAACGCCCTACTGCAGGTACATGATTGGTTCACTGCTAATAATTTAGTATTAAATGGAAAAAAAACGAAGTGCATTCGATTTACTTTACCAAATGTGAAACGTAGTGATTGTGACATAGTATTGGACAGGGAGAAACTAGAATTCGTCGATGAAACAGTTTTCCTGGGGATTACGCTTGACTCATGGCTACAATGGGGTCCCCATTTAACATCTCTTGCAGGAAGGCTAAGTTCAGCAGCATATGCTGTTAGGAAAATCCGCCAGTATACAGATGTTGATACCGCGAGACTAGTCTATTTTAGTTACTTTCATAGTATAATGTCTTACGGTATCTTACCATGGGGACGGGCTGCTGATATCGAGTCTATTTTTATTCTACAGAAAAGAGCCATCAGAGCCATTTACAATCTTCGCCGGCACGATTCTCTAAGAGAACTGTTTAAAGAAATTAACATCATGACGGTGCCTTGTCAATATATCTATGAAAATATCATTTACGTTAGAAAGAATCTACATCTTTTTAGTAAACGAGGTGACAGACATAACTATGTCACTAGAAATAGGAACCAATTAGTTCAACCAGGTTTCAGACTTGCTAAAGTAGCAACATCTTTCATGGGGTACTGTTTAAAATGTTACATTAAAATACCTCCCCATATATTAGAATTAAATGAGACAAAATTTAAATCTTGTATTAAACGCACACTATGCAGGCAAGCATATTATAATAAATAATAAATAATAAATTCTTTAATTTCAGACTAAGTCCATTTGGTAAAGTAATGGTAATGGTAATGGTAATGGTTTGGTAATGTTTGGTATGTAATGTTTGGTTTTGGTTTGGTAAGTTAGGGGAGTATATTGAAGATAAAAATGCTTGGCTCAATGCTGGTCCTGCTCCACAACGCCACTAGGTAGCCACTAAGGGCTCAAAGTAATCTGTTAGCATTTCGTAATATTGTTGGACCGGCTGAAGATTGTAAGAATGCAAATCTTTTTCATTGTATAGATGCAACTTATTTAACATTGTATAATTTCATGCACATGTGTGAGTACTGTGTAGCTTTAAACTATAATGATCATTTTGGGTAGGTCTTTGACTTGAATGTACCCTGGCGATTGGGGATGTCATGCTCACTCAAAAGTCTGGCTGATGGTGGCGCATGCGTTGGATCATTTGGCTCCCTAAAAAATGGTTGAGCCGAATGGTGCAAGCGTATGCGTCATGTTCGTGAACGGGCGCCTTCAGCTGAGACTGGTCATCTCTCGGCTGCCATGGTTTATTTTAATTATTTCTTTGAATTGTTTCTTTTTTTACTCCGGACTCTTTTATCCTGCACGTCTTTTACATCGTTCTCACATATATGTATAGTTTCAATATGAATGATGTAACCATAATTTTGTAACAAAATATAATTTTTAAAAGAGTGTCCGTGGAGTTTCTTGCACGTTCTTCTCCATAGAGATCTACGCTTTGGAAAGTGCAAATAGCTTCATCTTTTTGACCGACCGGCCTTGACAATTCAAAAGTGCCTGTAAATGGTCTAATTGAAATAAATGCTTTGACTTTGACTTTGACTTCTGAATGCTCGCTTTGTAACATGTTTCATTACGCCTCGTAACAACGGTAAGTACCTAAAGGAGTCGTTTTAAGGAAGTCTTCTAGATTCATTGGTTAGGTTAGTGGTAAGATGCCACCACGATGACCGGCACTGACACGCGCCCGTAAATGATCTTCACTCCCGAGATATCCAAATCCTGCAATAAAAAAAAGTTTCTTTTTATTCTACTCAAACAGGCGCATATTTTCGCTGCATTGTCGGGTGAAAGGCTTCAAATAGTTCAATTGAACCGTTTTGGGGGACTGTAAGGCCTGAATTATACGGATAAGGCGAGGTGAAGACGCGGCGAAGACGCGGCGCAGGCGAGGCGTAAGGCACGATGCTGCTTCAAAAAGTTTTAATACTAAATGTAGGTAGGCGACACTTCGTGAATTATACACAAACGGCGGCGCGGCGCAGGCACGCCGCCGCGCCGCTTCGTCGCCTATGCCCGCCATTGCCCGCGTCGCTAGCAGTCAAAGACTACAATAGTATACTCTAGCAGTCATGAATGGAACGGCGCGCAAGGAGCACGTCGCTTGTTATACGGTATGAGCAGTTTTCACCAACAAGAAAATGCGATGCAAAGAGGAAGACATGCTATCACAACAAAATCAGCCTGTATAATGACGCATTGTAACATCGCTTCGACTCTTCTAAATAATTTAAATCGCATCCGCGCCTTATCTGTCCCACGCCTGCGCTGTGCCTGCGCCGCCGCGTCTTCACCTTACGCCTTTTCTGTATAATTCAGGCCTTACGATCGTGAAGTAAAAGTTTACAATGGAAAATAGGGTTTAATACCTTACCGTGACACGTAGGGGTCTCGATATGTAAAATATGGCCACTCACCCACCCTGAAGACCATCCATGAACCATGGGACTGCTATTGTTTAGCAACATTAATTAAATACAACGTGTAACAGAATAAACGCAGTACCTCTTACGGGGTCATTGTACTCATCATTATGAACAACTATTACCATGGGACCGATATCGAAATTGCGTAAAAAAATCGGCTGTCGATTATTTTTTCGCGATTTTAATGTTGTTCACGTAATTGAAGTTGTTCATAATGATGAGCACAATAAATAAATAAATAATACATAAATAATATCTTGGGACAACGAACACACCGCCACCTGATCCCAAACCAGGCGGACCCACTCAAGGCTAGGCGCCGCCTACCTCAAGGACAAGCAACGCCTACTAAGCTGTCATTGATCGCTTGACCTGCGCGCACGCCTATTACCAGTTTTGTCTATACGTACATCTGCAAAATCTATACAACTTGGCCCAGACAACCGATTGCCTCCCTGTACTCATCACAGCCTAGTACTATAAACGGGAAAAATGGACAAATCTCTCTCTGACACAAATATCAGCGTAATGATGGACATGACTCCCTCTGATTTTATATCTAAGCGTAATAAGAGAGTAAGAGAAGAAGATCTACCAGGGGAATTCACCAAATTCAAGAATGAAATCAAGGAAATGTTAACTTCCTTTATCTCCACCCAGGAGAGTGAATTAAAGGTGATTACTTCTAATCTCAAGGATATTCAGTTAACAAATAGCAACATAGAAACTGCCATTACTAACTTATCTTGTCAAAATGAAGAATTCCGTAAGAAAATCGAACTGCTTGAGTTACAAGGTAAAAAGGACCGTGAATACATTGTGTTGTTGGAGGATAGAATTGAAGAATTACAGAGAAATAGTAAGAAAACTTGCATTGAAGTAAAGAACGTCCCTAAAATGCCTCAGGAAAATAACTCAGAATTAGTAAAAATGATTATGAATTTATCTAAACATCTAAGCCTTGAAATAGACTCGCGGGACGTTAAGGACATTTACCGACTGCCCAGTAGGAAAGAAGGTTTTACCAATACTCCTATAATTGTGGAGCTGAATTCCACTATAAAGTATATATATATGTATGTTTGTTTTTAATATTAAAAACAAACATACTTAAGAAGGTAAAGTTATTTAATATTAAAAACACAAGCAAACTTCAAGCAAAACATCTTGGGACAAACAACGCCGAGGTACCTGTGTTTGTGTCTGAACAACTAACTCCAAAGGGCGCTCGATTATTTTTCCTAGCCCGTGATTTAGCTAAAACTAAGCAATATAAATTTTGCTGGACAACATTTGGTCGTATTTTGGTAAAAAGAGATGAAAATTCTCGAGTAATTGCCATAAAAAATGAGGCCCAGGTACATCAGCTGATGCAAGAAGCATGACTAGTATGTACTATCACTATTATTAAATTACTCTTAGTTACTTTGCTTCTTTCTACGAACTTAAATATTGTTGTGTTTAACTTTGCTCGCTACAGATTCATTTTAAACTATTTTAGCTATCATTGTAAGCATGCTCAGCTCGCTACTACACACTCAAACTCTATGTTTCGTACACTCCTTATCATAAAACAAAAACAATTAACTCACTCAATACACTCACACTCACTCCACACAGTGCCTTATATTGCAAAACTTGATTTCCCACCTAACATGCATATATTTGAATACAAATATACAGAAGTTGTCGTCAGATTACTGCTTAATTATGGCTCAAACTTCAAAGACCATCGACGTTTGTTTACTCCAATTAATAATGGATAGTAGCTTATACCATTTACAGGAATTGGATACCGCGGAGATAGCTAAGTCTGCTATTCTTGATGTTGCACACTTACGTACATACCTACAACGAGACGCTAATAATTTGACTGTCCTGACACAAAATATATGGAGCATATACAGAAACTTCGACGATTTTCAGATAACTTTGTCTCAAATTGGAGTTGAGGTAGATGTGCTTATTCTAACAGAGTGCAGATTAAACGCCAATAAACCACTACCTGTGTTAAATGAATACACTTCGTTTAAAACATTTAGGCAACTAAACCAAAATGATGGCGTAGTAGCCTATATAAAAAACTGCCACTTACACCAGGCAACTGAAATTAATTTAACACATGCATCTGCTTTGCAAACAACTATCTCAAATTTCACCATTATTGGTATCTATAGGTCTCCGTCGAATGTATCTACAGATAGTTTTGTTAACTCACTTGATCAATATCTTCAAAGTATTCACACACATAGAAACATTATTATTATGGGAGACATAAACATTAACTTAATAAGAAAGCCGACAGAATCAGCACAAGTAAGAACTAGTATATTAACCTATTTGAATATGACGGCTATACATGGTTTCCTTCCAGGACACTGTTTACCTACCAGGGAAGAGAACTGCCTCGATCACATGCTCCTTAAGCTAGACAAATTAAAAAACTCGGCTTTCGTGGCAGTCCTAAACACGTCTGTTACAGATCATGCAATGGTTTTATTAAATATATCCCACACATACCACAGCAAGGCTTGTGTCAAATATAAAACTACAACAAACTGGGAGAATGCCTATAAGCATCTTGTAGATACAGATATATCTTTTCTTACCGCACATAGAGACCCAAACATTCTAGCTAATGCGATGATAGACGTGATTAAGACATCTCTCCTCCAAAATACTAGAGTTGTCTCAGTGTCCAGCTCCAAGCGAACCTTAAAGCCCTGGATATCTATGAGCGCCCTAAGATGTATTAGGTTAAGAAACAATTTACAGCTTCAAAAGAGGAAAGACCCTTTTAACGTGATTCTGATTATAACTTACAGGCGTTTTCGCACATATTGCTCTAATCTTATTAAGAAACTCAAACGACAATATCATAAAAAACAGATATCGAATTCTTTAAAAAATCCTAAACACCTGTGGCGTAATATTAATGACATTACACATAATAAAAAACCTAAGACGTCAAGTACACACCTACTGCATATCACACCACGTCCCCTCGACTCGTTAAACCGTGTAAATCAATTCTTCGTAACTATTGGGAAAACACTTGCGGAAGACATAATAATAATTCTAACTGGAAAACATCTAGACCTGTCACTAACTTAAGTTCACTATCTCAAATTAATTCGTTCGTGATGCTGGAGACAGATCCGGCAGAAGTGGATAGCGTACTTGGCTCGCTTGACTCAGGGAGTGCTTCGGGGTGGGATCGCATACCTGTAAGTTTCCTTAAATTATCTCGAGATCTTGTAGTTCCTCTGATTAGCCAGTTGACTAATCTGTGTTTCGAAACGGGCATATTTCCTGACGCTCTAAAACGTGCCATTATAACGCCTGTGCACAAGGATGGGGACAAGAGCGATGTGAGTAATTATCGGCCGATATCTGTCTTATCATCCCTTTCAAAGATAATAGAAAAAATAATTAATAAAAGGCTTGTAAGTTATTTAAATAAATACAACATTATTTCCGATTCACAATACGGTTTTAGACAGGGACGGTCAACTCAGGATGCGGTCATTGCGTTAACATCTGAAATCACTGATAGGGTTGATAAGGGTTACAAATGCGTTACGGTGTTTCTAGACCTGAAAAAGGCTTTTGACACCGTATCTGTCTCCATCCTTGTGCAGAGACTTGAGGCTATAGGGATAAGAGGTGAAGCTCTCTCCCTCTTTGATAGTTACCTCCGAGGTAGGAGACAGCAAGTCAAAATAGGGGACTCACATAGTGAGGAGGAAATCATCGCTTTCGGTGTCCCGCAAGGGTTTACTGTGGGGACACATGGTAAACCGTTTGCAATAATGCCGAACAAGGATTGGCTGCTATAGATAGATGGCTCAAAGCCAATCTACTAACCCTTAGTGTTCCTAAAACCAATTATATTTGTTTTTCTCCTAGCAGAAAGTCCAAACCAGGCCATAATTTTAAAATTCAAATCCACACGTGCACGAACAACAGGGATCAAAATTGTAACTGTCAAACCATTAAACATGTAACGTCTACAAGATACTTGGGAGTTATAGTTGACGAGTGTTTATCTTGGCATTCGCATATTGAGACTGTTACGTCACGAATACGAAAATTTATATGGATTTTTAAAAATCTAAGAGATGTGATGCCCCAGAAAACATTAAATAGCATCTATATTGCGCTCACACAATCAGTTATTGCATACTGTTTACCAGTCTGGGGAGGAGCCACTAAAACTAAATTCCTTGAGTTGGAAAGAGCCCAAAGGTCACTTATAAAAGTAATGTACTATAAACCACATAGATACCCCACAGTCGATCTATACAGAATAAGTAGTTTACTTACAGTAAGAAACCTATATCTTTTAATTACGACCCTTTACTTACATAAATTTATTCCATTTAACAAATACAGACAGGAGAAAAGACGAAAGGATATAGTGGCTTACTCCCCAGGCGTCCGAACAGCTTTTGCACGGCGTCAGTATGCAACCCAATCAGCCTACATTTATAACAAACTAAACCAAAAATTAAGGTTCCACCATGAGGTCTCACACGTATGCAAAAAGGTAATAGTCGAGTGGCTAAAAACCTTAACATACGAGGAAACTGAGCAAATTTTAGTTAGACTTGGTTAAACAATTTCTTTTTTATTCCCTCCGTATCAATAATGTTAGTATTCACCGAGTTTTCTCTATAAATTGCTTCGAACACAAAGATTTCAAAAGGGCACTACAAAGAAAACATACACATTCACACACACAAACATGTACCTACACACAAATACACACCATTACAAACGGCACAAACCCAGTTATGCATCCTGCACCGCAACGAGTGATAACCGTGAGAGCCTAAAGTGCTTAGTTGCAGCGCATGGTGGCCCTTCTAGAACATTCTCACGATATTGTCAATTTAGCATTCTAAGTAGCGATCTGTATTTCTGTAACGGATGTACGACTGATTCTTGAGACAGTATACGAGAGCATGCGCTTCTGTTCACACGTATTTTCATGTTTTTTATTTAATTCATCGCTCCCAAAACTTGACTGGCGCAGCCGGTAGGATCGCCGACAAAAGCTGCGCCGTCCTTTGCGTTATTTCGGAATGTGGAATAAAGTACAGAATTCGTTCTACGCGTTCGGGTGGCCCTGGAAGCAGCGGTGGCGATTCTACGAACAAACAAATTCGTCATGGTGGAGCTGAGAATGAGAAAGGAGAACTGGTGAGTCAACATTTTCACCTTCCTTTCCCATTTTCCTTAATTGTTATTTTGCGATTGCAGTCTCGTATTATAACGTTATCTGGTTTTTCATAAATCTGTTTAACTAGTATTAATTTTAAGAATTTATTATAAAGATCTTGTTATTTTGCGATTAGAAGTCTCGTATTATAACGTTAGCTAGCTTTTCATAAAATCTGTGAGGCTAGTATTCTTATAATATAAATTATAGTGATATTGAAACACCATTGTTTTATAATAAAGTTAATTCTGAAAAAAAAAAATGGTATAATAAAA
The DNA here is from genome assembly GCA_947386135.1 of Melanchra persicariae. NCBI lineage: Eukaryota > Metazoa > Arthropoda > Insecta > Lepidoptera > Noctuidae > Melanchra > Melanchra persicariae. Next base: position 11,660,464 of record OX376672.1, on the reverse strand, counting down.
TAATTATAGATCTTTACCTATATACTATAAACTGAAAACTGTAAGTAATCTCATTATTTTTTCTTTTATGAATTGTGTCCTTATTTCGATTTTTAGTTTTGTGTGTTTGTGTGTCCGTGCTTAATAAAAATGTGTGAAGAACAAATTAAACTGGTTGTAATCCCAAACGAAATGATTAAAATTATTCCGCTATTTGATGGTGATAAGCGTCATTTAAATCTTTTTATTCGTAAAAGTGAATATATTATAAATAGATACAGGGGAAGTGACGCGCAAAACTTGTATGTAATGCATGCAATAACAAGTAGATTAACGGGGAATGCAGCCGCGCTTATTAGTGAGCGTGAGAATATTGTTACATGGGACGAATTTAAAGATTTACTTGTACAACATTTTGGAGACCCGAGAAATGAAGAATGTTTAGCCATTGAATTAGAAACTTTGCGTCTACGAAATGGTGAATCATTTATGGATTTCTGTAATCGAATTCAAACAGTTCGTAGTGTTTTAATATCGAAGGTTAATAGATTATCTGGTAGTATGCGTGAAAGTAAAATAGTTATTTATAATAATATGTCATTGAATGTGTTCCTTTACAATTTACCGGAAAATATGGTGCGTATCGTGAGATTGAAAAAGCCGACCACTTTGGAAGAGGCCTTAACTTTTGTAATGGAGGAAGTAATGAATGAATATTTTTTTTTTTTTTATTATTCACTTAAGAAATCTTAAAACTAAGTACATTGCCCCACAAAACTGCTTACGCAGTTTAACTGTGAGATCGCTGAGTCTCTTTTACAATAAACTAAATATCTATATCTATAACCTATACACATATTCTTAATACCTCCACTTACATATGGGATTATAATGACCACCATAAAATGCTCCATAAATTTCCATGACCAATATAATGCCCGAAATAAAATGCTTCCTACGCAATCGAATAAACTTTTTATGCCAAATAATACACAAACGTTTAAATCCGGTGCAAATAATTATAATAATAATAATACATCTAATAATACTAAACCCATATTTACGCAACCAAATATGCAACCTAAATTTAACTTAGGTCAACAATTCGGTTCTCAAGGTCAACAATTCGGATATCGCCCACAATTCGGTTCTCAGGGTCAACAATTCGGATATCGCCCACAATTCGGTTCTCAAGGTCAACAATTCGGATATCGCCCACAATTCGGTTCTCAAGGTCAACAATTCGGATATCGCCCACAATTCGGTTCTCAAGGTCAACAAACTGGTTATCGCCCACAACAATTTCCAATGCGCCCGCAACAATTTGGAATGCGTTCTCCGCAATTCGAAAATCAACAACAGCCATATAATAGGCCTTCACAGCCATTCGGGACTCAGCAGCCTAAATTTCAATCCAGTGACGTAACAATGCGTACAGCACTCCCTGCCAAGGTTACTCAACAAGGATTCAAATTAAATGAGCTTGACCTTGACCACTACAATGATAATCAGATTCCTAGCGATTATCAATGTAATGACGAAAATGTTTTCAACTTTCTTACTGAACAAGAACACCACGATGAAAATTATCTGGAAGGAATTACCAATGAAAATTCAGTGGAAAGTTGTGCGGATTTTCAAATAGTAGCCTCAGGAGACAAAGCGAAATAATATTTTTAAATTGCGATACTTGTCTTAAGCTACCATACATTTACGTACCAGAAATAGATGCAAAATTTATGATTGACACTGGCAGTACTAAATCGTTTATGAGCCCGGGAAAGGCATTTAACTTGTTTTCCGAATACATTTATTATGATCCATTTGAAGTAAGAAGTACCCACGGCACTAGCAAACATGAACAAGTGCTTTCAGTCCCAGCGTTTCCAATTTTCAATGTTAAAGAAATTCATAAATTCCACATTTATGAAGTTGATCCAAATTTTGATGGTTTACTAGGTAACGATATTTTGCATAGCGTCGAAGCTGTAATAGATTTAAGAAACGAAGCCCTTAATACTAAAACTACAACCGTACCCATTTTGCGTGATAAGAACAAATATATAATAGAATTATCACCTCGTTCAGAACAGAGAGTTAAAATTCCGGCTAATTATTATTCTGGTAATGCTGTAGTTGATTTTAGACAATTCACTGAAGGCGTGCGTATGCCCAGTGCTTTAGTAAAATGTGAAGAGGGCTATTTTACGACCATCATTCAAAATACCCTTGAGGAGCCAATTAAATTAGCCATTACAAAACCATTTCATGTAAATCCATATGAAACAGAAATAAACCAGTGTGATTTTAACGATTTGAAAGAAACTGATATTGAAATAGATCAATTATTACTGATATGAAGAACGTAAAGCCATAAATACACTTTGTTTAGAATATAATGATTTATTTTACTGTGAGGGTATTCCATTAAGTTTTACAAACCAAGTTAAACATTACATTAGAACAAAACATGAAGATCCCATTTATGTTAAACCATACCGACAACCCCCTAGTCAGTCACAAGAAATAAGAAATCAAGTAGAAAGATTACTTCAAGAAAATGTGATCCAAGAATCTCATTCACCATGGTCAGCCCCAGTCCATTTAGTACCCAAAAAGAAAGATGCATCAGGAGAAATAAAATATAGAATGGTTATTGACTACAGACGACTAAATGAAATTACTACCGACGATAAGTATCCACTGCCGAATATCAATGATCTATTCGATAAATTGGGTAAAAGCACATACTTCACAACTTTAGATCTAGCCAGCGTCAAATAGAAATTAACGAAAATGATAGACAGAAAACTGCATTTAGTACTGAAAATGGACATTTTGAATTTTTAAGGATGCCGTTTGGCCTAAAAACTGCTCCGGCCACATTTCAAAGGGCCATAGATAATATTTTAAGAGGGTTGCATGGGTTTCACTGCCTTGTCTATTTAGATGACATTATTATTTTTTCAAATTCTCTATCCGACCACATACAAAAATTAAGAAAGGTTTTTGATCGTCTAAGGTCAAATAATCTCAAAATTCAGTTAGACAAGTCAGAATTCCTCCGAAAGGAAGTATTGTATTTGGGTCATGTCATTACTAAGGATGGCCTTAAACCTAATGACGACAAGATAAAAGCAGTTATTAACTATCTACTGCCAAAAACTGTCACTGAAATCAAAAGCTTTTTAGGGTTGATTGGATATTACCGGCGGTTTATTAAATATTTCGCAAGAGTAACCCAACCATTAACTTCTTGCCTAAAAAAAAGAAATAAAATTATTATAGATCAAAGTTCTATTGATTCTTTTCAAAAATGTAAGGAGCTTCTCACTAATGCTCCTTTACTTCAATATCCGGATCCAGAAAAAACGCATATTTTATCTACAGACGCTTCATCAGTAGCATTAGGCGCAGTGTTGTCTCAGGGCACTATTGGGTCCGATAAACCAGTAGCTTACGCCAGTAGAACCCTAAGTGACACAGAATCCAGATACAGTACAATCGAACGAGAACTTTTGGTGGTTATTTGGGCTGTGAAACATTTTTGGCCTTATCTTTATGGAAAAAAATTCATAATATACACAGATCATAGACCCCTCGTCTGGCTATACTCGCTCAAAGAACCCAACAGTAAACTAACGCGTTGGCGACTTCGTCTTCAAGAATACAATTTCGAAATAATATACAAAAATAGCAAACAAAATACGAACGCGGATGCTCTCTCGTATTAAATTAAATGTATTATGATCAGATGAAGACCAAGTGTCTATGAAAGTTAATGTGAGGAAAGAAAAACGCGCTCTTGATAACAAAGAAAATTTTCCTGTCTATGACAGTGATGATTCTAGAACAATTTCTATATCTGATTTATCAGCCACCTTAACAGCCAGTTCTGATCAAGATTTAAATGAACATATTTCATTAAAACCTACAAAACAGGGTACGTTTACGGTGCATTCAGCTGAGGATACCGAATCAACCGGTATTCCAATATTACAGGAAGCGATAGACACTAAACCCAATCAAATATTAGTTTTTACATGGCATAAAAATGACATTCAAGTTAAAGATCTGTCCTGTGATAATAAAAAAATCCTTGAAGTATTCTTACCCGAAAATGATGAGGAATTAATTAAAAGGTTCTTAAAAGAATACATTAAACACCAAATTAAATACTTTATATATTTTGAAAGCACAGAACACAGGAAACAATTTAGCGAAGTAATTATACAATTATTTAAAAAGGGTATGATAGAAATAGTAGAATGTACAGAGCGTGTAGTGTTAGTCGAAGACGAAAAGGAACAAAAACAAATGATACTACAACATCATGAAGGAAAGACATGTCATAGGGGTATTAAAGAAACAATGACTAGGATAAAAAGAAACTATTTTTGGAACAATATGCAAGAGACGATATCAGCCGTGTTAAATAATTGTGAAGCCTGCCGTAAAACTAAATATGACAAAAAACCAATGAAGCCTTTTCTACAGTTAACCCAAACTCAAAATGCCCCATTTCAGGAAATCTTCATAGACATTTTTGCTATTGAATCAGTATATTACCTTACGTTAGTTGATGCGTTTAGTAAATTAGGACAGGCCATTCAAATATCGAATAGGTCAACACCGGAAGTAATTCGTGCACTGATAAAATATTTTTCTTTTACGGAACTCCTAAGAAAATTAGCTGTGATCCGGGTAGTGAATTCAATAATGATTTATTAAAGGAATCATTGACAATGTATAATATCAAATTGCATATCAGTACACCTAATAACCCTAACTCAACAGGCATAGTAGAGCGTTTTCATTCCACAATTATCGAAATATACCGTTTAGCTAAATACGATCGGAAATGTACAGATGCAGCATCAGTAATGACATACTCAGTAATGGCCTACAATCATACCATACATACAGCAACAGGTTTGACGCCATTCGAAGTTGTTTTTGGGCACACTGACTCAAATTCAATATTAAGTGCAAATCTTAATAAGGAATACACACAACAACTACTAAAAGATCATGCAAAGCGTACCAGGCATCTCTATAACTATATATCAGAACAAATGTTAGAAGCAAAGCAAAAGATTAGAGATAGGAAGGGTGGTGAACCAGATAAAAAGTTTGAAAAAGGAGTGGTTATTTATGCAAAGGAAGTTAACACCAGATTAAGTAAAGATAAGCCACGTTATAGGAAAGGAATTGTTAGTGGTAACGTAGAACGTAATATTGTCCCTGGAAATAGAGACACAAAGGTGCCGATTAAAAATATTAAACGTCCTTCACAGGTGCCTCATGCTATTGACAATAGCCCAGATGACAAGGGCCCTTCAACTTCAAAAGGTTGAGAGAAACCCTGGCCTCCTTCCCGTGAAACAAGGTCAGGCGTTTAAACAAATAGATAAGTGGTTAGTTATAAAAAAATAGATTTAGATATTATAGGTAATGAGTTAAAATTAAGTTTACGTAAATATAACGAATTTAGTAAATTAATCGATATTAATAAACCTTACATCCATGAGTTTTTAGGTATACGTACTCAAACAAATTATCTGAAAGATAGGACTATTGAAAAATTTCAGCAAATAATACCAGCTCGAAGATTCAAGCGAGGCTTGATTGACCCACTTGGATCTATGATTAAAATTATTACTGGCAACTTAGATCATAACGATGCAATCCGATATGATTCATACATTTCTCAATTAAAAAGCGATCAATTAATAATTGACAAGAAAATGACTTTGGTCTCTAGAATGTTTGACGGTTTTGTGAACAACACAGAAATCTTACATAACAATACATTAATTGTAGATGAACGTTTAAAAAGGATAGAAAGAATAGTTAAAAATATAATTACAAAGGAAGAAAATTCTATTTAAGAGTAAATAGAATTTTCTTCCTTTGTAATTACTTAAAAACATATTAAACATTCCTAAAACATAAGTAGAGACTTATGTTTTAGGAATGTTTAATATGTTTTTAAGTAATTTTAGAACTATTAATATAATATTAAGTTAGATTGAAACTGCATTGGCCTTTAGTAAGTTGTCTGTACTGCACCAAGCGATTGTTAATTCTACCGAACTTTTGCACATGTTACAATCCATAGCCAGAACAGAACATCTGATGTATACTGTAAATGAAAATAATTTAGTTAAGTTCGAAAATTGTATTACTGTCAAAGCTTTTATTAAGCAAAACCAGATCACGTTTATATTAGAAATTCCGTTAATAGAAAACTGTACTTATGGTTATTACAAACTTTATTCAGTACCGGTTTTTAACATAGATTTAAACGAGACTGTAGTAGTAATTCCCAAACATCCTTACCTTTTGGTGAAAGACTCAGATTATTTACCAGTGGCGAAAGCCTGTAAACAGATTACTGTAGCTGATGACAAATTCCTATGTACCAATGATGACGTCTTGCCCCACGTAGAACCATTATGCGAAGAACAATTGATGAATTTTCGTCCGAATCTTAGCATATGTGAACAGCACGTAACTGATATCGAGCATTTGAGAATACAGCAAATCGGTTACGGAAGTTGGATTTTATATACCAGAAACAAAATTATAATAACCAATAAATGCTATGACGATGTGACACACGAGTCTATACACGGAACATACATAGTTACCCTGGAAGATGGCTGCAAAATTGACGTTGGGCATATACACCTACAAAAGCACCAATTCTCTGCTACAAATCTGAATTATCACATAACTCCTATAATTTCCCTACCGGAACTGAAGCCTGAAAAACGTTCCAATAGTGTCAGTGCAGTGAATATGAAAGGTATAAATCTAGACATCTCTGGTCAAGGTATCAATCTAGATCTCATACAGCCTAAGCTTAATGTCGTTAAACATGCCTCAAGAGTGCGGTCAGTAAATTTATACAATAAACTGCCAGTAGAATTTAAAAACGCTATGAATTCAAATGAATTCAAGAGAAAATTGAAGTCATTGTTGTTGGAGAGATGTTATTACAGCATAGAAGAGTTTTTCAAAGATTGTACCAAATAATAATAGTATTTTATGTATTATATTATTAATAATTTTTAAGATTACTTATATTCGACATTTTTGTCATGACATTACATCATAATGGATTTTATTGATATTACATTTCTAGAATTTTTATTGACATTTTATTATTATTTTTTTTAAATCTTTTTTTTTGACATTATTTACATTTTATTGACATTATTCACATTTTATGACATTATTTACATTTTACTGACTTTATTCATATTTTGTTGACATTATTTACATTTTATTGACGTTTACCTTTTTTATTATTGTATTTAAACTGTGATATTAGTGTGATGACAACTAAATGTGGAATGTAATTTTATTTATTCACCTGGCAAGTTACTGTCTCTGCATGTCTATATAAATTGATTTTTATTTTGTAATTTTTAGTACCTATTGTGGTTTTTGAATGTTGTGTTACATATTGTTAAATTTTCAACCTTTCGACACAAATGTAAATTTGTTGATGAAATGAATAAATAAATAGACGAGCTGAAAGAGTTAGCTCAAGTTGTGAAAATGAGTAAAGTGAAAATTAATGAAAGTGTTAGTGCGGTTAACACAAAAAACATAAGATTAGGAACAGTAATTCTTTATGTAATTCTATCTTTAGGATTTATAACTTTTATTGTCTTTAGATATTATAAAATTAGATTGTTAAACTGGTGGCGAAATGATCAGCATTCAAACAATCCTGATAATTTTGCTCTTGAGGAGGGAGGAGTTATGCATCCTGCACCGCAATGAGTGATAACCGTGAGAGCCTAAAGTGCTTAGTTGCAGCGCATGGTGGCCCTTCTAGAACATTCTCACGATATTATCAATTTAGCATTCTAAGTAGCGATCTGTATTTCTGTAACGGATGTACGACTGATTCTTGAGACAATATACGAGAGCATGCGCTTCTGTTCACACGTATTTTCATGTTTTTTATTTAATTCATCGCTCCCAAAACTTGACTACCCTGACAACACAAAACAAGACGTACATACAACCTCACTAAAGCATACAACTACAGTTACACAAAGAGCTGCTAATTAGTTTATAAGTCATATACCTACTGTTAATTTAAAGTTGTCACTTTTTGTAAAAATTGTGAAAGTCTCAATATCTATACATATAATATAACAGTAGAAAGTTTGTGTCTGTACATTAAACAAATTTACTAAAAATGGGTTGGGGACGATGAAAAAGGAACATACTGCACAAAAAAAGATTTTTCAGATATTCTTGTCTGTCTGTCTGTCTGTCTGTTAACGCTAATCTATGAAAGTACTATACAGATTTACTTGGAGACTGTACAGTTACATGTGGGTTAGCTCTGAGCAACATTTAGTCTTTGTTTCAATTAAATTGGTGGCCAGGAAAAAAAGTTACGGGCATTTAAAGATAAATTTTACGGCATGATTTAAATCGTAGCCATTGGTAACCTCTGTACTGATAGGAACGCAAATTTAGTATTGTTGAACGAGCGAAATCAGCCAAGGCGATTAACGACCGGACTTTCACTTAGTGATGCGTGCGTTCGAACCCCGCCGTATGTAGGTGTTTTTAATAATAATAATAATATAATATAATTTATTTATTAGACATCAGAGGTCCATGGGTTAGTTACAAAAGCACTTATAAACTATGTTAGTAAAACACACAAAGAATAAAAAAATAACATTATTCTTGCCTCACCAGTACTCGCATAAATTGTTGCAGGAAAGGTGAGTCAAGTTTATTTGTTAACATCCTCAGAATGCCACTTGAGCTCGACCGCGCCCTATGCAAAAGTGAGGCTGTCTTTATTCTCATCATGGCATAAAAGTCATGTGTGTAAGCCTGTGCGAACATGGCCGAGGCACTACAGAAACGCGGCAAGCCCAAAAGCATTCTGAAGCTGTTATTGTACTGGATTCGCAGCTTATCCAGTACTCCACGCGTATAACTGACCCACAGGCTACTCGTGTAGAAAGTTTGGCAATACGCTTTAAACAAGGTTAGTTTTACCTCTCTACTACAGCGAGCAAACCTGCGGGCCAACATATTAGCTCTCATAGCGAGAGCTCTGCGTTCCCGCTCAATATCTGCATGATCCTTAAGGTCGTCCGTTACACAGTGTCCTAAGTATTTAAATTGTGTCACCCTCTGCATTACCTGTCCATTGAGTGTAATGACTGGCTCAAGAGATATTTTTTTGCCGACGGCCTTAAAGATCATGTAGACACTCTTTTTAGAGTTGTACAGCAGACCATGGCTTGCTGCGTATTTGGTACAGCAGTCTAAAAGTTCCCGTATTGCGCTGGCAGTTGGGCCCAGCAGCACCATATCGTCTGCGTAGCTAAGCTTATTGACACAAGTGTCATCAATCCAACATCCAATACGTTTGCTGCTGAGCCCAGCTATCAGCTCATTTACATACAGACTGAAAAGCTTCGGTGAGGTAAGTCCCCCCTGCCTCACCCCGCATTCCAGTCTGTATGCGTCAGAAAGCGAGTTTTGCCATCTCACATTATTCACCTGATTGGAGTACCAATACTGAAACACACGAACTATTTCAGCAGGTACGCGTGCCTCCCTGAGCTTTTTCCACAAAATTTCATACGACACAAGGTCAAAAGCCCTGGAGAGGTCAAGGAAGCACGCGTAAACTGGTGTGCGTCTATCAGTATAATATTTGACGGTTTGCTTTAGACTTAATATTGCGCTTTCAGTGGAAAGTCCTGGCCTAAACCCGAACTGAGCGTCATGTAGATTTAAAAATTTATCCAGTACATTGTCCAGCAAACCGTCAAATACTTTGGCAATCACAGTAGCGAGCGATATAGGCCTGTAATTATTTACGTCTGTGATATCACCCGTCTTATTCTTTATAATGGGTACCACTAGCGTTTTCATTAAATCTGGTGGTAGATAAGAGTGACTGATACTTAAAGAATAAAACATAGACAACACCCGAGCACAATGGAACCCCGCATATTTTAGGTGCTCGATACTGAGACTGTCATGTCCTGGAGATTTTCCTCCCGTCATTTTTTGTATAACGCTAGATATTTGCTTAGTCGTAAATCTGATAACAGGGCTGCTCTGACTAGTCTCAGCATCGACCACACCATCCGAAGGGCCCAGCGGCGAAATTACGCGAAAATTGTCTTTAAAAATATTCGCTATACCATTAGCTGTGCTACAGCCCGCAACTGTCACCGGAAGGGCGGGCTTGAGATCAATGCTAGTTGTGGATTTCCAAAATCGACTAAAGTTCTTTGATGATCTGTGAGAAGATATTATGTCCATTTTTATTTGTTCTTGGTGATTTTGACACCATTTCAGTTTTCCTTTGAAAATCTTTTGACTTTCTCGCATCTCATCCCAAACTCTGCCGGAATTTGGTTTATTACAAAGAATCCATACCTGATACTTCTCCCTTGCTTCCAAGTGCGCAGCGCGAACGTGCCTGTTCCACCCAATTACGCGTTTTTTACCTCGCGGCTGGTTACCTTTGTGGGTCTGTACGGCTGCGTTAGACATAACATTCACAATGCTTTTATACATACTATCAAGGCCACGTCTGTGTTCTTCAGAATTACAACTTTTATCAGCACATTTCATATAAAGCTCTGGAAAGTGCATGCTCCGGAATTCACGATTACAGATATCAAAATATTCCTTAATCTGATCACTGTCACGTTCATGCCATTTTACTTTGTCACATAGCGGCTTATTGGGAACCGATTTTTGGGCAACTGTACACAAGTTGCACTCAATGGCCAGCGGTAAGTGATCAGACCAAAAAACATCATACTCAATGTTAACACTCACTACAGTTTGCCAGGCAGCCTGGGTAACAAAACAATGGTCCAACCAGCGCCTGCTCCCGTTCATATCACTCACATAGGTGTGGTTATTTGACCCTAGACCCAACAATTCCGTGTCGGCACAAATCCACAGTTGTTCTGCACTATAGTTACATAGATCATTCCAAAAAGGTTGATGCGGGTGAGAGTTATAGTCTCCCATCATATACACTGCTTCTACATCGCTAGCTTCAATAACAGCACTTAATTCGCTTAAACACTCAGTAAATTCGAGAACATTTTCTGCCGAATCAGTTGGCATGTAAACACTGAACACTAATATTGCTCGGTCCTCTAAACAAGCTTTTATAGCTGATATACGAGCACTACTACACTCCACCACAGACACAGATTTGAAAATTCCTTTTCGCCATAACAATGCCACTCCTCCATATGGTCGTCCTGTGAGGATTCCTGCAGAGGTATCCACCGCCGATTTTCCAGTATATTCAAACTGGTCATGTATATTTCCAAGCACGGACAAATCATGAGGCAGGAGCCATGTCTCCTGCAATGCCACTATGTCAGCTGTTTTGCATAAGTATCTAACGCTTTCAATAGATCTTTTTAAGGATTTACAGTTGAAAGACACAAACTTCGTATATGTATTTGTACTAGTAGCTATTTTGTTCATCATGTTAGTTTTATGTCAGTTGACCCTTTTTCTAATGCATCCTCTTTGCTCACTTTGCTACGAAACTGTACAAAGCGCCTAAAACATATACCATCCGGCCACATTTCATCATTTAGAAATAAGCGCAATTTATGGCTAGAGACATAACATATAAAAGAATTGTAGTTCTTGTTCTTCTTCATATTTATTTTTTCTAGTGTGACCGAGTCCTGAGTTTTTTTCCAAATGTACTGTTTAATATGCTCTTCCGTCGATTCTTTACACACATTAGATATACACAAAGGTATTCTATTTATTTGAGCTGCTTTAAACATGCTGTTAGAATCACTTGTAGCCTTTCCAGTGTTACTAATAAATCTATTCATTCGCCTCCTTTTATATTGAACTTTAGTCCATTCATGTGTATCCCCTACTGTTTGCTTAGAATCGCTACTCGCTTTCAGTACGTTCGCAACAGTTTATCTCATTTGCGCGATGGCTGGATCGCCGCCAGCGCCCACGTTCTCGCTGTGATTCACACATTTGTCGACTAGCGAGTGAGACGCGACGGTCGTAGTGGTTTCGTCAGCAGCGCACGCGCCTACGTTTGACACAGCTGTTTGGGTCTCCACGCGCCTGCTAGTGTCGCTATGACTAATAACGACCGGTTCCCCGCGCCTAACAGTAGTTGACAATTTGTTGACGAGGGTATGCGCTAAATTGTTTGCGACTTCTACCGGTATTTTCACTGGTGATTGTGAATTATCGCATGTATTATTTTCAATATTTGATTCCAATGTAATGTGGCTTAAACCCATTGGCCCACTTTCACATTCAAATTTCTCTAATACATGTCCACCTCTCTTGTGATTTACAGGATTGAAGTCAAAATTACTTAATGACTGCGTTCGCATAGCAACTTGAAATTCACGTAATTGTTCTTTCGTGACACACTCAGCCTTTAGAAACTTTATTTCCTCCTGTAAAATTAATATATCTCTTAGCACCCGTGTCGCATCCAAGTGGTCAAAAGTGACCGGCGGTAGTCTATGCAAATCTTTAGCAACAAAAATGGGAAGCTTCTCTGGGTCCGCAGCTTCTGTGTGCTTCATTAACTCAATAATGTCTTGTAAATCCCTATTGGACTTTCCTTCCTTTCTTCTTGACTTTATTTTTTTCGTGGATACAGCTTCAAATAGCAACTTTTTGGCAGCTAACACTTCCTCATCAGAGAAAGCTGTATCACATATCCTCACGAGCGTAATTTCGTCCATCACACTGATTTTATTTTGCATAAAAACTACAATATTGCACGAGCTACATTTTACCACGTTCGAATTCATGTTTACTCGGTGCGCGCGCGCGGTTCCCCGCGCGGTTGAACGGAGACTCAAGTCGAAGTCGAAGTTTTTGTAAGTTTTGATTTTCTTTTGTGTTTTTGTTTATGTTTAGATTTCCAACATACTTAACATCAATGTTTAGGTAATACATTCGCAATATTAATATTCAATTTTTGAAATACCTACAATGCCAATATTAAAAAGGTTTTTTTTATCTGTAGCATCTCAGTCATGAAGATATGCCAAACGACTTTAAATTAAATTTTTTATTTGTAACATTCATAATTATGTAAACACTAGACAAGTAGAAATTATTTGTAACAATATAATATTCTTCAGGACCTAATAGTTGGTCCAATATAAGTCTGTAAATCCACTGTAAATCTTCAACCATCTTCAGGTTATCGATGAAACAGTGGGCCCAGTAGATAGGTGCAGTAAGAAAGATCGTTTGAAACCCACGTCAACCTCACAGAAACCAATCAGCTTTCCATCTCCGCCACGGCCAGCGCCTCTAACATCACCAGCGCCGGAGCCAGCAGTCATTCAGCAACCCGTTACCACTCGGTTAGGACGCACTGTTCGATTTAAGATACCTGTAGATGTTTAATTAAGTTTAGAAGATGTTTATTTTATTTTTATTAGACGAGATTTGCCAACTTTTCATCATGGTTGTCATTTTCAAGGTTTCCGGGGTCGCCAATAACGATTACCGGGTCAAAATCGAAATCCAAGACGGCGCCCACGAGATTTGACAACTTTTCATCATGGGTGTCATATTTTCATGGTTTTCGGGGTCGCCAATAACGATTACCGGGTCAAAATCGAAATCCAAAATGGCGCCCACGAGATTTCACGACTTTTCATCATGGGTGTCATTTTCATAGTTTTCGGGGTCGCCAATAACGATTACCGGGTCAAAATCGAAATCCAAGATGGCGACCACGAGATTTGACAACTTTTCATCATGGGTGTCATTTTCATGGTTTTCGGGGTCGCCAATAACGATTACCGGGTCAAAATCGAAATCCAAGATGGCGCCCACGAGATTTGACAACTTTTCATCATGGGTGTCATTTTCATGGTTTCCGGGGTCGCCAATAACGATTACCGGGTCAAAATCAAAATCCAAGTTGGCGCCCACGAGATTTGACAACTTTTCATCGTGGGTGTCATTTTCATGGTTTCCAGGGTCGCCAATAACGATTAACGGGTCAAAATCGAAATCCAAGATGGTGCCCATGAGATTTGACAACTCTTTTTGTCTTAGAAGCTCCGCTGTCACAGGGCTTCGCCACCTGTCCGTGGGTGTTATAATAATAAATGGCCTATCTTAGCGTTACTGTAGCTTATTAAGCTTAGGAAATGTAAAACGCGCCTGGTGATAAAAATTGTAATAAATTGTCATTTTTTACTGGCAACACTGGCCAAGTGACATGCCAAAATTTTGTTCCGTATTTTAGAATTCATTTTAATTAATGTTTAAGTGTAATTAAGGTGTAAAAATAAAGCTAAATGTAAATTAAGTGCATAAATAATCAGGATTATTGTTTTCAAGCAAAAATTCTATGTAAAAACAGCGTTTGGTTGTCCAACGTACCGGTAACCTACCACGAACAGCTGATGTTCGTCTGGCGGATTTAAACGGGAAGTATTGTTTACTTTTATTTAATAATAGCACACAATATATTTGATTATATAGCAACAATAACGTAGATTAATGATATTTTATATGTGGCCTTTGTGTAAAATAGAAAAAATAATAATCCAGGTATCCTACCCACATAAGGAAAAAGTAAATAAATCATATTAAATCAATGTACTTTGTCCTTGGTCTTATATTAATTGAACAATTTGATATTGTATTTAGCAGCCTTACTCATTTCTCTTCAAAGTAAATTCTAACCTTCCCATTTCTCTTAAATTTCCCATCTTTCCTACATTGTTTACCTGATTAGTTCTCACCGCTTCTTTATTTCTCATTCCAGTACTTAACTTATCCTGAAACCATGCCTGTGATGACCCGCAAGGCTTCTGCTCAGGACTTGGAGCTGAAATTGAGAACGGCCCTTCAAGAACTAAAGGATTCAAACAGCCAATGTCAGCTGCTGTTGAAGGACAGAGAGGACAGTGAGGAGGAGATAAAGAAGGTTGTTCATAAAAACACCAGCTTAAAACGGGAGCTTGTAGACCTACATCAACAATACTTGGAGGTTGTTGATGAACGGGACAAACTGCGGGCGGTCACGGATGGTTTCAGTTCCTGTAGTAATCTTTATGAGGAGGCTTTATGTAAGGTTAGGGACCTAGAAGAGGAATTAATTCATGCAAATGTTTTAATTACCAAATTGCACAGAGAAAAAGAATGTTCTCAGGTCCGGGACACAAATCACTTATACAATCAATTACTAAAAACTAATTGTAACCCTCATTCCTTAGTAACAATAGACCTTACTGATGACTCTTTATTAAAACTTAATAACAGTAGTTACCAAATTAGTCAAAATAAAATTAAAAAATATGCAAAGCTTAATAGAATTATTAATAAATGCAATAAATTCAAAAAACAAGAGAAACACTTTTCCAATAATATCAAACTAAGGAAAGAACGTGTTTTTCTTATTAATAAATTAAATAACTACCAAATTAAACTAGAAGACTGTAAGAATATTTATGAGATTTACACACAACGCCTACAGTCTGAAATTCAGGTACTGGAGGAGTCACTACACTCCTATTATACTAAGTATTTAGTGTCTCAGAATCAAATAAAGGAACATATTCTTGCTACAAATGAATTAGTGGATATATGCAACAAACAAACAGATATCCTAGACACACAGACTATTTGTTCTTTGCCACGGGAATCCAGTCTTGACACTCTCCAACCACAGTCAACGGTGGACCTGTCCCAGTCAGGTAGAGCTCAGGATTGTACCCCCAGTCAAAATGAACCAGATATTGGACTAGGTTTATCCCAAGTTGCACAGTTAAACAGTAGTTCTCTCCCTTGTAGTAATTATTGCTCAATTATATTTTCAGATAGTTTAGGGAAAGGGTTAGGTAAATTGATTGGTAATAACCTGAGTCATTCTTCGTCTCAAAATTATTGTATGCCACAAACTAGCTACAAACAGATAATGTCATCTGTAACAAGGACTAAATATGATGAAAATGCCATTATCACCATTCTTATAGGTAATAGTTTTAATGTAACAAAAGATGACATCACTGATAGTGTCAATGAACTATTGAAAATTAATTGCAAGAAGGTAATACTGTGTGCTTTTCCCTACTTTGAGCGTTTATCAAATAGGAAAAATATGTTTATACATAGGCTAAATAATCAAATGCATTTTTAGCCAGTCATCATAGTGACAAACTTTTATTTTTTGACATCAACAATTTTGTTGATAAACTTAGGTCGACTAGGGATACTGCGTATCTGCCCATTAGTTTTAGACGTCAAATAGCGAGGCTATTAGCTTTTAATATTAACTCAGACATAATTAGTATGTCGAAGTACTCTGTTATTAGCACCAAAATTAGTAGTACTACTAATGTTATGGTTGCTGACTCGAATAATTTAAACTAGGGAATAAGACAACAGTAGGTACCATTAGCAACTTAGCTCAACTCAACAACAATAAGGTATCTTCTAGCACTCAAAAAAAAGGGGCTAAGCAGAAATCCTTTAACTTATTCCTACAAAACATTCAAGGCTTTGCATCAAAACAGTTGGAAATAGAATTATTTTTAGAAAAAACAATGTATGATATTATTTGTATAACTGAACATTGGTTAAAGGATTCAGAAATGTTAATTAATTATGACAATTATAGTATGGGCAGTTGTTTTAGTCGAAAATCAATGCTGCGTGGTGGTTCATTAATATTGATTAAAAGCTGTATTAAATTTAAAACACGTAAAGACATTGTTGAACTGTCGGTGGAACATAACATTGAGCTGTCTTGTGTTGAGCTGGATAGGCATATCATAGTGTGCGTTTACAGACCCCCTAATTATCTAAACTACTCTATATTTGAGTCAGTAATGGAAGATGTTTTAGCAAAACTTGCAACTAATAATAAACAAGTGATAGTCTGTGGTGACTTTAATATTAATATTTTAGAAAATAATTCAAATTGCAGTCGATTATTAAATCTTTTTAAATCATTTCATTTGTCAAACGTGTTCAAAGAACCAACCCGAATTACTACAAATTCTGCTACATGTATTGATAATGTTTTTTGTTGCTGTGACTACTTAGACAAAACAGTCGTAAATTGCCTGCCTTCTGATCACAGTGGACTTACAGTATCTTTTGAGTCCAACATGCCAATACAACAAGTGCAG
The DNA here is from genome assembly GCA_947386135.1 of Melanchra persicariae. Classification (NCBI taxonomy): domain Eukaryota; kingdom Metazoa; phylum Arthropoda; class Insecta; order Lepidoptera; family Noctuidae; genus Melanchra; species Melanchra persicariae. The sequence continues at coordinate 11,643,287 of OX376672.1, read as the reverse complement.
ATACAATCCAGGCAAATTACAATCGGCAAATTAAATAAATTTAACAGCACTTTAACCAGTAAGTTAAGTGACCAGGGTTTCACAATGGACAATGGTAATATTTTGTATAAAGAATTCTTTTCACTAGTACAAACCGAATTCAATGTCACTTTTAAGCAGCAGACTAGAACTATCTGTCCTAAGTTTTTATTTAGTGACTGGGCAACTAAAGGAGTCAGGAAAAGTAAAGAAAAACTTTACGAACTTTATGGCCTTAAGCCCTTTATTAACACGGAAACTTTTAATAAGTATGTTGCTTGTTACTCAAAAATCTTTAGGAATACTTGTAAGGCAGCAAAGGCTTTATACATTAGCAACAAGGTTAAATCGGCAGATAACAAAATTAAAACGGTTTGGAAAATTATCAATAATGAAACAAACAGGAACAAAAAACATAATAATGATTATACACTGCGGACTTCACGTGGACTCATAAGCGATAGTAAAGAAGTCGCTGAAGAATTTGTAAATTTCTTTACTAGTATCCCAGTCAAAACTACTGAAACCTTAAACTCCTCGCCTTCGCTTTCTGTTGAATTATTAAAGGCGAACGTTTCAGCTTGCTCGATTGAATTTAACTTTAAGCACATAACCCCCATTGCAATAATAACAGCATTTAAGAAAATCAAGATCAAATTGACCGAAGATCTTTGGGGTATGTCTGTAAAGGTTTGTACCTCCATTATTGACACTATCGCGCCGTATTTAGCTTTTATATTCAATCTGTGTGTGGATCAAGGGGTTTTCCCGGACTTTATGAAATACAGTAAAGTAATTCCTTTATTCAAATCCGGGGACAGTAAAGATACTAACAACTATAGACCCGTATCTGTGTTGCCAGTTTTCAGCAAGGTGTTTGAAAAGGTAATGCTTAATCAAATGCTCAGTCACTTTAACGCGAATAACATCTTACACGATAAACAATACGGTTTCACCAGGGGACGTTGTACAACTGACGCTGGTGTAACTTTACTAAAACATATCTATAATGCGTGGGAAGAGGCGCAAGATGCCATAGGTATCTTCTGCGACCTGTCGAAGGCCTTTGATTGTGTGAGCCATGAAACATTACTCCTGAAACTGGAGCATTACGGACTAGGCAAAGCAGCCTTGAACTTAGTAAAATCGTATTTGAATGATAGACAGCAGCTAGTGCATATAAACGGCATCAATTCAACAGGATTAAACGTGAAAATGGGGGTACCTCAGGGCTCAATTTTGGGTCCTTTTTTGTTTCTAGTTTATATAAATGATTTGCCCTATATTTTACAAAATAAACTTAATATGGTGTTATTTGCTGACGACACATCTTTAATTTTAAGAATAAATAGACATGCTAACAATCTTGACGATATAAATAACGCCCTACTGCAGGTACATGATTGGTTCACTGCTAATAATTTAGTATTAAATGGAAAAAAAACGAAGTGCATTCGATTTACTTTACCAAATGTCAGATGTAGTGATTGTGACATAGTATTGAACAGGGAGAAACTAGAATTCGTCGATGAAACAGTTTTCCTGGGGATTACGCTTGACTCAAGGCTACAATGGGGTCCTCATTTGACATCTCTTGCAGGAAGGCTAAGTTCGGCAGCATATGCTGTTAGGAAAATCCGCCAATTTACAGATGTTGAAACCGCGAGACTAGTCTATTTTAGTTATTTTCATAGTATAATGTCTTACGGTATCTTACTATGGGGACGGGCTGCTGACATTGAGTCTATTTTCATTCTGCAGAAAAGAGCCATCAGAGCCATTTACAATCTCCGCCGGCGCGATTCTCTAAGGGAACTGTTTAAAGAAATTAACATCATGACGGTGCCTTGTCAATATATCTATGAAAATATCATGTACGTTAGGAAGAATCTGCATCTTTTTTGTAAACGTGGTGACAGACATAACTATGTCACTAGAAATAGGAACCAATTAGTTCAACCAGGTTTTAGACTTGCTAAAGTAGCCACATCTTTCATGGGGTACTGTTTAAAATGTTACATTAAAATACCTCCCCATATATTAGAATTAAATGAGACGAAATTTAAATCCTGTATTAAACGCACACTATGCAAGCAAGCATATTATAAGTTAGGGGAGTATATTGAAGATAAAAATGCTTGGCTCAATGCTGGTCCTGCTCCACAACGCCACTAGGTAGCCACTAGGGGGCTCGAAAGTAATGTTAGCATTTGATAATATTGTTGGTCCGGCTGAAGATTGTAAGAATGCAATATTTTTTATTGTATAGACTCCACTTATTTAGCAATGTATAATTTCATGCACATGTGTGAGTACTGTGTATCTTTAAATTATAATGATCATTTTGGGTAGGTCTTTGACTTGAATGTACCCTGGCGATTGGGGATGTCATGCTCACTCAAAAGTCTGGCTGATGGTGGCGCATGCGTTGGATCATTTGGCTCCCTTAAAAATGGTTGAGCCGAATGGTGCTAGCGTATGCGTCATGTTCGTGAACGGGCGCCGTCAGCTGAGACTGGTCATCTCTCGACTGCCATGGTTTATTTTAATTATTTCTTTGAATTGTTTCTTTTTTTACTCCGGACTCTTTTATCCTGCACGTCTTTTACATCGTTCTCACATATGTATAATTTCAATATGAATGATGTTACCATAATTTTGTAACAAAATATTATTTTTAAAAGAGTGTCCGTGGAGTTTCTTGTACGTTCTTCTCCATAGAGATCTACGCTTTGGAACGTGCAAATAGCTTCATCTTTTTGACCGACCGACCTTGACAATTCAAAAGTACCTGTAAATGGTCTAATTGAAATAAATGCTTTGACTTTGACTTTGATTCTTTCAAATCATTCTTCCGCGGAGAATCTTAACACCGCAATTCTTAAAATGAGATCAAATGCACAATGCACATCACATCTATCGAAAATGGAGTTGAACTGTAAAAATATTGGTTTGGATTTCTTTTTTAGTGTATTGATAAATAGGAATAATATATTTATTTTCTTAGATATAAATAATCACTTTTTTAAGACATTATAAGTTCCACTTAAACAAAAAAAAAGTGTTTTGATGTAATTTATTAATCAGTTTGTTGTGGCGAAACTTGGGGGAGGCCTATGTCCAGTAGGTAGTGAACGTCTTTCGGCTAATATGATGATGAAACAAACAAAATGACTATTTAGACTTCTTACTCTACTATCTTACTACTATTTATTTATTTATTTTACAACTGCCTGTGATGGGAGACAAATATACACTTCTGGACACATCTATTGGCCCACCTTAGAGTTTAGGTTTCGATGGCCCCTACCGAAATATGATTGCTAGATTGAACAAAAACTGTTGATGCAGTTTTAAACCTGATACATTTTACCATCTTTTTCGATCGTATTGTTTTAAATTTGAATTCAGAATACCATACGACATGGAGCTACGCCTAACAAGTCGGATATGCGCCTTGTTAAAGGCAGTTGATTTTTGAATAAAAAACATGTTTTATCAAATAAAGGTTTAATTTAATAACGCGTGTTGCCTCCATGGGCATCTACCACAGCTCTCATACGATTAGGCATAGAGTTTATCAACCGCTCTATGAAATTTTGAGGGATCATCTCCCATTCCTCTTCTATGGCAGTTTTCAACTCCTGCATCGTCTGGGCAACTGGCTGACGAGCCCTAACACGTCTTTTTAGCTCGTTCCACATGTGCTCAATGGGGTTCATGTCTGGGCTTCTGGCTGGCCAGTCCATAACTGTGATGTTCACATCCCGAAGATATTCCCTGACGATGCCGGCCGCATGGGCTCTTGCATTATCATGCATAAAAAGGAAATTTGGGCCCACATAGTCCGCGTATGGTATCACGTGAGGTTCTAAGCACTCACGAATGTACCTTTCAGCATTTAATGTTGGCAGCCGTGGTCCTGTAACAACCTCAAGTTGAGTTTTGCCGCTCGCGGATATACCGCCCCAGACAGTCCATGAGCCACCGCCATAAGCAACCCTCTCTTCAAAACAGCATTGTGCGAAACGCTCTCCCTTACGTCGGTAGACCTTCTTCCTTCCATCATTGCCATGTAACACAATTTTAGACTCATCAGAAAAGAGTACACGGCTCCAATCTTGCTGTGTCCAATTTAAATGACTGCGTGCGAAATGAAGGCGCGCTGTTCGGTGGGCTCGCGTTAGTTTGGGCCCATTAGCTGGCTTGTGTGGTACCATATCGCGTTCTTTTAACCTTCTCCGAACAGTTCGAGCGCTCACAGATACTCCGTGGAAGTCGCGAAGTTGGTTTTGTATCTCAATGGAGGTAAGGTGACGATTTCTCAAGCTGGTCGTCACGATGAATCGATCCTGCCTTTTAGTTGTGACCCGAGATCGTGGCCTTTCTTGGCGACGAGCAAAGCCGCCAGTCTCTAGGTACCTCCGATAAACATTTCGGACCGCAGATCGACTTAAATTAAGTTGAGCACTCACGTTTCTTTGGCTGTGTCCGGCCTGAATAAGTGCCACAGCTTGGGCGGTGACTTTAGGTGAAGTATCCATAGATTATTGATAGAACCTCACCTTAATGTTAAGAATAAGTAATGTTTGTTGCAAAACTAAAGATATCAATCACTTTTTCAAGAATTAAATCCAAGTAAACCAATAAAACCAAGTTTTCTTAGTATTCGATTGTTTGATATCAACAAACAGGCTCCAAATTGTCTTTTGTTTCTTTGAATTCTGTGTTCGAAATTCAAAAAAAGACTATTGTATGAAATTGTGAATGTGCCAGGTTCAAAACTGCATAAAAACTTTTTGCTCGACCTAATATAAAATTTTAGCTAGGACCAAACGAAACTGAAAATACAAGGTGGGCCAATAGATGTGTCCAGAAGTGTATTATACTAAATAATGATAAATTAACCATAATAAAAACAGGATTCCACGCGGACGAAGTCGCGGGTAGCAGCTAGTCTTCAATTTAATCCCCCAACTTATAATATGCTTTCTTGCATAGTGTGCGTTTGATACAAGATTTAAATTTTGTTTCATTCAGTTCTAATATATTAGGAGGTATTTTATTATAACATTTTAAACAGTACCCCATGAAAGATGAGGCTACTTTAGCTAGTCTGAAACTTGGTTGAACTAGTTGATCCCTATTTCTAGTAATATGTCTGTCGCCTCGTCTACTAAAAAGATGGAGATTCTTTCTAACGTACATAATGTTTTCATATATATATTGACAGGGTACCGTCATGATGTTAATATCCTTAAACAGTTCCCTTAGAGAATCACGTCGGCAGAGAACATACAAACATACAAACTTTTACCTTTGTAATATTAGTAGGATGTAACGATAAATTATAACATAACAAAACTTTAGTACCTAGTAAATACAAATCCTACTAATATTATAAAGGTGAAAGTTTGTATGTTTGTGTAACAATCAGGCAAAAACGGCAGAAGGGATTTGGATGAAATTTGGCACATATGTAGTTCATATCCTGGAATAAAATTATTATTCATTAAAACAATCCGTGGCAGTTGATGAGATGGCGTTGCCATCAAGTAAACATTGTGCTCCGTATAATTTAATTTTTTTTTAAGTTTTAAGTGTTAATTTTCTTTAAAGTATAGTGTTCAACTCATCTAAATAGTGATAACATCATCTGACATTGTTATCTCAACCGAACTCTCACAGAGAACAGTGTTACAATGATTTACAGTTTTGAACTACAAACAGTGTCTAAATCAAGTTGTTTGTGTTGATAAAGTGACCTAAACAATTAACAAAACCAAAAAGCATATTTGCCATCCAATTTAATGAGCAGTTAAAAATCAACAACAAAACATTAGTGAAAATGAAAACATTGAGTGAAGGAATAGTCGACCCACCCGACACTTCTGCAAAATTGTTTTCATTTAAACTGGTGTCCTGACGAACATTTAAGAAAGGAACTATAAACCGAACCAAAGTTTCAATAAGTCAGTCAGAACATACGTAGCTCCAACAGTAATTGGTCGCCTGCAGTGGTTCAGTGCTCAAGTTTCAGTGAATCCGACATCGTAAAATTGTTTTTGGATTCTTTTCTACGTTCTGGACTTCACCTACTAATAACAGCTGACTATTTGGGTCTAAGTATAAGTAAAATCGAACAGAACCAATAAAATTGAAATGAATAGTGCAAATAAAAATGTTACGCTGCGGAGACATAAACCAATGTTAAACATAAACAACTCCATCAATTCACTACTATCTGAGGACCTGTTGGGTAGAAGCTTCGATTTGTCTACGAATATAATGACAAAACCACTATTGTGTTGAGAAAATGAAGGAAGAGATAAAACAATTAAAATCAATTATAGAAAGCACGCAAAATGAGTTGGATACTATTAGCTTGGAAAACCTAAGAAAACAAATAAATAACCTCAGTCAAGAAATGGGCATATTGAAACAGATTTGTACAAGTCCACTATCTTCATACAAGAAAAATATGTCCTCCAGCCTCACGAAGGGAACGAGACGGCGACTCGTCGATAGTTTTTCTAATAGTCCCATGACTGCAACACTTTTCAAAAGCGACTCTCAGGCCTGGTTGCGTCTTTTCATTCTCATCCTGGGAAGGATGAGAATGAAAAAACGCAACCAAACCTGAAGCTGCATCAGCCAATAAGACGTACTACCCAACCTGAAGTTGAAGACGGGGAGCTCCCGTCCTTTATATCAAACAGCCAGCCCCATAAATGTTACCAAAGTCTGCAGAATAATGAAAGGAAGACATTAGAAGAATTGGATGCACTAGTGAAAGCAATGGAAGAAAAATAGCTTCAATGGAAAATGAATTAAAAAACATATTGTCTGAGAATAGGTCATTAAAAACAACCATATGCAATAACGAGAAGATTATAAATAATTTAAAAGAAAAGTGTTATTTAACCACATCACAAAACCTGGGAATTACCATGCAAACAGAAACAGAAGGCAGTGCTATATGTTCAAAAGGCACCGAGACAAACAAAAAGTCATTTCGACCAGAAACAGAACCTAGTACTACGGCACCAAAACGGAACGATGGCGAACAAAGCATTTTGAACCTTTCCAACCAAAGCAGCAACACAACGTCAAAGAAGATAATTATAGTTGGTGGCAATCAGTGCCGGGGTTTAGCATCGGAACTAGTGCGGTCCAGAATGAACAGCAACTATGATAAGTACAACATACAGGGATTAGTATACCCTGAAGCACTGACGGCAGTCTTTACGCATTCTTGTGATGCGCTCAAACTAACGCAACATGACAAGCTAGTTTTGTGTGTAGGGGAAGAAGACTCGGATCCAAAAAAGTATCACATGAGTTGTACTGGATATTGAAACAAACAAAGGCGTCTGTAATAATACTTTCGGTTTGTCAGAATAGATTTCTTAGTGAGAAACATCTTAATAACCTTATTCGTTGTGTATCAAGTAGGTTCGAACATTGTAGTTTTGTTCAGCTTAAAAACATTCATAGTAATAGATATAAGTATATTCAAAATGTTTGTTCCAAAATAAATTTAGTTCTGGATACAATTGATTATAATAACAAATTTATACCATGTCACACCGAAATTAAATGAAAAATAAAGACAAATAAACAAAGTAACAAAGACAATGGGCTCAAATTCAAGTCACGACAAAAAAGAATAACAGACTACTTTTCCATCACAAAAGGGGAAAAAGGGGTAAAAAGCATCACTGATCCATTATATAATGCCATTCACAAATCAAATGAAAGTTTTTTTCGTCTATAACTATATACATGTTATGCATCAAAACATAGCAGGGCTAATTCTTAATTGAATAAGACAATTGATGTATTGTGTATTGTAAGAGCCTCTTTGCGCAGCATCTGGCTGTACATACCTCCTTTGGAAGTGGCTGGTAATAATTAGAATATTTGAATTTGGTAGAACGGTTTTTGTTTAAGTATTCAGATGTTATTCGACTCTCCGAGCCACGGTGCTCCATTATACTGATAAATAGTAAATACAGGAGTTTTATTTATAATAATAATAATAATCTGTGGTCCTGCTGTCAAGTTCACTGTCACCAAAAAATTTCATTCCGTATTTTTTGTAATAATTTCAATAAAAATCGACTATAAAATGTCCATAATACATGATACATCAAGAAAAAAATATATATATTACCATCTCTACCATAATGCAGCTCAATAGAAAATTGGAATAGAACAAATCAAGAACAAATACATGCTGACATGCTGACAAGAAGCCGGGCACGAGCACAAACCGCACAACCATCATCTTCGGGTTCGTCGCTCAGCTCCGCCTCGCAGCCGCCGCGACCTGCGCCAGCCGTGAGTCCTGAGATTCCGGCTGCTGCAGTTGCGTCGAGCTCGAGCGACGAATACTTCTCGCCACCGACGACACCACCACCTGCACGTCGGTGCCACGTACCACGTGCATGCTCTCTCTGTTTCAGGTACTTGAGCCAGCTGTCAACGTATCAGCCCAACGATTATCGGATCAGGTACGGGTCATCCAGCGTAACCGTATGTTGGATGACGCCGTACTTGATAGACTGCGTCTGGAATCACGGAGCAGCCGCGTCTCACCTGTCTCACCACCGGCCGCGGTGCAAATACAACCTAGTGTTTCACCGCGACCCGACTACTTTGGTGAAGACGACGATGACGGGGCTATATCCGTGAGTACCCAATGCAATGAGCGACTGAGGAGCGCTTTGCGCTCCACACCGCCTGAGCTCAGGCCTCGGCTACCTCGTTTGCACATGCATAAGAAAAATAGGGCGCTGGTGTGTGCTCTAGATTCGCAGCTAGCAAGTTGCTTTGATAGCAGCGATGATCTCGCCGATACCCACTCGATCTTGTACTGTGCGGCTGCAGCGGCATGTCGTGTAGCTCATGTCAGATTTCCTAATACTGACAGAACTACACGACCAGCTGTACCAGCTTGGCAGTGCAGGATCGAGCGTCGTATCGGTGAGGCTAGAGCACTCATCGGCAAACTAATTTGCTTCAGGGAGGGCAACACTCGCCGTAGAGTGATGCGCTTTGTGAGGCGGGCATTCTCGGGGACTGATATTAATCCTCGGGAATATCTTGCCCGCGTCACAGAGCGTATCGACTTCCTGAAGCAGAAAATCTATGCATGGGCAAACCGTATACGTCGGTACAAGCGGCGAGTGGAGCGATACACTCAGAATCGCACATTCCAAAGCAATGAGAGGTGGGTTTATAGGGCTTGGGAGCGACCGGACCAAGGTGAGACTGATACGCGCCTACCCGATGATGACGCCATGTATTCTTTCTGGCGCAGCATCTGGTCGGTGCCTGTCAGTCATACCGAGGGTGACTGGACTCGGGAGGTCGAGCGCGCGTGCGATTTGATACCAGAAATGGGGGCAATCACCATCAGCCCCCAAGATGTTGGTCGTGCAGTCCGTCCGTTGCCTAACTGGAAATCTCCAGGGCCGGACGGGCTGCACAACTTTTGGATAAAATGGTTCAAAAGATCGCACGCTCGCTTGGCATCTCAATTCCAGTCTGCCTTAGAGTCAGGGTCGCTGCCCCAGTTCCTAACTACAGGACTAAACCATCTGCTCCATAAATCAGGTAGTACCGCGGAGCCTAAAAATTATAGACCAATCACGTGTTTACCGACGGTCTATAAAGTTCTTACATCCATTTTGAGAGCAAAGATTAACCATCATATTGACAGTAGTTCAATAATGTCTGCCTCTCAGAATGGATGTAGGAACGGGTCCCGCGGTACTAAGGAGCTGCTCCTCATTGAAATTGCCATTAGCCAACAGGTTCGCCGTTCCCGAAAGGATCTGTCGACATGTTGGATAGATTATAAGAAGGCCTATGACTCGGTGCCACATACATGGCTCATGAGGGTGCTGGAGCTGTATAAAGTTGATCCAGTCTTACGCACCTTCCTGATGTCGTGTATGGGGCAGTGGAGGACGGTCCTTCGCTATCCAGAATGTCGACAGATCCAGGCGAACAGCGACCCGATTAGGATTGAGCGTGGCATATTTCAGGGCGACAGTCTGAGTCCACTGTGGTTTTGCCTGGCCCTCAACCCTCTCAGTACACTGCTGGAGGGTTCGGAGCAAGGCTACCGGTTGAGAAGAGGTGGTCAGGTCATATCGCACCTCCTTTACATGGATGACTTGAAACTATTTGCTCCTAACAACTTATTTTTTTATTTATTTATGAATGGGCTAGCTCTTGACCCCGATCACGCCTGATGGTAAGCGATAGATGAGGTCCATGATGAAAGCGAGCGTGCCCAGAAGATGCCTTGAGGCACTGGTACTCCCACGCGTCGACGAAACACAGCAGGCTGCTTGACGCCGAACTCCGGTGAGAGGGTGGTCGCGAACCAGGCGGGCGTTAGCCCTACCACCGCAAGGGAAGGATTGGCCAGTCTTATAAGGTGTTAGATGAGACTGTCCAGGATGCGCCGAGCGCTCGGTTCGGTTGAGTGTCTGATGGAACAAATTGCGCTACACGAGGAGGCTCCTTCATGCATCCCAAAAACTTGCAACTGATGAAGCTACTGAAGGTAACAGAAACCTTCAGTAGCGCCATCAGTATGGAATTTGGTGTGGACAAATGTGCGGTCATGCATGTAAAGCGAGGGGAGATTATGGAATCCGTGGGAACCCAACTCTCGGATACACCTTAGGTCCCTCTCCTCAACCGAAACCTACAAGTATTTGGGTATGTCGGAAGCGTTAGGCATTAATGCTGCTGACATGAAACAATCGTTGAAGGAGCGCTTTTTTGGCCGCCTGAACAAAGTTTTTAACAGTCTTTTATCAGGCGGAAACAAGGTGCGCGCCTTCAACGGTTGGGTCATGCCGGTATTGATGTACTCTTTCGGCATACTCAAATGGACTCAGACGGAACTTGACGCCCTGGATAGGAGGGTACGCTCACTGCTTACCGCAAATCGGATGCATCACCCACGGTCATCGGTGATGAGGCTGTATATCCCGCGGAAGTGCGGGGGTCGTGGCTTCTTAAATGCTAAGACCCTGCACAACCGCGAGGTATGCAGCCTTAGGGAATATTTCCTAGAGGCCGACGTGGGTATGCATCAGGATGTGGTAGCGGTGGACAAAGGCCTTACCGCGCTCTCCTTGGCTAACGAGAACTGGCGCAAACCTGTGGTATTAGATACTAATGACCGCATGAAGATATGGCAGAGCGAGGAGCTTCACGAACGTTTTTATCGGGTCCTACATGGGCCCGATGTAGACTTTTTAGCGTCCGTAGCCTGGCTGCGTTTTGGTGACCTCTTTGGGGAAACCGAAGGTTTTGTCTGTGCGATTATGGACGAAGTTATGATGACGAACAACTACCGGAAATCCATTGTGAAGGACGGTACGGTTGACATATGTCGGGCATGTCACCGGCCCGGGGAATCCATCCGCCACATTATTTCCGGTTGTTCTAGTCTGGCTAACGGAGACTATTTGCACAGGCACAACCTTGTAGCCAGGATTATCCACCAGCAACTTGCTCTTCAATACAATCTTGTGGAATCGGAAGTACCGTACTATAGGTATGTGCCCGACCCAGTTCTCGAAAATGGCAATTGCACATTGTATTGGGATCGGTCTATCATCACTGACAGGACTATTGTGGCTAATAAGCCTGATATAGTGGTGATAGACCGACTAGAGCGTCGCGCAATGATTGTTGATATAGCAGTCCCTCATGACGAGAACCTCGTGAAGTCTGAGAAAGATAAGCAAGCAAAGTATCTTGACTTGGCTCGCGAGGTTGTCGACATGTGGGATGTGAACACAGCAGTCATTGTGCCAATAATCGTCACGGCCAATGGCGTAATTGCCAAGAGCCTCGACCAACATCTCAAGAGGCTCTCGTTGGGCAGCTGGATCAAGGGCTTGATCCAGAAAGCAGTTCTCTTGGACACGGCGCGTATCGTTAGGAGGTTCCTCTCTCAGGGGCCCTGACCACCGGTAGCTTGGACTCTGTTCCCGATACCGGTGGGCTACTATTTTTTATATTTTTAAATGTTTTTTTTTTAATTTTGTAGAAATATTTAAAAAATATAATTTATATGTACGATAATGAATAAAGGAAATAATAATAATAAAGTTTATTGTTCTTCTCTCACATAGAATTTTACAAACAATATAAATAAAACAAACAAGACATTAGCAATAATTGCTGTGAAAATTATAATAATAATTGATAAGTAGACTGCAGGATATAGTTCTGTGGTCTACAAATGGTGGAGGCGCCGGGTACGAAACGCGTAGACGAAACGCGTGTGCAAGGCGTGAAACATTGCACGAAGAAGAAAAAAAGTATTATGGGCTGGTAAAACCCCCAAGTTATAAAAGCATCCCATAGGATTGCACGATTTTTATAATCAGGCGCTATAGCGACGCCTGAGGAACACAGCTAAGTGGTTTATAATTATATAAAGATTTTGTATGAGAAAACGTCAAAATGTATATGTTTTCCGGCGTAGACCGAGTATGTTTTGAAGAGTTCATAAGTGAATTCAAACTCGTTGCCACTGAAAGTGAATGGCGAAAGAGCGATTATTCGTTGATATTGGGTGCATTTTTGCATGGTGCAGCTAAACATTTTTATAATTTAATTATACATACCACGAGGGTATTTTATTAAAGATGCTGAAAAGGAAATAGAGGGATATGTGAAGAGTTGTTTATTGTGTCAGGAACGGAAGAAATCTAAACAATTGGCACAGTTACAACCTATTGCAGTAATCAGCTGATGGAGAAGGTTGGAATTGATGTTTTAGGGCCTTTTAGAAAGTCATTGAAGGGCAATAAATATATTATTGTTAGTGTGGAGTATGCTACGAGATATGCAGTCTGTAAGGCGTTGCCCAGAGTGACAGCACAGGGGATTAGTGAGTTCTTGATAGACGAGATCTTCTGTAGATATGGTGGTGTAAAAGAGATAGTGTCGGATAGGGGGTCAGTTTTTACATCGCATCTGGTGAAAGAAACGTTAGGTTATTTTGGGGCAAAGTCACGCTTCACTACAGCATTCCACCCAGCAACGAACGGTCTGGTTGAGCGTTTTAACTGAACCATGACTCAAATGTTGTCCATGTATGTTGCAGCAGATCAGAGAAATTGGTGTAGTTATGTCCCACTTGTGTGTTATGCTTACAACTCCAGCAAACAGTCAAGCACTAAGATTTCACCTTATATGTTGTTATATGCTAGAGAACCATCATTTCAGACTGATTTATCGGTAAATATTAGAGGACAAGATCTATTCTTTCTATTTTTATACAGGGTTATTTGTAAAACACCAGCAACCTTTCAGGGGGTGAAAGTACTCATCATTATAAACAACTTTTACTATGGGACCAACTCTGAAATATCAAAAATTAAATCAGCTGTTTCATACAAAATGCAATAGTCACCCGATGAAAATGTATGAAATAGCAGATATTTTTTTAGATTTTTCAGGGTTAGTCTCATAGCAAAAGTTGTTTATAATGATGAGTACTTTCACCCCCTGAAAGGTTGCTGGTGTTTTACAAATAACCCTGTATATGGCAAGCAAAGCCGATGTCGACTATTCTGCCAGTGTCCAAAGTAGATTGGAGAAGCAAGTGTGCATTGTTTTACTGATAGAGGAAGCGACAATTTCTGCAGAATCAAATAAGTTCTTCAAATAATACAGTTGATTACTTGTTGGGTTAGTATGGGACTGAAACAAACAAAAAAAATAAAAGTACATAATATTTTAAATGTTATTGCATGCCACATCCATACAGACAATGATTTGGAGTTAACGGATCATAGTTTTATGTTGTTGTGGCGGATGAAAGTCATCAGCGCCACAAGCAGGTCAGGAGAGGAAAATGTTAATAGAGAAGGGAAATTAATTGGAAGAGGGATCTTAAATTTAGGGAGACGTCTATATAAATCAAGAGGAGGGACGTTGTTTGAACACTCAAAAAATATATGGTCTAAAGTGCCGTCTCCCAGTCCGCACTCACAGAGGGAGGAGTCACGTATGCGGATTTTTTGAAGAAAAACAGGCGTACAGCAAAAGCCTAAACGGATTCTGCAGAGAACTGATACAACGGTTTTGGAGACCTTTCTGAAGCCAAAAAACGATGGTTTTGAGAGGACAAGATCAATCAGTGGATTTTGTGGGACGTCATAATCTGAAATGTCAACTGTCAAGATGTGCATAGACAATATAAAAAAGGCACAGGTTAGACAGAAGGTCTTTTATGATAGGAAATCGAAGGTCAGGAATTTTGTTGCGAATCAATTAGTAATGGTTTATACTCCTAGGCGACAGATAGGTTGCACATTCGCAAGCTTCCATGATTTCGGCATCGTTCTTTTTTCAAGAGAGAGGCGGTACAGGCGTGTCAACACAGGAGACAGTTCAGGTGCACATTGCCTCAACACTCTCGCTGGAATGCCGTCAGGTCCGCTGGCCTTATTCACGTCTAGACTGCACAATACTCTTCGGACCTCTTTAATGTGAACTGCGATCTCCGGCATCGAAGAGTCACAACGAGGTAAAGTTGGTGGTTGCTTGGAGCCAGCGTCCAGACGTGAATTGCTTGCAAAGAGAGTGGCAAATAAATTTGCTTTCTCTCTTGCAGAGTGAGCCAGGGAACCATCAGGTTTTAGCATTGGAGGCAAAGTGGGTCGACAGAAATTCGTTTCAACCGCTTTCGACAGGGACCAAAACTGCTTACTACCCGGAGGGTGCGATGCTAGTTTGGCCCCGATACGTCCGACATGGTCAAAACGTGCCCTACGTAAAACCCGCTTGCAGAACTTGGCAGCAGAATTAAAGGCTCTTTTCCTCGCGCGAACCCTACGTGCTTTAGCTTTTCGGTCGCGGGCCTTGATCCAGGCTTGGTAAGCAGACTCTTAACGGGCCTCTGCGTGGGCGCATTCTGCATTATACCAAGGCCGGGACTTGTGACCGAGCGGGATGTCGGAGAATGGAATAAAATACTCCATCCCCTGCCGAATCACGTCCGCAATCACATCAGCACAGCACGAGGGGTCACCCGAGGAGAAACACACTTGCCGCCAAGGATAAGACGCAAAAAAGTGCCGCATCTCATCCCAATCTGCTGACTCGTATCGCCATACTCGTCTCGTGCCCCTAGGACTCTTATCTGGAGGAGAGCAGGTCAACACGGATTTCACCAGGCAGTGGTCAGACGTTCCCAGCGGAGCTGAGACCGATACTGAATGACTGCCCGGATCGGTTGTCAGCAGAAGGTCCAAGCAATTGGGTGTATGGGCGTCAACATCCGGTACCTGCGTTGCCACATTCACCAGCTGGGTTAGATCTAGCGTTACAGCAAACTTGCGCGCCTCTAACCCGGCATGGTCAGTTTTCTGGTACGGGAACAACCACTCTTTATGGTGGGCGTTAAAGTCCCCCAGAAAAATGAGCTTCGCTGTTGGGTACCGTTGCTGGGCTACATCCGTCGACACCACGAGGGAATTAAACAGCGCTGTTGTCTCCTGGTCACCGCTGTGCGATCGGTACACGCCAATATAGAGAAGTTTCTCCACGCCAGTGTCCACAAGTAGCCATATGGCAGAGAAACCCGATTTCTCAAAGCAACGGAGACGACGACAACAAATGTCATCGCGGACGTACACACAGACCCCAGCCTGCTTCCTGAACTTGTGTTCCAGAGAGTAGCCCGGGTAGTTGAGGTACGCCACGTCCGACGGAGTTGTTATCTTCGTCTCCGTTAGGAAAAACAGGTGCGGCTTCTCGGTCTCGAGATGATGATGGACCAGATCGAGATTTGAGTGCAACCCCCTGATGTTGGTGAGGTGCACTTTGAGTGGGAGGAAGTGCAGCCGTTGTTTAACCTCATTCCTTTTTGCTTTGGTCATTGTAGTGTTAGAGTGTTAGGGGAAAAAGTCGAACTGTCGAGGCGCTGCTCAGTGAACCAAGTGGAACACTAGAGCTAAACCAACCTATGGGGAACTCATTTGGAGACTGCGGGGACGCCCGAACCCCCCCAGATATGGCCACCGGGTCCTCCCATCCAGTCGCCAGCTGGCACGGTGGAGCATACCGGGATTTTTCGCTAGTTGGCGGGGCAGCCTTTCACACGTGGCTGGCGTGCTACTTGGGCCCCCTACTAACTGCGGTCGGCCAACGCTGGCACCGTGCTTCGGATCCCGCTACCCTCCAAAATGAGTTACCCGGAAAGCCCAGCCCAGCGACCAAGACCGGTTCTGAGCAGAGCAACTGACAGTCTCCTTCTCCCCCAATGGCACTGGCACTCCCGCACTCCGACGGAACACAGCAAGCTGCTTGGCGCCGGACTTCGGCGGGATGGTGGTCGCGAGCCAGGCGGCTCCTTGCGGAGCCTACCACCGCTTTAAGTGGGATCGTTCTGCCGTACCACAGGCAAGCCTGTGGTGCCGTTGCCCGGGGTGGACCGCGAGGAGGTAGATCCCAAACCACCCCACTTCTTACACTCTCACTTCTTTAAACTAAAAGGGCTAGGATTCCAGTTCCTAACTGGAATCCTAGCCCTTTTAGTTTAAAGAAGTCGCGTCGCGTAGAAATAAAGTAAAATGTTGATGTACATGTCAGTTGTGTGTCATTTTTCATGTAAATAAAACATTATTTTAGTGAAATATTTTATATATGTCGCGTCATGGGTGGCCGAGACGCGAAGCTCCGGGACTTCTTCACAATCCAATATAGTTTTGGATGTGGACACTGTTGCAGGTACTCGAACGAACGATAATTAAAATTGAAATAACTTTATTCAGACCAACAGTTTAGACAGAAAACAAACAACGTGCGTGGTTGGGCATTTAGGCGAGACTGCCTGAGCGCTAGAGCGACCACCTCTAGCCCCACCCGTACTCGCTGTCCCCTCTACCGACGATCGTGTCCAAGCGGTAGGCGCGCTTGCGTTTCCGATCACGTGATTATAAGGTTTCGAAACTATTTGTTAGATGGCGCTGTCCGTAGTCCCACAGTAGCGCCATCATTCTACGACACGGCCATCACTGACTAGTACCTGTGGACAAAATATGCTCAGAGAGTAGCTCTCTCTCTAGCTCGGCCATATCCTGCCCAAAATAGAAGGGCTGATTCACTAGTTACCACAATCATCTGTCCTAACTCTCATACTGTGTGAGGGTTTCGTACACAATGCTTCCCGCACTACTTTACTCAATGGAAAAATGTCTGATACTATCTGACAAATTTAATTTCATAAGAAAATGCAGTCAACTCATGAAACTCGCACTACAATCTGTGCACCAACACAGACCAGAATCGCACCAACGATTCCAACTAAGCCCATCGCTTCACGAGAAAGGGCAAATTAACACAGCAAAAATAACTGGTACAGCAATAAAAAAAATTGGTTGATTGAAAACCAGACGTTACGATTTGCTTGACTAAGATTCAACAATATTCTAGGCACCAAATTCATTCATTGGAAAAGGTCCGGTCAACTACAACACGGTAATTCTAACAATTCTGTTACTTTACCATAATCCGTAAGCAATGGAACTCAACTCATTAAACTTTTTTTTTAGTCTGTGCACCAACACAGACCAGAATCGCACCAACGATTCTTCACATATCTGCCGCCACATATGCTACAACACATGAGGGGCTCTGTGCACCAACACAGACAAGAATCGCACCAACGATTTCTTGTAGACCCATCGCCACATGTTACTCATGAGGTGCGGTCAGCACTAAAAGACCCATCGCCTACAGGTTACTCCACCTGAGGTGCGGTCAGACCCATCGCCTACATGTTACTCTACATGAGGTGCGGTCAACACTTCCAGACCCATCGCCTACAGGTTACTCCACCTGAGGTGCGGTCAGACCCATCGCCAACATGTTACTCTACATGAGGTGCGGTCAAAAGTTTTGAGTATGAGTATACAAGCCATTCTTAATCAGATTTGGTTTCACTACCACTGTCATCAACCTATGACATCTAATTCTCGAGGAATCTGGTGATCGGGGGAGATTCAAGCGCCTTTAGTCGGTATCCATCAACCCTTCGATAGAAAAGGTAACCCTTCGATAATCCTTGAATGGACCTTTGAATTTAGCCTTTTACTGGTTTCACTCTTAGTTTGCTAATAACACGAAATCGTTCACGGAAAACTTCGTTGTAGCTTCTGAACAATAAAATTGAGCTTTATCATATTCCACACATCGCTTAAAACCCTAAATCTTACGGTCTCTCTCTTTAACCGACTTTAACATCTACGTCACTAAACATCAATAATAACGGTCTCGCAAATCCCCAAATTAAAAGCAAACTGTACTTCACCTCTTGCATCTTGCCACGATTTGCTATCGTTAATCGCTAAGGTATATTGTGCCTACAAACTTTTAAACACACAACGCTATTCCATGATTTCACTTTTCCGACTAGTCGGTCATTCAATCAGCTTTTTGACGGTTCAAAAGTAACTGCAAATGGTTTACTTGAAATATGAACTTTGAGTTTGATTTGCAATTCACTAGTATTCGAGATTACCTGGTCTAAGCACCAGTAAAGGTCGTCAAACTCACATCAATTTGGATAGAAAGAAAACCAATGACCAGGTATCTTATTCACAGTCACAGCTTTCTCATAGATCAGCAATAATTACTACACTCGCACTTCCCCACGGGAATGCAGACTCAACTCTCTCGCCTGCACTACCTACTCTACCTAGAGCTACCACAACGATATCCTGATCCAAACTCTCCCGTCCATTCCATCCAGGACTACCACTCGATTCCCAGGTACTTGGCCTTGGGCATCTTCATACAAGGAGAATGTAAAACATACCGACCGGTAAGCTTTGAACGTCGGTGCTTGCGAAACGAGGAATAAGAGCTTGCGTCCAAAAACACATTTTAATTAACCCCGTTCACGAATTACTGCACGTTAATCTATGAACATCAGGGTCATTGCTGCACTATACGGTGTGAATCAATCAATCTTATTTTAATCTCATCTCATCATATTAACTCAACTACCTAGTAGGCAAATCAGAAAAATCGATTTAGAAATCGTAACAGCTCAGAATTCTCTGTACTTGTAAAGCTATAAACAATGATATTAAAACCACTAACTGTTGTCGGAACATGACCTTTTCGCTCTAAATAAAATGTTGAAACTATTACCGCCAAAGGGAAACTCTTCAAATACTTGCTTTGTACCAAGTATGTAAAAATTACCTAGCACTACCAATCCATCCACTGAACTGATATATGAACCACTTTAAAGCTTTGAAAGTCGCAATCAAAATAAAACGGAAGTGACTCACTCGATATTCCAGTCGGCCTCGAACGCTCTTGTCCACACAGATGTTGACAAGATGCTCGGCTATTGCAGCCTGAAAACTGCTTGCCGACCTTCGGCCTGCCACGCTTAGAACTACTCAGGAGTTGCAGCTGCTCAGCAGTTGCAGCTGCTCAGCAGTTACAGCAGCATGCGAACCGCTAGCCTCCAGCTGGCTTCATCCACTGATATACGATATCTGAAACTGAGAAACACTGCGAGAGTACAAGTCCAATCAAAGCTGTGGTGGAAATAATGGTTACAGGTTAGCGTAGTAACCACATTATCAAAGTCAATCAAAATCTAAAACTAATCAGAACATTGACACAAGAAAGAGGACTATGCCCACCAGTGGGCAAAGTCACGCACTATGGTTGGTGATGATAAATCAAAACATTGCTTTTGCAATTATCTTAATTTTTACTGTCCAAACAGCAACAGCTCTGAACTGGCACTGCACTTCATTACTCAACCTGCGATAGCAGAATATTACCGCTTAGTTAGCATGATTTTAAAACGCCATTGCTTAACCAGCAACACCAAAGCTATAGCGCCTAAACTACTACTATACTGTTTACAGTAAAGCGATGGCCAACATGAAAATTACAACCTCACTTTAGCATAGAGCAATAAAGCGAAAAATAATTATTTATTATTTATTTATTTTTATTTATTTATTATTTATTTATTTATTTAAACTCACACACTATCTTTACAGGATATCCCAATACAATAGTGGTTTATATACACAACAAATAAATTCAAACATCAACTTACGGCTAATACTTAAAACTCTTAACTTAAAAAATAGAACACAATACTAAACTATTAAAATCATCATCTGAAGACAGACTACTAAGTACACATATAATCAAATACAAAAAAAATATAAAATATAATCTGACTTACCACAAAATAACTAATAACTATAACTAACAAAATTCAACAAAACTCTTGCGAATTCATTCATATTGCACGAAAAAATGTCAATCCTCTCGTGCACTTCATTTAGTACACGTATTGTGCGGATGAGGGGTGTTTTTGACAGCAGGTTGGTTTTGGCAGCAGGCACGGCCAGCAGGGGCGGTCGCCGCCGCCGCCACACGTATCGGTCAGGGACGCACAGCTTCAGGTGACACAGCACACCCGGGTTATATGCTACTCCACGCAGGAGCTTTAGTGCATACGCCGCGAGCGCAAATTCCCGGCGCACTCTGAGTTCGTTGTACCTCACCATACCCAGTACAAACAGTGTAGGATACATCAGCGGGTAAAATGGGTACACCCCATAAAGTTTGAAATACAAGTGTCTTGTAAATTTATTCTGGACTCGCTCCAGCATGACATTGTATTTCGCTTCATGAGGAGCCCATATCACCGCACTGTGTTCCAAGTGACTCCTAACTAAAGCGTCATACAGCACCCTGAGTGTGTTAATGTTAGTAAATCCTTGGGACTGTCTCAGCACGAAACCAAGGTTTCTGTACGCCTTTTTGCAAATTTTAACTACATGATCCCGGAAAGTTAGATCCGGGATAAACAGTACTCCTAGATCTCGTACCTGCGACACTCGCTGCATCGGCGCTTCCTCTACTTTGTATTCGTAGGCTAAGGCAGTCTTCGCACGCGTAAATGTCATCACTGAGCATTTCGCTGTGTTGAAATAGAGTTTATTTTTATGGCTCCACTCTACCACTCTGTCTATGTCTTCCTGCAATCTCTCACAGTCCGACTCACCCTTAACCTCCAGCAGCAATTTGAGGTCATCCGCAAACAATAAACATAAACTATATTTGACTACGTCTGGTAAGTCATTTATCATTAAAATAAATTCGAGAGGACCCAAATTGCTGCCCTGGCTCACGCCTGACCAGGTGTAGTACGGCTCGGATTCGAACCCGTTGTAGTCAACGTACTGCTGCCGGTCTTTCAGGTAGCTGGCGAAGAACTGTAAGAGCTGCGGTGTGCAGCCAATTTTTGCCAGCTTCATTAGCAGTATATCATTATTGACGGTATCGAATGCCTTTTTAAAATCAAAATATGCCGCGTCTACCTGCACACCAGCATCGACGGCCGGAACTACACGCGTCATGAAGTTAAGCAGATTAGTGGCAGTGCTGCGCGCCGGCCGGAACCCGTGCTGCGCGTCCGATAGCTGTGCGCTCACTTGAGCCTGCACGCAACGTTGGATGGCAGATTCGAACACTTTTGCAGGTGTCGATAACACTGCCACCGGTCTGTAGCCACTGACATCCGGACCTGCCTTACCCTTGGGAACTGGAATCACTCGCGTGATTTTCCATCTAGGCGGAAACGTGGCTAGTTTTAAACAAGTATTAAATATATGATGCAGGGGCTCCGCCAGCACCCTGCCACAATCTCGGAACAGAAAAGCTGGAATACCATCGGGGCCAGATGAGCGCTTCGGCTTGAGCTTTATGAGCGCTTCTCTTACGTCTTGAAGACTGAGGGTCTCAATGTGCACTCGCGCACTGCTCGCACTGCTCGCTTCCGCCTCCGCCCCGGCCGCCCGCGCCTCTAGCCGTGGCCGCTCTTTATTATACACTGACTCAAAAAACGACGCAAATTGTTGTGCACACTCCTTATTCGAAAGATGTTGACCATCCTTTATGATAATTTGCCTATTTAACCTACTTCGTTTGGACCTAATATACTGCCAGAATGATTTTGGATCTTTTGAAAATTGATTTTGTATTTTAAACTTGTGTTCTTTGTGCGCAATTTCTATTGATTTTTTAATACGAGCTCTACACTTTGAAAATTCGGAATAATCGGTATCCAGCTTTGTTTTTTTGAAAGTTTTATGTAATCTAGCTTTATTATCCAACATAGGTAATCCATGAGAGCGTAGCTCTTAAATTTTCACTCAAAAACAAAGTGGAAAATCGATAACCAACGAGCACCCCTGCTCCACAGTAAATACAAACTGAAAATGACTCACCTAAACCTACCTTACACACATTCACGCACTTCTCCTTGACCTGGCCAGCTGTTATGAAGCTGTTCGCCTCCGTTCTAGACTCATTTTTCATTGTTCAGGTTAATGAGGGTAGTCGCATAAAACTTGACAAATAGGAGTTTGACCATGGAATATTCCTTTATTTGGTCCCGCGTTAAACCCAGATAGGTGATCTACGACAGGCATGTTGGCACGAAGCTTTTCAGCACCTTAAGGTCGAAAATAAGCTGCACTGAACAACACTTATCCTCGAGAAAACATACCACCGCGGTGACGCACTATCGTTGCGCGTCGAACTTAGGTTTATCGGATCGAATTACACAACACGTCACAACACACATCGAGTTTTTAGCGTCTGGGGAAAAGCGCACCAGTTTGTTGCATTTTAAAAATAAAGTGCAAACGGTTTTCACTATCACTTCACTGTCACGAATTTCCAAGTGAGCCATTTGAGGTATATCCCAACTTCTGATGTCGCGTCATGGGTGGCCGAGACGCGAAGCTCCAGGACTTCTTCACAATCCAATATAGTTTTGGATGTGGACACTGTTGCAGGTACTCGAACGAACGATAATTAAAATTGAAATAACTTTATTCAGACCAACAGTTCAGACAGGAAACAAACAACGTGCGTGGTTGGGCATTTAGAGCGACCACCTCTAGCCCCACCCGTACTCGCTGTCCCCTCTACCGACGATCGTGTCCAAGCGGTAGGCGCGCTTGCGTTTCCGATCACGTGATTATAAGGTTTCGAAACTATTTGTTAGATGGCGCTGTCCGTAGTCCCACAGTAGCGCCATCATTCTACGACATATAGTTTATTAATAAGCTTATTTGTTTCATGTGGACAATGAAAACGGACATGTACGTGTCTGAGGGACGCAGCCGGGCGAGAAGGAGGTCACTTGTACAAGAACGGCACAGTGTGAAATATTTAAGAATTTGGTAGGATGAAGTTACTCCAGGGCGATATAATAAGTTTTTTTTGAAACTATGGTCCACCCTGAAAGGAGGGGAGTGGTTCGCACAACAAAGTTTGGTTCCAACTTTGCTCACGAGGCATAGCCTTTGCAAAGGGTGGCAGGTTGTCACCAGTGGTTCAGCAAACGTTGAGTGGCCCACAGTTCATGGTTAAATGATGGTAAAGATAAACTTTGATGAATTTTATTCATACATGATAATCGCTGGAGTAGGTTCAAAGATAGGATGATATTTTATCTGATTATGACCTTCTTTTTCTCAAAACACAATAGCGTCCGAGGAAATTAATGTTATGATGATGTAAAACTTGATATGGTGTTGTTTGCCGACGATACCTCTTTGATTTTTAAGATAAATAGACGGACCAATAATCTTGACGTCATAAAGAACACCCAAATGCAAGTCCAAAATTGGTTTACTGCCAATAATTTAGTTCTAAATGAAAAGAAAACGAAATGCATAAGATTTGCCTTACCAAATGTCAAAGGCAGTGATTGTGACATAGTATTGAACGGGGAAAAACTTGAATTCGTCGATAAAACAGTTTTCCTGGGAATTAAGCTTGACTCAAGGCTACAATGGGGTCCTCATTTAACATCTCTTGCAGGACGGCTAAGTTCAGCAGCATATGCTGTCAGGAAAATCCGCCAATTTACGGATGTAGATACCGCGAGACTGGTCTATTTTAGTTACTTTCACAGTATCATGTCTTACGGTATTCTACTATGGGGACGGGCTGCAGACATCGAGTCTATTTTTATTCTGCAGAAAAGAGCCATTAAAGCCATATACAAACTCGACCGGCGCGATTCTCTAAGGGAACTGTTTAAGAATATTAACATCATGACGGTACCTTGTCAATAATAATAATAATAATAAATAATCCATCATCACTGACAGGACTATTCTTGCAAATAAGCCTGATATAGTGGTGGTGGACCGAATCGAGAGGCGCGCAATGATTGTAGATATAACCGTCCCGCATGACGAGAACCTCGTGAAAGCCGAGAAAGATAAACAAATAAAATATCTTGACTTGGCTCGCGAGGTTGTCGACATGTGGGATGTGAATTCGGCAATCATTGTACCGATAGTCGTGTCAGCCAACGGCTTAATAGCCATGAGCCTCGACCAACACCTCAGGAGGCTCTCGTTAGGCAGCTGGATCAAGGGCTTGATTCAGAAAGCAGTACTTCTGGACACGGCTCGGATTGTTAGGAGGTTCCTCTCGCTGGAGCCCTGACCGCCGGTAGCTTGGACCCTGTTCCCGATACCGGTGGGCTACTATTTTTTATATTTTTAAATATTTTTATAACTTTGTATTTTAATATTTAAAAATGTAATTTATATGTATTGTACAAAAGTATAAAGGAAATAATAATAATAATCATTTATTTCGGAAAGACATCCATATTTTGTTAGTACAATTGCGAGCTTACAACTAGGTTAGTATTTTTTTAATAATTTAATTTTAACAATAAGTTGCGGGTCAGGTAGACTTCCCAATGCTGGCTGCCAATCACTACACGACTGCATGCAGCCGTATCCAGCGAGCCAGCATCGGAGAGTCCCACCGGTCCGCCAGCGCGCGCAGGATGGTGTTGGGACTGTCGCGCGTGCGACGCATGATAGACGCGCACCGCTTTCGCATGATGGCCGCAAAGCCGTCTGTGCCAGCTGCCGCGAACATCCCGGAGGCGCTGCAGTAACGCGGCAGTCCCATCAGCACCCGGAACGCGTTATTGTATTGAACGCACAGATCGCTGTATGTCCGCTGCGTATAGTTAACCCACAGGCTGCAAGCGTAAAAGGACTGACAGTATGCTTTAAAAAGCGCAACTTTTACAGTCCCCGTACACCGTGCAAACCTGCGAGCCAACATGTTGCATCGGACAGACAGCGCTCTGCGCTCCCGTTCAATATCGACACTGTCCTTTAGGTCCGCGGTGACCCAGTGGCCCAAATATTTAAACTGCTCGGTTTTGTTTAGAGCTGCACCACATAAAGTGAAACTCGGAACGAATGTGTATCGCTTGTTGTCCGGCCTGAAAATCATTATTTCACTTTTGCTCGCGTTGTATTTGAGCCCATGAGCCAACGCATAGGACTCACAAATTTTCAAAAGCCTTCGTAAGGCACCAATCGATGGGCTCAGCAACACCATATCGTCAGCGTAGCTGATGTTGTTCACGCACACTCCATCTATATGACACCCGATACCGGTGCTGCTGAGCTCACCGATCAGACGGTCGATGTAAAGGTTGAAGAGCGTGGGAGAAGTCAGCCCACCCTGTCTCACCCCGCACTCCAACCCATACTCCCCCGAGAGAGCGCCAGCCCACCTTACATAGTTCCTTTGCTTATTATACCAATGCATAAATAATGACACAATTTCTTTAGGTAAAGAAGTTTCATCCCTTAATTTACCCCACAGAATGTCGTACGATACAAGATCGAATGCTTTCGATAAATCAAGGTAGCATGCAAACACTGGGGTCTTCCTACTCGTGTAATACTGTACAGTCTGCTTGAGGCTCAGGATAGCACTCTCGGTGGAAAGCCCAGGCCTGAAGCCGAACTGCGCGTCGCTTAGCGAGACGTGTTTATCCAGGTGTTGACCAAGCAGACCGTCCAGTACTTTGGCGACTACTGTGGCCAAAGAAATCGGTCTATAGTTGTTTACATCTGATGCGTCACCAGTTTTATTTTTGATGATTGGCACAACGATAGTACGAATCAGATTATCAGGCATATGGGAGTGGCCTAAGCAAAGGGAAAAGAACATAGAAAGCACTCTAGGCAGGTGTACACCTGCATGCTGCAGGTGCTCGATGCTGAGGCTGTCGTGTCCCGGGGATTTACCCCTCACCATGCCTTTTATCACCACACGCACTTCCTTCGCAGTAAAATGAACCCCACGCTCACCACCTTCCTCAACATCGAGCCTCTGCCGCGCAGGCCCCAAAGGGGAGTCAACCCTGAAGTGGTGGGAGAACATAGTAGCAATCTCACTAGGCTCGTGCACTCCCGCCACGCTGATGGGAAGGCTCGGCTTATGATTCATCTTATTGGTGTTTTTCCAGAACTGACCGAATCTCTTATGTGAGTGCAGTTCAGCTATAATGTCCATTTTTATTTGTTGTTCATTGTTCTGACACCACTTTAATTTTGATTTAAAAGCGCGCCGAGTTTCACACATATCATTATAAAGACGGCCAGCCCCGGGCTTTCCCCCATACAACCAGGCCTGAAAACATAGCCGAGCCCTCTCATGAGCGCCGCGAACGTGTCTGTTCCATCCAGTAATGTATTTACCTCTACGCTTTTCGGCAACATTATAACTACATATAGCGGCCTCCGACAGAATACAAATAATATCTTCATACATTTTATCTAGCAGAATTTTATGACTTTGATTACTACACATTTTATCTGAGCAGTTTCTTAATTCTGAAGGAAAATCAATTTCACGAAGTCTAGAGTGACACACATTTTTATATTTCGCTATCTGAATCGAGTCACGCTCACCCCAGACTATTCATACAGTAGGTAAACAAATTTTAGGCTTAACTAAATTAAAATTACATAGTATAGACACAGGGTAATGATCAGACCAATAAGTGTCATACAATACAGAGGCCGCGGACACAGAGTGCCGCGCGGCACTAGTTACTACACAATGGTCGAGCCAGCGCAAACAGCCGTGCGCATCACTGACAAACGTATGACTGTCCGGCGGCATTAGTTCTAAGTCTACACAAAACCACGTTTGTTCCGCACAAAAAGTTAAGAGTTCATTTGCAAATGACTCACCTGGGTGCGCATTATAGTCCCCTAACATAAACACTGACTCCACATTGTGACTATCAATTATAGCTGTCATTTCACTAAGACACTCTGTGAACTGCACTAAATGTTCACTGGAATCGGTGGGCATATACACAGAAAATATCAAAATGGAACGATCACTGAGCTCGATTTTTATCGCGGCGAGACGCACACTATTACATTTTACCACGGTTACCGTTGGAAACGCAGCTTTTCTCCACAATAGGGCAACTCCACCGTAAGGCCTACCTCGAACTACCCCAGCCGTGGTATCCACTGCAGAGGTACCCGTGCAGGCGAAGTTGTCATCTATCGCGGCCAGGAACCCAAGGTCATGCGGCAGTAGCCAAGTCTCCTGCAGCGCCACCACATCAGCTGAGCGACAAAGCTTCCGTACACATTCCACTGATCTCATCACATTTTTGCAGTTGAAACTTATCAAATTGATGTTATTCATAAGTTAGAACTAATAATGTTCTCGCTAGTGTCACGGACACTTTCCTTATCACGTCTAATTATATTTATGAATCGACGATACGCCACTCCCTTTGGCCAGAAATCATCACTCAGGAATAATTTTAACGATCGCTTAGGTACGAATATTTTGTATGATTCGTAATCCTTAGCTAACTTCATGTCCATTTTTTCAATTTTAACATCAACGTTAGTCTTCTTTAAAATATAGGTACTGATGTCACATACGGACACACCCTTCGCCACATTATAAATATACATGGGAACCTTAGTTTCAGCTGCCATAAAATTACTTCCAGGCTCAGGAATCGCTTTTCCTCGCTTCCCAACGAAACGGTTTCGTGATTTTCTGTTTTGGACACGAACCCACTGATCACTCGCGGTCTGTGTCTTCCATTTGCCTTCTCGAACAATCTCCGCCAACGATTTTTGCTTTGGTGCGACAGGGCCAGATCCATTTTTGTCGACCGTGTGTCCCACGAACGAGTTGTGTAGCGGTGGTAGCGGTGCAGTACAGGCGACTGTTATTGCGGGGGACAGCGGCGGCGCAGGGGGCGGCGGCGGCGGCAACGATGCCCCATCGGCCGCATCATGCACCTGTGCGACCGTCGACTCGATCAGCTGACTAGCTACATGCGTCATCGTATCCGCGTCCCGTAGTTCGACGGTTGGATCGTCTTGCTTATTTTGCGACGATGATTCACAGCTACCCTCGGATTTCTGATTATCAAAATTATTTTGAATACTGGATTTTAGTGTAGAATCCAGTGCAGATTGTTGTTGATAGCATTCCCTAATGCTTTCATTGCAGTCCAGTGGCAATCCCATGGGACCACTATCACATTCATAGCTAGCGAGTCTTGCAACATAAGCACCTCTTCTAGTGTTTACATTGCACCATCCTGATGACAGCTGCTGCACTTCGCTTCTCAGCTGGTCCATCTGCTTGACAGTAGCATAGTCCTCTTTCATCATGTCGAGATCTTGCCGTAACTTAACAATATCTTTCAAAAGCCTCGTCACGTCGACATGGTCGAATAAAACCGGGGGTAACTTCTCAAGATCACGTGCCACGAAGACTGGAATATCCTCGGAGTCGGTCTCGCGGATCAGACAGATGATGTCATCTATGTCTCGAATATTTTTCCTCGCCATCCTCCGCTTTATCTTGCGTTTTGTTGTCGGCAAGGATTCGAACAACAGCTGCTTCGCCGTTACAATTTCACTTTCAGAGAAAGCGCTCGCACAGATTCTACCTATACTCTCATCATCCATCACAGATATTTTATTATGGATGAAGGCAAGCACTTCGTTAATCACTACATTGCAATTTGCGCATTTTACCACAGAGGACATTTTTTTTTTTTTTTTTAAATTCCCCGATACACACCGTCACGCACAAATATCCAACCGTTCGCTTGCGCGCGCGCGGCGTGACTGATGTCACGACATTACTGACTGATGTCAATACATTTACGAAAACATCATGTATGTTAGAAAGAATTTACATCTTTTTAGTAAAAGAGGCGACAGACATAATTATGGTACTCGAAATAGGGACCAATTAGTTCAACCAGGTTTCAGACTGGCTAAAGTAGCCTCATCTTTTATGGGGTACTGTTTAAAATGTTATAATAAAATACCACCCCATATATTAGAACTAAATGAGACTAAATTTAAATCTTGTCTTAAACGCACACTATGCAGGCAAGCATATTATAAGTTAGGGGAGTATATTGAAGATAAAAATGCTTGGCTCAATGCTGGTCCTGCTCCACAGCCACTAGGGCGCACAAAGTAATCTGTTAGCATTTGGAAATATTGTTGGACCGGATGAAGATTGTAAGAAAGCAATATTTTTTATTGTATAGACTCAATTTATTTAGCATTGTATAATTTCATGCATTAACGGCACATGTGTGAGTACTATGTAGGTCCCTCAAATTTAAACTATAATGACCATTTTGGGTAGGTTTTTGACTTGAATGTACCCTGGCGATTGGGGATGTCATGCTCACTCAAAAGTCTGGCTGATGGTGGCGTATGCGTTGGATCATTTGGCTCCCTTAAAAATGGTCGAGCTGAATGGTGCTAGCGTATGCGTCATGTTCGTGAACGGGCGCCGTCAGCTGAGACTGGTCATCTCTCGGCTGCCATGGTCTATTTTAATTATTTCTTTGAATTGTTTCTTTTTTACTCCGGACTCTTTTATCCTGCACGTCTTTTACATCGTTCTCACATATATGTATAATTTAAATATGAATGATGTAACCATAATTCTGTAACAAAAACTTATTTTTAAAAGAGTGTCCGTGGAGTTTCTTGCACGTTCTTCTCCATAGATATCTACGCTTTGGAACGTGCAAATAGCTT
The DNA here is from genome assembly GCA_947386135.1 of Melanchra persicariae. Taxonomy (NCBI): domain Eukaryota; kingdom Metazoa; phylum Arthropoda; class Insecta; order Lepidoptera; family Noctuidae; genus Melanchra; species Melanchra persicariae. The sequence continues at coordinate 11,613,267 of OX376672.1, read as the reverse complement.
CATATTTTTTTTTTTTGACCGACCGACCTTGACAATTCAAAAGTGCCTGTAAATGGTCTAATTGAAATAAATGCTTTGACTTTGACTTTGACTTTGTAAAATATAGCTGTAAATCCCTTAAGGATTAATGTGAATTGTCACATTAATTATTTATATATCGCGATACGACCGGAGCTTTTCTCAGGGGGTTTTGCTCCGGCGGGGCTTCGGCATGACCGCGTAATTGATCAGCACAGGTGGCGCATAGTAATTTTATTTAATTATTTAACTAAACATTTTAATCGCTGGTCATGACCTAGGCTGCTTCTATAGAAGTATACGCACCCCTGTTCATCCTGTTCCCCCTGTATGTAGGGAAATTGTGTTAGGTTAGGCAGGTCATACTTGACTCTTCCAAAGGCTGAATAGATGTTAACGAGAGGTCGACTACGTTTCCTCTATTCGAAGGGGTGTAGCTAATGTAAGAGCCTCTTTGCGCAGCATCTGGCTGTACATACCTCCTTTGGAAGTGGCTGGTAATAATTAGAATATTTGAATTTGGTAGAACGGTTTTTGTTTAAGTATTCAGATGTTATTCGACTCTCCGAGCCACGGTGCTCCATTATACTGATAAATAGTTAATACAGGAGTTTTATTTATAATAATTGATAAGTTGACCGCAGGTTATAGTTCTGTGGTCTACAGTATTACTGAGCATAATATGGTACTAGGCGATGAAAACATGCTCACGTTACCGAATTACAAATTGGGTGACAGTTTTTATAGAGAAAAAATAAAAGGCGGTGCGTGTATTTTAGTAAGAAATATTCATGAATTCAAAGTTCTAAAAGAAGTAAAAAAGCTAGCTGAAGCTAATATTATTGAATGCTGTGGCATAGAACTCACGCAACATAATGTAACTGTCGTCTGTATGTATAGGGTTCCAAAAAATGTCCATGTTAAGATTCATCTTTCTCTTTTTTTCGAAACGCTTGAAAATTTACTCTCCCTTATTACACTTGGGAAAACTAATAAAACTATAATAATTTGGGGGGATTTCAATATCAATATTCTAAAAAATGATCAAGTTGCCAAGACATTCATGAATACAGTTTACGGATTTAATCTCAAAATACTGACTAAACAACCTACTCGCTTATCTAGCGGTACCTGTATAGATAATATATTTCATAATGCTCGTGGTAACAACGGAGATGTAATTGAGACTGCACTGTCGGACCACACTGCGCAAATATTAAAATGCAGTGTAAAAAAGACGTGTGCAATTCATACGTGGAAAATTGAAATAAGAGACTTCTCTTTTGAATATGTAGAAAAGTTTATGGAGTGCATTGCGAGCTTAAGCTTCATTGAGCCCCACCAACCGTGTCTCCACTTTGCCGTCGTGGTGGAGCTTGCGTGTCTCAGTGATCTTGGGGGCTTTGCCGGTAGAGCCACTCATGCCGGAAGGTCCCAAGTGAGAGACCAGACCAAGAGAGACACAAGAGGGGCACACCGTTCGGAGACTTGAGCAGTGTTCGGGTCCTCGGACGGTGTGCGTCTCATTGGCTTGCTCGCTGCTCTCTGGTACGCGTCTGATCATCAGACTTGACTGTGAGGGCAGCGAGCAAGCAGTTAGAGAGAGGGAGAGAGGAGGGGAGATAGGGACCGCACCCTCAAAAAGGAAATTATGGACAGTATTGAAAGAGATAACGTACCCCAGGGCGGTCCGGACTGCACAGCAGTTCGGGAATCCGCCACGCCTCGCGCGTCAAGCCCCTAGTATTCTGGGGGGGGCAACAATGCTGTACACATTCCGCTTACCAAGGGCAACAGTGGCCGAGGAGGCCCCCGATCCGTACTATCCTTCGAGGACCTGATCGGGTACAATATTAGCTCGCCCGACAGAGTGTCGGTCGGGTGGAGCGCGGGCGGAGGCGCGCTGTATTGGGAGGAGGGCTCGCTTGAGCGTCGCGCGGGTGTAGAGTCGGATTCCGAGTTGGACTCCGACGACCTGGTGACCGTTAGCTCGGCGAGCCCTGTACCCGAGAAGAAGAGCTCCAGGCCGGAAAAAGGCGGCGTCGTACGCGGCCGCCGTGGCTGCCACACCGGGGTCGTCCGGCCGGGACAAAGGGTCCGGGCCGGCACCCGCGAAGCCGGTGTCGGGAATACGGGGAGAAGAAGAAGGCAGGAAAGGCAGCCAGGGCGGCAAAGAGGCGGGAGAGAAGGCGGCGGCCGAGGGCGCGAGGCGTCGCGGCTGCGCTCCGCGCCCCGAAGACCGCGGCTGTAGTATTAACGCTGCAGCCGGACGCGGTGAAGAGGGGCGTGACGTATGCCAACACGCTCACCAAGGCCAAGGAGGCCATCAACCTCGGTGAGCTTGGCATCGTCAGGGGTCTCCGGCTCAGGGTCACCATGACCGGGGCCAGGATGCTCGAGATCCCTGGAGCAGACAGCGGTCCGGCCGCGGACGCTCTAGCCGAAAGGCTTAGGGCGTCCTTGGGCGCGGATGACGTCCGAGTGTCCAGGCCCACGAAGTGCATAGACATGCGCATTTTGGGTCTGGACGACTCCGTCACGGAGGGGGAGGTGTTGGCCGCCGTTGTCAGGACGGGGGGGTGCGCTACAGAGGAGGTGAAGGTGGGCACCATCCGTCCTGACAACACGGGCATGCGAACCGTAGTGGTGAGCTGCCCCGTGTCGGCGGCCAAGAAAGTCTCGGAGGGCCGAAGGCTCTTGGTGGGCTGGGTCTCCGCGCACGTGAAACTGCTGGAGCCCAGACCTCTGAGGTGCTTCCGTTGCCAGGTTGGCAACCACGTCGGAGCACTCTGCACCTCGGAGGTGGACCGCAGTGACCACTGCTTCCGCTGTGGTCAGCCCGGTCACAGGGCCGGCTCGTGCGACGCCGCGCCGCACTGCTTCGCATGTGCGGCAGCTGGCAAGCCGGCCGATCACTGGGCTGGGGGCAAAGCCTGCGGTCCACCCGCCAGGGCCGGGTCGAGGAGAAATCCTTCCTCCACCGCCGCCGACGCCGCCGTCGCTTCCGCCGCAGCCGCCGCCACCGTCGCCGCCGCTGCCACTGCTCGGGAGGGGGCCGAAATGGAGTGCCAGTAATGGCCCCATTTCGCCTCCTCCAGACGAACGTTAGTCGCTGCGCCACTCAGGAACTGACGCTCCTGAGCAAGGCGCAGTGACTGACGCCTGCGGACAGCGAGCAATGGGTAGCTCGCTGTCCGATCAGGTCAGGCCAGAGTCGACGGCACGTTTCACTCCAAACGCGCCGTCAGCAACGAGCAGTCAGCAACGGAGACGGGGCCCGCCAGGGCCAGAGCCTGCCAGGGTTGCGGAATATGTTCGAAAGAGTTACCGTGGCCCTGGGAAGAAAGGCACTAGGAGGACTAAGGGTGGGTTTTAGTCAGTAAAAGTCTGACACTCCCTGCCGCTCCACCCAGAGCGGGAGGGGTCATTTGATGATTTCCCATCCTATAAAAAAAAAAAAAGCTTCATTGAGTCTTATGAAGTAAATGATCCAAATTTAGCATACGACAACTTTATAGACATTTTTAATGTCTTTTACAACCAATGTGTTCCTGTAAAAATTGTTACAAAGGCTATTAATAAAAGACAAAAATGGCTATCATAAAAACGTGCAGCAAAATAAAACGCAAACTACTGTGGCAATACCGTAAAACGAAAACTGAGAACAATAAAACAATATACACTTCATATACAGTTGGATATTAAAATAATATAAGACTAACAAAGTACGTACAAAATAATCATTACATTAAGACATCTAATAATAAAAGCAAAGCAACTTGGAAAATAATTAATGACAATAAAGTTGATTTTCCTCATGAACCAATAACGAAAATTATTCACAATAATAAAGAAATAGTAAAAACGAAAGACATCTGCCATGCATTCAATGACTTTTACACTGATCAAATTACTCCAGGAAGCAATAAACTACCGCCAAAAATAGACAGAGTGAATCATTCGATCTTTTTAAATCCAACACCAGAAGAGGTATCGAGAACGATTCAATCTCTCAAAAATACTAAAAGTACAGGGAACGAGTTATCGTTCCCTGTACACTGTTGTGTACTGTTTTTGACAATATTTGTTGTTATGTTAATAACAAAAAAAAATATTGTCAAAAAAGTCCATCATATTATTTGTCATCCACTATCATATATCATTAATTTATGTTTTGCAAAAGGAATTTTCCCAAATAAGCTTAAAGTATCTATTATTAAGCCGTTATATAAGAAAGGGGAGAAGACTTCAATAAAAAATTATCGACCAGTGACATTAAATACCAATATTCTCGAAAGTCATAGAAAAAATAATACATCACCGAATATACAATTTCCTAGATAGTAAAAATGTACTGGTTAATGAACAAGAAGGTTTTAGATAAAATAAGTCAATTAATGTTGCTATTTATGATTTTCTCAAGGAAATTATGTCAAGTGTAGATAACACACTACCCATTTGTGCCCTGTACATGGACATGACGAAAGCCTTCGATCATGTTGACCACAATATACTTATCGACAAACTAGCAAGATATGGAATACGCGGCAATGGTCTTGATCTCATCACATCATATTTAAGCAACCGGCAGCAATACACTGAAATTACAAACATGAATATTAAAACCAAACGGGAAATCAAATATCGCTCACAACTTAGAACGGTAAAGTACGGTTTACCTCAGGGGAGTGTATTGGGTCCCCCACTATTTCTTGTGTACATAAATGACCTTCCAAAAAGTATCAATCACCCAACAGTATTATTTGCTGATGATTGTACAATTATGATAAAAAATGATGAGTCCTACAATTTATGAACAAGAAATCAATGACACGCTAAAACAAACTATAGATTGGCTGCAGTCGAATAATTTAAAAATTAATTTAGAAAAGACGTGTATAATGCATTTTAGTCAGCAACAAAGAAAACAACCACAGGTTAATATTCGGCACAATGGACAGTCAGTTACAAAAACGGATACAATAATTTTTTTAGGGTTAATGATAGACTTACGTGGAAACCGCATGTTGAAGAGATTTGTAAAAAACTTAACAGTTTTGCTTTTGTTCTTTATAAGCTGTCCAAATTTGTGAACCATGACGCCGTGCTTATTGCCTACCATAGCTACGTAGAATCAGTCCTAAGATACGGAGTCATTTTCTGGGGAAACTCGACAGACAAGAATTACGTTTTCATCGCACAAAAAAAATGCTTACGTGCTATATGTAATTTACACTCAAGGGACAGTTGTAAGCCATATTTTAAATCCTTGAAGCTTCTAACATTACCGTCATTATACATCTTTGAGGTGGCAGTGTTTGTTAAGACAAACCCACAGCTCTTGAAAATAAGAGCCCCAGCTGATCCACGGTTAAGAAAAAGGGAATCGAACTGTCTCTACGTTGATCGCAGTAAAACAGCACTCCTACGTAAAAGTATTTACCGAATGGCTCCAGTTATCTTCAATAAAATTCCACGTCAGATAAAGAATCTTAATAATAATATGTTTAAAAAGAAACTGAAACAATTCTTAATTCATAAATAGCATTTATGCTACTATCCCACAACTGAGTTTATGGAAGACACAATTAACATTTAGATTATACCTACAACGACATTTATATCATTATTTTTATTTTGACATTGGAAATTATGTATTGTTAGTATGTAAGTGATCTTATTTTAAATGTGTGCCTGTTGTTTCGACAGCACCAAAATTGTTATTATTTGTATGCTCTCGAGTAAAATGTAGCGAACTGACCATCATAGTATAACATCTTATTGTATTGAAACCTACATTTATGAATAAATTTGATTTGATTTGATTTGATTTGATAAAAAATAGGCTACTTTTTATTTTGGTAAGTGGCATGGATTAATAGAGACTGAGAAAGAAGTGGAAATTCAGAGCCGCTGCTGCCTTAGTACTTCAGATTCACAAGTACCAGAAGACCAAAAACATCAAATACCAGGAGACCAGAAACATGACATAGTATATTTTGGGCTGGTCAGGGTAGGTGTAGGGTAGGTGTAGGGTTGGCGTAGGGTAAGTGTAGGGTATGTGTAGGGTAGGTGTAAGGTAGGTGGAGGGTAGGTGTAGGGTAGGTGTGGGGTAGGTGTAGGGTGTATAGGGTAGGGTAGGTGTAGGGTAGGGTAGGTGTAGGGTAGGGTAGCGGTAGGGTAGATGATTCCTGAGTAAAAAAATTACAATACAAATCAGGAAACCTTCCTATTTCCGATATTCACGCGGGCGACGCCGCTGATAGAAGCTAGTCTGTTATATATTTTTCATCCAACAACGGTGCGCGAGTAATACCTGCGTTTATTTGTTCCGTATAAATAATTTAACCCGTAAAATAGTAAGTGTCGTGTACTGATTCTTATAAGTTTAATAGCATTAACTATAATACATGTGTAACGCTATTTTTTTCGTGATAAATACTCATAATAACCAAGTATTGACTAAAAACAATCAACTAGTGATTTTATTATACCGCCATTAACTTAAAAAATCTGTGAGAACCAACTTAATGTGCGCAACGCGTAAGTAACGCGATAACCACGGCGCTTACGACGTTCTTCTCGCCGACTCTGACAGTGCGTCGGCAGGCGTGGGCCTTTATTGGTGTGCGTTTTATTAGTGTGCACAGGATTATTGATAATTTGACTTTGTGTGTATCTAAAACTGAGTCGTACCATTATGAATTGTGACTGTTGCTCAGAAGTCATAGCTGAGGGAAGTGCTGTAGTTAATTGCTCATCTTGCCAGAAATCCTACCATCATTCCTGCCTCACGCAACTGGGTTGTGATTTTCAACTAACCGAATTCAATAATTGGATTTGTCCGACCTGCAAGCCGAAGAATCGAAACCCAGATAATACCCCAGTGCGCGTCAGACAGGCGAGTGATCCTAATGTGACGCACAGAAAGAAAGAATCTTCGGTAACTGTCCTCAACGATGAAGCTCCTGTTACGTCTGGCGAAGTTTCTCGTATTATGAAAAAACAGATAGACGAACTTATGCGGCACCTCAACCAAACTTTGGCGAACTATGTTAACACGCAGATGAAGGCTATTACGGATAAATTGGAAGGGCTTAATACATCAATGGATTTTATGAACGTACAGTTTGAGGAAATGAAGACTGAGTTTTCCTTAAACACCAAAGTCGTTAACGATCTTAGAAAGGAAAACGAGCAACTCAAAACTACTGTCAATGACTTGTGTGTGCGGCTAACTCAGGTGGAACAACAAGCACGCTCTACGAACGTGGAAATTCAATGTCTGCCAGAGCACAACAATGAAAATCTTGTATCGACTGTCTTGAATATTAGTAAGGTGATATCCGCGGACTTAACTGAGCATAACCTACATCATGTTATAAGAATTGCAAAGCAAACCCCAACTAGTACCCGCCCAAAGTCTATTGTTGTTCAATTCAGCAGTCCACGGATTCGCGACCATTTTCTAGCGGCTTCTATCAAGTTTAATAAAAATAAAACTTCTGAAGAGAAGCTTAACACCGCTCTTCTTGGGATTGGAGGTAAAAAGGAAAATGTCTATATAGTAGAACATTTATCTCCTGCAAACAAGGCGCTGCATGCCGCAACCGGGATTAAAGCAAAGAGTTTGGGCTACAAATATGTGTGGGTCCGTGGCGGTAAGATTTTTGTTAGAAAACATGATGGTGCAGACTATAAATATATCAGGGATACCGGCTCTTTGAACAAATTACAATAAGCAGTAAAAATGTGTACGATAAGGTGTAAGATTGTTAAGGTTTCAAATTCGATCAGTTAAAAATTTATTACCAGAATGTAAGGGGAATTAGGACTAAGCTGAGTGATATTTACCAAAAAGTTGCATGCTGTTCATACGATGTTATAATGTTTACTGAAACTTGGCTACTGGATGGTATTTCTGACTCAGAAATCATGGATGAGCGTTACGTTATCTATAGGCGTGATAGATCCAAAAATATTTTAAATAATAAAACCGACGGTGGTGGCGTTCTTATCGCTGTATCTAGAATACTTGATTCACAGCGAATGATCAATTTTGAAAGTTCTTGCGATGATCTCTGGGTTAAGTTATCATTTAAAGGGGGTAAGAAATCTAAAATAATTTATATTTGTACTGTATACTTGCCGTCGCCGTTACTGCCCAGAGTACTAGAACACTTTGTTGATAATACAAACAATGTCTTGGAACATGCCAAAGAATGCTTGATTGTTGGTGACTTTAATATGAAAACTATTAACTGGCTTGGTACGGGTGGCGATGTACTAGGAGCTCCTCAATATACTTGCACAGGCTTAGAACAGACTCTATGGGACTTTGTATTGCTTAACAACTTAAGACAATGTAATTATTTATGTAATCAAAATAACAGAATTCTTGATTTAGTCCTAACCAACTTGGATCTTGCTGTAGTAAGTGCACCAGTTGAGGTACTTTCTAAAATAGATGTGCACCATCCACCTATAATGTGTGAGCTCTCATTTACTCGTCTTATAAAGCCACTAAATTCTAATAATAGAACTAAGTTAAACTATTTTAAGGCAGATTACGTGGCAATTAATGCAGCACTAGAGCAGGTCAATTGGTCATCGGAGCTTGATCCTTGCATGACTATAGATCAGATGGTAGATGTTTTTTATAATATATTGTATAGAGTAATTAAGTGCTACGTTCCACAAGTACCAATAAAAGATACGAAGTATCCGTACTGGTTCTCTAGACAGCTCATCAAAAGACTAAACGAAAAGAACCACCTACGACTTCGAGTTAAAAAGTACAATAATCCTTTGGACATTATTGCATTGGATTTACTTGGGAGAAGATGTGACCGTTTGGCTACGACTTGTTATAATGCTCACATTGCTGATATAGAGAAAAAAATTAGTTCAAACCCAAAATATGTATTTCTGGAGTTATTTAAAGATAAAGCGAGGCGGTAGCAGTAACTACCCCAGTTCCATGTCAGATGGTATAAACACCTCTGATAATATTAACGATATATGTAACTATTTCGCATCACATTTTTCTAAGGTGTATAGTAGTTATGGGAATGCTGTACAGTCTGGCACTGGTGACATAGATAGCTGCGTAAGCAATTGTATGTTAGGCCAAATAACTATTTCTCAGGATCAAATCCGCAAAGAATTAAAAAAATTGGACGTCTACAAAGGGGCAGGCCCTGATAATATACCTGCTTTGCTTCTAAATGAGCTAGCAGATGTGCTATTACTGCCATTGGGTATTATTTTTAATTATTCTGTGCTGCGAGGTACTTTTCCGACCATCTGGAAAGAAACCAAAATTGTGCCTATTTTCAAAAACGGGGATCGAGCTGATGTGAGCAATTACAGGCCCATCGCTATTCTTCCCATACTTGCAAAGGTATTTGAAGCCCTTATATGTCCTGTGCTAGCTAGACATTTATCACAGCTAATAATAGACAGCCAATATGGATTTATGAAGGGAAAATCGACAGTAACCAATTTGGTGACCTATGTTGAAAGTATTAACCGTCTCACGGTTGATGCGCATGGGCAGGTTGATGCAGTCTACACCGACTTCAGTAAGGCTTTTGACACGGTAGATCATAACATACTTGTCAAGAAGCTGAAAATGTATGGCATTTCGGACCCTCTCTTAAGTTGGTTCCAATCATATTTGTCTGGACGGATGCTCAGGGTTGTGGTAAATGGCTGCTCTTCAGATTCGTACATTGCAACGTCAGGAATACCCCAGGGATCTCATTTGGGTCCGCCGATATTCACTCTTTTTATAAACGATATTTTCAAATGCTTCCGGAACTCGAATATATTCCTATTCGCTGATGACCTCAAAGCCATAAAGTGTGTAAGTAATCCTGCAGACTCGGTACTATTCCAAAGCGACTTGGACCGGCTCACTGATTGGTGTGAGCATAATAAAATGTCCTTGAATGTCAAAAAATGCCATCATATCAAATTAACAAAAAAAAAAAATATCATGCAGTCAGTTTACAAATTGAACGGCGAGCGGCTGGCAGAAGTAGAAACTATACGTGACCTAGGCGTTCAGTTCGATAAAAAACTAAGTTTTGTCGAACATATCGATAAAGCTGTATTAAAAACATCAAGGATGCTTGGCTTTGTTATAAGAGAGTGCAAAAACTTCAAAACACCCAACATTAAAAAAATTATGTACAACTCGCTAGTTAGAAGCCATCTCGAGTATTGCAGTGTGGTCTGGTCACCTGTGTATAGGTCCACGTCAAGCGCATTGAACGGCTGCAAAAACGGTTCTTATGGCATCTTACCTATGCCAGTAATATGTGTAATAAGCTCAACTGGTACCAAGAAAGACTAAAATATTTTAAAATGGTTTCGCTGGAGAAACGGAGGAAAATGCTGGATTTGGTTTTCCTTAAGAAGCTAGTAGCGGGCACTCTGAACTGTCCCGAATTGCTCAGTAGGGTCTTATTCCATGTGCCACGTAATCTGCCAAGAAGTTCTAACAGGAGACTTTTCTGTATGCCAAGATGTCATACCAACCTGAGGCAATACTGTCCACTATCTAGAATGTATGCTGCATACAAAGAGCACGAAGTGGACATTGACCTCTTCAATTCATCGGTTCCAGCTCTAAAAAAAACCGCTCTTGCCAGTTAATGGTTATCGCTAGTCAAATATTTACCTAATCTTACATAAAAAATAAAATGTTATTTAATTTATTTCAATTTAATTCAATTTATTTTAATTTAATTCAATTTATTTAATTTAATTAATTTATTTCAATTTATTTTAATCAAATTTTATCTAATCTTATTTATTTTAATCTATTCTAATTTAATTTAATTTCAATTTATTGTACACAATTTAGGTTTCAATTGTTGTTGTTTTTTTTCTCAAACTGTGTATTACTTTTCAATTATTATTAATTATGGAATTTTCTGCGCATAATACAGTACACGCTGTGCTTTTCTGTAAGTGATGAGGCGCTTAGATTTAAGTTTGTATCTAATGTATGAGTGATAATGTAATAGTGTACTCATTGTTGAGAAGCCTAAATAAATAAATAAATAAATATTTAGCGCCGCTGCTAACAATCTCCGCGTTCCGCCCAATAGTGCATAGACTAATATAAATGGAATAGTGGCCGAGCGGTGTTAGCGCGCTCTCTCCGTGCCCGCGCACCACTTCAACTTGCAAAGATAGAGGGTGTGACGGCGATTGTGACTTTATTCGTCGTTGAAAAGGTAGTGCTTAAATTTGTGGCTTTTTAGAAAACTTAATTATTTGATAGCCTGTACCGTTTTAAATCATTTTGTTGCATTGTTACTATGTGGCATGATGAGCAGAACTGAATCATGCAATAAAAAAAAAGCCGAAAACGTGGTAAGTATTCCATTAATGCTGTTTCTTTATTAGTTATTTTTTAACTTTACGAATTTGGTATTTTTTTACAAACAAGATCTACATGAGATTCATTCCAGTTACAATAATTATCAATATTTATTCCTAAAATTTATATTTCATTTAGGTACTTCTTCAATGATGTATCCCAAAACTGTCATGTGGTGGCTAAGACGCTAGGCAGCACGCTTGTTCTCGGCGCCATTCTCCTCAACATCAGATCCTCGTCGTCGCTCTCTATGTTCCCTTCAATAGAAATACGTTCATTCTCACTCGACAGGTCTGTATCCGTGCCTCCGATATCGTGTTCCCTCTCTTTTCCTCTTGCGTGATCGATGACGACGCTTCCTTTTTCTTTCTCTTGGGTTTCACGCGGAGGTTCCATGTGAGTGAAACGTTCTGTTTCAGAGGAAATAAAATTATGATCTCATTATAGACTCCTTGGAAGTTGCGCTTTTTGTGAAGCAACTCGTTCGGGGAAGTCCTACCAACCTTGACACACATATTTCTCCCTGAAATGAAAACTCATTGATATGTGTACCCCTCCTGTCGTGACCCGGTACTCAGACCTGCAGTGCGATTTTAGTAACATGTCAAAGTGAAAATTTAGGCGAAGTGTACGACAAGTGAGCTGTCAAACTAAACAAACAAGCTGGAATGACAGCTCACTTGTCGTTCACTCCACCTAAGTGTACACGGTGAGATGTCGACACAATATATCTGACGCCGGCTTGTCGCTCACTGAGTCGCAAAAGTGGCGTAAAGAGAGTTGACAGAGTAAGAAACGCCTCGCTGCGCTCGAAAATAAGCATCATAGACATAGGAAAAAATACTACCAGTGGCTCGGGTAAAGAATGCGTGGAAGGATGTGGGGAGGCTTTTGCCCAGTAGTTGGACAGTATAGGCTGAAAACCACAAAATAGGATGCCAAGCGTTGCCGTGCTTCGGTGTGCTGTTGTAGTTACAGACACGAGACTCATCAGCTTTATCTCTGTGATGGCAGGCAGCTTTGATGTCTCTGATAGTGCAGTCTTATAATATCTTCAGACAGCGGTGAGCACTTACCATAAGGTGGGACGTCATCTTTTCGAACACCATTCCTGTCCTGATGAGCTAACTCAGTAAATCCACCTGAAGACAATTCGTCCTTTATAACTGCTTCTACAGATCCAATCAGCTGTTGAAGACTTTCGGAGCCTGCGAGACGTTGGTACGGTTTCAAGAAGGTAGTTATAATTCTGTGGCAGAGCTCGTAGCCGGATATCTCGTCTGTAATTAGAGAATACAAATTATTTTAAATCTTTTGCTAGGTGGCTCAGTCGAAAATTATTCCACGGAAATGTATTAAAAGTATGACATAATTCTATTAAATCAGGGCCGATAACACTGGGCTACTAAATCAATCTGCCAAATAATGCTGGGGTCGACCTCCAGTCTGACGGGATGCCTGCACCTGTCTGACCTCCACAGGAGTCTCGGGACGTAATAAATCGTTACCAATGTACAGGGTGTTCCAGATGTCGAACAACTGGAACACCCTGTCAGTCATGTTTAAGAGTGATGTTAGTGGTGGCTGATAATGCATTAAGGAAAATATATCAAAACATAAAAATGTGATTTTTCAAAATAATGCACAGCAATCTGGTGCAGTTGGTGATATCAAATCTGTGATTGAACTAAATAAAGTAAATGCCACAAACTGTAACAAACTGCTTGAAAAGTCGTTTCTTGGGATCATTTTAGTCGTTTTTTCTGGATGAATTTAAAAAAAATGTATGTTTTGCTTTTTTCCCTAATGTATATCAGCTACCCAACACCTCCCTTAAATATGAGCACGCACTTTTAGAACAGCCTGTATACGTGGCTCTCGGTAAGCGTTGTGCAACATGAAGATCGACCCATTCGACTGCTCTAAAATGGTTAAGGTTGATAGTGTAGTACAATCGAAGACATGAGTGAGATGACATCAACGATATCGCACTGGGATTGCTGTCCACTCACTCTCATAGAGAGCACGCCTGTGTCTCAGCAATGGGAATGTTAGGGCTGATTATAATTATGCTTTGCGCACTTTTAGGAAAAAACGCAAGATGGCGGATGACGTAAAAGAGCGATTTTCCTTCGTCTTTTTGATTATATAAGCTTCCAGCAGAGTTGATGATCCTGTTCATTTCGTCCGACAGCTTGTCTCGTCGTCGATAGAGCAAATACTGCAGATTACGTGCCTGCTCTGTAGAAAAAAATATTAATATGAAAAACTAGCTGCTTGTAACAGAGAATTTTGTAGAACAATACAAAACCGGTAGTATCTGTATCCCAAAGGAGTACAGAGGTGTTCACAAAATTCACATCTCACCAGTTGAAGTCCACAGTGTATGGAATAAGTTATAGGGCGCCGATTGTAATAGGTTGAGTACAAATCCATACTACTGTTTAATGAGTTACTTCTTTTCTCCAGGACCCCAGGACCCCATGTGCAGTCTGTTGTCAATATTTTCTGACCCACGCTAAAAACAAACGAATTTGGACCCTCTGCCTGTACATTAAGGTTTATTCAATTTATATGAACTTATATCAGACAAGAGCTCGGCTCTGATGGACTCGATGAAGAAATACAATAACAATACAGACGTGCAAATTTGATCTTGAACACGTAACGTTAAGGTATACCCACCCAACGTTGTCGGAGCCACCGGCATTATATATAATTTTGTTAAGCTATTTTAATCATTATCTCGTTGACATTAGAGTTGAAAAGCTTCTAAGTCACACTAAATAATTACAACCCAATCTTTGATTTCGCGTATTCCCACAGAGATCTTGTGGCTTAGCGGTTTGATGCTGGATTGGCGACGAACAACGTGTGGGTTCGAAAACACAGTTCACCTATTATCAGTTTCTTTTTTAATTTGTTGTCACTTCTACTATATTGCTTGCATTATTAAGAACGGCCAATATTATTTATGCCTAATAACTTGTCTTGTAAACAGTTGGGTAAATTACAAAACTTAAAGTTCACAGAATTTATATTTACCAAGAATGGTTGGATACGAAGTAAAACATATTTGCATTTTGGTAGATAATAAATTCATCTAAGTGACAAAAGTTACACGACGCCTAATAGCAGTGACTGCGCACACATTTGTAAATCGTTTCACATAACTCGTTAAGTATTTTTAAGCAATTTGATGTAAAAAAGGATCATATCGCAACTTAATGACGATATCAAACATAAAATCATGTTTTTACAAGACCAGAATGTTGGAATTAGAGAGATTGTTCCTTGACTTAATATAACAGTAAGTGTTTTTTTATACCTATTATATTTTATTGATTGGAGTTAATGAACGCGTAGTTGGCTATTTCCAAATCCTCTTTCGTCTGCTGCTATGAATCTATTTAAAATGTTCACGCGTCAGTGAAGTCCTGTTACTTATGATCTAGAATAGTATTGATTAAGATTGATTGTGTAGTTGTATTGTTTATTTATGTCTCTACGGGGCTGGCATGTTCTTTGAACAAAAGTCCCTAAAATAAAAGATTAAAAAAAAAAAAAAAGTTACATACACGGTTGCAAAAATGTTTTTTTTGTTTTAGAGAA
Organism: Melanchra persicariae; assembly: GCA_947386135.1. NCBI lineage: Eukaryota > Metazoa > Arthropoda > Insecta > Lepidoptera > Noctuidae > Melanchra > Melanchra persicariae. Next base: position 11,598,242 of record OX376672.1, on the reverse strand, counting down.
ATACGGTCAGACTATGGCTAAGACGTTATGGAGACAATTGAAATATACAGCGGATTCCTCCAGGAGCAAAAGTCATTAAGTATAGTCCCGATTTCGAACGCCACCGGGCCATTGTTTCAAGCCATGTTGAAAATCCATTTTTGCCCATTCGTGTAACCGCAATAAACCACAATATTTCAGTGAAAACAGTGAGAAGGCCTTCTCACTGTTTATATTATAAACCGGCATAGAAAATTACATTGACACCTGCTCATCGCGACGAAAGGGTCCGTTTTGCCTAATATATATGTTACGGCTAATAGCCGAAGTGCGGCTACACCTAGTTTTAGCCGGCTACAACTAGGTGCAACCCGGCTACAACTAGTTATAACCTAACCTCAAAACACTTAAAATTCCTATTTCTGTGTGGTTTAAAAAAAAATAACCACGAAGGGGATGGCGGGCCCTTCTAACCTAACCTGTCCGAGTCGGGTCGGGGTCTATATAGTAATATTTAAATTACTACTAATAAACTAGCTACAAATTAATTTAGTAGGTATTTTTAAACACACCATGTAAGTAAATGCTCAATGGATTGATTGTTACACCATTAAAATGTTGCAGATTATGTGGTGATGTTATTGTTATTTTTCTATTTAAATAATAATAATAATTTATTTGTTAGAATATTGTTTTTACATAGGTGTTACACATAATTTGATGTCCATAATATTCTGCTGTTTCCAGCGTACAAATATTTCAGAGAATTAAAACATACAATGTCTGAAAGAAGGAAAACGTAACTGCTATCAAATACAATGTCAGGGGTTATTAATTATAATGTCAAGAATGATTAAATCGGTACAATGTCAGGGGTTATTAATTATAATGTCAAGAATGATTAAATACAATGTCAGGGGTTATTAATTATAATGTCAAAAAGTATTAAACACGATGAAGAAAAAAGAAAAAAAAAAGAAAAATTTCAATACAATATCACAGAAACGTTATTCCATTCAATTATTGGGAGGTAAGTCGTCGTCTAATTTAAATTTTGAATCAAATTTTTCATTTAAAAATTCATTCGTGGAGTAGTAACATTTTTGTAATAGAAAGTTAAATAGTTTCTTTTTAAATGTCATGAGGTTAAGACTTTTAAAAACATTAGGTAATTTATTATAAATTTGAATTGCCATCCAGTAAACATTAATGTAAGTAAACAATAATTTAATTCTTTGTGGGGGTACACATAATTTGTGGATATTTCTACTTTTCCTTATAACAACATCATTGTGTACTTGAAACAAAGCTAAGTTTTTACGTACAAAGATACAGATTTCGAATATATATAAAGATGGGAGTGGTAATATTTTCAATTTTTTAAAGATTGGGACAAAGCTTTGTAATGGTTGGGCTTTAGTCATTGATCGAATACATTTCTTTTGGGCTCGGAATGCTTTAATATTATCAACCGAATTTCCCCACATAATGATGCCGTAGCGGAGAATTGATGCTGCGTAACCATGATAAGCGTAAAGTGCTGCATTGATACCAGCTACGCGAGTAATTCGGTTTAAAACAAATACAAATCTTTGTAGCTTAGTGCATAATTTGTCAATGTGCCTTCCAGTTGCAATATTTATCTAATGTAATCCCCAGAAAGGCAGCACTTTCAACCTCTTCTACAGCGTTATTAGCATATCTAATTTCTAGTTGGTGATGTTTGCTATTGTAAGTTTGGAACTGCATAAGTTTGGTTTTACTAATACTGACATGCAGATTGTTGTCTTTTAGCCATTCTATTATGTTGTTTAACGTGTCATAGATGTCTTTTTCGTATTTGGTGATATTGTTATCGGTGAGTTCAATACTAAGAGTTGTATCGTCGGCGTACAGAATGCAAGAATATGGGGTTACGTTGGGCTTATCATTGATATACAGCAAGAACAAAAAGGGTCCTAATATACTACCCTGGGGGACGCCACATGAGTTTTGACGATAAGCAGATCTATGTATTTCATTTTCTGATAAATTGTTCCTCGATATTTCTACGCATTGTTGGCGATTACTTAGATAAGATTCTATCCACTGTAATGCGTTTCCCCTAATACCATAACGATTCAGTTTGAAGAGAAGCAGTTTGTGATCCACAAAGTCAAATGCTTTTGACATATCGAGAAATACCGATGTTATTGGCCTTTTCTCATTCAGACTAGAGGTAATCATTTTAACAAGAGAGAAACATGCCAGAGTTGTTGATTTATTTTTTCTGAAACCGAACTGTTCCTCTTTTAGAATTGAGTGTTTAATTACAAAGGAGTGCAGTTTATCGTACATAATTCTTTCAAAAATCTTAGAAATTACGGGTATCAGAGTAATCGGTCGATAGTTGTTCATGTCATTTTTATCTCCTTTTTTGTATAAAGGTTTGACTATCGAAAATTTTAGTCTGGCGGGGAATAAACCTTGAAATAATGATACATTAACAATGTGGGCGAGTGGATGAGATATATATTTAGAGCAACGTTTAAGAATTTTCGTATTGATATCGTCATACCCGGTTGAGTTAGTCGAGTTTAAAGAATTAATAATGTTATACACAGTATCTTCATTAGTTGGAGTCAAGAAAATGGTATCCGATATGTCAGTGATGTTATGTTTGTAGTCAATGTGTGTTTTAGAATTAAGGATATTAGGTTTGTTTGTCATGTTTATAAAAAAGTCATTAAATTTATTGGCAATTGTATCGGCACTAGTATAGGTGCCCTGGTCATCTATGATAGAGGTAATTTCAGCGTTATTATCGATATCTGTACTATTCTTTTTAATAATGTCCCAGGCGGCTTTACATTTATTGTTTGATTGAAGAATATAACGAGTATTATCAATTTTATGAGCATGTAAAATACATCGTCTTAGTATTCCAGTATAATTTTGATAGTACTTTAGGTTTTGGTTTTTATTAGAATTTAATAGTCTATATTTTAGGTACATACTTGTTTTTTTAACACAACATCTCTTTATTCCTTTTGTTATAAATTTACTTTTTGGCGGTTTGTTTGTAATTTTTACTTTGAGTATGGGAAAACAGAGATTATAAAAAAGGGACAGGGTATCATGAAAATGATTGAATGCTGTATCAGTGTCATCTGACTCGTATATCTCTGAAAAGGATAGCGACGACATGCATGATATAAACTTTTCTATGTAATGTTGACTCAAATCTCTTCTCTTTTGAAACCAAAATTGTTTTCGGTATCTTGCAGTATCTACAGACGAATGGAAACAAATGGTCTGACCGGTCTCATGATCAGATAATGCAAGGGTATGTATTTGAGGCTGGGCATTAGGTATGTCGCTTGCGATGAGATCTAAATATGATGATTTTCTTGTGGGTTTAGTAATATGGTTAGAGATGTTATAGTTCTGTAAGATACATTCTAATTCTTTATAATTATTGTTACGCTTTAATGCGTCAATGTTCCAATCTCCACATAGTATTATTTTATTTTTATTACGTTTTGTTATTTTCCTTAAAATATCCTCTAGATTTTTAAAAAACAGACTTAAATTTGAATTTGGAGTACGGTAAATACATATAACAATGACTTTAAGCGTGATTATTTCTATTGCGTAATATTCGAAATCATATACTAAAGGCGTAACCAGGTTAGGGATAGGTTTAAATTCAAGGTCCTTTTTAACCATTATGCAGGTTCCACCTCGCCGTTGGTGAGGTCTTGAGAAAGATGAGACTAGCTTGTAATTTTTTAGTATTAAGTTACTTTCTGATCCTCTTTTTATGAATGTTTCAGAAAAACATAGAATATCAATGATTGTACCGTTTGTGTGTAGTTCTTGTAAAGTTATTTCTAATAAATCCATTTTATTTAAGACACCGGCAATATTTTGATGAAATAGTGTACATTTACGTTTAACATCGAAAAAAAACGGATTCATTAGCTTTATTAGGGTTAGGTGGGGTTTCTGTTCCTTTTATGGGATTACTATTTATGTTTGAGCTCGATGACGTGCACGTGTGTTTTAATGTACAAGCTGTGTCCATTCTTTTCTTAAGGTTAATATTATCATTTTCTATATTTATTTTAGAACACAGTATTTCCTTGAATGTGTAGTTATAATTATTGTGACCATATATGTGAGAGATAAATTATTTAATGTTTTTAAGAAATGTCACATATTATTTTGTACTACGTCCGGTCAATAATAGTATTGTAACTGACTTCTTTTTCCCCTACTTTGCGATGGAGTTGTGTTAATAAAAAGGGGCGCACTGTCTTTCGACAGATCAGAAGTTGTCCGATAGTGGGCACGGCACAACGGTGCTCTGAACTGTCAGGTATGTTTTTTTATAATATCTTTATGCTGATTTTTTGTTTCTTTTATGTGTTATTTTAACCGTTGTTATTTTTAAATATAATAACGTGTTATTGATTATTCTTATATTGTGTCACTGTGTTATTTTGTTACTGAATATAATAATGTGTTTTTGAATTATTGTGAGGTTGTATTATTGTGTAACTTGGATCCTGAATTATTATAATGAACAAACCTATTTATGTCTATTATTCCACCGTTCTCCCACATCAGAAGTTGGGATGGATAACAAAAACTACGCCTGCATATGTTTGATTTCAGGAAAGTTTAAAGATGAACAGAGACGAATCTGAGGCGGTCGAGACTGGGGTCCTGCAGACTGCTGCAAAAGCCACTCCCGAAAATTGTGAAAGGTCTACATCTGGACACCAATCGCCAATATCGGGACAAAGGACAACGCACCATGCAGCTGCAACCAATGAGACGACGACATCCCCAGCCCATGGCGATGCAGCTCTTGGTGGTTCAACGGCAGCCAGTAGCAGCCGTGATTCAAGGGCAGTAGAGTTTGTACCTATTAATGTTATGCAAAATATGATGCAAGAAATGATGTCACAATTGATTCATACTACTGCAAAAGCTTTTAACCCTCCAAATGCGCGGCCTGTACCCCGCATGCGCAGCCTTGAGCATATCTATGTACCAGCTTTCGACCCTGACGATCGGACCGATACTGTGCAAGTCTGGTGCCGAAACGTCGAGGAGCTTAAAACTGAATATGAACTCACCGATAGAGACATTCTCAATTTGACTAGAAAAAACTTGCGCGGACGCGCGGCTGAATGGGTGCGTCGTAATTATTCAACTCTTACTAGCTGGCCAGAACTTAAAGGTCTTATCGAAACTTTTTCAGATGAAACTCGTTACTACGATGACCTGTCGCTGTTTTTGGACTATACTAGCGAACAAGCCGCTAGTCTTGCTGAGTACGCAACTCGAAAATGGGAGTTGGCGAAGAAAGTGATCGGTGTGGAGATGACTGAACAACGCCTTGTCGAAGCAGTTATTTCAGGTATGTCTGACTTTCGTATTCGTTCTGATTTGCTACGACTTACTCCGAAAAACTTGCCACAATTAATTCAAAGCCTAAATTCATATAAGCGCAAGAGACCCGGTAAAGAGTCTGATCAAATTATTCCATCCAAGCGTTCTAAAAACATGTCTAACCCAGACACGTCGTCTAGAAGGTGTCATAAATACCACAAATTAGGACATATTCAAAGAGACTGTCGTTTTGGTACCAATCGCGGCTCTAGCAAAGATTCGACTTCAACTACTACTTCTAATAATTCGAAACCAGTCGATTCGGGTTCGAAACCCCCTGTAACATCTTGTACTTTTTGTAATAAAAAGGGGCATTCCATTGAAAACTGTTTTCACCGCTTAAATAAGAAAACTAAAGACGAAAAGTCTTCTCATGTAAATAGCCTAGTTTTAACCAACAAAAAATTACATACCATTCAAATTGATAACCATGATTATTCCTGTCTGATAGACAGTGGTGCGGAATGCTCTCTCATGCGCGAAAGTATTGGCGATTCAATTAGGGGTAAAATGACTTATGAAACAATTCTTTTGAGAGGTGTTGGTGACAATGCTTTCTGTTCATCGCGTAAAAAGTTGTGTATGATCTGTGTTGATGGTATAAACGTTGAATTAGATTTGATTCTAGTCCCTGATAGATACATTCAGTATGACGTATTACTTGGTCAAAATTTATTTGAAATACCTGGTATTCAGGTAACTTTCTCAGGGAGTTTTGCTAAAGTATGTCGCAACTCTTATAGTGTTAACAGTCTTATAAAGTATATTGATTTTGATGGGTTAGATATTAATTCTAAATTAACTCCAGAACAAATTGTACTGATAAATGACTTGTTAAATTCATATTCTGAAATTTTCACGTCTAGCAATGTAGTTTCTCAAGTAACTACCGGTGAGTTAACTATTCGATTGAAAAATCCGGATAAAATAGTTCAACGTCGACCCTACCGATTAGCTGCTGCTGAGCGTGAACATGTCAAGAATATAATTAAAGATTTGAAAGACAATAATATAATTCGTGATAGCAATTCTCCATTTGCAAGTCCAATATTACTGGTTCGGAAAAAAGATGGTAGTGATCGAATGTATGTTGACTATAGGGAATTGAATAGCAACACCGTTCGTGATAACTTTCCACTTCCAATTATTGATGATCACATTAGTAAATTGTCGCGTGCTAAATATTTTACAATTTTAGATATGGCGGCCGGTTTCCATCAAATCCCGATTGCAAATAATTCAATAGAAAAAACTGCCTTCGTCACGCCTGATGGGCAATATGAGTACCTAAGGATGCCATTTGGGCTTTGTAATGCACCTTCTGTGTTTCAAAGGGCCATCAACACAGCTCTTAAACAGTTCGTTGATAATTTTGTTTTAATTTACATAGATGACGTTATAATCTATTCAGAAACCGCAGATCAAGGTATCGAACGTTAACGTTAAAAAAATGCAAGTTCTTATAAACTGAAATCGAATACTTAGGAAGAATTGTTTCAAACAGTCAAGTTAAACCAAGTCAGGGTAAAGTTTCTGCTCTTTTAAATGCTCCTATCCCAACGACTGTAAAGCAAGTAAGACAATTTTGTGGACTAGCAAGTTACTCCGAAAGTTCATTCCTAATTTTTCCCTCATCATGATACCCTTGTATAATCTAACTCGTAATAATGTCAGATGGCACTGGACAACTGAGCAAGAATCTGCTAGAAATAAGATTCTACAGTACCTTGTCTCTGAACCTGTACTCACCCTATTCGATCCTACTAAACCTGTTGAGCTTCACTCTGATGCCAGTTCCACAGGTCTAGCAGGAATTCTTTTTCAAAAACATAATGACCAAATGAAAGTTGTAGAGTATTTTAGCATGCGCACCACTGATACGGAAAGCCGTTACCACTCTTATGAGTTGGAAACTCTGGCAGTAGTTAGATCTATAAAGCATTTCCGTCATTATTTGTTTGGCAGGCCATTTAAAGTCATTACTGATTGTAACTCGCTTAAAGCCTCGCGTAACAAAAAAGAATTGCTTCCTAGGGTTCATAGGTGCTGGGCGTACCTACAGTCGTTTGATTTTAGTATAGAGTATCGAAAAGGAGAACGTATTCCCCACGTTGATTACTTAAGTCGTAATCCGTCAACCGTCAACATAAATAATATTCAAAATTATAGTGAATGGCTGGAAGCGGAACAAAACAATGATTCAGAGACCAAACATTCAAAATGGACTGTTGTATCGTAATATTTCCATTAATAATAAAGTTAAGAAACGTCTCTATGTTCCAAAAAGTTATAGATGGCATATCATACAAATTTATCACGATTCTCTTAAACACTTCGGTTGGGAAAAAACCCTTGACAAAATAAGAGAACAATTTTGGTTCCCGAATATGTCGAAGTGTACACGTAAATATGTTGACAGTTGTCTGACTTGTAAGATAAATAAAAGCCAATCTGGCTCACGACAGATTACATTGCACCCTATAGATAAGCCCCCTACTCCATTTCATACCGTTCATATGGACACGACAGGTAAATTGAGTGGCAGTAAACCTACTAAACAATACGCAGTTGTTTTTATAGATGCATTTACAAAATTTTGCTACATGAAACGCGTTACTAATTTGACTGCAGTGGCTACAGTAAATGCCTTGAAGGAATTAATTTATACTTTTGGTACACCTAAACGTATTATTTGTGATCAGGCTGCTTCATATATAAAAAGTGGTCTATAGAATTGCATTTTATAGCGAGTGGTGTGAGTCGTGCAAATGGTCAAGTCGAGCGAATAATGAAGGTTCTGACAAATTGTTTTACGATTGTTGAAAATACAACCAAAAGAAGTTGGAAAGACGCTGTTGGTGAAGTACAGTTGGCAATTAACAGCACCTTTAGTAAAAGTACTGGTCATACTCCTTTCCAACTTTTGATGGGCTGCGATCAGTCACCTCCTGCTATATCAGCTTTGCTAAATGATGTTGAACGTATGGACCTCGATATGTGCCGTCAAGAGTCTAAACTCAGGATGGACGAGCTTGCTGAATCTCGAAAAGCCGATTATGATAAAACTAAGGCTAGAATTGCACCTTTTAAAGTCGGTGATATTGTATTAGTCAAACAAAATCCACGAGTGATCAACAAACTAAAGGTCCATGCGTCATTACTGAAGTCAACGATAACGACAGATATACAGTTAGAGTTAATAAAACTGGCAATGAATTGTATGTCTCGCATGATAATTTACGAATCGTCACTCCCGATATGGGATGTGAGTTGACTGATTCTCTAAACATTTCTGATGACTGTAACGAAGATAATGAATAAACGTCCTAATTAATTCTGTTAAACTTTTATACTGATTTTGTAATTTGTAAGATTGTCCTGCATATCTCGGAACGTCCGGCCAACGATCATAGTTATGCTTGACAATCGCAACCTTGTCATATAAATTGACAGTGGCCATGTGATTTGGCATGTATCTGGTTGTCATGTGATTTGACAACAAGCCATGTGATTTGGCGAATACAAAATCATGCCATGTGATATGGCGGATATAAAATCATGATGCCATGTGATTTGGCGAATTAAAAATCATGATGCCATGTGATTTGGCGTGTGGTCATGCGATTTGACCATGTAGTTTAGAAACAATTAGATGATAAGGTCATGTGATTTGACCATTCGTAGCAATTTATGTTTTTTTTTGAGTCGTGTGAGTTGATATGCTAAAATTTAACATGAATTATGAGTTTAGTTCGCGAGCCATAGTGGCTGCTCGTCAGTATGGCCGTGTGAGAGATAAATTATTTAATGTTTTTAAGAAATGTCACATATTATTTTGTACTACGTCCGGTCAATAATAGTATTGTAAATGACTTCTTTTTCCCCTACTTTGCGATCGAGTTGTGTTAATAAAAAAGGGGCGCACTGTCTTTCGACAGATCAGAAGTTGTCCGATAGTGGGCACGGCACAACGGTGCTCTGAACTGTCAGGTATGTTTTTTTATAATATCTTTATGCTGATTTTTTATTTCTTTTATGTGTTATTTTAACCGTTGTTATTTTTAAAATATAATAACGTGTTATTGATTATTCTTATATTGTGTCACTGTGTTATTTTGTTACTGAATATAATAATGTGTGTTCTCCCACATATATATTCTCAGTTGTATCAATGAACTTACAGTTAGGAAAGTTTAGCAAAAATAGTTTTATATTTTGATTTAACAAATTAAAATTTAAATAGGGATTCTTAATAATATTTAGTATAAATACATGGTTGTTTCTTAGTTTTTGAAGAGTAGGAATCAACTCTGATAGAAATTTGTACGGGTTTTTGTCATTGCTTCCTATACCCAATATTACTATATCATCATTGAGCAAAGTTTTGATGTAATAAATGCCCAGAGTATTCCGGCTCATTTCGCTGATATGCTGGCAAATTTTGAATGTAAGAATATTCATGCGATTCTTGTTTCTGAGTCATGGTTAAAGCCTTGTTGGAAACCTGGAAGAGAGTAGGAAGAAGACGGAAGCTTCTTCCTACTGTCTTCCAGGTTTCCAACTCATCAGGAACGATCGCGCGGTCGGTGCTAGTGGTGGGGTGGCCATTTACCTTCGAAATTATATTCCCTTTTCTATTGTTGGCATGTCCACTCAGCCGCCTCCGCCGAGCGCCGGCGAGCATCTTTTCCTGGAAGTTGAACTACATCATTCTAAGATTCTCCTTGGGGTCTACTACTGTCCTTCTCTTCGAATTATTTTTTTCTCTTCTTTTGAACGTATTTTAGAAGCCTTAATCCCCTCTTACAGTCATAGCATCATTATGGGCGACTTTAATACATGCCTCCTTAAAAATGACTCTCGATCTAATTCTCTTCGCCGTACTATTGAATCTTCCAATCTCTCTATTCTCGATCTAGGTGCCACTCACCATTTTCCTAACTCCGTTTCCTCACTTCTTGATCTTATTTTTGTCTCATCTCTCGATCACGTCGCTAAACATGGTCAATGTTCTGCTGACGCCTTTTCATATCATGACCTAGTTTTTACCTCCTTTAAAATTCGCCCACCTAAGCATAAGTCCAAAACTCTTTTGCTTCGCAATTTTGATGGGATGAATATTGACCGTCTTCGAGAGGATGCCAGCAAAATTGACTGGACGTCTCTTGTCACATCCTCGTCAGTCGACCAACAAGTTGAAATCTTAACTTCTACCCTGATACGGCTTAACGACACACATGCGCCTATTCGGGCTGTAAGAGTAAAGCATCTACCAGCGCCATGGCTTACTGACGAGATAAAACTTTTGCTAAGCAAAAAAGCAGCCGCGAAGTATAAATTTAAAATTCGGCCCAACGACACCAACAGGGAAAAATACGTCGCAATCAGAAACCACTGCAGCAAGGTGTGTAGGAACGCAAACCGCCAATATATCCATAGTTCTGTTCAAAACCGTGATCCAGCTAAGGTCTGGAATTTTCTCAAATCAATAGGTATCGGAAAAAAGCCTCATGAAAGGATTCCTAAAGACTTAGACCTCAACTTACTCAATAGTCATTTTTCTACTTCGCCCTTACTGGATAGGGCCACCAAAGCTGCTACACTAAGTCATCTTTCAAAACGGCCGATACCTGATTATTCCCCTTTTGTCATAACTCAATTCACTGCTTGTGATGTTAAAAAGAGCATTTTATCAATTACATCCAACGCTGTGGGTAGTGACTGTGTCAGCCGTAAGATGATTATTCCTATCCTCGATAACATTCTTCCGGTAATCCTTTACATCCTCAACTTCTCTGTTTCCAGTAGGGTCTTCCCACAAGCCTGGAAAGATGCCCAAGTTATTCCTTTACCTAAAAAATCACATCCTGCATCTTTCTCTGACTATCGTCCCATTTCCATTCTCCCATTCCTATCCAAAGTCCTTGAAAAACTCGTCCATCAGCAACTTAGCACATTCCTTTCCAAGCAAAATCTGCTAAATCCCTTTCAATCTGGTTTTCGTCCTGGACACAGCACTACCTCAGCCCTCGTGCATATTACTGACGATATCAGGTCAGGCATGGAAATGGGAAAGTTAACGGCACTCGCTTTGCTTGACTTTAGCAATGCTTTTAATATGGTTGACTTCGATATTTTGCTTGGAATTCTTTGCTCTTTTAACATATCTCCTTCGGTAATTGACTGGTTTCATAGTTACCTGTTTGGCCGCCGGCAGCGTATTTGCATTGAAGAATCTTTCTCTTCTTGGTGTGACACCTCTGCCGGTGTGCCGCAGGGTGGCGTGTTATCTCCTCTACTTTTCGCACTTTTTACTAATGGTATATAAGTTTTTGTTTATTTTGCCATAGGAATAGCTCACACAATACTTGTAGTTGGTGTGTAAGGTAATGTTCTTGAAGTAACCACCATTAATGAATAGAAAGTACATACAGGTTCCGGTATCCCTGGATAGATTGTGTCGTAACTTTTATCACTATGTATTTAGTTCACAAGCTCAGTTAAGCAAAGATAACACTTCCACAGACATACGAGTTTATTGTTTTTAATTCTTTACACTTCTCATATCTTTTATTGAACTAATTAGATTTTTAAAGATTAATTAATACGGAACTGACAGAATTGAATGTTTACATTACAGCGCCCTCTGGCGTCCATGACATGACATGTTTATTCACTACATATAGGCAGCTCTAAATCTGTAAAGCATTTCACAGATGAATTCATTTTCTCGATAACAAACTTAGCTTAACATAAAATGTAAATTAATTTGGAAATAGATGAGCATTTACTTACTGTAATGTCTCACGAGCCAATAAAACACTTATATGGACGCATACACTACACTTACTTTATCTTACCTAAGTGTTTTAATGAAATAATAAACATTTTAAACTTGCAATTGTTTCAAAGTCAAAGTCAAAGCATTTATTTCAATTAGACCATTTACAGGCACTTTTGAATTGTCAAGGTCGGTCGGTAAAAAAAGATGCAGCTATTTGCACGTTCCAAAGCGTAGATCTCTATGGAGAAGAACGTGCAAGAAACTCCACGAACACTCTTTTAAAAATAATATTTTGTTACAAAATTATGGTTACATCATTCATATTGAAATTATACATATATGTGAGAACGATGTAAAAGACGTGCAGGATAAAAGAGTCTGGAGTAAAAAAGAAACAATTCAAAGAAATAATTAAAATAGACCATGGCAGCCGAGAGATGACCAGTCTCAGCTGACGGCGCCCGTTCACGAACATGACGCATACGCTAGCACCATTCGGCTCGACCATTTTTAAGGGAGCCACATAATCCAACGCATACGCCACCATCAGCCAGACTTTTGAGTGAGCATGACATCCCCAATCGCCAGGGTATATTCAAGTCAAAGACCTACCCAAAATGTTCATTATAGTTTAAATTTAAGGTACATAGTACTCACACACATGTGCCGTTAATGCATGAAATTATACAATGCTAAATAAATTGAGTCTATACAATGAAAAATATTGCATTCTTATAATCTTCATCCGGTCCAACAATATTTCCAAATGCTAACAGATTAGCGCCCTAGTGGCTGTGGAGGAGGACCAGCATTGAGCCAAGCATTTTTATCTTCAATATACTCCCCTAACTTATAATATGCTTGCCTGCATAGTGTGCGTTTAATACAAGATTTAAATTTTGTCTCATTTAGTTCTAATATATGGGGAGGTATTTTATTATAACATTTTAAATAGTACCACATAAAAGATGAGGCTTCTTTAGCCAGTCTGAAACCTGTTTGAACTAATTGGTCCCTACTTCGAGTACCATAATTATGTTTGTCGCCTCTTTTACTAAAAAGATGTAAATTCTTTCTAACATGTTTGATGTTTTCGTAAATGTATTGACAAGGTACCGTCATGATGTTAATATTCTTAAACAATTCCCTTAGAGAATCGCGGCGGCTGAGTTTGTGTATGGCTTGCAGCCCGTCCCCATAGTAGAATACCGTAAGACATGATACTGTGAAAGTAACTAAAATAGACCAGTCTCGCGGTATCAACATCCGTAAATTGGCGGATTTTCCTAACAGCATATGCTGCTGAACTTAGCCGTCCTGCAAGAGATATTAAATGAGGACCCCATTGTAGCCTTGAGTCAAGCGTAATTCCCAGGAAAACTGTTTCATCGACGAATTCAAGTTTTTCCCCGTTCAATACTATGTCACAATCACTGCCTTTGACATTTGGTAAGGCAATTCTTATGCATTTTGTTTATTTATATTTTATATCTATAGAAACTGGGTTTTGATTAGTTTTATTTCTATACATACTGGGCAATAAGACTAGACCCTTTTTTTTTTAAGGATGTGAAATCATCAAATGACCCCTTCCGTTCTTGGTGGAGCGGCAAGGAGTGTCATACTTTTACTGACTAAAACCCACCCGGCTGTTGCAGTAGCAGCAGCTTCGGTGGAACCGGCAATGGCAGCAGAAGAAGCGGCGGTGGTGGCGGCGGTCGCGGCAGAGATGGCGGTGGCGGAGAGCTTCCTCCTGCTTCCGGCTTTGGCGGGTGGAGCGCAGGCCCTGGCCCCAGCTCAGTGGTCGGCCGGCTTGCCAACAGCCGCAAATGCTGCGCAGTGCGGCGCGGCGTTACAAGAGCCGGCCCTGTGACCAGGCTGACCACAGCGGAAACAAACAAACAGACCGCTGCGGTCCACCTCTGAGGTGCATAGAGCTCGCACATGGTTGCCCACTTGGCACCGGAAGCACCTCAGAGGTCTGGGTTCCAGCAGTTTGACCTGCGCAGAAACCCAACCCACCAATAGCCTTCGGCCCTCCGAAATGGTCTTGGCCACCGACACGGGGCAGATCACCACAAGGGTGCCCGCCTTTACCTCATCTGCTGAGCACCCCCCCCCCGTCCTAACGACGGCGGCCACCACCTCTGCCTCCGTGACGGAGTCGTCCAGGCCCAAGATGCGCATGTCAATGCACTTGGTGGGCCTGGACACTAGGGCATCGTCCGCGCTTAGGGACGCCCTGAGCCTTTCGGCTAGAAGATGTTTTTCTCTTCAAGGACACATCGCGGACCGCCGCCTCCACGACCTCCGCAAACCCGGCCCTCCAAATTCGCTCCTGTTCGGAATCATCCGGCTCACCGCCGGAAGACTCCGAGCCAGGAGCCCCGCGACCGCCATATCCGGGGGGTCGTCCGTCATTGACGAGCTCCTCGGCTCGCTGGCCAGCCTCCTTGGAGGCAAGCACCCTCCCCTTGCCTCCCTCTCAGCCCTTACCCCGCCTACTGATGGGGATTTTGCCGTCGTTGGAGTCCAACTGCGACTCTGCACCCGAACGACGCTCAAGCGAGCCCTCCCTCCAAAATTGCACGCCTCTGCCCGCGCTCCGCCCGACCGACACTTGGTCGGGCGAGCTAAAATCGAAACCGATCATTTCCTCAAAGGATGTGTTGGATCGGGGGCCTCCTCGGCCTTTGTTGCCATTGGCAAACGGAGAACGGAGAACAACGTTGCCCCCCCCAGAATACGAGGGGCTTGACGCATTAAGCGTGGCGGATTCCCGTACTGCTGTGCAGTTCGAACCGCCCTGGGGTAGTACCGTTGCGTTGTCTCTGTCCATGGTTTTCCTTTTAGAGGGTGAGGTCCCTATCTCCCTTTCTTTCCCACTGCCTGCTCGCTGCCCTCACAGTCACGTCTGATGAGCAGACGCGTACTAGAGAGCAGCGAGCAAGCCGTCCGAAGCACACCGTCCGAGGACCCGAACACTGCTCAAGTCTCCGAACGGTGTGCCCCTCTTGTGTCTCTTGGTCTGGTCTCTCACTTGGGACCTTCCGGCATGAGTGGCTCTACCGGCAAAGCCCCCA
This sequence comes from Melanchra persicariae, assembly GCA_947386135.1. Classification (NCBI taxonomy): domain Eukaryota; kingdom Metazoa; phylum Arthropoda; class Insecta; order Lepidoptera; family Noctuidae; genus Melanchra; species Melanchra persicariae. The sequence goes on along the minus strand of OX376672.1, from coordinate 11,582,954 downwards.
AGATCACTGAGACACGCAAGCCCCACCACGACGGCAATGTGGAGACACATTCGGTGGGGTAAACTAGACCCTAAGACCCTACGTCGTCCATTAAAGAAATTTAAAAAAGTGTAATAAAATAATAATAAAAAAAACAGCTGAGCACAAAGCTATATTTAGGTTAACTTGGTTTCGACAACGACTAACACCGCACTACCTTAGTGACCACAAGACCAACTCAACTCTTATGCAGTGCCCTACCTGCTCCGACGGCGAATGCACGCACATTTTCCCCTCGCGCCTAATCGCTCACGCTTATGTGTACATTTTTGCCTATATCTAGACTTTCTCGTATTGTCAAAGTGCTTTCTTATCTTCCTCTATCTTCTTCATGTCTTTCTGTATTCTTTCTTTTTTTGTGCAAAGCACAAGCAGCAAACCTTCTCCTCGTGCAAATAGATTATTTTGGATTTTAAATAATCCCTCCGTTGAGACATGATCATAAAAAAAAACTACCTATAAAATAGAAAATATAAACTTGTGAAGAGACGTTATTTTTGCTATTTAGTAAAGCAAGGTAAAATATGTTTTTTTTTATATTTGAAGATTATCCGTCTATAGTTCTTTACAATAATACAAGAAATAGTTTTGGAATAAATTCTAAATTGAAAGCAAAACAATATCTTCGTCGCAGGATTTGATCTCGCAACTTGTTTTTCTCATTTTTATACACAGATCTCGAGAAAAGAATTACTTGAACGCAATCATTAAAATAAGCTATCACACTAATTATATTATAACAAGTAATTATAACATATAACCTAATGTTAACGTTATAAAGATCAAATTTGCGTGTCTGTATTATTATTGTATTTGTTCTTTTAGTCCACGAGTACTCGAGTCCGTAAGCTCATATAAATTGAATAAACCATAACGTTACAGGTAGAGGGTTCAAATTCGTTTGTTTTTAGGGTGGGTCACATAATGTTGACAACAAACTGTACTTGTTGACAGTAAGAAAGATTTGCAACTTGTTGTTTAAAAACTTACCCTGAATCTTATCCGTCTCCGTCTCCGTCAACCATCTAGCGAGCTTCCTAATAGTATCTGTGATCAGCTGACCTAAACTCTCCAACTGTCCACTTTCATACAAACTGTAATAAAATTCACAGTGTCAAAACAATCAATAATTTATTTTTCAACACATTTGCTCAAAAAATGCATTTACGAAGCCTGTATGCATTGTTCGAAAGTTAAAAATTATGCACCACACAATGGAGCGTGCGGCAAAGTAGGTACTCTCACCTAAGTACATATTTTACCGCAAACTCCGCTGTATAGCGCCGTGCGTATTCTTTACGGTTTTTTTTTAATTTCCATAAAAATTAATAAGAATTCCACCAAGGAGTTTCACATCACGAGAATAAATAAGCTGAATGATCGAACTTCCTTGGAAGCGCTTTTGCTGTATACGTTTGTCTCATTTTAATATTATAGAGAAAATGAGAGAAGATAAATAAAAAAAATAAAGTATGTGGTTCTAATTTTCACCACGCGCATGTGGCGCCCTTTGCAAATTCGCTTCATTTTCATATTAGAAACGTCAAAGATTGTTGCGACTTTCCGACTGATTTCTAGAGACAAAAAGTTTGTTTCATTACTTATTGTAATGTTTTCTCGCAAATGTGTCGAAAAACGTTGTATGACACACGTGCGGATTTGGTTTTTACAAACTCGTGACTATGGTAAGCCCTCGACTTCGTCTCGTGCTTACATTCGTCTACTCGTTTGTAAAAACCAACTTACCGCACTAATATCATAAATAACTATTAATGGATGGGAAACTACATCTATGCCATTAGATAAAATATACGAACTGTCAATATCTAGCATTGCTTGACCCCTCATTGAATTAAGAATTCTCATTTCATCGAAACTATTCAGAGCAATCCACGAAATTACTGTGAAAATTATAGATTGGGGCTTAGTAGAGGTATTAATTTCAATGGTGCCTACCTGTCTCACTTAAGATTTGCAGATGACCTAGTGGTTTTCGCTGAGAACTTCGCGTACGAAGGTTATCAACATCGGAAAGCGAATTGTGGAACTAAAGTGGAGCTGGGCAGGACACCTGGCAAGGTGCGGTGATGATAGGTCGAGAAACGCAGTGACCGAGTGGCGTCCGAGGACTGGTAGAAGAAGTGTTGGTCGGCCGGCGGCGATATGGGCGGACGACATTGTTGCCATCGTGGGTAGAACCTGGATGTGGCTGGCACAGGAACGTGGGGACACGAAAAGAGAAGCTTGTGTTTAGCAGTGGGTGAAGTGGTGCTGTGGATCATGATGATACACGATGTTAAAGAAAGTTGCTAAGGTTGTTAACACACGATAGAGCTACATAAAGTTAGCCATGGGAAAATCAACCAAAAGAGAAGTCTACTCCCGCAGAGGACACGGTAGAGCATACCGTGGAGGTCTGCCCTACTTGGGTGGATCACCACCATGTCCTCGTCAAAGCGATCGGTGGCGGTGACCGGTCACAACTGGCCTTGGTTCACACCGTGGTCGAGAGCGAGGAGGCATGGGCAGCCGACACCTCCTTCTGCTAAGCAGTAAAGATAGTGAAGGAAGAAGCTGGCCGCGTGAAGAAGAGGTGCGAACCTCACGCCTCGGTCACCGCAACAGAAGAAGTCACCCCGGCCATCGGTAGTCGCAGGGCAGGCGCGGGCCTGCGGACGGCGAGCGTTGGGTAGTTCGCCGTCCGATTACAACCAGTCCCGGGTCGACGGAGCGTTGTGTTCCACGCGCGCCTCATAGAAATTTCAGCAAAGTAGACGGAGCCCGTCAGGGCCAGAACCGGCTAGGGATGGCGAACTTGTTCGAAAGAGTAACCGCGGCCCTGGAACGTAAAGGGAATAAGGAGGAACACAGATGGGTTTTAGTCAGTAAGAGTCTGACACTCCCTTCCGCTTCACCCAGAGCTGATGAAGTTATTTGATGATTTCCCATCCATAAAAAGCAACGGATAGAGTAGAGAATCCGTTGTGCGTAAGTGTCCTAGCTAAATTAGCCAGCTTAGCTCCTCCCAAATGAACAACACCAGGGTGCTTCACAGGTTGAGCGGAGAGACCTCACCGGTCCGAGGATTCTTTCACGTCGTAGAGCCACGGCCTCACTTTCAGGATGACGTAGCCGACGGCTTTGCTAAAGCCGTGAGGCTTTAGCTCGATTTGTTGTCAAGTAATGACCGTCATAATGACTTCTTCAGTACCTACCTTATTCGTTTTGACCTCATTTGTTACGGTTATGTTTTTGTTGTGGTCTAAAAAAGGTACTTCAAACATAAGGCAAAACATTAGTTCAATTTTTTGCAACGGGCGAAAGGCCGTTTAGAACATTCCGCGATTTTGTGCTAGTTTTGCGCCACTGAAATGACAAAATATTCTAGAAAAAACATCTGGTGGCGGCTTGTCTGGCGAGAAAAATAGTGAAACATTTTATGATGTGTCATAAAATGTTTACAGAAATGTAAGATATGAAGGCGGTCATCATAAAATGTTTAAAGAAAAATACTAACAATTATCTAAAGTGTTTTTATATAAATACTAGCTGTCCCCCGCGGCTTCGCTCCCGTCACCTACCCTACACCTACCCTACACTGTAAAAAATTTACAATACAAATCAGGAAACCTTGCTATTTCCGATATTCACGCAGGCGAAGCCGCAGCTGGTAGAAGCTAGTATCCTACTAATATTATAAATGTGAATGTTTGTATGTTTGTATGTTTGTATGTTCAATTCAATTCTATTCAATTTATTCAGATAACAATTCTCATTGTGTTTGAAATTATACATCTATACAAATAACAAAATCATCAAAAAAAGAAAAACATGGTCATTAAAATTATAAAAGTAACACATTAAAATAAGAGGCACATTAACAATATCACTCAATTTTGGAAGATAGTACAAACACAAAAAAAATATGATAATAATTACCAATTAAATAATCAATAAAATTACAAATTAAGAAACCATTGAATTAAAACATTAAAATGTATATAAATGTCATCAACAAAATAATAATAATAATCAATTAAATAATCAATGACATTACAAATTACGAAATCGTAGAATTAAAATATATTTATATGTCATAATCAAAAAAAATAAAATAATAATAATCAATTGAATAATCAATAACATCAGAATTGAGAAATCATAGAATTAAAATGCATTTATAGGTATGTCATCATCCAAAAAAAATATAATAATAATAATCAATTAAATAATCAATAACATTACAAAATAAGAAACCATAGAACTAAAATATTAGAATGCATTTATATGTCATCTTCTACCGAATACAAACATTTGTCCAACAGGAATGCCCTGAGTCTCGACTTAAATGAGCTTTTGTAAAGAATGGTTTTTAAGTCCAATGGCAACCTGTTAAAAATCTCCACCGCTTGATATTGAGGACTATGATGCACAATATTAAGTTGGGGTTTTATTTTGTTTTTAAAATCCTTCCTACGCGTACTTTGGTAACCTGGATAACGGTCTGCACACCCTAGGGATCTTTTTAGACCTCGCCAAGGCTTTTGATACAATTTCTTGTACTTTGCTTTTGAACAAGCTGGAGAAGCTTGGAATACGGGGAGCACAATTGCAATTATTATCTGATTACCTAAGTGATCGCCATCAGTCTGTAAAAGTGGGTCAATGCATCAGTTCTGAACTTAAAAATACCTGTTACGGAATCCCACAGGGTAGTATTTTGGGTCCTACCTTGTATCTTATTTATATAAATGACCTGTGCAATTTGACCCTCGAGAACGGTTTAATTATTTCATATGCTGATGACACAGCTCTACTTTTTACAGCTAAATCAAAAGGCGAGGTCTATGAGATAGCACAAAATTGTTTCGATACTGTTTCTAATTTGCTTCACAATAATCTCTTAAGTTTAAATACAGATAAAACCAAATACTTATTATTTACAATGAGAAACACCTATCCAACGCTTACTAATCTAAGCATTCAAGCGCATAACAATTGTCACCTTCATTGTGCTGATATCGCATGTACTTATCCTAGTTTAGCAAAAACTGACCATATAAAATATTTAGGTATCACGATTGACGCAAACCTAAACTTCCGCAAACACATCGATTTATTGTGCAACAGAGTGCGTAAACTAATATATGTCTTTAAAAACTTACGTAACATAGCCGACTTTAAATTAATTAGACAAGTTTATTTGGCTTATTACCTACGGTATTACGTCATGGGGTGGCGCCGCTAAATCTATCATGCTGCACTTAGAACGCGCCCAAAGAGCAGTTTTAAAAGTAGCTACTTTTCGCCCCTTTCGATTTCCCACAGACCAACTATACATGGCATGTAAGGTACTAACAGTACGCCAACTATTTGTTTTGCAGGTAATTTTGCTCCAACATACTAACCTTTATTTTAACCCATTACCATCAGATAGAAGAAGAAAAGATTTGGTATGCACTAACTTTCGAACTAAACATGCTTATGCTCAGCGATTCTACTTATTTTTAGGACCCTACTTGTATAATCAGTTTAACAGAATACTAAAGATCTATAGTCTAAGTTATGATAGGTGTAATTTACTAGTTCAGGAATATTTAGCAAAACAGAATTATGCAGACACGGAAAAACTTCTAGAAATTGTAAAATAAAGCCTCTTTTCTAATGTAATTAACTTTAATTAATTATTAAGTCTCCACTTAATTGGCTACAATATAATTCGTAAATTTGTTTAAGTAAAATATCATACTTAATCTAGTTTAAAATAATGTTACTCAACATGTTACTTTTCAGTCATTGAAAATATTGTCTTCTTTTCTTTTATTATTTTGCATCCATTTCATTTTGTTTTTCATTTAAATGTTTGATCTAAATAGATGGCCTGAAACACAGGTTTTTTTATTAACCTAAATCAGACAGGTCTACATTACAGTTAGAACTAAAAACATTCTCAATTGTAATTCATGTAAATCACAATCGTACTAACTTTTTACTTGAATAAATTATTATTATTATTATTACTTTCCCTTAGCTGTCTCTCCTCATCTGTTTCATAGTTATGAAGATATTTTTTAAAATTCAATAATAATACTAAAACGTAGAGGCTGGGCACAGTAAGAATTTTTAAATTTTTAAAGTGGGGCCGACAGCTCTCTACTTGCGGTATCCGTACCATGGTTCGTATTGCTCTCTTTTGGAGCACAAAGGCTCTCTGGCAGTTATATTTGAAACTATTACCCCAAAACTGAACACTATACCTCAACCTTGATTCTATTACAGCATAATATACCATTTTAAGGTGTTTAACGTCTATTACGTCCCTAAGACTAAGGCATCGTAAGGCATAACACGCTGAAGAAATATAGGAATCAATGGCTTGCAATTCCCTTTTCCAATTTAAATATTTGTCAATGTATAACCCAAGAAATTTTACTTCATTAACTATGTCAATTTTAATTTCACTAAGAACGATCGTCATGTTGTCTTTATTACGAGCTGTTGTACTAAATAACATTACATTGGTTTTTTCAGTGTTAACTATGAGCTAGTTACTCTCGAACCAAGATTTAAAAACTGCCAAAACTGCATTAACCTTAGCGGAAAGCTCCTGTATGTTATTACCTTCAACTATTGCATTGGTGTCATCTGCAAAAACTGTCAGCTGTGTATCGGGAAACATTGAAGTAATGTAATTAATTAAATCGTTTGTAAATAATATGAACAAAATAGGCCCCAAAATCGATCCCTGGGGTACGCCCGCTACCATATCTTGTAGAGAAGATTTATTGCAATTTCCATTTCCATTACCAGCTTGCATATTACTAATATCCACATACATTTTCCTATTTCTTAAATATGAAGAGAAAAGTTCTAAAACTTTACCTCTGACACCATAATGCTCCAATTTTGCAATGAGTAATTTCTGGTCAATTGTATCAAAAGCAGAGCTCAAATCAAGGAAAATACCAGCTACCCTCTTTTTCCTATTCAATTTACTAACAATATCTTCCACCAATGTATATATGGCATCCCCTGTTCCGACATTTTTTTGGTATCCTAATTGTCTCATGTTCAAAACCTTGTTTAAACTTAGATGAATTAAAAGCCTACTCTTCATAATTTTTTCAAAAATTTTGGAAAGAATAGGGAGCAAAGAGATAGGTCTATAGTTTTTTGGGTCTGTCTGAACCCTTTTTGTGGAGTGGGATTATTTTCGCTATTTTTAACTGCTCCGGAAAAATACCTTCTGAAATGCACTTATTGTAAAAACTAGTCAAAGATTCAGCGAATATATCTAAGTTTTCTTTAATAACTGCTATGGGAATGTTGTCATAACCACACGATTTCTTATTTTCCATACCATTAACTATTTTCACTACCTCACATGGAGTAACAGGCGCAATAGCCATGTCATTTTGAACCCTATTAGTACTTTGTTCAAGAAGCTTTAGGGAATCTAGGTTTTCGAAATTACTCAAAATACATTTACAGCCAAATTGATTTACTAATACGTTTGCAACATCTAAGGGATTTTCTATAATTTTACCGTCATATTTAAGCAAAAGACTTTCAGAATGTGGTGTTTTTATTTTATTCGTGCTCTTATTTATAACTCTCCAAACCTCTTTACCTAAATTACAAGAATTGTTAATCGTTTCCGTTATTGTTATTTTTTTGGCCTTAGATGGTACCCTCCTGTATATTCTTATATATTTTTTTTTATAGTTCCGACCGCTGTCTTCTAGGTTATTAGTACCACCAGCACACAAAAAACGTTTCATTTGGCTTGATGTTTTAATGCCTTTTGTCATCCACCTTAATTTGAAACCTGCTTTGAGTTTAATTTTTTGTTCTCTCTTTCTGTAACAATTTTTGAAAATTGTAGCAAACGTTTTTAAGAACGTGTTAGTTCCCATACCACCCCAATCAATTTCTAGAATTTTTTGTCTAAAAGCTAGTCGGTTTTTAGAGTTAAATACTCTTTTATTTAATAATCAATGTTGTGCAACAAAAAGTCACCCAATAGCGCACCGTGTCCATCTGCCAAGCCATTGTGGTCTACATCACATTGCTCAACATGATCATCAGGTAGATTAGTTATAACGTTATCTATACAAGATGCGCAATTATTGCGAATAAACGTTGGTGTATCAATAAGCAGTCGGAAATTATAACATGCCAGTAAACTCATGAATTCAGTCCGGGTTTTGCTCTCAACCATTAAGTCGACATTAAAGTCACCACAAATTATGCTTTTCCTATTGAACAAATATTTCAACATCTTCTCCACTTTTGACATAAAATGTTCAAAATTCTTAACGTTAGGGGTGCGATAACAGCAACACAAGTATAGACCAGGAGGCCTACCACAACCTCTTAAAACAATATTATTTTAATATTACTTTGTAATTTCTGTTGTTGCATTTTCAACTCTCGGCGCTGATCCGAGCGTTGAAAATCCAACAGAGCGGAACGCAAAGTAATATTAAAGTAATATTGTTTTAAGAGGTTGTGGTAGGCCCCCAGTACTAGTATCATTAATACAACACACTTCAAAGGCTTCCATCTTATACAAGTTTATAAAATCTATATTTTCCACTTTTCTGTTTAAGTGCCCTAAGATTAGACTCACCCCTCTTATTTTCTTGTTCCTCGTATTGTATGAGATTAAGTTGTAATTTGCGAAAATCATGAGTCTATTTGTCTTAGTCTGACTGGACTCATTGCTTACTTGCAGCTCACTTTTGTCCAAGCAATCCGTTAATTGTTCCTGTTGTTGTTGACCCTCATGTTCGACGTCATTCGGTATTTCGTTAATTTGTGGGGAAATTTCCCCTTCCTCATTATCTAAGATGACTTCGTTCATTTGCAGTGAGATTTCCCTTGTGCTGTGTATGTTTTTGTCATGTTCACAAGATACATTTTGATTTAGTGACATACGCAAGCTATCTGTGACGGTGCGTCTATTCCGTTTCCTAGCCGAGAGTAATTGTATTCTGTGTGATTTCAAAGGGCTACTACAGATGTCTTTTTTTTTTTTTTTTTTTTTTTTTTTTATAGGATGGGAAATCATCAAATGACCCCTCCCGCTCTGGGTGGAGCGGCAGGGAGTGTCAGACTTTTACTGACTAAAACCCACCCTTAGTCCTCCTAGTGCCTTTCTTCCCAGGGCCGCGGTAACTCTTTCGAACAATTCCGCAACCCTGGCAGGCTCTGGCCCTGGCGGGCCCCGTCTCCGTTGCTGACTGCTCTTTCCGGCGCGTTCGGAGTGAAACGCGCCGACTCTAGCCTGACCTGATCGGACAGCGAGCTACCCATTGCTCGCTGTCCGCAGGCGTCAGTCACTGCGCCTTGCTCAGGAGCGTCAGTTCCTGAGAGGCGCAGCGACTAACGTTCGTCTGGAGGAGGCGAAATGGGGCCATTACTGGCACTCCATTTCGGCCCCCTCCCGAGCAGTGGCAGCGGCGGCGACGGTGGCGGCGGCTGCGGCGGAAGCGACGGCGGCGGCGGCGGCGGTGGAGGAGGGTTTTCTCCTCGACCCGGCCCTGGCGGGTGGACCGCAGGCTTTGCCCCCAGCCCAGTGATCGGCCGGCTTTCCAGCTGCCGCACATGCGAAGCAGTGCAGCGCGGCGTCGCACGAGCCGGCCCTGTGACCGGGCTGACCACAGCGGAAGCAGTGGTCACTGCGGTCCACCTCCGAGGTGCAGCGTGCTCCCACGTGGTTGCCAACTTGGCAACGGAAGCACCTCAGAGGTCTGGGCTCCAGCAGTTTTACCTGCGCGGAGACCCAGCCCACCAAAAGCCTTCGGCCCTCCGAGACTTTCTTGGCCGCCGACACGGGGCAGCTCACCACTACGGTTCGCATGCCCGTGTTGTCAGGACGGATGGTGCCCGCCTTCACCTCCTCTGCAGAGCACCCCCCCGTCCTGACGACGGCGGCCAACACCTCCTCCTCCGTGACGGAGTCGTCCAGGCCCAAGATGCGCATATCTATGCACTTCGTGGGCCTGGACACTCGGACGTCATCCGCGCCCAAGGACGCCCTAAGCCTTTCGGCTAGAGCGTCTGCGGCCGGACCGCTGCCTGCTCCAGGGATCTCAAGCATCCTGGCCCCGGTCATGGTGACCCTGAGCCGGAGACCCCCGACGATGCCAAGCTCACCGAGGTTGATGGCCTCCTTGGCCTTGGTGAGCGTGTTGGCATACGTCACGCCCCTCTTGACCGCGTCCGGCTGCAGCGTTAAGACTACAGCCGCGGTCTTCGGGGCGCGGAGCGCAGCCGCGACGCCTCGCGCTCGCTGCCGCCGCCTTCTCTCCCGCCTCTTTGCCGCCCTGGCTGCCTTTCCCGCCTTCTTCTTCTCCCCGGCCACTTGCCATTCGGCTTGAGCCGGGGGAGGTTCAGAAGGCGAGGAAGCCGGGGGGAGCCGCTGCACGGCTGGCGCAGGAGCCTTCGCCGTCCGCGCAGCCGCCCCACCCTTCCTCTTCCTTCCCGGGGCCGGGTCCGGTTTTCCCGACACCGGCTTCGCGGGTGCCGGCCCGGACCCTTTGTCCTGGCTGGACGACCCCGGTGTGGCAGCCACGGCGGCCGCGTAAGACGCCGCCTTTTTTCGGCCTGGAGCCTTCTCACTCGCCGCTAACGGGGACTACAGATGTCTTTAAGTGCATTTATTTGTTTCTGCTGTCTCGATACAGTTTCTCTGAATTCATTATTGTCAAGTATTACATTTTCTAACTCATTACGCGTGCTATCTAGTTCCATCCTTAATTGCGAGATTTCATTCTTCTATTTCTCATTTGAGTTATTATTTGTAGTGGGTAGTTCGAAACTTCGTATATTTATGTCCAGGGGCCTAACCACCAACTCTTAAAGCAGTATTACTATAATATTACTTCCAGTGGGAAAGAGACGGAGCTATACGTTCTGTATAGCTCCGTCTCTTTCCCACTCGAAGTAATATTGAAGTAATACTGCTTTAAGAGTTGGTGGTTAGGCCCCTGGCCTGAGTTACTTGACGAGTCAAAGTTGACAGACTCGATAGATTTTGACCTAAATAACTGTTTACGCCGCAGTGTAACATTATTTTCTAGTGACATCGTGGTAGAAGTCTGTTGAAAACTTGTATTTGTAATTTTATTGTCTTACAAAAAGAGTCATCGATCGCAGGATTTGAACTCGGACCGCGGCAGCGCTTAAGTAAGCCACCCATTCAACCAACTCCGCCAAACGTGCAATGATAATATTGGTGAAATTGTGAGTCCTTTTCTAGTTACTGAACTTTTGAATAATGACTGGCCATTAGAGATGATTCATGCCATTAGAATTTTTAACAACACTCTTTGTTCTTTTTGCTTTGCAAATCGTCACTTTTTCAACTTAAAATCTCTTTTGTAGCACTGAGTTTGAACACTTATCGTCACTTTAGTTATGTAATAGCCTTTTAGTGGTTTTATTTTTCGGATTTTTTAGTTGTTTTATTCGAGATTTTTGGCTTTTTAACGCACTTTGTTTACTTGATTTAGAACTTTTACACTTTAATTTTGGACAAAAACCAATAGTTATGATGTGATTCAGTTCAATCTTCACATATTTATCACTTGTTATAGTCACTGCGGTATTAATGCCGATTTATGGAAAAAAGTACTTCCTATTTTATATTGTCTTTTTGTCTTGTAGAAAAAACAACCAGTTTATTTATCACCACGATTACGTACACTCACACTTAACATTTGAGATACAAAACAAAAGACACACATGGCACACATGTAGTTCATATAATACAAAGTACAAAGTAACTTTAATTTCGGAAGTTGGTGTTTTTGGTTACTTCTTGGTAATTTGACACCGACTTCCGAAATTAAAGTTATTTTGTACTTTGTAGGTAGTGTTTTTTTTGGAAGTCGGTTTTTTTAGTGAAAAAGTTTTTTATTTTTCACCTAAAAACACAGGAAAGCAAAAATATGCAATTTCGTATGAATTTTCCACATATTTTTTCCAGCTATTTGGATTTAAAAACCATACTGCTAAACCGATTTTGATAACATTTGAATGGTACCAATAGAAAAGTATATCCTTTCACATAAAATAAGAATTTTTCAAATCCCACTAATATTATAAAGGTGAATGTTTGTATGTTTGTATTTTTGTATGTTTGTATGTTTGTATGTTTGTATGTTTGTATGTTTGTATGTTTGTATGTTTGTATGTTTGTATGTTTGTATGTTTGTATGTTTGTATGTTTGTATGTTTGTATGTTTGTATGTTTGTATGTTTGTATGTTTGTATGTTTGTATGTTTGTGTGTTTGTATGTTTGTATGTTTGTATGTTTGTATGTTTGTATGTTTATATGTTTGTATGTTTGTATGTTTGTATGTTTGTGTAACAATCAGGCAAAAACGGCTGAAGGGATTTGGATGAAATTTGGCACACATGTAGTTTATAACCTGGAATAAAAAATAGGCTAATTTTTATCCCGGTAAGTGGCATGGATTAATTAAGACTGAGGAGGAAGTGAAAACTCAGAGCCGCTGCTGCCTTAGTACTTCAGATTCACAAGTACCAGGAGACCAGAAACACGTCATAGTATTTTTGGGCTGGAATAATTATGTAAGTTGGGTAGGTGGAGGGTAGGTGTAGGGAAGGTGTAGGGAAGGTGTAGGGTAGGTGTAGGGTAGGTGTAAGGTAGGTGTAGGGTAGGTGTAGGGTAGGTGTAGGGTAGGTGTAGGGAAGGTGTAGGGAAGGTGTAGGGAAGGTGTAGGGAAGGTGTAGGGTAGGTGTAGGGTAGGTGTAAGGTAGGTGTAGGGTAGGTGTAGGGTAGGTGTAAGGTAGGTGTAAGGTAGGTGTAGGGTAGGTGTAGGGAAGGTGTAGGGTAGGTGTAGGGTAGGTGTAGGGTGGGTGTTTCCTAAAATTTACAATACAAATCAGGTAACCTTGCTATTTCCGATATTCACGCGGGTGAAGCCGCAGCTGGTAGAAGTTAGTGTATAATATACGTATCTCTTCACGAATCCGATTCCGCCGATCCGTGCTAAGTGAATGGAATCCCAGATTATGTTAAAGATTATTGTACGTATTGGTGGTTTGTAGATTATGTGAATACTAGCTTTTACCAGCGGCTTCGCTCGCGTGTAAATCGGAAATAGGGAGGTTTTTTTATTTGTATTGTAACTACACCTACCCTACACCTACCCTACACCTACCCTACACCAACCCTGCACCTACCTTACACCTACCCTACACCTACCCTACACCTACTCTACACATACTGTCACATACCCTACACCTACCCTATACCTACCCTATACCTACCCTACACTTACCCTAATCAGCCCAAAAAATAGTATGACATGTTTCTGGTCTCCTGGTACTTCATGTTTCTGGTCTCCTGGTACTTGTGAATCTGAAGTACTAAGGCAGCAGCGGCTCTGAATTTCCACTTTCTCCTTAGTCTCCATTAATCCACGCTACTTACCGGGATAAAAAGTAGCCTATTTTTTATTCCAGGTTATGGACTACATGTGTGCCAAATTTCATCCAAATCCCTTCAGCCGTTTTTGCCTGATTGTTACACAAACATACAAACATACAAACATACAAACATACAAACATACAAACATACAAACATACAAACTTTCACCTTTATAATATTAGTAGGATTAAACAATAGCATATATCAGTGCATCAGATTACTAATACGTGAATCCATAGAATCCATAGAACTACACGAATGTCAGAGTGATTGAGTGAATCCGATCCCGCTGATCCGTGCCAAGTGAATGGAATCTCACGGTATGATAAAGATTGTGTAGGTACATGTTAGTAATCTGTGGATTATGTGAATGTTAAATATTAGTATTTGGAGGTAGCGAAACAGAGAGTAAAGTCCCACATACCTCCGTTGAAAAGGGAGGATCCTCCGACCGGACGGTTGTTGGTTGTCCGGTGGGCAACTGCCCGAAAGTTGATATTTGGGCTTTGTATATGTTCCAATCGCACGGTAAACTCTGATATCGCGATTTAGGATTTTGTCCAGTTAGTTCGCAGCTGTCGAGATATATGGCGCTGCGAGTCTCATTTTTTGATTCTGCTGCGTTGACTTTTTGTGGCGGTATTAATGTCGCCTACAAGCATATATCAGATCTTCAGATTACTAATACGTGACTCCATAGAATATTACTAATCTCTTAACTAATACTAATATATTCGTGACACTCCTAGTCATGACAGTGCTGGTATCTGAGGGTGGGCGATACACCAGAACATTTGGATAAGTAGGAACGCTTTACGATAGTTTAATATTTCGCGTGTACCTACACGTGAGCGGGAGCGTATTTGCTAAAGCAAAATACAATTTATCAATAACATCACAGATACATCCAAACGCCTACGCAAAAATTCATAGCAATGTCGTTTGTTTGAAGTTTTTTCGATATGTATTGACGTAGGAGTAACACGATTTTATTTTCAGGATTGCAAAGATATAAACAGTTCCTGATACATTTTTTAACGAAATACTAATATTCAGCATTACATATTTTAGGTACCATGTTTAGACATTCTAAGGGCAATCGTCCATTCTCCATTTAGCCATCTCCTTTGAATCAAATCTATTCAGTAGTTTTTGCGTTGAGCCCGGACATACATACAGACAAACAGATAAATAGACAAAAATTCAAAAACTACTTATTTGGCTTTGGTAGCGTTTGTAAAACACGCAGCAAGTAATAATATAATAATGTAAAAAAAATATTCAATGCAAGTGCAACCAAGTGATACTAACACAGTTTTAAGTTTTTATATGCTAACACAATTTTTATTATATGTATAGTAGGGTAAGGTATTTATCTATGGGTCTTTGTAACCTGAAAATAAATGGTTTATTATTAAATTATATGTATGTATAGATACGTATCTATAATTCTACACTATCTTTATTATAATTATTATCTATTCCAATATTTTAAAGCGGAAGAATTTGTTTGTGAACTACCAGTCGGACTTGGAAAATTCTTTTTGTATATGATAGCCACATTCATGAGGAAGGCTATAGGCTATCTAGCATTACGCTAAAGCTCTTAGTTAGCCTTAAATATTTATATTTGTAAAGTAAGTCGGAAGTAAAAGCGCCATCGAACTGCTTTATCCGCGTACGCTGGGGTAATGGCTCATTATCATAATTATATACGTGAGTACCATAGATGTCAGTAGTACCTAGTAGTAGTAGTGAGTACCAAAGATATTGGTTTTTAGTAGATCTAAAAAAAAGTCCGTGACACCATCGTATCTCTTATAGATAAGCTACAATAGGACATTTTAGGTCAAAAAATTTATTGAAGAAATAAAGGTGGTTTTTGAGCATTATTATTATGCAGGCATATTAATCCTTACGAGCGAATCGAAATAAAGCTTCATCATCAAGATAATTTTATGAAGGTAAACTTTGGCTTTTACAGCATGTTATTTGGACTCACCGTTTAGGAGATAATGTTAAAATTAAAATAATTCAAGATTAATTTTAAATCGAACGGGTGGTGCGCGAGACGCGGCCGCCAAACGAGACCGCATCGAGCAGCGTGCGACGCCGACGCGATACTTGATGAAAACAAAAACCGGACCCAACGCAAAGCCGTTTGCTCCGGCTATCGTTTGTATGATATTTGACAGTTGTTACGGGTGTCAGCAGCCTAAAAGTACACGACCAGTCTTGACAAGGAGTATTGTGATTTCAAATTACTCGGTCGTGGAGGTCAGATAGTCGCTGCATGTAAAATACTGATGTTTAGCTCTGTTTCTCGTTAGGTTGGAAACCGACCTCATCGTAGCTGGCAAAAGGTTACCAAATGTGTAAATTGACAAGTACCTCTTTATGACATCAGCCGAATGCTTGAGCACATCATGAATTACTTCCTTCTCCTTCGTCGCTACATTGTACGACAGTGCTATTAGAAATATCCCCAAATGGAATCGTTCGTAAATAGCTGTCTTCATTCTTTCTTCAGAAACGCCTGGTTTTTCTCCTGAAAAGAATATTGTGACGTATTAATAAAGTACAAGCGGCGCATGCACGTCACGGCATTGCTTGCCCAACCGCCGGCCGGTGCGGACGTGTATGCGATCCTTGGTGAAACGAGTGTGTGGCTTTGATTTACGAACCCAGCAGCAAACGAGGACACCACAGTGGCGACGAGCCTCAAGTAAGTGGTAAATTATGCTGCTATATGAAAAAGGAGGGAGATGAACTCACGAGCACGAAAAAAAAAAAAAAAATGAAACACTAATAACAACCTCACGGTTTTATGGTGCTATCGATTAAGTGGTATGATTATGTATCTATCTGTCCAAGTACTATTAAAACAAATGACTAGACATTACAAATAACAAATACAGTGTTATTTGTCTGATCGATCAATGATAGGTTATTATTATCATTGTCATGAAAAAAAGCAATGAATACTTTCTAAAAATAATTTCTATCATAATTATTGTTATATTCTTGACTATAGCCGTGGATATTTCTAAAATAAGTTAAAATTAAAATTTTAAAATAAGTACGTACTCGGTGGTAACAGTCTTCTTATATCTTGAGACGATAATTTCGACGTAGGTACCTATTAGTAGAAATTATAATAAGAAATACCGTGTACTATGTGTACGTCCGTGTTAATGTAATTTATCCAGTGAAATTTTTTTATTTAAATGCCTACGTAGGTATTAAGAATTCAAATCAGTGCAAAATTATAATTCCTCACTATTCATCACGTTCCCTTAAGTTAAACGATGTTTTAAGGTTGAGATACCTAAAGCAAATGTCGTTAGTAATATTAAAGCAGATAAGTCAAATGCATGCAATCAATCAGCGCAATAGGTACATGTACTACTTATTGATACAGGTAGGTAATACAATATGCTATCATGACAAATGTACCAAAGTGTATTAGTGTATGTTGCCAAGGTGCAATAAGGTGCCAAGGAGCACAAAGTAGTATTTTTCCAAGGTGAATCAAGGTGCCAAGGAGCATTAAGGTGTAATTTTGCCAAGGGCATATATATCCATAAAAAATGCAAATTACATGGATCAATAATTGATTGATTCCTTTGTCGTTTTGAAGTTTTAGCAACATTAAATATCACTAAACCTAATGTAATAAATGTTACCGGCATAACCCATATCTACTTCGCGTTATAAAGATTTATATCACTCCAGTGGCGTAGCGTAGTAGGGGCGAGGGGCGACCCGCCCCGGGCGGCCCCTTTAAAACCTAAACAAGGGGGCGGCTGACACCCATGCTAAGCCACTGTAATACTCATTCTATTATTGTCCATTTACGCCGCATCTAGCTAAAAAAAAAAATTACAATAAAATTCAATTCAGGGACATAATAATGTGTAAATTAGACATATATTGTAGTTTATTCGTTATACAATCATCGTGGTAAAATATATCTAGGACTTATCTAGGATTTTGCAGTGTGAGAACATGGTATACACATTTCAGATAGTAATTTTGGATAAAGAAAAAAAAAAGAAAAAAAAAAAAAAAGTTACAGTGAACAGGCTCCTTCGGGGTAAGCTCGCTCCATCGTAAACTTTGTCTCTGTCATATCTGACATTGACTAGAGTCAAGAGCAAACGCATCACAAATAAAAAAAAATAAAAAAAAGATTGGGTTACAGATAATAACAACATTACGAGGAAATTTAGGACCAGTAATTGGTATTTTACTGAAAGCATAAATAAATACGAAACACCTTATCCAATGGCGCCAAGGTTGCAATAGAAAGGCAAATCAATGGCGCCAAGGGTGCAATACAAAGGCAAATTGACATTGTTTCAGGTCGCTCAAAATGTCCAATTTACCACCGGCAGAACGCTTGCAATGCGATGGTTGTTCCAAGAAAGAAAGAAAATGAGTTTATTTGGCACACACATATAAAACTCATAGTTTTATCTTAGTCTACTTATACATTGACATAATGTCGAGTAGCGTATTTACAGCCCGCTAAAAATATATCATACCTACCCACATTTACAATTATTAACGTTTTTTAACAATTCAATTGGGTTTGGACAAGGTATGAAAGATGTATTATTTTCATGGTTACTTTTATTATATTATTAACGACAATTACATCACAATATTGAAATTAAAATCAAAATCAAAAGTCATTTATTCAAATTAGGCTGAGAGCCAGCACTTTTTGAACGTCAAATTTTACATACATAAAGACAGTGCCCCAAAACGCCCACCCGTCACCACTTCCTAGTGTTTTAGATGGGAAAAAGAAGTGGCGCAACTAACTCCCCAGCAACAGATCTGGCTGTTACGTTTTAAGAACTTGAATTAAACAATAGTACGCAAAGTATTTTAAGACACAGGAACAAAAATAAATATGTATCCAACAACATGGAAATCATAAACTTAAATAGTATTTACAACATGTTAGCTAGCACACTCCATTATACGAGTACCATTAAAAAAACGGGCAATGGTAGGATTTAGCGATTAGGTACTTATCTAATAGTATACTAGCACAATTTATATTGAGAGAATCATAGTTTTATTAAAGGTTTACCTAAAGGAGCAAGGAGCTCGTGGCTAAATTATAACAGCCGCACGGGCCAATCTTCAAGGTAAAGCAACGCTTGTCGAGGTTGGTCTGTGGATCTTAACATACCGAGACTACTCCGTGCCTCGGAAAGCACGTTAAGCCATTGGGCCCGGCCGTCATTTGTAGACCTTTGGCAGTTACGTTACGAATTGTTGGAGGCCGGAAGGTCTGACACCGGTCTTGCCATGAAGTACCGTATTACCTAGCCAGTTAATGAGTTGTGGAGGTCTGGTGGGCAGCCGCTCCACGTAGAATGCTGGTATTCGGCTGAATCCGGTTTGGTTGGGAGCCGACCCCAATGTAGTTGGGAATAGGAGTGTAACGAACATATTGGTATTAGTTAAGAGATTAGTAATATTCTATGGATTCACGTATCAGTAATCCGACGAACTAATATATGCTAATATGCTAATGCTATTTTTTTAATATTCACATAATCCACAGATTACTAATATTTACAATAATCATTATCATAATCTGGGATTCCATTCACTTGACACGGATCGGTGGGATTAGACTCACTCAATCATTCTGACGTTCGTGAAGTGATACGTATTAATAAGTATTAGTTAAATATTACTGATATAAATGTTAGTTAAAATATTATAATATTTCTAGACTAATATATTCTTATTGGCCAATACTGATAAATATCGGTATTAACCCATCTTTAGTTGGGAAAGGGCTAAACCAGTGATGACTTAAAAAGCCACGCAAAGGGTAAATAACTCACAGAGGGCCACGCAAAGAGTAAATAACTCACAAAGGGCCACGCAAAGAGTAAATAACACGCAAAGGGCCACGCAAAGAGTAAATAACTCAGAAAGGGCCACGCAAAGAGTAAATAACTCACAAAGGGCCACGCAAAGAGTAAATAACACACAAAGGGCCACGCAAAGAGTAAATAACTCAGAAAGGGCCATGCAAAGAGTAAATAACTCACAAAGGGCTACGCAAAGAGTAAATAACTCACAAAGGGCCACGCAAAGAGTAAATAACACACAAAGGGCCACGTAAAGAGTACTTGCATCTTTATATTAGGGCTACGCAGTTGTGTGTTTCTGTTAATGATTTTCAGTAAAAAGCCACGCAAAAGTAAGAGTCAATTTTATTAAAACCCAAAATGACTCATGCGTTATCCACACTCCCAAACTTCCTGATTGCGAAGATGATCAGAATAATTGTCGACACTCGCAGGGAGAAATAGAAGAGGGCTCTTGAATTTAACACATTGCCTGTCAACATCGACAATCCGGCGAAGAAACGAGCTACTCTCTACTACGTTGGGGGAATAGCACTACAAACAAGAAGTTGACTTTAATCTTCCGGGTAGATTATAGTCAACGTTCATGCTGAAGAAGGGGAAGGTGTCGATGTCTATGCATTAGCTCTAAAGAAATGAGACAGTTCCTTAAGTTCGAAACAAAGTCGGATTAACGAAATTTATATTTTCTAACAGAAAAAGAAAACATTAGGAAGTAGAAACATTTTAACGATTTCATTAAGCTTGAGAAATCATGCCGGAAAAGGTCAATTTCATAACAAAGAGGAGTATATTATCGACCAAAACACTGAAAAGCGTCAAATGTAAAGTCGAATGTAGAATTGAATGTAAAGTCTAATGTAAAATCACGTACAATTTTACACGTAGAGTCAGATACCTTGTTTTTATTTTCTTTATTCAAAATAATGTTATTTCGATGACTATTACTGGTGCTTGGACTAGGTAATCACGAATACTAGCTAATCGCGGATCAAATCTAAAAGATTTATTTCAATGAAACCATTTACAGCCACTGTCGGTCTGTCAAAGGTTTACTGACTGAACGACATTAGAGTGACATGGAATAGCTCTGTAACTTGAAAAGTTTGTAGACCAATTGCCATAGAGATTAACGATAGCAAATCGTAACAAGACGCAATAGGTGCAATATATTGCGTAAAAGGAATCTGTAGAAATTGCGAGACCGTTATTATTGATGTTTAGTGATGTAGATACTAAAGACGATTAGATGAGGTCCGTGAGATTTCATTAGAGAGTTTTAAGCGCTGTGTGCTATAAGGTAAAGCTCAATTTGATTGCACAGAAGTTAAAAAAAAAAAAAAACAAAAATATCCGTGAACGATTTCGTGTTATTAGCAAACTAAGAGTGAAACTGGATTAATTAAAATCCTAAATTCAAAGGTTCATTTAAGAATTATCAAGTAGATGGACCTGGGTATACCGACTAAGGGCGCTTGACTCTAAGCGAATGTATAAATACCTCCATGATCGTGTGAGAAAAACCCCCGATCACTGCCTCGAGACTTAGATGACATAGTTGATGACAGTGATAATGAAACCAAGTCTGATGGCTTGTTTACTAAACTCTTGATCGCACCTCATGAATGACATGAGGCGATGGGTCTCCAAGGAATCGTTGGTACGATTTCTGTCTGTGCACCAAGTACATAGCGCTTAATGTGTTGTTGCACATATCGTGCTAGATATTTTCAAATTGTTGGTGCGATTCTGGTCTGTGTTGGTGCACAGATTATAACGGAATTTTCATGAGTGAGTATGCATTTCAGAAATTTATTTTGTTTGATCGGATATCTTTCCGTTGAGTAATGTTGTGCGGGGAGCGCTGTGCACGAAGCCCTCATGACTGGATATTGTACTACACCCGAGGATGGGTGCTAGTCACGGATGGCAGTGTCGCGGACTCATGGCACTACGGTAGAAATGACTACGCCATTCGCTGCTGCATAGAACAACCAAGGGTGTAGTGTAGACAAAATCAAACTGGTCAATTTATGTATTAACTTTATAGATGTACTCTTTCTTTTTTTTGAGTTTTTAATTTTCTATTAACCCACACACTGTTTTATTAATGGTTCCAATATTTGTAAATATGTGAGTACCATGTACTTATTAAGAAAATGAAAAAGTTTACCTCTGCTGGTAATACTTTGATTTCTATAAGTAGTATACTCTAGGTGCATCAACCTCACATATATCAAAGTTAAAAATTTTTGTTAAAAATAAAATATTGTAAAACATTTATTTGAAAAGAGTAACTATGGAGTTTCTTGTCCGTTCTTCTCCATAAGAATCCACCTTTGCGAACGGACAGTAGAGTCACCTTATTTTGTATACATAGTATTTGGATGTAACTGATGACGTTCAAAAGAGCCGTTTGATGGCCTTATTGAAATTAACGTTTTGACTTAGACTTTTATAAAAGACAGTTTGGAAAGCAAGTGAAGGAAAAAGGGAAAAGTATGGTATATGCCTGGAAATAGGGGAAAATTTATTATCAAACAGATGATTCAGAGGATAAAAGTGATTCGATAGAAGCAAAAGAATAGATTAATAACTCTGTTAAATTGTATAATAAGTATTCAGTGGAAGATTAATTTTACCTTGTTAGAAACTATAGAATGTGGAGAATTAATTGACTATTTGATAATTAATTATAATTAATCTGTTATTATATTTGTTTGTTTAAATTCTTATGTAAAGGAAGAGGTGTGACGTATTAATAAAGTACAAGCAGCGCATACACGTCACGGCATTGCTTGCCCAACCGCCGGCCGGTGCGGACGTGTATGCGCTCCTTGGTGAAACGAGTGTGTGGCTTTGATTTACGAACCCAGCAGCAAACGAGGACACCACAAATATGTTAGCAATTCTTCAGTTTGGAAGAAAAGGTAGGAAGCCTGTAGAAAGCAGTGAATGTAACATGGCTGCCAATTATAATGATGGTGAATCGAGCATTTGAAGATGGCGGTTTAAAATGCCGTACAGGCTTCGTTGCATTTCTATGTGTCCCTTAATGGGCAAAGGCCTCGCAAAACGTTGTTTTGAATCATTTGTTCCTGAGGCGGTGATGTTGCACAAACGATAAAATGTTTACTATTTAGGCCTCTGCCTCGAATCTTGCGGGCAGCGGGGTGGCGGCGGCGGCGGCGCGGCGGGAGCGAAGCGGGCAATGCAGACTCGTTCTCGAAACCAGCGGGCAGATCGCGCGGCATTATAGCGGCGTAGTGTAAATGTCTGAACAACGGCGACAACATCTTTTTGATTCAGATTTATTCCTAACGCTCGATTAACTGTGGGGAAGAAGTGAATCCCTACTATAGGGCAAGGAAAAGAAAAGGCGAGTTTTATCGAAAAAAAAAATATGAAGAACAGAGACAATGTCCTGGCAAATTCTTCGAACACACCAGATACATCTCCAGCAGAAAAATGATACTTGACGCTAGAGCACGTCCGAGGACATTTCGACACGTCACAAAAATAAATTGCACAACACTGCGATGCAGACGCGCGGGCGCTCACCGCTTGTCTGGAGCTCACCGCCCCCGCGCCTCCCCAGCGCCGCTGTTTTCGAGGGCCGAACCATATGATTTTACGCATTAGATCCTGCCGCTCCCGCGCCGCCGCCGCCGTCGCGTCGCCCCGCTGCCCGCAAGATTCGAGGCAGAGGCCTTAGGTATGTTTTTTATTGCTACGATCAAGCGTACATATTTCAATTCACGACCACCTCATACGATCCCTGCATACTCCTTTTGCTTCGTTTTCGTTTATGGGTGAATATCCCCGCGGCAAATTTTACGTGTCCACGTTGAGAAGCGAGGTGTTAAATGATAGGATGTTTCTTAATTTTTGGAACGAAGTTCCATATCGCGCGTTGTGAAAGGGGGCTAGACGGAAAAAATTCTTACGAAAAGTTGTCACGACACTTTTTGCTATAGTAAGCTATTGTAAGCTGTGCGGCGTCGCATGTTTCTCTGTCTGTCTCTCTCTCTCTTATAGAAAGCCAGATATTTGTTAATAATAAAACAACAACAACAACAACAACAACAACAACAACTTTTCATCATGGGTGTCATTTTCATAGTTTTCGGGGTCGCTAATAACGATTACCGGGTCAAAATCGAAATCCAAGATGGCGCCCACGAGATTTGACAACTTTTCATCATGGGTGTCATTTTCATGGTTTTCGGGGTCGCTAATAACGATTACCGGGTCAAAATCGAAATCCAAGATGGCGCCCACGAGTTCTCACAACTTTTCATCACGGGTGTCATTTTCATGGTTTTCGGGGTCGCTAATAACGATTACCGGGTCAAAATCGAAATCCAAGATGGCGCCCATGAGATTTGACAACTTCATCATGGGTGTCATTTTCATGGTTTTCGGGGTCGCTAATAACGATTACCGAGTCAAAATCAAAATCCAAGATGGCGCCCACGAGTTTTGATAACTTTTCGTCATGGATGTCATTTTAATGGTTTTCGAGGTCGCCGATAGTGAATTTTAATCCTAATGAATCTTGCCTCTTGACCTGAGGTGCACTTCAGTGACTGCTACTGAAACTTTTAGACGAGTTGCTTTTTATTAATAAGAATGTGTAGTGTATAAATTTTATTGGAAAGGAACTTCGTTTCATCCGGGTGTCCCTTGACACCTCTCAAGTTTCTTTATAGTGAACTACATAACTTGGTTTAATTAGGGCCATATTATTTTCTTTGATAAATGCATATTATAAATAATCAGGAAAAAAAATCGTCTTAAAATTCAAGTTTGGTGGCTTGTCCCAGCTCCATTTTTTGATATAATTGCATTCACCAAAGTAACAATTTAAGGTACAATAAAAAATAAACAATTAAGTTATTATATGCATAAGACACATTATCTAAAAACAATTAAACCATATCAGCAAATCCAATTTAACAGCACAGGATACTCGATCAAAGTTTGTCCAAGCAAAAATCAAAATTTTGGTGACACTTTTTCAACTCACATAACATGAAGTTTCATGCGTGTACGATCAATCGCGTTTTATTATTTCGCATCTGTCAGTCGTGCTCCTGCACTTACGCGTAACAGGTGTTTGATTAGTGCTGAGACTTCCCGTCAAAAACGTAATTACCAGCCTGGCTAGCACGGGGGACAAGAATTTCTCAATTTTTGGTTGGTCGATTTGCTGTTGATTTTAAAGTGGTTTAATAGTAAGCTACACGTTATACGTAGTGATTTGGGTTACGCATAAATCAGTGGTATAAATTTAATTGTAACTAAAAACAAACTAACTAAAAACAATTTTTAAAGATTTTTTTTACACCTGGTTCCAATTTTGGTGGCTCAATTTTGGTGGCTTTGGTGGCGTTTTGACCCCACCAAAATTGAAAACGAACCACCAAATTTTAAATATGTTCTGTATATGTATTGTTTTTACCAATATAGCCAGTTTTTACGTTGCAAGATTATTTGATTAGCAATAAA
Organism: Melanchra persicariae; assembly: GCA_947386135.1. Classification (NCBI taxonomy): domain Eukaryota; kingdom Metazoa; phylum Arthropoda; class Insecta; order Lepidoptera; family Noctuidae; genus Melanchra; species Melanchra persicariae. The sequence goes on along the minus strand of OX376672.1, from coordinate 11,558,035 downwards.
TGTTATGTACGTAAGTAAGTAAGTATGACCTATTAATATACGAGTGGCTTAATAATGATAAAGTTTCTTATTCATATATTTTATTTGGTTGTTTTTAAGAATGCCAAAACAGATCAGCAAAGAGCGGCTGCTTAAAAAGAGAATGGCAGAAAGAAAAAGAAAAGCAAGAAAAAAGAGCAATCCCTAAAAGGCTGAAAATACTAAATAGGGAAAGGGAGAGATATTTAGCAAGAGAAGCAGAATCAAATGCATCACTCCAACACTTTGTGACAGCAAAAACATCTTACTTAATAGTATAGATGTTGATGCGCACGACCCTCTTGCAAGCACCACGACGAGATCTTCAGGATTTAATAATGAGAGCACGCACCAACATACTTCGGTAACTAGAAATTTATGTCCTCGAACCTGTCGTTATTGCAGTCCAGATACTCGCACTAAAAGTTACAATCAAACGACTTCGCAACGTAAATTCTTCACAAGTCGTGCTAATTCACGACCAGACTTGTGCGCCTGATTTCGTAAGTTTTTTTGTATTTTTTTTTGTTAGTGATGGGTTTGCACTTGACTCTAGTCAATGTCAGAGATGACAGAGACAAAGTCTACGATGGAGCGAGCTTACCCAGAAGAAGCCTGTTCACTCTAACTTTGAAGAGATTAGGGTTGTAAGCTTTTGGAAACACAGACGCAGGCAGAGAGTTCAACTCTTTTGCTGTGCGCATTATAAAAGACGTTTTGAAAAGGCGTAGTGCGAATTGATGGAATAGCTACAAGGTAGGGATCGTAAGATGCAGTGCATCTGGATGTCCCATGGTAGAAGGGGGCCGGTGGGATGAGGTCGTGGAGTTCTTGGGCACACTCACAGAAGTACAATCTGTAGAAGACCGATAAGCAGGCAACCTTACGGCGGCGATGAGCCTCTTAGCTCTGCGTTCCAAAGAGTTAAGCGCGGCAAGCTGATACTTAGCTGAGCCATCCCAAAGGTGGCTACAATACTCCATTCAGGATCGGACTTGTGCTTTGTAAAGGGTTAAAAGCTGCCCAGGCCTGAAGGTTCGCTTCACCCTATTTAGGATGCCCAGCTTTTTGGCCGCAATTTGGGTTTTGTACTCGATGGTGGCGCCGAAGTTGAGACTGGATGTCAACGCCATGCCATGCCATCCATGCCTAGGAGCTCGAGCCAATCGGTCACAGGAACAGATGCACCCCGAAAAGTAGGAGTTTGGTCAAAACGAATCCTTTTGCGGTAAATAGACACGCCCAAGTCACGAAATCAGGCGCACAAGTCTACGCAATCAGTACAATTGCAGATATACGGTTAAGCAGTACCCCGGACGTCCTTCTGATGAATGTGAATGTTCAACATACTCGACTCGCATGCATCAGGAAAAGCAGGGGCCTTCGCGCTACCAGGATTAAAGATTCCGCAAACGGAGTCTTCTGCGGAGTGGGCCAGTGACCCGTCAGGTCTCAGCAGTGGTGGTAGTGAGGGGCGATAGAAGTTCAATTTAACCGACTTAGCCAGGGACCGAAAGCCTTTACTACCTGCTGGGTATGAAGCAAGTTTGTTTGTCAATTCGATTAATGTGGTCAAACTAAGCCCTCCGCAATACCTTTTTGCAGGACTTGGCAGCCCTTTTGAAGGCTCTCTTCTTCTGGCACACTTCGTGCTTTGCGAATACCCATGCTAGGTACGCCGCGTGTTTAAGCGCATCAGCGCGATTGCACTCGGCACCAAACCATGGACGAGCATCGCCAGACATTCTTACGTCAGAGAACAGAATGTAGCACTCCAGTCCTTGCCGCAACACATCTATCACGGCGTCCGCGTACGACGAAGCATCAGTCGAAGACAAAGTCAAAAAAGTGAAGCCAAAGAGATAGAGTTATTGCGAATAATTTCAGGACTAAGAAGAGACAACACTAGCTAAGCACAAAGATTATGAAATGGAATCAAATGAAATAGTTGCCTTACAGAAATATTCAGAATAAAAAATACGCAGTTTATTAGTGAGATTGAGGATTGTGACAGAGAAATCCAATTATGGTGCCACTGATTTTCAATTTTGGTGGGCACTTTCGATTTTGGTGGGCGATTTTCAATTTTGGTGGCCACACTAGACATTGAACTGAAATATCTCAGAAAGTTATCGAGATATTCTCAGACCTTTTGAAGATCTTTCTAGCTTGGACTTGCAAGTTTCCGAAATAAACGTTTTATTATTATTATTATTATTATACCAGGTCCTTATTTTTCACGAAAAGTAAAGGAAAAATTTTGCCACCAAAATTGAAAGAAAATGCACTTTGTTGATATTGACCCAATTCACGTCGGTTCTTTTTATTATGTGCCTGACTTTGATGAAAAACATCATTGTATCATTTGATTGTGTGTAAAAGTGGTTAAAATGTATAAAAAATTAAGAAAAAAGGTTATAAATGCAACGAAGTAAAGGTACCAACGTTTGAGATGCTTTTTTGGTTTTTTATATATTTATTTATCTTTATCTCAGGTAGAACCCATAAATTTGTTAGTATTCCTTAACCTATGTTAGTATCATAGACTTTAACACACAACTAATAACTAATACTTAATTACGCCACCTCACGGCTACACCTGGTAACAGTACATGCACTGCGCACAGGTGCCCCATAAGGCGGCCCTCAGTCTTACCAGCAACAATGCTCAGGAGACTGCTGTCGCCACCCCGCATCCGACGCAGCAGTGAAGCGGATCTTTTTCGAATAATCGCAAAGAAGTCATCTGTACGCGCTGCTGCGAACATCCCTGATGCGCTACAGAAACGAGGTAGCGCCAGCAATATCCTAAACGCATTGTTGTATTGCACACGCAGGGCATTAAACGTCTTCTGCGTGTATCTGGTCCACAGACTGCATGTATAAAAGGTCTGGCAATAAGCCCTAAACAGAGTTATCTTGACATTGCTGTCGCACTTTGCAAATCTGCGGGCCAGCATGTTGCATCTTACGGCCAACGCCCTACGCTCCCTCTCATTATCACAGTTATCAGTGCCATCCTCTGTAACCCAGTGACCATGGTACTTGAACTGTTTGACTCTGTTTAGAGTGGCACCACATAGCGAGACTGGTGGTACCACTTCATAAGTCTTGTTTTGTGTCCTAAAAACTAACAGCTCGCTTTTCTTGGCATTATACCTTAGTCCATGAGCTTCAGCATAACACTCATATATATTTAACAGTTTCCTAAGAGCACTGATCGACGGACTCAGCAGCACCATATCGTCAGCATAACTGATGTTGTTGAAGGACACCCCATCGATCGTGCATCCGATGCCAGTGCTGCTGAGTTCCTCGATCAGCTTATTTACATAGATGTTAAACAACTTGGGCGAGGTCAGACCCCCTTGCCTCACCTTTTCTAGCAGCCGGTGTCGCAGTTTCCGTCTGCTCCATTGCTACTCTGCGTTGACGAAGGCCAGGCTTCAATCTTTGCTTGGTAACAGGTGTGGGCTTCGTTGGAGGGTCGTGCCGAAACATCTTGACTTCAGACTCTGGGTGTCTCCTTTTGGATATCTGAGGAACTGTGACTCCCTGACGTATGACGGGTCGTGTCTGGTTTCTGAGGTCCTGTCTGCTCCTGATCTTCCGTTGATTCCGTCTGATTGCTATTGGAAACGTTTGAGCTGATGATGAAAGTTTTTGATTAGTTGTGAGATTTTATTAACATTTTCGGTGTCTTTAAATTAAGACTTTATTATTAAAACTGGTAAGCGGAAAAAAAACCCTCAAATAAATGCGAAACAGAAACTCAAGAACTAGAGATGGAATATTTTAAAATAAATTATTATATCAACGCCTAACACTACACACATTAATTTCACTCTACGTTATAATGTCGTCTGTCTCTCTGCTACGCGCCGATGTATAAAACACAACAACACCCGATCTGAGGACCGAACCCGAAACCCCACATTCAGCTCACACTTACAAGCGCCAGCTCAACAAGAAAGGCGATAAGAAGTCTTACTTGTATGATCATATTCGAAAATTTTACTCAACTTCGGGACGAGTAACTTTGAAGTGTGTACTGTTGTAGCGGCTATACCCTGCAGCCATTTCTTCGCAAATTCAGCAACTGATGGATCAAAATTAATAGGAGGAGTCTCTCCAGGATAGCTGACAGGACCCGAACAAAACCCTGAAGGACTAACAGTAACAAACGATCTTTCCACATTAGCAGAAGAAAAACATGTCCCTTGAGGCTTTGGTCCAGAAGGACTTGGTATGTACATTTTATCCACATTTGTAGAAATAGGTAAGTAAATATAGTCTGGAGAAGAATTTGAGGGAGATCTCAGACTGGAATGCAGCGGGTGCATTGGTTCAACTTTAGGAGGGGTAGGTATTGAAGAGTCATTGGAAAACGGTGATGAGGGACTGCGTTTTGACTGTGGAGCATCATGAGTATTCATTTCATTGCCAAGTGGGTTAGTTAGATCGGAGTACTGCGGAGTGATCCGGTCCATTTGGTGTGTTCCTGGAGAACTGTTCAACAAGTCATCTGTGATGTTGTAGTTCATAAAGTTATCGTTTCTCCTCGGTTTGTGTTCATCTTCTGTACGAAGGGGTGCGTTGAAGTTAGCTGGAAATAAGGTTCTTTTCAATTTTACTCTTTCCTCTAGCTCAGGGTAGCGTGCTTCCAAGAGATTTTATTTTTCCTAATTCACAACTGTAAAAAATTCAGTTTTGAACATCAGTGAGAGCATTTTCGTTATCCTGTGTAGTGTTTCAAAGTGTGTAGTGTTGTTAATGATATTGCCATTCAACGTGGCAATGCTGCCACCCTTCTGGGCACGTTTTCGGATGACAGCGATGCGGAGGAATACTTCGGCACCCGAGTGTATTTTGTTTTTGTATAACAAATTATGTATATAGTTAGGTTCAGTAGACATAATATAAAATAGATATAAAATAGGTACTTAAGTCGGTTATGTACATATATTGGTTACCTAAAATTAATAATCAAGTTTATTGTACCCAAACGATTTTACGTGTTTATTTTATTCGTTTTGATAAGAAACTAATAAATTACATTTTTTAAGAGCGTGTACGCCGTATGTCATTTCATACAAACTTTCAAGTCCTTATTCTTCAAAATGAATGAACCGAGTTTAATGAAACTTGGTATGCATACGCTAGAGATCCAGGTCTAAATAGTAATCAGAAAACATTTTTGAAAAACAGTTCAGGGGGAAGGATATAGTGATTTTTCACTTTCTATAGAAAACTTAAAATCGCTCTCTCTCTCCCTCTGAAATCTTTCTCTAGCGTATGCATACCAAGTTTCGTTAAAATCGGTTCATTCATTTTGAAGAATAAGGACTTGAAAGTTTGTATGAAAAGCCGTACCGCGTAAACGCTCTTAACTCACCACAATGTATTAAATCACATTGAAGAAATACACTTAACAATAATATCAGCATCGTATGTTGCAGCACAAATGAATCATTTACGTGTTAAACACACCACACCGAATTTATGTTGTATTTGCAGTATTCATAAAATGTTTACTGTGCCCTTTTATTATTTAGAAACATAAGAAGTTTTAACAAGAAATGTTTGAAAAATAAATTTATTTTTGCTTTCAAAACCAAAACCCATGCAAACAATATTTTAACATGTAATAATACTTTTACTTTCTTTAAACTTTTACGGTTTCAGATTTGACATGAGATTAATATTGTTGTTGAATAGAAAAAAATATGGCACCTTGGAGTTTTATGATTCCATAAAATGTATATATTTTTATGTTACAGTGCAACTGCGCAATTGGTTTCTGCTCTTCAAGATATTTGGTACGAGTTATTTTACACAGTTTATTTCTAGACCTCTTTTGATTGATTTTGTTTCAAAAATATGATAGGAATCTTTACAACTGTATACACCGATTGTCATTAAATTCAAACATTTTAAATTATGCAAATTATACCAAAACACATGACTGTATAGCTAACGCTACTGACACAGCATCGGAAGTTAAAACCTTCACGAATTTCATTCAGGAAACCGTGAACATACTCAACATTAATAACGCTGAAGAATACATGCAAATTGTCATGGAAAGGCTTCACAAAAACCTACTTACCCTGAACCTTCAATAAACGAACTACATCCCGTTTACTATTCATACTAGTACGAAACCCCCAAACATTTACTCAATTAGAGCTCACACCTGTCTGGACACGTGAACCTGCTCTTGCCTACCGCTCCCTTCAGTAACATCTGTCAAATACTTCGGCGTGATGATCGATGGTGGACTGAAATGGAACAAGCATATAGAGTCTACTGCCAGTAGAGTCAGAAAAACCATTCACCTTTTCAAGTCATTAAGGCATTCTGCGGACTTGGAGACCCTTAAAATGGTTTACACTGCACTTTGCCAGTCCATCATCGGCCATTGCATTCTAGCTTGGGGTGGATCGGCCAGAACTAAATTCCTCGAGTTGGAGCGTGCGCAAAGAGCAGTACTCAAGGTTATGTTAAAAAACCGTTTCGCTACCCGACTCATCAGCTTTACACCGAGCTCAAACTTTTAACTGTGAGACAGCTATATGTACTTAGAACCACTCTCTGGAAACATAACCAAGTACCATCCCCAAACTCAAATAAACGTGGTCAAAGAATAGTTTGCCCAACCCCAGCTCATAGAACCACCTTCGCCAGAAGACAGCTGTATGTCTTGAGCTCTCTTGTTTATAAAAATATCAATAAGACCACACAAATAGCAAGGTTGAGCAAACACGAAGTAAAGGCTAAGCTGAAGAACATGCTGTACCTCCTAGACTACGCTCAAACTGAGGAACTACTAACCACTCAGACATAATTCACAACATTCCATACAAAACATGTAACACAGTCACCGACCTTTTTAATATAGCAGAAGACACCAAGCTCGAACTGACTCAAACACAGTCTTACACTTGACACCACCACATTCACATACGTAGGCACCTCATATCGTACTCACACAACACAAAATACACACGTTTTCCAGTCATACACGAACACAGTCACACAACACAAACAAAACACACGATGCCCAATCACACATGCAGAATCAACCATACACAACACAGTCATCTTACTTTCTAATCTTAATTTACCTTTATAATACTTTAATTCACTTTTTTACTTTTTTTCCTTTGTTTTTCAAACATAATAATTATATTCTTTTTGTATAATTTAATATCAGCCGGTCAGCTCTTAATTTCCATAAGGGTTTATAGAGTGCAAGTGACAGTAGAACACTGACTCCTGAGTCACAGGTATTCCTAGTTTAGGAGTCAGGGTTTCAACTTTTGAGCGCCTTTTACAATTAAGAACTTTAAAGGATTTAAAGGATTCGGGAGTTAACTCCCGAGCGCAGCGAGCAGATCTTGAATGCAGCGAGGGATTCAAGCTAGTCCAAGGCAAAGACACCTTTATCCCCGAGGAGGATACTCTACTTTTCACACCTCCTGTGAGAAAATACGAAGCCATAATACGAAAAACAAGTATTTTTTAAATAGATCTTCCTAATCGCTTTCTCACTGCTGAGAAATTCTCAGCAGTGAGATTTAAATAGTAAGTAGAGATAAATATGTGTTTAGAACTATACTCTATACTTATAGAGTATTAGTACCATAGGGATTTGCAACATCCGCGCCTTTTTTTGCGTTCCACTCGGTATACCACATAGCGGCCACGACCAACTCGATTTTCTTTTTTTTATTTCTCTGTGGGTTTGTATATATTATGTGCCTATTGTTAGCAACCTAATAAAATTTAAGTTTGTGTAGACAAAGCTTTATACAGAGCTTTATATCAGCTGGTAGAATGGGTTCGGATGCTTGGCTGTATGCAATTTAAATTTAGTACCTACGTCATAGGAGATGTTTGAGAAAATAGTTTTAAATTATTAAATGTAATAAATCGACTATAGATGGGTTTTAAGTGTTATTCTTATCCTTTTATACAATAATCCGTACTTATCCAATTATTTTTATAATATTGTCTTCAATCCTGGTCAATCCTTATATGATTCTGTAGAAATTCGAGAATATCATTCCTAAGTAGTAAGAGTATCGAGAATATCTTTCCTCTTTCTGATACCAGAGGGCGTTGTAAGTACCTAATATACCGCCAATTTAGCAGACAGATGAGGTTCCAAATTTAAATCACATTATTGACCGGCGGGTTATAATGAAATCCAGTACAATATTATTGGCCGGCTGTGCCACCGGCCAACAATGACCCACTTTAGGTTAGGTTGGCATGACATATAATTTGACGTTTTCGATCAGGTGGTGTGACAAAGATTTTGAAGCATTTTCTGGGGGTCATCGAAGTTCTCAGTGAAAACCACAAAGTCATCTGCAAATCTTAAGTGAGACAGTTGGACAGAAAATTGACGTTAATACCGCTATAGTCCCAATCTATACCCACATTTTTAACGACATCTTCTAGGACTGCTGTGAATAGTTTTGATGAAATAAAAGAAGCATATCATTACAACGTTTCTCACGATAAATTATTTGATCAGAAGAGCTGATACTCGACGGCGCGTTGTGTTCCACGCGTGTCACAAAAAGATGTCAGCATAAAGACGAGGCCCGCTAGGGCCAGTGCCTACCAGGGTTGCGGAATTTGTTCGGAAGAGTCACTGCGGCCCTGGAACGCAAAGGGCATTAGGAGGAACACAGTTGGGTTTTAGTAAGTAAGAGTCTGACACTCCCTTCCATTCCGCCCAGAGCGAAAGGAGTCATTTGATGTTTTCCCATACATAAAAAAGGAGGCAAGCAATGATAGATATTGACTGTTCGTATTAGATATACGAACACATTGATCTTACCTAGCCACATCATTTTACAATACATACACGCGAACGAAGTCGCGGGCAACAGCCAGTACAGAATAAATTTAAAAAATTAACCTATATAATTTCCGACCTTTCAGCAGCGAGTTCTACTAACCAATCAGCAATCGTTACTAAATAAAACGACTATTTTATAGTTCTCACTATTCATAATATTCATTTATTTTCGTTTTTCAATTACTTACTTATATTCGTTAAAAAAGCTGCAACCAATATTCAAATCCTGAACTTATTTAACTAATAATACCTACATACATACATGCATGCATGCATACATAGACCGCGAACTACATTTTTTTCTTTCCGAAAACAGCGATGCTGTTGTCTCAAAGTTTTTTAAACCTCTGTACTGACTGGTGTTAGGCAACGAGATGTAAACATTCGCAGCGCGCGTTACGCCGCGAAAAATGCGTGTAAAACAAAACACAAATGCTCGTTTCCACGTACTAACTCAACAACAATAAGGTATCTTCTAGCACTCAAAAAAAAGGGGCTAAGCAGAAATCGTTTAACTTATTCCTACAAAACATTCAAGGCTTTGCATCAAAACAGTTGGAAATAGAATTATTTTTAGAAAAAACAATGTACGATATTATTTGTATAACTGAACATTGGTTAAAGGATTCAGAAATGTTAATTAATTATGACAATTATAGTATGGGCAGTTGTTTTAGTCGAAAAACAATGCTGCGTGGTGGTTCATTAATATTGATTAAAAGCTGTATTAAATTTAAAACACGTATAGACATTGTTGAACTGTCGGTGGAACATAACATAGAACTGTCTTGTGTTGAGCTGGATAGGCATATCATAGTGTGCGTTTACAGACCCCCTAATTATCAAAACTACTCTATATTTGAGTCAGTAATGGAAGATGTTTTGGCAAAACTTGCAACTAATAATAAACAAGTGATAGTCTGTGGTGACTTTAATATTAATATTTTAGAAAATAATTCAAGTAGCAGTCGATTATTAAATCTTTTTAAATGATTTCATTTGTCAAACGTGTTCAAAGAACCAACCCGAATTACTACAAATACTGCTACATGTATTGATAATGTTTTTTGTTGCTGTGACTACTTAGACAAAACAGTCGTAAATTACCTGCCTTCTGATCACAGTGGACTAACAGTATCTTTTGAGTCCAACATCCCAATACAACAAGTGCAGATACAATCCAGGCAAATTACAATCGGCAAATTAAATAAATTTAACAGCACTTTGAGCAGTAAGTTAAGTGACCAGGGCTTCACAATGAACAATGGTAATATTTTGTATAAAGAATTCTTTTCATTAGTACAAACCGAATTCAATGTCACTTTTAAGCAGCGGTCTAGAACTATCTGTCCTAAGTTTTTATTTAGTGACTGGGCAACTAAAGGAGTCAGGAAAAGTAGAGAAAAGCTTTACGAGCTGTATGGCCTTAAGCCCTTTATTAACACGGAAACTTTTAATAAGTATGTTGCTTGTTACTCAAAAATCTTTAAGAATACTTATAAGGCAGCAAAGGCCTTATACATTAGCAACAAGGTTAAATCGGCAGATAACAAAATTAAAACGGTTTGGAAAATTATCAATAATGAAACAAACAGGAACAAAAAACATAATAATGATTATACACTGCGGACTTCACGTGGACTCATAAGCGATAGTAAAGAAGTCGCTGAAGAATTTGTAAATTTCTTTACAAGTATCCCAATCAAAACTACTGAAACCTTAAACTCCTCGCCCTCGCTTTCTATTGAATTATTAAAGGCGAACGTTTCAGCTTGTCCGATTGAATTTAACTTTAAGCACATAACCCCCATTGCAATAATAAAAGCATTTAAGCAAATCAAGATCAAATTGACCGAAGATCTTTGGGGTATGTCTGTAAAGGTTTGTACCTCCATTATTGACACTATCGCGCCGTATTTAGCTTTTATATTCAATCTGTGTGTGGATCAAGGGGTTTTCCCGGACCTGATGAAATACAGTAAAGTAATTCCTTTATTCAAATCCGGGGACAGTAAAGATACCAATAACTATAGACCCGTATCTGTGATGCCAGTTTTCAGCAAGGTGTTTGAAAAGGTAATGCTTAATCAAATGCTCAGTCACTTTAACGCGAATAACATCTTACACGATAAACAATACGGTTTCACCAGGGGACGTTGTACAACTGACGCTGGTGTTACGTTACTAAAACATATCTATTATGCGCGGGAAGAGGCGCAAGATACCATAGGTATCTTCTGCGACCTGTCGAAGGTGTTTGATTGTGTGTGCCATGAAACATTACTCCTGAAACTGGAGCATTACGGACTAGGCAAAACAGCCTTGAACTTAGTAAAGTCGTATTTGAATGATAGACAGCAGCTAGTTCATATAAACGGCAACAATTCAACAGGATTAAACGTGAAAATGGGGGTACCTCAGGGCTCAATTTTGGGTCCTTTTTTGTTTCTAGTTTATATAAATGATTTGCCCTATATTTTACAAAATAAACTTAATATGGTGTTATTTGCTGACGACACATCTTTAATTTTTAGAATAAATAGACATGCTAACAATCTTGACGATATAAATAACGCCCTACTGCAGGTACATGATTGGTTCACTGCTAATAATTTAGTATTAAATGGAAAAAAAACGAAGTGCATTCGATTTACTTTACCAAATGTGAAACGTAGTGATTGTGACATAGTATTGGACAGGGAGAAACTAGAATTCGTCGATGAAACAGTTTTCCTGGGGATTACGCTTGACTCATGGCTACAATGGGGTCCCCATTTAACATCTCTTGCAGGAAGGCTAAGTTCAGCAGCATATGCTGTTAGGAAAATCCGCCAGTATACAGATGTTGATACCGCGAGACTAGTCTATTTTAGTTACTTTCATAGTATAATGTCTTACGGTATCTTACTATGGGGACGGGCTGCTGATATCGAGTCTATTTTTATTCTACAGAAAAGAACCATCAGAGCCATTTACAATCTTCGCCGGCACGATTCTCTAAGAGAACTGTTTAAAGAAATTAACATCATGACGGTGCCTTGTCAATATATCTATGAAAATATCATTTACGTTAGAAAGAATCTACATCTTTTTAGTAAACGAGGTGACAGACATAACTATGTCACTAGAAATAGGAACCAATTAGTTCAACCAGGTTTCAGACTTGCTAAAGTAGCAACATCTTTCATGGGGTACTGTTTAAAATGTTACATTAAAATACCTCCCCATATATTAGAATTAAATGAGACAAAATTTAAATCTTGTATTAAACGCACACTATGCAGGCAAGCATATTATAAGTTAGGGGAGTATATTGAAGATAAAAATGCTTGGCTCAATGCTGGTCCTGCTCCACAACGCCACTAGGTAGCCACTAAGGGCTCAAAGTAATCTGTTAGCATTTCGTAATATTGTTGGACCGGCTGAAGATTGTAAGAATGCAAATCTTTTTCATTGTATAGATGCAACTTATTTAACATTGTATAATTTCATGCACATGTGTGAGTACTGTGTAGCTTTAAACTATAATGATCATTTTGGGTAGGTCTTTGACTTGAATGTACCCTGGCGATTGGGGATGTCATGCTCACTCAAAAGTCTGGCTGATGGTGGCGCATGCGTTGGATCATTTGGCTCCCTAAAAAATGGTTGAGCCGAATGGTGCAAGCGTATGCGTCATGTTCGTGAACGGGCGCCTTCAGCTGAGACTGGTCATCTCTCGGCTGCCATGGTTTATTTTAATTATTTCTTTTTTTACTCCGGACTCTTTTATCCTGCACGTCTTTTACATCGTTCTCACATATATGTATAGTTTCAATATGAATGATGTAACCATAATTTTGTAACAAAATATAATTTTTAAAAGAGTGTCCGTGGAGTTTCTTGCACGTTCTTCTCCATAGAGATCTACGCTTTGGAAAGTGCAAATAGCTTCATCTTTTTGACCGACCGGCCTTGACAATTCAAAAGTGCCTGTAAATGGTCTAATTGAAATAAATGCTTTGACTTTGACTTTGACTTCTGAATGCTCGCTTTGTAACATGTTACATTACGCCTCGTAACAACGGTAAGTACCTAAAGGAGTCGTTTTAAGGAAGTCTTCTAGATTCATTGGTTAGGTTGGTGGTAAGATGCCACCACGATGACCGGCACTGACACGCGCCCGTAAATGATCTTCACTCCCGAGATATCCAAATCCTGCAATAAAAAATAGTTTCTTTTTATTCTACTCAAACAGGCGCATATTTTCGCTGCATTGTCGGGTGAAAGGCTTCAAATAGTTCAATTGAACCGTTTTGGGGGTCTGTAAGGCCTGAATTATACGGATAAGGCGAGGTGAAGACGCGGCGAAGACGCGGCGCAGGCGAGGCGTAAGGCACGATGCTGCTTCAAAAAGTTTTAATACTAAATGTAGGTAGGCGACACTTCGTGAATTATACACAAACGGCGGCGCGGCGCAGGCACGCCGCCGCGCCGCTTCGTCGCCTATGCCCGCCATTGCCCGCGTCGCTAGCAGTCAAAGACTACAATAGTATACTCTAACAGTCATGAATGGAACGGCGCGCAAGGAGCACGTCGCTTGTTATATAACAAGAAAATGCGATGCAAAGAGGAAGACATGCTATCACAACAAAATCAGCCTGTATAATGACGCATTGTAACGTCGCTTCGACTCTTCTAAATAACTTAAATCGCATCCGCGCCTTATCTGTCCCACGCCTGCGCTGTGCCTGCGCCGCCGCGTCTTCACCTTACGCCTTTTCTGTATAATTCAGGCCTTACGATCGTGAAGTAAAAGTTTACAATGGAAAATAGGGTTTAATACCTTACCGTGACACGTAGGGGTCTCGATATGTAAAATATGGCCACTCACCCACCCTGAAGACCATCCATGATCCATGGGACTGCTATTGTTTAGCAACATTAATTAAATACAACGTGTAACAGAATAAACGCAGAACCTCTTACGGGGTCATTGTACTCATCATTATGAACAACTATTACCATGGGACCGATATCGAAATTGCGTAAAAAAAATCGGCTGTCGATTATTTTTTCGCGATTTTAATGTTGTTCACGTAATTGAAGTTGTTCATAATGATGAGCACAATAAATAAATAATAATACATAAATAATATCTTGGGACAACGAACACACCGCCACCTGATCCCAAACCAGGCGGAGCCTGTACTGTGGCAACCAGACAACTGATAAACATACGTCGACACCCACTCAAGGCTAGGCGCCGCCTACCTCAAGGACAAGCAACGCCTACTAAGCTGTCATTGATCGCTTGACCTGCGCGCACGCCTATTACCAGTTTTGTCTATACGTACATCTGCAAAATCTATACAACTTGGCCCAGACAACCGATTGCCTCCCTGTACTCATCACAGCCTAGTACTATAAACGGGAAAAATGGACAAATCTCTCTCTGACACAAATATCAGCGTAATGATGGACATGACTCCCTCTGATTTTATATCTAAGCGTAATAAGAGAGTAAGAGAAGAAGATCTACCAGGGGAATTCACCAAATTCAAGAATGAAATCAAGGAAATGTTAACTTCCTTTATCTCCACCCAGGAGAGTGAATTAAAGGTGATTACTTCTAATCTCAAGGATATTCAGTTAACAAATAGCAACATAGAAACTGCCATTACTAACTTATCTTGTCAAAATGAAGAATTCCGTAAGAAAATCGAACTGCTTGAGTTACAAGGTAAAAAGGACCGTGAATACATTGTGTTGTTGGAGGATAGAATTGAAGAATTACAGAGAAATAGTAAGAAAACTTGCATTGAAGTAAAGAACGTCCCTAAAATGCCTCAGGAAAATAACTCAGAATTAGTAAAAATGATTATGAATTTATCTAAACATCTAAGCCTTGAAATGGACTCGCGGGACGTTAAGGACATTTACCGACTGCCCAGTAGGAAAGAAGGTTTTACCAATACTCCTATAATTGTGGAGCTGAATTCCACTATATAGTATATATATATGTATGTTTGTTTTTAATATTAAAAACAAACATACTTAAGAAGGTAAAGTTATTTAATATTAAAAACACAAGCAAACTTCAAGCAAAACATCTTGGGATTACAAACAACGCCGAGGTACCTGTGTTTGTGTCTGAACAACTAACTCCAAAGGGCGCTCGATTATTTTTCCTAGCCCGTGATTTAGCTAAAACTAAGCAATATAAATTTTGCTGGACAGCATTTGGTCGTATTTTGGTAAAAAGAGATGAAAATTCTCGAGTAATTGCCATAAAAAATGAGGCCCAGGTACATCAGCTGATGCAAGAAGCATGACTAGTATGTACTATCACTATTATTAAATTACTCTTAGTTACTTTGCTTCTTTCTACTAACTTAAATATTGTTGTGTTTAACTTTGCTCGCTACAGATTCATTTTAAACTATTTTAGCTATCATTGTAAGCATGCTCAGCTCGCTACTACACACTCAAACTCTATGTTTCGTACACTCCTTATCATAAAACAAAAACAATTAACTCACTCAAAGACTGGCAGCTGGCCTGTATTGAAACAGAAAGAGCTCTCTCCATTGTAACCTCCTGGCTGAATGAAAACCTTCTAACACTTAATAAAAGTAAAACCAAATACATTGCATTTTCCTCTTCTTCCGCGTACCAACCACGAAATAATCTTATCATAAAAGCTCACACCTGCCATCGCTCAAGGTCCAATTGCGACTGCTTACCTTTGCTACGCACATCCGACATGAGATATTTGGGAGTGCAAATCGACTCTCGTCTTAGCTGGGACAAACATATTAGTAATTTGGTTTCTCGAACTAGAAAACTCCTCTACATTTTTAAAAAACTTAGATCTTCAGCTGACCTGGAGACGCTAAAACTAGCGTATTTTTCTTTAGCGCAATCAATACTTATGTACTGCATACCGGTTTGGGGCGGTACGTTTGCCACAAGCATGCTGCGAATGGAGAGAGCACAAAGAGCAGTCCTAAAAGTGCTCTTAAAGAAGCCTATTAGATACCCCACAATTACCTTGTACCAAGAGTGCTCTGTACTCACAGTTAGACAGCTCTTTGTGCTGCAGACCGTTTTGCGTAAGCATGTTACAATCCCATACAGGCCCAATAACAAGCGCCGGAAGGATATAGTATGTGATACACAGCCACATAAAACTGCTTTGGCCAGTAGAAGTTTTTATATTATAAGCTCTCGTCTCTACAATCGTATTAATAAAATGACATATGTACATAATCTTACGAAAAACAAATGTAAAAGTGAAATACAGAAGCGATTACAAAAGTTAAGTTACCAGGAGACTGAAGATCTTCTGAAACCAACTCGTTAGCCCACTCATTACACGCGACGCATACATTCATACATTCACACACCAGTCACTACACTTCACAATTACACTCACCCGCGCATCACATGCGCACGAACACAAATCCCTCATCATTTATAAGTAGGCATTTTTGTGATCATTGTTAAATTGTTATTACAAGTGCCTAACTTAATTTTAGTTTTAAATTATTTCTTAGTTTTATTTTACTGTCTTGTTTAGAATTTGTTAATACTTACCTCTCAATGAACAGTTAACTACTAATAGAATGTCCTTCGAAACTGTTTGTCTGAACTTGTATGGAAGGCGCTGGTACCTGTGATACAATGATTTTCATTAGTACAGGTACCAACGATACTCTCTTTATGTCGTCACCACTTTTATTATAACACTGTTTTCTTTTCATTCTTGTAAAATGAGTATTTTCTGAATAAACTATTATTATTATTATTATAATACACTCACACTCACTCCACACAGTGCCTTATATTGCAAAACTTGATTTCCCACCTAACATGCATATATTTGAATACAAATATACAGAAGTTGTCGTCAGATTACTGCTTAATTATGGCTCAAACTTCAAAGACCATCGACGTTTGTTTACTCCAATTAATAATGGATAGTAGCTTATACCATTTACAGGAATTGGATACCGCGGAGATAGCTAAGTCTGCTATTCTTGATGTTGCACACTTACGTACATACCTACAACGAGACGCTAATAATTTGACTGTCCTGACACAAAATATATGGAGCATATACAGTAACTTCGACGATTTTCAGATAACTTTGTCTCAAATTGGAGTTGAGGTAGATGTGCTTATTCTAACAGAGTGCAGATTAAACGCCAATAAACCACTACCTGTGTTAAATGAATACACTTCGTTTAAAACATTTAGGCAACTAAACCAAAATGATGGCGTAGTAGCCTATATAAAAAACTGCCACTTACACCAGGCAACTGAAATTAATTTAACACATGCATCTGCTTTGCAAACAACTATCTCAAAGGACATTGTAAACAATGGCCTATGAACCAACACGCATGAAATATTTACTATAATTACTAATTCTTTTAATAATATACATTACTTATATCTTAATAGAACGGACACTTTTGAATTTCGAAAACATTTTAAAAAGTATTCACTTTCGTCCTTAGCTTCCGTCATAATCCTCGGTGATAGTTCTATTATTTCTTGGTTCAATTTGAGGTTTTTAATAGGCAAAGGTATTATAGCTCATACAGCCAAGCCTTTGTAACAGCACTCTTTTAATAAGAGTTTGACACAGACAAGCGTCAGTATTCTCAACACTTGATATACGATAATGATTTTTAGTTACAAACAGTCCGCTATAATGTTGCGGAACCATAATAAGCCTTATCTAAAAACTTGATTGAAAGTACTGTTTGAAACGAGCAATAATATCGACACTGACAGTTGACGAATTGACAGATGACAACATTTGACATTTGGTAGTAATGTCACTTGGCGCGCGCATTCTTTGCTCGATCTGCGTTTGCGTTGGTTGCGTACTGAATTCGTTTGCATTTTCTTACTTTTCCGATTTTATCTAACAACTCCATAAGACTCCCGACTCCTAGAGTTCAATGTCAAGAAGCGCGCATCTGTCGTACTTACATTCAGTAATAAATGCTAAGTTATTGCTACATACCGAATGTTTTTATTGACGTAATTATAACCTCAAAATCCGAAAGTGTTTTGATTTTTTCAGAATTCTCATAGGTGTCCGTTGTTTTAATTTAGGTTTAATCGAATATATACATTATCTAAAACCCAAAGAGTAAATACACCTCCTTGTTGGATCTTAGGCGAGCTATGTATGGACGACGAGCAATGTCCTTTCACCATTATTGGTATCTATAGGTCTCCGTCGAATGTATCTACAGATAGTTTTGTTAACTCACTTGATCAATATCTTCAAAGTATTCACACACATAGAAACATTATTATTATGGGAGACATAAACATTAACTTAATAGGAAAGCCGACAGAATCAGCACAAGTAAGAACTAGTAGATTAACCTATTTGAATATGACGGCTATACATGGTTTCCTTCCAGGACACTGTTTACCTACCAGGGAAGAGAACTACCTCGATCACATGCTCCTTAAGCTAGACAAATTAAAAAACTCGGCTTTCGTGGCAGTCCTAAACACGTCTGTTACAGATCATGCAATGGTTTTATTAAATATATCCCACACATACCACAGCAAGGCTTGTGTCAAATATAAAACTACAACAAACTGGGAGAATGCCTATAAGCATCTTGTAGATACAGATATATCTTTTCTTACCGCACATAGAGACCCAAACATTCTAGCTAATGCGATGATAGACGTGATTAAGACATCTCTCCTCCAAAATACTAGAGTTGTCTCAGTGTCCAGCTCCAAGCGAACCTTAAAGCCCTGGATATCTATGGGCGCCCTAAGATGTATTAGGTTAAGAAACAAATGATAAATGATAAATGATAAATGATAAATGATATTTATTTTGTAAGTAGGTTAACCATAACACTTTTACACGTCAATATTTTTTGGTCATTTTAAGCTAGATGAGGCCGGTGTTTCCTAGCTGACTACCCTGAGAAGAAACACCGAAACAAACTCAGAGGTCACAGTCTCTTTTGAAGTCCATACAAATTGTACTGGTCAAATCATACGAGAACCATGTAGGTTAATGTCTGAGGTGGCCTTTTGAGGAAAGTGCCACACAGATTTGAGTGGACCTGTCCAGACAGTGCAAGCATTTGTCAGTTATTGTGGAGCTCAAACTTAGAACTTTAAGGAGCTCAACGATTTGACGAACAATACCAAAGTAAGGACATTTGGGTAGGCCGCATAAAAAAAAAATCTCAAACTGCCAGACATTTTTGACTAACATGAAATGGATCCCTATCATAACGATCTGCATGGTCCCCAAATTTACAATACGATATGAGGATCATGCAGATCAGTGTCTGAAATGGTCTTTTGAGGAAAGAACCACACAGATTTGAGTGGACCCGTCCAGTCAGTGCAAGCTTTGGTCAGTAGTCGAGTAGCTCAACTTAGAACCAAAAGGAGCTCAACGAACCGACGAACATGCCAAAGAAAGGACATTTGGGTAGGCCGCAAAAGTACTCAAACTGCCAGACCTCGTTAAAAATACTTCAAAGAAGAAGAAGAAGTATTCTAAAGAAGCGAAAAATAAGAAGAAAATAACCCACATAGTCCCCATATTCACAAAACGAGTTAAATAATAAAAAATAAAATATAATACTTTACAAAGTAAGTATTCATGTCAAACATAATAAATTGAAAAAAAAAAAAATAATAAAAATAATATATATTACTTTACAAAGTAAATATTCCATGTCAAAAATAATAAAAATAGAATACTTAATAAAGTAAACATTCATGTCAAAATTTACAAACGAGATGAACGAAAAGTAATAGCTTAAAAAAATGACAATGTCTAAAAATTAAAAAGATATAATAGATAAATGTAATATTAGGCCATGTACATCATTGAAGCAGCTCAATCCCAAGCCTTTTTGTCTTCAAGATAGTCTTTAATTGTGTAAAAAGCTTTCTGGCATAGCTTACGTTTTATAAATAATTTGAACTTATTAATACTAAGGTCTTGAATATGGCTAGGGAGTTTATTATAAAAACGTATACATTGGCATCTAAATGAACCACCTATTTTCTTGAGCCTGGTTTTAGGAATGACAAAATTGTGTTTGTTCCTAGTATTTACGTTATGGATATCACTGTATCTTTTAAATAGATTAATATTTTTATGTGCATACAAAAGATTTTCATAAATATACTGAGAGGGCACAGTCATTATATTAATCTCTTTAAATTTGTCTCTGAGGGAGTATTTGGGACTTAATTTATAAATTGCACGAACAGCCCTTTTTTGTAAAACAAATACTGTTTGAATATCGGCGGCATTTCCCCACAACAGAATGCCGTATGACATCACACTATGAAAGTAACTAAAGTATACTAAACGGGCTGTCTCTAAATCAGTTAAGCCACGAATTTTTCTAACGGCGTATGCTGCAGAGCTAAGTTTTTTCGACAGTTTATCTATATGGGAGCCCCACTGTAGCTTCGCATCCAAAGTTATGCCTAAGAACACAGTGGTATCTTCGGGTTTCACCTCTTCCTCCTTTATTGACACACTAGTGTTCACTTGTCTAACATGTGGTAACGTGAACTTTATGCATTTAGTTTTTTTCTCATTTAGCAGAAGATTATTAATTTTAAACCAGTTAACTACAGTTGCGATGGCACTATTAACATCGTCAGTAACCAGCTGCTGACGCTTGAGTTTAAATAAAAGTGAAGTGTCGTCTGCAAACAACACTATATCATGCTTATCCTTTATGAGGTACGGCAAGTCATTAATATAAATTAGAAATAAAAATGGACCTAAAATTGAGCCTTGGGGGACCCCCATCTTGACTACAGACCCGGGAGATCTTGTACTGTTCACATCGACTCTCTGAATCCTATCACTCAAGTAAGAAGTAAGAAGATCCAGCGAGGCGTCCCGCAACAATTTACAGCTTCAAAAGAGGAAAGACCCTTTTAACGTGATTCTGATTATAACTTACAGGCGTTTTCGCACATATTGCTCTAATCTTATTAAGAAACTCAAACGACAATATCATAAAAAACAGCTATCGAATTCTTTAAAAAATCCTAAACACCTGTGGCGTAATAATGGTATTGAAAAAACCATCAAAACTCCTTTGCCACCACCCATTGTTGTAGATGGTATCCAGAATTACCAAAAATTCTTTGATTTTCTATGTGAGAGTCAATCAGCTGACGCGTTCAGCATCAAAATGATGAATGGAGATACCGTGAAAGTAAATGCCAAAAACGAAGAATCGTACAGAGCAATTTCAAAAGCCCTTTCAGATAACTACTTCTAATTTAATTTAATTTCAATTTATTGTACACAATTTAGGTTTCAATTGTTGTTGTTTTTTTTCTCAAACTGTGTATTACTTTTCAATTATTAATTATTATGGAATTTTCTGCGCATAATACAGTACACGCTGTGCTTTTCTGTAAGTGATGAGGCGCTTAGATTTAAGTTTGTATCTAATGTATGAGTGATAATGTAATAGTGTACTCATTGTTGAGAAGCCTAAATAAATAAATAAATAAATAAATATTTAGCGCCGCTGCTAACAATCTCCGCGTTCCGCCGAATAGTGCATAGACTAATATAAATGGAATAGTGGCCGAGCGGTGTTAGCGCGCTCTCTCCGCGCCCGCGCACCACTTCAACTTGCAAAGATAGAGGGTGTGACGGTGATTGTGACTTTGTTCGTCGTTGAAAAGGTAGTGCTTAAGTTTGTGGCTTTTTAGAAAACTTAATTATTTGATAGCCTGTACCGTTTTAAATCGTTTTGTTGCATTGTTACTATGTGGCATGATGAGCAGAACTGAATCATGCAATAAAAAAAAAGCCGAAAACGTGGTAAGTATTCCATTAATGCTGTTTCTTTATTAGTTATTTTTTAACTTTACGAATTTGGTATTTTTTTTACAAACAAGATCTACATGAGATTCATTCCAGTTACAATAATTATCAATATTTATTCCTAAAATTTATATTTCATTTAGGTACTTCTTCAATGATGTATCCCAAAACTGTCATGTGGTGGCTAAGACGCTAGGCAGCACGCTTGTTCTCGGCGCCATTCTCCTCAACATCAGATCCTCGTCGTCGCTCTCTATGTTCCCTTCAATAGAAATACGTTCATTCTCACTCGACAGGTCTGTATCCGTGCCTCCGATATCGTGTTCCCTCTCTTTTCCTCTTGCGTGATCGATGACGACGCTTCCTTTTTCTTTCTCTTGGGTTTCACGCGGAGTTTCCATGTGAGTGAAACGTTCTGTTTCAGAGGAAATAAAATTATGATCTCATTATAGACTCCTTGGAAGTTGCGCTTTTTGTGAAGCAACTCCTAAGTCCTACCAACCTTGACACACATATTTCTCCCTGAAATGAAAACTCATTGATATGTGTACCCCTCCTGTCGTGACCCGGTACTCAGACCTGCAGTGCGATTTTAGTAACATGTCAAAGTGAAAATTTAGGCGAAGTGTACGACAAGTGAGCTGTCAAACTAAACAAACAAGCTGGAATGACAGCTCACTTGTCGTTCACTCCACCTAAGTGTACACGGTGAGATGTCGTCACAATATATCTGACGCCGGCTTGTCGCTCACTGAGTCGCAAAAGTGGCGTAAAGAGAATTGACAGAGTAAGAAACGCCTCGCTGCGCTCGAAAATAAGCATCATAGACATAGGAAAAAATACTACCAGTGGCTCGGGTAAAGAATGCGTGGAAGGATGTGGGGAGGCTTTTGCCCAGTAGTTGGACAGTATAGGCTGAAAACCACAAAATAGGATGCCAAGCGTTGCCGTGCTTCGGTGTGCTGTTGTAGTTACAGACACGAGACTCATCAGCTTTATCTCTGTGATGGCAGGCAGCTTTGATGTCTCTGATAGTGCAGTCTTATAATATCTTCAGACAGCGGTGAGCACTTACCATAAGGTGGGACGTCATCTTGTCGAACACCATTCCTGTCCTGATGAGGTAACTCAGTAAATCCACCTGAAGACAATTCGTCCTTTATAACTGCTTCTACAGATCCAATCAGCTGTTGAAGACTTTCCGAGCCTGCGAGACGTTGGTATGGTTTCAAGAAGGTAGTTATAATTCTGTGGCAGATCTCGTAGCCGGATAACGCTGTGTCTGTAATTAGAGAATACAAATTATTTTAAATCTTTTGCTAGGTGGCTCAGTCGAAAATTATTTCACGGAAATGTATTAAAAGTATGACATAATTCTATTAAATCAGGGCCGATAACACTGGGCTACTAAATCAATCTGCCAAATAATGCTGGGGTCGACCTCCAGTCTGACGGGATGCCTGCACCTGTCTGACCTCCACAGGAGTCTCGGTACGTAATAAATCGTTACCAATGTACAGGGTGTTCCAGATGTCGAACAACTGGAACACCCTGTCAGTCATGTTTAAGAGTGATGTTGGGTGGCTGATAATGCATTAAGGAAAATATATCAAAACATAAAAATGTGATTTTTCAAAATAATGCACAGCAATCTGAAGCAGTTGGTGATATCAAATCTGTGATTGAACTAAATAAAGTAAATACCACAAACTGTAACAAACTGCTTGAAAAGTCGTTTCTTGGGATCATTTTAGTCGATTTTTCTGGGTGAATTTAAAAAAAATGTATGTTTTGCTTTTTTCCCTAATGTATATCAGCTACCCAACACCTCCCTTAAATATGAGCACGCACTTTTAGAACAGCCTGGTAAGCGTTGTGCAACATGAAGATCGACCCATTCGACTGCTCTAAAATGGTTAAGGTTGATAGTGTAGTACAATCGAAGTCATGAGTGAGATGACATCAACGATATCGCACTGGGATTGCTGTCCACTCACTCTCATAGAGAGCACGCCTGTGTTTCAGCAATGAGAATGTTAAGGGCTGATTATAATTATGCTTTGCGCACTTGTAGGAAAGAACGTAAGCTTGAGGATGACGTCAAGGAGCGGTTTTCCTTCGTCTTTTTGATCATATAAGCTTCCAGCAGCGTTGATGATCCTGTTCATTTCGTCCGACAGCTTGTCTCGTCGTCGATAGAGCAAATACTGCAGATTATGTGCCTGCTCTGTAGAAAAAAAAATATTAATATGAAAAACTAGCTGCTTGTAACAGAGAATTTTGTAGAACAATACAAAACCGGTAGTATCTGTATCCCAAAGGAGTACAGAGGTGTTCACAAAATTCACATCTCACCAGTTGAAGTCCAAAGTGTATGGAATAAGTTATAGGGCGCCGATTGTAATAGGTTGAGTACAAATCCATACTACTGTTTAATGAGTTACTTCTTTTCTCCAGGACCCCAGGACCCCATGTGCAGTCTGTTGTCAATATTATCTGACCCACGCTAAAAACAAACGAATTTGGAGCCTCTGCCTGTACGTTAAGGTTTATTCAATTTACATTTTTTTTTTTTTTTTTTTTTATTGGTGATGGGTTTGCTCTTGACTCAAGTCAATGTCAGATATGACAGAGACAAAGTCTACGATGGAGCGAGCTTACCCAGAAGGAGCCTGTTCACTCTAACTTTGAAGAGATTAGGGCTGTAAGCTTTTGGAAATACAGACGCAGGCAGAGAGTTCCACTCCTTTGCTGTGCGCATTATAAAAGACGTTTGGAAACGCTTAGTGCGAATTGGTGGAATAGCTACAAGGTAGGGATGGTAAGATGCAGTGCGTCTGGATGTCCGATGGTAGAAGGGGGCCGGTGGGATGAGGTCGTGGAGTTCTTGGGCACACTCACCGAAGTACAATCTGTAGAAGACCGATAAGCAGGCAACCTTACGGCGATGAGCCAAGCTATGTAGCTTGGCATCCACCAGTTTTGCGTCACCGATGAGCCTCTTAGCTCTGCGTTCCACCGAGTCAAGCGCGGCAAGCTGATACTTAGCTGAGCCATCACAAAGGTGGCTACAATACTCCATGCAGGATCGGACTTGTGCTTTGTAAAGGGTTAAAAGCTGTCCAGGTCTGAAGTATCGCTTCACCTTATTTAGGATGCCCAGCTTTTTGGCCGCAATTTGGGCTTTGTACTCGATGGTGGCGCCGAAGTTGAGACTGGATGTCAACTCCATTCCTAGGAGCTCGAGCCGATCAGTAACGGGAACAGATGCACACCGAAAAGTAGGAGTTTGGTCAACGCGACTCCTTTTTGCGGTAAAAAGACACGCCTGTGTTTTGGTGGCGTTAAAAGTGACCAGATTGTCATCACCCCACTAGGAGACAACGCTTAAGGTCAAATTTGTCCGCTCTACCATGGCCTCTCTCAAGGAACGGACTTCATCCCCGCCGGTTGTTGCGCTGGACAAGTATCTCTCTGAAACCGTACTGTCATCTGCGTACCCAACAAGACCAGGCTGAAGTAGGTCATTGATGTGTAGCAGGAAAAGAGTTGCAGAGAGAACAGACCCCTGAGGAACTCCGGCATCAATAGCCATGAGGTCAGAGGAGCAGCCGTCAACGACTACTTGGATCGACCGTTCATTTAGGAAGTCTGATATCCAGCTACAAAAACCAGCTGGGATGCCATAAGTAGGAAGCTTGTTGAGTAGACCTGCGTGCCAGACCCTGTCAAAAGCCTTCGAGACATCGAGCGACACAGCAAGTGCTTCGCCGTGTCTCTCGATGGCTTCGCCGTCAGTACTCAGCGTCTCGCGCTTGTCTCGTGTGCACGCTCACACTAGTTATCTCTCGTTCTTACCCAGTACAAAATAGTGATTCCAAGAGTCGATTAAAAAGATAACGTTAAAATGTGTGTTACCGATACCTCTTGGTAACAATGATAAAATACCTGCAACGATCGGACTCAAGTGGTAGTCTCAACTCAAAGAGACCAGCAACGGAAAATGTGGATGATTGGCGTACGCCAAAGAGGCCAGCTGTTGCCAAACATGCGATGTTCGATAGTTCCCGAGACATTCCAACGCAGAACAAATTTCAAGACCTCCCAGTAGACGGAGTCGCTAAATCTGCAGGCAATGAGTTCTTCCTGAAAGCCGCTGCCAAAGTCAAGAAGACCGGACATATCCCACCTATTATTCTGGATTTGAAGACCGGCTGGACCCATGACGCGTTAAGGGAGAAAATTGCGCTGTTTACCAAACGCTATCACCTTCAATACAGAGTTGGGGGCAAAGTAGCCATTTTGTGTCACACACCTGAAGGACACCAGGCAGTTAAAGATGGTCTGCGTCAAGAGGATGCTTCCTTTATTACCTTCACCCGTAAGGACGAAAAGGTGCCCAAAGCAGTAATCCATGGCCTGCCGGCTTATGCTGAAAATAATCTACCGGAGGAGCTGGAAAAACTTGGCTTCGTCGGAGCTTTAGTAAAACCCCTAAAGTCACGCAGTGGTTTGGTCAATCCCTGCCCTCCCTTTCTAGTGCAGCTACAAGCAGGAGCTGATGTCATGAAGTTTCGGCAAATAAAGTATTTATGTAGCTGTGTGGTGACGATTAGCAAATTCAAGCCCAACCGATCGCTTGCCACTCAATGCTTTCGGTGCCAAGAATTCGGCCATGCGTCTAAAAACTGCAACAAGCCCCCTCGCTGCGTGAAGTGTGTTGCTCCACATGCAACTACTGCTTGCACCAAAACTGACCGCGCCGAACCTGCTCATTGCTGTAACTGTAATGAAGCTCACCCAGCTAACTACGGGAAGTGCAGTGTACGAATGGCATATCTGGAAAGCATCGAGAAGAAGAAAGCTCTAGAGCGTAAGCCTGTGCCTGTAATGCATCCACCGAAATCATTACCTTCGATGATTACTCCAAATATGAATTTTCGGCCAACACCTACCTGGCCTACCGTACGAAGCAGCAACATCGCATCGGCAGTAAACCAAACTCCAACTGATCTCCCTACGGCTGAACTCAATGATGAGACCACAAAGGATATGTTAGAAATTTTATTAGTATTAAGAAATATAAAGTCCCAATTTGCTGCTTGTGCGTCCTGGTTGGACAAGGTCATGCTTGTACTCACTCATCTTGGTAAATATGTTTGATGCTGCTGAACTCCGTCTATTATCCTGGAACTCCGATGGAGTACGCTTAAAGATCAATGAACTGCTCGAGTTGGCGGTAAGCGTTTTGTCTGTTGATATTATTGGTATTTGTGAAACTAGACTTACCTCAATGTTATCCTTAAATACACCTGGTTTTATCTGTCACCGCCAAGATAAGCATCATTCTGGCCGTGGGCAGGGAGTTGCTATGCTTGTAAGAAGAGATTTAGAACATTCGGTACTAACTATTCCTAAAACGATAAATATTGAAGCTGTCGGTATAACTATCAAAATTTCAGGAGTTGAACATATTGTGTTATCTATTTATCAGTCACCAAACCTACCAATGCTTCGTAGTGACCTTGAGTTACTGTTTGGCTTAGGTTCCCATGTTGTCATCATGGGAGACTTTAATGCCAACCACTCACACTGGCGCAGTAGCTACATTAACACGCGAGGCAGAACTCTTTTTAACCACATGCTCGAATCCGACTACATCATTCACAGCCCTAGCCTACCTACTCAAGTGAATTATTGCCCAAATCTCAGACCGACGAGTCCCGACTTGGTGCTTTCTCTAAATGTAAGCAGCATTAGTGAAGTCGAAACAATTATAGCATTATCGTCTAACCACTACCCCTTATTCCTTACCATCGGAGGAACATTATGTCGCAAGGCAAAAACTCGATACTTCAAATTTAATTGTGCAAACTGGAGTAAGTATCGTTCCCAACTCAATAAGACAATCTTGCTCAGTTCTAAGACATTTAATACCGAAAAAGAAATTGATTCTGCCATTGTTCATTTGCAACAAAGTATTATTGACGCCAGGGACACATCCATACCGTCGACAACTGCTGTGTTTAATAATTCCCCAAATAAACTTCCCCGGTACGTTAAAAACTTAATTCGATATAAAAACTATTTGCGACGTATTGAGCTGAAACTGCCTACTGGTCATCTTAGAAGGCTCAACCGTAGTAATATAAACATCCTACAAACATACATAAATTTAAACATTCAAAATCATCTCGATAACGTATGGAATGACAAACTAGCAAAATATGATAACCCGAGTCAAGACATCTGGCGTCTGACTAAATCCCTCCAGCCAAGATCTTCTGCTATACCCTCCCTTAAATTACCGGATGGAACCCTAACGACTAGTACAATTGAGCAATGTAACGCTCTAGCAAATGCATTTAGCGAGAATATGAGCCTTACCACAAACTGGACTTGTGACCCTAAACTCCATGACGAGGTATCAAACTCCGTTTCATTTATAAATAATTATGAATTTACTTCCGATTATATTAAGCCAGTAAGGCCATTTGAGATTCGGAAAAGACTGGTAAAGCTTAAATCCCGTAAATCTCCTAGTCATGACGGAATCCATAACTTACTTCTAAAGAACTTGCCACAGAAAGCGATAGTTTTCATTACCAAAATTTTTAATGGTTGTCTTGGTTTAGGCTATTTCCCAAACATCTGGAAAAAAGCTAAAATAATCCCTCTGAAAAAACCCGGGAAAGATAGTACCTTACCTGTAAATTATCGTCCGATTAGCCTGCTACCTTCTGTTGGCAAACTTTTTGAGTCTGTTATATATACTAGACTATTAAATGCCACTGCGCGGTTTCTGATCCATGAGCAGTTTGGTTTCCGTGCCACTCACTCGACTACTCAACAGCTAGCTAGGGTGACCGAACACATTGCCCATCACCTAAATCTTAGGCAATCCACAGGCATGTTCCTGCTGGATATCGAAAAAGCATTTGATACGGTGTGGCACGATGGGTTGCTGCACAAGTTACTCACTCTGAAGGTGCCCATGCCTCTCATAAAGCTCATCCAATCGTACCTTGCGGATCGAAAATTCCTGGTTTACATTGGGGAAACTTCTTCATCACCCCAAAACATCCCAGCTGGCGTCCCGCAAGGCTCGATAGTCGGGCCCTTTTTATTTCTTCTGTTTTTAAATGATATCCCTATCCAACCTCGAACCAAATTAGCTTGTTTTGCCGATGATA
The DNA here is from genome assembly GCA_947386135.1 of Melanchra persicariae. Taxonomy (NCBI): domain Eukaryota; kingdom Metazoa; phylum Arthropoda; class Insecta; order Lepidoptera; family Noctuidae; genus Melanchra; species Melanchra persicariae. The sequence continues at coordinate 11,529,090 of OX376672.1, read as the reverse complement.
CTGCTTCGTATACTTCTTCCGATGATACTGAATTGATCATAGGTCGCCTACAATACTCTATCGACTTACTTCTTGACTATTTTAAGCAATGGAAACTTAAAATAAATGAAGATAAGACGGAAGCAATATTTTTCTCACGTGCTAGGCAGCCCCCTTTAAGAACTTTAAGCATTGCAGGCCATAAAGTACCTTGGAAAACTAATGTGCGCTATCTTGGAATCAATATGGATAGTCGACTAAATTGGTCAAAACATATTTCTCACTTACGTGTGAAGGGCGCCCAAGCACTTGGTGCCTTAAACCCTTTACTTAATCATAAATCCAAATTAAGTAGCAGCACTAAGCTAAGGATTTATACGACACTTGTACGTCCGTGTATAACTTACGCCTGTCCTGTTTGGAGTAGCACATGTCTGTCTAACCATCAATTACTACAAGTCATTCAAAATAAAGCAGTTAAATTATCCTACAAAACCAAATTCAAAACAAATCTTAAGAAATTACATAAACGAATTAAACTTCCCTTGCTTTTTAATCACATAATAAAACTATCATTAAAATTTTATAATAAGAATAAAATTAATACTACTAACCCCTTAATCACAAACCTATGTTCATCAACATTAGACAAATTACCATATATCGATAGATACGGCACTTACCGCCTACCGCATCACTACCTATTGTTCCCACCAACTGAGGAGCGAGCGACCAGTGGCTTGACCCCCGCGATGCTCGCTGCCGCCCCGGCCCCGGCCGCTGTAGTACCGGGTCGCGGGCGGCAGGGAGGCTCCGTCCACTGATCGTTGGCTGGTTGCACGGCTACTAGTATCTACGGCACACCGTGCGCTCAGCTAATCTTTTTATTTATTTCTTGTTGTCATACCCACAAGAAAAAAGCAATATTATAACTGCTTAATAAATTGCGTTCATTACATTGTTACTTATGATTGAGTGTTATGTTATGTTGTAATCAGTTCTAACTCTAAGTAATCTATTACAAACTTTGAAAGGCGAAGTGTTAGCCTCATAAAGTGTCGTCAGTTGTAATCAAGTTTTAATGTATCTTAGGGTAAGTGCATTTTTGTTGATCTTAAAAGGAAATAAAGATATTTGAAATTTGAATTTGAATTTCGATGGCTTCGCCCAAGCAGTGCGTGACATACACAAGAAGATCACCAGTTGACCGTCCCTGGCGAAAGCCATATTGACGGTCACTGAGGAGATCATTGTACTCAAGGTAGGTCAGCAGCTTACTGTTCAGAACCCTTTCCATAACCTTGCATAGGATGGAGGTAATGGCGATTGGACGGTAATGTGCAGGGTCAGCACGGTCTCCCTTTTTGGGCACCGGTTGCACATTCGCAAGCTTCCATGATTTCGGCACCGTTCTTTTTTCAAGAGAGAGGCGGTACAGGCGTGTCAACACAGGAGACAGTTCAGGTGCACATTGCCTCAACACTCTCGCTGGAATGCCGTCAGGTCCGCTGGCCTTATTCACGTCTAGACTGCACAATACTCTTCGGACCTCTTTAATGTGAACTGCGATCTCCGGCATCGAAGAGTCACAACGAGGTAAAGTTGGTGGTTGCTTGGAGCCAGCGTCCAGACGTGAATTGCTTGCAAAGAGAGGGGCAAATAAATTTGCTTTCTCTCTTGCAGAGTGAGCCAGGGAACCATCAGGTTTTAGCATTGGAGGCAAAGTGGGTCGACAGAAATTCGTTTCAACCGCTTTTGACAGGGACCAAAACTGCTAACTACCCGGAGGGTGCGATGCTAGTTTGGCCCCGATACGTCCGACATGGTCAAAACGTGCCCTACGTAAAACCCGCTTGCAGAACTTGGCAGCAGAATTAAAGGCTCTCTTCCTCGCGCGAACCCTTCGTGCTTTAGCCTTTCGGTCGCGGGCCTTGATCCAGGCTTTGTAAGCAGACTCTTTACGGGCCTCTGCGTGGGCGTATTCTGCATTATACCAAGGCCGGGACTTGACCCCACCAACCGTGTCTCCACGTTGCCGTCGTGGTGGGGCTTGCGTGTCTCAGTGATCTTGGGGGCTTTGCCGGTAGAGCCACTCATGCCGGAAGGTCCGAAGTGAGAGACCAGACCAAGAGAGACACAAGAGGGGCACACCGTTCGGAGACTTGAGCAGTGTTCGGGTCCTCGGACGGTGTGCGTCTCATTGGCTTGCTCGCTGCTCTCTGGTACGCGTCTGATCATCAGACGTGACTGTGAGGGCAGCGAGCAAGCAGTGAGAGAGAGGGAGAGAGGAGGGGAGAAAGGGACCGCACCCTCAAAAAGGAAAGCATGGACAGTATTGAAAGAAATAACGTACCCCAGGGCGGTCCGGACTGCACAGCAGTTCGGGAATCCGCCACGCCTCGCGCGTCAAGCCCCTCTTATTCTGGGGGGGGCAACAGTGCTGTCCACATTCCGCATGCCAAGGGCATCAGTGATCGAGGAGGCCCCCGATCCAAGCCGTCCTTTGAGGACATGATCGGGTTCGATTTTGGCTCGTCCGACAAAGCGTCGGTCGGGCGGAGCGCGGCAAGAGGTGCGTTGTATTGGAGGAGGGGCTCGCTTGAGCGACACGCGGGTGTAGAGTCGGAGTCCGAGCTGGACTCCGACGACCTGGTGACGGTGAGCTCGGCGAGCTCTGGACCCGAGGGGGCGGGGGCTGCTGCGGAGGACTCCAGGTCCTTCCGCAAGCGGCCCAGAACAGAGGAAGACCGGGGGTCGTCCGGCGGCTCGCAAGATCCCCACCAGCAGGCGGGGCAAGGGCCGAGAGGGAGGCAAGGGGAGATTGCCCGCCTCCAAGGTGGCTGGCCAGCGAGCCGAGGAGCTCGTCGCTGACGGACGACCCCCCGTAGAGGGCGGTCGCGGGGCTCCTGGTTCGGAGTCCTCCGGCGGTGAGCCGGATGACTCCGGACAGGAGCGGGTTCGGAGGGCCGGGTTTGCGGAGGTGGTGGAGGCCGCGCTTCGCGATGTGGCCTTGAAGAGGAAGCTTTCCTCTAAGAACAAGGCCATAAGCGAGGCGATGGCCTCCATTCTGGCGGCAGCGGAGGCTACCAAAGGTGGGCCTCCGCCGGACGAGATGTCCGAGCTGCGGGCGGAGGTCGCCCGCTTGGCTGCCGCCACGGAGCGTCTCCGAAAGGAGAACGAGGGGCTCCGCGCAGACCTGGCCAGGCTCAGGGGAGCCGGCCCACAGGGGGCGCCGCAAGGGGGGCGCAAGAAGGACAGCCAGCCCGCGCCGCAGGAGAGCCAGGTGCTGGACCTCGTGCGGCAGGAGATGGCTGCCTTCCAGACGCGGTTCTCCGTCCTGGAGGGCATCGTCCTGCGCCCCCCGTTAGCGGCGAGTGGGAAGGCCCCCCCAGGCCAGAAAAAGGCGTCCTATGCGGCCGCCGTGGCTGCCACACCGGGGTCGTCCGGCCAGGACAAAGGGTCCGGGCCGGCACTAGCGAAGCCGGTGCCGGGAATACCGGACCCGGCCCCGGGAAGGAAGAGGAGGGGTGGGGTTGCTGCGCGGACGGCGAAGGCTCCTGCGCCGTCTGTGCAGCAGCTCCCCCCGGCTTCCTCGCCTTCAGATCCTCCCCCGGCTCAAGCCGAATGGCAAGTGGCCGGGGAGAAGAAGAAGGCGGGAAAGGCAGCCAGGGCGGCAAAGAGGCGGGAGAGAAGGCGGCGGCAGCGAGCGCGAGGCGTCGCGGCTGCGCTCCGCGCCCCGAAGACCGCGGCTGTAGTTTTAACGCTGCAGCCGGACGCGGCGAAGAGGGGCGTGACGTATGCCAACACGCTCACCAAGGCCAAGGAGGCCATCAACCTCGGTGAGCTTGGCATCGTCGGGGGTCTCCGGCTCAGGGTCACCATGACCGGGGCCAGGATGCTCGAGATCCCTGGAGCAGACGGTCCGGCCGCGGACGCTCTAGCCGAAAGGCTTAGGGCGTCCTTGAGCGTGGATGACATCCGAGTGTCCAGGTCCACGAAGTGCATAGATATGCGCATCTTGGGCCTGGACGACTCCGTCACGGAGGAGGAGGTGTTGGCCGCCGTCGTCAGGACGGGGGGGTGCTCTGCAGAGGAGGTGAAGGCGGGCACCATCCGTTCTGACAACACGGGCATGCGAACCGTAGTGGTGAGCTGCCCCGTGTCGGCGGCCAAGAAAATCTCAGAGGGCCGAAGGCTCTTGATGGGCTGGGTCTCCGCGCAGGTGAAACTGCTGGAGCCCAGACCTCTGAAGTGCTTCCGTTGCCAAGTTGGCAACCATGTCGGAGCACTCTGCACCTCGGAGGTGGACCGCAGTGACCACTGCTTCCGCTGTGGTCAGCCCGGTCACAGGGCCGGCTCGTGCAACGCCGCGCCGATCACTAGGCTGGGGGCAAAGCCTGCGGTCCACCCGCCAGGGCCGGGACGAGGAAAAAACCCTCCTCCACCTCCGCCGCCGCCTCCGTCGCTTCCGCCGCAGCCGCCGCCACCGTCCTTCCTATCATCCTATAAAAAAAAAAAAAAAAAAAATGCCGGGACTTGTGACCGAGCGGGATGTCGGTATGAACTTATCAGACAAGTGCTCGGCTCTGATGGACTCGATGAAGAAATACTATAACAATACAGACAAGTAAATTTGATCTTTAACACGTAACGTTAAGGTATACCCACCCAACGTTGTCGGAGCCACCGGCATTATATATAATTTTGTTAAGCTATTTTAATCATTATCTCTTTGACATTAGAGTTGAAAAGCTTTTAAGTCACACTAAACACTAAAAAGAGAGATGGCGCTGTGCTGTCATGTAAACATTGAGCTCCGTATATAAATATTCGTAAAAATAGTAAAAGCGTTGATATCTCTAAAATTATGTGTTAGCAGTTGAATAAATAGTGTAAATCATCTGAGATAATGTTATCAACTCGCGAATATAACCCTGGACAAAGTTATTACCGTGATTTTGCGTGATCATTTATAAGTGACTAAATACAATGAATTGAGTGAAATCTGTACTGAATATGTGTGACCATACTAGTTTTCATCAAACAATATGTGATTGCGTCAAAATGAACTAAAATAGCAGAAAAAAGTGCAAAAAAGTGAAAATCGTTGAGATTTGAATAACCACCACAACTGCAATATTAATATTCGAACAAAGTAAGGAAACGAACCTTTATTTCGACGCTCTGACTTAAGTACTAAATAGCTGTTTCTGCAAGAACGTGTACTGAGATTCTCGTGTCACCTGGTTCGATCCCCGCCAAACATAAGTTCTTTTTGAGATTTATAAAAATTTGTTCGTTGAATTATTATTACGATGAACTTCCTAAATAATATAACATTGCGACGACAGCGAACATACTCGGACCCAAATACAAATAATGAGAGTGAAGTTTCGGCACATACCCTCAACGATGAAAGTGTATCCAGTATGCCTGACTTGTCAAGCGATGAATCACATAACGAACTGATACTTAAATTAAAACAACAAATTAACAAACTAGAATCAGAACTCAGTAGTGCCCATCAAGAAATTGAGACTCTTTCTATTGAAAATACAAACCTCAAACGGACGAATATTGAATTACTGGAACAAGATAATTTATACAAAACTGTTACACATACACCCATAAAAAAAAAAACAAAAACACCTCTGAGGAATGAAAAAACAAGAAGAAATAAACAATCAAAAACATTTTGTGAACTACAATCACCACCAACAGTAAGCCAAACGGCAGATCAAAGTAACACCCTTATCCAGCCATCATCCAGTACCGAGGTGCAACACCAAAAAAAAATAAACGAAACAAGGTCTAGAAATAAAATTCACATATGGAGCACTAACACCAGGAATAAGATATTATCTATCTCTCAAAAAACATTCTCCGAACATTACGATATATGCCACTATCTCAAGCCGAACTGTAGCACAGACCTACTAATTAATAACTTGGAAAACAAAATACAAGATTTTACAATTAACGACTTCTGTGTTATCTTAATAGGCGAAGAAGACTTTATATTCTACATAAGAGAAGTCGTACAGAAGTTAAGTCACACTAATATAATAATATGTGCACCCACGTTTAAATATGGGCACCATACCAATATGTTCAACTGGCGAGTAGAGAATTTTAATAACTTGTTATATCTCGACACACTAGAACATAAGCATGCGTACTTTTTGGACTCTAATAGAAATCTTAAGTGTAGCTATGAGATGTTTAATATACATAGTGGCACGGTGAACAAACTCGGCATGGAAACCATTTTCCAAGACATCCAAGACTACATTAATGGAATAATACAGTATGAAATACAGACATTGGATAGGCCTACACACACAAATCAGCTGACTGATGAAAACGCCTCTGAATCCATGTTTTTTCGAAACTAAACACTTATATGTACTACATCAAAATATAGCTGGATTATTTAACAAAACTGATCTTTTGATGATAAATATGGAGGAGCTTGCAGACAAAAGCAAATCAATTGATGTACTATGTATTACGGAACATTTTATGATGGCAGGATCCGAAACATATCTCCATATAAATAACTATGTTTTAGCTAGTTGTATTAGTCGAAATAATAGCAAAAGAGGCGGAGCGTGTATCTTAGTTAATAAGGAGCATAAATGGAGGGAAATTCCAGACGTTAAGAAACACACTATAACTAATGTATTTGAATGCTGTGCTATCGAACTTATTGATTATAAGGTTATTATTGTCTGTGTCTACCGAGTACCGAACCCGAACAATGTTCATTTTCAATTTTTAACATTTCTTTCAAAACTTGAAAAAATCCTTATGCTCATTTCAAAAATAAATTATAATAATATTTTAATAGCTGGAGATTTTAATATTGACATTTTAAAAAGTAATAGTGTATCCCTAGATTTCGAATGTTTGTTATTGAATTTCAACTTAAAGCTTGCTTTAAAACAACCTACTAGACTGATTAGCATGACTTGTTTAGATAACTTTGCCCATGATTTCAAAAAACCATGTAAGACTGAAGTGTTGGATTTTGGTTTATCAGACCACACGGCCCAATTAATAAAACTTCCAATAAAAAGGATTTTCAAATTTAAATACTGGTATAAAACGGAACGAGATTTCTGTAAAGAAAACATTGATAAGTTCAAAATGCGCCTGAATAATTTTTCTTTCTCAGAAATCTACACAACTAAGGACGTAGATAATGCTTATACATATTTCATGGATAATTTTAAATTATTCTACAATCTGTGCTTCCCGCAGAAAAACTTAATTATGAAAGTTAATTATAAATCTAAGTGGATATCACGCGGAATAAAAATTTGTAGCAAAAGAAAAAGATTATTGCTCTGGCAACTTAGACAAAAAGCAACAAAGACGAATAAACAAAATTATATTAATTATTCCAAATTACTAAAAAAAATTATATCTCTAACGAAGCGTGCGCAAAATAATTACACAATTAAAATGTCGAATAATAAATCAAAGACAACGTGGCAAATGATTAATAAAGTACGACCAAATTTACCAAGAGAACCCATAGAAAAAATTAAAATCCAAAATATAAGTATCACAAATCCTATGGAAATAGCAAACACATTTAATAATTACTTCGTTGATAAAGTTAAACCAATCTTGGGTGCTGGTCAAAAAGTAACATCCCTAATTAACCACAGACCCAATTCAATGTTTTTAGCTCCAAGTACACCTTTTCATATATTTAAGATAATAAATGGCATAAAAAATACAAAAAGTGTCGGTTATGACGAAATTTCTACAAAAATTGTAAAAGAAGTAAATAGTCAGATATGTCATCACTTATGTCATATTATAAACCTCTCTATAACAAATGGCACATTTCCAAAGGATCTTAAACTAGCAATTGTTAAGCCTTTGCTGAAAAAAGATGACAAAGAATTAGTTGAAAATTATCGACCCATTGCCCTCCTCTCTGTATTTTCCAAAATCTTTGAAACTTATTACAATACAGAATTAAATAATTACTTAGAAAATAACAATATCTTATGCAGCGAACAAAAAGGCTTTCGAAAACATAAAAATATAAACATGGCGATCTTTGAGTTTTTGAAAAATATAATGACTGCGGTGGATAAAACTACCCCTGTATGCTCCATTTTTTGCGATATGACACAAGCCTTCGATTATGTTGATCACAAAATACTGGCTAGTAAATTGGAGGCATACGGTATAAGAGGAAACGTGTTAGAACTATTTAAATCTTACTTAACTGATCGAAAACAAATCACACAAGTTACAAGATTTAACATAAAAACTAAAAAGGAAGAACAATACCAATCCAAAGTAAGATATGTTAGATATGGTGTTCCCCAAGGTAGCGTAACAGGACCTACGCAATTTATTATCTACATCAATGACCTCCCTAATGCAACTGTGCAACCTATGACATTATTTGCAGACGACAGCACAGTAAATATCATATGTAATGATAAAAATCTATTTGAGAACGACATAAATAAAGCACTAACATCTATAATAACATGGCTAATCAATAATAATCTAAAAATAAATATAAATAAAACAAATGTAATGAACTACAGTCAAAGGCCTCAAAATTCAATTAAATTTAAATTGATATATGACAGTAATATAATAAATCAAGTAGAAACAGCCAAATTCCTCGGTTTAAAAATTGACAGTAGAATCAATTCGAAATGTCACACAGAAGAACTTTGTACAAAAATAAGTAGTTTATCTTTTGCGATGTACAAACTAGCACCAACAGTGAGTAGAAACGTATTATTCATGGCATATTATGGACTTGTCGAATCAGTGCTTAGATACGGTCTAATATTTTGGGGTAATTCGACAAACACCGACATGGTGTTTAAAATGCAAAAGCGTTGTATTCGGGCTATGTTTAAGATCAAAACTACCGACAGCTGTCAACCACTGTTTAAAAAATACCATATACTGACACTTCCGTCACTATACATCTTGGAAATAGCTTTATTTGTTAGAAACAATCCTCACTGGTTTCCTCTTTTGTCAGACAATGTCACTAGAAATAGACGTACTAAATATAAGAACTTCTTACAGCCACACTCTGCGAAAACAGCACTCCTTCGTAAAAGCGTGTTTTGTATGGCACCATTAATATATAATAAAATTCCAGAGGTTATTAAAAATATACACCAGCCAATTTTATTCAAGAGAGAACTTAAGAAGTTACTTACTGAAAAATGTTAATATTGTGTTAAAGATTTTTTAAATGATAGTTTCTAATCTATTTGTGTCATATTTTAATTTTGTAATGCTTTTTTTTTTTTTTTTTTTTTCTCTTACTTAATTGTGTTATATTAATTCGAGTGGTTATAATTAATTTTGTACGCCAATGGTGGCAAAACATGTTGAAACTCACAGATTTTTCACTTTTACATCCACATTTGCATGTATATGTACAATGTTACACATGTTTACAAATAAATATATCTTTATCTTTATATTTATCTTTAAATAATTACAACCCAATCTTTGATTTCGCGTATTCCCACAGAGATCTTGTGGCTTAGCGGTTTGATGCTGGATTGGCGACGAACAACGTGTGGGTTCGAAAACACAGTTCACCTATTATCAGTTTCTTTTTTAATTTGTTGTCACTTCTACTACATTGCTTGCATTATTAAGAACGGCCAATATGATTTATGCCTAATAACTTGTCTTGTAAACAGGTGGGTAAATTACAAAACTTAAAGTTCACAGAATTTATATTTACCAAGAATGGTTGGATACGAAGTAAAACATATTTGCATTTTGGTAGATAATAAATTCATCTAAGTGACAAAAGTTACACTACGCAATAGCAGTGACTGCGCACACATTTGTAAATCGTTTCACATAACTCGTTAAGTATTTTTAAGCAATTTGATGTATAAAAGGATCATATCGCAACTTAATGACGATATCAAACATAAAATCATGTTATTACAAGACCAGAATGTTGGAATTAGAGAGATTGTTCCTTGACTTAATATAACAGTAAGTGTTTTTTTATACCTATTATATTTTATTGATTGTAGTTAATGAACGCGTAGTTGGCTATTTCCAAATCCTCTTTCGTCTGCTGCTATGAATCTATTTAAAATGTTCACGCGTCAGTGAAGTCCTGTTACTTATGATCTAGAATAGTATTGATTAAGATTGATTGTGTAGTTGTATTGTTTATTTATGTCTCTACGGGGCTGGCATGTTCTTTGAACAAAAGTCCCTAAAATAAAAGATTAAAAAAAAAAAAAAAAGTTACATACACGGTTGCAAAAATGTTTTTTTTGTTTTAGAGAAATACGGTCAGACTATGGCTAAGACGTTATGGAGACAATTGAAATATACAGCGGATTCCTCCAGGAGCAAAAGTCATCAAGTATAGTCCCGATTTCGAACGCCACCGGGCCATTGTTTCAAGCCATGTTGAAAATCCATTTTTGCCCATTCGTGTAACCGCAATAAACCACAATATTTCAGTGAAAACAGTGAGAAGGCCTTCTCACTGTTTATATTATAAACCGGCATAGAAAATTACATTGACACCTGCTCATCGCGACGAAAGGGTCCGTTTTGCCTAATATATATGTTACGGCTAATAGCCGAAGTGCGGCTACACCTAGTTTTAGCCGGCTACAACTAGGTGCAACCCGGCTACAACTAGTTATAACCTAACCTCAAAACACTTAAAATTCCTATTTCTGTGTGGTTTAAAAAAAATAACCACGAAGGGGATGGCGGGCCCTTCTAACCTAACCTGTCCGAGTCGGGTCGGGGTCTATATAGTAATATTTAAATTACTACTAATAAACTAGCTACAAATTAATTTAGTAGGTATTTTTAAACACACCGTGTAAGTAAATGCTCAATGGATTGATTGTTACACCATTAAAATGTTGCAGATTATGTGGTGATGTTATTGTTATTTTTCTATTTAAATAATAATAATAATTTATTTGTTAGAATATTGTTTTTACATAGGTGTTACACATAATTTGATGTCCATAATATTCTGCTGTTTCCAGCGTACAAATATTTCAGAGAATTAAAACATACAATGTCTGAAAGAAGGAAAACGTAACTGCTATCAAATACAATGTCAGGGATTATTAATTATAATGTCAAGAATGATTAAATCGGTACAATGTCAGGGGTTATTAATTATAATGTCAAGAATGATTAAATACAATGTCAGGGGTTATTAATTATAATGTCAAAAAGTATTAAACACGATGAAGAAAAAAGAAAAAAAAAAGAAAAAATTCAATACAATATCACAGAAACGTTATTCCATTCAATTATTGGGAGGTAAGTCGTCGTCTAATTTAAATTTTGAATCAAATTTTTCATTTAAAAATTCATTCGTGGAGTAGTAACATTTTTGTAATAGAAAGTTAAGTAGTTTCTTTTTAAATGTCATGTCGACTTTTAAAAACATTAGGTAATTTATTATAAATTTGAATTGCCATCCAGTAAACATTATTCGAAAATAATTTAAGTCTTTGTGGGGGTACACATAATTTGTGGATATTTCTACTTTTCCTTATAACAACATCATTGTGTACTTGAAACAAAGCTAAGTTTTTACGTACAAAGATACAGATTTCGAATATATATAAAGATGGGAGTGGTAATATTTTCAATTTTTTAAAGATTGGGACACAGTTTTGTAATGGTTGGGCTTTAGTCATTGATCGAATACATTTCTTTTGGGCTCGGAATGCTTTAATATTATCAACCGAATTTCCCCACATAATGATGCCGTAGCGGAGAATTGATGCTACGTAACCATGATAAGCGTAAAGTGCTGCATTGATACCAGCTACGCGAGTAATTCGGTTTAAAACAAATACAAATCTTTGTAGCTTAGTGCATAATTTGTCAATGTACCTTCCAGTTGCAATATTTATCTAATGTAATCCCCAGAAAGGCAGCACTTTCAACCTCTTCTACAGCGTTATTAGCATATCTAATTTCTAGTTGGTGATGTTTGCTATTGTAAGTTTGGAACTGCATAAGTTTGGTTTTACTAATACTGACATGCAGATTGTTGTCTTTTAGCCATTCTATTATGTTGTTTAACGTGTCATAGATGTCTTTTTCGTATTTGGTGATATTGTTATCGGTGAGTTCAATACTAAGAGTTGTATCGTCGGCGTACAGAATGCAAGAATATGGGGTTACGTTGGGCTTATCATTGATATACAGCAAGAACAAAAAGGGTCCTAATATACTGCCCTGGGGGACGCCACATGAGTTTTGACGATAAGCGGATCTATGTATTTCATTTTCTGATAAATTGTTCCTCGATATTTCTACGCATTGTTGGCGATTACTTAGATAAGATTCTATCCACTGTAATGCGTTTCCCCTAATACCATAACGATTCAGTTTGAAGAGAAGCAGTTTGTGATCCACAACGTCAAATGCTTTTGACATATCGAGAAATACCGATGTTATTGGCCTTTTCTCATTCAGACTAGAGGTAATCATTTTAACAAGAGAGAAACATGCCAGAGTTGTTGATTTATTTTTTCTGAAACCGAACTGTTCCTCTTTTAGAATTGAGTGTTTAATTACAAAGGAGTGCAGTTTATTATATACATAATTCTTTCAAAAATCTTAGAAATTACGGGTATCAGAGTAATCGGTCGATAGTTGTTCATGTCATTTTTATCTCCTTTTTTGTATAAAGGTTTGACTATCGAAAATTTTAGTCTGTGCGGGGAATAAACCTTGAAATAATGATACATTAACAATGTGGGCGAGTGGATGAGATATATATTTAGAGCAACGTTTTAGAATTTTCGTATTGATATCGTCATACCCGGTTGAGTTAGTCGAGTTTAAAGAATTAATAATGTTATACACAGTATCTTCATTAGTTGGAGTCAAGAAAATGGTATCCGATATGTCAGTGATGTTATGTTTGTAGTCAATGTGTGTTTTAGAATTAAGGATATTAGGTTTGTTTGTCATGTTTATAAAAAAGTCATTAAATTTATTGGCAATTGTATCGGCACTAGTATAGGTGCCCTGGTCATCTATGATAGAGGTAATTTCAGCGTTATTATCGATATCTGTACTATTCTTTTTAATAATGTCCCAGGCGGCTTTACATTTATTGTTTGATTGAAGAATATAACGAGTATTATCAATTTTATGAGCATGTAAAATACATCGTCTTAGTATTCTAGTATAATTTTGATAGTACTTTAGGTTTTGGTTTTTATTAGAATTTAATAGTCTATATTTTAGGTACATACTTGTTTTTTTAACACAACATCTCTTTATTCCTTTTTGTTATACATTTACTTTTTGGCGGTTTGTTTGTAATTTTTACTTTGAGTATGGGAAAACAGAGATTATAAAAAAGGGACAGGGTATCATGAAAATGATTGAATGCTGTATCAGTGTCATCTGACTCGTATATCTCTGAAAAGGATAGCGACGACATGCATGATATAAACTTTTCTATGTAATGTTGACTCAAATCTCTTCTCTTTTGAAACCAAAATTGTTTTCGGTATCTTGCAGTATCTACAGACGAATGGAAACAAATGGTCTGACCGGTCCCATGATCAGATAATACAAGGGTATGTATTTGAGGCTGGGCATTAGGTATGTCGCTTGCGATGAGATCTAAATATGATGATTTTCTTGTGGGTTTAGTAATATGGTTAGAGATGTTATAGTTCTGTAAGATACATTCTAATTCTTTATAATTATTGTTACGCTTTAATGCGTCAATGTTCCAATCTCCACATAGTATTATTTTATTTTTATTACGTTTTGTTATTTTCCTTAAAATATCCTCTAGATTTTTAAAAAACAGACTTAAATTTGAATTTGGAGTACCGTAAATACATATAACAATGACTTTAAGCGTGATTATTTCTATTGCGTAATATTCGAAATCATATACTAAAGGCGTAACCAGGTTAGGGATAGGTTTAAATTCAAGGTCCTTTTTAACCATTATGCAGGTTCCACCTCGCCGTTGGTGAGGTCTTGAGAAAGATGAGACTAGCTTGTAATTTTTTAGTATTAAGTTACTTTCTGATCCTCTTTTTATGAAAGTTTCAGAAAAACATAGAATATCAATGATTGTACCGTTTGTGTGTAGTTCTTGTAAAGTTATTTCTAATAAATCCGTTTTATTTAAGACACCGGCAATATTTTGATGAAATAGTGTACATTTACGTTTAACATCGAAAAAAAACGGATTCATTAGCTTTATTAGGGTTAGGTGGGGTTTCTGTTCCTTTTATGGGATTACTATTTATGTTTGAGCTCGATGACGTGCACGTGTGTTTTAATGTACAAGCTGTGTCCATTCTTTTCTTAAGGTTAATATTATCAATTTCTATATTTATTTTAGAACACAGTATTTCCTTGAATGTGTAGTTATAATTATTGTGACCATATATGTGAGAGATAAATTATTTAATGTTTTTAAGAAATGTCACATATTATTTTGTACTACGTCCGGTCAATAATAGTATTGTAACTGACTTCTTTTTCCCCTACTTTGCGATCGAGTTGTGTTAATAAAAAGGGGCGCACTGTCTTTCGACAGATCAGAAGTTGTCCGATAGTGGGCACGGCACAACGGTGCTCTGAACTGTCAGGTATGTTTTTTTATAATATCTTTATGCTGATTTTTTATTTCTTTTATGTGTTATTTTAACCGTTGTTATTTTTAAATATAATAACGTGTTATTGATTATTCTTATATTGTGTCACTGTGTTATTTTGTTACTGAATATAATAATGTGTTTTTGAATTATTGTGAGGTTGTATTATTGTGTAACTTGGATCCTGAATTATTATAATGAACAAACCTATTTATGTCTATTATTCCACCGTTCTCCCACATCAGAAGTTGGGATGGATAACAAAAACTACGCCTGCATATGTTTGATTTCAGGAAAGTTTAAAGATGAACAGAGACGAATCTGAGGCGGTCGAGACTGGGGTCCTGCAGACTGCTGCAAAAGCCACTCCCGAAAATTGTGAAAGGTCTACATCTGGACACCAATCGCCAGTATTGGGACAAAGGACAACGCGCCATGCAGCTGCAACCAATGAGACGACGACATCCCCAGCCCATGGCGATGCAGCTCTTGGTGGTTCAACGGCAGCCAGTAGCAGCCGTGATTCAAGGGCAGTAGAGTTTGTACCTATTAATGTTATGCAAAATATGATGCAAGAAATGATGTCACAATTGATTCATACTACTGCAAAAGCTTTTAACCCTCCAAATGCGCGGCCTGTACCCCGCATGCGCAGCCTTGAGCATATCTATGTACCAGCTTTCGACCCTGACGATCGGACCGATACTGTGCAAGTCTGGTGCCGAAACGTCGAGGAGCTTAAAACTGAATATGAACTCACCGATAGAGACATTCTCAATTTGACTAGAAAAAACTTGCGCGGACGCGCGGCTGAATGGGTGCGTCGTAATTATTCAACTCTTACTAGCTGGCCAGAACTTAAAGAAGGTCTTATCGAAACTTTTTCAGATGAAACTCGTTACTACGATGACCTGTCGCTGTTTTTGGACTATACTAGCGAACAAGCCGCTAGTCTTACTGAGTACGCAACTCGAAAATGGGAGTTGGCGAAGAAAGTGATCGGTGTGGAGATGACTGAACAACGCCTTGTCGAAGCAGTTATTTCAGGTATGTCTGACTTTCGTATTCGTTCTGATTTGCTACGACTTACTCCGAAAAACTTGCCACAATTAATTCAAAGCCTAAATTCATATAAGCGCAAGAGACCCGGTAAAGAGTCTGATCAAATTATTCCATCCAAGCGTTCTAAAAACATGTCTAACCCAGACACGTCGTCTAGAAGGTGTCATAAATACCACAAATTAGGACATATTCAAAGAGACTGTCGTTTTGGTACCAATCGCGGCTCTAGCAAAGATTCGACTTCAACTACTACTTCTAATAATTCGAAACCAGTCGATTCGGGTTCGAAACCCCCTGTAACATCTTGTACTTTTTGTAATAAAAAGGGGCATTCCATTGAAAACTGTTTTCACCGCTTAAATAAGAAAACTAAAGACGAAAAGTCTTCTCATGTAAATAGCCTAGTTTTAACCAACAAAAAATTACATACCATTCAAATTGATAACCATGATTATTCCTGTCTGATAGACAGTGGTGCGGAATGCTCTCTCATGCGCGAAAGTATTGGCGATTCAATTAGGGGTAAAATGACTTATGAAACAATTCTTTTGAGAGGTGTTGGTGACAATGCTTTCTGTTCATCGCGTAAAAAGTTGTGTATGATCTGTGTTGATGGTATAAATGTTGAATTAGATTTGATTCTAGTCCCTGATAGATACATTCAGTATGACGTATTACTTGGTCAAAATTTATTTGAAATACCTGGTATTCAGGTAACTTTCTCAGGGAGTTTTGCTAAAGTATGTCGCAACTCTTATAGTGTTAACAGTCTTATAAAGGATATTGATTTTGATGGGTTAGATATTAATTCTAAATTAACTCCAGAACAAATTGTACTGATAAATGACTTGTTAAATTCATATTCTGAAATTTTCACGTCTGGCAATGCAGTTTCTCAAGTAACTACCGGTGAGTTAACTATTCGATTGAAAAATCCGGATAAAATAGTTCAACGTCGACCCTACCGATTAGCTGCTGCTGAGCGTGAACATGTCAAGAATATAATTAAAGATTTGAAAGACAATAATATAATTCGTGATAGCAATTCTCCATTTGCAAGTCCAATATTACTGGTTCGGAAAAAAGATGGTAGTGATCGAATGTATGTTGACTATAGGGAATTGAATAGCAACACCGTTCGTGATAACTTTCCACTTCCAATTATTGATGATCACATTAGTAAATTGTCGCGTGCTAAATATTTTACAATTTTAGATATGGCGGCCGGTTTCCATCAAATCCCGATTGCAAATAATTCAATAGAAAAAACTGCCTTCGTCACGCCTGATGGGCAATATGAGTACCTAAGGATGCCATTTGGGCTTTGTAATGCACCTTCTGTGTTTCAAAGGGCCATCAACACAGCTCTTAAACAGTTCGTTGATAATTTTGTTTTAATTTACATAGATGACGTTATAATCTATTCAGAAACCGCAGATCAAGGTATCGAACGTTAACGTTAAAAAAATGCAAGTTCTTAAAAACTGAAATCGAATACTTAGGAAGAATTGTTTCAAACGGTCAAGTTAAACCAAGTCAGGGTAAAGTTTCTGCTCTTTTAAATGCTCCTATCCCAACGACTGTAAAGCAAGTAAGACAATTTTGTGGACTAGCAAGTTACTTCCGAAAGTTCATTCCTAATTTTTCCCTCATCATGATACCCTTGTATAATCTAACTCGTAATAATGTCAGATGGCACTGGACAACTGAGCAAGAATCTGCTAGAAATAAGATTCTACAATACCTTGTCTCTGAACCTGTACTCACCCTATTCGATCCTACTAAACCTGTTGAGCTTCACTCTGATGCCAGTTCCACAGGTCTAGCAGGAATTCTTTTTCAAAATCATAATGACCAAATGAAAGTTGTAGAGTATTTTAGCATGCGCACCACTGATACGGAAAGCCGTTACCACTCTTATGAGTTGGAAACTCTGGCAGTAGTTAGATCTATAAAGCATTTCCGTCATTATTTGTTTGGCAGGCCATTTAAAGTCATTACTGATTGTAACTCGCTTAAAGCCTCGCGTAACAAAAAAGAATTGCTTCCTAGGGTTCATAGGTGGTGGGCGTACCTACAGTCGTTTGATTTTAGTATAGAGTATCGAAAAGGAGAACGTATTCCCCACGTTGATTACTTAAGTCGTAATCCGTCAACCGTCAACATAAATAATATTCAAAATTATAGTGAATGGCTGGAAGCGGAACAAAACAATGATTCAGAGACCAAACATATAATTGAATCAATCAAAGACAAAACTATTGACAAAGATATTGCTTCCAGTTATGAGATTCAAAATGGACTGTTGTATCGTAATATTTCCATTAATAATAAAGTTAAGAAACGTCTCTATGTTCCAAAAAGTTATAGATGGCATATCATACAAATTTATCACGATTCTCTTAAACACTTCGGTTGGGAAAAAACCCTTGACAAAATAAGAGAACAATTTTGGTTCCCGAATATGTCGAAGTGTACACGTAAATATGTTGACAGTTGTCTGACTTGTAAGATAAATAAAAGCCAATCTGGCTCACGACAGATTACATTGCACCCTATAGATAAGCCCCCTACTCCATTTCATACCGTTCATATGGACACGACAGGTAAATTGAGTGGCAGTAAACCTACTAAACAATACGCAGTTGTTTTTATAGATGCATTTACAAAATTTTGCTACATGAAACGCGTTACTAATTTGACTGCAGTGGCTACAGTAAATGCCTTGAAGGAATTAATTTATACTTTTGGTACACCTAAACGTATTATTTGTGATCAGGCTGCTTCATATACTGGCAAAGAATTTACAAGTTTTTGTAAAAAGTGGTCTATAGAATTGCATTTTATAGCGAGTGGTGTGAGTCGTGCAAATGGTCAAGTCGAGCGAATAATGAAGGTTCTGACAAATTGTTTTACGATTGTTGAAAATACAACCAAAAGAAGTTGGAAAGACGCTGTTGGTGAAGTACAGTTGGCAATTAACAGCACCTTTAGTAAAAGTACTGGTCACACTCCTTTCCAACTTTTGATGGGCTGCGATCAGTCACCTCCTGCTATATCAGCTTTGCTAAATGATGTTGAACGTATGGACCTTGATATGTGCCGTCAAGAGTCTAAACTCAGGATGGACGAGCTTGCTGAATCTCGAAAAGCCGATTATGATAAAACTAAGGCTAGAATTGCACCTTTTAAAGTCGGTGATATTGTATTAGTCAAACAAAATCCACGAGTGATCAACAAACTTGACAGCAAAAAAGGTCCATGCGTCATTACCGAAGTCAACGATAACGACAGATATACAGTTAGAGTTAATAAAACTGGCAATGAATTGTATGTCTCGCATGATAATTTACGAATCGTCACTCCCGATATGGGATGTGAGTTGACTGATTCTCTAAACATTTCTGATGACTGTAACGAAGATAATGAATAAACGTCCTAATTAATTCTGTTGAACTTTTATACTGATTTTGTAATTTGTAAGATTGTCCTGCATATCTCGGAACGTCCGGCCAACGATCATAGTTATGCTTGACAATCGCAACCTTGTCATATAAATTGACAGTGGCCATGTGATTTGGCATGTATCTGGTTGTCATGTGATTTGACAACAAGCCATGTGATTTGGCGAATACAAAATCATGCCATGTGATTTGGCGGATATAAAATCATGATGCCATGTGATTTGTCGAATTAAAAATCATGATGCCATGTGATTTGGCGTGTGGTCATGCGATTTGACCATGTAGTTTAGAAACAATTAGATGATAAGGTCATGTGATTTGACCATTAGTAGCAATTTATGTTTTTTTTTGAGTCGTGTGAGTTGATATGCTAAAATTTAACATGAATTATGAGTTTAGTTCGCGAGCCATAGTGGCTGCTCGTCAGTATGGCCGTGTGAGAGATAAATTATTTAATGTTTTTAAGAAATGTCACATATTATTTTGTACTACGTCCGGTCAATAATAGTATTGTAACTGACTTCTTTTTCCCCTACTTTGCGATCGAGTTGTGTTAATAAAAAGGGGCGCACTGTCTTTCGACAGATCAGAAGTTGTCCGATAGTGGGCACGGCACAACGGTGCTCTGAACTGTCAGGTATGTTTTTTTATAATATCTTTATGCTGATTTTTTATTTCTTTTATGTGTTATTTTAACCGTTGTTATTTTTAAATATAATAACGTGTTATTGATTATTCTTATATTGTGTCACTGTGTTATTTTGTTACTGAATATAATAATGTGTTTTTGAATTATTGTGAGGTTGTATTATTGTGTAACTTGGATCCTGAATTATTATAATGAACAAACCTATTTATATCTATTATTCCACCGTTCTCCCACATATATATTCTCAGTTGTATCAATGAACTTACAGTTAGGAAAGTTTAGCAAAAATAGTTTTATATTTTGATTTAACAAATTAAAATTTAAATAGGGATTCTTAATAATATTTAGTATAAATACATGGTTGTTTCTTAGTTTTTGAAGAGTAGGAATCAACTCTGATAGAAATTTGTACGGGTTTTTGTCATTGCTTCCTATACCCAATATTACTATATCATCATTGAGCAAAGTTTTGATGTAATAAATGCCCAGAGTATTCCGGCTCATTTCGCTGATATGCTGGCAAATTTTGAATGTAAGAATATTCATGCGATTCTTGTTTCTGAGTCATGGTTAAAGCCTTGTCTTCCGTCTTCTTCCTACTCTCTTCCAGGTTTCCAACTCATCAGGAACGATCGCGCGGTCGGTGGTAGTGGTGGGGTGGCCATTTACCTTCGAAATTATATTCCCTTTTCTATTGTTGGCATGTCCACTCAGCCGCCTCCGCCGAGCGCCGGCGAGCATCTTTTCCTGGAAGTTGAACTACATCATTCTAAGATTTTCCTTGGGGTCTACTACTGTCCTTCTCTTCGAATTATTTTTTTCTCTTCTTTTGAACGTATTTTAGAAGCCTTAATCCCCTCTTACAGTCATAGCATCATTATGGGCGACTTTAATAATAATAATAATAATAAATTCTTTAATTTCAGACTAAGTCCATTTGGTTAGTACAACACACAACTTAGAAACTAGTGTTACTTACATCTACCAGAAAAAAAAAACTAAATAATTATTAATTGTACGCCACAGTGGCATGTAGGCGTACCCAATGCCCCAGTATGGGACTGTCCCACCTGTCCGCTATAGTGCTCAGGATGCTGTTGGTGCTGCCGCGTATCCTGCGCATGATGGACGCGCATCGCTTGCGCATGATGGCGTGAAAGCCATCTATGCCCGCTTCTGCGAACATGCCGGAAGCACTGCAGTAGTTAATACATGCCTCCTTAAAAATGACTCTCGATCTAATTCTCTTCGCCGTACTATTGAATCTTCCAATCTCTCTATTCTCGATCTAGGTGCCACTCACCATTTTCCTAACTCCGTTCCCTCACTTCTTGATCTTATTTTTGTCTCATCTCTCGATCACGTCGCTAAACATGGGCAATGTTCTGCTGACGCCTTTTCATATCATGACCTAGTTTTTACCTCCTTTAAAATTCGCCCACCTAAGCATAAGTCCAAAACTCTTTTGCTTCGCAATTTTGATGGGATGAATATTGACCGTCTTCGAGAGGATGCCAGCAAAATTGACTGGACGTCTCTTGTCACATCCTCGTCAGTCGACCAACAAGTTGAAATCTTAACTTCTACCCTGATACGGCTTTACGACACACATGCGCCTATTCGGGCTGTGAGAGTAAAGCATCTACCAGCGCCATGGCTTACTGACGAGATAAAACTTTTGCTAAGCAAAAAAGCAGCCGCGAAGTATAAATTTAAAATTCGGCCCAACGACACCAACAGGGAAAAATACGTCGCAATCAGAAACCACTGCAGCAAGGTGTGTAGGAACGCAAACCGCCAATATATCCATAGTTCTGTTCAAAACCGTGATCCAGCTAAGGTCTGGAATTTTCTCAAATCAATAGGTATCGGAAAAAAGCCTCATGAAAGGATTCCTAAAGACTTAGACCTCAACTTACTCAATAGTCATTTTTCTACTTCGCCCTTACTGGATAGGGCCACCAAAGCTGCTACACTAAGTCATCTTTCAAAACGGCCGATACCTGATTATTCCCCTTTTGTCATAACTCAATTCACTGCTTGTGATGTTAAAAAGAGCATTTTATCAATTACATCCAACGCTGTGGGTAGTGACTGTGTCAGCCGTAAGATGATTATTCCTATCCTCGATAACATTCTTCCGGTAATCCTTTACATCCTCAACTTCTCTGTTTCCAGTAGGGTCTTCCCACAAGCCTGGAAAGATGCCCAAGTTATTCCTTTACCTAAAAAATCACATCCTGCATCTTTCTCTGACTATCGTCCCATTTCCATTCTCCCATTCCTATCCAAAGTCCTTGAAAAACTCGTCCATCAGCAACTTAGCACATTCCTTTCCAAGCAAAATCTGCTAAATCCCTTTCAATCTGGTTTTCGTCCTGGACACAGCACTACCTCAGCCCTCGTGCATATTACTGACGATATCAGGTCAGGCATGGAAATGGGAAAGTTAACGGCACTCGCTTTGCTTGACTTTAGCAATGCTTTTAATATGGTTGACTTCGATATTTTGCTTGGAATTCTTTGCTCTTTTAACATATCTCCTTCGGTAATTGTCTGGTTTCATAGTTACCTGTTTGGCCGCCGGCAGCGTATTTGCATTGAAGAATCTTTCTCTTCTTGGTGTGACACCTCTGCCGGTGTGCCGCAGGGTGGCGTGTTATCTCCTCTACTTTTCGCACTTTTTACTAATGGTATCACTCAACGACTATCTTCTTTCTACCACCTGTATGCTGATGACCTCCAAATTTACACCCAAGCCCCTCTTGGTCCCCACCAACCGTGTCTCCACGTTGTCGTCGTGGTGGGGCTTGCGTGTCTCAATGATCTTGGGGGCTTTGCCGGTAGAGCCACTCATGCCGGAAGGTCCCAAGTGAGAGACCAGACCAAGAGAGACACAAGAGGGGCACACCGTTCGGAGACTTGAGCAGTGTTCGGGTCCTCGGACGGTGTGCGTCTCATTGGCTTGCTCGCTGCTCTCTGGTACGCGTCTGATCATCAGACGTGACTGTGAGGGCAGCGAGCAAGCAGTGAGAGAGAGGGAGAGAGGAGGGGAGATAGGGACCGCACCCTTTAAAAGGAAACTAATGGACAGTACTGAAAGAGATTCTGTACCCCAGGGCGGTTCGGACTGCACAGCAGTCCGGGAATCCGCCACGCCTCGTGCGTCAAGCCCCTCGTATTCTGGGGGGGGCAACAGTGCTGTCCACATTCCGCATGCCAAGGGCATCAGTGGCCGAGGAGGCCCCCGATCCAAGCCGTCCTTCGAGGACATGATCGGGTTCGACTTTGGATCGCCCGACAAAGCGTCGGTCGGGCGAAGCGCGGCAAGAGGCGCGTTGTATTGGAGGAGGGGCTCGCCTGAGCGTCACCCGGGTGCAGAGTCGGAGTCCGAGTTGGACTCCGACGACCTGGTGACAGTTAGCTCGGCGAGCTCTGAACCCGAGGGGGCAGGGACTGCAGCGGAGGACTCGAGGTCCTTCCGCAAGCGGCCTAGGCCGCAAGACGACCGGGGGTCGTCTTGTAGCGAAGAGGTGGCCTCGGCCCGTAAGATCCCCACCAGCAGGCGGGGTAAGGGCCGAGAGGGAGGCAAGGGCAGAGTCCTTGCCTCCAAGGATGCTGGACGACCCCCCGAAGATGGCGGTCGTGGGGCTCATGGCTCGGAGTCCTCCGGCGGCGAGCCGGATGACCGGAGGGCCGGGTTTGCGGAGGTGGTGGAGGCCGCGCTTCGCGATGTGGCCTTGAAGAGGAAGCTTTCCTCTAAGAACAAGGCCATAAGCGAGGCGATGGCCTCCATTCTGGCGGCAGCGGAGGTTACCAGGGGTGGGCCTCCGCCGGACGAGATGTCCGAGCTGCGGGCGGAGGTCGCCCGCTTAGCTGCCGCCACGGAGCGTCTCCGAAAGGAGAACGAGGGGCTCCGCGCAGACCTGGC
This sequence comes from Melanchra persicariae, assembly GCA_947386135.1. Lineage (NCBI taxonomy): Eukaryota > Metazoa > Arthropoda > Insecta > Lepidoptera > Noctuidae > Melanchra > Melanchra persicariae. The sequence goes on along the minus strand of OX376672.1, from coordinate 11,505,348 downwards.
CAGGCTCCGGGGAGCCGGCCCACAGGGGGCGCCGCAAGGGGGGCGCAAGAAGGTCGGCCAGCCCGTGCCGCAGGAGAGCCAGGTGCTGGACCTGGTGCGGCGGGAGATGGCTGCCTTCCAGGCGCGGTTTTCCGTCCTGGAGGGCATCGTCCTGCGCCCCCCGTTAGCGGCGAGTGGGAAGGCTCCAGGCCGGAAGGCGGCGTCGTACGCGGCCGCCGTGGCTGCCACACCGGGGTCGTCCGGCCAGGACAAAGGGTCCGGGCCGGCACCCGCGAAGCCGGTGTCGGGAAAACCGGACCCGGCCCCGGGAAGGAAGAGGAAGGGTGGGGTTGCTGCGCGGACGGCGAAGGCTCCTGCGCCGTCTGAGCAGCAGCTCCCCCCGGCTTCCTCGTCTTCAGCTCCTCCCCCGGCTCAAGCCGAATGGCAAGTTGCCGGGGAGAAGAAGAAGGCGGGAAAGGCAGCCAGGGCGGCAAAGAGGCGGGAAAGAAGGCGGCGGCAGCGAGCGCGAGGCGTCGCGGCTGCGCTCCGCGCCCCGAAGACCGCGGCTGTAGTCTTAACGCTGCAGCCGGACGCGGTGAAGAGGGGCGTGACGTATGCCAATACGCTCACCAAGGCCAAGGAGGCCATCAACCTCGGTGAGCTTGGCATCGTCGGGGGTCTCCGGCTCAGGGTCACCATGACCGGGGCCAGGATGCTCGAGATCCCTGGAGCAGGCAGCGGTCCGGCCGCGGACGCTCTAGCCGAAAGGCTTAGGGCGTCCTTGGGCGCGGATGACGTCCGAGTGTCCAGGCCCACGAAGTGCATAGATATGCGCATCTTGGGCCTGGACGACTCCGTCACGGAGGAGGAGGTGTTGGCCGCCGTCGTCAGGACGGGGGGGTGCTCTGCAGAGGAGGTGAAGGCGGGCACCATCCGTCCTGACAACACGGGCATGCGAACCGTAGTGGTGAGCTGCCCCGTGTCGGCGGCCAAGAAAGTCTCGGAGGGCCGAAGGCTTTTGGTGGGCTGGGTCTCCGCGCAGGTAAAACTGCTGGAGCCCAGACCTCTGAGGTGCTTCCGTTGCCAAGTTGGCAACCACGTGGGAGTACGCTGCACCTCGGAGGTGGACCGCAGTGACCACTGCTTCCGCTGTGGTCAGCCCGGTCACAGGGCCGGCTCGTGCGACGCCGCGCCGCACTGCTTCGCATGTGCGGCAGCTGGCAAGCCGGCCGATCACTGGGCTGGGGGCAAAGCCTGCGGTCCACCCGCCAGGGCCGGATCGAGGAGAAAACCCTCCTCCACCGCCGCCGCCGCCGCCGTCGCTTCCGCCGCAGCCGCCGCCACCGTCGCCGCCGCTGCCACTGCTCGGGAGGGGGCCGAAATGGAGTGCCAGTAATGGCCCCATTTCGCCTCCTCCAGACGAACATCAGTCGCTGCGCCTCTCAGGAACTGACGCTCCTGGGCAAGGCGCAGTGACTGACGCCTGCGGACAGCGAGCAATGGGTAGCTCGCTGTCCGATCAGGTCAGGCCAGAGTCGACGGCGCGTTCACTCCAAACGCGCCGTCAGCAACGAGCAGTCAGCAACGGAGACGGGGCCCGCCAGGGCCAGAGCCTGCCAGGGTTGCGGAATTGTTCGAAAGAGTTACCGCGGCCCTGGGAAGAAAGGCACTAGGAGGACTAAGGGTGGGTTTTAGTCAGTAAAAGTCTGACACTCCCTGCCGCTCCACCCAGAGCGGGAGGGGTCATTTGATGATTTCCCATCCTATAAAAAAAAAAAAAAAAAAAAAAAAAGCCCCTCTTGGTGAGCTATCAGATGCGATTGAAACTATTAATAGAGATCTGGCTCGAATAGGTGAATGGAGCACTGAGTTTGGGCTGAAGATCAATCCAGCAAAGACGCAAGTGATTGTTGTTGGTAGTTCCCGGACCGTCTCTAGGATTGATTGGTCGTCACTTCCCCAGGTTTCTTTCAATGACACTATAATTCCTTTAACTCACATTGTGAAGAACTTGGGGATTTATATCGACGACACTCTTTCCTGGACTAAACAACTGCAGGAGGTCAGCCGCAAACTGTTTGCTTCAGCGGGCTCCCTGAGACGCCTTCGTAATTTTCATCCCATCACCACTAAAATAGCCATAGCACAATGTCTTCTTCTCCCAATCTTGGACTATGCTGACGCCAGCTATATTGATCTCACCCAAGACCAATTGGACAAGCTTGAGCGACTTCAAAATCTTTGTATCAGGTTCATATTTGGCTTACGCAAGTATGACCACGTTTCCGAATTTCGTACTAAGCTCAAATGGCTTCCTATTCGTCTTCGCCGGAATGCCCACATCCTTTCTCTGCTTTATAATGTACTATTTAATCCTTCTACTCCTTTTTATCTTAAAGAACGCTTTCAGTTTCTTTGTGACACACATTCTAGGTCCTTGAGATCATCGGAGAATCTTAAATTAAGTATTCGTATGCATTCCACATCTTTCTTTGACAAATCTTTCACTATTCAGGCAGCTCGTTTGTGGAATGCATTACCCATTGATGTGAGGCGTGCTCAAACGCTACCAACGTTTTAAAAATTGGTGAAGGAGCATTACCTCTCACTATAACTTTTTTTCTCCTTTCCCAATTATATATAGATATTTATTAGTATATTTTTTTTTAGTATTGTATATATTTATTTTATATTATTATGTCTAATTAATATTATTTATGATGTTTGAACACTGACCGCCCTAAATCTAACTTATTTCGTTCAGTCCATCCTAAGGTTGTCTGTAAGAGATCATGCCGATGCGCAGCCCTGTGCGATAAGACCGCCCATTGTACACTTGTTTTTATAAAATTTTTACTTGTGATTGATGTGAGGTGTACAATAAAGTATATAATAATAATAATAATAATCGTCTATTTTATACAGTATTTGTGTACTAGTTGCGTTTGGCTTCGACACTCCAGATACAGAATATACGTTATTCCACTTATTGGCATCCCTCTGTAATTTTATTTGACTGGCAAAACCTCGTACTTGTTGGTCACCTAAAATGATAATTTTTGGAACTCCAGTTATTGTTGAATTTTGCGAACGTTGGTGATCACTTTTATTTAAAGTTTTATTAGAAGTTTGAACACATGGAATCTCTATACTGCGTTCGGATGATTGTCTGCTTTGTAGATTAGACACTGATGCTGCAACACTTTGCTCAGAACATCCCAGTTCTGTTGTAGGTATATTGCTTTGTGTTTGTTTTTGTTGAACCAGTGAATGAGTGTGGGCATGAAGTTTTTCATCACTAGGTGAGCTTTGCATCATGAGCGGAGAGTTTCTAAATGACTCAGTAAGACGACGTTTGACTTTATGTTTTTGCATGGTTGACTGACGTAAAGTTGATCGTGGACTTTGGCAGATCTGTTTTAAAATTTCACCTTCCTGAGATAGTTGGGCAATTTGTTTTTTCTGTTCTACGTTTTCGAGAATTACATTTTCTAATTCGTCCTGCGTAGATTGTAAGTCCGTCTTTAATCTACTTACTTATTTCGGAGTCCATTTCGTCTCGACATAATGCTGTAATATGCGAAGAAACGTCTAGTCTTCTACTTAAGAAATCATCCGAATATGATGAGTTAATGGAGGTGCTCATATCCATTTTTTCTAGTGATTTATACTTTTTTAAAGGTCTTCTATAAGTTACATTATCCAGTCCTTCCATCTTTATGCGCCCCCTATTGCAACGTTGTGCAACTAATTTTGTGCAATGCAATGGGTAGGTACTCAATGACAGGTCCTCCTATATGTCAGCAAAATGTCGTGTTTTGAGTTATAGGTAATCGTTAAGGAATGTGGTGCCCTCTATTAGCGATGATGTTGAATATCCGTGTGTATTGTTCTGTTATTCAGCAATAGAATATGTCGTTTTCAACAATTGAAGTAGGCGCCCTCTATACGCGATCTTCAACATCCGTGTGTTGACGAGTAGTGATGATTGAAAGAAGTTCAACTACTCAGCAATAGATGTCGTTTTACAGATTATTATGAATCACTGAAGAAAGTAATGCCATCTACTGTTGACTTTCCCCAACTGTCCTATCAACGGACGAGATTTTAAATACAGGTTTTCGCTATTGAGCACTAGAGGCGTTTTAAATTTTCACCGATATTACAAATAAGTTTTTGTTTATTTTGCCATAGGAATGGCTCACACAATACTTGTAGTTGGTGTGTAAGGTAATGTTCTTGAAGTAACCACCATTAATGAATAGAAAGTACATACAGGTTCCGGTATCCCTGGATAGATTGTGTCGTAACTTTTATCACTATGTATTTAGTTCACAAGCTCAGTTAAGCAAAGATAACACTTCCACAGACATACGAGTTTATTGTTTTTAATGCTTTACACTTCTCATATCTTTTATTGAACTAATTAGATTTTTAAAGATTAATTAATACGGAACTGACAGAATTGAATGTTTACATTACAGCGCCCTCTGGCGTCCATGACATGACATTTTTATTCACTACATATAGGCAGCTCTAAATCTGTAAAGCATTTCACAGATGAATTCATTTTCTCTATAACAAACTTAGCTTAACATAAAATGTAAATTAATTTGGAAATATATGAGCATTTACTTACTGTAATGTCTCACGAGCCACTCACTCACTTATATGGACGCATACACTACACTTACTTTATCTTACCTAAGTGTTTTAATGAAATAATAAACATTTTAAACTTGCAATTGTTTCAAAGTCAAAGTCAAAGCATTTATTTCAATTAGACCATTTACAGGCACTTTTGAATTGTCAAGGTCGGTCGGTAAAAAAAGATGCAGCTATTTGCACGTTCCAAAGCGTAGATCTCTATGGAGAAGAACGTGCAAGAAACTCCACGAACACTCTTTTAAAAATAATATTTTGTTACAAAATTATGGTTACATCATTCATATTGAAATTATACATATATGTGAGAACGATGTAAAAGACGTGCAGGATAAAAGAGTCCGGAGTAAAAAAGAAACAATTCAAAGAAATAATTAAAATAGACCATGGCAGCCGAGAGATGACCAGTCTCAGCTGACGGCGCCCGTTCACGAACATGACGCATACGCTAGCACCATTCGGCTCGACCATTTTTAAGGGAGCCACATAATCCAACGCATACGCCACCATCAGCCAGACTTTTGAGTGAGCATGACATCCCCAATCGCCAGGGTACATTCAAGTCAAAGACCTACCCAAAATGTTCATTATAGTTTAAATTTAAGGTACATAGTACTCACACACATGTGCCGTTAATGCATGAAATTATACAATGCTAAATAAATTGAGTCTATACAATGAAAAATATTGCATTCTTATAATCTTCATCCGGTCCAACAATATTTCCAAATGCTAACAGATTAGCGCCCTAGTGGCTGTGGAGGAGGACCAGCATTGAGCCAAGCATTTTTATCTTCAATATACTCCCCTAACTTATAATATGCTTGCCTGCATAGTGTGCGTTTAATACAAGATTTAAATTTTGTCTCATTTAGTTCTAATATATGGGGAGGTATTTTATTATAACATTTTAAATAGTACCACATAAAAGATGAGGCTTCTTTAGCCAGTCTGAAACCTGTTTGAACTAATTGGTCCCTACTTCGAGTACCATAATTATGTTTGTCGCCTCTTTTACTAAAAAGATGTAAATTCTTTCTAACATGTTTGATGTTTTCGTAAATGTATTGACAAGGTACCGTCATGATGTTAATATTCTTAAACAATTCCCTTAGAGAATCGCGGCGGCTGAGTTTGTGTATGGCTTGCAGCCCGTCCCCATAGTAGAATACCGTAAGACATGATACTGTGAAAGTAACTAAAATATACCAGTCTCGCGGTATCAACATCCGTAAATTGGCGGATTTTCCTAACAGCATATGCTGCTGAACTTAGCCGTCCTGCAAGAGATATTAAATGAGGACCCCATTGTAGCCTTGAGTCAAGCGTAATTCCCAGGAAAACTGTTTGATTGACGAATTCAAGTTTTTCCCCGTTCAATACTATGTCACAATCACTGCCTTTGACATTTGGTAAGGCAATTCTTATGCATTTTGTTTATTTATATTTTATATCTATAGAAACTGGGTTTTGATTAGTTTTATTTCTATACATACTGGGCAATAAGACTAGACCCTTTTTTTTTTAAGGATGTGAAATCATCAAATGACCCCTTCCGTTCTTGGTGGAGCGGCAAGGAGTGTCATACTTTTACTGACTAAAACCCACCCGGCTGTTGCAGTAGCAGCAGCTTCGGTGGAACCGGCAATGGCAGCAGAAGAAGCGGCGGTGGTGGCGGCGGTCGCGGCAGAGATGGCGGTGGCGGAGAGCTTCCTCCTGCTTCCGGCTTTGGCGGGTGGAGCGCAGGCCCTGGCCCCAGCTCAGTGGTCGGCCGGCTTGCCAACAGCCGCAAATGCTGCGCAGTGCGGCGCGGCGTTACAAGAGCCGGCCCTGTGACCAGGCTGACCACAGCGGAAACAAACAAACAGACCGCTGCGGTCCACCTCTGAGGTGCATAGAGCTCGCACATGGTTGCCCACTTGGCACCGGAAGCACCTCAGAGGTCTGGGTTCCAGCAGTTTGACCTGCGCAGAAACCCAACCCACCAATAGCCTTCGGCCCTCCGAAATGGTCTTGGCCACCGACACGGGGCAGATCACCACAAGGGTGCCCGCCTTTACCTCATCTGCTGAGCACCCCCCCCCCGTCCTAACGACGGCGGCCACCACCTCTGCCTCCGTGACGGAGTCGTCCAGGCCCAAGATGCGCATGTCAATGCACTTGGTGGGCCTGGACACTAGGGCATCGTCCGCGCTTAGGGACGCCCTGAGCCTTTCGGCTAGAAGATGTTTTTCTCTTCAAGGACACATCGCGGACCGCCGCCTCCACGACCTCCGCAAACCCGGCCCTCCAAATTCGCTCCTGTTCGGAATCATCCGGCTCACCGCCGGAAGACTCCGAGCCAGGAGCCCCGCGACCGCCATATCCGGGGGGTCGTCCGTCATTGACGAGCTCCTCGGCTCGCTGGCCAGCCTCCTTGGAGGCAAGCACCCTCCCCTTGCCTCCCTCTCAGCCCTTACCCCGCCTACTGATGGGGATTTTGCCGTCGTTGGAGTCCAACTGCGACTCTGCACCCGAACGACGCTCAAGCGAGCCCTCCCTCCAAAATTGCGCGCCTCTGCCCGCGCTCCGCCCGACCGACACTTGGTCGGGCGAGCTAAAATCGAAACCGATCATTTCCTCAAAGGATGTGTTGGATCGGGGGCCTCCTCGGCCTTTGTTGCCATTGGCAAACGGAGAACGGAGAACAACGTTGCCCCCCCCAGAATACGAGGGGCTTGACGCATTAAGCGTGGCGGATTCCCGTACTGCTGTGCAGTTCGAACCGCCCTGGGGTAGTACCGTTGCGTTGTCTCTGTCCATGGTTTTCCTTTTAGAGGGTGAGGTCCCTATCTCCCTTTCTTTCCCACTGCCTGCTCGCTGCCCTCACAGTCACGTCTGATGAGCAGACGCGTACTAGAGAGCAGCGAGCAAGCCGTCCGAAGCACACCGTCCGAGGACCCGAACACTGCTCAAGTCTCCGAACGGTGTGCCCCTCTTGTGTCTCTTGGTCTGGTCTCTCACTTGGGACCTTCCGGCATGAGTGGCTCTACCGGCAAAGCCCCCAAGATCACTGAGACACGCAAGCCCCACCACGACGGCAATGTGGAGACACATTCGGTGGGGTAAACTAGACCCTACGTCGTCCATTAAAGAAATTTAAAAAAGTGTAATAAAATAATAATAAAAAAAACAGCTGAGCACAAAGCTATATTTAGGTTAACTTGGTTTCGACAACGACTAACACCGCACTACCTTAGTGACCACAAGACCAACTCAACTCTTATGCAGTGCCCTACCTGCTCCGACGGCGAATGCACGCACATTTTCCCCTCGCGCCTAATCGCTCACGCTTATGTGTACATTTTTGCCTATATCTAGACTTTCTCGTATTGTCAAAGTGCTTTCTTATCTTCCTCTATCTTCTTCATGTCTTTCTGTATTCTTTCTTTTTTTTGTGCAAAGCACAAGCAGCAAACCTTCTCCTCGTGCAAATAGATTATTTTGGATTTTAAATAATCCCTCCGTTGAGACATGATCATAAAAAAAAACTACCTATAAAATAGAAAATATAAACTTGTGAAGAGACGTTATTTTTGCTATTTAGTAAAGCAAGGTAAAATATGTTTTTATATATTTGAAGATTATCCGTCTATAGTTCTTTACAATAATACAAGAAATAGTTTTGGAATAAATTCTAAATTGAAAGCAAAACAATATCTTCGTCGCAGGATTTGATCTCGCAACTTGTTTTTCTCATTTTTATACACAGATCTCGAGAAAAGAATGACTTGAACGCAATCATTAAAATAAGCTATCACAGTAATTATATTATAACAAGTAATTATAACATATAACCTAATGTTAACGTTATAAAGATCAAATTTGCGTGTCTGTATTATTATTGTATTTGTTCTTTTAGTCCACGAGTACTCGAGTCCGTAAGCTCATATAAATTGAATAAACCATAACGTTACAGGTAGAGGGTTCAAATTCGTTTGTTTTTAGGGTGGGTCACATAATGTTGACAACAAACTGTACTTGTTGACAGTAAGAAAGATTTGCAACTTGTTGTTTAAAAACTTACCCTGAATCTTATCCAACTCCGTCTCCGTCAACCATCTAGTGAGCTTCCTAATAGTATCTGTGATCAGCTGACCTAAACTCTCCAACTGTCCACTTTCATACAAACTGTAATAAAATTCACAGTGTCAAAACAATCAATAATTTATTTTTCAACACATTTGCTCAAAAAATGCATTTACGAAGCCTGTATGCATTGTTCGAAAGTTAAAAATTATGCACCACACAATGGAGCGTGCGGCAAAGTAGGTACTCTCACCTAAGTACATATTTTACCGCAAACTCCGCTGTATAGCGCCGTGCGTATTCTTTACGGTTTTTTTTTAATTTCCATAAAAATTAATAAGAATTCCACCAAGGAGTTTCACATCACGAGAATAAATAAGCTGAATGATCGAACCTCCTTGGAAGCGCTTTTGCTGTATACGTTTGTCTCATTTTAATATTATAGAGAAAATGATTGAAGATAAATAAAAAAAATAAAGTATGTGGTTCTAATTTTCACCACGCGCATGTGGCGCCCTTTGCAAATTCGCGCCATTTTCATATTAGAAACGTCAAAGATTGTTGCGACTTTCCGACTGATTTCTAGAGACAAAAAGTTTGTTTCATTACTTATTGTAATGTTTTCTCGCAAATGTGTCGAAAAACGTTGTATGACACACGTGCGGATTTGGTTTTTACAAACTCGTGACTATGGTAAGCCCTCGACTTCGTCTCGTGCTTACATTCGTCTACTCGTTTGTAAAAACCAACTTACCGCACTAATATCATAAATAACTATTAATGGATGGGAAACTACATCTATGCCATTAGATAAAATATACGAACTGTCAATATCTAGCATTGCTTGACCCCTCATTGAATTAAGAATTCTCATTTCATCGAAACTATTCAGAGCAATCCACGAAATTACTGTGAAAATTATAGATTGGGGCTTAGTAGAGGTATTAATTTCAATGGTGCCTACCTGTCTCACTTAAGATTTGCAGATGACCTAGTGGTTTTCGCTGAGAACTTCGCGTACGAAGGTTATCAACATCGGAAAGCGAATTGTGGAACTAAAGTGGAGCTGGGCAGGACACCTGGCAAGGTGCGGTGATGATAGGTCGAGGAACGCAGTGACCGAGTGGCGTCCGAGGACTGGTAGAAGAAGTGTTAGTCGGCCGGCGGCGAGATGGGCGGACGACATTGTTGCCATCGTGGGTAGAACCTGGATGAGGCTGGCACAGGAACGTGGGGACACGAAAAGAGAAGCTTGTGTTTAGCAGTGGGTGAAGTGGTGCTGTGGATCATGATGATACACGATGTTAAAGAAAGTTGCTAAGGTTGTTAACACACGATAGAGCTACATAAAGTTAGCCATGGGAAAATCAACCAAAAGAGAAGTCTACTCCCGCAGAGGACACGGTAGAGCATACCGTGGAGGTCTGCCCTACTTGGGTGGATCACCACCATGTCCTCGTCAAAGCGATCGGTGGCGGTGACCGGTCACAACTGGCCTTGGTTCACACCGTGGTCGAGAGCGAGGAGGCATGGGCAGCCGACACCTCCTTCTGCTAAGCAGTAAAGATAGTGAAGGAAGAAGCTGGCCGCGTGAAGAAGAGGTGCGAACCTCACGCCTCGGTCACCGCAACAGAAGAAGTCACCCCGGCCATCGGTAGTCGCAGGGCAGGCGCGGGCCTGCGGACGGCGAGCGTTGGGTAGTTCGCCGTCCGATCACAACCAGTCCCGGGTCGACGGAGCGTTGTGTTCCACGCGCGCCTCATAGAAATTTCAGCAAAGTAGACGGAGCCCGTCAGGGCCAGAACCGGCTAGGGATGGCGAACTTGTTCGAAAGAGTAACCGCGGCCCTGGAACGTAAAGGGAATAAGGAGGAACACAGATGGGTTTTAGTCAGTAAGAGTCTGACACTCCCTTCCGCTTCACCCAGAGCTGATGAAGTTATTTGATGATTTCCCATCCATAAAAAGCAACGGATAGAGTAGAGAATCCGTTGTGCGTAGGTGTCCTAGCTAAATTAGCCAGCTTAGCTCCTCCCAAATGAACAACACCAGGGTGCTTCACAGGTTGAACGGAGAGACCTCACCGGTCCGAGGATTCTTTCACGTCGTAGAGCCACGGCCTCACTTTCAGGATGACGTAGCCGACGGCTTTGGTAAAGCCGTGAGGCTTTAGCTCGATTTGTTGTCAAGTAATGACCGTCATAATGACTTCTTCAGTACCTACCTTATTCGTTTTGACCTCATTTGTTTACGGTTATGTTTTTGTTGTGGTCTAAAAAAGGTACTTCAAACATAAGGCAAAACATTAGTTCAATTTTTTGCAACGGGCGAAAGGCCGTTTAGAACATTCCGCGATTTTGTGCTAGTTTTGCGCCACTGAAATGACAAAATATTCTAGAAAAAACATCTGGTGGCGGCTTGTCTAGCGAGAAAAATAGTGAAACATTTTATGATGTGTCATAAAATGTTTACGGAAATGTAAGATATGAAGGCGGTCATCATAAAATGTTTAAAGAAAAATACTAACAATTATCTAAAGTGTTTTTATATAAATACTAGCTGTCCCCCGCGGCTTCGCTCCCGTCACCTACCCTACACCTACCCTACACTGTAAAAAATTTACAATACAAATCAGGAAACCTTGCTATTTCCGATATTCACGCAGGCGAAGCCGCAGCTGGTAGAAGCTAGTATCCTACTAATATTTTTTTTTTTTTTTTTTTTTTCTATTTATTTAAGGAATTTTTATACAAAAAGTACATGTCAATTCCATTGTACCCTAACTTAAACAAAAATACATCTACTTACTAAATTAAGGCTTACGACTAAATAACATAAACAGCGCTTTAGCGGCTTCAGACAAAGGAGAAGACAACAACTCGTGGAACATACCCACATTAGATCTGCTCCGGTAGTGAGTATTTATAAGTAACTCTCGATTCGTCTCGTAACGGACACATTCCACCAATAGGTGGTGAACGTCTTCAATTACACCGCACACGTCACAATTTGGAGAATCAGATTTCCTCATCATGTGTGCGAACTTGTTCAGTGGAACGTGACCAGATCTTAACCTGAACGCTGTTACCATCAAAGATCTGCTCATACTCACATTAATGAGCCATGGTATTCGAGGAGGCTCACATTGTATTGTTTTGTACCAAATTCCTATTTCCAAAGATCTCTTATTAAAATATTCCGTCCAGTTATTATTGTGGCAGTACTTTTTGTATTTAGGCAACAACTCAGTGTAATTTGGCAAAATTAGAACCTCTTTTCCATCTACTGCTGCTTTTCTCGCCAACATGTCAGCCTCCTCGTTACCTCTGATACCAATACGTGATGGAATCCATTGTAATCTCAACTGAATGTCCTTTAAACTGTTCTCATACATTTCAGAGAGGATGTCATAAGCTATCGGTGTACCTCTGCCACCAGAGGCGCATCGAGCTATATGATATAAAGCGCTTCTACTATCGGAACAAATTAAAACCTTATTCTGTTGAATTGATCGAAAATATAAAAGTGCTTCTAAAATGGCTATGAGTTCCATCGACATTACTGAAAATTCGTAGGTTGATTTAAAACAATTATTGTAAGAAGAGTTATTTGCTACACGAGGATCATAAAAAGCAGCACCGCGACCACTTGCGCTTCTTGAGCCATCAGTAAATATCACATACCATCCGTCATACTTTTCTCTTAACTCGGTTATAACATTGTATTTTAAAATGTTATAATCGTGGTTTTTTTTTGCCTGAACTATACTGTCTAAATGAAATTTAATTACATTATTAACATTGATGTTAGTCACCCATGTTTTAAGAGAAAACATTCTTAACGGTGATGACGACGATATGATCTCGTTTTTCATCAAATTATAAATGTCTACAAGTTGAGGTGTTTTTTTCCTGATCCAATAGCTATTATTACAAAGGGAACTTAGTTTGGATAGTAAATTAATAGTAACATTGTCAGACTGAGAGAAAGCTTTCAAGCAAAATTTGCATGCTAAATATTTCCTACGTAAATGCAGAGGAGGAACGCAAAGCTCTGACTCCATTACATGTATGGGAGTGCTTCTTATGAAACCACCTATAATCCGTAATGCTTGGTTCTGAACCTTATCCAACTTATAAGTATTGGTCTTACAACTATTATCAAACAAAAATGAACTATAATCTACTCTGCTTCTAATTAAAGATACGTAAAGTTTACGCAAATGTGTGTGATGTACCCCCCATGTCGACCCCGCCAAGACTTTAAGCAAATTAAGATGCTTTTGTGTCTTTTGGTAACATTCATTTATTTGTTTACCCCATCTTAAACAACTATCAAGCCAAAAACCTAAATACTTATACGATATGACTAATTCTATAGGATTGTTATTAATTAAGATAGGTAACTGGAGATTTTTCCGTCCTCTGTTAAATAAACATAACTTGGTTTTAGTAGTCGACAATGTCAACCCCAATTGATTTAATATAATAACTATAGTGTTGAGTGCATTTTGAATATTATTTACACTTTCTGTTATATTTTTATTACAAGAATACAAAACAAAATCGTCAGCGTAATGGCAAATAAAAATATTGTTTATTTCTTTGCTGACTTTAATTGTAGCTATATTAAAAAGGATGGGAGACATGGGATCACCCTGTGCGAGGCCCCTGCTGGCATATCGCATTATAAATTTATTCTCGTCAAGATCATCCTTAATTTTTAAATGTCTCTCCGTCAAAAAGTTCCATAAATATAAACATATCCTTTTACCCACCCCTATTTCATCAAGATTTACTATTAGTTCATTAATCAGTATATTATTATAAGCGTTCTCAATATCCAAAAAACATGCTAGTGTTGGGGTATTATTCGAAAACCCTATTTGTATTTGTGTGACAAGGCGAACTAAATTATCATAACATGACTGTCCCTTCCTGAATCCAGTCGTAAAAGGAGTTAGAAGATTATTCTTTTCTACATACAACTCCAAACGTTTCGTTATCATACCATGTAACATTTTGCACACACATGAAATCAAAGAGATTGGACGTAGCTTAAAATCATTGTTTGAAGGGCTTTTTCTCTTTGGTATTGGCACAACTCGGATGTCGCGCCATTGGACAGGGATATCTCCAGTGACAAAAATTTTGTTATATAATTTCAACAAATGTAGTTTAGCACAATGCGGTAAGTGGTAAATCATTGAGTATGTGATTCCATCGTCACCTGTAGCTGTATCTTTTTTTTTTAAACAATTATACATTTCTTGAATTGTAAAGGGGTTTTCTAATAAATATATCATTAACTGATCGTATCTCTGGTGAGCATGGATTCACATAATCAGGAGCCAGACTATTTAAAAGAACTTCTTTTTTGTCGTCAGAAATATACGTCACAGGTGACCGACGTCCTTTTAACCAACCTAGTCGCTTCCACATTTCCGATATAAATGTTGTTTCATTAATGTCGTCACAGTATTTCTGCCAATTTTGACTCTTAGCTCGTTGAATAGCTAATTTAGTGTTACAACTAATGAGTTCTAGTGTATTTAGATTTGATGGAGTAGGGTTACTTCTAAATTGGCTGAGAGCTAACCTACGTTGAGCAATCAGTTTAGAGAGTGATTGATTCCAATATGGCTGAGGCCGAAAATTCTTACTTGGATTATTAAATTCTTTAGTCATCGGAATATAAAGATCCGCTGCACTATTAAGTTGTTTAATAAAATTATTATACTCCATTTGAACGTTACTACCTTCAATATAAGTTGTAGAGTAATAATTTTCTAAGTATTTATTATAATCATTCCAGTTTGCAAATTTAAAATTACGTTTTTTATGTACTCGTTGAATATCTTTAAAATTAAATTTCATTTTAATAATCAGGTGATCACTTCCAAGACTATCATTCGAAACTTGCCAATCACAACACATAGCTATGTCACTCGACATAAATGAAATATCCGGAGAAGTTTGTTGAACAACATTGTTAACCAATTTCACTCTAGTTGACTGACCATTATTTAACGAAACAAAATGTTCCAAAGTTGCATCATATATTTGTCCACCTCTAGAGTCATTTCTGTTCGACCAGTTGGTATGGTGAGCATTAAAATCACCTGCTATTAGACAATTGTGTTTAAAAGTTGAAAAAAGGTTATCCCAGTCAGATTGCAAAGTGTGCACTGAAGGGGGACAATACACTAGCATTAAAAACTTAATTTGACTACAGTTCAATAATCTAACACATAACATTTCTATGCCACGGTTAACATAATTTAAACTACACTCTTGAACTTTAATTGACTTATGCACCATGATAACAACACCTCCGTATCCATCATCTCGGTCCTTGCGAAAAAGATGGTAACCACTTACGTGTAAACTAGAATCAGGTTCCAACCAAGACTCGCATATCAGAGCTATGTGAATTTTATTATAAGACAACAAGAGCTTGGTAAATAATGAAATTAATTTCGTAAATACCTCTTGTTTTTGCACTAATTCAAAAATAAATTCTATGCACTCTTTCACTACGTAACTACAAAACATTTTTATTTTGTCTTCGAGATCGATATTTAAAAGGTAAATATCTTTTATTTTACTCATAAAACTCCTACAATTAGTATTTTCCTGTCTTCTCCTATAGGGTTTGCTGGTGCTAGTTTCAAAATTAGGTTCTGTTCTAGAAGTACTTTCGTTTTCCTAAATATTGTTCTGATTGTTGTGAAACTTTTCCTTCTTTTTTTGTTTTTTTTTAATTGTGATTGTCGGCAGTCTGCGCGCTTTTCTTCGTCTGAAGTTTCAGTTTCATGTGCCTCATTATCCAACACTAATGCCTCAAATGAATTATTTGCTACCGCGTCCTTGTACGATTTTGCTTGAACTAACGTTTTGTTCTCCCTTGTAGTTGTACTTGTCATAAAATTAATCGTCTTAGTCAACTCAGCTTCCTCCATCTGCGATTTTCTATTCTCCAACCATACTGATAGGGCTTTACGATAAGTGCAGTTTTCATTGGACATTATATTCCTGATTGCCTTTTCTTTGGCGA
This sequence comes from Melanchra persicariae, assembly GCA_947386135.1. NCBI lineage: Eukaryota > Metazoa > Arthropoda > Insecta > Lepidoptera > Noctuidae > Melanchra > Melanchra persicariae. Next base: position 11,489,581 of record OX376672.1, on the reverse strand, counting down.
ATATAGGGCAAGATTTATCGAGGGCCATATGAGCACCCTTACAATTAGTGCATTTAAAGATCGTTACTTCACCGTTATCGTGAGGGTCATTACATTTTGGACATACTATTTTTTTGGTAGGACAATATCTTATTAAGTGACCGAACTTCCAGCATCCTGAGCATTGCGTTACAGGAAATGTATATGGTTCCACTTTAAACCGACACCCATACCCATATACGTATGAGGGTAAAGTAGAACTTTTAAAACATAGCCGTATAGTACTGCTATCTGTCCATTTATTTGAACCATCTAATCGTTTTAATCTTTTCACTGATGTTATCTCATGATCACACTTCAAATTATCACCAATCTCCTTATCTTCAATTTCTAAATCTATGTCTCGCAAAACACCATATGTCAAACTTATTTCATCGATCAGTTGGCACCTGTATCCTAAAGTAATCATTTTTTCAGAGCTAACTAATTTCCTTGCACTTTCTTTATTTTCAAATTGAATCAGGACCTTATATGGGCTTTTGTATTGAATTCTTAAAATATTTGAGATATTTTCGGCTCTCAACAGCTTTGCCATCCCAAATTGTTTTGGTAAAATTTCTTTTGATGTAATCATAACCATAGCTATTTCTTTTTGCGCTTCCAACTCTAAATTTCTTCTATCTGTGTTATTAGACAGCCTCTTTGTCAACCGTTTTTTTCCTTTTCTGACTGTGATAAAGCCCTCATCTTCTTCAATTATCTCTTCACTTTCTTCTCTTGTCCTTTTTTCAGGTGTTTTTTGACTTAGACTTGTATCATCTTCATTTCCTTTGTGTATTTCTGCATTTACATGTTGCTCGCTTCTTAATATCTCCTCTTCCTCAACATCACTCCCACTGGAGTCGCAGAACTCCAAATTCTCCCCTTCGTTATTCATCGTACGAAAACACGTAATAAATAATTATTGTAGGTAGATGTAAAAAAGTATGTAGCTACAAACGCGGGACTCGCTATCTGTGCGTGCGCTCACGCTAGCGTCTTGCGCGTAACTGGTCCTACTAATATTATAAATGTGAATGTTTGTATGTTTGTATGTTTCTATTTTTGTATGTTTGTATGTTTGTATGTTTGTATGTTTGTATGTTTGTATGTTTGTATGTTCAATTCAATTCAATTCAATTTATTCAGATAACAATTCTCATTGTGTTTGAAATTATACATCTATACAAATAACAAAATCATTAAAAAAAAAAACATGGTCATTAAAATTATAAAAGTAACACATTAAAATAAGAGGCACATTAACAATATCACTCAATTTTGGAAGATAGTACAAACACAAGAAAAATATGATAATAATTACCAATTAAATAATCAATAAAATTACAAATTAAGAAACCATTGAATTAAAACATTAAAATGTATATAAATGTCATCATCAAAATAATAATAATAATCAATTAAATAATCAATGACATTACAAATTACGAAATCGTAGAATTAAAATATATTTATATGTCATAATCAAAAAAAATAAAATAATAATAATCAATTGAATAATCAATAACATCAGAATTGAGAAATCATAGAATTAAAATGCATTTATAGGTATGTCATCATCCAAAAAAAATATAATAATAATAATCAATTAAATAATCAATAACATTACAAAATAAGAAACCATAGAACTAAAATATTAGAATGCATTTATATGTCATCTTCTACCGAATACAAACATTTGTCCAACAGGAATGCCCTGAGTCTCGACTTAAATGAGCTTTTGTAAAGAATGGTTTTTAAGTCCAATGGCAACCTGTTAAAAATCTCCACCGCTTGATATTGAGGACTATGATACACAATATTAAGTTGGGGTTTTATTTTGTTTTTAAAATCCTTCCTACGCGTACTTTGGTAACCTGGATAACGGTCTGCACACCCTAGGGATCTTTTTAGACCTCGCCAAGGCTTTTGATACAATTTCTTGTACTTTGCTTTTGAACAAGCTGGAGAAGCTGGGAATACGGGGAGCACAATTGCAATTATTATCTGATTACCTAAGTGATCGCCATCAGTCTGTAAAAGTGGGTGGTGGTGGTGGTGGGTTACGGAATCCCACAGGGTAGTATTTTGGGTCCTACCTTGTTTCTTATTTATATAAATGACCTGTGCAATTTGACCCTCGAGAACGGTTTAATTATTTTATATGCTGATGACACAGCTCTACTTTTTACAGCTAAATCAAAAGTCGAGGTCTACGAGGTAGCACAAAATTGTTTCGATACTGTTTCTAATTGGCTTCACAATAATCTCTTAAGTTTAAATACAGATAAAACCAAATACTTATTATTTACAATGAGAAACACCTATCCAACGCTTACTAATCTAAGCATTCAAGCGCATAACAATTGTCACCTTCATTGTGCTGATATCGCATGTACTTGTCCTAGTTTAGCAAAAACAGACCATATAAAATATTTAGTTATCACGATTGACGAAAACCTAAACTTCCGCAAACACATCGATTTATTGTGCAACAGAGTGCGTAAACTAATATATATCTTTAAAAACTTACGTAACATAGCCGACTTTAAATTAATTAGACAGGTATATTTGGCTTTGTTTCAATCTATTATTACCTACGGTATTACGTCATGGGGTGGCGCCGCTAAATCTATCATGCTGCACTTAGAACGCGCCCAAAGAGCAGTTTTAAAAGTTGCTACTTTTCGCCCCTTTCGATTTCCCACAGACCAACTATACATGGCATGTAAGGTACTAACAGTACGCCAACTATTTGTTTTGCAGGTAATTTTGCTCCAACATACTAACCTTTATTTTAACCCATTACCATCAGATAGAAGAAGAAAAGATTTGGTATGCATTAACTTTCGAACTAAACATGCTTATGCTCAGCGATTCTACTTATTTTTAGGACCCTACTTGTATAATCAGTTTAACAGAATACTAAAGATCTATAGTCTAAGTTATAATAGGTGTAATTTACTAGTTCAGGAATATTTAGCAAAACAGAATTATGCAGACACGGAAAAACTTCTAGAAATTGTAAAATAAAGCCTCTTTTCTAATGTAATTAACTTTAATTAATTATTAAGTCTCCACTTAATTGGCTACAATATTATTCGTAAATTTGTTTAAATATAATATCATACTTAATCTAGTTTAAAATAATGTTACTCAACATGTTACTTTTCAGTCATTGAAAATACTGTCTTCTTTTCTTTTATTATTTTGCATCCATTTCATTTTGTTTTTCATTTAAATGTTTGATCTAAATAGATGGCCTGAAACACAGGTTTTTTTATTAACCTAGATCAGGCAGGTCTACATTACAGTTAGAACTAAAAACATTCTCAATTGTAATTCATGTAAATCACAATCGTACTAACTTTTTACTTGAATAAATTATTATTATTATTATTACTTTCCCTTAGCTGTCTCTCCTCATCTGTTTCATAGTTATGAAGATATTTTTTAAAATTCAATAATAATACTAAAACGTAGAGGCTGGGCACAGTAAGAATTTTTAAATTTTTAAAGTGGGGCCGACAGCTCTCTACTTGCGGTATCCGTATCATGGTTCGTATTGCTCTCTTTTGGAGCACAAAGGCTCTCTGGCAGTTATATTTGAAACTATTACCCCAAAACTGAACACTATACCTCAACCTTGATTCTATTACAGCATAATATACCATTTTAAGGTGTTTAACGTCTATTACGTCCCTAAGACTAAGGCATCGTAAGGCATAACACGCTGAAGAAATATAGGAATCAATGGCTTGCAATTCCCTTTTCCAATTTAAATATTTGTCAATGTATAACCCAAGAAATTTTACTTCATTAACTATGTCAATTTTAATTTCACTAAGAACGATCGTCATGTTGTCTTTATTACGAGCTGTTGTACTAAATAACATTACATTGGTTTTTTCAGTGTTAACTATGAGCTTGTTACTCTCGAACCAAGATTTAAAAACTGCCAAAACTGCATTAACCTTAGCGGAAAGCTCCTGTATGTTATTACCTTCAACTATTGCATTGGTGTCATCTGCAAAAACTGTCAGCTGTGTATCGGGAAACATTGAAGTAATGTAATTAATTAAATCGTTTGTAAATAATATGAACAAAATAGGCCCCAAAATCGATCCCTAGGGTACGCCCGCTACCATATCTTGTAGAGAAGATTTATTGCAATTTCCATTTCCATTACCAGCTTGCATATTACTAATATCCACATACATTTTCCTATTTCTTAAATATGAAGAGAAAAGTTCTAAAACTTTACCTCTGACACCATAATGCTCCAATTTTGCAATGAGTAATTTGTGGTCAATTGTATCAAAAGCAGAGCTCAAATCAAGGAAAATACCAGCTACCCTGTTTTTCCTATTCAATTTACTAACAATATCTTCCACCAATGTATATATGGCATCCCCTGTTCCGACATTTTTTTGGTATCCTAATTGTCTCATGTTCAAAACCTTGTTTAAACTTAGATGAATTAAAAGCCTACTCTTTATAATTTTTTCAAAAATTTTGGAAAGAATAGGGAGCAAAGAGATAGGTCTATAGTTTTTTGGGTCTGTCTTTGAACCCTATTTGTGGAGTGGGATTATTTTCGCTATTTTTAACTGCTCCGGAAAAATACCTTCTGAAATGCACTTATTGTAAAAACTAGTCAAAGATTCAGCGAATATATCTAAGTTTTCTTTAATAACTGCTATGGGAATGTTGTCATAACCACACGATTTCTTATTTTCCATACCATTAACTATTTTCACTACCTCACATGGAGTAACAGGCGCAATAGCCATGTCATTTTGAACCTTATTAGTACTTTGTTCAAGAAGCTTTAGGGAATCTAGGTTTTCGAAATTACTCAAAATACATTTACAGCCAAATTGATTTACTAATACGTTTGCAACATCTAAGGGATTTTCTATAATTTTACCGTCATATTTAAGCAAAAGACTTTCAGAATGTGGTGTTTTTATTTTATTCGTGCTCTTATTTATAACTCTCCAAACCTCTTTACCTAAATTACAAGAATTGTTAATCGTTTCCGTTATTGTTATTTTTTTGGCCTTAGATAGTACCCTCCTGTATATTCTTATATATTTTTTTTTATAGTTCCGAACGCTGTCTTCTAGGTTATTAGTACCACCAGCACACAAAAAACGTTTCATTTGGCTTGATGTTTTATTGCCTTTTGTCATCCACCTTAATTTGAAACCTGCTTTGAGTTTAATTTTTTGTTCTCTCTTTCTGTAGCAATTTTTGAAAATTGTAGCAAATGTTTTTAAGAACGTGTTAGTTCCCATACCACCCCAATCAATTTCTAGAATTTTTTGTCTAAAAGCTAGGCGGTTTTTAGAGTTAAATACTCTTTTATTTAATAATCAATGTTGTGCAACAAAAAGTCACCCAATAGCGCACCGTGTCCATCTGCTAAGCCATTGTGGTCTACATCACATTGCTCAACATGATCATCAGGTAGATTAGTTATAACGTTATCTATACAAGATGCGCAATTATTGCGAATAAACGTTGGTGTATCAATAAGCAGTCGGAAATTATAACATGCAAACTCATGAATTCAGTCCGGGTTTTGCTCTCAACCATTAAGTCGACATTAAAGTCACCACAAATTATGCTTTTCCTATTGAACAAATATTCCAACATCTTCTCCACTTTTGACATAAAATGTTCAAAATTCTTAACGTTAGGGGTGCGATAACAGCAACACAAGTATAGACCAGTACTAGTATCATTAATACAACACACTTCAAAGGCTTCCATCTTATACAATTTGTTTATAAAATCTATATTTTCCACTTTTCTGTTTAAGTGCCTTAAGATTAGACTCCCCCCTCTTATTTTCTTGTTCCTCGTATTGTATGTGATTAAGTTTTAATTTTCGAGATTATATACAGGAATTGATTTATCATTTAAAAAATGTTCACTTAAACATATAAAGTCGACTCTCTAGCGAATTTATATAAACTTCTAGTTCACTTTTGTTGTTACTGATACCACATACATTTTGATGACATATGAACACATTTGTTTTATTTGAAGAAAACTTTGAATCATTTTTGCAGGAAGAATCGGAAGCAATACACAAATCATTCACGAAAAAAGTCCGACTCCTGTATAAGGTCGTCAGTTTGTGTCATGGAGTCAACATACTCTGTACAACCTTGCTATTTCCGATATTAACGCGGGCGAAGCCGCAGCTGGTAGAAGCTAGTCGGTTCATAAATGACGGAGATATGAGGTAACAAACACAAAAAAAAAGAAAAACAGTCGAATTGAGAACCTCCTCCTTTTTGGGAAGTCGGTTAAAAAATAGGCTACTTTTTATAGATAGACTAGCTTCTACCAGCGGCTTCGCCCGCGTGAAAATCGGAAATAGAGAGGTTTCTTGATTTGTATTGTAACTACACCTACTCTACACCTACCTACACCTACCTACACCTACTCTACACCTACCCTACACCTACCCTATACCTACCCTACACCTACCCTACAACTACGCTACACCTACACTACACCTACCCTACACCTACCCTACACCTACCCTATACCTACCCTACACCTATCCTACAACTACGCTACACCTACACTACACCTACCCTACACACCTACCCTGCACCTACCCTACACCTACCCTGCACCTACCCTACACCTACTGACATGAACTACATGTGTGCCAAATTTCATCTAAATCCCTTTAGCCGTTTTTGCCAGATTGAAACACAAACATACAAACATACAAAAACAATCAGCCAAAAACGGCTGAAGGGATTTGAATGAAATTTGGCACACATGTAGTTCATATCCTGGAATGAGACATATGCTACTTTTTATTCCGGTAAGTGGCATGGATCAATGAAGACTCAGAAGGAAGTGGAAATTCAGAGCCGCTGCTGCCTTAGTACTTCAGATTCACAAGTACCAGAAGACCAGAAACATCAAGTACCAGGAGACCAGAAACATGTCATAGTATTTTTGGGCTGGTATAATTATGTAGGTAGGGTAGGTGTAGGGTAGGTGTAGGAAAGGAGTAGGGTAGGTGTAAGGTAGGTGTAGGGTAGGTGTAGGGTAGGTGTAGGGTAGGTGTAGGGTAGGGGTAGGGTAGGTGTAGGGTAGGTGTAGGGTAGGTGTAGGGTAGGTGTAGGGTAGGTGTAGGGTAGGTGTAGGGTAGGTGTAGGGTAGGTGTAGGGTAGGTGTAAGGTAGGTGTAGGGTAGGTGTAGGGTGGGTGTTTCCTGAGTAAAAAAATTACAATACAAATCAGGCAACCTTGCTATTTCCGATAATCACGCGGGCGAAGCCGCAGCTGGTAGAAGCTAGTTTATAATATTAGTAGGATAGATAGATAAAACGTAAGTGGCATGGATTAATGGAGACTGAAGTAGGAAGTGGAAACTCAGAGCCGCTACTGCCTTAGTACTTCAGATTCACAAGTACCAGGAGACCAGAAACATGTCATAGTATTTTTGGGCTGGTATAATTATGTAAGTAGGGTAGGTGGAGGGTAGGTGTAGGGAAGGTGTAGGGAAGGTGTAGGGTAGGTGTAGGGTAGGTGTAAGGTAGGTGTAGGGTAGGTGTAGGGTAGGTGTAGGGAAGGTGTTGGGAAGGTGTAGGGTAGGTGTAAGGTAGGTGTAGGGTAGGTGTAGGGAAGGTTTAGGGTAGGTGTAGGGTAGGTGGAGGGTGGGTGTTTCCTAAAATTTACAATAAAAATCAGGTAACCTTGCTATTTCCGATATTCACGCGGGCGAAGCCGCAGCTGGTAGAAGTTAGTGTATAATATACGTATCACTTCACGAATCCGATCCCGCCCATCCGTGCTAAGTGAATGGAATCCCAGATTATGTTAAAGATTATTGTACGTATTGGTGGTTTGTAGATTATGTGAATATTAAACAATAGCATATATCAGTTCATCAGATTACTAATACGTGAATCCATAGAATCCATAGAACTACACGAATGTCAGAGTGATTGAGTGAATCCGATCCCGCTGATCCGTGCCAAGTGAATGGAATCTCACGCTTACAAGCATAATTATATCAGATCTTCAGATTACTAATACGTGACTCCATAGAATATTACTAATCTCTTAACTAATACTAATATATTCGTGACACTCCTAGTCATGACAGTGCTGGTATCTGAGGATGGGCGATACACCAGAACATTTGGATAAGTAGGAACGCTTTACGCGTTTAATATTTCGCGTGTACCTACACGTGAGCGGGAGCGTATTTGCTAAAGCAAAATACAATTTATCAATAACATCACAGATACATCCAAACGCCTACGCAAAAATTCATAGCAATGTCGTTTGTTTGAAGTTTTTTCGATATGTATTGACGTAGGAGTAACACGATTTTATTTTCAGGATTGCAAAGATATAAACAGTTCCTGATACATTTTTTAACGAAATACTAATATTCAGCATTACATATTTTAGGTACCATGTTTATACATTCTAAGGGCAATCGTCCATTCTCCATTTAGCCATCTCCTTTGAATCAAATCTAATCAGTAGTTTTTGCGTTGAGCCCGGACATACATACAGACAAACAGATAAATAGACAAAAATTCAAAAACTACTTATTTGGCTTTGGTAGCGTTTGTAGAACACGCAGCAAGTAATAATATAATAATGTAAAAAAAATATTCAATGCAAGTGCAACCAAGTGATACTAACACAGTTTTAAGTTTTTATATACTAATACAATTGTTATTATATGTATAGTAGGGTAAGGTATTTATCTATGGGTCTTTGTAACCTGAAAATAAATGGTTTATTATTAAATTATATGTATATATAGATACTTATCTATAATTCTATACTATCTTTATTATAATTATAATCTATTCCAATATTTTAAAGCGGAAGAATTTGTTTGTGAACTACCAGTCGGACTTGGAAAATTCTTTTTGTATATGATAGCCACATTCATGAGGAAGGCTATAATAGGCTATCTAGCATTACGCTAAAGCTCTTAGTTAGCCTTAAATATTTATATTTGTAAAGTAAGTCGGAAGTAAAAGCGCTATCGAACTGCTTTATCCGCGTACGCTGGGGTAATGGCTCATTATCATAATTATATACGTGAGTACCATAGATGTCAGTAGTACCTAGTAGTAGTAGTGAGTACCAAAGATATTGGTTTTTAGTAGATCTAAAAAAAAGTCCGTGACACCATCGTATCTCTTATAGATAAGCTACAATAGGACATTTTAGGTCAAAAAATTTATTGAAGAAATAAAGGTGGTTTTTGAGCATTATTATTATGCAGGCATATTAATCCTTACGAGCGAATCGAAATCAAGCTTCATCATCAAGATAATTTTATGAAGATAAACTTTGGCTTTTACAGCATGTTATTTGGACTCACCGTTTAGGAGATAATGTTAAAATTAAAATAATTCAAGATTAATTTTAAATCGAACGGGTGGTGCGCGAGACGCGGCCGCCAAACGAGACCGCATCGAGCAGCGTGCGATGAACGTGAACGTTGAACGATGAACGTCACGTCGGCGTCGCACCCGCGTCGCGTCTGCGTGACGCGGGTGCGACGCCGACGTGACGCGGGTGCGAGAATTTCTTTTTGTGTATGATAGCTACATTCATGAGGAAGGCTGTACGGTTATACGGAAACGGGAATTCCTACGGAAACGGAAAAAACGGTTATGCGCGTACGAAGTCCCGGGCAACAACTAGTCAATAATAAAGACCATATCAGTCAATCTAGCCTAGATGAATGAGTGACCAACTGGCCATCTATTACTTGATGAAAACAAAAACCGGACCCAACGCAAAGCCGTTTGCTCGGGCTATCGTTTGTATGATCTTTGACAGTTGTTACGGGTGTCAGCAGCCTAAAAGTTCACGACCAGTCTTGACAAGGAGTATTGTGATTTCAAATTACTCGGTCGTGTAGGTCAGATAGTCGCTGCATGTAAAATACTGATGTTGACCTCATCGTAGCTGGCAAAAGGTTACCAAATGAGTAAATTGACAAGTACTCATTTATGATACCAGGCGAATGCTTGAGCACATCATTGATTACGTCCTTCTCCTTCGTCGCTACATTGTACGCCAGTGCTATTAGAAATATCCCCAAATGGAATCGTTCGTAAATAGCTGTCTTCATTGATTCTTCAGAAACGCCTGGTTTTTCTCCTGAAAAGAATATGTTAGCAATTCTTCAGTTTGGAAGAAAAGGTAGGAAGCCTGTAGAAAGCAGTGAATGTAACATGGCTGCCAATTATAATGATGGTGAATCGAGCATTTGAAGATGGCGGTTTGAAATGCCGTACAGGCTTCGTTGCATTTCTATGTGTCCCTTAATGGGCAAAGGCCTCGCAAAACGTTGTTTTGAATCATTTGTTCCTGAGGCGGTGATGTTGCACAAACGATAAAATGTTTACTATTTAGGCCTCTGCCTCGAATCTTGCGGGCAGCGGGGTGGCGGCGGCGGCGGCGCGGCGGGAGCGAAGCGGGCAATGCAGACTCGTTCTCGAAACCAGCGGGCAGATCGCGCGGCATTATAGCGGCGTAGTGTAAATGTCTGAACAACGGCGACAACATCTTTTTGATTCAGATTTATTCCTAACGCTCGATTAACTGTGGGGAAGAAGTGAATCCCTACTATAGGGCAAGGAAAAGAAAAGGCGAGTTTTATCGAAAAAAAAAATATGAAGAATAGAGACAATGTCCTGGCAAATTCTTCGAACACACCAGATACATCTCCAGCAGAAAAATTATACTTGACGCTAGAGCACGTCCGAGGACATTTCGACACGTCACAAAAATAAATTGCATAACACTGCGATACAGACGCGCGGGCGCTCACCGCTTGTCTGGAGCTCACCGCCCCCGCGCCGCCCCCGCGCCGCCCCCGCGCCGCCCCCGCTTCGCCCCCGCGCCGCTGTTTTCGAGGGCCGAACCATGTGATTTTACGCATTAGATCCTGCCGCTCCCGCGCCGCCGCCGCCGTCGCGTCGCCCCGCTGCCTGCAAGATTCGAGGCAGAGGCCGTAGGTATGTTTTTTTACTTCTTTCACTTAAATTTTGAAATATTGCTACGATCAAGCGTACATATTTCAACTCACGACCACCTCATACGATCCCTGCATACTCCTTTTGCTTCGTTTTCGTTTATGGGTGAATATCCCCGCGGCAAATTTTACGTGTCCACGTTGAGAAGCGAGGTGTTAAATGATAGGATGTTTCTTAATTTTTTTTATAGTGAACTACATAACTTGGTTTAATTAGGGCCATATTATTTTCTTTGATAAATGCATATTATAAATAATCAGGAAAAAAAATCGTCTTAAAATTCAAGTTTGGTGGCTTGTCCCAGCTCCATTTTTTGATATAATTGCATTCACCAAAGTAACAATTTAAGGTACAATAAAAAATAAACAATTAAGTTATTATATGCATAAGACACATTATCTAAAAACATTTAAACCATATCAGCAAATCCAATTTAACAGCACAGGATACTCGATCAAAGTTTGTCCAAGCAAAAATCAAAATTTTGGTGACACTTTTTCAACTCACATAACATGAAGTTTCATGCGTGTACGATCAATCGCGTTTTATTATTTCGCATCTGTCAGTCGTGCTCCTGCACTTACGCGTAACAGGTGTTTGATTAGTGCTGAGTCTTTCCGTCAAAAACGTAATTACCAGCCTAGCCAGGCTGGTAATTACGCACGGGGGACAAAAATTTCTCAATTTTTGGTGGATCGATTTGCTGTTGATTTTAAAATGGTTTAATAGTAAGCTACACGTTATACGTAGTGATTTGGGTTACACATAAATCAGTGGTATAAATTTAATTGTAACTAAAAACCCCTATTTTTAAAGATTTTTTTTACACCTGGTTCCAATTTTGGTGGCTCAATTTTGGTGGCTTTGGTGGCGTTTTGACCCCACCAAAATTGAAAACGAACCACCAAATTTTAAATATGTTCTGTATATGTATTGTTTTTACCAATATAGCCAGTTTTTACGTTGCAAGATTATTTGATTAGCAATAAATGTTATGTACGTGGTAAGTAAGTAAGTATTTATTTATTTATTTATCAGGAACAATTAATATTGTGTTTGATACATTTCTTAATGATACTCATATTACTAATATTATTAATATAAATTCTAAAAATGAACATGCAACAACAGTAAATATATAAAAACATGATTACTAAAACAATACTGTAAATAGCATTATTTTATGCGTTGTAGAAAATTGGAACATTATTAAATTACAGTTCGTCGATGGAGTACAAGTTTTTATTTAACAGAAATGCTTTGAGCTTAGCCTTAAAAGAGCTTGTGTTTAACAGATTTTTCAAATCCGCTGGCAGCCTATTAAATATTTGTACAGCTTGGTAATGAGGGCTATGTTTGACAATATTAAAATTAGGTACAACTTTATTTTTAAATTCTTTTCTACGAGTGTTTTCCCTGGCTATTCTTTCTTCCTCAGACTCGTATTCATGGATATATTTTTTAAAATTTACTAACAACACAAGTATGTATAAGCTGGGCAATGTTAGAATATTTAAACTCTGAAAATGAGATCGACAGCTGTCTCTTTGTGTAATTCTGGCGATTGTACGTATTGCTCTTTTTTGGAGAGTGAAGCCTCGCTGAGAATTATAACCGTAGCTTTTCCCCCAGAACTGTATACTGTATCGAAGTCTGGATTCGACAAGAGCATAGTATACCATCTTTAACTGTTCCGTATTTATTTAGTCCCTCAAAGTCCTCAACGCATAACACGCAGATGATATAGTGGAGTCTATGTGTGCTAGTTCTTTTTTCCAGTTTAGCAAATCATCTAAATGAATTCCTAAAAATTTTACGTCTCTGACCAATTCTACCCTTTCATTGTCAAGGGTTATATTCATATTTTCTTTATTGCCTGCAGTAGTTCGAAACAACATGATGTTCGTATTTTTAATATTTATTATTAATCTATTTGTATTGAACCAAAACTGAAAAGCTGCCAACGTAGCATTGACCCTATCTGTCAGTTCACTAATACTTTTCGCCCCTACTACAGCGTTAGTATCATCGGCAAAGACCACGAGGTTAATGTCTGGAAAGTTCTTTTTAATATAATTTATCAAATCGTCTGTGAAAATAATAAACAGAATGGGACCTAATATGGAACCCTGCGGCACACCAGTGGTAATGTTCATTAAGGATGATTGGTGTGTTTTCCGTTGTCCATTCTGATCTATAGTACTGATTTCTACATACATTTTTCTGTTTCTCAAATATGATGTAAATAATTGCAGGGCTGTGCCTCTGACACCGTAATACTCTAGTTTAGCAATAAGTAGATTGTGATCAATCGTATCAAATGCGGAAGATAAGTCTAGAAAAATCCCTGCCACCTTTAATTTACGATTTATTTTACCAATCACATCATCTAGAAGTTTATAAATGGCATCTCCAGTGCCAATTCCTTTCTGGTAACCGAACTGTCTATCATGTAGAACTTTATTTAAACGAAGATGGGTCAATAGCCGAGATTTTAAGACTTTTTCAAAAAATTTTGAAAGCGTGGGTAAAAGCGAAATTGGTCTATAATTTTTAGGATCCGTTTTTGAACCCTTTTTAGAAATGGGCACCACTTTTGCAATTTTTAATTGCTCCGGAAAAATACCCTTCTCAAGGCAGTTATTAAAGAATGTAGAAAGTGGCCCAGCCAATGTTTTTATGTGCTCTTTAAGAATAGCAATAGGAATTTCGTCATATCCACTGGAGTGCTTGTTAGTCATAGTTTTAATTATTTGTGTTATTTCTTTGGGAGTAGTAGGCGTGAGTGACATCTCATTTGTAACCCTTTCACAACTCTGTCGAAGAAGCAATTGAGCTTCTTCCGTCTTAGTTTTAGCTGAATCACAAGTATGGTTGAACTGTTTTGCTAATATGTTAGCTACGGCAGTGGGCGAGTCTATGATTTGATTGTTGAGTTTTAGTAAAAGTGGTTCCTGTTGCACTTTTTTTAATCTGTTTGTGCGGTTATTAATTACTTTCCAGACTTCTTTACTTACATTTTTAGAGTTATTAATTTTCTCTGCGACCGCAATTTTTTTGGCTTTGGTCATGACTCTTCTATATATCCGAATATATTTATTTTTATAATTTAGTACACTTTCATGAACACGATTACCAGTATTTGCGCATAAAACTCTTTTCATTTTACTAGATGTTTTTATTCCTTTAGTTACCCATTGTAACTGTGATCCCTTTTTCAAATTGATTTTTATTTCCTGTTTTTTGTAACTATTCCGAAAAGTATTATTGAAATATCTTAAAAATGAATTAATTCCCATTGAACTTAAATTGTGATGCAATAGTTTGTCCTTAAACGATAAACTATTTTTATCATTAAATATTCTTTTATTAATAAGTAAATATTGATTATTTTTACGTTCTAATATATTTTCTAGTAAAAATTCACCCAATTGTGCTCCATGTCCGTCTCCTAAACCATTGTGGTCAATTTCACTTCTTAATACCTGTTCTTCTTGTAGATTCGTTATAATATTGTCTAAGCAGGAATACGAGTTGTTACGAATAAAAGTGGGGCTATCAAAAAGACATCTAAAATTGTAACATGCCAACAGACTCAAAAACTCAGCACGTTTTTTGTTTTCCAGAAGCAAGTTGACATTATAATCTCCGCACATAATGCATTTCTTATTGAACAAAAACTCAAGCAATTGTTCCATTTTCCTCATAAAAACATCAAAATTCCTATCACTAGGGTTTCGATACACACAACATACATACACTCCAGTTGTGGCATCCTTTATGCAGCATACCTCAAAGCTCTCTACGGCGTACAATTTATCAATTGCTATTACACCTTCCACTTTTCTATCTGCTTGAGCTAAAATTAAGCTCCCTCCTCTCTTTTTCTTATTTCGTGTATTATAAGACGCTAATTTGAAACCATCTAAGTTAAAAGAAGTTACTGACACGCTACTTAGGAAATGCTCAGTTAAGCATAGGTAGTCTACCTTTTTCCCAAGAGTGTGTACATAGACTTCTAATTCATTCTTCTTGTTTGAAATACCACATATATTCTGATGAAAGATTATTAAATTTATACAATTAATTGGGACAGTATTAACATTGTTTCTACTTTTTACACAAATATCATCGTTATTATTCACGAAAAAAATCTGATTGTAAAGTTGAATCATTTGTTTTAATAGCGGTACCAACATCATCAGTCTGAACCCCAACATTTTTGAAAAATTTTGTTTGTACGCTGGCATTCTTTGTAGACTGTTGACTACTCCGACTAACTAGATTTTCAGTGTAAGTTTGATAATGGTATCTATAATATAATTGTAGAATCTGTCTATGTATTAATCTACAAGCATGCAATTTATTTATATAAGGCATGTAAACATCACTATGTAACGATAGAAAGGTAGAATTTGTACAATTTCCGCACACAAATTTTAGTAGTTTATTAACACTATTTAAATTTAGAGAGTTGTTTTTGTAAATTTGGCCTACCAAAACATTCGTAGATTTTAATTGGCATAATGTTTAATACAAATAAGTTTGAATACTCATAGGATTGTTGTCATTTGAGCCAGCTAATATTATAACAAAATCGGTTTTACTAAAGTCTTTACACATACTTGCACATGATTTCAAAACCTGCTCAGTAGTTGCATCTTGCTTAATAAATGACGTCACGATGAACTTTGACCCCAGATAGTACTGCAGGATTTTACGAACACCATATCCAGCTTGATCAGCGAAGATCATGACTCTTCGAGTAGCTTCTCTTTGCGAATGAGTTTGTGAGATAATGGTCGTGTTTAAGCGTAAAGCACCACTACATTCGCTATGCATAATAAGTGCCTACATATATGTACTTATATCTATACCTTGTGTACAGTCCATTAGAACTTGATTTTTTTAGTGTAAAATAAACCTTTAAAGTGTCCACACGTCGTTTTACTGAGCTTACACCGTCCAAGCCAAAATCATCCTTATCGCCGTGATCATATGGTCCTATTTCGAACCGGATCTTGTCGCCTACCTGCGGCTGCCGAGCGCGTTGAAGAACAAAAGAAAGCGATAAGGAACACGTTTTTTATTGCAAACAATCTAGTGGACGGATCTGTGACATTTTTAAAACTTATTTATCAGAACAATAAACTGTGCAATTAACTGTGCTTACAATATTCAGTGTGTGATCGGATTACGAGTAAAAACTTACTGTAAGTGCTAGTTAACAAGTGCCACGTGCTCGCTACCGTGTAAGCATACTGGTGGACATTAAACTTCGAACAAAGATAAAACGTTTAACTAACGAGTTTCATTGTGAGTGAAGCTATACCAACGAGTGTTAAATAAGTTGTGATGGAAGATCTTTTGGTATATCAAATTGAGCTATTGGATAGCCTAAAGAATGCAGAGAAAAACTACAAAAAGACGCCGAAAGATAGGATTAAGAAACCGTACTTGGAAACAAGGTTAGAAATGCTTGAAGAGCTATGGAATAACTTTAAAGAAGGACACAAGAGCATTATTTTGAGCATCACCAGTGACGAGCAAAGAAAAAATTCGTACTTTAAAGAAAAAACATATGAAGTGTTTCAAGAGTTGTACGTGCAATATAAGTCTAGTGTGAAAGAGGCTCTTCAGCAGTTCCAGGATGCAGCACAACAACCTTCAACGCCTTGTACAACTGGAGGTCAAGGGTCATCCTCGTGCTCGGACAGCAACGAAATAAAATTGCCACAAATCAATATACCCACATTCAGCGGCAAATATGAAGAGTGGCAGACATTTTATGACTTATTTACTTCACTGATTCATAAAAATACTAAATTATCTCCAGTACACAAACTGCATTACTTAAAATGTAACTTAACGGGAGAAGCAGAAGTCATACTTCGTAACTACACTACGACCAATGCAAATTACGCCGACGCTTGGAACGAGCTAATACTACGCTATGACAACAAAAGATATAATTGTAAAGCTATTTTGAGAACGCTTATATCGCAAAAATCTATACATACTGAGTCGGCGAGTTGTATTAGACATCTACTAGACACAAGTTCAACGTGTATAAAGTCGTTAAAAAACTTAAAAGTGGAGACTGATTCATGGGACTTAATCATTACCTATTTAATCGAGTCCAAGCTAGATCCGGAATCAGTGAGGCTATGGGAACAGCAACTGAGTGCAACAAAGTGTGATATACCCACATGGCATGATTTAAGAAGTTTTCTGGAGGCTAGATTCAGATCTTTAGAAATGATCGAAGCTAACAAGGCGAGAACGTCGCAACCGAAGCCGGCAGCTAAAGCTAAATCCTTTCATGCGAATGTGACCAAGGAAGAAAAAGAGCGCGACATTAAATGTGTATTATGTGGAGACCAGCATTATATCTATCAATGCAAAACATTCGCCAGTATGACTACTCAAGAAAGACAAGAGAATGTCAAGAAAAACAAACTTTGTTTTAACTGCCTCGCGCCATCACACTCGGTGAATAAGTGTCGACGGTCAGCATGCTGCAAACGATGTGGACGTCGGCATCACTCCCTTCTGCACTTCGAGAGAGAGGAAAAAGCCGAGAAGTCCAACGAGGGTACAAACACTGCTGCAGGTACCGCTTGCGAGGCGTCGCTAGGTAAGTCGACTTCGTCATCTAATGCTACACATATTGTGTCTAATTTCTCAAGTGAGCATATGCAAACAAACACTGTGTTATTAGCTACCGCTAAAGTATTAGTTAACAGTAAGAACGGTTGTAGACACGTCATTAGGGCCTTGTTAGACCAAGGGTCACAAGCGTCATTTATATCTGAGGCGACGGTTCAGTTTCTTAATTTAACACGTATATCAGTGAGTGGTTGGGTGTCCGGTGTGGGAGAGGGGCAAACGAAAATTAAACACATGGTTTCACTCGCCGTGAAATCACGCCACAATCCCAATGAGTTAATTAGAGTGAATGCGTATGTACTGCGAACATTAACAACACTGTTACCCACCAGTAACCTTAGATTTCCCGATTGGTTAGAACTTCGAGATCTGGAGTTAGCGGATCCAGGATTCACAACACCAGGTAAAATTGATATTTTACTTGGTGCAGAGGTTTATGGCAACGTACTGTTAGATGGTATTATCAAACACCCTGAGGGCAATTTAGTGGCACAAAATACAATCCTAGGGTGGGTGGTATCTGGCAGGACGACACAAGAAAATGCAACAGCAAGGAAACGCATCACAAACCTACACGCACAGATAAATGACGATGAGTTACTGAAACAATTTTGGGAGATAGAGATGGAACCAAACAACATAAAGAGAAAATTTTCAAAAGAGGAAGAAATGTGTGAAGTATTTTTTGATGCCACGACAGTGAGAGATAAAAACGGACGATTTGTGGTAAGATTACCATTTAAAACCGAAGATCCAGAATGTAAATATGGTGGATTAAGGGAGATAGCCAATAAAAGATTTGAATTTTTAGAGAGAAAGTTGTCAAAAAATCCTAAACTACAAAACGAATACCAAAAGGTAATGGATGAATATATAGAATTAAATCACATGGTAGAAGTTAATTCTTCAGAAATTGATAAACCTGCTGTCTATCTTCCTCATCACGCAGTGTTGCGAGAAGACAAGTTAACCACAAAGCTTCGCGTAGTGTTCGACGCTTCTTGCAGGGGTAATAATAACGTGTCATTGAATGATAACTTGTGCGTTGGACCTCAACTTCAGCAAGAGTTGCGACACATTTTAATGCGATGGAGAACACACAGAATTGGTATTACTGCCGATATCGTTAAAATGTACAGAATGGTTCGAGTGGCAGATGCTGATACAGATTATCAGAGATTGTTATGGAGGTCTTCTCCCGACGAGCCTATTAAACACTTCAAAATTGTAAGATTAACGTTTGGCACAGCGTGTGCACCATACCTTGCAGTAAAATCTCTACAAACACTTGCTAAAGAGGAGCAGTCAATTTACCCTACTGCAGCACAAATAACAAAATCTGACTACTACATGGACGATTTACTCACAGGCTGTGAGACAGAAGAACAAGCAGTGAACATATACAACGAGATGAACAGTCTAATGAACTCTGGTGGATTTCAGTTACAAAAATGGAGTAGTAACAGTAAAACTGTTTTACAATACATCGGAAAGAATAACTGTGATTATCATGAGTTACCTTTAAAAGTCAACAGTGTCGTTAAGGTACTAGGGGTAAGCTGGAACCGTGAAATGGATTGTTTTGAATACACAGTCAACTTACCGGAGTCTAAACAACCTGTAACTAAAAGAACTATTCTTTCCGAAATAGCTAAGCTATATGATCCCCTAGGTTGGATAGCTCCCGTTGTAGTAGTCGCAAAAATGATCATGCAGAAATTGTGGAAGACAGGATTAGAATGGGATGAGCCTATTGATGGTGTCTTGCTAGCAGAATGGAACCGATATCGAGAGAACTTAGCACACATCAAAGGCCTAAGCATACCGCGATGGCTACACTGCAGTAACGCCTCAAGTATTGAGTTGCACGTCTTCGCTGACGCATCACAAGTCGCCTATGGAGCAGTAGTATACATGCGAGTCATAGATGAAGAACGAGTACACGTCAATCTAATAACGTCCAAAACAAAGGTGGCGCCAATCGAGAAACAAGTCTCAATTCCAAGATTGGAAATCTGTGCTGCGGCTTTGGCGGCTAAACTAATTTTAGAAACCTCTCAAGTGCTGTGTGTGCCTAAAACCAAGTTATTTGCGTGGACAGATTCCACCATTGTACTTGCTTGGTTGAAGGGCGGACCAAGCAGGTGGAATACCTTTGTAAGCAATCGGGTGTCAGATATACTGAACACTGTAGATTACGACCAATGGGGGCACGTATCTACAGATGTGAACCCAGCTGACTGTGCGTCACGGGGCTTACAAGGTTCAGAGTTACTGAGTCATTCACTATGGTGGAGTGGACCAGTTTGGTTGTCTAACCTAAATATGAATATAAATGTTCATAGCTATGAAGATACGCATGAGGAAGAACGCACGAGATCTTTAACCGCTATATACAACACTGAACAAGAATTAATTTGGACAAAATTTTCAAGTCTATCACATATGTTAAGGGTAATCTCATATTGTAGAAGATTTCTTAATTTTAAATTACCTTTAACTGAACGCGAACACTTTTCTAAGTTTATTGCACCAAAAGAATTAACAGAAACTTTAAATAAATGTATAAAACAGGTGCAATATATTGAATTTAATGATGATATAGGACAGTTAAAATCTCGTGGTTACGTGTTGAAAAGGAGTAAGCTTCGCAACCTTTGTCCCATTGTAGACAGCCATGGAATTCTAAGAGTTGGCGGACGTATTAAAAAATCAGAAATGGCCTATGATACACAGCATCAAATAATTTTACCCGCTAAGAGTCATCTTACCAGGTTAATAGTTAATGATGCTCATATTAAAACGCTGCATGGCGGTCCTCTAGTTACGTTAAATTATTTGAGGTCTAAATACTGGATCTTACGAGCTAAGGATCTAACGAAGAAATTATACCGCGAGTGTGTTACCTGCATTAGGTATTCTAAAAGGAATACTACGCAACTGATGGGTCAGTTACCTGACGCGAGAGTTAAGGCCGACCGGCCTTTTAAATCATCTGGTGTGGACTACGCAGGCCCCGTCAACATACGTTTCTCGCCGGGCAGAGGAGCTAAGTCGTATAAGGGCTATATATGCTTGTTTATCTGTATGGTAACACGTGCCATACACCTAGAAGCTGTCACCGACATGACTGCTAAGGCATTCATTGCGGCATTCCGACGTTTCACGTCGAGACGAGGTCATTGTCGCGATGTCTACAGTGATAACGGCACTAATTTCGTGGGCGCAGATAAACAGCTGAGGGACATGTTTAACAATGCCAAGTCTTCCATTCCTGGTGAAGTAGCAGAGTTGCTGGTTCTAGAACGTACTACATGGCATTACATACCCCCTCACTCACCCAATTTTGGCGGCCTGTGGGAGGCTGGCATACGCAGCACCAAGAATCATCTTAGGAAAGTCATTGGAGATGCAACACTAACGTATGAGGAGCTAACGACAGTATTAACTCAGATCGAAGCATGTTTAAATTCGCGACCCATAACTGTGCTTAGTGATGACCCCAATGACCCCCTTCCACTCACACCCGGCCACTTTCTGATAGGTGAACCGTTGATAAATTTATGTGATGAAAATTATACAAACTTTAATATTTCTAGTTTAGATAGATGGAGGCTAATTCAAAAAATTGTCAACGATTTTTGGAACAGATGGCACAAAGAATATCTCGTAAATTTGAACCAAAGATATAAATGGAATATAAAACAATCTGAACCAACAATCGATGACATTGTGATTTTAAAAGAAGATAAAATTCCTCCTAGTAAATGGATATTGGGCAAAATAATTAAAACTCACGCGGGCCCAGATGGTATTACTCGGGTTGTGACAATAAAATGTAAAAACGGTGTCTATAAACGACCCGTGAGTAAATTATGTATATTACCTAAACAAACTTCAAACTAAATTTCATTGATTAAACTGTAAAAAAAAAAAACTCATATGTAGATAAAATTTGCCGGGAATCGAACCCGTATACTTATTCATTAATGTTACGCATTACTCATGTTACGTATTTAAAACCGGTCTCGATAACAATGTGTAAATTCATGTTATTGAAAATAGCGAGTGACTCATACTCGAATGTACCTAGCTCAATTAAATCATGTTATCGTATTTTTACTACTTACCATTATACTTACCTTTTTGATGCAAATGATGTAAACATTCCAGGCTCCATAACTTCCTACCTATACATACATATAACATGGCTAACTAATTAGTATTATCGTACGGTGGGCGGTTAGCAGCGGTGAATGCAATTTTATACTTTACTGTTTCTTTTTACAGACGACGGTAACAGATTAAGCTGGACAAAGCGTCTTATGTGGTTGTCGTACGGCTTATTATTGAATAGATTAGTTGTTTAGCAATGTCAAGGTTGATCTGTCGCCGGTAGTTTGTTTTGTTTACCTGCTTATCTGTATTGTGTATTATGTTCTACCTACAGATAAATATATTTATTATACCAGTTATGTAAACCTAACAGTACTTACCTCTATTTTTTAAGTTATCACTTTAAATATTTAATGCTATGATGATGCTTGATTTTATTTGTTTAGTTTTGTTTTCATTTACAAATAGGTGCCTTACGCACATCATAGAAATACGTTTTGTTGTTTCGTTTGTTATATTAATAAAGAGATAGACTCTTTGGTGGGCGGAATGTTTAAGCGTAAAGCACCACTACATTCGCTATGCATAATAAGTGCCTACATATATGTACTTATATCTATACCTTGTGTACAGTCCATTAGAACTTGATTTTTTTAGTGTAAAATAAACCTTTAAAGTGTCCACACGTCGTTTTACTGAGCTTACACCGTCCAAGCCAAAATCATCCTTATCGCCGTGATCAGGTCGACTGCTGGTTTTCAGCAGGAGTACATTCCAAATTAGACTCCGTCTTCGATTTGGGAATAGACTCATCAACATATTGCGAATCATGGATTGAGTTGACCGGGAGTGTGCATGAGTTACAGATGATATCTTTCGGCGATTTTGCCTCCAAGTTTCCCTCAGTAACACGTCCAGATAAGGCTGAATTAAAAGAATTATCGCAGCTATCATTAGCATTCTGTGTCAGTTCGACAGTATTACGAGTAGGTGGATATTTCGTTAACATAGGAGAGGGATTTGTCTTTGTAGGCGTCGAAAAACAGCTTGTCCTTATTAAATTTAACTGGCGTGAAGACTTTGGTGTCATGCTTTTTCTCTCCACTATGTTAACTTTCTTATACGTATCAATTTGTTTTTGATACTGACCAATATCCATTTTCAGACGGAAATTTTCGCTATTCAAACTATCGATCTCCTGGTGTGCGCTTTCTAGTTGTAAGGTTAATCTTTTTATTGTATCTTTTAAATCCAAGGTGGTATCGCTTACATTCAACGATGTGCTCGGCAAACTCATCACAGTCGTATCTAGCAACGTGGAATTATCATTGAAAATATTGTCCAATGAGGTCGATTTCTGTGGTCTACGAATAGTGACGTATTCTGGATCCATTTCAATTTTCAATATTAGTTTAAAAAATACAAAAAGTTTATTTTTCAATCGGGTTCGAACTTACGACCGTCACCTCAGTATGCCGTGTCTGTAACCGCTAAGCCACGGCGCTTCGTGTAGGTTATTTGAAAATTCGATATCCTTGCTTGGCTTGTCTAATGATTCCTCGAACTGTGGGTAGTAAGTTTAGATTGTGCGTTGCTTTGTGAAAGAACATGAAATTAGAATTTATCAATTCACAAAAAGCGCCTATCGGCTCTGTTGGGGCTCGAACATGCGTCCTTCCGATTAGTACGAGGTGACGGCTGTTACACCACCGAACCAAATCGACTTAGACATGTGAGTTGAAATTGGGCATACTACTAAACAGCTCCAATATTTAAACGAAACGAGACGGTTATAAATGAGTCATTTGATTGGTTTTTTCCACTGTTCGACACTTTTGTCACTTTGTCTTTGTTTGAAAATTTAGGGTTTTTTACACTTTTAACGCACTTTTCTTATTAGAACTCGTTAGTAGGTTGATTTATGACCACTGTTCTAAGATCTCACTGTACTTGATTGTCAGTATTTATGTATTGTTTATAAAGTTAACTTTCACTTCGTTTTATAATGTACAAATGTTTGTTTTTTTTATTATTTTCCAAAGATAACACTCTCACGTAAAGATAGTAACTTGTTGAACAGTTTGTAATATAAAAAGTCCACAAAAAGTAAGATTTACTATTTTATTAACAATATATACCACAGAGCGGATTTGATCGCACGACACGACGAACGGCAAGTGATGAAATTTACGAGTGAATGTCTGACGAGTATGACCTATTAATATACGAGTGGCTTAATAATGATAAAGTTTCTTATTCAACTATTTTATTTGGTTGTTTTTAAGAATGCCAAAACAGATCAGCAAAGAGCGGCTGCTTAAAAAGAGAATGGCAGAAAGAAAAAGAAAAGCAAGAAAAAAGAGCAGTCCCTAACAGGCTGAAAATACGAAATAGGGAAAGGGAGAGATATTTAGCAAGAGAAGCAGAATCAAATGCATCACTCCAACACTTTGTGACAGCAAAGACATCTTACTTAATAGTATAGATGTTGATGCGCACGACCCTCTTGCAAGCACCGCGACGAGATCTTCAGGATTTGATAATGAGAGCACGCACCAACATACTTCGGTAACTAGAAATTTATGTCCTCGAACCTGTCGTTACTGCAGTCCAGATACTCGCACTAAAAGTTACAATCAAACGACTTCGCTACGTCAATCCTTCACAAGTCGTGCTAATTCACGACCAGACTTGTGCGCCTGATTTCGTAAGTTTTTTTGTATTTTTTTTTGTTAGTGATGGGTTTGCACTTGACTCTAGTCAATGTCAGAGATGACAGAGACAAAGTCTACGATGGAGCGAGCTTACCCAGAAGGAGCCTGTTCACTCTAACTTTGAAGAGATTAGGGTTGTAAGCTTTTGGAAACACAGACGCAGGCAGAGAGTTCAACTCTTTTGCTGTGCGCATTATAAAAGACGTTTTGAAAAGGCGTAGTGCGAATTGGTGGAATAGCTACAAGGTAGGGATGGTAAGATGCAGTGCATCTGGATGTCCCATGGTAGAAGGGGGCCGGTGGGATGAGGTCGTGGAGTTCTTGGGCACACTCACAGAAGTACAATCTGTAGAAGACCGATAAGCAGGCAACCTTACGGCGGCGATGAGCCTCTTAGCTCTGCGTTCCAAAGAGTTAAGCGCGGCAAGCTGATACTTAGCTGAGCCATCCCAAAGGTGGCTACAATACTCCATTCAGGATCGGACTTGTGCTTTGTAAAGGGTTAAAAGCTGTCCAGGCCTGAAGGTTCGCTTCACCCTATTTAGGATGCCCAGCTTTTTGGCCGCAATTTGGGTTTTGTACTCGATGGTGGCGCCGATGTTGAGACTGGATGTCAACGCCATGCCATGCCATCCATGCCTAGGAGCTCGAGCCGATCGGTCACAGGAACAGATGCACCCCGAAA
Organism: Melanchra persicariae; assembly: GCA_947386135.1. Lineage (NCBI taxonomy): Eukaryota > Metazoa > Arthropoda > Insecta > Lepidoptera > Noctuidae > Melanchra > Melanchra persicariae. Next base: position 11,464,323 of record OX376672.1, on the reverse strand, counting down.
AGTAGGAGTTTGGTCAAAACGACTCCTTTTTGCGGTAAATAGACACGCCCAAGTCACGAAATCAGGCGCACAAGTCTACGCAATCAGTACAATTGCAGATATACGGTTAAGCAGTACCCCGGACGTCCTTCTGATGAATGTGAATGTTCAACATACTCGACTCGCATGCACCAGGAAAAGCAGGGGCCCTCGCGCTACCAGGATTAAAGATTCCGCAAACGGAGTCTTCTGCGGAGTGGGCCAGTGACCCGTCAGGTCTCAGCAGTGTTGGTAGTGAGGGGCGATAGAAGTTCAATTTAACCGACTTAGCCAGGGACCTAAAGCCTTTACTACCTGCTGGGTATGAAGCAAGTTTGTTTGTCAATTCGATTAATGTGATCAAACTAAGCCCTCCGCAATACCTTTTTGCAGGACTTGGCAGCCCTTTTGAAGGCTCTCTTCTTCTGGCACACTTCATTTGCTTTGCGAATACGAGCGTCTACCCATGCTAGGTACGCCGCGTGTTTAAGCGCATCAGCGCGATTGCACTCGGCACCAAACCATGGACGAGCATCGCCAGACATTCTTACGTCAGAGAACCGAATGTAGCACTCCAGTCCTTGCCGCAACACATCTATCACGGCGTCCGCGTACGACGACGCATCAGTCGAAGACAAAGTCAAAAAAGTGAAGCCAAAGAGATAGAGTTATTGCGAATAATTTCAGGACTAAGAAGAGACAACACTAGCTAAGCACAAAGATTATGAAATGGAATCAAATGAAATAGTTGCCTTACAGAAATATTCAGAATAAAAACTTGAGAGGTGTCAAGGGACACCCGGATGGAACGAAGTTCCTTTCCAATAAAATTTATACACTACACATTCTTATTAATAAAAAGCAACTCGTCTAAAAGTTTCAGTAGCAGTCACTGAAGTGCACCTCAGGTCAAGAGGCAAGATTCATTAGGATTAAAATTCACTATCGGCGACCTCGAAAACCATTAAAATGACATCAATGACGAAAAGTTATCAAAACTCGTGGGCGCCATCTTGGATTTCGATTTTGACCCGGTAATCGTTATTAGCGACCCCGAAAACCATGAAAATGACACCCATGATGAAAAGTTGTCAAATCTCATGGGCGCCATTTTGGATTTCGATTTTGACCCGGTAATCGTTATTAGCGACCCCGAAAACCATGAAAATGACACCCATGATGAAAAGTTGTCAAATCTCGTGGGCGCCATCTTGGATTTCGATTTTGACCCGGTAATCGTTATTAGCGACCCTGAAAACTATGAAAATTACACCCATGATAAAAAGTTGTTGTTGTTGTTGTTGTTGTTGTTGTTGTTGTTGTTGTTGTTGTTTTATTATATATCTGGCTTTCTATAAGAGAGAGAGAGACAGACAGAGAAACATGCGACGCCGCACAGCTTACAATAGCTTACTATAGCAAAAAGTGTCGTGACAACTTTTCGTAAGAATTTTTTCCGTCTAGCCCCCTTTCACAACGCGCGATAAGGAACTTCGTTCCAAAAATACGCAGTTTATTAGTGAGATTGAGGATTGTGACAGAGAAATCCAATTATGGTGCCACTGATTTTCAATTTTAGTGGGCACTTTCGATTTTGGTGGGCGATTTTCAATTTTGGTGGCCACACTAGACATTGAACTGAAATATCTCAGAAAGTTATCGAGATATTCTCAGACCTTTTGAAGATCTTTCTAGCTTGGACTTGCAAGTTTCCGAAATAAACGTTTTATTATTATTTCCTTTATTCACTTTGTACAGTACATATAAATTACATTTTTAAATATTAAAATACAAAATTATAAAAATATTTAAAAATATAAAAAAATAGTAGCCCACCGGTATCGGGAATAGGGTCCAAGCTACCGGCGGTCAGGGCTCCAGAGAGAGGAACCTCCTAACGATGCGAGCCGTGTCCAGAAGTACTGCTTTCTGAATCAAGCCCTTGATCCAGCTGCCTAACGAGAGCCTCCTAAGATGTTGGTCGAGGCTCGTGGCTATTAAGCCGTTGGCTGACACGACTATCGGTACAATGATTGCCGAATTCACATCCCACATGTCGACAACCTCGCGAGCCAAGTCAAGATACTTGATTTGTTTATCTTTCTCGGCTTTCACGAGGTTCTCGTCATGCGGAACTGTGATATCTACAATCATTGCACGCCTCTCCACTATATCAGGCTTATTTGCAATAATAGTCCTGTCAGTGATGATGGACCGATCCCAGTACAATGTGATGCTGCCATTATCGAGAACTGGGTCGGGCACATACCTGTAGTACGGCACCTCCACCTCCACAAGAGAGTATTTCAGAGCAAGTTGCTGATGGATAATCCTGGCTACAAGGTTGTGTCTATGCAAGTACTCTCCATAAGCAAGACGAGAACAACCAGAGATAATGTGGCGAATTGATTCTCCCGGACGGTGACATGCCCGACATATGTCAACCGTGCCGTCCTTCACAATAAATCTCCGGTAGTTTTTCGTCATGATAACTTCGTCCATAATTGCAGAGACAAAACCTTCGGTTTCCCCAAAGAGGTCACCAAAACGTAGCCAGGCTACGGACGCTACTTGATCCACGTCGGGCCCGTGTAGGGCCCGGAAAAAGCGTCCGTGAAGTTCCTTACTCTGCCATACCGCCCTGCGATCGTTGGTGTCAAGCACTGCAGGTTTGCGCCAGTTCTCATTTGCTAAGGAGAGCGGGGTGAGTCCCTTGTCCACCGCTACTACATCTCGATGCATTCCCACGTCGACAGCTAGGAAATATTCCCTGAGACTGCATATCTCGCGATAGTGGAGGGTCTTAGCATTTAAAAAGCCTCGACCTCCACACTTTCGCGGGATATACAGTCTCATTACCGACGACCGTTGGTGATGCATTCGATGTGCAGTTAGCAGTGTACGGACCCGCCTATCCAGGGCGTCAAGTTCCGTTTGAGTCCATTTGAGTACGCCGAAAGAGTACATCAATACCGGCATGACCCATCCGTTGAAAGCGCGCACCTTGTTTCCGCCCGATAGAAGGCTATTGAAGACCTTCTTCAGGCGACCAAAGAAGCGCTCCTTCAACGAATGCTTCATGTCAGTAACACTGATGCCTAACGCTTCCGACATACCCAAATACTTGTAAGTTTCGGTTGGAGAGAGGGATCTCTGGTTTATGGAATCCGAGAGTTGACATCTCACGGATTCCATAATCTTTCCACGCTTTACATGCTTGACCGCACATTTGTCCACACCAAACTCCATCCTGATGGCACTACTGATAGTTTCAGTTACCTTCAGTAGCTCCATCAGTTGCAGATTATTGGGGGCAAAGAGTTTCAGATCATCCATGTAAAGGAGGTGAGATATAACCTGACCACCTCTCTTCAACCGATAGCCTAGTCCTGAATTCTCCAGCAATGTGCTGAGAGGATTCAAGGCTAGGCAAAACCAAAGCGGACTGAAACTATAGCCCTGAAAAATACCCCGCTCGATCCTTACCGGTTCGCTATTGCTCTGGATATTTCGACATCCTGGATAGCGAAGGACTGTCCTCCATTGCCCCATACACGACGTCAGGAAAATTACAAAATTCTTGGGTATCTCTATAGACTGCAAACTGACCTGGAAACCACATCTGGAAGAAGTTTGTAAACGATTAAGCAGATCAGCGTACCTTCTATTTCAACTGTCAAAAAAAGTAAGTACTGAAACACTTTTAACGGCTTATCATGGATTGGTAGCCTCGGTTTTGCGTTACAGTGTTATTTTTTGGGGACAGTCAACAAACCGTGAACTTGTTTTTAAACTGCAAAAGAGATGTATACGGTCTATGTTAGTAATAAAAATAAAAAACGTTTATTGCAACTATAACTATATACACACACTTAAAAAAAGACTCAACTAAAACTAATCTAAAACATGGCATCGAAAAATTCCTCCGCATCGCAGGCCACTGGTAATGTACCCAAAAGGCTGGCAGCATTGCCACGTTGTATGGCAATGCTTATCCTTTGTCCGAGGTAAAAGCCAGCCCTAGGGTCACGCGAAGTGTCAACTAAGCGTCTTGACAGATCTTTAAACAAGTAATGAGCACTCGGACCCCACGACCCGAGAGTTTCAACCCCAAACGGCTCGAAAATATAACTACCTACAAGGTTATTATATTTCCGCCGCTTGAGGTTCTCCGCAGCCGCAGCGGCAGCGCCAGCGCAGCACGAAGAGCTAGGAAGATGGGATGGCGCAAGAGTATCGACACAAGTAGCGTCCCACACTAATGGCCTACCCATCTTCCATGGAAATAATGACATGCCGTCCGGTCTCTTGCCATCGTCGCGTGCCAGGCCATTGGGTTCTAATACAGCCGGAACGCCGACGGTGACAAGAGCTCGTCGGATGATGTCGTTAATGTTCGCGTGCCGCGCTATGCGACCAGCGCTACGGCTGCATGACAGGCCGTGGTGTCCGAGACTGTTGACAGCTTCGCCACAGTGGCAGCGATGAGGAGAACAACACGGAGCGCCAAGACGCAGGGAAGCAGCGAGGCGGAAAGTAGTATCATCGAACAAGGTGCCTATGTTCGACGACGGTAGTGCGTGAAGCCAGAGTCCCGACTCCCATTGACCCACAGCCAACAGACGAGCACGCTCAGCAGCAGTACCAGATGTGGCCAAAAGGTTATTCTGAACCTCTCTGCAGAGTGGCTCGTCCCAACGTCTCTGGGATGATGGGTAGTCGGGTGGATTTAGATTCGGGCAAGCGAGTCTCCAGGCATCCATAGCCTCAGTGAAGCAGGGCACATCAAAACTAGTCAGTGAGGAAGTTAGGATATTCCTGACTAATTTCTCAGTGCCATGAACCGAAGATATGAAAGCCGGTAAACTGATACTAGTAATTTTGCGGACGCCGAGGCCTCCCATACGGATGGGAAGAGTAGCTTGTGCCCAAGCTCGGTCATCCATGGCCACATTTAAAAGTGAAGTAAGTGTATGACGGATGATTTGGTCCATTTTTTCCAAAAGGTGAGGGTGCTTCCATAAATGGGAAGCACGAAGAAAGTAAGTTAATTTAGGTCCGAAACAGCAGTAACGAATTAAGGTGATAGCCGAATGCATGTTAATTTTGAGTAATCTTTCCGAAATGTCATTAAAATTTTGTATTTTCTCCTCAACAAAACTGGGAAAGGATTGCTCAAAAATGGGAGATCCAAGGAGGCGAAGAGAGCTTTTTTCAATAACTTTGATTTCTGGTGCTATAGCGTTGAATTTTGGGAGTGTCAGTTGTCGGTCGGTACTGTCAGATAAGAATAATTCACACTTCGAAAGATTGAGATTTAGTCCTACAGAATGGAGTTGACTTTTTAAAACTTGTAAATCATCTAAAACTGTGTCAACATCACCTCCTAGGGTTCCATCATCTAGATACCAAACATTAAATTTGGAATTTAGCTGTCGAATGATTGGGTGAATGGCTAAGCTAAAGATCACTGGCCCGAGGGGATCACCTTGTTGACAGCCAACAGCGGATTCCAGAAGGTTGTCCTGATATAGTAATTTAGATGGATGTCTGTAACATTGCCAAAGAAAACTAAAAATTTGTGGTACTTCTTTTTTAATTTCTGCCAGCAAGGTGTCCCTATTAACTGAATTGAACGCATTTTTGATGTCAACCTTCAGGATGACCTCTCCTTTACCAGAATTTATATAGGTCGACAGTGCGTGTACGGCAGCCTCACAGCCCCCTTTGGAGCCGTAACCTAGCTGCAGGGGCTGAAATTTTTTCGAAACATCCTCACTATAAAATTTACAACAATTTTTTTGTCTATGTTTGGTTTAAGAAGGACTGACAGTTGCATGCCGTATTTTAAAAAATACAATATTTTAACTTTTCCTGCTTTGTACATCTTGGAAACTTCTTTGTTTGTAAAAAATAATCCCCACTTATTTAAAAAAATGGCCACAGTCAAGAAATTACCCATACGTGCTCAATATATGAACACATTATGCCATGTTAAATGTAAAACTGCATTGATGAAGAACAGTTTCTTTGGTATTGCTCCCCAAGTTTTTAATAAAGTTCCCGATGCAATTAAATGTATGCCATTACAAAAATTCAGAAACACTCTACAGAAGCTGCTACTTGAAAACTGCTATTACACATTAGACCAGTTTCTGAATGACAAATTTAATTAATCATAATTTTGGAATTATTATTTTAGATAATTTTAATTTAATTAATTTTGACGACTGTAATATCGCTGACATTGTTTTATCTTTTTGGACTATTTTATTTAACTTGACAATTTTTATTTGTTCACAATGTGAGTTTAATTTATATTAGGGAATTATCACATGTTGGGCCTGAGCGGTTAAGAAACTTTCAATTAATTTAATTTTGATCATAGCATCACTATTTTGTATGCCTGTCGGCGGAACATAGGTTGGACCAAACACTATATAATACATAAGATCATTGTACCCTGTGTTCACAAAATAAATGAATTTTGAATTTTGAATTTTGAAAAAGGAAGGTGCGTAGCGTTGCATCAATTTTATACAATGGGGTTGGCAACTGTCAAAGTGGCGCTAGCATAGCTTTAACCAAAATATAAGAATTTTCTATGAACATTTTGAATAACTAATTATTTTCACAATTCCAAAGATCTGTGAAGTACCTTTTTGTAAGGAAATAGATGCGCATCAGTTTCCTAAAGATTCAGCAATGACAAAAAAGTGGCTAAAAGCCAAAAGGAGACAAAACTTCAAGCCGGAAAAAATTCGAGGTTATGTCGTAAACATTTCTTGGAAACAGATTACCATAAAACTAGTTTTTATACAGGTACGTCACATTAATTGTATTCTAATATTCGGCATCATAATAAAAATGTGTTCTTTATCCATTTTGTTTGTTTCTAGGTATTGAAAACAAGCACCGTTACCTGAAAAAAACAGCAGTCCCAACTTTGTTTCCCTGGACTACTAAAACTCTTTCTCAAGAAGCTCAAGCTCGAGAAGAGCGGTTTTCAAACCGAAATATTAGTAAAGCACTCTTTGAAGAGATAGACACATCAGCTGTGCAAACTACCAGTTCAGAAGATTTGACTCTTCCTGATAATGTATATATTTCTACCCAAGATGATGATTGAATGCAGCTCATTGATTAATTTGTGTGATGAAGGTGATATTGTAATGGTGTCATGGCTGATAGAGGATTTAATTTAATGTCCAGGACTTGTTTGCAGTGAAAAATGTGTCAATAATATACCTGCTTTCTTGAAAGGCAGATCACAGTTGCCAGGTTTTGTATTAAAGTGCGCCTGAACAGAAACTTGCAAGTCAAAGAGTACACATAGAAAGATTAATAGGCTTAACAAAAACTTATAAAATTTTGCAGACACCTTTAGTCTCATTTTATGTAGCATCCGAAATATTTTTTTATATGATTAATGTTGTGTAATTTTAGAGTAAGGATTGAGAATAATAAAAAGAAATTCAAATAGTTATGTTTATTAGTTTTATTTTCACACTCTAATAAAATAACAAATAATACACTGAAGAAAACAAGAACAAAAAAATATGAAGATCTTATTACAGGTATCCTAACCTACCTACAGCCTATTTATAATTAATATGTTTTTTAATTAAATAATAATTTTGGTAAGTATTTAAATATTTACCTACTCAAAATGGCTTGTTTAAAATAATTGTTAAAGAAGTTGTCAACTTTTTCTAACATCTCAGAGATAAATTCCTCATCTCTTATAGGGCCTACATATAGGGCCTTAAATGTATAAACAATAAAATTATAGAATGATCTATGAGTACAGTATAGCTAACCCAGTATTGCTGATAATGTCCCGATACATGCTAGAGTGAGGAGGATCATCGTGGCTTTGAGTTCCTGCGTTTCCAAAGTAAACATTCCGGTCATACAGCTCTAATCTGTAAACAAAACAAGAGTTCAGTCTTGATAGAAAAAACTTAAAAAGCACTAACTTGAAAGCTTATACTTTCGATAAAACGTTTTGTATCAAAGTACATAAGGTAAACGAGAACCAAGCTAGCAATCACTCTTTCAAAATCATGTATTTAGAAGGGAAAATTTGTGATTTATAGTTATAAGGTTATACCTGTCGACTGGGTCTGCTTTCCTTCCTCGTAAAGATGCGCCTCGTTTCTTCGATTCAGCTTTCAACCCACTTATCCGCCATGTCGAATACATGTTTCGTTTACAACAGTTCTTTCAATATTATAAAAAAAACGCACTCAACAAGTAAAGCCAAAACACAACACAAACTTGACAGGTGAAAGCTATGCTAGCGCCATCTACCTAAAGCTTTCACCGGCCAACCCCATTCTAGCACCCTCATGAGCCATGTATGAGGCACCGAGTCATAGGCCTTCTTATAGTCTATCCAACATGTCGACAGATCCTTTCGGGAATGCCGAACCTGTTGGCTAATGGCCGCATCAATGAGGAGTAGGTCCTTAGTACCGCGGGACCCATTCCTACACCCATTTTGAGAGGCAGACATGATGTTATTGCTGCTAATGTGATTATTAATTTTAGCTCTCAAAATGGATGTAAGAACTTTATAGACCGTTGGCAAACATGTTATCGGTCTATAGTTTTTGGGTTCCGCGGTGCTACCAGATTTATGGAGCAGGTGGGTATCTCCTGTCAAAAGGAATTCGGGCAGCGAGCCAAACTCCAAGGCAGTTTGGAACCGAGATGCCAAACAAGCATGCGACCTTTGTAACCACTTAATCCAAAAGTTGTGCAGTCCGTCCGGCCCTGGAGACTTCCAGTTAGGCAGCGGACGGACTGCACGGGCTACATCTTGGGGGCTGATTGTAATTGTCCCCATTTCTGGTATTGGGTCGCATGCTCGTTCGACCTCTCGTATCCAATCTCCTTCGGTGTGACCGACAGGCACTGACCAGATGTTGCGCCAAAATGAATACATGGTTTCATCATCCGGCAGGCGCGTGTCAGTCACACCTTGTTCTGGTCGCTCCCAAGCCCTATACCTTTCATTACTTCGGAATGTGCGATTCTGGGTGTATCGTTCCACTCGCCGCCTATACCTACGAATACGGTTTGCCCATGCATACACCTTCTGCTTCAGGAAGTCGATGCGCTCTGTGACACAGGACATATAGTCTTGGGGGCTGATATCAGTCCCCGAAAACGCCCGTCTCACAAAGCGCATCACTCTAGGGCGAGTGTTGCCCTCCCTGAAGCAGATCAGTTTGCCGATTAACGCTCTGGCCCCACCGATGCGACGCTCGATCCTGCACTGCCAGGCCGGTACGGCTAGTTTATTATTATTATACCAGGTCCTTATTTTTCACGAAAAGTAAAGGAAAAATTTTGCCACCAAAATTGAAAAAAAATGCACTTTGTTGATATTGACCCCATTCACGTCGGTTCTTTTTATTATGTGCCTGACTTTGATGAAAAACATCATTGTATCATTTGATTGTGTGTAAAAGTGGTTAAAATGTATTAAACATTAAGAAAAAAGGTTATAAATACAACGTAGTGCAGTACGTAGCAGTGAAGCGGATCTTTTTCGAATAATCGCAAAGAAGTCATCTGTACGCGCTGCTGCGAACATCCCTGATGCGCTACAGAAACGAGGTAGCGCCAGCAATATCCTAAACGCATTGTTGTATTGCACACGCAGGGCATTAAACGTCTTTTGCGTGTATCTGGTCCACAGACTGCATGTATAAAAGGTCTGGCAATAAGCCCTAAACAGAGTTATCTTGACATTGCTGTCGCACTTTGCAAATCTGCGGGCCAGCATGTTGCATCTTACGGCCAACGCCCTACGCTCCCTCTCAATATCACAGTTATCAGTGCCATCCTCTGTAACCCAGTGACCAAGGTACTTGAACTGTTTGACTCTGTTTAGAGTGGCACCACATAGCGAGACTGGTGGTACCACTTCATAAGTCTTGTTTTGTGTCCTAAAAACTAACAGCTCGCTTTTCTTGGCATTATACCTTAGTCCATGAGCTTCAGCATAACACTCACATATATTTAACAGTTTCCTAAGAGCACTGATCGACGGACTCAGCAGCACCATATCGTCAGCATAACTGATGTTGTTGAAGGACACACCATCGATCGTGAATCCGATGCCAGTGCTGCTGAGTTCCTCGATCAGCTTATTTACATAGATGTTAAACAACTTGGGCGAGGTCAGACCCCCTTGCCTCACCTTTTCTAGCAGCCGGTGTCGCAGTTTCCGTCTGCTCCATTGCTACTCTGCGTTGACGAAGGCCAGGCTTCAATCTTTGCTTGGTAACAGGTGTGGGCTTCGTTGGAGGGTCGTGCCGAAACATCTTGACTTCAGAGTCTGGGTGTCTCCTTTTGGATATCTGAGGAACTGTGACTCCCTGACGTATGACGGGTCGTGTCTGGTTTCTGAGGTCCTGTCTGTTCCTGATCTTCCGTTGATTCCGTCTGATTGCTATTGGAAACGTTTGAGCTGATGATGAAAGTTTTTGATTAGTTGTGAGATTTTATTAACATTTTCGGTGTCTTTAAATTAAGACTTTATTATTAAAACTGGTAAGCGGAAAAAAACCCTCAAATAAATGCGAAACAGAAACTCAAGAACTAGAGATGGAATCTTTTAAAATAAATTATTATATCAACGCCTAACACTACACACATTAATTTCACTCTACGTTATAATGTCGTCTGTCTCTCTGCTACGCGCCGATGTATAAAACACAACAACACCCGATCTGAGGACCGAACGCTACGCTTTGGAACTTGCAAATAGCTTCATGTTTTTGACTGACTGACTCTGACAATTCAAAAGTACCTGTAAATGGTTTATTTGAAATAAATGCTTTGACTTTGACTTTGACTTTGACTTTGAACCCGGAAACCCACATTCAGCTCACACTTACAAGCGCCAGCTCAACAAGGAAGGCGATAAGAATCTTACTTGTATGATCATCCTCGAAAATTTTACTCAACTTCGGGACGAGTAACTTTGAAGGATTTACTGTTGTAGCGGCTATACCCTGCAGCCATTTCTTCGCAAATTCAGCAACTGATGGATCAAAATTAATAGGAGGAGTCTCTCCAGGATAGCTGACAGGACCCGAACAAAACCCTGAAGGACTAACAGTAACAAACGATCTTTCCACATTAGCAGAAGAAAAACATGTCCCTTGAGGCGTTGGTCTAGAAGGACTTGGTATGTACATTTTATCCACATTTGTAGAAATAGGTGAGTAAATATAGTCTGGAGAAGAATTTGAGGGAGATCTCAGACTGGAATGCAGCGGGTGCATTGGTTCAACTTTAGGAGGGGTAGGTATTGAAGAGTCATTGGAAAACGGTGATGAGGGACTGCGTTTTGACTGTGGAGCATCATGAGTATTCATTTCATTGCCAAGTGGGTTAGTTAGATCGGAGTACTGCGGAGTGATCCGGTCCATTTGGTGTGTTCCTGGAGAACTGTTCAACAAGTCATCTGTGATGTTGTAGTTCATAAAGTTATCGTTTCTCCTCGGTTTGTGTTCGTCTTCTGTACGAAGGGGTGCGTTGAAGTTAGCTGGAAATAAGGTTCTTTTCAATTTTACTCTTTCCTCTAGCTCAGGGTAACGTGCTTCCGAGAGATTTTATTTTTCCTAATTCACAGCTGTAAAAATTCCAGCTTTGAACATCAGTGAGAGCATTTTCGTTATCCTGTGTAGTGTTTCAAAGTGTGTAGTGTTGTAAATGATATTGCCATTCAACGTGGCAATGCTGCCAGCCTTCTGGGCACGTTTCCGGATGACAGCGATGCGGAGGAATACCCGAAGTATTCCTCAGTGTATTTTGTTTTTGTATAACAAATTATGTATATAGTTAGGTTTAGTAGACATAATATAAAATAGATATAAAATAGGTACTTAAGTCGGTTATGTACATATATTGGTTACCTAAAATTAATAATCAAGTTTATTGTACCCAAACGATTTTACGTGTTTATTTTATTCGTTTTGATAAGAAACCAATAAATTACATTTTTTAACTCACCACAATGTATTAAATCACATTGAAGAAATAAACTTAACAGTAATATCAGCATCGTATGTTGCAGCACAAATGAATCATTTACGTGTTAAACACACCACACCGAATTTATGTTGTATTTGCAGTATTCATAAAATGTTTACTATGCCCTTTTATTATTTAGAAACATAAGAAGTTTTAACAAGAAATGTTTGAAAAATAAATTTATATTTGCTTTCAAAACCAAACCCATGCAAACAATATTTTAACATGTAATAAAACTTTTAATTTCTTTAAACTTTTACGGTTTCAGATTTGACATGAGATTAATAGTGTTGTTGAATAGAAAAAATATGGCACCTTGGAGTTTTATGATTCCATAAAATGTATATATTTTTATGTTACAATGCAACTGCGCAATTGTTTTCTGCTCTTCAAGATATATTTGGTACTAGCTGTTGCCCGCGACTTCGTTCGCGTGTATGTCGGAAAGCAAAATGATGTAGCTAGGTTAGATCAATAAGATATACGAACAGTCAATATCTAGCATTGCTTGACCTCTTTTTTAACCGACTTCTAATTATGGATCGGAAAACATCAAATGACTCCTTCCGATTGGGGTGGAGTGGAAGGGAGTGTCAGACTGTTACTGACTAAAACCCATCCGTGTTCCTCTTAATGCCCGTTGCATTCCAGAGCCGCGGTGACTCTTTCGAACAAATTCCGCAACCCTGGCAGGCACTGGCCCTAGCGGGCCCCGACTTTTATGCTGACATCTTTTTGTGGCGCGCGTGGAACACAACGCGCCGCCGTCGACCCGGGCCTGGTTCTTATCGGATGGCGAGCCACCCAACGCTTGCCATCCACAAGCCCGCGTTGCTTGACCCCTCTTAGAATTAGGAATTTGGAAGAGTGTTATGCCAGGTAATGGCTGTGGGGGATACAGCCATTGCCAGGCATAACACTCTTGTGTTCATGTAATTTTTCGTGAAGAAACGTTTTTTAATGATAACTCTATAACTTTTAATGATAATTCACAGCAGTCCTAGAAGATATCGTGAAAAGTCGGTATGGATTGGGACTATAGCGGTATTAACGTCAATTGTGTGCCTACTTGTCGCACTTAAGATTTGCAGATGACTTTGTGGTTTTCACTGAGAACTTGGATGACCCCCAGAAAATGCTTCTTTTAAGTTGGGTCTTAGGATGAATATGGCCAAGACCTTATGGCAAACACCTTCAGCGATTTAAATCCTACTGGTAAAGTTGGAAATGAATTGTTGGAGATGATTAACCGATGTGTTTGGCCATATCGGTTAATCGGCCGCCATATGGCGGCGACCTCTCGCTACCGGCTCTGATTCACTCCATAGCCAGAGCGAAGAGGCAAATCTCACAAAAAATATGGGAATAAATACGATACAAAAAAATTCAAAAATAAAAACACCTTTAAGGATTCGAACCCACACCTATTATTTCGAAAGGCAGTTTTTTAAACCGAAGGTCTATGAGTTCTGTTGACATTTATTTCAAATAGCCGATCTTATTTATGTCATGATTTTTGGCTGCTGAGCTCTCCGAAAGTATAGCGTGATGATAATCATTGCATAAGTTAGACCCATAAGTATCTGCAATATTGTAATATGTTGTGGCTTCTTATAACAGTTCCTCGCTAAACTGTTTGGAAAAATGTCGAATAAAATTTTAAATGTTATTTTAAGTACACAAAAACCCATTTTATTATTATTTTGACAATATTATGCAGTAAAAATACATTTCAAAATACAAAATAAATACAAAAATAATAACAGTTGCTGGGGATCGAACCATGTGACAATTGTCGTTCAAAACAGACATTTTTGAATATTGCTCATGCCCCAAAGCACATAGATTCAAGATGAAAATCATTTTGTCCAAATAAACCGTTTACATACACTTTTGAATTGTTAAGGTCAGTTAGTCAAAAACATAAAGCTACATTCCAAAGCGTAGATCTCTATGGAAAAGAACATGCAAGAAACTCTACGGCCAATCTTTTAAATCATGAGCCCTGACATGTGAAAATTCCCAATTAAAAAATAAATCTTATGTAATGTAAATAAACATTAAATTCGCGGCAAAGCGGAGTGCTCGTGTGTTTAGAAAAATACTGGTTACATTCTATTCTATTCTATTTTTGTTTATGGCAAAGTCGAACCTTAAAAATCATACAAGTGTATGCCCCAACGTCCGCACACCCTGACGACGAAGTTGAAGCCATGTACGAAGGCATAGTGAAAGCTATGTCTCGTACCAAAACTTTCTACACGGTTGTTATGGGTGACTTCAACGCTAAAGTGGGAGTACAAGAGAGTGGCGAGTCGAGAGTAGGGCCTTTCGGCTATGGGCGAAGAAATCACAGGGGGCAAATGCTTGTCAACTTCCTCGAGGCTCAGGGGCTTTTTCAGATGAACTCTTTTTTCCAGAAGAAGCCTCAAAGGAAGTGGACCTGGCAAAGCCCCGATAACGTGACAAAGAATGAGATCGACTTCGTTGTGTCTGATAAGCGCCATATATTCAGAGATGTCTCTGTGATCAACAGGGTTAATACCGGAAGTGATCACCGACTAGTTAGAGGCACTCTGAATATTAATACCAAGATCGAAAGAGCGCGCTTGACGAGGTCGACTGTCAGACCAACGCTGCCACAGGTCGAAGCTGGTTGTGAAAGCTTCCAGCTGGAAATACAGAACCGATTTGCCATGTTGGAAACCACTGAGGACATTAACGATGCCACCGAAGGCCTGATACGTGTCATCCGTGAGGTGGGCCATAAACACTTTCGACCAATGAGTGATGGACGCAAGTCGGTACTTACCAGCGAGACTCTGGAACTGATGAGGAAACGACGAGAACTCCCGAATGCCACACCGTCTGAGCGTCAGGTACTTAACAGGGAGGTCAAGAAGCTGATTAGACGTGACACACGGAGCGCAAATACCCGAGTCATTGAGCAAGCTATAGCGCGGAACAAAGGCTCGAAGGTATTTGCCAAACCCCATACCTCCCGTTGTCACCTGACGAAACTCAGAACGTCACAGGGCACCACCGTCACCTCGAAGCCAGAGATACTCGCTGAAGTCGAAAAATTCTACGGAGACTTGTATGCTCAAAAGACATGCCCACCTCAGGCCCACCACGGCACGGATGATCCACGTGCCAGGCTTACACGCCATCTCACAGACGAGCTTCCCGACATTGACATGGGTGAGATTAGAATAGCTCTCGGACAGCTTCATAACAACAAAGCTCCGGGGGATGACGGGATAACCACAGAGCTGCTCAAGGCAGGAGGAACACCTGTCCTGAGAGAGCTTGTAAAGCTCTTCAATTCCGTCATTCACACAGGCGTAACACCGGAGGCATGGCGTGGGAGTGTGGTGGTATTATTTTTCAAAAAGGGCGATAACACGCTCCTTAAGAACTACCGCCCCATTTCTCTCCTGAGCCATGTCTACAAGCTGTTTTCGAGGGTTATCTCGAATCGTCTCGCCCAAAAGTTCGATGACTTCCAGCCGCCGGAGCAGGCCGGATTTCGAAAAGGCTACAGCACCGTGGACCATATTCACACCCTTAGGCAAATAATCCAGAAGACCGAGGAATACAATCAGCCTCTGTGCCTTGCGTATGTGGACTACGAGAAAGCCTTCGACACCGTCGAGACCTGGGCTGTCCTGGAGGCCATGCAGCGATGTCTCATCGACTGCCGCTACGTCGAGGTGATGAGATGTCTGTATAAGGCCGCAACAATGACCGTCCAAGTACAAGAACAGAGCACAAAACCAATCCAGCTGCGTCGAGGTGTTAGACAGGGAGACGTCATCTCTCCGAAACTGTTTACGAACGCGTTGGAGGACGTTTTCAAGACGCTTGATTGGAAAGGACGAGGCATAAATATCAACGGTCAGTCCATCTCGCACCTCCGGTTTGCGGATGACATTGTCATCATGGCAGAATCTCTGCAAGAGCTGGAAGTGATGCTGAACGGTCTGAGCGATTCTTCAAGGCGGGTGGGTCTCGGGATGAATCTGGACAAAACCAAAGTCATGTACAATGGTCATGTCAACCCGAGACCTGTAATCGTAAATGGCGCTACCCTCGAGGTTGTGCAAGAATACATATATCTAGGCCAAATTATTCAACTGGGGCGGCACAACTTTGAGAAGGAAGCGACCAGAAGAATTCGTTTGGGCTGGGCGGCATTCGGGAAGCTACGTGATATCTTTGAATCGTCGATCCCACAATCCCTTAAGACCAGGGTTTATAACCAGTGCATCCTACCCGTAATGACTTACGGAGCCGAAACGTGGACACTCACCATAGGTCTGGTCCACAAATTCAAGGTTGCTCAGCGTGCAATGGAGAGAGCAATGCTCGGGGTTTCTCTGGTGGATAGAATTCGCAACGAAGTCATTCGCCAGAGAACTAAAGTCACCGACATTGCGCGAAGAATCAGCATGCTGAAATGGAAGTGGGCCGGCCATGTCTGTAGACGGACAGACGGTCGATGGAGCAGACATGTGCTGGAGTGGAGACCGCGTATGGGCAAACGTAGTGTGGGACGTCCTGCGGCACGATGGATCGATGATTTGAAGAAGGTGACTGGCAGCGGTTGGATGCGGACTGCTCAGGACCGGGATGGTTGGCGCTCTTTGGGGGAGGCTTACGTCCAGCAGCGGACGGCAATTGGCTGACATGATGATAATGATGATGACTTTACACGAATCACAATTGATCGCGGAGGCTTAGTAATAGGGTCCCGTCACCATGCGTACGGTACCCTAATAATCGGTAATAGAATAGCCATTATTTGCAAATCGAACCGTTCGACCTTTCGAATTTGAATCTATCGTGCAGGCTTAGTAGTAGAGTCCCGTTAGCACTTTGGTACGGAACCCCTACAGGCCTGGATTCCCAGTCCAGTTCAGCACTGTAACGACGCAAGAACCAGAATTGTTCAAGACCGACCAAGTCCGACGTCCAAGGCGACAACAACAATCCGAACAAATCAGAGATTTCTTTTAACGATTTTGGACTCGAAACCCTGTCAAAGACTTGAAAGACCTTTTATGCGACCGAATACCCTAGCGAACGACAATGCTGTTAAGAATCGTGTGGGAGTCATACTCTGACGGAAAATCTTAACACCGTTACAGAAAATCGCGTCATCAGTGCTACGCCATCTATCGACCATTTGGTAAACTGACAAAATATTTGACCGAATGGAGACGGTAAATAAGGAGCCCATATATAACAATAAGTAACGTTATGGTATTAAAATGTTCACTTTTATTTTACTACTTATTAAAAGTTTCACAAATAACTCAACAATTTGTTTTGATGTTATTTTCATGCTTACCTGCATTTTATCTTTCTCAATAGATGGCGCCTAATAGTCGGTCACCGCAACGCTTAGCGCTGTATGAAGTTCCTTACTAAAATTAAAAATTCAATATCTTTTGATTTTGTGGGTCGATTTTGATGAAATAAACGCTATATGTTACTCGGGTTAACACTTAATATTTTTAATAACTTAACTTTCGAAACCAATCAGTGGTTTTTGCGTGATGCTGACACAAACAATTGGACAAACAGGCAAACAGACAAACAGACAAAAATTTCAAAAATGTCATTTTTGCGTTTTGTATCTTTTTCCTAACATTTCTCAGTTATTTTTATGCGAAAATATTCAATGTACAGACACGGCAAGTCTACGATTTTATTATATGTATAGATAGATAGATATGATTTTATTTTAAACCAGATTTATCAATAATCCAACAAATTTTCCTTTAGGAAGAACATTTTTTTTTCATTTTTACTTTATTACGTACCTACGTCACGTGAATAATTGCTCAGGTTAATTCAATGAGTGTATTAAGGTATGAGTCGCTGTATTTTAATAGATTTTCTAATAAGCCAATGGAAATTCGGCCTAATACTAAAGGTTTTACAATCTCAATAATTGCATTGCCGTCGGCTAGCAACGACGGAGTAAGGTAACGGCGAGTTGTGTGTGCTGGCTGTGTAATAAAAAAAAAGTAATGTTATACTGGGGTTCGTTGAAGTGACAAAAAAAATACAATCGAATTGAGAACCTCTTCCTTTTTTTCAAGTCGGTTAACAAAAGGGACTTGAAAAGAATGAGTATGTTATTGCAGCTGGAAAGTGACTCCTGGAGTGATATGAGTGAAACGTATAATTAGTGCGCAATCTGCTGTAAATGTGCACCAAACAAAAAAATTGTGCACCTTGTCGTTTTGAAAAAAAAATTAAAAAAACAATTCCTGCTGGGGTAACGTTGTTCAAGCAGGAAAATTCTAAACGAATGATCGGAGAGAGATATATTGTGCATGGGCAGAGAGTTTATACTTTTGCATAATGTGCGCCAAAAATATAATTTGTGCGTCTTAAGGTTTTCGAGATATTGTATTTCCTGCTGCAGTAAAGTTTTGCAAAACCACTGTATGTGCGCAAGTACAATAAACATACACAAGCTGCTCTTAATTTATGCGTGTTTGTGACAGAATTAGATTTAAGAAAATCTTCACAATTTTCAAGTAATCGCACTTTTACGAAAACCCGAAAAAATATCACTGCGCCTAAATGAAAAAACGTACTTATAAGCTCGCTGAAAACTGTATTCGGTCCTACATGACGCTTATAATAATCATAAAAAGTTTCAAAAGTGTACATGCATGTGTTTTTGAATATCATTGCTAAAAGTCAAAACGACGGTGTCATAACTTCGACGGCAAAATACAAGAAACCGACTCTTCCCAAGATGTGTAGGTGTAAACCAAAAATTGTTTATTTATTTAACACTTTAGCACATAAATGTACAGAGGCGGACTTAATGCCATAGGCAAATTAGTGCGTTTAGTAAAAAATATATCGCATTGAGTAGATATAACCAAAAAATCGGAAGACGCAGCGTTGGAAGGCCTACCACAAGGTGGACCGATGACCTGGTGAGAGTCGCTGGTAGCCGATGGATGCAAGACACACAGGACCGGTTGTTGTGGCGACACTTGGGGGAGGGAGGCTTATGTCCAGCAGTGGACGTGTTTCGGCTTATATTATGATGATGATGAAACAAAAAAACAAAATATGTAAACGACGGCTGGTTAATCTGGTTATCCGACCAAATTCGAATAAACACTTGTCAGTAACTACATCTCCAGGAGATGTGACGCCATTGTTTTACTATTGTGTCTGCTTTAATGACCGCTGATGAGATAACCACATGAATTAAACCTAAGCTGTTGTCCGTACAGTTGCGTTCAAACGTTTGTTGGAAACTATGTGACCTGATTTTGGGGGATAATTAAAAAAACATATTAAATGGTCAAATATATCTAGGTACACTTACTAGCTGTCTCACTTTTCCCTAGTTGACGCAACGTCAGCGGATGGCGCGAGGCTAGAGGTAAGGAGTGGTAGCGAGGCGAAAAAAGGGAATCTTCTTCTAATGATGAAAAACTTAATGTTAATTTATCTAACACAAAAAAACGTGTTGCGCCGACCCCAAGTAACATTGGATAAGGGCAGGAAGATGATGATTTTTTACCAAACGTGCAAATTTTTGGTTTACACCTACACAATCATCTTGGGTCTCTACCCAAGATGATTGTGTGTCAGTTTCATGTATTTTGCCGTCAAAGTTATGACACCGCGCGTCGTTTTGACTTTTAACTATATTATTCATACATGGATCATAAAAAGTTACAGAAGTGTACAGACTTCTGTAACTCTTTATGATTATTTTAAGCGTCAAGAAGTTTTAAGCTTATACGTTTTCTCATTTAGGCGCAGCGATATGTTTTCGGGTTTACAAAAAAGCGCGATTACTTGAAAATTATGAATATTTTCTTAAATCTAATATTCTATCACAAATACGCACAAATTAACCCATTTGGGCCCAAATACAAACCTAGCAGCAACATTCTGTAAAAAAACTTTATTAACGCATCTATTGCAGTCTAGAAAGACATTTTCTAAAGAAAAAAAACCTTCCTTTTGTATTAAAAAAACACCATACCAACTCAAATAGGGCCAATGGGCTTATGCATAGTATTGTTCAAAACATCCTTTTTCGATGCACAATGTTTTAATGCATTTTTTAAATTCCACTCATTTGGTAGCGCCAGATGTGCGCTGACCCTTGGTATAGCAAATATTTTGAATTAATTATTATTTCACACGTTTCGGAGATTTCACGTTTCTTTCTTAACTCGATATCTCCTTAACTTTTTGACCATTTTTCCGCATAGTTTATACAGTCCGTTTATTTTAAATCCATATAATTTAAGTAATAAAAATTCTTTAGAAATATAAGCGAATGTCTGAACGCCGTTGTACAGTCAACCGCACATCAGGTTATACGAAACTGTCAAAGGACAGAAACTCTATAGAACTTTGCCCCACTAACAAAAATAATTTACAAGCATAAAATATGCCGCATTTTATAAGTAGCACAAAGTTAGCAATTGAACGAGAATAAGGATCCGTAGTCAAAAGCAAATGTAGGTAGCGAAAAACAATAAAAATCACAGTAAAAAAGTGGGTAGCGTGCGCAAACAACCAGGATCATCTATTTTGGGATGCATGAAGGACCCTCCTCGTGTAGCGCAATTTGTTCCAGCAGACACTCAACTGAACCGAGCGCTCGGCGCATCCTGGACAGTCTCACCTCACACCTTCTAAGACTGGCCAATCCTTCCCTTGCGGTGGTAGGGCTAACACCCGCCTGGTTCGCGACCATCCTCCCACCGGAGTTCGGCGTCAAGCAGCCTGCTGTGTTTCGTCGACGCGTGGGAGTACCAGTGCCTCAAGGCATCTTCTGGGCACGCTCGCTTCATCATGGACCTCATCTATCGCTTTCCATCAGGAGTGATCGAGGTCAAGAGCTAGCCAAAGAAAGAAAGAAAGAAAGAAAGAAAATTGAGTTTATTGGCATTAAAACACGCAAGACCTTAAAATTAAACAAAATTACAAAACTAATAATGCCTGTAGGGTCCACCCCTACCACTTAGTTTATTTACGTTTAACATACATATAACACACCATAATTATCACAAACATAAACACAGCCACGTTATTATTATCATGTACGTTTATTGATAACACTACTCAATACATTCACGGCATTTATAATGTTTACATTATGATGTCGGATGGTGCCGGCGCCCTGTTCACGCGCACGTCAAGTTAGCGTGATGGTTGTGACGTAGTCGCATGCGCCGGCCGGCCGCAGCGAGCTTTCACTTTGTAGGTCAGTCGGTCATAGGCCTCGCCGCTAATGAGCTACTACCGCGCTTGATTGATTTGGCAATAGAACTGTATGTCGAGTTATTTTTATTGTTTACGTGTCCATCGTGCTGTGTCGTCTATTGTGTGTGAACATTGTCCGTACTCCTTCTAACTGTTATTATTTGTGTTGTGCGAGGATATTAAAACAGTAAGTGTAATTTTTAAGTGACTTTTATTACTGTGTACCCTCACTTACCGCGCACACATAACTATACTGGTGACCCCGAAAAGAACAGACATGAGTGACAGTGAATCGGAGCACACCGCGTCGTCGCAGCCCGCCGATCACATTGCGCACCGTGCGCGCAGGGCCAAGCGCTTATCGGGTCCGAAGGTCGAGCCGGCCGAGGTATGCCGCGTCGCTTTGCGCCTACCGCCGTTTTGGCCCGAAGAGCCCGATATTTGGTTCGCGCAAATTGAGGCGCAGTTTGAGAACGCTGGGGTGACGAATGACGTCACAAAATATAATTATGTCGTTGGACACCTCGACCCCCAGTTCTCCAAAGAGGTGAAGGACATAATTATGTCCCCTCCCGCCACCAATCGCTACGAGAGGCTGAAGACGGAGCTAGTGAGGAGACTCTCAGCCTCCCAGGAACGGAAGGTGAAGCAGCTGCTGATGCACGAGGAGCTGGGTGACCGGAAGCCGTCACAATTTCTGCGCCACCTGCAGGGGTTAGCAGGACCAACCGTGCCCGAGGACTTTGTGCGCACCATCTGGTGTAGCCGACTCCCCACCAACATTCAGCCCCTCCTGGCATCGCAGCCCCACAGTACCCTGGAAGTGCTGGCTGACCTGGCTGACCGCGTCCAGGACATCGTAGCGCCGGCAAGCCACGTCGCAGCAACGTCGGCAGCAGGACCCTCCGTTAGCGAGATGGCAGCAGAGATCGCCGAGCTGAAACGGGCGATGAAGGACCTGACGCTGCAGCTGCGTGACAGCCGATCGCGGAACCGCTCCCACAGCCGTGGTCGAGAGGCGCGACGGCATTCACGCCACCGTTCATCGACCCGCTCGGACTCGAGCTACCGGCAGCATCCTGTGTGCTGGTACCACTCGATGCACAGGGAGAAGGCGAAGCGCTGCATCAAGCCCTGCGACTATAAGCAGGGAAACGCCGCGGGCAGTCGGTGATGGCGACAGACGATTGCCCTCACTCGACTGGTCGCCTGTTCGTCACGGACCGGAGTACCAAGACGCAGTTCCTGGTCGACACAGGTAGCGACCTCTGCGTCTACCCCCGTCGTCTATTAAGTGACCGTCGCGTGTGTAACAATTACCAACTTGTGGCCGCGAATGGGACGCCTATTAAGACATATGGTTACGTAGATTTAAGCTTAAATTTAGGACTCCGTAGAGACTTTAAGTGGCGTTTTGTGGTAGCCGAGGTAACAAAACCAATTATCGGCGTAGATTTTTTAAGTTTTTCGTTTTTCGTTTTTCGTTTTTGTTTTTGCCAAAAGGCCCGAAAAAAGCCCGAAGTCCGTAGTTTCGGCTTTAGTGTCGGGCGTTTTCTACTCCGTATCACCTACGGACTTCCGATTAATCCCGAACCCGAACTAAGAACAACACTGTCAAATCGTGTTGTCATTCATTCTTAATCGTAAGTCCGTAGGTGATACGGAGTAGAAAAGCTTAGAGAATAGACCCCCTGAGTTTGACATCGTCAAGCGTCAATAACGTTTCGTTACACAAATTCCATGAATACGAAACTATGTTATTTGATTTTCCTAATTATCTGCATTAACTACATATGAGTACTTAACAGATTATTATAATCCTTTACAGTAATATTTTAGGTAATATGAGTTTTTGTTTTTAAATACTAAAAACG
Source organism: Melanchra persicariae (assembly GCA_947386135.1). Taxonomy (NCBI): domain Eukaryota; kingdom Metazoa; phylum Arthropoda; class Insecta; order Lepidoptera; family Noctuidae; genus Melanchra; species Melanchra persicariae. The sequence goes on along the minus strand of OX376672.1, from coordinate 11,441,110 downwards.
TTTTTAGTTGTGATTCATGCGTAACAAATAACGCAAATGGTCACCAGAAAACCGGAAATGTCAAAAAGGGAATTCAGAGGTTGAATTCCGTTAACATTGATTTGTAATCGGCAAGTTCTAAAGAAAAACAATTTATGTTGAAAAGGTTGTATATTCATTAAATGAAATTTATTATTTTGTTAATATTCTACTACTAACTATTACTATATACACACTTAAATAAAAGACTCTTAACTTAAACTAAATAAATCTAAAATATGGCGTCGAAAAATTCCTCCGCATCGCAGACCACTGGTAATGTACCCAAAAGGCTGGCAGCATTGCCACGTTGTATGGCAATGCTTATCCTTTGTCCGAGGTAAAAGCCAGCCCTAGAGTCACGCGAAGTGTCAACTAAGCGTCTTGACAGATCTTTAAACAAGTAATGAGCGTTAGAGTTATTTATTATTATTTATATTATTATTATTTTACATTTTCTGTAAATTGCTGGGGCGGGATCTGGCATTGTCTTTTCTCCAAATGATTTTAATCCTTAAGAGCGTGTATTCGATTCGCGACGAAAACTTCATGTTTTTTTAATTTATCGAAATCAAAATCGTAATGATGTGAGCAGATTATTTCACAGAATATTACGGTTTTAGAAAGATTAAGTTTCAATTTACTACACTACTCTGTAAAATTATAATTTTTATTGACACTTTTAAAAATAACAGTTAGCGTTTGACAAAAATAGACGACAGAGTTATCTTTCAGGACGAATACAACCATTGTAATGTGGCAAAATATTTTATATTATACGTTTGTCCAACAGAATATATAGTCTCAAAGCGCACTATACAGGGTGTTTGGGACATCGTAACACAAACTTCACGAAAAGGCTACAGTTAATGCCATTAACCAAATTGTAGAAGTCATTAATCTCGCTAATGATCGGTTACAGAAATTGACATTTTTCAGCGCGCAATGTATTGGGAACAATGCGATCTAAACGCACGAGAGCGTTGTACGTACGTGGTTAACGTAGTACGTCACTGTCTACATCTACACGTCTTGCAAACACACATACACAGGTCTGTGTCGCCGCCGCCGCCGCGCTGCACTTTGATGTAGGTACCTACGCATATCGCGTATTGCCGAAAACAATAATATCGCATAAAATCATTTTAATCACTCAGAAATACCTACCGACTGATGGTAGGAACATGTTTAGGGAGAAGTTAAGAGAAAAAAACGGAGCCATAAGCTCAGTCTCCTATAATCACAATTCCGATAAGCTTAGAAGTAGGTACATTGAGATACGGTAACGTAGGTATTATCTAATGAACTACTAAACCCACTTTGAATGCAGGTACTTACGAATATCGCCGATTGCAATAATATCACATAAACTCATTTTGATCACTCAGAAATACCTAACCTACTGATGTTAGGAACTTGTTTACGCAGATGTTAAGAGAAATGGAGGAGCCTTGAGCTTAGTCTCTTTAAATCACGATTCCGATAAGGATTGATAAAAAAAGGTTTTAAGTATGTACATTGAGATCCGGTAATGATGTAGGTATAAACTAATGAACTAGCTAACTCACCCCTAAACAGGTAGGATTCAAACTGGCCGCCCGCCGCCTGCTTGCTCGTGTTTCGCCATACATAACACATTAGCATATTACCGTATTCTTGGGCACTGTAGTAATCGTTAACTCCAGATTACATTTTTAAAACACACTCACAGAAACAAACAATAACAGACACAAACACAGAATTAGTTTTGCTAGGTAGGTATCAAACGAAAACTTATTGTCTCACGTCACGTCACGTCCTGAATTCCCGAATTTTGCAAAAATAACACACTCGTTCGCTATCAAGGTCTTCAAGAAACTGACATAAAAATCCATTAAAATCGGCTGAATGTTAAAGAAATGTTTCTTTAAACATTCCTTTGACTTCGCCGACTTTTAGCGGCATTTTGTTCAAAAGGACGCCGCGCTAGGAACTGCCCCCAAACAAAAAGGGTTCTTATTGAAACAAAACTTAGTAACCTATTTCCGACCTTAAGTTGTTTAGTTAATGTCGGAAATCGGTTACCCCGCTTTGTGAAGATACGTATTTTTTTCATATGGGCAGTGATCTAGACGGTATGTTTTGACGCTACACACACATGCACACGGGTTAGTGTGTTACAACTAAGCAGGATGCGTTGACCTTTTTTACAAAACAGCTGAGCAGATGCGTAATTAGTTTTATTTACATTGCTCTTTTTAGTGAAAGTAGTGAGTTAATTGTTTTTTTAATTAAAATCACGTTGGGTTAGGTAAGAATAACGATTATGAAAAAAACAGCTGAAAAAATTTGAAAAATGAGGAAAAAGCCGACGAAAAATTCCAACGCGGCCCCGGGTCCAGAATCATGTCCTTAACTCATGGTATCCGTTTGTGCGTCGATGTCCCTTACACACTGTATAGCTCAATCACGAAAATATGGCTAATAAGAATTTAAAATATAAAATTAAAATATATGACGGAGATGGTACATCTCCCTAGATAACATCAGCCATGATATTGGAACTACAGTGGGCGTACCATGGAAAGTGTTGGTTATTGCTCAATAGAAATACTGTTTGCTTTTAAATCAAATTATAATTCACTCTCCTCACTAGAACAATATTCTAACTCACTCAATAATTTTGCAATAGGTACACAGCACCAGCTTACGAAACGCCACCAGTAGACTGCCGTTGCAAACTCAGCTTCGATCGAGCACGACGTTCTAGACTCCGTCGAACGCCAATAGATGGCGTTTGCGTCTCGATTGTTCAATCGACTAACGTGTTTCCGACACGGCTATCCTGACTAGTACACGTCCTCGTGTGTCAACCTGCAACCAAAACTCAACAATAGTGCCTGTTCGACTCGGTCAATCCTGACCACAATGAGGCTCAGAACTGAAACTTTATCCTCAATCATTTAATTGTTTTCACAAAATATTGTGTTCCACTTAACACGACACACAAAACTTTAAAATCTTGTAAAACATTGAAATCGTCACCCATAGCCATATACCATCGTTATCAACAACAACAATCACCTTAATCACAACAAAGCCTTGGGGAACCACTCACACAAGTAAACAACTCTTACACCACGGCTCTCATAGCCGATCCACGGGCACTACAGACCACGAGCAGCAATCACATTGCTCTCCAATACGTGCATCCTCCATGTTTGTAGAGCACTGTGGGGTTTTCACCCACTATGGCCACCATTGGCCTCGAGTCGCGATCACACCATCGCTCTCGAAAAACGTGCCTCCACACACATGTGGACCACAACCACTACTGTCACAACAGAGAATCCTACTAGCGTGTTCCCCGCCTCGGCTTGCTCGTCACCACTGTGACATCTCACTTTTACCATCTATTTTGACTGGTACATGACTTTGGCATCTTTTTTTTTTCACCCTTCCATGAGCTCACCCAAAAAAGTTCAGAACTTACAACGTTAACAATTTAACTTCCATCTTACTAAGTCTGATTACGATATTCGTTTTCTAATTGTAATCGCCAGCAGTAAACTTATTATTAAATCGAGCTTTAATATTATTCTCCACGTCGTTTAATGTTTTCTGTCACTATCTGACTTAATTTACTCCTACTCTATAAGAATCTCATGTCTTTGAATATTTTTATTCTAAATACAAAATTCTGTAACACTATTGAGACTACACAATTAGAAATTAAATGACTGACCATTGCTGCAAGATCTTCATGTACAACTCATGTACTCGTAACAGTAACAAAGTCATCCCTGTGACTACAATCGTTCAATGGTAGTCATCCCTGTGACTCCAAATTATCAGTCACTCAACCCTGTGACCATGCGAGCTCAATGATTCAGTCATCCCTGTGACTAATCAATCAGACAGTCATCCCTGTGACCGTCGGGTAATCTTACAAAGATTGTCATCCCTGTGACAATAACAAACAATCGCAGACAGTCATCCCTGTGACCATGAAATGAAACACACACTTAAGTCATCCCTGTGACAACAAGTGTTCAATGGTAGTCATCCCTGTGACTCCAAATTAACAGTTGGTCAACCCTGTGACCTCAATGATTCAGTCATCCCTGTGACTAATCAATCAGACAGTCATCCCTGTGACCATCGGGTAATCTTGCAAAGATTGTCATCCCTATGACAATAACAAACAATCGACGACAGTCATCCCTGTGACCATGAAATGAAACACACACTTAAGTCATCCCTGTGACTACAAGTGTTCAATGGTAGTCATCCCTGTGACTCCAAATTAACAGTCGGTCAACCCTGTGACTAATCAATCAGACAGTCATCCCTGTGACCATCGCACACAAAACCAACATTAATTTAACTGATTATCAAGAGTACCTGCAGCAATGTCAGGTGAAGGTTCTGAAACGCCTTCAGTATCACATTTCGGTAAATCACACTTGTCATTTAATTCAATAATTACTTTAGAATCTGTATCACTACAATAATAAAGGTCACTACAATCACTACAATTTCCCTAATTAAAAGCTCTACAGCTACATATCAAGCAATTTTTTTTTTATGCGTTGTATTGAAAGCTCTAACTCACACCTGTGTGAACAGGTCTACTTCACCTACTGTGTTCCGCTACGATTTGCTATCGTTAACCTCTACGGCAATTCTGTACATATTTTAACCAAACAAAGTTATTCTACATCTTCATTCTACTGACTAGTCGGTCAGTTAGCCTTCTGACAGTTCAAAAGTGACTGCTAGGAACTTTGCCTGGGGCATCTTCCCAAAAAAAGATTTTAAAAATATACCGACCAGTTAGGTATGCACATCGGTGCTTGCGAAAAGAGGAATAATAGCTGGCGTCTAATAGCCAATTTTAATAAACCACGTTCACGAACTCTCTCAACTACTCTACGTTAATCTACGAACATCACGGTCAATGCTGCACTGAATCAATCAATCTTATTTTAATCTCATCCGTATAAACTTACGTACCTATTTTGACATTGTATCAGCTCAGAATTCTCTGTGCTCGTAAAGTTTTAATCAAAACTAACTGTTGTTATGTAAGGAAAGCTGTCCTCGACACGTTAATACAAAAGCCTAGGTCCAATTTTTCACTAAAAACGTCTAAAGTTGGAACATGACGTTGTGGCAAACTTACCATGCAATATCTGCCAATGGTAAAACTCTTTAGGTACCTACTCGCTTTGTACTAAGTATGTAAAATTACCGAGCACTATCAATCCAACCACTGAATTGATATGAACGACTTCAAAGCTTTGAAAGTCACAATCAAAATGAAATGGGAGCGACTCACTCTATAATCCAGTCGGCCTTGAACGCTTTTGTCCCCACAGATGTTGACATGATGCTCAGCTATTGCAGCCTGAAAACGGCTTGTCAACCTTCGGCCTGCCACGCTCAGAACCGCTCTGGAATTGCAGCTGCACAGCAGTTATAGCGGCATGCGGACCGCTAGCCTCCTGCTGGCTTCATCCACCGATATACGATATCTGAAACTGAGAAACACTGCGAGAGTACAAGTCCAATCATAGCTGTGTGGTGGAAATAATGTGATCATAAATCAAAATGTTGCTTTTGCAATTATCTTAATTTTCAATAAAGTGGGTACGGTGTAATGTTGTGACTATTAAATAATATCGCTCTTAAGTCCAAACAACAATAGCTCTGAACTGGCACTGCACTTCATTACTCAACCTGCGACAGCAGAATATTACCGCTTCATTAGCATTATTTAAAACGCCATTGCTTAACCAGCAACACCAAAGCTATAGCGCCTAAACTACTACTACACTGTTTGCAGGAAAGCGATAGTAAACATGAAAATAACAACCTCACTTTAGCATAGAGCATTAAAGCGACAAGTCAATTATCAAACGTCGATAATCGCCATTCATGAGACCGTAGCCCTATGTAAGTTAGCCTCCACAGCATTAGAATGTTCACTCGTAAACAAAATAGAAAAATGTTAACCAACAAGCACATCTGCTTCACAGCAATAACAAAACGAAAATGGCTCACCAGATTGACGAAAAGATCCTCACGGACATTCAGGCACTTCTCCTTGACCTGGCCAGCTGTTATGAAGCTGTTCGCCTCCGTTCTGGACTGGTTTTTCATTTTTCAGGTTGATGAGGGTAGTCGCATAAAACTCGCCAAGAAGAAATATTGACCTCGGAATTTTCCTTGAATTGGTCCCACGTTGAACCCAGATAGGTTTTCTAGGTACGACCGGCATGTAGGCGCACAGCTCTTTGTCGCCTTATTTATAGTCAAAAATATGCTGCACTGCACAACACATCCTCGACCAAACATACCACCGCGGTGATGCACTTTGATTGCGTGTCGAACTTGGGCTTATCGAGTCAAAATTCAAGGCACTTTTAGAGTATGTATAAGCGCATACATTTCAAAAACGACCCGCAATGATTGTCACTTTCAATGTCACCAACTGTTTTTTTTTTAAACGCAACCGCCACGTATTTCACTAGCATTGTCAAGAATTTCCATGTGAGCCATATGAGTTACATGTCACTTCTGATGTAGGAAAATGGTACATCTCCCTAGGTATCTTACTATGGGGACGGGCTGCTGACATTGAGTCTATTTTCATTCTGCAGAAAAGAACCATCAGAGCCATTTACAATCTCCGCCGGCGCGATTCTCAAAGGGAACTGTTTAAAGAAATTAACATCATGACGGTGCCTTGTCAATATATCTATGAAAATATCATGTACGTTAGAAAGAATTTGCATCTTTTTAGTAAACGAGGTGACAGACATAACTATGTCACTAGAAATAGGAACCAATTAGTTCAACCAGGTTTCAGACTTGCTAAAGTAGAAACATCTTTCATGGGGTACTGTTTAAAATGTTATAACAAAATACCTCCCCGTATATTAGAATTAAATGAGACAAAATTTAAATCTTGTATTAAACGCGCACTATGCAGGCAAGCATATTATAAGTTAGGGGAATATATTGAAGATAAAAATGCTTGGCTCAATGCTGGTCCTGCTCCACAACGCCACTAGGTAACCACTAAGGACTCAAAGTAATCTGTTAGCATTTCGTAACCTTGTTGGACCGGCTGAAGATTGTAAGAATGCAAATCTTTTTCATTGTATAGACTCAACTTATTTAGTGTTGTATAATTTCATGCACATGTGTGAGTACTGTGTGCCTTTGAACTATAATGATCATTTTGGGCAGGTCTTTGACTTGGAATGTACCCTGGCGATTGGGGATGCCATGCTCACTCAAAAGTCTGGCTGATGGTGGCGCATGCGTTGGATCATTTGGCTCCCTTAAAAATGGTTGAGACGAATGGTGCTAGCATATGCGTCATTTTCGTGAACGGGCGCCGTTAGCTGAGACTGGTCATCTCTCGGCTGCCATGGTTTATTTTAATTGTTGCTTTTTTACTCCGGACTCTTTTATCCTGCACGTCTTTTACATCGTTCTCACATGTATGTATAATTTCAATATGAATGATGTAACCATAATTTTGTAACAAAATATTATTTTTAAAACAGTGTTCGTGGAGTTTCTTGTACGTTCTTCTCCATAGAGATCTACGCTTTGGAACGTGCAAAAAGCTTCATCTTTTTGACCGACCGACCTTGACAATTCAAAAGTGCCTGTAAATGGTCTAATTGAAATAAATGCTTTGACTTTGACTTTGACTAACATCAGCCATGATATTGGAACTACAGTGGGCGTACTATGGGAAGTGTTGGTTATTGCTCAATAGAAATACTGTTTGCTTTTAAATCAAATTATAATTCACTCTCGAACTCACTACAACGATATTCTAACTCACTCAATAATTCCGCAATCGCCAAGCTTGACAGGCGGGTTGGCGATCGCAGTGTAACATAGTTGTAGCAATGTACCCAAAGAGAATGCTGCTGCCCATTCTCTGGTGAGTCCCTTATGAGGTGAGGTCCATTCTCTGGTGAGTACGCATATTTTCATTTTATAATTGTAAATGAAAAATATTATAGTCTGGCTTACGTTTTATTCATCCCTGTATGCATACTTGAGGTATAGGTACCTATAACAATGTACCTTTCTGTTCATATAAAATGGGTTTGTATGAAAGAAAATTTTGAAAAAAAATACATCTGGGCGAAGCCGGGGCGGTCCACTAGTACCTACAAAACATTAATAAGTAACTCATTATTTATATTTATTAGTGTATCAAAATATGATACTGTACCTCATTGTAACAAATGAGGTATCATTAGATCTAGATTGATTAGGTCGCGGGTTCTTACACTGAGTCTGAGCACGCACACGCACACGCACACGCACTTGTAACCAGGGGAGCAATCGTGCTGTCCCCTGGTCCTGGTGACACGGAGATCAGTTAATGCAGTAACTGGGTTCTGGCAGACAGGCAGTCGCTCCATGCACAGTACTGGTATTCAGCTGCGTCCAGTTAGACTGGAAGCTGACCGTAACATGGTTGGGAAGACAGAAATCTTTCGGAGCAGTTCAGATCTTAGTTTTCCTCTTATATCTTTCTGCTTCACTTCAGAAGTCTTCAACCTCTTTTTCATTTGGTAGAAATATGTTTTATCTTTTCGAGCTCGTTTCAACCGTTCTGGCGAACTGAATGCGAGAAACACAGAGCCGTTCGATGAGAAGTCTCTCGGAGGAGGTCTAGCAGTGGACGTTTTTCGACCAAAATGATAATGATGACCAGTTTTCTTAGTATTTTTGTCATTGTTCATCACAAGTACATCAAGTTTTTCTTGAAACGGTGTTGTAACTCTTAGTAGGGAGCTTAGCTTTCTGTTTTTTTTGTTGAAAGAATAAGCCCTGGTTGGTCGGTTCAACAAGTTCACAGTCGTGTGTATTTTTTTTATTCTGTACCTGTTTGAAGTTATTGCTCTGAACTTTGCTTGCTCACTTGTCATTGGCGTCATACTTCTCAAAATGTAGTCCTTGTAATCCATATTTGCGTTGTCTTGTCTTCCATATATATTTTCATTGTGATACTCTGGATAACTATGTCTCTTTCTCTTTCGCAACACTTTGTATGGGGAGCGATATCGTTTTCTCTTTCTTTTTCTTGGTTGTCCGTTTTTATGCTTTACTGTATAAAAACAAACATAAAAAAAACAAATCACTAGTGTTAACAACCTAACTGTAGGTAGGATTTTTTAAAGCAGAGAATGGTTAATTGGAATAAAAGCACCGGCGCGTCGTTGCAAACATTGCTAGTGTAGGCGACACTAATACCACCACAAAAAATCAACGTAGCAGAATCAACAAATGAGACTCGCAGCGCCATCTATCTCGACAGCTGCGAACTAGCTTGACAAAAATCCTAAATCGCGATATCAGAGTTTACCGTGCGATTAGAACATATGCAAAGCCCGAATAACAACTGTCCGGTCGGAGGATCCTCCCTTTTCAACGGAGGTATGTGGGACTTTACTCTCTGTTCCGCTACCTCCAAACTAGGACAGACTTGTGAGTTCGAGACGAGAAGATGTAATAACTCGATAGTTCAGGTAACACATAATATACAGTTGCCCCATGGAACATACTGTGCTCAGCTGCATCCGGTCAGACTGGGAGCTGACCCCGACATAGTTGGTAGGAGACTACACAGATGATGAAGACAGACGTACCTCCACTGCGTTGTTTCAGAAGGAGAGGGAACCGTGTCTTCAAGGCGCCGTTGATTGCGTCCAGCAGTTTCTGACGACGAGAGCGGATTTGACGTCGGTACGGACGCAGAAAGCTTTCTATAAGGCTGTCACAAAGCCAGTAACTGGATTTAGTTGCTGGAATCGGAGATAAGACAGTTTGTTAATGTAAAAACTGAAACTGTAAATCGTGGGCGTGACAACTGAGATACGTTTTCGAGGAATTTGGCTGGAGAAGGCGACACAACGGAAAAAGTGGTAAAACATGGTGGAGTTTTTTGCTCAGCGTTGGATAACACAGTATTAAAACTGTATACTTTATGAAAAGTAATGTTTATATAATCGTGGAAATACTTCTGAGAAGGTTAAGAACATGTTCCACTCACTGTTGGGGTAACTCTCAAACTCGTTCAGGACAGCAAAGAGTTGTTCTCCTTCGGCGTCGTTATAGAACAAGTCGGCGTCGTCGAGGATGGAGTTCACCTCCGACGACAGCGCCTGCCGCCGCCGCAGTAGCATGTGGAACATCATGGAAGCGTAGGCTGATGGACAGTACCATTCAAGCAGAGATTATTAAGGCGCTGTGATCAGCAAAAACTGAAAAATTGCTGGTTCCCTAACGAAATTTTAGCCAAATCTGTTTAGTTTCAAGCTGCAGAAAAAAAATATATTAATTTTAATTATATTTCAAAGAACACTGTTGTTTCCGAAACATGTTTAAAAATAAAATCCTCGATAGAAATTAGCGTCAAAGTTACCTCCAACTTTGACCTTAGAAAAAAAATCCCGTATTTACTAGCCTACTTATGCCGGTAAAATTTATACCAAATTATGAATCGAATCTTAACGCAAAACTTTGTTGTTTTAGATTTTTAATAGCTCAACTTGGTTTTGAGTAAATCGATAAAATGCTTCATATTTGGCATGTAATTGCAAGCATTGTGTCGTCGCGCTTCTCTTTCTTTTCTATGCAGTCCGAGAGTGACCAAGTTTTTGCTGATCACAGCGCCTTAAATCCTACTTAAAACACGAAAATTGTATACCTATTCAAATACTGGCGCTTGGCTAAAATCTGAACTCATGTCACTATTGTGTGTCACTATGTTTTTTCTTCTGCGATGATGGGAACACCTTGACCGAAATCCGGTCAGGAGACGGGCTTACTTTCAACACGTTTTTACAAACGATTACTCAGTCTCACTCTTTCATTTCAGCGCCAAAAGTTCCTAATAGTAAGCAAAATTAATTGTAAGGGAACAGAATTGACTGGGTGTCATTTGTTTTCATTGACAAGGTTGCTAAAATATTGAAAAAGCTAGACCATCGGTTCTGGTAATGGTCGCAAGAATCTACTGGTCGAAGGAAGGACTGATCCAGTTGAAGTAACAATGCTTCAGAGGCGCCTATGTCTAGCACAGGTAATGGGTCTCTTGAATGACGATGAGGAATGAACTTACTCCGTACGACATCTATGTCTCCTTCTGACATTAAAACTGCCAGCTTCCAAATGACAGTTTGGAGTGGGTCATCGATCCAAGAGAGGCGCCCGTTGTTCCAAAGACTGTAAGAAGATACATTCAATTACACACAGAACACAGGTAATAGTAAAAGTCGTGCTGCTGAAAGTTTATACCGGCACGAGCCGGCAGAATCTAACAACATAGGTATAAGTCACCAGCGTCTGCTCGCGGCTTCGTCGGCCAGTACAAATGTTAATAAAACCCATGGGATTTAAAGAAAGGACAGTATTAATCGAATTCCAAAAACAAATTCAATTTTTATCTCGAAGACAATGCTCGGTTTCTGCAGGATCGGACTCGGAAGTGAAGCCGTGGCAGAAAGTATGTACTAGGAAAATAAAATACAACACGTACTGGTTGTAGATCGTCTCCGTGTGGAGCAGAGCCTGTCGGACTTCCTTCCGGTCCTTCATGGCGATCAGTCGGCATAGCTCTAACATGAAGACCAGCATGTAACCCTCGTTCAGTCGCTCCATCAGCACGAGGTAGCGTTGCGTTGGCGGCTGAGATGGCTGATCCTGAACCTTAATCTCTGCAAAGACGTTGTTGGTTAATATTGACATGATGGCTGAGAGACTGTTTAGCTGTGCAGCTCATTAGTCAGGTGGCAGCCTTCCACAAACTAATATGTCCCGTAATTAGAGGTTTAAAGACATGTGACATCAACGAAGCTAAAATGATTTCATCCGGAATGGTTTTACCCGGCAGTCCCTGTCGGAAGTCTGAGATTCAACCAAAATAATTGATAACAACTGCATCAGACAGCTTGCAAGGCACTTTTTAGTACAAAATAGGAAAACGACTGATGTATGGAAGAAGAAGCCATGCTTTGACGACCAGACTAACTGAGGACGACAATAGATTCAATAAAAAGAAAAGATACAAACTTCCATAAAACACATCTCCGGCAGTAGTTGAGTCCAAGTTCTTGGAGTAGTGAGGAATCGGAACCGGTGTTCGACCCTTTTGTAGAAGATTCAAGTAAAGGAGTCTATGTTCATCCTGCTTGAAGTCCTGTGTGGCATTAGTTGCTCCAACTACGTCCTGATGGTCATTCATCTTGGGCATTCTGTTGGTTGTAGATACTGGGGTGGTTGCGCTGCTGTGGGGTGTCGGAGGCCCTAGTGGCCTCTTGCTACTAAGCGACAGTGACTGATCTATTGCAGCATTCCTCCATTTGTCAATGACTGGTACATAAAGACTGTAGGGACCTTGTAGCCAGATCTTCGCGCCTTTGCCCGTCGTTGGGCGTATTGAAGATGATGAAGTAACTAATTGAGAGGTCCCCAATTCAGCTGGATTGGAAACAGGTCGAAAAAGAGCAGGACGGAGAGGATTGAATAGCTGGGGAAATTCCTGAAGGAAACTGTTTACTTCTATATCCAGAGAAGGTTGGTTATAAGCTTCTGGCGCAGGTCTTGGTGCGAACAAATGACTTGGCATGTAAGGTCCAGGAGGTCGCAGATAAACATTTTGGTAAAGATAGTTTGAAAGTATTCTGGAAGGGTTCAGTCTAGAATGCATTGGCCTTATTAGGAGTCCAGGGGGCTCTAGTCTTTGTCCAGGGTTGAAGGGGACTATTGCCATACGATACTCTGATGATGGCTGACGTATAACTAATGGAGGTTGCGGGATATTTAAGCCTGAAGAGAAACGAGGGAACCAACGAGTTAAGATTTGACGACGATCAGAGATGGTTGGCAGAGGGTCGTATTGCGCAGATGGGAGAAATTTTGCTGATTTTTTTCTATTTTCCATTATACTCTGTTTTATTTGGTCTTGTCCAGGTGTTTTGGTATTTCGCAAATCTCTAATATTGTCAAAGTTAATCTCCGAGTCTCGTCTCTTTTCGTGTTTTTTGTCTCCTTCTCTTAGCACTGACATGTTATATATCTTTTGCTGAACATCTTTAAGAACAGTGTTGACTTGGAGGAGGTTTTGATAATGCTTGTCTAATAGTATTGATTCGTTGAATTTTGCTGGAAAGATTAAAATCACGTTTAGTTTTGAAAGGAATTAAACTGTCATTTAATTTGGTCCTGTTTTTATGGATGAGAAATCAAATCATCATCATCAATCATCAAATGACTCCTGCCGCTCTAGGAGCGGTAGGGAGTGTCAGACTCTTACTAAACTAACTCTGACTAAAACCCATCTATGCTCCTCGTAGTGCCCTTTGCTTTCCAGGGCCGCGGTAACTCTTTCGAACCAAATCCGCAACCCTGGCAGGCTCTGGCCCTAAGTTCCCCTTCTCCTATGCTGAAATCTCTTTGAAGCGCGCGTGGAACACAACGCGCCGTCGACCCGGGCCTGGCTTTGATCGGACGGCGAGCCACCCAACGTGAGCCGTCCGCAGACCCGCGCCTACAGTGGTCGGGAATCGCCCTGCGGCTCCCGACGCCCGGGGCGTCTCCCTATGTTGCGGTGGCTGGGGCGTGAAGGTTGTCTCTTCACTTGCCTCACTTGCCTCACGCGGCCCTCCTCTTCCTTCACAAGCATTACTGCTTCACAGAAGGAGGTGTGGCTTTCCAATGCCTTCTCGCTCCGGACCATGGATTGAACCAGGGCCGGACGCGAGAGGTCGCCGCCATCGATCGCCTCGTCGAGGACAAGACGGTGCTCCATCCAAGCAGGGCAGACCTCCACGGTATAATGTGGGAAATGGAATGTAAGAGTGAGCGAAAGAGATGAATGTATGAGTGAGAGAGAGGGAACGATATACAAAAGTAAGATGGCGGAAAGACGAAATACGAAAAAGTACGTGCGCGAGACTTGCTAGGAAATAAATCTTTGTTAATCAAAGAAGTTGTTTTTCACTCTGAGCCCACAATCCCACAAATTCACCGTGTCCTCCGGACGATCCTCACAATGAAAAGACCCGATTAATTTGGTCCTTCATCCAGGAATCTCGTCCTTTCATAGAATTCGAGAAATAATCCGTCTTCTTAACTTATTTTAAATTTGTAATAGTCCTATGTCGCAAGACCTCGTAGCTGATAAGAAATAAAGAAAAATAAAATTATATGACAAATATGTAGGTATGGATACAGTTATAGCAAAAATATGTATAGATACAGTTATAGCAAAACTTTTTTAAGATATAGTTAAAATACAAGTATAGTTGTATTTTATTATATTCTCTTATTTTCGAAATTTGTATATGAAGGTAAATAAAGTCTGTATCATATTTGGATGTTTGAATGTTTGTTTTTTAGCATCAGTCACACTTCGATAGCTGCACGGATTCGAACAAAAAGTCAAAACGTTTATTTCAATTAGGCCATTAAATAAACGGCATGTTTGACAAGAACGTCATCATTTACATTTAAAATAATATGTAGGTACTTATAAAAAATAAAGTGACTCTGACTTTTGTGGAAATACAAGTAGGTAGTACGTTCTATTGTGGCACAGACGAAGCCCCTAGCAACAGTTAGTATGAAAACGATCAGTGTTTTCTTTTAGTAAAATTTCTTGTCATATGCTAGAAAAAATATTACCTAAGTATTATACAGAATACATACCGGTGACAATTTTGTCGCAATCAGAAAAACCATACTGTAAATAGAAAACTAATAAACACAGCAGCATTGTTTTATCTCCGTTTTGTATTAAATACAACGTAGAAGAACAATTTGAGTGATATAAAAATACGTAGGTATGAACCGCTGCCATATTTGTCTGTACCCATTTTAACTCTTGTTTTTATTATATTTTATTTGTTTCACATTTTACTACAGACCTAGTAGCCACCACATATCCACAATTTAACACAAATAATACTTTTTAATGTTTGAAATTCTTTGGGAAACTACCTACTACAGATTATATGAAAACATTTAATTTGTGAGTCACTTTGAAAGGTTTCAAAACATGGGTTTGTTGAAAGTTTAATATTTATTGAAAATAATTCACTTTTGTTATTTCACTACCTATAATTTTCTGTTGGATTGGAAATAAAAAATTGTTGAATGTGCTGTGTGTAACAATATTTATGACTCAATAAAAATGTTAGTATTTTTGTATCAAAATGAAAGTGTGCACTTGTTTTCTGCTGTTCAGGATATTTGGTAGTTATTTTGTATTTATTTGAAGAACACTTTCTGTGAACTTAAAATTATTAATGATTTCCTCCGAGCGCGCAATGTGTTGATAGGGTTTAAAGTCACATTTGGCTGCCCGTACAACATTTAACTGCATCAAGTTGCAAATTTTTCGAATTCCCTTGACATTGCAAAACGCGCGCGAACGCGCACGCGCGTCAGTATCCTATTCGGTATGTGTCAGTAGTGACATTTCAGGGATGTTCATCTTGTTTCACATTTTGACAGAATGATGGAACTAGTGATTGTAGCAACTTGATATTTCGATTCGATTATGGACACTTTTATAGGTATGTAGTATCGATTATTTGATGTGGAATAAATATGGTGAGAACTTTGTGCAATGACTAAACTTGTCATCAGACTAAAATTTCATGTTGGAAGACGACGAATGCATATATAGGTACTAAATATGTAGTTATTAAAGAGAAATGAGATATTTAAATAATTATCACTTTAAATCATTCTTTTACCACGCATTTTAAAATTTACGTAGGTACTCTGGAACAGTTACATTCGAAGTCAGCTGTCAAAAAGTGATTATAACCTGGTGACAAGAGTGCTAATTCTACTATTTTTCAAGCAACGGTTGCAATTGGTATCTCAAACGCAAACTGTTAAAAGTTTATGAAAATTAAGGCTTTTTTGACAGTTTGCTATTTATTTATTTATTTATTTAAAACTTCATGCACACAAATGTACAAAGGCGACTGCGAATATTGTTTAAAAAAATGGTCCCGAAAGACTTCTAAGTTCTGCTTTTGGCAATTTTGATATCGGATGTAGTTATTGTCGGCGGTAAATAAACTTGGCACTCAACTACGAAATAACGAGTATTTTATGAGCAAATGTAAATGTTTTATGAAAATTTAAGATGGCTGGTGTGGAGAGGTTTATTATTGTTAGGTACTGTCGGATTATAGTTTGCCGGTAGACGATAATTTTCCTTTATGGTCGGAGAAGTAATTCGTTTTCTATGGCCGAATTGCCGAGTGGCTCTCGGATTATTGACTAAGATTAATCAATGTGAAATCATAAATTATCTTTCAGCTTACACAATCTCAAGCCCTCTTAACTCACTTAAAGGAGATAAGAGAGACATCAATCTAGATCTGGATCTCAAAGGTTCTCTAGAATTTAAATTTGACAAAAACGCTATTATTGTCTCAAGTAACAAACTGACGGGTTACAACAAGACTTCGCGACGTGACGCCACGCAGCCGAGAGTTGAAACCTTTACAGATTTCATACAGGAAGTTATAAAAATACTCTACACTTATGATGATAACACATTCGAAGATTTCTTCCACTTTCTAGACAAAGAAATCAGAAAATATCACGACAGAGGCTTCAAGTTTCACGAATTGACAGAGGACCACGAAATTAGAAACTTACTCGTAGAGAAATTCGATTTTATTAAAGAGAAATCAATTCGTGAAGTAGCTGAGATAATACAACATAGCGGAAATGTTAATAATGTTAAACAACTGCTGAATTACATCAATTCTATATACAAAGAAAATGATACCGAACATTTTCGAAAAGTTTTAACAGAGCTAATGGGCTATAGCAAATCAAACTATGAACAGCCTAGAAAAGGTTTATCCAAGGTAATTAGAAATAGCATCCAATCTATTGTGATTAATCATTACAAGAATTTGAATGCTAAAGAAAAAAGAGGATTAATAAAAGAAATTATTGTATTTCTTAAAGGATTATCAGAAATTTCGTCACCTGCAGTCAGTGAATTGAAAAAACCCGAAATCCTTAAAATGAGCGATCCAACATCGACTACAGTCCGCAATAAAGCGGAACACAAGAGACGGAATATTCAAAGCCAAAAACCAAGTGACGAACTATCTGAAAATCAAGAAACAACACTTGAAACTTCTAAAGGAGAAAGTGACAGTCAACAGTTAGTATTGACATTTGTAAGCACAGATGGGACATCTCATGAAAGTACTGAAGGATATTCTAGAGAAACATCTCCAAACGAGTCATCAGATGTAACTAATCAAGTGAGCTCTCTGGAGCTATCTCAGGAACCACACCGAAAATTGAATGCACAGCCATACGATACTCTGTATATTGAAGACTTTTATAAGACTGAGAAACCAAAAACTATTTACAAGTCTGAGATGAAAAGTAACCTAGTGGAGGGAATGTCGATAGAGGTACCTACAGACAGACTCCCAACTGCGCGACCAATCACCAAGCGACTAAGGTACGCACGACTCAGCAAGCTATACGTTTCCAGTATGTCACCGATTCATCAGCCCAGCTCGTATTCTTCAAGTCTTCCCTATTTGTTGTTATCTTGGTGGTCACCCTCTTTTTAGCGGCATCTTTAACACAGCCGATCCACTGTTTCTTATCAAATTTTTTCCAATCATTATTTTACCATAACAATCGATTTTCACATAGCTTTTCAACAACAAACAACAAATACCATTTTCCAACTTCCTCATATGTAAGTACTCATTTCTTACAAATGTACATACGATCTTATCGTATTCCGTGATCTCTTCCAAACAACCTAGGATGGACAGTACCTATTTGCCTGTATTTACTTCCTATAATATTTTAACGCATACAACGTATAGACTACAGTAACATTTAATAAAAAAAACCTTAATTTCAGACACAGAACTACATCACGTCCTGCTCGTGCACAAACCAAGAAGTTTGTTTTTAGGAGGGCAAGACCCTCACAAACTACTTCAAGATTCCTAAGTATTGATGATAATGATAACTTTGATGCCAAGGATCTCAGGAAGAGTCTAGCACCTCCCAAGCCCAATGAAGAACTCTCTGTTGAAGTGTTTGACAGGGAGAAGAGAAAAAGAGAGCAGGCTCTTGCTCAAAGTTACAGTTTTGTCAGCAATAACAGTATCCAACATGGTCTAAAGGATTATATTAAAAGACGAAGACATCTTGATAAGACAATTAACGAATTAAAGAAAATTCAGGAATATAATCAACTTAGTAAATTAAACGTTACAACTTATAATGGAGAGCAAGTAAAGAATGCTGTGAATGACTCGGAGCTAAAAAACAAGATTCACAAAAACAACAGTAAACCAATAGAAGATGAACATATTAAAGAATCTAAAGTTATAAATGAAACACAAAGTATTAAGTATAAAGCGAGAGCTCAAACAGAAGAAAACGAAAATGAAGTGAAAAAGAATGACGAAGACGTCAAAAAAAAGAATCTTTTAAGTAAAGATGAAAAAGTTTTAGAAAATAATAAAGAAGCAAGAAAAAGTGACGAAAAACACACATTAAAAATGAAAAAACAGAGAAAGAAAAAAAAAAGTGGGTCAAAAAAAGCCACAAAAGCACAAACCACTGACACAAGACATAAATATTCCACGGAAACAATGAAAACTTCTCTTAAAGTTATAATATTAGAATCAGTAAATATCTCGGTTTTTACAGACCAGCCACCTCCAAAGAAAATGATTGAAACTACATCCAAAGTTACAACAAAGGTTGAAAATGCAACTTTGAATGTCAATAATGACATTATTGTTAAGAAAAATGCTACCACAGTTGATATCGACAAAGACTCTGCTGGAAAACTAAAACTACATGTACCAGTAACACCTTCGACTCGCCGGCGCAAAAGAGTTTTACAATATTCTTCTCCGCCTTTTTAGCCGACTCCTCCAGAAGGAGGATAATGATTTTCTAGTTACTGTATGTTTATATGACTGTACGGTTGCCTGCACGGCTTTTGACATATTATTATGAGGTTTCATTAGCTTCGTCTTTACACCCGTAATGACATAAGTCTTTTTTATAATCTTTATTTTGATAAGGTATAAAAATGCCAAGCGCTATGTTGAAAAATAAATAATATCGTTTACAAGCCATAAACAAAGATTTATTTCTTCCCGGATTTAGTAATTTGCATTAGTAGTATAAGAGCTATTTGTGTAGCAGCTTGTCCGGGGCAGTACTACCACCATACGTTGCCGTGTTCAGGTTTGAAGGGGAGTATGTGTGCCGAAGTAATTACAGACACATATTATGTATGACTCCTATCAGCGGGGCATAACGTACTAAGCGCGAAGGGCTATCGATATCACCCATCAACGGACGGAACTCAGCAAGCATTGTTTGACTTTGAAGATGGCCCGTTCGGCCGTTGTTACTAGACCACCGCTGCTCTCGAAACGAGAAAGTAAATCGAGCGGAAACTAGCATATCTTAGAACAAATTAGGATTATGCCTCTGTCGCAGCAGTGGTAATATTACAGGCGTGCTTTATTTCGTCGTCATCATACAAGCTGTTAGCACTCCCGAGGATCATGTTCACCTCCTCCGACAGCATCTGAGCATCTGACGTCGCTGACTGAGTATGTGTTGCAGATCAGCTGCCTGCTCTGTGGAAGACAACATACTCATCTCAACAGTTACTCTGTTGCAAATTCTTTTGTTGAACAATGTGTGTATTCTTCAAAGCGGTCAAGTAGTCAAGTCAAGTGTTTGGAAAATTCACATCTCAAAACTTAAAAAAAAAACGTTAAAGTGAGCCGATTGTAAACTTAATCAGCTCAGCCATACTTCAGGTTACTGAGTAACTTCGTTATAGAAAACATGCCTTACCCGACCTAGAGAACGAGCCCATGTACTTGTGATCACTGGACTATCAGAAAGGAAATTAGTGAAAAACACAATAGCAAGTTGCAACTTACTCTTTATCCGATTTTTTGAGCAATCTAGCGAGCTTCCTAGTGACATCTGTGAGAGGCTGACCGAACCACTGTAACTTTCCATTTGTATGAAACCTGTAACATAATTTACCGTGATAGCATCAGCACTTTGAGCTATTTATTTATATTTGTATCGATGACAAACAAGCCACCGGTCTACCAGTTTGTCAGTGTTAAAGCTTATTTCAGATTGGTCTACCAAATGGCAACGCACGTGCTTGTATATGTATACTCGTCAAGTGCCAGTAAATACGTTAACTGTTAGATTACACATTACTTTTTAACCAGAATAAAGCAATGCTTAGATTTCTAGTTTTGTTTTAGGTTTTATAGGAGAGAGGCAGGCGACTCATGTTCAAAACTAGTATTCAGCTGAATTCGGTTATATTTGGGTCAAAGAACGGCAAATTATGTTGAATAATAAATGAAATGGTACCCGTGTATATTCAGATTATGTATTCAATCTCTTAGACATCTTGGGTCCGAAGTGTGCATGGAAGAGAACTTGGTTGGTGCCGAACTTACATATAATGCCTGAAAAGAATTATGTCAGACTTGTAGCAAGCAGTGTATGGACACGGCTGCCACTGGTAATGATGATGAATTGAACATTCATGAATGATTTAAAGATGGTGATCTGAAACGGGAGAACAGGGTTACGTAGCACTTAAATGTGAATAATATGAAAAATTTCTATGATGTAAGTGTTGTAGTAATAATAATAAGCATGCAAACCATCGGCGGTGAGGAGTTGAGCAAGCGGGCTCCCACCGACAAAATTGTTACAGCTGGTCGTAATGAGCTGAACAGGCGGGCTCACTACGTAGAAGCTACAGCCGTTTCCACGGGCGATGATACTAATTCTTTATTCTCATCCATCCCTTCAACTCGCCCCTCATACATGACAAGAAGAACAACAAGCTTGTCCAGCACCACCACGCTTGACAGTGTTGTGCGAGAAGTCAACCTTGACACTGAGCTTGCACCCACTGCAAGCGCTCCTAAAACACGCCGACGATGGACACCTGATATGAATAAGTTCATACTGCGTACTTACCTTCAACTTACCTCATTAGATACCGATAGGAAAACTTACCTTGAGCCGCTCCACCTGAAATTCATAGAGAAATACCCTAACATGCAAGTCAGCCGACAAAGAGTTGGAGACCAACGTCGAGCTATAATGAATAACAAACTACTAACACAAGAAACAATAGATGAAATAGAAGCCGAAGTTAGAGAAGAATTAAATCAATTACAATTAAGTGCACAAACTCTACTCACCACTGGTCACACTCGACCAATAGTCACATCTACACAAACACAATCCACAACACTAGAAACATCTAGGGCCCGCAATAAAACACAAAGCCGAATGAGATGGACCAATGAACAAAATGAAGAGATTATCCGATCATACTATCGAGTGACAGCTTTAGAGACCAACCAAACGGTATATCGCAAACTCATGCATGAAGACTTTATTAGAAAATTTCCCGCACATGCTCATTTAAGTGAGCAACGAATAGCTGACCAAAGGAGAGCAATAATTAACAATAATAACATTAGCACTGAAAGGTTAAATACATTATAATTAGAAATATCGAATGAGTTACAACTGGACAACACCACTGATACCCAGTTTATCTCAAATAACTTAGAAATATACTCAGGAGATCTAATAGGTCAAACACCAAATATCGATCAAGTAGATACAGCAATAGGTATAATAAATAACCCTCAAACCAGTCTGGATAGGGATCTGCTAATAGACGAAACTTTTCAACAGACACTCCAGTTTTACATATCAACTACTCCTACAAACAGAATGTACATCCCCAAACAAAAACCGTCTAAGAAATTGGCCAGAATAGTAGATTACATCAACAAAATAACACTCCCTGAAAACGTTAATAATGAAACTGACTTTCATACATTACAGACGGCCATATATAGTGCAGCATGGACTGCGGCTAAAGTTAACGGAGCAAAGTTAACACTCCAACCAAGGGAAATGAACACAAACACAAATACAACAAAAAAGATATACACTCCACACTGGCAAAGACGTTTAGAACTAAAACTAAAAGACTTGCGATCAAAGATAGGCAGAATGACGCAATTTATAAAAGGCAATAGAAGCAGAAAAATAATAAAATATGTAAAACTTATTAATGAACAATATAAAATCCACACAGTACACGAAGAACCAAACACACAACCTGAACACATATTAGACACACTTAAACAAAAACTCGCAGTTGTAACAGGCCGGCTACAAAGATATAAAGCGTGCACCCAAAGAAAACAGCAAAACACCCAATTTACCTTTAACGAAAAGCTTTTTTATCGTAACCTAAGACAGTCATCCACTAATGTTCAGAATAACAGCACAAATAATGCAAGTAGTAATAACAATCTTGACCCAGAAGCCTTGCATAGTTTTTGGGCAGGAATATGGGAACAACCAACCGAACATAACACCGAAGCTGAATGGATCCAAACAGAATTGACTAATAGCAACAGGACCATTCAGCCGATGGCATTTGAACACGTATCGCCACAAATATTTCATGAAGTGCTAGCTCGGTTACATAACTGGAAGGCACCCGGCTCAGATCATATTCATAGTTTCTGGTACAAAAAATTTACTGCTGTTCATAGTTTACTTTATAATTACATTAATAATTTTATTCAAGACCCCAAATCAATCCCATCTTATTTAACATCGGGCACAACTTATATGATATCAAAAGACCGCAACGACCTCTCTAACCCCGCAAAATATAGGCCCATTACATGTCTGCAGACCTTGTACAAAATTATGACATCCTGTATATCGGAATTAATATTTAAACACACCGACGCTAATAACATCTTAGCCGAACAGCAGAAAGGATGTCGAAAGTTTAGTCAAGGCTGTAAAGAACAATTGATAATAGATTCCGTAATTCTTAAAAAGGCTCAAAAGTTCAAAACAGATCTCTACAGTATGTATATTGATTACAAAAAAGCATATGACTCAGTTCCCCACTCATGGTTATTGCATATTTTAGAAATTTACAGAATACATCCAACAATTATCACATTCCTGAAAACTATGATGACAACTTGGTCTACTGTCCTCAGGTTCAACAACTCAACAGAAACAGCGGATATCCGCCCAATCAAAATACAACGAGGCATCTTTCAGGGAGATGCACTGAGCCCTTTGTGGTTCTGCCTCGCCCTAAACCCTCTATCTAACATTTTAAACTCAACATGCACAGGATACCCCTTAGAAAATACAGCCCACGGAGCCCAGCATCAGGATCAAAATAACTTCGTAAACCATCTACTATACATGGATGACATTAAACTTTATACAAAAAATGAGTACCAACTTAACCTACTAGCAACCCTAACAGAACAGTTCACTAACGATGTTAAAATGGAATTTGGAATTGATAAATGTAAAATAAATTCAGTTAGAGCCGGGCAATACTATCAACACCAATACACATTAGAAACAGGAGAACACATAGAGTCATTAGATGAACACGATACATATAAATATTTAGGATACAACCAATCACGCCAGATTAACCATAAAGAAACCAAACAAATATTAATACAGCAGTTTCAACACCGGTTAAATACTATTCTAAAAACGCAACTTTATTCAAGAAACACAATTAAGGCACTCAACACTTTTGCTGTACCCGTACTTACCTATTCTTTTGGCATTATCAACTGGACCAAAACAGATTTTAAAAAATTACAACGCATTATTAATACCACAATGACCAAGTTCCGCAAACACCACCCAAGATCGTGTGTGCAAAGAGTTACATTGCCAAGAAAAGAAGGAGGCAGGGGTCTCATCGACATCTTAAACTTACACAACAAACAGATCACAACACTTAGACAATATTTTTTTTCTAAATCCGAATCTTCTATACTACACAAACTTATTACTAACAGCGACCATCACTATACACCACTAAATTTGAAAGACAAATCCGAACAGAAAAACGAAAAATTAACCGACAACAAGACCAAACTGTTTGAATGGAGCCAGAAGTCTTTACACGGGAGACATTGTCAAGATTTAAGCCAAATTAATGTCGACAAGGTAGCGTCGAACGCATGGCTTAAACGAGGCGAGCTCTTTCCTGAGACTGAAGGCTTCATGCTTGCAATACAGGACCAAATTATTGAAACAAAAAATTATAGGAAGCACATTATAAAAAACCTGAACACTGACACTTGCAGAAAATGTAATAGTTTACCAGAAACCATCCAGCATATTACGGGTGCATGTAAATCAATAGCCCAGACAGACTACAAACATAGACACGACCAAGTTGCTAAAATCATACACCAAAAACTAGCGCACCAATACAAATTAATAGACTCCATAGTGCCTTACTATAAATACATCCCCAACCCTACGCTCGAAAACCTGTCAACAAAATTATATTTTGACCGAGGGATTTTCACTGACCGAACCGTTCACTTCAATAGACCAGACATCACATTAATTAACAAAACAAACAAAACTGGATACCTCATCGACATCGCCATACCAAATACACACAACTTACAAACTACTATTGCAGAAAAGTTATCTAAGTATACAGAGTTAAAAGACGAAATAACCCGACTCTGGCATCTGCAAAAAGTAACAATAGTCCCTATAGTATTATCCACAACAGGAGTAATACCAAAACAACTTCAGCAGTCCCTTGCATCCCTAAATTTGCCCTCTAACACCTTCCACCTACTGCAGAAGGCAGTGATATTAAACACGTGCAGACTGGTGAGGAAGTTCCTGCAATGTGAATCAGACAACACGCACCAACATACCCACTTAAATCGACCCTCAAATCAAGCTACATCACAAAATCGGGTTGTACCAACTACTGCCTCTACAACCCTTAACCCAACTGGTAATCACTTGGCTTAGGCCCGTGGTATCAGTGTTTTCCGGCTACCCGGTTAGCCGAGAAAACAAATGTTTAAATAAAAATAATAATAATAATTTATTTAATTCAGACCATTGATCCATATAGTGTTAGTAAAATCTTAACCTATTGTTAGTACATAAAAAGCTTAAATTAATTGGCGACATGTATGCCATTAAGCACATGCCTAGCTGCCCAGTGCCTAATGAAAGGCCCATCAATTTTGTCCGCCAGTGTAGCCAGTATGTTGTAGTACTAGTTCAGTTGTAAATAAGAATAAATGAAATTTATGGACCACTATACGCTCAATTGGCAAAACCAAAGGCATATTTTATACGGAAAATGAAACCAAAACCCCAATAGAAGAAAGAAGACAGCTTTTAAAAAATAAAAAAGATAAACATAATTTAAGAGCTATTTCAGAAGTAAGTTTTGATTAATAAGGAAAAGAAGATTAGATATACTCAACAATCACGTAAAAAGATAGGAGGAGTTAAAGAAGCCTTAAAAGAACTTGGCCTAAACCACCAACTCTTAAAGCAATATTACTTTAATATTCCTTCCAGTGGCAAAGAGACGGAGCTATACGTCCTGTATAGCTCCGTCTCTTTCCCACTGGAAGTAATATTGAAGTAATACTGCTTTAAGAGTTGATGGTTAGGCCCCTAGTGGAGTCACAACATTACACTGGAGTCTACAGTCACAGGGCTAGGCCCCCTGCCCGCGGGGGCACCCCTCGGCCCGTAACGACGGGCCCGTCATTTGATTGCTCTCAGTGAGCAGAGCTTATTTGGGTGTGCGCCTACCCGAAAAGGAATAGCAACGCACACCCGTGTGTATACATTACACTGGAGGCCCCGTTGCGTGCCACCTATATTTATAGCCTCGGTGTCAATTAGATCGCATCGTTCGCGCTCCACAATACTACATATTCTGTGCTTACCACTATTGGTGGATTAATTCTACTTGGATTACTCACCAAGTACAAATTCCGCCATGACTTTTAGTACATAGGTAGGGACAAAAGCTAGCTTTGTTGCCTTGGCTGGGGGCCTTAAATTCATTTGAGGCCACCACAGGATAGTCCGGATAAACAGTTGATAACCCTTGCGTGTTAACTTGCTAGTGGTCATTTCGAAAAAAAAAAATTATAATAATGAAAAAAGATCACTATATCTTATAAACTGGTGTTTTAATTGTTCGCCTACCTCAATTACTGCCTAATCACCAAAAGAATAAAGCAGGAGACTATAAGAAAAACTATAATCCAAATTGCAACAGACTTTACAGAGGATATTCCAGTTTTTCTACAATCAAAAATAGAGAAAGCTGTTCACAGTCTAAAGAGCAACAAGTCACCTGAACGAGATCAAATAACGAGCGAGATGATAAAATCTTCAATCATTGCACCTGAAAACTTAAGGAAACTCACAGAAATATGTTATACTATCTTAAGAACCGAATCTATACCGTCGCAGTGGACAAAGAGTACAATTATCCGTTTTCATAAGAAAAGGAATCGGAATAACATCGAAAATTATAGATCAATTAGTTTGTTGTGAAATGTACAGGGTGAAATTTAATTCATGGGCATCCTTTTAAGGGGTTATTGTACTCATTATTGTGAACAACTTTTACTATGGGATTAAACCCGAAATCGCGAAAAAAAAATCAGCTGTTTAGTACATTTTTCGAGTTACGCGTGCAGAAATGTATGGAGCAGTCGATTTTTTAGTATTTTATATAACAATGAAAGTGTGCACTAGTTTTCTGCTGTTCAAGATACTTGGTACGAGTTATTTTAAACATAGTCAAGCCTTCCTTTTTGCAGCAAAAATATGATTTCTAGGCGTGATATATACTAATTCATATAACATGTTTGAGAGTCTTTACAACTAATACGCCGATTGTCATTATATTAAAATATTCAAACATTTTAACTTATTTGGCAGCTTTGACAAACTCTTTATCACAAATCAAACAAAGAGAAAATGGCAAAAGAGTCGACCCAGCTCTAGAACCTCTTACAAAATATAGTAATGAAGACACAGCACCGAAAGTTAAAACCTTCACAGATTTCATTCAGGAAACCGTTAACATTCTCAACTCTTACGAAGATACAATATTCGAAGATTTCTTCCACATTCTGGACTTCGAAATCATGAAGTATACCTAACTACACTGGATGCAAATTTTCCGAACTGATGCAAAATCACAATACAAGGAAGTTACTGGAAGGGATCTTGAAAACGATCAGAGAGATTCCAATTATTTTTACGAAGGGAAAAATCAATTTAATGGCGGACATATCGAAATATATGTATACATACATATATAAATATATTACATCAATTATTTATACAGAAATAAGGAGTCGGAGTTTCATAGAGTTTTAAATAACCTGAAGCGAATATATACGAAAACATCAAGAAATGATTTTGTACAGGATATTAGAGACGGAGTCCGAACTATTTTATTTAATCATTACACTGAATTAGACACTTACACCAGACTAGAACTGAAAGAAAACAGAAACGTTTTGGGAAAGATTAAAAATCTCATCTGGAAAATCGTTCGCCAGTAGCTCGAACTCCATCAAACACTCTCAAGAGCATTATAAAGAGTACAACACACAGCGATACATGACGCTGTATGCAGAAGAAACATCTTACAAAGCGAGGACTACGAAGAAGTTAGAAATCATTCCGAAATCAGTTAAAATGGTGACAGGAAGGCCAACAGTTTCAAGGCGACCGACGACCACACCAAGATACAGTCCTAGAAACGTGTCGTCAGATAGGACGAAGAAAATTAAAAAGCTACGGATTACTAAGGACACGTATGATCCATTTGACGTCTCTCTTTTCTCACGCCATGAGACAGAGATTGACTTGACCGATCTGACCAACCTGACGCTAAAATTGAAGATTTTAAGAGTACTTTCTGACAAGCAACGACGCGCAGACGATACGCCAACTGACCTGAGTAACTCATATGATGCATTCAGCGCTGTTCAGTCAGCTAATTACCACCTGTTGAAATCTATAACAATGCTTCTCGGTGCAAGCATTTTCGGGGATGATGCGATGTAAGATTTTGATTGATTCATCGAAAATGCAACTCATAATTCATTAACTATTCGAAAGTAATACCTCTGCTACTAGGTATTTATTTCATCAGTCACCCATATAAATATTCTGCCAAATTATCAATATAAATCATATTGCACTCGTTTTTTTTAGCCATGTCGTCTTTCATGCAATCCAACCGTTTTCCCCAATTCTCGTTGACATGTTCATTAAATTAAACACTACTTCGCTCGTTCCAGGAGTGACACTACTTTGTATCAAATACCTGCTTCATTTATGCGAGCACAAGATGAGATAAAACCTCAGAAACTCAATGCTGTTACTAAATCGCCTTCAAGATACTCAAAAATTAAAGAATCTTTCAATACAAAACAACCCAATGAGCCAAGGAGAAGTATAGAGCCACACTTAAATAACAGAGAACTATTAGCTGAAAAACTAACGAATGACAATAAGCAAACGTCTGTAAGACTAAACGATAACATTAAAGCAAAACATTTCAATGAATTTGTAAATTTAAAAATAAAAGCAATAGAAAATTACTTAAATTGTCAGATTTAAAGCAAGTTAATGATGTTGTAACTATACCAAGCAAAAATAATACTGATGAGATTGATGGTACAAATATTACTGATAACGATGAGATAAAAGAGAAAGGTAAAAGAAAAAATATAAAAAAAACGTCATTGAGCGGTTGAATAGAATTAACCTTGAAACGGATAATGAAGAAACCAGTAATGAAAATACATACACCACAAGAAGTTACATGATGAAAACTGTATCTACTACTATTACACCTTCTATGGCAACGGTTGTGATGAAGAACCGTGCAATGGATTTAGACCATGGTCTATCTCAGACGACAGACAACAATGTGAATATCACTAAGACTCACACTGAGGAACTAAATACAGCAGTTACTACCGATACTGTGACTACTAATAGAACAGTTGCATATGACTGGATTATTCGCCACAAGAACCCTTTCGACCATCTTGATATGAAGTTTTTAAGTAGAACTTAATAACTATCTATGATAGGTAGCTATACTGGGATTTTTTTTTTCTCAGCAATTTTCCCCAAGAATTCATAGTCAATTCCTAAAAAAAAATAATTAAACTTCCTATCCAAAATTGTCATCAACTTATTACAATTTGTATGGGAAACTCAATTTTGTTTTTTCCTTGACTACTTATGCCTTTCTTGGAGAAATTTGTTCATTTATTTACATGGGTAGAATTAGTGGTTCGTATAGTTTGCGTACTGGGAAAAACCAGTGGTTTTTCTTATTACTTACTACCCCTTGCTCTAGTTAGTTTCTGCAAAGAGTAAACGATTATTTCATAGGAATCCACCTTGTGGGAAAGCAGTCCGACACGAACGATTAGATTCCATACGCAGAACCATTGGTGATTTATCACACCACCGATACTGACTTCTGAAATCCAGGTTACTGCTGCTAATTTCGTTATGATAAAACGCCAACAAAACTTTTCCCATACTGGGAATCGAACCCAGAAACCCCACGCTCAGCACTCCGTTTATTCCGGGGCAGTTGTTCTTTACACTCCGCACAGAGAAAAAATCGGAAGTCGGTGTTTTTGGTTGCTTTTTAATTTTTGACACCGACTTCTGAAATTAAAGTAATTGTATACTTTGTAGTGTTTTTTATTTGGAAGTTGGTTTTATGTTTTTGTAAAAAAGTTCTTTATTTTTTACTTTTTAGTGGTGATTCCCCACAACTAAGGCTGAGCGCATATTGGAGTCACGCACGACAGTTTTAAAACAGACTTTCCTTACATAGAAAAATTTTGCCATAACCGTTCGAGCGTACCTAAAACGAAACTGTTTTATCTACTACGACGCCGACGACGTCAACGACGTGGTGCACACCGTCTGCGTCAATTCTTTTTAACCGACTTCAAAAAAAAGGAGGAGGTTCTCAATTCGACTGTTTTTTTGTAGTATAGGGTAGGTGTAGGGTATGTGTACCTAGGGTAGGTGTAGGGTAGGTGTAGGGTAGGTGTAGGGTAGGTGTAGGGTAGGTGTAGGGTAGGTGTAGGGTAGGTAGGTGTAGGGTAGGTGTAGGGTAGGTATAGGGTAGGTGTGGGGTAGGTGTAGGGTAGGTGTAGTTACAATACAAATAAAAAAACATCCCTATTTCCGATTTTCACGCGGGCGAAGCCGCTGATAGAAGCTATAATTTTTTGGAAATCTGACGAACTACTTAATTAGATTTTTTTAGGAAACAGTCCTATTTCGGGCGAAGCCGCTGGCAAATGTAGATGTTATAATTAATGCTGCTGATAGAACGTTAGCAGCACACCAGTTTTATTGTGCTATCGTAGTTCCTGTACCTACTCTCCCTGAAATTTAAATAATTTTTATAAAATACTACCACTCAAAATCGACAAAACTTTTTATTATTCTGGAAGCACAAAATTAGCAGATAGGTAGGTTTTTGTTTTCTTACACTGGCAACTTTCAGTTGATATTTTTTGACACGCCTAGCTGGTACTCTTCAGCAATTTAAACGAAAATCGTATGATTTCTTGTGTGATTTTGTGAAAACTAAGTGAAATAAAGTGTGTTACGAACTTTTACATCGTTTTGATATTGAGTTGAGTGAATTAAACTAAGGAATCGTTGCTAATCATCAGGTAAAAGTAGCTATACTATGTTGTCAACGTATAACCCTAATGATTTGAGTAACCCTGAATTCCTTTTACCTAATTACCTTTTGACCACTTTTGAATTTCGTCGTATTTTAGCGTTGTATTTGGTTTTTATTTGTATCTATCCTAAAAACATAACTATCAATGAAAATATATGGGAATTAGATCAAAACCTTAACTGAATGTCGTGTTTGACTGGTAAATAAATCTAAAAAACTTTGTGAAAGGTGAGAAAATCCATAGTTTAGCAATGAGTCATTCATTGTAACTTAAATCGCAAGTACAACAATATGTACTTTGAAACTGTTATCTTGGTATTTCCGTTACTTGAGTAAATTTGATACACATTCCGTGGTGCTTACAGTCATATTTCTTTGGAACTTTCACTTGTGATAAGATCAAAAAAAAATTGAAAGGGCTGGCTTGATGCATTTCTAAAAGTAAATCTTGAGGTGTCTCATTGTTCTTTATTCCCTCAAGGTTGTAATTGTTATGAAACAATAATGTCACTTGATAAGAACAGAATAAGATTACAAAAGACAAATAAGCAAATAGTATGCTTTTTTGTCTTTTGAAATCTTATATACTTTCACTCTCTCACTCAATAAATCAGATGCTTTTTGGGGTGTTCAAATAAGTGTTATTATAGTTACTTTTGCTATTGTAAAATTCGAAAATTATCCCACAGGGATGTCCTACCAGGTTAAGTGTCCTAGGCCAGGTCATTATCTACTATATTCAAAATTTCATTAGACCTGACAAATAAACAAACAATAATTATTATAATATTGGTTTTCAACAGATGTCGGTTTAATGCCGCAGTTTAAATAAATCTATTATATTATTATAAATGTGAAAGTTCGGATAGATGGATGGATGTTTGTTACGCAATCATGCCAGAAAGACAGAACAAATCTGGATGATATTTGGAGCAGAGATAGATTATGATCTAGAATAGCACATAGCCTATATTTTTATCCCGGGAGAATGTACATTTGCTATAATTTTCTACATTCACACAGGCAGCAGCTAGTGTTACTCATATAATATTTAGTAACATCTGCAACTTTCCGATTCCAGCCACCATGGCTACCATGACGGACCAGTATGGCACCACGGGCACGCTGACCCTGAAATGGGACCCGCGCAACCTGGAGATCCGCACCATGTCGGTGGAGAGAACCTTGGAACCGCTGGTGCTGCAGGTCACTACGCTCGTCAACAGCAAGGACCGCGATGCGAAGAAGAAACGACGTGAGTTCACTATAGATATTTTTAGTTATTAGAAGGATGTTAAGCCGACAGTCCATGTAATAAGTCTTCGAAGCCCTTTCTGGGCTTATGCGTTACCAGAGGCTTATCAGATCTACCTGATGGTAAGTAGACAGGTGTCTATAGACATCCCAGATGTATTGTCACAGACAAAGCGGTAATGTCTCATGTGCCTTTTAGCACAATGCTTTGAAATTAGAACAGCAATGCTCACTAACTGACTGGTCATACAGTCTTATAACAGGCTAGTATTGCCAAACGATTCTGAACTATACGGTTCAAGTATATCAGTTACATTTACTGTATTTCAAGTGTTGCATGGGTAAATGCAACAGAGACAGCTGTAATGCACCGCCCCGGGTGCCCATTCAAAACCTGTGTCACGTCTTTTCTAAAACAGTGCCCTTTTAACGCCTGACTACTTTTGTTCCCTTCCCTATCCATTTTATCTTTAACTAAAAATAATAATTACTTGCCACAGCGGGCAAGTCCAAGCGAGCCAGCGCGCTAGTTGCGACCGTGGAGCGAGCGACGGAGATCTTCATCGAGCGTGGCCAGAGCATCGCCTACGAGAACCCCGAGATAACCCAGCAAATGCTAACTGCTGTCGAGGAGGTGCGCAAGGCTGGTATGTATCGCTGACGGCTAGGGTAATTTTAGACTAAGCTGATAGCCCCACGAAGCTACATGATCATAGATGATCTGACGGTTGCGGATTTTGTACGAAAGGGTCATCGCGGCGGACCTGGAGCGAATAGGGCATTTGGAGGAACACGGATGGGTTTTAGTCAGTAAGTCTGACTCCCTCCCACTCTGCTGATATGATCAGACTTTTCTGATATCCATGGTAATTTCAGAAATCCAGGGTAATTTCTGATATCCAGAATAATTTCTGTCATCTAGGATATTTTTTGAGATCCAGGGTAATTCCTGCAATCGTGGATAATTTCTATCATCTGGGATAATTTCTGTCATAGTTAGGATATTCATCTAGGATAATTCCTGACATCTAGGTTCTTTTCTGACCTATAGGGTAATTCTTGACATCTATAGTAATTTCTGTCATCTAGGACAGGGGTTCCCAATCTTTTTATAGTGTGACTCCCTTTAAATGTTTGTTTTTTTGTTGCGACGCCCTTGTAAAAGAAGATACTTAGCTATACATATAGGTAGGTAACTCCATTTGGGAAAACTAGTACGTACAATCAATCAATGAGACGATTGAATTTGCTTTTCTGATTAAGACTCACTGAAAAATATTAAAGTATCAAATTGCTTAAGGTCGATAAGTGTTCGACCAATATGAATTTATTGCAAACTTGCCTTCAGATCAGATCTTTAACAGATTTTGCATGCAGAAAGACTTTTATTAGCCAATTGCAGCATTTCCGTGGCGGTTTGCGACGCCTCTGGGAAAGGACTGCGACGCCCCGGGGAGTCGCGACGCACAGTTTGGGAACCCCTGATCTAGGATATTTTTTGCATCTCGTTTAATTTCAGAGGGTAATTTAACTCAGGGTAAATTGAGGCAGTATGGTTAAAACACTTGGCGTGGCAAGACTTGACTAGTTTTATGTATGCAACCATTTAACGCGTAATGCGATAAGGCCGCCCATTGTATGTGTTTTAGTTTTCCTTTTTGTTTTACTTTTGGTGTACAATAAAGTGTATAATAAATAAATAAATAACGTACCAACACAGGAGCAGCAATGAGCCTCGCCGCGCGAGAGTTCTCTGAGGAGCCGTGCGCGTCCCAGGTGCGCTCCAGCATGGTGCGCGCGGCGCGGGGGCTGCTGTCCGCTGTGACGCGCCTGCTCATCCTCGCTGACATGGTGGACGTGCATCTGCTGCTCAACAAGCTCAACACTGTGAGTATACTCGGTACACTAGAGTGCGCTCCAGCATGGTGCGCGCGGCGCGGGGGCTGCTGTCCGCTGTGACGCGCCTGCTCATCCTCGCTGACATGGTGGACGTGCATCTGCTGCTCAACAAGCTCAACACTGTGAGTATACTCGGTACACTAGAGTGCGCTCCAGCATGGTGCGCGCGGCGCGGGGGCTGCTGTCCGCTGTGACGCGCCTGCTCATCCTCGCTGACATGGTGGACGTGCATCTGCTGCTCAACAAGCTCAACACTGTGAGTATACTCGGTACACTAGAGTGCGCTCCAGCATGGTGCGCGCGGCGCGGGGGCTGCTGTCCGCTGTGACGCGCCTGCTCATCCTCGCTGACATGGTGGACGTGCATCTGCTGCTCAACAAGCTCAACACTGTGAGTATACTCGGTACACTAGAGTGCGCTCCAGCATGGTGCGCGCGGCGCGGGGGCTGCTGTCCGCTGTGACGCGCCTGCTCATCCTCGCTGACATGGTGGACGTGCATCTGCTGCTCAACAAGCTCAACACTGTGAGTATACTCGGTACACTAGAGTGCGCTCCAGCATGGTGCGCGCGGCGCGGGGGCTGCTGTCCGCTGTGACGCGCCTGCTCATCCTCGCTGACATGGTGGACGTGCATCTGCTGCTCAACAAGCTCAACACTGTGAGTATACTCGGTACACTAGAGTGCGCTCCAGCATGGTGCGCGCGGCGCGGGGGCTGCTGTCCGCTGTGACGCGCCTGCTCATCCTCACTGACATGGTGGACGTGCATCTGCTGCTCAACAAGCTCAACACTGTGAGTATACTCGGTACACTAGAGTGTGGACCACTTAGAACACTTAGACTCCCATCAGCAATGCGAATCTGAAATCTCTCAGCGTGTAAGCTTAGGTGAACTAGACATGTAGTGAACTGTCACTATACAAACAAGATGGAATGACAGTTGACTTCATGCTCTCTACTCTCCACCTAAGTTTACACGATATTCGAACGGACCTGGGGGTTCCTGGCTAGCGTTGCCCTCCCAAAAATACAAAAACTCTCTAGCTTCACAGGTTTCACCAAGCTACACTTCTGGACACATCTATTGGCCCACCTTGTATTTTCAGTTTCGTTTGGTCCTAGCTAAAATTTTATATTAGGTCGAGCAAAAAGTTTTTATGCAGTTTTGAACCTGGCACATTCACAATTTCATTCAATAGTCTTTTTTTGAATTTCGAACACAGAATTTAAAGAAACAAAAGACAATTTGGAGCCTGTTTGTTGATATCAAACAATCGAATACTAAGAAAACTTGGTTTTATTGGTTTACTTGGATTTAATTCTTGAAAAAGTGATTGATATCTTTGGTTTTGCAACAAACATTACTTATTATTAACATTAAGGTGAGGTTCTATCAATAATCTATGGATACTTCACCTGAAGTCGCCGCCCAAGCTGTGGCACTTATTCAGGCCGGACACAGCCAAAGAAACGTGAGTGCTCAACTTAATTTAAGTCGATCTGCGGTCCGAAATGTTTATCGGAGGTACCTAGAGACTGGCGGCTTTGTTCGTCGCCAAGGAAGGCCACGATCTCGGGTCACAACTGAAAGGCAGGATCGGTTCATCGTGACGACCAGCTTGAGAAATCGTCACCTTACCTCCATTGAGATACAAAACCAACTTCGCGACTTCCACGGAGTATCTGTGAGCGCTCGAACTGTTCGGAGAAGGTTAAAAGAACGCGATATGGTACCACACAAGCCAGCTAATGGGCCCAAACTAACGCGAGCCCACCGAACAGCGCGCCTTCATTTCGCACGCAGTCATTTAAATTGGACACAGCAAGATTGGAGCAGTGAACTCTTTTCTGATGAGTCTAAAATTGTGTTACATGGCAATGATGGAAGGAAGAAGGTCTACCGACGTAAGGGAGAGCGTTTCGCACAATGCTGCTTTGAAGAGAGGGTTGCTTATGGCGGTGGTTCATGGACTGTCTGGGGCGGTATATCCGCGAGCGGCAAAACTCAACTTGAGGTTGTTACAGGACCACGGCTGCCAACATTAAATGCTGAAAGGTACATTCGTGTGTGCTTAGAACCTCACGTGATACTATACGCGGACTATGTGGGCCCAAATTTCCTTTTTATGCATGATAATGCAAGAGCCCATGCGGCCGGCATCGTCAGGGAATATCTTCGGGATGTGAACATCACAGTTATGGACTGGCCAGCCAGAAGCCCAGACATGAACCCCATTGAGCACATGTGGGACGAGCTAAAAAGACGTGTTAGGGCTCGTCGGCCAGTTGCCCAGACGATGCAGGAGTTGAAAACTGCCATAGAAGAGGAATGGGAGATGATCCCTCAAAATTTCATAGAGCGGTTGATAAACTCTATGCCTAATCGTATGAGAGCTGTGGTAGATGCCCATGGAGGCAACACGCGTTATTAAATTGAACCTTTATTTGATAAAACATGTTTTTTATTCAAAAATCAATTGCCTTTAACAAGGCGCATATCCGACTTGTTAGGCGTAGCTCCATGTCGTATGGTATTCTGAATTCAAATTTAAAACAATACGATCGAAAAAGATGGTAAAATGTATCAGGTTTAAAACTGCATCAACAGTTTTTGTTCAATCTAGCAATCATATTTCGGTAGGGGCCATCGAAACCTAAACTCTAAGGTGGGCCAATAGATGTGTCCAGAAGTGTAGTTATTTTAACATACAAAAGGAGATATGAGTGCGAAGAATGTTTGCGCATTCAACACCACTTCGGGTGCCTCACTACCTCGCCCATCTTTGGTGGAAAAACATTTTGTTCGATGTTAGTTTTAATAGAATGCTGCAATGCTTTTAATACCGTTGATCACAACATCCTCCGCCACTATTCTGTTTCAAATTGAGGTTTCATCGTTGGCACGAGATTGATTTTCATTATAATTTCGTGGACGACAACAAGCGATTCGTGCCGATCAGAAATTTGCTTCTTTTGAAGCTTCTGTGCCCTGAAAATTGGTGTTCCTCAAGGCGGTATACTTTGTCCACTCTTATTTTCTTATAAACTCTAATACTACTATCCTAAAATGCTCTAACCGTTTGTACGCTGCAGTCTTTTAGTTCTGCGCGCGAACTGTCATTGATAACCAGGGCCCCAAGTTTGCTGTTTTTATAAATTCGTCATTCCAACACGATCCCATTGTCATTTTGCTATAAGTTCGTAATCGGCTAAATTCATAATTGTCGATCTTTGGTCGGTCAATGGTCTCGTAATAGAATCGTGGTTCTAAATATTCAATGTCTTTGAAAAGCAATGACTGCACAAGGACGTTCTAATGGTAGGTCACTGATCAAAGGAACTGTCAAAATTTTATCAGATTACCGCATACGTCTGTCATTCATTTGTCATTATGTACGAGATTACCATTCTATGACATTTCTTTCAATGGAGGGTCAGTGGTTGACCATTGGAAAGTCATAATGACGCTTTTATATTAGTAGATTATCATACTTGTCAAAATCAACAATTATGAAATCAATGATAGACCATTCTGACACTATTGTAATAGCAGACTTGAGGCCCTGGATTACTGCATCGTTGAATGCTAACCTTCTAGCTATCGGTGACTGGTCAAAATCACTCAGGTGACTCTTATTATTTAGCTATGAGCTTCTGAAATAGTTGAATAAATAAATAATTCCCTCTCCGCAGGTTGAAAACGACCTCGACAAGCTAAAGTCAGCCTCCTCCCAGTCGGAACTGATGGAGTCGGCCCGTCAGTTCGGCCGCTCGGCCTCCGAACTAGCCGCCCAGGCCGCCAAGCGACAGCGCGAGCTGAAGGAGCCTCGCATGAAGGACGAGCTGGCGGCCGCTCGCGCTGTGCTGAAGAAGCATTCCACTATGCTGCTCACCGCTTCTAAGGTGAGTTGTCATGTCATGAGAATGATGCTCTGTTCGAACTAGCCGCCTAGGCCACTAAGCGACATCGCGAGCTGATGGAGCCTCGCTTTTGGGGGACTAATTATAAAATTCATACCGTGTTATGCAAGATGCCTAAGTCATATTATATCTGCTGCCGCCAACTAGCTAAATCAGCCGTTTCATTAAAAGTCTAGCCTTTTCATTGAACTGTGACGTTTAATCAACGGCATAAGTAACATAGGCAAGTCATTAAACGACATTGAACAAAAGATATTACTAAGGTCGCTGAAAAATCGACACTTTTAAATGAAAAGGCTAGGCAACCAATTAAATGGCTGATTAAGCTAATTGGCTGCGACATATCCACAAAATAAGGTTTCGTATTCCGTAGGTGTACGTGCGTCACCCAGAGCTAGCGGCGGCTAAAGCCAACCGCGACTATGTCCTGCGCGCTGTGTGCTGCGCCGTCGACAGCATCTCGTGCGTGGCGAAGGGACAACCCATCCCTGTCGTCGGTAAGTTACAATACAATATAAATACTCTTTGTTTGTATTTACTTATGTGGAACGTGAATCAAGCTACAAGCAGCAGTAATTGCTGCCATATTTTAAAAAATATATTTGTACCGACACCTGATTTTGAAATCAAATCCAACTCCTCATGCTGACCACACGTGAGCATCGTTATCATCAATGATAATATGCTAATTTATTTTTTTCAGGTGGAAATCGCCCCGTAGAAGGCCCGGGTGAATTGGCTCAAGCGCTCGATGATTTCGATGTGAGTTCTATTTACTAACTCCTATAATACAAGCTTGACTTAGTTTAGGAGTTAGAGAATTTCATAATTCTATGTGATAGCGTACAACCTCTAAACTAAGATTTAATTTGTTATTAGATTAAGAAATTGTTGTACCTACTTTGATGGAAATAAAAATATTATTATTATAATATTATTATTCTCTTTATTCATTGATATACATATAAAATACATTTTTAAATATTAAAATACAAAGATATAAAATTATTTAAAAATGTAAAAAATAGTAGCCCACCGGTATCGGGAACAGGGTCCAAGCTACCGGCGGTCAGGGCTCCAGAGAGAGGAACCTCCTAACGATGCGAGCCGTGTCCAGAAGTACTGCTCTCTGAATCAAGCCCTTGATCCAGCTGCCTAACGAGAGCCTCCTAAGATGTTGGTCGAGGCTCGTGGCTATTAAGCCGTTGGCTGACACGACTATCGTACAATGTGTACAATGATTGCCGAATTCACATCCCACATGTCGACAACCTCGCGAGCCAAGTCAAGATATTTGATTTGTTTATCTTTCTCGGCTTTCACGAGGTTCTCGTCATGCGGAACGGTGATATCTACAATCATTGCACGCCTCTCGATTCGGTCCACCACCACTATATCAGGCTTATTTGCAATAATAGTCCTGTCAGTGATGATGGACCGATCCCAGTACAATGTGATACTGCCATTATCGAGAACTGGGTCGGGCACATACCTGTAGTACGGAACCTCCGATTCCACAAGAGAGTATTTCAGAGCAAGTTGCTGATGGATAATCCTGGCTACAAGGTTGTGTCTATGCAAGTATTCTCCATTAGCAAGACGAGAACAACCAGAGATAATGTGGCGAATTGATTCTCCCGGACGGTGACATGCCCGACATATGTCAACCGTGCCGTCCTTCACAATAAATCTCCGGTAGTTTTTCGTCATGATAACTTCGTCCATAATTGCACAGACAAAACCTTCGGTTTCCCCAAAGAGGTCACCAAACCGTAGCCAGGCTACGGACGCTAATTGATCCACGTCGGGCCCGTGTAGGGCCCGGAAAAAGCGTCCGTGAAGTTCCTTACTCTGCCATACCGCCCTGCGATCGTTGGTGTCAAGCACTGCAGGTTTGCGCCAGTTCTCATTTGCCAAGGAGAGCGGGGTGAGTCCCTTGTCCACCGCCACTACATCTCGATGCATACCCACGTCGACAGCTAGGAAATATTCCCTGAGACTGCATATCTCGCGATTGTGGATAGTCTTAGCACTTAAAAAGCCTCGACCTCCACATTTTCGCGGGATATACAGTCTCATTACCGACGACCGTGGGTGATGCATTCGATGTGCAGTTAGCAGTGTACGAACCCGCCTATCCAGGGCGTCAAGTTCCGTTTGAGTCCATTTGAGTACGCCGAAAGAGTACATCAATACCGGCATGACCCATCCGTTGACAGCGCGCACCTTGTTTCCGCCCGACAGAAGGCTGTTGAAAACCTTCTTCAGGCGGCCAAAGAAGCGCTCCTTCAACGAATGCTTCATGTCAGTAACACTGATGCCTAACGCTATAACGTTATAATATTATTATTATTACAGTTCGTTTTGTAAAAACTAATATGAAAATCATTTTAAATATTTCCATGCCATGTTATTCCAAAATCAATGTCACATCAATCAGCAAAGTTTCAATTTCAATTGCAATCTGTACATTAATTTTAAAAGTTTTCATAATGGTCATTCCAAAACTTACTAATTTCCGCTTCAGTAAAAAAATTATTACCTATTTTAACACTTACAAATACAAACACCCTTATTCATAAAAATATTAAACATAACGTAGTTAAAATACTGTCTATGAGTATCTAAATTCAACTTCTTTAAATTAAATTAAAGAAAAAAAATAATAAAGAATCTGCTGTATTT
Organism: Melanchra persicariae; assembly: GCA_947386135.1. Classification (NCBI taxonomy): domain Eukaryota; kingdom Metazoa; phylum Arthropoda; class Insecta; order Lepidoptera; family Noctuidae; genus Melanchra; species Melanchra persicariae. Next base: position 11,400,595 of record OX376672.1, on the reverse strand, counting down.
TAGCTAAGTAATAGTTATAAAGTTTTTATGAATACAGCAGTAGACTACCCTTGATTTATAACTATATAAATCGAGATAATTTGAATCCATCGCGTTGCGTATTTTAAGTTGATTCTTGTAAAAATTATGTGTTGCAATGGCATTTGAACTTTTATAATAATAATATTTGATAATTATCTCGAAATCAGTTTTTTTTTAAAATTATACAACAAATTATATTTTTTTTTTTAATTATTACAACGTGTAACAGAATATACGCAATACCTCAGAAGGGGCCATTGCACTCATCATTATTAATTAACAATTTTTACTATGGGACCAACCCCGAAATCATGAAATAAAAAAGCAGTCGATTTTTTTTTCGCGATTACAGTGTTGGTCCCAAAGGTGAAAGTTGTTGATCAGTAAAATGGTCGGTAATGATGAGTATAATGCGTTTATTCTGTGACCGGTAACAGTTGATTATCATGGCATATAAGTTTCTGAATTAAATCATAGTAGGTACAATCTGCAAAATTTCTTAAGAGATACTTACGAAGACCAAACTAATATCCGCTTTGTCTCCAGGAGCGCATGGTGATGGAACCGCTGGCCTACTCCGAGCTGCGCACGCGACCCTCGCTGGAGGAGAGGCTGGAGAGCATCATCTCCGGCGCCGCCCTCATGGCCGACAGCTCTTGTACCAGGTAAACGTCATACAAAAATTTAAATCCTACCTTAAAACTTCCTACTATCAAAACAAAACTTGTGCTAGTTTTTCTTTGTATTTATTAATTTATGTTTTCCAATAGATTTACTCCACAAAAACCTACTTTCACAGATAGAAGATTTTTGTGCAGCATCAGTAAAAAAGCATTTTGACTACATGAAAATATCTATTCCATAATTTAAAAATATCATTATAATTTATAATTTTGACGTAACTAAAGAAAAATATTAAAAGAGATTGCTCAGTTTCCTTCTGGCCGTGGTTGCGCATCAAAACATTTTGTATGATAGCATAAATTGGATATAAAAGAGGGGTGATGTCGTACTTTCAAAGGAAATAAAAAAAAAACATTTATTTTGTGGGGTTTTTGTAGTTTTTTGATTTTCTGTTCAGTTTTGAGGTTAGTTTTGTAACAAACTTTTCACCAAAAAAACAGTTCTTTACATCAATGTGATGTGAATTCAGATAAGACTACAGAGCACAGTTTCAAGAAACAAATTAATGATCCCAAATAAATAATATTTCACATGCTAAATGTAGGTTTGTATATAAAATAAAGCAAGTAGAAAATAGAAAATGCTTGAATAGAGCATAGTTTTATTGATCAATATTATCATATTCATAAAACATGTCGTCTAAAAACGGAGCCGGCGGATCAACCGACCTAAATTGAGCCCAACTTAGATACCGCAAAATGGTAACATAACGTGAGCACAGCATCCTACTGTTCGATTTTCACAGTACAATCACAATGGTCTTCAAAAGTGCTTCTGAAGACTCGACTGGACACGGTCTCAACGCAATGACACAGATTAAATAATAGTTCGCAATGATAAGTTACTTATTAGCACAACAAACTCAACTACTATCAAATAAAACCAATAGCTTTGTTTGATAGACATGTTGACAGTACGGATGAGCAAAAAATATCGATATTTTAAAATATCGTTATTTTTTCATCCATATATCGATATTTTTAATCGCGATATATCGATATTTATTTTAGAGTATCGAATCGTATCAATTTCGATATATTTTTAACTAAACTCTGGTTTCGAGTTTAATGTTACAAGATAGGTACTCCTTGCATGCAGGCTACTCGAGCATCGTCAACTTTAAAAAAAAAACCGCCAGAATCTACATGAAATGCATTATAATAACAGTAAGACTCTTGGCTGCGTGCACAAAAATACTATCTAATACTATTATGCCATCCAGTGTGAGACGTATATGACTCTGAAGTTAACAGGTAATTAACAATAAATTGTCGGATTTTTTTCAACAAATCGATTACAAAAAAGAAAGAAAACTAAAAATAAGCACATGTAGAAATTAAAAAAAAAACAGTTGTTTTAAATATACTTTTTCTATGTACGAATAATCATGCCAAAACTGACGATATATCGATATTTTTCACTCGATAATAATTTACCGATAGTGTTTAAAAATGTTAAACGATACAAAAAATATCGATATATATTTTTTTCACTTGCCCATCCCTAGTTTGTTAGACAAATATTGACAGTAGGTGACACTTTTGACAGTTCATCTTTCACATTGGCCGTGATAATGTTATCAACAGCTAATCTAAATCACCCCTGATCGTAACTGATTTGTCAACTCAAGAAAGATTCAACTAGTAAAGTAATACTATTTAAAGATGTGAATTAAAAATAAACTATTTGCATTATTAACATAATTAATAGAAATATTAATAAGGAGGAAAAATGTTACAGTTCAAATTATTTTTGAAACTAGTAGTCTGTCCGTTAAAACCGATTATGGGGAGGTTTTTAATATTGGCCACATTGCTTTGACAAATATACGCCATTTAAAAAAGTATGCAATAAAATCCAATAAATGACTAATTAAATACAAATATTGAACCCCACATACGATTTCTACCAAATGAACTAAGAGAGACTAAGAGAGGCTAAGAAATTATTTTATACTTTTCTTATATATATATACTCTTCTTCTTTAAAGAGATACTGTTGGTGGTCAATGTCCTTTGGCCATTTCCTACCCGCCACCTATCTCAGAACTCGTGTTTTAAAAAAATACATATTATTTACTTTCAGGCCTATCTTTCTTTATACCAAATGTTGATGATATTATTACAAAACATATGTTCATCTCAGGGACGAGCGGCGCGAGCGCATCGTCGCGGAGTGCAACGCGGTGCGGCAAGCGTTGCAGGATCTGTTGCACGAGTACATGGCCAATGTAAGTTATATTGTGATACTACACCCAGCTCGGGGTTGACAGCGCTAAGGGTGTAGTGAAGTAAACATTAAAAAAACAGGCATCCCTCCTCGGATTATAAATAAATAAAAACTTTTTCACAAAAAGTCACGGAAGTCGGTGTCAAATAACAAAAAAGCAACCAAAAACACCGACTTCCGAAATTAAAGTTATTTTGAACTTGGTAGTGTTTTTTTGGAAGTCGGTTTTTTTTTGTGAAAAAGTTTTTTATTTTTCACTTTTTAGTGGTATACACCTATAATCACCACTGGAAAGTCACAGGAAAGCAAAAATATGCAATTTCGTATGATTTTTCCACATATTTTTTCCAGCAAATTTTATCAAAATCGGTTCAGCAGTTTGGTTTTTAAATCCAAATGATTTAAAAACCAAACTGCTGAACCGATTTTGATAAAATTTCAATGGGACCAATCGAAAAGTATATCCTTTCACATAAAACAAGAATTTTTCAAATCGGTTCATAAATGACGGAGATATGAGGTAAACAAGAGAACCTCCTCTTTTTGGGAAGTCGGTTAAAAATAGCTTTATTTTGATTCCACAATAATTAGATTGGATTAATTAATTCGAGATTTATTTATTTTTTTAATTTGATGTTTAATAAATTATATTAATAAATAACCATAATAAGTCTACTGCTCCTGCAATTTAATCTCCTTCTAATGTGGACCCCCTCAAGGTAAAAGCCTCCTCCAAAGAATTCCATTTATTCCTATCTTTAGCAGTGGTCATCCAGTCTCTTCCTGCTTTGGATACAATCTCGTCCTCCTCGGATTACTTTGCGTAAATTCTGCAACGTCTTCGTTAGGCTGTAGACTATCAAAGAAATCTGAGTCTTTGGGGGGATTGAGCCCCTTAGCCCCCCTCCTCTGGAGGGAGTGTCAGACTCTTACTGACTAAAACCCATCCGTGCTCCTCCTAGTGCCCTTTGCGTCCCAGGGCCGCGGTAACTCTTTCGAACAAGGTTGTGGAGGTCAGATAAGCAGTCACGCACATATAAAATACTGGTATTCAGCTGAATCCGGATTGACTGAAAGCCCCCCCTAAAAGGTTAGGAACAGGCTAAGCAGAGGGTTATGTTGGTCATAAATAAGTCTACTATACAGTAGAGTATTACAATTTTATAAAAAATCGTTAGCAACCATACTGGAAACTGGAAAATGGTAGACTTCTTAAGCTTGAAATTAATCTTTATTACATTATTAATATCTTTTTAGACTATAACGTCTGTGTTTTATTTAGAAATAATAGTTTACAATTTCACGCGATATTTTACAATCTAATAACGTTTGCAATTTTCCGGTGTGATATATTTGGAAAGAGGATTTCAAATCAAGTTATTGCCGTATCTCCTTTCGGATTGGTCGAATGATAGTGCGTGAACTATAATGTTAAAAACCGCCAAAAATAATTACTACACTGTTAACGGCTGACCGCATTCATATGTACGAGAAAATAGTTTGTTATCCGCACTGCGATGCGGCTGCCGGCCGACCGCTCCGGTCGTTCTGAGCGCTGCGGCCCGACTGACGGACTGACGGCCAGCCGGACGGTTGCTATACACTATACACACTACGCGGATAGTGTTAGTTCGTTATCCGCACTGCGATGCGGCTGCCGGCCGACCGCTCCGGTCGTTCTGAGCGCTGCGGCCCGACTGACGGACTGACGGCCAGCCGGACGGTTGCTATACACTATACACACTACGCGGATAGTGTTAGTTCGTTATCCGCACTGCGATGCGGCTGCCGGCCGACCGCTCCGGTCGTTCTGAGCGCTGCGGCCCGACTGACGGACTGACGGCCAGCCGGACGGTTGCTATACACTATACACACTACGCGGATAGTGTTAGTTTTTTATCCGCACTGCGATGCGGCTGCTGGCCGACCGCTCCGGTCGTTCTGAGCGCTGCGGCCCGACTGACGGACTGACGGCCAGCCGGACGGTTGCTATACACTATACACACTACGCGGATAGTGTTAGTTTGTTATCCGCACTGCGATGCGGCTGCCGGCCGACCGCTCCGGTCGTTCTGAGCGCTGCGGCCCGACTGACGGACTGACGGCCAGCCGGACGGTTGCTATACACTATACACACTACGCGGATAGTGTTAGTTTGTTATCCGCACTGCGATGCGGCTGCCGGCCGACCGCTCCGGTCGTTCTGAGCGCTGCGGCCCGACTGACGGACTGACGGCCAGCCGGACGGTTGCTATACACTATACACACTACGCGGATAGTGTTAGTTTGTTATCCGCACTGCGATGCGGCTGCCGGCCGACCGCTCCGGTCGTTCTGAGCGCTGCGGCCCGACTGACGGACTGACGGCCAGCCGGACGGTTGCTATACACTATACACACTACGCGGATAGTGTTAGTTTGTTATCCGCACTGCGATGCGGCTGCCGGCCGACCGCTCCGGTCGTTCTGAGCGCTGCGGCCCGACTGACGGACTGACGGCCAGCCGGACGGTTGCTATACACTATACACACTACGCGGATAGTGTTAGTTTGTTATCCGCACTGCGATGCGGCTGCCGGCCGACCGCTCCGGTCGTTCTGAGCGCTGCGGCCCGACTGACGGACTGACGGCCAGCCGGACGGTTGCTATACACTATACACACTACGCGGATAGTGTTAGTTTGCGGTTGCCGATACGTGTTCACCGATACTCGCTTTATTGATGACAACAGATAATTAACTACATAAGGATGCAACCAGTACTTGTTTCTGTTTCTTTGTCTTTATAAAACGCGAGTAAATATAATAAATTGCTGCTCTGTTTCTCAACCACACGTTCCGGTTGCACCGCAAGTGCATCCGCATCCTGCGGTTAGCCGGACGGCTGACCGTATTCCGGCTAAACGCATAGTGCGTAGGTAGCCTTAGAACTGCACCGACGTATTGTCCTTTTATACTAACACCATTTGGATTTCATACGCACCCTTAGAATGAAAGTGTCCTAACTTAAAAATCCTGTTACTTAAATTGAACTAAAAAAAGCATAATCAATGAGTGGGACAGGAACAACTTATCAGCGACCAACGGCTTAACACACTTCCCGAGGCACGGAGGGTCTCGGAATGTTAAGATGGTCTATGGATACACAGACCAACCTCGCAAGCGTTGCTAGATCTCGAAAATCGACCCGTGCGGCTGTTATTATGGAGCCATGAGTACACCAAGAATAACGTGTCATAGTCTTCTTCGCAGACGGGCAAACCGGAACAGTCGGCGGGGCTGGAGCGAGCGATAGAGAACATGTGCCGCAAGACCAGGGACCTCAGGAGGCAGCTGCGGAAGGCCGTGGTGGACCATGTGTCCGACAGGTACTGTACCTCTATCTACTCACATGCGACACAGAACATGTGCCGCAAGACCAGGGACCTCAGGAGGCAGCTGCGGAAGGCCGTGGTGGACCATGTGTCCGACAGGTACTGTACCTCTATCTACTCACATGCGACACAGAACATGTGCCGCAAGACCAGGGACCTCAGGAGGCAGCTGCGGAAGGCCGTGGTGGACCATGTGTCCGACAGGTACTGTACCTCTATCTACTCACATGCGACACAGAACATGTGCCGCAAGACCAAGGACCTCAGGAGGCAGCTGCGGAAGGCCGTGGTGGACCATGTGTCCGACAGGTACTGTACCTCTATCTACTCACATGCGACACAGAACATGTGCCGCAAGACCAAGGACCTCAGGAGGCAGCTGCGGAAGGCCGTGGTGGACCATGTGTCCGACAGGTACTGTACCTCTATCTACTCACATGCGACAGAGAACATGTGCCGCAAGACCAGGGACCTCAGGAGGCAGCTGCGGAAGGCCGTGGTGGACCATGTGTCCGACAGGTACTGTACCTCTATCTACTCACATGCGACAGAGAACATGTGCCGCAAGACCAGGGACCTCAGGAGGCAGCTGCGGAAGGCCGTGGTGGACCATGTGTCCGACAGGTATGTAGCGGTATCGATACCGCCACAAAAAAACTAACGTAGTGAAATCTAAATCGCAACAAAAAAGTACCGCAGCGCCATCTATACTGCCAGCGACGAACTACCGAACGAAATCCTGCATCGCGGCATCAGAGTTTTCTGTGTGATTTAAACATATACAACGGTCCGAATATCAACTATCGGGCAGTTGCCCACCGGACACAACAACCGTCCGGTCGTAGAATCCTCCCTTTTCAACGGAGGTATGAGGGACTCTACTCTCTGTACTGCATAGTTATATACTGGTTGCGGTTCTTTTTGTTGCCGTAAAAAATATGGTAACATTTTCAATCGCTGAAACGTCTTGTTTAATTCAAAGTATCGGGTAACTACCAAGGAATATGAAAGTTTAATAGTATTTTTTTTGTACAGTTTCCTGGAAACCAACGTGCCTCTGCTTGTTCTGATGGAAGCAGCTCGCAACGGAAACGAGAAGGAAGTGGAAGAATATGCTCTGGTCTTCACCGAGCACGCCAACAAACTCGTAGAGGTATGTACTAAACAAGAAACGGACAAGAATAAATGACATAACAAGGAAAACTTGTGTTATTTCATCATTATGGGAGAAAAATGAAAGTAAACAAAAAAAAATTCAGTCGTAGTACTCCTTCTGAAGGAGCGTGGGCACCTCAAATTGTTTGTATAGAATAAATTGTTATAAATAAATTTCTGGGTTCTAATTTGAAAAATATGGGTGCTAGTACAAGACATATCAGTTTTGTTTCGACGATCGCGACGTGTCTACGGTGCCACTTTCATTGTAATATCCGTAGTGCTCCGTTGCCATCAAACTGACTTGCTTTTATTAACGTACTTACATTTAGAGACATTTGCCTTAAATAATGTTGTTTGCCAGGTCGCCAACCTGGTATGCTCGATGTCGAACAACGAGGACGGCGTGAAGATGGTGCGCCACGCCGCCGAACACATCGAGTCGCTGTGTCCACAAGTAAGTGTGAACCACTGTATCCACAAATGTACACCACTGTGTCCAAAAGTGTACACCACTGTGTCAAGTGTACACCACTGTGTCAACAAGTGTACACCACTGTGTCCTACACTTTGTGTCCACAAGTGTACACCACTGTGTCCACAAGTGAACACCACTGTGTCCACAAGTGTACACCACTGTGTCCAAAAGTGTACACCACTGTGTCAACAAGTGTACACCACTGTGTCAACAAGTGTACACCACTGTGTCCTACACTTTGTGTCCACAAGTGTACACCACTGTGTCCACAAGTGAACACCACTGTGTCCACAAGTGTACACCACTGTGTCCACAAGTGAACACCACTGTGTCCACAAGTGTACACCACTGTGTCCACAAGTGAACACCACTGTGTCCACAAGTGTACACCACTGTGTCCACAAGTGTACACCACTGTGTCCACAAGTGGTCCACCACTGTGACCACAATTGTACACCACTGTGTCCATAAGTGAGTGTCCACATACACCGCTGTGTCCACTATGCACTGTGCCTCGCTGCACTGATCAATCAAGTCGGTATACATTGACCTAAGCTATTTGAATTTTGTAAAAACAAACAAGATGGCGGCCGTTGTTACGTAAATTATATCGTATTTTTTGCCACATGGTCATTTGTGGTTATACTCACTTGGTCGTGTCATTTGCGGTCAGGCTTTTTGATACAAGTTTTCAATGTTTGTATATGTCGCAGCTAGTTTAATCAGCCGTTTCATTAAAAGTCTAACCTATTCATAGAACTGCGCCGTTTAATCAGCGACATAAGTGACAACTGCGCCGTTTAATAAGCGACATAAATGACATGAGCAAGTCATTAGACGATATTAAACAAGAAATGTCACTTAGGTCGCCGAAAAATTGGCGCTTTTAAATAAAAAGTTTAAGCCACCAAATAAACAGCTGATTAAGCAAGTCGGCTGGTACATATATACTGCTAACCCTTCGTTCCCCACAGGTAATAAACTCAGCCCGCGTGCTAGCGGCGCGGCCCCGCTCGCGCGTGGCTCAGGAGAACGCCGCCGCCTTCGCGCGCGCCTGGGAGAACGCCGTCAAGCTGCTCACGGACGCCGTCGACGACATCACCACCATCGACGACTTCCTCGCAGTCAGCGGTGAGCTCAATTATATACACTTCATGGCGGAAAACGTGGCAAGTTCGATAGCACGTGGCAAAGGCCGACCAAACTGACTTCCATCCAGCTAAAGATGATGAAGAAGAAAGATGTCTAAATTCTAAATGTGAACGTCATGTGTCAAATTAATGTCAAACATACAGTTAGTGTTGCCATGTGCGCAGTGGCGTAGCTAGCATGGATGAAACCCGATGCGGATAACGTGGTGTCACCACACAAATGCCCCCCCGAAATAATTAGGTATGGGTTGCTACTTTTGTTCATTTTTCGAGGGGGCTGCTGCGTTTGTGCCGCAGATATCTTACATCACTGTTTATGGACTATATTTCGCAAGTTAGATAGGTTTCATTTTCTTTTAATCGTCCTTACTTAAGTTGAAGTAACTTTGTCCTCGTATAAATCAAATTTTTGCTCCCCGCTTGCGATGTCATTGTCATTGTGTCAACCGTTTAGAGTTGACACTCGAACGTGACAAGAAGGACCCCCCCCCCTCCTCCTAACTACGCCACTGCATGTGCATAGACCTTACCCAAGTGCATTGCTTGGCGTTTCCATTATACAGAAATCTTCCTCTTTTATCGCCCTTTCTATTAATGATAACAGCATTTCATGTCAATTGCTTGGCTTGCCTACAGTCACAAACTCATTACTCTTTCGCTGTTAAAAAAAATATCAAAATGTTAGTGGGACTATTGTTCGCCCAACCATTTATAACCCAAATCTTGATCAGTATTTCTTTAACTAAACAAGGCCCAAAACATTTGTGTAGGTAAGACACAGTTCCGTATGGTGTCGGACGTAAGAGAATAGCACCATCCCATCACTTCCCGTGGGTGTCGTAAGAGGCGACTAAGGGACTCACCAGAGAATGAGCAGCAGCATTCTCTGTAGGTACATTGCTACAGCTACACTGCGATACCCTACCCGCCTGCCAAGCGCACCCCATTTTAGGGGAGGCTTATGTCCAGTAGTGGACGTCTTTCGGCTGATGTGATGAGACACAGTTTGGGTCTCCTACAATATGCAAAAATTAAACGGTCTTGAATGTTTATCGCTCAAAATATTTATTTAAATTTAATATAATTTAAATAAATATTTTGAGCGATAAACTTGCACTTGATTTGTTATTACTTCTTTCTTATTCTTGATAAAACTGTTAATTTTTAAATAAGAATGAAAGCTGTTCGTTAGTAAACGTATCACTTGAGAAAGACTGAACTCAAGTCATCTAGACGTTACGAAAACGTTTTGGGAACACATTCATTGTGCGTACAGCTAAAGACTGGAATTCCCTGCCATAGTCTGTTTTTCCTGATAGCTACAACCCGGGAGTCTTTAAGTCAAGAGTGAATAGGTTACTTCTAGGCAAGCGTGCTCCATCTTCGACCACATCATCGCTTACCATCAGGTGAGATAGTGCTCTCGCACGTGCCTATCAATAATAAAAAAGACGTGTCCGTAATAATATCAGTAAGGATCTTAGGGAAAGATCAATAAACAAATTGAAACTTCTTGAAAAATTAAGATGTAATTGAGCAGCTCATGGCTAAAAAAGGGTCGATCTTCAAAATTAAGCAACGCTTACCGAGTTCGGTCTGCGGATGGGTGACCGTCTAAACATACCGAGACCTCTCCGTGCCTCCGAGAGCACGTTAACCCGTTGGTCCCAGCTGTCATTAGGAGATTTTTGGCACTCGTTACGGATTGACTCTAGGGAACCTGTTATCACTGCAGTGTATCAGAAAAAGGTGAGCTGTAATCCCTAAATTTCGAAAAAAGAACAGACAAAGTGGAGACGCCTTACGACAAAACATTTTTTGTTTTTTTTTATTATTATTGAGGTTTATTTCTTTTAACGTTTAGTTTCCATAATTCTAAAAAAAATATAAATGGCATGAAAAACTATAAAATTGTTATTTTTGTACCTTTACTTTCTTAGTTATTAATACACACACACAGTAGCTGTAGCTCAACTACCTTAATCAGCCGTTTCATTAAAAGCCTAGCCTTTTCACTGAACTGGGCTATTTAATTAGCGACATAAGTGACATGGGCAAGTCATTAAATGACATTGAACAAAATATGTCACCTAGGTCGCTGAAAAATCGACGAATTTAAATGAAAGTCTAGGCTTCCAATTAAATGGCTGATTAAGCTAATTGGCTGCGTCATACACGACATACCTACCCAAAAAAAGTATTTTTTACTCAGTGAAAAGAGCACGAAGGTACTGCTTATTTCAATAGAAATTTCTTCCAGCAGACTGATGTGTGGAAAATAATGTATACACACATAACCGGGCAGTGTCAGGGCCGTGGCCGTGCAGGGATCGTGCATCCGTATCTGCACGTCCGTGCGTCGGCCCGGGCACGGAAGAGTGAGTTCATACAAAATGTATGCAACTTTTCTTTTTGAGTTCCGGACGGACCACGGCCCGCCCACGTCCCGGACACGGCCCGGCTCTGTGTGAATCAACCTTAAGTTGTTAAAATTGGGTATGTTGTATTATATTTGGGGATAAGTATGTATGAATTAGGTGTAATACTGTTATCGTTGTTGCAGAGAACCACATTCTGGAGGACGTGAACAAGTGCGTGGTGGCGCTGCAGGAGGGTGACCCGGACTCGCTGGAGCGCACCGCGGGGGCCATACGCGGCCGGGCCACCAGGTAATAGAACCACATCCTGGAGGACGTAAACAAGTTCGTAGTGGCACTGCAGGAGGGCGACCCGGACTCACCGCGGGGGCCATACGCGGCCGGGCCACCAGGTAATAGAACCACATCCTGGAGGACGTAAACAAGTTCGTAGTGGCACTGCAGGAGGGCGACCCGGACTCACCGCGGGGGCCATACGCGGCCGGGCCACCAGGTAATAGAACCACATCCTGGAGGACGTAAACAAGTTCGTAGTGGCACTGCAGGAGGGCGACCCGGACTCACCGCGGGGGCCATACGCGGCCGGGCCACCAGGTAATAGAACCACATCCTGGAGGACGTAAACAAGTTCGTAGTGGCACTGCAGGAGGGCGACCCGGACTCACCGCGGGGGCCATACGCGGCCGGGCCACCAGGTAATAGAACCACATCCTGGAGGACGTAAACAAGTTCGTAGTGGCACTGCAGGAGGGCGACCCGGACTCACCGCGGGGGCCATACGCGGCCGGGCCACCAGGTAATAGAACCACATCCTGGAGGACGTAAACAAGTTCGTAGTGGCACTGCAGGAGGGCGACCCGGACTCACCGCGGGGGCCATACGCGGCCGGGCCACCAGGTAATAGAACCACATCCTGGAGGACGTAAACAAGTTCGTAGTGGCACTGCAGGAGGGCGACCCGGACTCACCGCGGGGGCCATACGCGGCCGGGCCACCAGGTAATAGAACCACATCCTGGAGGACGTAAACAAGTTCGTAGTGGCACTGCAGGAGGGCGACCCGGACTCACCGCGGGGGCCATACGCGGCCGGGCCACCAGGTAATAGAACCACATCCTGGAGGACGTAAACAAGTTCGTAGTGGCACTGCAGGAGGGCGACCCGGACTCACCGCGGGGGCCATACGCGGCCGGGCCACCAGGTAATAGAACCACATCCTGGAGGACGTAAACAAGTTCGTAGTGGCACTGCAGGAGGGCGACCCGGACTCACCGCGGGGGCCATACGCGGCCGGGCCACCAGGTAATAGAACCACATCCTGGAGGACGTAAACAAGTTCGTAGTGGCACTGCAGGAGGGCGACCCGGACTCACCGCGGGGGCCATACGCGGCCGGGCCACCAGGTAATAGAACCACATCCTGGAGGACGTAAACAAGTTCGTAGTGGCACTGCAGGAGGGCGACCCGGACTCACCGCGGGGGCCATACGCGGCCGGGCCACCAGGTAATAGAACCACATCCTGGAGGACGTAAACAAGTTCGTAGTGGCACTGCAGGAGGGCGACCCGGACTCACCGCGGGGGCCATACGCGGCCGGGCCACCAGGTAATAGAACCACATCCTGGAGGACGTAAACAAGTTCGTAGTGGCACTGCAGGAGGGCGACCCGGACTCACCGCGGGGGCCATACGCGGCCGGGCCACCAGGTAATAGAACCACATCCTGGAGGACGTAAACAAGTTCGTAGTGGCACTGCAGGAGGGCGACCCGGACTCACCGCGGGGGCCATACGCGGCCGGGCCACCAGGTAATAGAACCACATCCTGGAGGACGTAAACAAGTTCGTAGTGGCACTGCAGGAGGGCGACCCGGACTCACCGCGGGGGCCATACGCGGCCGGGCCACCAGGTAATAGAACCACATCCTGGAGGACGTAAACAAGTTCGTAGTGGCACTGCAGGAGGGCGACCCGGACTCACCGCGGGGGCCATACGCGGCCGGGCCACCAGGTAATAGAACCACATCCTGGAGGACGTAAACAAGTTCGTAGTGGCACTGCAGGAGGGCGACCCGGACTCACCGCGGGGGCCATACGCGGCCGGGCCACCAGGTAATAGAACCACATCCTGGAGGACGTAAACAAGTTCGTAGTGGCACTGCACTGACCCTCATCGCCACTGCTCTCGCTGTGTGGACAGCTCCACTCAAATCTGTGTAGTTATTTTCTCAGCAGCCTACCTCAGACCTACCATGGTTCTCATGTGATCTTATACATATTGATGACGGTTGATTGGTTGATTTGATAGATTGGTTGTCAGTCAACCAATCCCGTCTGGGTCGGCTTCCAGTCCACCCAGATGCAGCTGAGAACCAGTATGTTACAGTTCTCGTGAAATAACTGTGCCCCTCTGAAGTTGGCTACGAGTGGCTGCGTAGTAGTCTAAATTACGAACAAATTGCAACTGCGCATGCGCAAGAGACATGGGGGCGGGGATTATGGCGGCGCGATTTTATGTCCCAGTGTTACGTTTACGTTCGACGCATGCTTGCGTCCCGCTTGCTCCCTCTACGTGGCTGCACCAAGAGATCTGCGCAAATGGTTAACTTCAGAGGGGCACAGTTATTTGACGAGAACTGTACATGGAGCGACTGTCTCTGATCTTCACAACTCAGGAATTGGGAACATGATAACCTAACATGTAAGGCAAGACTGAGGGCGTAGCACGAATGTTTTGACATAAAGCGTTTTGTAACAAGTAAAATTTTACTATACCATAACTCGTTTCGCACATAATATTTATTTGAATTGGATCCTAAATAATTACTGTATAATAAAAATTGTGTATTTCGCATAAAATTAAACTAAAATCCTATTTAATTAGCTACGTTAACGATACTGTAACGTTACTATTCTTCAACACATTCGTGCTAGGCGCTCTTGGGGTCTACTCTCTAAGCCCGAAGTCCATAGTTTCGGCCTTAGTGTCGGGCGTTTTCTACTCCGTATCACCTACGGACTTACGATTATTCCCGAACCCGAACTAAGAATGAATGACAACACGATTTGAGAGTTGTTCTCAGTTCGGGTTCGGGACTAATCGTAAGTCCGCAGGTGATACGGAGTAGAAAACGACCGACACTAAGGCCGATACTACGGACTTCGGGCTTAGAGAGTACCTGGTGTCAGATTTTTGGGCGTAACGACCGTCAAATATTTACAAGTACAAAAAGCAGCCGGGAGCAAAGACTTGCAATAATATACTTTCCGAGGCACGGAGGAGTCTCGTAACGTAATGCATGGTCACCCATCCATGATCCAACCTCGGCAAGCATTGCTTAACTTCGATGATCGAACCTTGCGGCATCCATATTTTCTTTGGCTTCCCTCTCCATCTTCTACAGTATAATGATTCTATAATTTTCTAACTCCTGGGTATTATTCACAGGGTGTGCTCGGTGGTGACTCAAGAGATGGACAACTACGAGCCGTGCATCTACACCAAGAGGGTGCTGGAGGCCGTCACAGTGCTCAGGGATCAAGGTAAGTGCTCATTCTGCCTGCATCGATGACTTTAATTTATCCCCTGCTGGGCGTCTACAGTAGTCTTCCATTGCGAGCGGTCTTGAGCTTCACTTCAAGTCATTCCGATGCTCATCGCTTCTGCCAACACGGTGCGTCGCCACGTTGGAGTGTCGCCTGCAGTCCGAGCCGGGCCCGGGGTGCCTCCGGAGCGTGTGACCAAGCCACCACGTTACGACGGTCGATCGGGCCCGCGTGGCATCTCTCTAACAGCTCTAGATTAGAGATGATCCCGGTCCATCACTATGGCCATAAGTATGCGACGACTTGTGATGACTAATGACGCACGTGATCGGCCGACATGGCAGACGACGTAGTAGATACTGTCGGGCGTCGGCGTAAGGTACATTTTAGCGCGCACGTACGCCTGTTATATTTTTGTAGGTAATTATATAGTTAGGTATCATCTTTTTCTAAGGAGTGAATTATTTGTTCCGTAAGTAACTATTAGTTAAACTGTGGTAGTAGTCCTGAGTTGAGCTATAAGATTGAAGCGGCATTAATACCGCCACAAAAATCCACGTAGCAGAATCAACAAACGAGACTCTCAGCGCCATCTATCTCGACAGCTGCGAACTAACTTGACAAAATCCTGAATCGCGATATCAGAGTTTGCCGTGCTATTCGAACAGATACAACAGCCCGAATATCAACTGTCGAGTAGTTGCCCACCGGACAACAACTGTCCGGTCGGAAGATCCTCCCTTTTCAATGGAGGTATGCGGGGCTTTACTCTGTTCCGCTACCTTTAAAAGATTATTGATAAAAGCTTGTACTGGACAGGTCTGGCTCTGTGATTCTTTCCTCAGACTAGAGTCTTCTTTATCTTTCTTTATCGTGTGGGCAGTAAAGTCTACACATATAATAGTATATATGATTCAAATGATTTGGCCATTAGGTACATGTTTTTTATTACATGGATTTTTAAATAGACTTTGAAATCTGAAGCTTATCGCACGGTACGAACTTGGAGGGAGCTAGGCGAAAAAAAGTGTAAGATTTTTCCGTTACGAGTTTCCGTCACGACCCTATTTAACGAAACACGTGCTGCGTCACCTCTTTGCTAATTGTTTGTAAACACTTTTGTTGGTTAACCTCTATCGTCCGAGGGAACCAATTTTATGAAAATGTTAACAAATGAATATAAACTGTAAAAAACGTGGAATTGAACAATTTTGGAATCTCTTTCAGATGAATTTGATTTACAAATTAATAATAATCAGTAAAATCTACAAGATACAATACCACTATCGATGCCATTATTTCGAGATATTTAGATATAGTAGGCGCCAGATAAATGAAGAATAACGGTCATTGACCTTTCCTTAATATCTCTTCGTAGGTACCCCGGACAGTAAATTATGAATCGTTTTTCATTACTAGAACAGTAAGGATCACGATAGATGTCGATTCAGGACAGCTTTATGTCATTATTTCTGTTTTTGAAATTAGTGTGTCAATAAATGTAGGTGGGTCAATGACCGTTATTCTTTGTTCATCTGGCGCATACTATAGTGTAAAATTGAATCTCAAACATATGTTTCCTACTTTTGACGACACGGTTGGTCGGTTGCCTGTATACCATCATCTGCCTAGCCGGTTTCCCAACTATATTGGGGTCGGCTCCCAGTGCAGTGGTTGAGCGATTGACTGCTGCGCTGCGTGTCGCGGGTTCGATTCCCGCTCGGAACAAATATTTGTATGGCCTACAGATAGTTGTTCCGGGTCTGGCTGTTTGTGTATGTGAGGTTTATATGTTTGTAAACGCATCCACGATACAGGAGAAATTCCTAGTGTGGGGCATTTTTTTTTTCAAACAACAAAAAAGAAACTTTAGTTGCCTCAAACTAATTATTACTACGATTGAATGTATATGTCGCAGCCAATTGACTTAATCAGCCATTTCATTGGTGGCCTAGCCTTTTCATTTGTTCAATACCGTGGAATGACTTGCCCATGTCCGTTCAATGAAAAAGCTAGGCTTTTAAGGAAACGACTGATAGATAGTTGGTTGCGACATATAGATGGAGAATGCACTGATGAAGTTTATAATGAATTAGATGAATTTAATGATTTACAATAAAAGTATTACTTTCACAACTCGAAATAATATACGAATACCATTCCTTCAATTCCTTAGTTATTTCTGCGTTGCATTTAATTGGTCTCAGACGCTAGTAATTCATTCATTTGTTAGTCAATAATATAATGCGTTTCATCTTTTCCCAATTAAATTGGGGTCGGCTCCCAGTCAAACCGGATTCAGCGGAATACACGTATTTTACGTGGAGCGGCTGCCT
Organism: Melanchra persicariae; assembly: GCA_947386135.1. Taxonomy (NCBI): domain Eukaryota; kingdom Metazoa; phylum Arthropoda; class Insecta; order Lepidoptera; family Noctuidae; genus Melanchra; species Melanchra persicariae. The sequence goes on along the minus strand of OX376672.1, from coordinate 11,383,248 downwards.
ACCAGACCTCCACAACCCATTAACTGGGTAACACGGTACTTCTTGGCAAGACTGGTGTCAGATTTTTCTGGCTTCTGACAATCCGTAACGACTACCAAAGATCTCCAAATAACAGCCGGGACCAACGGCTTAACGTGCTTTACGATGCACGGAGGAGTTTCGGTATGTTAAGATGGTCACCCATCCACAGACCAACCTCGGCAAGCGTTGCTTAACCTTGAAGATTGGTCCGTGCGGCTGTTATAATTTTGCCACGAGCTAATATAATGCGTTTAATCTATCTATATATAAAAAATGCCACTTTTCGTTGTAATTTTATAACTCAAGAACGGCTGAACCGATTTGGCTGAAAATTGGTGGGGGGGTAGCTTAGAACCAGGAGACAGACAAAGGATACTTTTTATTTTTTTTTGTAGGTTAGGTGTAGGTAGGTAGCCAGTTGACGAGAGCGAAGCCGCGGGGGACAGCTATTAATAATAATATATTACGATAGGAACTTCGTTCCAACCGAGTATTCAATTATTTTTTATTTCTTTCTATTGGTAAGCAACCAATTAAGTAAGGTGAATAAAACAAAACACCGATAACATTCAAAAATATTATTTTTATTACAAAGTATATTCTTATCACAGTAGTTTATTTCTATTAAAAATATACATGAACGAGTATTTTAATATTTCTTACGTATTTATAAAAGGTATGTACTCTACTCGACATACACTCTCTTTTCTCTTAAGTCTTGACGTTTACACCTTTGTCTAACCAATTGAGGAAATGACGTAATGAGCATGCAGTGCACTGTCATTCCATCTTGTTTATTTTTTTACTATTGATATGCACGCGTTTTACCACAATCTCACCTGATGATAAGCGATGATGTGGTCGAAGATGGAGCACGCTTGCCTAGAAGTAACCTGCCGGTCGATTCTGTCGAAATCTCACGGTGTACACCTAGGCGGAGTGAACGACAATAGAGCTGTCATTCCATCTTATTTGTATGGTTTGACAAGTCACCCGTCGTGCGCCCCGTCGACGTGTTCACATAGACATGCTCACAGAATCGCACAGCAGCTGTATCGGTGATCGACCACAGGTTGTGTCTTAGACTTATGAAAAAAGGTAATGTAGTGAAGATATAATGTATGTGTTTAGTTCTTTTCCGGGGGAGGAGGGTGATCCCTGATGTACTGTAGAGCACGGAGGATGGCCTCTGGGATAGGAGGGGAGGTGGGGATGTGAGAGCCCTGAAACAAAAAATAATTATTTATTAAACTGCACAAATATGCAATGGCGGGCTTAAGGGTGCGCTAGTCAGTCATTGTGTTATACAAACGTAGAATGGTGATTACTCAACTGATTGACGGTGTACGTTTGGAAAAAAAATCACATTTATTTATCTCGGAATTATCTAGCCTTGTATGAAAACAAAACAGAAAAAATAATTTGATGTGCAAGTTATTTGTGTCGAATTTTTCAAATTTTAACACAACTTTGGGCGTAAATCAATAACTTATGATGTAGTGCGAAATTGGCAAAATATTGACCATACAGGGATAGATTAATTCCCAAATTAAATATTATAATAATATTTTAAACAGATACATTCAGCATTTTTTTCATAATATCGTTACTAACAAATTTCTTTCAATAAATTTTACGAGCTCATTTTCGTTATAAATCATCTTAAACGGTAATGGAACTGTGTAAATTAGTGTGTGCACTAGTTTCGTATTGCTCATCACATCGTTTATTCCATTCCTTAAAATGATGTTGGATGAGATAGCATGCATTTAACCGCACCATTCAAGAGTTCAGCCATTCGACTAGCGCACCCTTAATGCCTTAGGCATTGTCAACAAGGGTGGTAATTATTCCTGCTTCCGGAAGCTGGAGCCAGTCTTCGAGTAAATTTTCTCTCAATAAAATATTTGTTGTTTTGGCTGAATGACTCATCATAATCTTCCTGCCCTTACGCCGTGTTACTTGGGGTCGGCGCAACATGTTTTTTTTCTCTGCTCTGTCTTATCACCCGTCGTGCTATCACAGAATCCCTTCTTTTAAGACGAAAGACGCTCGGAAGACGCTGTAGCTGGTGTGCACGTTTATATTTAGTTTGTTTTTTACACGCTTTCCATAAATTATACTTTACTACTACTTAAAGAGTTCAGGGGGAAGGATATAGTGATTTTTCGCTTTCTATAGAAAACTTAAAATCGCTCTCTCTCTCTCCCTCTGAAATCTTTTTCAAAAATGTTTTCTGATAACTATTTAGACCTGGATATCTAGCGTATGCATACCAAGTTTTGTTAAAATCGGTTCGTTCATTTTGAAGAATAAGGATTTGTAAGTTTGTATGAAAAGCCGTACCGCGTAAACGCTCTTAAGGTGAGAGCGCCAGGGTAGCCCGGGATTTTCAAATTTTCTCACGTTTTTTGCAATTTGCAGGTTCGCGGCCGTAGCAAGTACGTATTTACAGAACTGTAATCATTAAAATCATCAATACAACTCTCTCAGTTAGAATTGATGCCAAATGTAGTATTTCATGAAATCATAATATTTGGCATCAATTCTAACTAAAGGAGTTGTATTGATGATTGACCTGCAAATTGCAAAAAAACGTAAGAAAATTTTAATTTCGCGGGCTACCCTGGCACTTCCACCTTAACAAAACAATCCCGTTGCCCCCGTTGAGTACAGAGTGCAAACGAGTACCTACCAAAGACTTTGAAAGTTGCTCACCTGTGCCTGGTATCCGTTCTCATCAGCTACATACTGAATCTGGACGGTTTCACCTTCGGGGGAAGTCCAGCTTGCTGTGCCTTCGGCAACCTGGGCGGCGTTCTCCTGCACACGAAGATTTTATTGTAAATCACTCTTAAGCGGCATCTAGTACAGGTATTGGCACGGATCTTGAGTGCTCTGCGGTAGAGTGGGGATCGCTTTGCGCATCATACACTAGCGGCTATGACGCAACGCACGAGGCGATATGATTCAACCGCTCCCGCGCCTCACCTCATACCACTAAAGAGACCCAATAATTCACTTCTGCGCAGGTGAAGATCTGCGCTCAAAATTCGTGCCGATGATTATACCTATGCTATATTTTCGTGTATCTTAAACATTTGAAGTTGTCTCATAGACTACTCACTGAGCCTGCGTTCTTGAGCGATCCAGTCGCACTGGCCAAGATTCCGTTGCTGGTCTTGAATTTCCACTGGTACTGACCGTCCTGTCCCACGTCTAAAATAAAATAAAGTATTCACCATAATTATTATTCAATTTCGAAACAAAAAACACTTCAAGTATAAAATAACAATAACTTCGGAAGTCGGTGTCAAAAACGAAGATACAACCAAAAACACCGACTTCCGAAATTATAGTTATTTTATACTTTGAAGTGTTTTTAGGGTTCCGTAGCCAAATGGCAAAAAACGGAACCCTTATGGATTCGTCATTTCTGTCTGTCTGTCCGTCCGTATGTCACAGCCACTTTTTTCCGAAACTATAAGAACTATACTGTTGGAACTTGGTACCTAATTAGATATATTCTGTGAACCGCATTAAGATTTTCACAAAAAAATAGAAAAAAAAAACAATAAATTTTGGGGGTTCTCCATACTTAGAACAAACTCGAAATTTTTTTTTCATCAAACCCATACGTGTGGGGTATCTATGGATAGGTCTTCAAAAAAAACTCTTTCACAAAAAAAACCGACTTCCAAAGAAAACACTACAAAGTACAAAATAACTTTAATTTCGGTTGTCGGTGTTTGGTTGCTTCTTAGTTAATTGACACCGACTTCCGAAATTAACGTTAAACATTTGAACGAGATCACTAGATCTCGTTCAAAGCAATTTTCGGTGGAAGCTTACATGGTTGTGTACATCATAATTATATATTTTTTTTTGTTTTATCATTCTCTTATTTTAGAAGTTGCAGGGGGGGGGGACACATCCACCACTTTGGAAGTATCTCTCGCGCAAACTATTCAGTTTAGAAAAAAATGATGTTAGAAACCTCAATATCATTTTTGAAGACCTATCCATAGATACCCCACACGTATGGGTTTGATGAAAAAAACATTTTTGACTTTCAGTTCTAAGTATGGGGAACCCCCAAAATTTTTTTTTTTTTGTCTATTTTTGTGTGAAAATCTTAATGCGGTTCACAAATACATCTACTTACCAAGTTTCAACAGTATAGTTCTTATAGTTTCGGAAAAAAATTACTGTGACATACGGACGGACAGACAGACAGACATGACGAATCTACAAGGGTTCCGTTTTTTGCCATTTGGCTACGGAACCCTAAAAAGGGAAATTTATTCGACTGATTCATAATTCTCTAATACTTCTGCTTCCTCTTCTACTAATATTATAATGTTATCTATTAAGAAAGAAAACAAAAGAGTTAATTTGCGCCAAGTGTGACGCTTACCAAATAAAAAAAACTAAGTAAATGATAAAGTTATGCAAGTTGAGAAGATACGCCTCTCATTATGGTCAGTATTAAGGCCTATTCAAACCTAAGCGGTATTCGCTGCCGCTTTGGGTACAGGTACATACCGCGCGGGTTTCGCTCAGGTATTTAGTATCAAGTTCCGCGGCTAGAGCGACCTAAGCGGTATTCGCTGCCGCTTTCGGTACAGGTACATACCGCACGGGTTTCGCTTAAGTATTTAGTATCAAGTTCCGCGGCTAGAGCGGAATAGCTGGTGCCATAGTACCGCATAGGTATTGTTACGCTTACTGGGCGAAACTCGAACTCGGTATTCTACCCACAAGGATAGCGAAATCCGCTTTGGTGTGAACAGTTATAATATTACCGCATACCCACTCTGTTTTCTCTACCGCAGACGGTAGCGAATACCGCTTAGGTTTGAATAGGCCTTAAAGTTATGCAAGTTGAGAAGATACGCCAATTATCGTCATGATTACTGTTTGTCTGTGTGTACGTGGATATTTAAATAAATAAACGTACCCAGTTCTTGCTGCTCGATCTCCGCTTTCGTCTCGTCGTTGGCCTGCTTGGGCAGGATGTGGGACACATCAGCGGCAACCATCGCCACGCATACTGACAGGATCAGGAATTTCTGGGGGGAGAAATAATAATTAATTTATCTGCCTTGACAAGATAATTTTATGTGTTCATGAGGATACATGCAAAAAATCAGCATGCCAGTTGTTAAAAATATTATAAACAGTGGCAAACAAATATTTACACAATACAAAAAACACAACAATAAAGTACTTACTTATATATAAATAGGTAAATAAATATTGAAGTAAGTAATAATAATGCAATTTTTTTTTAATTGTCTTTTAAAATTATAAGTACAGCTAATAAAATCCAAATTAAAATATAACACGGTTCACATAAAAAATATTATAAAAACAACTTCTTGTCAATTCCCAAGGAAGACATCCAAGTCATCTAGCCATCTCCTTCGTGGTCTGCCGCGGCCCCGTCTCGCAATCTTTCATTTAGTTAAAAATTTATTGTCATTAATTTATTGACAACAAAATTCTATAATTTGATTTAGGATGATCATCACACTTCATTTATGCAGGTATAATTTACGTCATCATCATCTGCCTAGCCTTTTCCCCACTATATTGAGGTCGGCTTCCAGTCAAACCGGATTCAGCTGAATACCAGTGTTTTACGTGGAGCGGCTGCCTAACAGACCTTATAAACTGGATAACACGGTACTTCTTGACAAGACTGGTGTCAGATTTTTGGCTTCTGACAATCCGTTTCGACTGCCAAAGATCTACGAAAGTACAAAATAACTTTAATTTCGGAAGTCAGTGTTTTTGGTTGCTTCTTTGTTATTTGACACCGACTTCCGAAATTAGTTATTTTGTACTTTGTAGTGTTTTTTTTGGAAGTCGTTTTTTTTTTTGTGAAAAAGTTTTTTATTGTCCACTTTTTAGTGGTAGGTACCCCCCACACCTAACAACACCACTGGAAAGTTACAGGAAAGCAAAAATATGCAATTTCGTAAGATTTTTTTACATATTTTTTCCAGCTGTTTGGATTTAAAAACCAAACTGCTGAACCGATTTTGATAAAATTTCAATGGGACTAATCGAGAAGTAATATCCTTTCACATAAAACAAGATTTTTTCAAATCGGTTCATAAATGACGGAGATATGAGGTAAGAAACAAAAAAAAAATCGAATTGAGAACCTCCTCCTTTTTTTGAAGTCGGTTGAAAATGAAACACAAATTACACCACCTACTGTTATTTTGGTAGACATTTAAGTTGTAAATATTCATAATATTGTGTTGGTTTATAAATGGTAGATACAATATACTTAAAAATGCTTCAATGTGCGTTTGCATAAATATGCATTATATGTACCTACCTAAAATATGGATATTTTTTTTAAATTATTCAATTAAAAGAAGTCACTAATGAATATTTAACATACTGCATTCCTTTGAGACGAAACCACTATAAAATACTAATTTACAAATCATGTACGTCTTGAAATGATAAAATCGAAAACATATATATCTATACTAATATTATAAAGAGGTAAAGTTTGTGAGGTTGTAGGGGGTAATCTTTGGATCTAATGAACCGATTTTGAAAATTATTTTGCATATGATAGCCGCCACATTCATGAGGAAACGGGATACAACGGGATATTATTATATGCGTACGAAGTCGCGGGAAAAACCTAGTACTTAATCATGTAATTGACAAAGTCTCTGTTTTTGTTTTTTAATAACTGTTTGCACCTCACTCGATGCATTTGCATGGTTTATTTATTTATTTAATACTTTACGCACTCAAAATGTATGGAGGCGGACTTAAGCATTTTGCACCAGTCAACCCTTGGGTGATGCTCAGACAAATAGTGTTCTGTGCAATGTTAAAATGAAAAAGAAAAACCGGCCAAGTGCGAGTCGGACTCGCGCACGGAGGGTTCCGTACCATTATCTATAAAAAGACGGGAAAAAATCACGTTTGTTGTATGGGAGCCCCACTTAAATCGATATTTATTTTGTTCTGTTTTTAGAATTTTTTGTTATAGAAGCATTAGAAATACATCATCTGTGAAAATATCAACTGTCTAGCTATCACGGTTCATGAGATACAGCCTGATGGCAGACGGACGGACAGCGGAGTCTTAGTAATAGGGTCCCGTTTTTACTCTTTGTGAACGGAACCCTTAAAAAGACTAAAAACACAACCGACTTCGAAATAAGAATAATTTTAATTTTGGAAGTCGATGTTTCTGGTTTTGTTCCAGCGTTTTTGGACACCCCATTTTTTTTTTTTTTTTTTTTTAAACGCAACTTTTTTGACACACGACCATAAAGTTTTTTATCCCCATAGACAACAAAAAAAATGGTCATCGACCACTCACCATGATTCAATAATTTACGTGTTCACTGCACAAGACACCACAACTGACTGGTCCAACTTTTAAGTTGTACGGTATATAAATCATTATAACATGTAAGACGCAAGGCCAAGACGACACAACACGACTGTTTTTTGTAACAAGATGGGCAGAAGTCTTAGTCATACGTAAAGTATGTGGTCAACGTGCTGGTGAATAAGGAGAACCTTGAATAAGGCATGTTTATAGCAGATTGTACTACTACCAGTGGCATGGGACTGTTCCTAAATAACCATAGGGCTTTTTATGTCATCAAATGACTTATTACCCCGATCTGGGTTGAGCGGGAGGGAGTGTCAGACTCTTACTGACTAAAACCCATTCTTGTGAGGAACAAGAATGGCCTTTGTGTTCTAGGACCTCGGTAACTCTCGAACGATTCCGCATCCCTGGGAAAATCTTTTCTGTTTTACATTCTTTACGTCGGTTTTCCTTAAATATCCTGCTTAACCGTGAGATCTGTGCGATTTCCAGGATACAAGTCACGACACGCAGCTATCGCTTAGCTTTCTTATCAGTGTAAGAATTTTCGGTCAGTATTTCCAGAGATTACCTTGTTATCATCTGCCTAGCCCTTTCCTAACTATATTGAGGTCGGTTTAGCTGTATACCAGTATTTTACGCCTACCAGACCTCCACAACCCATTAACAGGGTAACTCGGAACTTCTTGGCAAGACTGGTGTCAGATTTTCTAGCTTCTGACAATCTGTAACGACTGCCAAAGATCTCCAAATGACAGCCGGGACCAACGGCTTAACGTGCTTTCCGAGGCACAGAGGAGTCTCGGTATGCTAAGATGGTCACCCATCCACAGACCAACCTCAGCAAGCGTTCGCTCAACTTTGAAGATCGGCCTTGCGGCTGTAATAATTTAGCCATGTGCTTACCTTGTACAAAGATATAGAAAAACGTACATTAATATCTTTTTTTATACAATAACTAGCTTCTACCAGCGGCTTCGCCCGCGTGAATATCGGAAATAGGAAGATTTCCTGATTTTTATCGTACATTTTTTACTCAGGAAACACCTACCCTACACTCCCCTACCCTACACCACTCTACCCTACCCTACCCTACACCTACACTACACCTACCCTACCTACACAATTTACACCAGCCCAAAAAATACTATGACATGTTTCTGGTCTCCTGGTTCTTGATGTTTTTGGTCTCCTGGTACTTGTGAATCTGTAGTACTAAGGCAGCAGCGGCTCTGAATTTCCACTTCCTGCTCAGTCTTCGTTGATCCATGCCACTTACCGGGATAAAAAGTAGCATATGTCTCATTCCAGGATATGAACTACATGTGTGCCAAATTTCGTCCAAATCCCTTCAGCCGTTTTTGCCTGATTGTTACACATACAAACATTTACATCCTACTAATATTATAAATGTGAATGTTTGTATGTTTGTATGTTTGTATGTTTGTGTTTCAATCAGGCAAAAACGGCTGAAGGGATTTGGATGAAATTTGGCACACATGTAGTTCATATCCTGGAATGAGACATATGCTACTTTTTATCCCGGTAAGTGGCATGGATCAATGAAGACTGAGGAGGAAGTGGAAATTCAGAGCCGCTGCTGCCTTAGTACTACAGATTTACAAGTACCAGGAGACCAAAAACATCAAGTACCAGGAAACCAGAAACATGTCATAGTATTTTTTGGGCTGGTTAGGATAGGTGTAGGGTAGGTGTAGGGTAGGTGTAGGGTAGGTGCAGGGTAGGTGTAGGGTAGGTGTAGTGTAGGGGTAGCGTAGGTGTAGGGTAGGTGTAGGGTAGGTGCAGGGTAGGTGTAGGGTAGGTCTAGTGTAGGTGTAGCGTAGGTGTAGGGTAGGTGTAGGGTAGGTGTAGTTTATAATATTAGTAGGATAGTTTAGATTCGTTGCTCTGTCACTCCTACGCAAAGGACTGTCTCCTCTTTTTTCATTATCGACTGGATGACTACTCAGACATAGTTGAAAAAAACTGGCCATGTGTGAATTAGACATGCACTCGAAGGGCGCTACTATAAACCGAAAAAGACACGTTTCTAGCATGCCTTTATAGCGGCAAAAGAAAAAAACTCACTCTGAAAGTTTGAACTGTCGATATATTACGGTTCATGAGACATAACCCGCTGGCAGACAGACGGTCGTACAGCGGAGGCTTAATAACACTTGCGGTACAGAACCCTAAAAATGGGAAGGGAATGAACTCATTGTTCATCGGAAAAAACGTCCGCATCGCTGTAAACGGGAAGGGTGCCCAAAACACTGGCAGCATTAAATATTATTTATTAAATAATATTATTTTGGATCACTCCCCGTGAGTGTCGTAAGAGGCGACTAAGGGACTCACCAGAGAATGGGCAGCAGCATTCTCTGTAGGTACATTGCTACAGCTACACTGTGATACTCTGCCTGCCTGCCAAGCGTGGCGATTATGGCAAACCCCCGGGGCCATTTGGGGGAGGCCTATGTCCAGCAGTGGACGTCTATCGGCTGATGATGATGTAAATAGTAGTTGCTTTTCCTAGAATAAATATCTCACAAGGACCTATTCAAAAGGTAAAAAGATGACCTAAATCATAAAAAAAACATCTGCTCATCGGTCACCAATCCAAACCTTGAGTGCGGTTGCTTAACCAGTAAACTTGCACTGTCGAAACACCGGTGTGACATCATTTTTTAACGGCAGACGATATTATTAATCATTGAAAAGCTTTTCTTTGTAGGGATGTCGGTTTGAAAAGTAAAAGTAAGATTTGCTATATAAAGATTGCGAGATTCATTGGTAATAATGGAGAGACTTTTTGGTGTGATGTTGTATCTTTTATTTGGAACTGGAATATCTCTAGTTGCGTATACATGTCACAGTATACCACAGTATACTGTGTACCTTTAAACTATAATGATCATTTTGGATACCTACCTACTACCTTTGACTTGAATGTATCCTGGCGATTGAGGATGTCATGCTCACTCAAAAGTCTGGCTGATGGTGGCGCATGCGTTGGATCATTTGGCTCCCTTAAAAATGGTTGAGCCGAATGGTGCTAGCGTATGCGTCATGTTCGTGAACGTGCGCCGTCAGCTGAGACTGGTCATCTCTCGGCTGCCATGGTTTATTTTAATTGTTGCCTTTTTACTCCGCACTCTTATATCCTGCACGTCTTTTACATCGTTCTCACATATATGTATAATTTCAATTGATGATGTAACCATAATTTTGTAACAAAATATTATTTTTAAAAGAGTGTCCGTGGAGTTTCTTGTACGTTCTTCTCCATAGAGATCTACGCTTTGGAACGTGCAAACAGCTTCATCTTTTTGACCGACCGACCTTGACAATTCAAAAGTACCTGTAAATGGTCTAATTGAAATAAATGCTTTGACTTTGACTTGACAGTCAACTAGCTTAATCATCCGTTTTATTAAAAGCCTAGCCTTTTCATTTAACTGCGACGATTTTTCAGCGATGTAAGTGACATCTTTGCTTCAATATCGTTTAATGACTTGTCCATCTCACGTATGTCGCTGATTAAACGACACAGCTCAATGAAAAGGCTAGGCTTTCAATGAAACGACTGATTAAGCTACTTGGATTGATTACTTACTAATACAAAGTGTAACAGATTAAACGCAATACCTCTTAAGGGGTCATTGTACTCATAATTATGAACAACTTTTACTATGAGACCAACACCAAAATCGCTTAAAAGAAAATTAGCTGTTTAGTACATTTTGTCGAGTTATGCTCACATAAATTAAAGATTAATTGAGTCCGTGTTCTGAGAAATGATGAAAATGTTCATTAATTTTTCGTTCTGCACTTCTAAGTCGCCCGTTTTTCACATGGTACTACTATAACTGGCTTAGTGAGGTTTTAAAGTTGGCTAGGGGTTACCCGAGTAAATAACACTTTGCCCGATCTGAGAATCGAATCCAGGACCTACGCTCAAAGGTTGCGATTGTTACCACTAGACCAACTAGGCAATCAATTTATAATAGTTACTAAAATAATCATATTTGAGTACCTAGTTCAATGCGTTCACCAGTCTGGAGAGGTAAACATAATATTTAAATAACTATGTGCTTATGTATTTTATTTTGCTACCTAAGTAATATATTTTTGCCCAACCCTGCATGTCATTGCAAGTACAATACATTGAACTTTGGCGCGTCTGCCGACCTACTTGCAGTGACTTACGATAATTCTTCGACTGTAAGGCTTTCTCTTGCGCGTAATGGTCGCGCGAATATTACGAGGTGTAGGCTACCCTACCCTCTACTTGCACCCCAAAGATTCAAAGAATGGGGAGCTGAGGCCTCCTGTGTGTTAGTAATGTTAACCAATCTGCCTTTTCAGATTCAGATAACTTTATTTGCTCAAATATGTGTGTACATACAATTGTAAGAAAATGCATGTAAGGTTATACATATCATCATCTTCCTGCCCTTATCCCATGTTACTTGGGGTCGGCGCAACACGTTTCCTCCTTCCATTCTGTCCTATCAGCCGTCACACTATCACTAACTCCCTTTTCTTTCATATCGCTCCTCACACAATCCATCCATGTTTTCTTTGGCCTTCCTCTTCCTCTCCATCCATCCACATTTATATTCATAACCCTTTTAGTGCGTAACATGCGTTTCATCCCTCCTCTTCACATGACCATACCAGGACAAGCGATTACCTTTCAACTTTTCCGTCACTGGCACCACTTTTAAACTACCTCTAATGACTCACAAACCCATTTCTCACTTAATCCATTCTCGTTACTCCACACATCCATCTCAACATTCTCATCTCCGCTACATGCAATCTATTTTCATCCGTCTTTTTCATAGCCCAACATTCTGAATCATTCTGTAAGGTTATACACATAATTACATGAAATTGTGCTAACATGTTTACCATTTTATCATGGTGTGCAAATAATGTACATGTTTAGAATTAAATAAGCCTTAGTAGTAGAGATTTAATTCGACCAAAAACGTTGGAAGTACCATGTAATAAGGGGCGTGCCTTTTGTGCTAAGCTGGAAAGAAATCAAATTCCAGACTAACTAAGAAATTCCTCTTGTGAAACACCAATCGTTCTTTGCCTGACCTTTTTTGTGGGGATATCCTCATGTTTACCATCCGTCTGGGGAGAACAGAGGGTCATACAGGACTCCCACCCACTAAACCAGACAGTTCCTCCTACTACCATGATTCGCAGACCAGCGACCTAATTGTTAAAGCGTTTACGCCGTACGGCATTTCATACAAACTTTCAAGTCCTTACTTTTCGAAATAAATGAGCCGATTTTAATGAAATAGTTAGTAGAGAAGATTTTCGAAACAGAGTTCAGGGGGAAAGATGAGTTATTTTTCACTTTCTATAGGAAACAAAATCGCTCTCTCTCTCAACTCTTTTTCTTTTTCTCTCAACGCTTACGGACATTTGACCACCAATCATCATCTGCCTAGCCTTTTCCCAACTATATTGGGGTCGGATTGCAGTCAAACCGGATTTAGCTGAATACGAGTATTTTACGTGGAGCGGCTGCCTACCAGGGCCTAAACCACGAACGGAGACAACCACAGACGGAGCTATACAGGACGTATAGTTCCGTCTCTTTCCCACTGGAAGTAATATTAAAGTAATACTGCTTTAAGAGTTGGTGGTTAGGCCCCTGGCCTCCACAACCCTTTAACTGGGTAACACAGTGGTGCTTCTTGGCAAGACTGGAGTCAGATTTTCTGGCTTCTGCCAATCCGTAACGACTGCGAAAGATCTACAAATGACAGCCGGGAGCAACGGCTTAACGTGCGCACCGAGGCACGGAGGAGTCTCGGTACACCTAATGCCCGGCAAGTAAGTTGGCAATATATTTTGTGGTGGGAGAAATTCGCGCACGCACAACTTCATACATTTTTACATGCGCGAACTTCCACCACTACAAAATATCTTGCCAACTTACGTGCCGGTAACTGTATGTTAAGATAGTCACCCATCTACAGACCGACCCCGGCATGCGTTGCTTAACCTTGAAGATCAACCCGTGCGGCTGCTATTATTTAGCCAAGAGCTTCTCAAATCGCTTGACCACCAATACAGTCTCTTCTGACAGGCCTGTTGGTCTAGTGGTTAGTGACCCTGACTGCAAAGCCGGAGGTCGTGGGTTCGATTCCCACCCAGGACAAACTTTGTGTGATGACCATAATTTGTTTGTTCTGTGTCTGGGTGTAATTTATCTATAATATGTATGTATTTATAAATTATATAAGTATGTATATCAGTTGTCTGGTTACCATAACACAAGCTCTGCTTAGCTTGGGATCAGATCCCAACTAGCACAAACTGTTGCTTAAGAGCTTTGGAGCTAATCCGATTATTCCCAAAGGCGCCAAGCTCAAGCGCCAGAGCGTGCACTGCAGACCTTATGCAGCCGCTTTGCAGCCAAAGGGGCACAACTTTTTGCAATCTACAGTTCCATTAGAACTTCAGAATAGTGGCATAAAAGCGCTACAGGAGCTGCAACTAATAATTATCACCACACTAAAGCTCTCGTGGCGCTTATTGAATGAATGACAGGTTTAACTGAACGAATAAAGGATCATTGATCATTCACCTTGTCTCTCATTTATTAAATACATCTGTTGTTCTTGAGTCAGACATTACTGAATACAAATAAATAATAAGTGAAGTGAAGGTAAGTGTTTTTGAGCTATATTTTGTATTATAAACAAGTGGTTAAAAACGCAGATCAGTTTATCGTGTATATAGTTGATATTATTGGAGTGTTTTTAACGCGCCTCAATAATTACCTCAAAATATCGTTAAATATGTAAAATATTATTATATAAATATTATTATATCACATTCCTACACGATATTGAAATTACATACTTGACTACATTTGTGTTTAGTAAGTTGCTGGTTCTATATTTAGTTATATTTTACTACAAATTGTGATAAGACCTATAAGTTTCTCAAGTAATGATAAATAATTGTCTTGTAAACATGGCGTCTATGAGAAGCAGCTTTAACTTGCAACTTCAACCTTAATACTTCCTCTCTGCGCGTCAAAGCGTTAAGTTTCACTCTTCTAAAGGTCCAAGTTATACCTGTACCACTAATGCAGTTCAAGTCTTTACAATCACTTTTGTTTAGAGATCCGTAGAACTCGTTGAAAACCCTAAAATACGATGATCGTTTGTAGCTGCTTCTATATTTTTCTCTCTTTCAATTGTTTAACACTTACTATGTCTTACCATATTTTCAGAATGCCTTTCAAAATAATTCAAACTTATAATGAACCACAAAATAAACAAGAACTTTGCATTTGTCCATCTAAGTGGGAAAAACATGGAGTGTTACACTGGCCGAACAAAAAAAGTTAAAAATTATAGAAAATAGAAGATTCAACTCCACAACCAAACTGGACTAAAATAAACTGCATTGTTAAAAGAAACAATATTATGTCGTACGAAATTGCTGACATGCAGTTGACAGAAATGTTAGATTGTTCGACAACAGAACAAGAAGCCACAGAACTTTTGCCAGCGCTCTCGCCACACCTTATTGGACCAACCAACCAACTTAAATATTTCAACATCATAGCCCAACAGGTACAAACTTGAAATAAATTTAAATTTCTTTAAGACAATAATTTCGATAAAAACATTACCTACCCTCCTTTTATGCAGTTGGATATTATTTGTATTAATTTTAGACAACTGATTCAGCCTTATTAGCGCTTTATGCCTTATCTTAATTACTTTACATATGTGCCCGAGACAAGAACAAATGCCGTGCTTGTAATAAATTGATAGTTTGTTTACTAAGTCACAGATCATGTTACGATTTTTAAAACTACAACAAAAGTGTTGCTACGAATGTAACGTCGTATTTTAGTCAGTATCTGTACACATTTTGTCCTTTTCACACGTCTCTTATTGAGTTATTGTTAGTATTGTTACACATGTTCTCTGTGTTATTATATTAAAATAGGTATTTTATTGCAAATAGCAATGGTACGTTTTATGACATTTTTGAAGTTAAGGCTTACTTTTTTTTCTTTTTTCTTTTGATTACTGAATTTTTTTTCTTTATTTTTAGGCCTTAAATCGTGGTGTTGCTACAGTGTCTAATCTGCCAGAACAAATTCAGATTTAGGAACCCTTATATGCTGTTGCTGTAAACGAACCTACATTTGTAGTTACTGTTAACAATGAAACTACTTCTGTTCCCGTAGTAGCTATTGACCCTTCAGATTTGGAGAAAATTACAAGCAACCAAGTTGAGATCTACAAAAATCAGGAAGCAATTTTGAATGATCTGATATTACTAAAAGATAATTATAAAAAAGTATTGGATAGCCAGCAAAGCATATTGATGGCCATTGCTCATATTTCGGTGAAATTGGATACTTTTATAACCGGAAAATATGAACCACAAGTTACTAAATTAAATGATGCTATGAAGAAATTACCTGATAATAACCGATTTTGTTTAAAACCTATACGAAATATCGAAGAACTATCCAATTTAGAGGCAATATTAAACGACGGCAAGATGAAAGAGGACTATAAAATTAAATATGATATCGTGTGCCAACCAGGAAAAGCTGAAAACTGCGCATATCAACTAGTTGATGTGTTTTTTACCAGAGAATTTCTAACCAAATGCGCTTGGTCTGGTAGCGCAAGAGGTGAAGGCACAAAAGTATGTTTAAAACAGTATAAAAATGTTTTGCAACTGTTTTTTGAACTGATTTACGAATGTGACCATACATACACTATTGCTGGCAATGAGAAGTTTTTTAAATCTGTTCTAAAAAATGCTACAAAGCGTAATAACTCTAAATTACAAAGATCTTCGACTTGCAGAAATAGTCACAAAAGACAGAAACTGAGTGAAAATCCTGTAAATAATAATGAATCGTCAGAAGAAGGAACTTCCAACGAGGCCCAAAATCTTCTAAATGAAGCCAATGAAAAAAAACCGAGAGAATATTCCTCGATTCTAATGACACTGTTTTTTTTCTATTTCGTATGTTTATGCCATCGTGAAGCATAGTGCCCATTTCTTCAATAAAAACTTTTAAAAATTCATGCAAATCTTTTGGTTTAGCTGAACCTAGATAAATTCCACAAATAATAGAACTTAAGTGAGGCATTTCAAAAATACTGCACAATATAGGCCAAAATTGTTGTTTGGAGCTTTTGTAAATAGGTACTCCATCTATGTTTACTAAAATCGATATATGTTCCAGTATAACTTTAGAATTGTCTAAACTTTTTATAATACTATTTTTCAAGTTATTGTTCCAGTATTCACCTGGATCGACGAAGTTTATTGTAATTTCTCTTGGTGTACCAAATGTTATTTACTTTATTTTTATAATATGCCACACCAAGCTATAACTTACTTTTCCTCTGTAACTGGTCCGTTATCAGCAATTGATAAAACAAAATCTACGGGACCCTCGCTTGTGTTTGTTGAACTCGAACTTGGCGCATTATTTTTATTTGTTTCCAATGAATCCCTTAAATAATAAATTTAATGAATAGAGTTTTATAAATAAAAGCTAAATTACTCTCACGTAATTGAGTTTAAAAAAACTTACGTGTTATTTAATATTTCAATTACAGAATTCTCACACACAGTTGCCTTTTTTAATTTACATTACTCTCCTGCTTCTATTGTGAAGCCTTAATGTCGCTATTAGTAAAACAGTCGATCAAATTGTTACTTAAGTCTGCGCAAAAGTATAAGTCATTTCTGCAATGAAACTATCAGTGGCAGAACAGTGATAAATATATCTTTTATACAGTTCCGTTAAAAAGTCTGCAATTAATGTCTTTATGCAGTTCCGAAGCGTACAACAGCGGCAATAGAAGCTATTTTGGAGCTTTAAGCTTTAACATCCATGTTTTAACTCTCTTTTAAAGCTATAGTCGACAAATGGGTTGTAAAATGAACTCTTATAAAACCTAGGGTGGAATTTGATTCAATTTTGCTACCCCTAGTGATATTTACAGCTATGAGCAATTACGGAAGCAACAGTAGAACTTAAAACCACTTTCTGAACCCCTAAAGCGCTACTGTACAGCTAAAAGTTGCAAAATAGGCTGCTATTTCCACTAGTGTGCTAGTTGGGATGGCCGTGTGTGAGTTGTCCCAAGATATTTATATTTATTTTATATTTCTAATTAACAAAAGAGGTAACCTTTTCACATTTCAACCCACGCGAAAAACTCACAAACAAAAGTGCGTATTTCTCAATTTATTACGAAATGTCTACCTACATAATCAGTGACAGCCGGACTGACAGATTTTAACATTAATTATTATCTTGGGTACGTTTTGCGGATGACATTTGAGTAGAAAAACATTGTTACTTAAGATTAAGATTTGGCAATGTGTTTAGCTAGTTAGCTTTGAGAATTTTAGAGTTTTATTCAGATGTTTTATTAATGGTACAAGCTGCCAACCGTGGATGTATCTGTGTTATTCTGATGTATAAGCTATGTTACTGTAAAATTTCATCAAAATCCGTTCAGTCGTTTTTGCGCGAAACAGTAACAAAGGCTTCGTACGCGTAGATGTCGGCTTCAAAGAACAAAGACTCACATACAAAGTTCCCCCTGCCATTTCTGCCCTAAATACAGACACAGACCGGGTTCAGTGTTCCGGCCTCGCCGTCGAGGCTCCTCAAGACGACCTAATCAAAACCCTCCCCGTCTTTTGCCTAACGAGCGCGTCGCTGAGCCGCCATTAGTCTTAAATCCCTGAAATCATCAAACGGCCCAGCCTGTCCGTTGCTGCCCTCCCGAACTGACGCCGCTAAGCCGAGGTCCGTACCCCACAGGGGATGCCCTTAGCGAGCGGTCAGTAGTTTAGAATTTAGCTACTTTTTAGCCCTGGCTGGGGGCCTTATAGTAGTTTATGCAATGACCATATAAAAGGGGTTATTAAAACACGAGTGTGGGTTTATCGTTATAGCATCACACGAGTGTTTTAATACCTAATTAATTAACTATGTGCCGTTGCATACACTATTTTATCTTCACTAATACAGTTGAAATAAAATAAGTGGAAAAATAGTTTATTCCAATATGGCGGATATTCTCATTGCGTATTCGAATGACTGCGCAACGCGCGGATCCATAGACAAGGATAAAAGCTGGCTCATTGACTTAAGTCAATGAGCCCGCACCAATAAATTAAAAAGTAAAATTGTGCTATAAAAATTAAAAAGTTATTTTATGATGCAGTTGTTTAAAAATCGAAGGGAAATCTTGAACTGTAATGGTGTTTTTTTTTAAATTTTACTACCATACCTTACCAGTCTAACTTATATAATTATATATTCTACTAATAATCTTTTCTTTTTAATTACATTTCAATACAGTGTCTAAATTATTGCTAAAAAAATGTTCTCATTCTAACAGATAATTTAAAAATATTACAAATATATCAGAACGAAAGTTAATGTTTTTTTAATAAGACACGGCAATATTATTTTTTCCTACCATTCCTACTAAATTCGGGAATAATCCTCCTGGCAACACTTTAGAAAGGGACACAGGGCTTTCCAAGCGCTTTCTCCCTCGGACCGGATTTCTCTTTGACCAAGTGATTGTCTGTTATAGAACTTAACTTTATAAACATAAGGTTTATTTTTATATTGGTGTCAAATTGACAATGCTCATTCCAGGTTGTAATAGAAGTTCCTTGGTTTATGCATTCGTTTTTGAACTCATATTTGGAACATTACGTTGTGAGTGTAGATAAAATTCATTTGAGGTCATCACAGGATAGTCCGGTTAAGCAGTTGATGCCCTAGCGAGCTAGATCTACCAACCATTCAAAAAAAAAAATAGCCCTAAAAATTGAAATTCCAAAAATCCCGTCTTTGTGCTCACCTTTGTAGGTACAACCTTACATCATAAAAACACGCCTTGTACAAAATTGTATAATCCTAATCGCAGTAGTTTCGGCTGTGCATTGAATTGTCAGTTAGTCTGTTTCCCTTTTTAGGGTTCCGTACCGTAGGTTTTTAGTAGCGTGCCGTAGGGGGTAAAAACGGGACCCTATTAATAAGACTCCGCTGTCCGTCTGTCTGTCACCACACGCACAAAACGTTATGGGAACACATTCATTGTGCGTACAGCTAAGGAGTGGAATTCCCTGCCAGAGTCTGTGTTTCCTGATAGCTACAACCTGGGAGTCTTTGAGTCAAGAGTGAATAGGTTACTTCTAGGCAAGCGTGCTCCATCTTCGACCACATCATTGCTTACCATCAGGTGAGATAGTGGTCAAGCGCGTGCCTATCAATAATAATAAAAAAATATCATGAACCGTGATAGCTAGACAGTTGAAATTTTCACAGATGTTGTAAGTCTTGTATTTCTGTTGCCGCTATAACAACAAATACTAAAATCAGAATAAAATAATATTTAAGTGGGGCTCTCATACAACAAACGTGATTTTTTTTGCCGTTTTTTATAAGTACGGGACCCGTCGCGCGCGAGTCCGACTCGCACTTGGCCGGTTTTTATTTATATAAATTTAAATGATTTAATCACCAAAACATGCTTAAGTCAATAGGCCTATTAAAGCATAATACATATTTAAATAAACAAAGTTCAGCAGTTAGTACCTAATGTTCGTTTTAATAAGTTAATTTATTTCAAAGGTCGCCGGTCCAACAGAACAGGTTTGTCTTTTGAGGTGTAGGTAAATGATGAGGTAATGAGATGAACTTGGGCTAACCGTTAAGCATCGCATTAGCCTATAATGGTCCCACTGCTGGGACTCAGGCCTCCAGGCCAGAGTGTAATCAGCGGTGGATCCAGGATTGTCGTTAGACCTGTTGAGGGTAGGTTTTAGCAAAGAAGAAACATTATAAAGGCACAGAGTGCGTTTACGCCGTACGGCATTTCATACAAACTTTCAAGTCCTTATTTTTCGAAATGAATGAACCGATTTAAATGAAACTACGCTACATATCCAGGTCTCAAAAGTTAGTAGAGAACATTTTAGAGAAAAGTTTAGAGAGAGAGAGTGCAATTTTAAGTTTTCTATAGAAAGTGCAAAATCACTATCTCTCCTCCCGAACTCTTTTTCGAAAATATTCTCTACTAACTATTTAGACCTGGATATCTAGCGTATGCATACCAAGTTTTAATTAAAATCGGTTCATTCATTTCGAAAAATAAGGGCTTGAAAGTTTGTATGAAATGCCGTACGGCGTAAACGCTGTTAACGCATAATAATAACTATCCTCCTTGGAATACTTTTCATCCTCAGGTTTCATCCTTAGGTTATAGACTAACAAAGATATTTCTGTCTTTGGATGGCTTAGCCGGCCCCCCCCCCCACCCCACCTGCCAGGGTTGCGGAATATGTTCGAAAGAGTTACCGCGGCCCTAGAAAGAAAGACACTAGGAGGACAAAGGGTGGGTTTTAGTCAGTAAAAGTCTGACACTCCCTGCCGCTCCACCCAGAGCGGGAGGGCATTTGACTTTGATTTCCCACCCTCCCCCCCTTTTAGAGAGGGTCTGTGGATGGGTGATCATGATTATCATAACATACCAAGACTACTCCGTGCCTCGGAAAGTTCCGAGCCGTTGGTCCCGGCTGTTATTTTGTAGATCTTTGGCAGTCGTTACGGATTGTCAGAAGCCAGAAAACCTGACTCCAGTCTTGCCAAGAAGTACCGTGTTACCCAGTTAATGGGTTGTGGAGGTCTGGTAGACAGCCGCTCCACGTGAAACAGTGGTATTCAGCTGAATCCGGTTTGACTGAAAGCCAACCCCAATATATGTCGTTGGAAAAAGTCTAGGCAAGTAATGAAAAGAAAAAACCGGTCAAGTGGGAGTTGGACTCGCGCACGAAGGGTTCCGTACCATTCTATAAAAAACGCCAAAAAAATGACGTTTGTTGTATGGGAGCTCCACTTAAACATTAATTTTATTCTGTTTTTAGTATTTGTTGTTATAGTGGCAACAGAAATACATCAGCTGTGAAAATTACAACTGTTTAGCTATCACGGTTCATGAGATACAGCCTGGTGGTCTTAGTAAAACGGGACCTTACTTTTAACCTTTGAGTACGCAACCTTAAAAAAGGTATTCATTCACAGCCTGCCCGGGCTATTGATCGAACTCATGACCTCGCGCTCAGCATTAACACTTGTGACCAACTGATCACTAAACCAATGTTTCTCGTTATAAATCTTTCGTAACTCCTAAGTCCGGTATTTCACGTTAACATCAATTCATGATTGATGATGTTGATATTAATTCTGAATTAATGAATTATTTATTCATTCCTCTAACTACAAAACAATAATAAGAAATGTTTAAATGCCAATGTCGAATTCCTTAGACATTGCAATTTTGTTTTGGAATAACTTTCCTTGATAAGAGGGGCAATTCTGGTATTTTAACGACTTGAAAATAAAGAGGAGTTTAGAATCGTGTAACGTGTTCCGGCAAAGGCACTGTGCGATCTCTGCCTACAATTCGCCGAAAACAACGACACCCCAATTAAGGTATTTCATGTACTGAAAAAATCGACAGATAGATTTCCAAAACAATTTGGACACATATTTTTTATTTTATCATGTAAACAAAAAAAAACGTAAACGAAACGCGCCACTGAATTGATGGTCGTGGGCGACCTTCCTTAAGAACTACAGCTTGCTCTCAGAGTGACGATCGAGTAAGCTAGTCAAATATTACATGTCAGTCACGAAGTCATAAACCACTGTGTAAAAATTGACACATGTATTGCGTAGTTAATCAAAGTATATTTACTTTAAATGAGTTTTATAACATGTGTTATTTAATCTAACAAATCGTTTTGGGAAGACAGTCATTGTGCGTACAGCTGAGTAGAATTCCCTACCAGTCTGTTTCCTGATAGCTACAACCTGGGAGTCTTTAAGAGAAGCGAAAGGGAGTCTCAGACTCTTACTGACTAAAACCAATCCGTGTTCCTCCAAATGCCCTTTGCGGTCCAGGGCCACGGTGACCCTTTCGAACAAATTTCGCAACCCTGGCGGGCTATGGCTCTAGCGGGCCCCGACTACTATGCTGACATTTCCTCGACGTGCGCGTGGAACGCGCCGTCGACTCGGGGCTGGTTCTTATAGAACAGCGAGCCGCCCAACGCTCGCCGTCCGCAGGCCCGCTCCTACGATGGTCGGGAATCGCCCTTGCGACTCCTGACGCCCGGGGCGTCTTCTTCTGTTGCGGCGGCAAGGGCGTGAGGTTTGCCTCTCCCTCACGCGGTCCGCCTCCTTCACTAGTATTACTGCTTCAGCACGATACCCCTTGGGAGGACGAATAGTGTTAGTTTTTCCGGCTTCCGACTACCTTTAACGACCAGGTTTCCGAGGCACGGAGACACCACGTTTTTTTTAAGGGTAGGAAATCATCATAGGACTCCTTCCGCTTTGGGTGGAGCGGAAGGGAGTCTCAGACTCATACTGCCTAAAACCCATCCATGTTCCTCGTAATGCCCGTTGCGTTCCAGGGCCGCGGTGACTCTTTCGAACAAGGTATATAATGGACAGTCTGGTCACCCATCCAGACGTAAACCACTGAATAATAGTAAACACATGTATTGCGTCGTAAGATACACATCACATCGGTTTGTAAACGAATAGTAATATCGCTAAAGGTGAAGGGCGAAACGTGCACAGAATTGTGAAGCGATAGAATGGGAATCACTAATGAGCTATTTATAGAATTTGTTAAAAAATTGAATGACTATAAAAAACCCGACAGCAAAAAAACGAAACGTAGTCGGTAGCATCAAATCTGTTATTGAACTAAATGCTACTACTGTAAATGCCACTAACCAAAGCAAGCAAGCAAGCTTTGCAAGTAATTGCAAGTGACTTTATGGAACTTTTTAATCTTTGCGTTCGCGGGTGATGCATAAGTAATTTTTTTGTTGCTGCAAACATGTAAGTCACTAAAAATTTACTTACATTTTTGGAATTTTTTTTTTTTGGTATGACCACTAGCAAGTTAACACACTTGGGATATCAACTGCTTAACCGGACTAACCTGTGGTGGCCTCAAATGAATTTAAGGCCCCCAGCCAAGGCAACAAAACTACCAGCTAAAAACTACTGACCGCTCGCTAAGGGCATTCCCTGTGGAATACGACCTCGGCTTAACGGCGTCAGTTAGGGACAGCAAGGGACAATCAGGCTGAGTCGTTTCATTAATTAGGGGTTATTAAAGCTAAAGGCTCAGCGGCGCGGGCTGGCTCGTTAGGCAAAAGTCGGGGAGAACATTTTTGGAATCGTCTCCTCAAGCACTTTATTCTGATACCCCACATGACAATGCCGTGAAAAATACGACTTTACTTACTTAACGGCGGCCGCCGTCTGGTTCTTTTAACCTTCTTTTTAGTTCTGGCTATCCGTAACGATTAAAGATCTTTCAATGAAAACCGGGACCAACGGTTTAACGTGTTTTCCGAAGCAAGGAGGAATCTCGTTATGTTAAGATGGTCACCCATCCACAACCCGACCTTGGCAAGCGTTGCTTTTAGCCACAAAGATCGTTCCGTGCGGATGTCGTTATTCAGCCATAAAGATCGTTCCGTGTGGATGTCGTTATTCAGCCACAAAGATCGTTCCGTGTGGATGTCGTTATTCAGCTACAAATATCGTTCCGTGTGGATGTCGTTATTCAGCTATAAAGATCGTTACGTGTGGATGTCGTTATTCAGCTACAAAGATCGTTCCGTGTGGATGTCGTTATTCAGCTACAAAGATCGTTCCGTGTGGATGTCGTTATTCAGCTACAAAGATCGTTCCGTGTGGATGTCGTTATTCAGCCACAAAGATCGTTCCGTGTGGATGTCGTTATTCAGCTACAAATATCGTTCCGTGTGGATGTCGTTATTCAGCTATAAAGATCGTTACGTGTGGATGTCGTTATTCGGCTACAAAGATCGTTCCGTGTGGATGTCGTTATTCAGCTACAAAGATCGTTCCGTGTGGATGTCGTTATTCAGCTACAAAGATCGTTCCGTGTGGATGTCGTTATTCAGCTACGAAGATCGTTCCGTGTGGATGTCGTTATTCAGCTACAAAGATCGTTCCGTGCGGGTGTCGTTATTCTGCCACATGCAGTATTCCGCTTGCACAAAATATTCAACAAATTACATCATTTCGACATTTGATTATTCTAACCGCGTCTAAAACATTCCTTAGTCTGCAAGCCAGAGGTCAAGGAGCACAAATAATGAGCTTGGACCGATGCATAATGTTAATCAGCTATTTCAGGAAATACCCACATTTTAGCTGCTTTTCCACCAGTGTTGTGCGAGGTAGCTGAGCGGTGCTAGGTTGCGTAGCGAAGCTGTGAAACGGTGTGAGCGTTTCTATCAGAGATTTGCTAGAATGCGTTATGGAGCTGAGAAACAGTACGCAGATGGACGGTACGAGGATGTAGAGCAGACTCTTTTCACAAATATGTGGGCGGAGTGCGCTGTCGCATCTATTGACTGGTAGTGCTGTACACAACTTCGCACACATTCCTCGCTCGCGTCCCTAGCACACATCTCTAGCTTTATTTGTATGTACAAACACCTCGCTCCGCGCCCCTTGTCCACAAGATCAGCGCTGATCGAGGCTAAGAAAATGAAGAGATACTATTGGTGGATTTTTTTCTCGCACAACACTCAGCTTCCTCGCACATCTCTGGTGGCAAAGCAGTCTTTTATGTGAGCACAAAACCTTTTTAAATCAAGTTTGGTTGGGTACTTACGGTGATTTGCGAGACAAAATAAATCTGGTGGTCGTTTTTTTTTACAAGATAAGCTACCTAGTTTATTATTATGTCGAAGGTCATACTGGATTATGACAGAACGAGATTTGATATTTTTAAATTTATAAAACAATAATTATTAAAACATAACACTCCTTATTTAAGCTGTCGTGTAATAATGACCATCCGTATTCTTTGCTTTCAAAGTTGTTATTTTTTGTTGGTATTGCAGACATGGTAAATTGTTTTTCACTTTTATGCCTCATTCATCTGCCTAGCCTTTTCCCAACTATATTGGGGTCTGCTCCCAGTCAAACCGGATTCAGCTGAATACCAGTATTTTACGTGAAGCGGCTGCCTACCAGACCTCCACAACCCATTAATTGGGTAACACGGTACTTCTTGGCAAGACTGGAGTCAGACTTTCTAGCTTCCGACAATTCGTAACGACTGCCAAAGATCTACAAATGACAGCCGGGAGCAACGGCTTAACGTGCGCACCGAGGCACGGAGGAGTCTCGGTATGTTAAGATGGTCCACAGACCGACCTCGGCAGGAATTGCTTAATCTTGAAAATCGACCAATGCGGCTGTTATATTATTAAGCCAGGAGCTCCTCACTAATAGTAAAAAATGTTGTAAATAAGAAAAATACACATGTAAAGTAGTAATCAAGAAGTTTGCGTAAGAAGGCTGAACCTGATTAATATCATATTCTAAATGACTATTCAGGACTAACTACGAAAAAAACCGGCCAAGTGCGAGTCAGACTCGGGCACGAAGGGTTCCGTGCCATTATCTATAAAAAAAACGGCAAATAAATCACGTTTGTTGTATAGGATCCCCACTTAAATATTTATTTAATGCTGTTTTTAATATTTGTTGTTATAGTGGCAACAGAAATACATCATCATCTGTGAAAATTTCAACTGTCTAGCTATCACGGTTTATGAGATACAGCCTGGTGTCAGACGGACGGACAGCGGAGTCTTAGTAATAAGGTCTCGTTTTACCCTTTGGGTACGGAACCCTAAAAAAACATAGCTTATGGTAGATGACATACGGCTTAAAGGTATTTATGACCACCATAGAAATGAAGGTGAATTTTAACATTCGTCAATTTATCTCCGGTTTCTGGACGCTTATTCAATTTATGGCTTGTTGCATCATCTTATTTATAAAACAGGTTTCTAAAGGCTTGTTGATTAACTGATCACTAATAGGCCAGCACCGTAGAAATAAAACCCGCCAAGTGCATGTCGATCCATGCACAGTATAGGGTTCCGTAGTTGTCCCCATAATCATAAAAACCGGCCAAGTGCTAGTCGGACTCGCGCACGGAGGGTTCCGTACCATTATCTATAAAAGAAAATGGCAAAAAAATCACGTTTGCTGTATGGGAGCCCCACTTAAATATTTGTTTTATCGTTTTTAGTATTTTTTGTTATAGCGGCAACAGAAATACAACATCTGTGATTCAACTGTCTAGCTAACAGGGTTCATGAGATACAGCCTGGTGACAGACAGACGAACAGCGGAGTCTTAGTAATAGGGTCCCATTTTTACTATTTGGGTACAGAACCCTAAAATCTATAAATAAAATTAAACCATAGGAAATTAGCCCTGAATTAAGAATGTCACCAGCGAAGGGTCACGGCTGCCTGACGCAATCACTCACGAAGATGAGGCTGGTAAATCCATATTCATTATTGAATAATGTGTTCGAAAACAGTTTTAAAACCAAAACATCGTTCTATTGATCGAAGCCTAGAACCAAAAATTATAAAACATGATGAGTCCGTTTTAGGCTTCCTTATCCAAAGGGTGACCAACGGGACCCCATTTCTAAGCCTCCCCTGTCCGTCCGTCCGTCTCTCTGTCAGTAGGCTGTATCTCATAAACCGTAATACTTAGACAGTTGAAATTATCACAGTGTGTAGGTATTTCTGAACCGCTATAACAACAAATTAAAAAAAAATTCAAGGGGGCTCCCAAACAAGAGACGTGTTTTTTTTTTGGAGTTTTTTGGCTCGATTTTAACAATTATAATAATGGCGATGGTACGGAACCCTCCATGCGCGAGTTTTACTCGCACTTTGCCGGTTTTTGCCGAAAGCTCTAACTGGTGTTGAGCAGTCAGCATCCATCCGCTGCCAGCCACCTTCTTCAAATCATCGATCCATCGTGCCGCAGGGCGTCCCACACTACGTTTGCCCCCACGCGGTCTCCTCTAACACATGTCTGCTCCATCGACCGTCTGTCCGTCTACAGACGTGGCTGGCCCACTTTCACTTCACTATGCTGATTCTATAAATTAATTATTAAATAACTAGATGCCGCCCGCGGCTCCGCCCTGTTGAATGTCGAAAATTATCCCAAGGGAACATACTCCTGGGGTAAAAAGTATCCTATGTGTTATTCCAAACTATAATCTACCTCTGTGCCAAATTTAATCAAGATCAAATTCAAATTCAAATTATTTATTTCAAATAAACCATTCACAGGCACTTTTGAATTGTCAAGGTCGGTCAGTCAAAAAGATGAAGCTATTTGCACGTTCCAAAGCGTAGATCTCTGTGGAGAAGAACGTGCAAGAAACTCCACGGACACTCTTTTAAATTATTTTTCTTTACAATTTTATGGTTACATCATTCCTGTTGAAATTAAACAAACATATATGTTAGAACGATGTGATCCATTCAGTAGTCAAGCATCCATACATACAAACTTTCGCGTTTAGAATATTAGTAAGGATTTCTAGTCCCCACACCAACTTCATTGACTTGGTTTTGACTATGGTAAGCGCCAGATGAATGTGGACTAAAGTACATTGACCTTTCCTTAATACCATTATTATTTCTGTTTTTCAAATTAAGTTTGTCAATAAATTTATTTGAGTCAATGACCGTTATTCCACATTTATCTGGCGCTTACCATAGATAGCTATAAGTATGCAAGATTTTTCAATTTGTATTATGCTATATGTACCTCAACAAGAATGTCACCTACGAAGGGTCACGGTTATCTGACGCAACATCTCAATAAGATGTGTGCTCGATGAATAAATGTGTGGTTTTGATGAGCCGCGCTCGGATGCACAGTTCATTTTATGAATACACTAGCTGTCTCCCGCGGCTTCGCTCCCGTCAACTGGCTACCTATATGCTACACCTACCTACCCTACACCTACCCTACGCCTACCCTACAGACAGCGCATGCAAATAATTCTATTTTATTGAGGTATTTCTTTCTGACTTGCTAGACAAAAGTTGTGATAGCTCGGTTAATATGCATGTTATAAAAATAATTTATAGCCTGTAGCACTCAGGAATAATGTAGCTTTCTACCAGTGAAAAAATTTTTAGAATTGGATTATTAGTTCCAGAGATTACCCCCTACATACAAACTTACAAATTTTACCTCTTTATAATATTAGTATAGATTAGTATAGATAATTATGTTGATAAGTTTGACGACGCCCTTTTGACACACAAGACGCACAGTACAAACTTACTATATAGGTTGACTTTTCATTCATTGTCAGTCTTTGAAAGGATGAAAGAATTGAGATGCATGAAGGAGCCTCCTCGTGTAGCGCAATTTGTTCCATCAGGCACTCAACTGAACCGAGCGCTCGACGCATCCTGGACAGCCTCACGCCTTATTAAGACTGACAAATCCTTCCCTTGCGGTGGTAGGGCTAACGCCCGCCTGGTTCGCGACCACCCTCCCACCGTCAAGTAGCCAGCTGTGTTTCGTCGACGCTCGGGAGTACCAGTGCTCCAAGGCTTCTTCTGGGCACGCTCGCTCCATCATAGACCTCTTTCATCGCTTTCCATCAGGCGTGATCGAGGTCAAGAGCTACCTGCCACTCCTCAATAAAAAATAGTACTTGAACTATGAATCAGATCCCGAAGTAGACAAAAAAAATGTCAATGAATTCTCTTTTTCGTGTCGATTGACGCAACTTTTCAAATTTTGTCCGACCAGTATTAGCCGGTCGATTCTGGAAACCTCTCACCGTGAAAACTCAAGGGGAGTGAGCGCGTGAACTGTCACTCCATCTTGATTACATGGATTAACAGCTCACTTCGTGATCACTTCACCCAAGCCTTCACTTCGACATGTATACAGAATCGCACTGCTGGCTACTTGGCTCGCTTTGTCGTTACTAAGATTCTCGGGAGACTCCGGTTATAATTCTCAACCTCCCGAGCTCCCGGGATGCAACAATTTCTCCAGTTTTAAGAACACCAAAGGAAATCGAAGTATCACGTCTGTTAGGAGTAGGGGCTCGTTAGGGCCAGTGCCTACCAGGGTTGCGAATTTGTTCGAAAGAGTTACCGCGGCCCTGGAACGTAAAAGGCACTAAGAGGAGCATGGGTGGGTTTTAGTCAGTAGAAGTCTGACACTCCCTGCCGCTCCACCCAGAGCGGGAGGGGTCATTTGATGATTTCCCAACCAAAAAAAAAAAAAAAAAAAAGTATCACGTCTGTTTTCGTCTAAAAAAAGTAAAGAAGAGGATTAAATTACCATTACTGAAGTTACTTCAACGTTTCATGGCATTAAACATCATAGTTATAATAGTCAAGATTGTGGGCATAAATTAAATGTTTTCTGATTCGACGATTGCGAAAAAAATATCATGCGGTACAACAATTGAGTGCCCTAGGCGCGGTTAAATGCATGATATCTCATCCAAAAGATAGATAGATAGATAGATAGATAGATAGATAGATAAAACATTTATTTGATGCAAGTAAAGAAACACGGCACACAAAAGAGTTACACAAATTAACAAAAGGAAATAAACGCTGTCCTGTAATGAGTAATATGAAGCTAGTGCGCACACAAATTTACAGTTCCATATCATATAAGATGATTTATAACGAAAATGAGCTCGTAAAATTTATTGAAAGATATTTGGTATTCAGGATATTATGAAAAAGTACTGAATGTATCTGTTTAAAAGATTTTTTTATATTTCATTTAGGAAATAATCTATGCCTGTATGGTTAACATTTTGCCATTTATTTACGCCCAAAGTTGTGTTAAAATTTGGAACTTTCGACGCAATTAATTTTCAAATATATGTTTTTTTTTTACTTTTTGCTTCCATACAGGCCTAGATAATGATAAGACAAATTGATATCATTTTTATTTTGAACGTACACCGTCAAACAGTGGAGTAATCGCCATACTACGTTTGTATGGAAGAATGACCGACTAGGGCCCCCTTAAGCAGTATTGCCGAAAACGTTTTAGGGCCAGCAGTCAAGAACACTCAGTAATTTAGCGAGTGATTAGTCAAATACAGGAAATTTGAAAATGTATTCATTATTTTTTACGTATTTTTCATAAAAAAATTGCATTCAAACTGGTTTTTTAGACTTTTAATTAAATACTTAAAATCCTCTCGGATTGGTTCTTTCGAGAGTTGGCAACCCTAGTCGTTACCCACGTTTAGGTCCTGGAAGGTGCTTGTGACAGGGAAATTAAGTGGGGCATATCCTGCGAAGGGGCTCCACCCTGGCTCTTAGCTTGGGATAGGTTTTGATACTTCATTTGGCCAGATTGTTTCAATGAATTGAAGTTAAAAATATGCTTCCCGAACTACGCTCAGGGTGCGTCAGACGAACATTAGTTATCGGCTAGACAATAACATTTTTACGAGGTATGTCCCCTAGGAAACGTTTACATTTACAAACTAGCTGTCTAAAAAAAATCACGACGATTATTGATCGATGTCATTCTGTTAACGCGCTTTCGCTGAAAACCAGCGCTGTGGCTCTATCTCGCACACGAGTCCCAGCATTATGCTGAGCGATGACCGTTTTACGCAGACGTGACGTATATCTTCCCAACTTGCATTACTTTTTTAATTTTGTTTATATTTTTAACTCTTTTTCTTTCTTTTTCGAGTCGCGTTTTAGGTTTTTTTAAACACATTCTTTGATGCACATTTATTTGCTGTACTCTTTTGCAAATGTTTGAGATCTCATTCTTTTATTAAGCTCACCTTTCTACGAAACATGACATAATGAAGCGTATTTTGTAATAGCCTGATTTGTGCTCTTCTGGCTTTCTCTTTCCATACCTCTATATCCTGTGCGACCCGTGGTTAAGTTTAACCCGTCAACGTCACACCACATTCGCCCCTTAGAAGGCAATAAAACATAAGTGTATTATTTTATTATGTGTTCTTAAAGACCCTTTCTCCTCTTCCACAGTAATGTCAAAATTCGGCGTCCGTGTCGACGCGGCAGTGTCGGCGCTGGGCGGCGGCGCAGGCGCAGCTCTGGACGAGAACGACTTCATCGACGCCAGCAGACTGGTGTACGACGCCGTCAGGGAGATCCGACGAGCTGTGCTCATGAATAGGGTAAGTTTTCCATAGCATCTTTGAGAGATATAATAGGTTTTTTCTTAGTAAGAGAGTCGAGACGTCTGAGCACGACGAAGATTGGGAGTTAACTGATCGGTCCGGTCATTTCGTGAGTTTTTATTGTTAAGAGCGTTTACGCGGTACGGCTTTTCATACAAACTTTCAAGTCCTTATTCTTCAAAATGAATGATCCGATTTTAACGAAACATGGTATGCATGCGCTAGATATCCAGGTCTAAATAGTTACTAGAAAACATTTTTGAAAAATGTTGCAGAGGGAGAAAGAGAGCGATTTTAAGTTTTCTATAGAAAGTGATAAATCACTATATCCTTCCCCCTGAACTCTTTTTCAAAAATGTTTTCTTATAACTATTTAGACCTGGATATCTAGCGTATGCATACCAAGTTTCGTTAAAATCGGTTCATTCATTTTGAAGAAGAAGGACTTGAAAGATTGTATGAAATGACATACGGCGTACACGCTCTTAAGTGTAATAGTTGGACATCTTATGGGTAAGCTGTACAGGGTGTTCAAGTGCGTGGTCATATTTAAGCGCGTGTCATGTTTGTGTACGATAGCACAATAAATGAATATTGTATTTAACCACATAAATGATAGTACTTTTATACTGATAAATAAAGCAATTCGTGCGAAATTATTCCCAAAATATTCAAAAATGCACAACGTTAATGTCCAAGTTTTCACTTCTGCCGACACTCCCGTCGTTAGTTTTTACCAGCTACCCAACACCACCCTGAAATATGAGCACGCACTTCTGGAGCACCCTGTCGAAGAATCTGTTGTCTAAATATCTGGTAAAAGAAAAGCAACTAGTCAGTTTCAGTTAACCATGCCTTATTTCTGTATTTGTTGTCTTCAATATAAAGGTACGCTTCCACAGGCTCAAATCTGGTCAGACAAAATGTCACGTAAAAAAATTACAACACAATAGATAGACCATCAGATATATAATTCTAAGGAATAGAGAAGAGGAGTGAACAGGCATCTTCTGGGCACGCTCGATCATAGTCCTCATCTATCGCTTTCCATCAGGCGTGATCGAGGTCAAGAGCAAGCCCATTCCTAAATAAAAAACCCAGATTTCTAATCATTTCACAGTATTTATACTTAAATGATAAGATATTAATTTTATTTGTGTGTTAATTTTTAAAGCAAATATAAATGCTTTATTTGCTCAACGTGTAACAGAATTAACGCAATACCTCTTGTGGGTACTCGGCATTATGAACAACTTTTACTATGGAACGAACACCGAAATCGCTAAAAAATAATCAGCTGTACATTTGGTCGAGTTATGTGCACATAAATGTATGGGGTAGTCGATTTTTTTTTCGCATTTTCAGTGTTGGTGCCCTAATGATAGTTGTTCATAATGATGAGTACAATTACCCCATAAGAGGTATTGCGTTTATTCTGTTACACGTTGTATAGTATGGCAACTGTAGCCAGTCAGTAATTCAGCGCACTGAATCGTCTTCACTTTTTCATAATTTGTTTGGTAATGCCAACTGACTGCATAGATTTTTTTTAGGAATCTACCCAGCCCGTGTAAGCGAAATTTATTATTGTGGAATACTTAATATACATAGATACTCTAGACATCTAACCAACTTTACTAAACTAGGATGAGGAGGAACTGGATCCTGAAGACGTAGAGCTGGACGAGCACTACACACTGGAGACGCGCAGCAAATGTGAGAGCAACCCACAACTTCTGCTATCATGGTTGCTTCTGGTTGCCGAATGTCTTGTCCGATTTAATGTGGTTGCTAATCTCATATCTCATCTAGGTTTTTGTTAATGTGAATGTTGTTTTTGGTTGCTAATTTGAAGCTGAGCTACACTGAAATCAGATACTTATACAAGTCGCAACAATTAAACACAAAACCTGAAAGGGGTAATTGTACACATGTACAATTACCCCTCATGTACTCAATCATTATTAATACCTATAAAAATATGGCAAATCAGCGTAAAACTTACATTACACAGCACACTGTAAACGAAAATATACTCGAATGCTGAATGCTGAATTCGGTGTGGGCCAGCCATTGTCGTAATAGGTTGTTTTAATAGATGGTTGCTAATTAGAGCAACCTTTGGTTGTTAATTTATGTCCATTTTCAGTGTCATTTTAATATGGTATTAACTAGAAATGAAAGCAACCATAATCTACGTGTTTGCTGGCAACCTTAATCTTACCATTAAATGAAAAAGGAGTTCGGTTGCGAGCAACCATCTGCTTTGTTTTATGGTTACTTTCAGTTCATAATTTTAAAGGTTTTTTGTGTTCGTTGCGTGGAAACTAATATAATTTAGAGTGATAGTTTTTTTCATATTTTTTAATCGGGTTTACCCTTACTAACAAAATTAAATCACTCCAAATTATATTAAATGCTCGTGATTTCATGTTTTAATGAATTTTGTCCCATCATTCATTTTGTGTTTAAACGTAGAAAGGATTTTGTTTAAACCTAGCCACATCGAAAGTTGGTAACCAACTTCTGATATCAAATCAGGCCCAAAAACATGTCTTCTTATATGAGGTAGACTGTCGTGTGTATTGCCTTTCACTATTTTTTAAAAGCTTCTCCTCTCTCTCTCTTTTCTCTGGAACTACAAAAATTAAGAAGCAATACAAACATAACGACTTCATAGATGTCTAAACCCTTGCGTTAAAGACATTCGTAAAGCTAGATCATTATACGTTGATACCAACAACACGATTTGTGTTACCTGTCATATTTTATTACGCTATTTGTCCGTTCAAATAGCTCGATATTTAAACAAAATCCTATCTACCGATCCGCATGCTACATGTATACGTTTGTTTGCATGTTCCGTCACTAATGCAGACCAGCGAGGATCTGGATACCGATACGGAGTTCGAACCCGTTGAAGATATGACTATGGAGACTAGGAGCCGATGTGAGTAACGCCGGGGTAAATAATAGGTGGTGGGGTAACAGTGTGCACACTGTTAGGGTTACAATAGTTGAGTGACAGTAACAATCCGCAGTTTCTTGAGGAAATGCGTTTTGTCTCTAGTTGTATGTAGGTAGGAGCAGAAGACTCGGTGTAGAACAAAAAGGGTGATGTTATGTGGTGCGTTTGCAGTGCACATTTTATTACCAAAATGTGTAATGTCACTAAATGTAGGTAGCAGCATCACCCCTTTTGTATTCTACACTTAAGAAGAAGAAAAAAAGGTGATGTTTAGGTAGTGGAGTAAAAGCGCAAATTAATCGTAATCGAGTTACTTATTTGGTTGACAAAAGGAGAGTTCGAACCCGTTGGAGACTAGAAGCCAATGTGAGTAACTGAGATGATGAGGTGAAATTGCGCACACTGTTAGGGATAAAATACTCGTACTTGAGGGAAGAAATAGTGTAGGAGCCTTTAAGAGGACGTAAGTACCTAAGCAGGTGGCGCATGGCGGGGTAACAGTGCGCAAATATCGGTAGGAGCGTTACATCACTTGCGTAGAATACGATCTGAAATTAGTAGTACGGTAAATTAAATAGTTGGTTGGTAAGTATGTCACTAGT
This sequence comes from Melanchra persicariae, assembly GCA_947386135.1. Taxonomy (NCBI): domain Eukaryota; kingdom Metazoa; phylum Arthropoda; class Insecta; order Lepidoptera; family Noctuidae; genus Melanchra; species Melanchra persicariae. The sequence continues at coordinate 11,348,097 of OX376672.1, read as the reverse complement.
TGAATAAAAAAAATTAGTATGAAGAATGTAAGGCAGGGTAAAATGGTAATGGCACTCATATATTTCCTGAAATATTATATCATCATAACGTTCTTATATTTCTTTATTGGTTCGTATATTATTTTATATTAATTATTATTCTAGAATCTAGTTAGACGCAAAGGTAAATATAGGGCAATATAGCGCAACTGGTATCACATACCATATAGACATAGTTCCCATGTTAGTAAATTAGGTTCTTTTTAGGGCTGCGCAGTAGAACATGTCAAGGTAGACGCCAGATAAACTTGCAATAAAGTACATTGACCTTTCCCTAATATTCCTTCGTAGATACCTGAACAGTAAAATATGAACCGTTTTTCATTACAAGAGAACGTAAAGGATCACGATAGAAGTCGATTCAGGACAGCTTTATTTCTGTTTGATATTAAGAAAAATAAATTTTTGTGGGTCAATGACCGTTATTGCACATTTATCAGGCGCCTATCATAGTAGAGTATAATATTATTTATTTTCCTTTTACCAACCTTAGGGGGTGACGCATGGGTATAATCGTTCATCATTGTCATCTTTATGTTGTAATTAGAGCTATAATTTGCATGTTTCAGCTCGCTTTTAATGTTTTTAATTATTTTTATAGCCAAACCACAAAACAGAAAGGTACAGAAGGGACTCTAAAAGTGTCATTTTATAAGCAGTAGCGATTCTTGTGTTCCTGGGGAGTTTGTTGCGCCACTTCTTGCCAATGACGAGCGGATGTTTTGAGGCACTTTCTTTATGTTGAACTTTGATGTTCAAAAAGTTTTGGCACTCAGCCTAATTTGTTCCGTATGGTGTCGGACGTAAAAGAATAGCATCATCCCATCACTTCCCGTGGGTGTCGTAAGAGGCGACTAAGGGACTCACCAGAGAATGAGCAGCAGCATTCTCTGTAGGTACATTGCTACAGCTACACTGCGATCGCCAACCCGCCTGCGAAGCGTGGCGATTATAGCAAACCCCTCCCCCATTTGGGGGAAGCCTATGTCCAAGAGTGGACGTCTTTCGGCTAATATGATGATGATGATGACTCAGCCTAATTTGAATAGAGAATGACCATGTCACATTCTTGGTCAAGTTCTGACAAGAGGTACCACTTATAGTATGTCACTTTGTGGTCTTGGTGGGCTCTATACAACTAGCTAAAACAGGCACACACATAGACACGCTTCACATACAGCGAGTGCACGCGCGCTCGCGACCGGCATTTCTTTGAGATCACCGAGAACGTGTACTTTTAAGGTCTGCACACGGGCTGCTTCAAGCTGCGACTGCATAGTGAACTGCAGTCTTCTATGTGCAGACATACTTGACCGCTCGAGCAGTTGCGACTGAGGGTCTAATCTCTAAGCCCGAAGTCCGTAATTTCGGCCTTAGTGTCGGGCGTTTTCTATATCGTATCGCCTACGGACTTACGATTAGTCCCGAATCCTAACTAAGAATGAATGACAACACGATTTGACAGTTGGCTATGGAGTCGACCTTCTGTACCTTTAGTGGCTAGAGAGTCCAAAGTAAAGTGTTGCCAGTTGATATAATATTATGTCTGTATGTTTACAGCGAGTGCCCACACTGGAGAACATGGCGTCGACGAGTATCCTGATATTAGCGGCATTACTAATGCTAGGGTGAGTAATTATTATTTATTTTGTACTCAGAGAAACACATAGATTTTAGGCATGCACTTCCAAAAGAGTTAGTTACCGGAAACGCAAGGGGCAATTGGAGGAACATGGGTGGGTTTTGGAAGTAAGAGTTTGACACTCCCTTCCGCTCCGCTCAGAGCGAGAGGAGTCGTTTGATGATTTTTGATCCAAAAAGAAAAAAAAAATATAACCAACTTGAACTTACCTACAGTTAAAAACCACACAAACAAGTTATTATAGTAAATAAAATCCAAAATAAAAACTGTTTATTCTCAGACAACTTAGTCCATAGAAAAAGTTAGTAACAGAGGTCTTATTAACTGTATTAGTACAATTAAAATTAAAAAGTGAATAACCTTTCACATGCAGTTCAGTGAATCGACGCACGTCTTTTATAGATAAATAAACTAGTTTTCTTTATTTCTTTCCGGCCCCCTCCCCCCCCCGCTTCTACGGGGTGTGCAATTTCTTGAAGTAGATTATTTATAATCAAATAATATGTTTCGCCTTTGAATCTTCCAGGAAGCCATGCGAAAGATGACAGAGGAAGACAAGCGCAAGATCCTCCAGCAAGTGGAGCTGTTCCGACGAGAGAAGATGACGTTCGACAACGAGGTGGCGAAGTGGGACGACGCAGGGAACGACATCATCATGCTGGCCAAGCACATGTGCATGATCATGCTGGAGATGACGGACTTCACCAGGTAACGTAGGAAGAATAATACAGGGTGTTTGGGACATCGTAACGCAAACTTCACGAAAAGGCTACACTTAATGCCATTAACCAAATTGTAGAAGTCATTAATCTCGCTAATGATCGGTTTACCGCCCACACCTGAAAAATGTCTTTTCTAGACGGTATGTTAGACGCTACACACACATGGATTAGTTAGTGTTTTGCTATTAGGCAGGATGCGTTGACCTTTTACAACAAAACAGCTGAGCAGATGCCTAATTCTAGTTTTATTTACATTGCTTTTTTTAGTGAAAGTAGTGATTTAACTATTTTTTTATAAAAAATCACATTGGGTTGGGTAAGAATAACGATTATGAACAGTCTTAAGTAAAAAAAACGCCTGAAAAAAATGAGGAAAAAGCCGACGAAAAATTCCAACGCGGGGGGGGGGTCGAGAATCATGTCCTGGATCCATGGTATTCGTTTGTGCGTCGATGTCCCTTACACGCTGTATACAGAATATCCCAAAGTATCCGCTAGAATATCCAAATAAGATCCGCCAGGGTTACTAAAAGCTGGAGCCAACACCGATATAGTTTGGAAATTGTAACAGCATCAATGCCGCCACAAATAAACCAATGTTGCAAAATCTACATCGTAACAAAAAGAAACGCAGCGCCATCTATCCCGCTAGCTACGATCTAACTGAACGAAATCCTGCATCGCAGAGATCAGAGTTTTCCGTACGATTTGAACAGATACAACAGCCCGAATATCAACTGTCGGGCAGTTGCCCACCGGACACAACAACCGTCCGGTCGGTGGATTCTCCCTTTTCAATGGAGGTATGCGGGGCCCTACTGTCTGTTCCACATACCCCCATAAAATTTCTAGAAAGATCATAGTCAAATTTTAACTCTTAAATTTTTCCACAGAGGTCGCGGACCCCTGAAGACCACGATGGACGTCATCAACGCTGCCAAGAAGATCTCAGAAGCTGGTACAAAGCTAGACAAACTCACTAGGGAAATTGCAGAGCAGGTGAAAGAGATATTTTATTGCATCCTTGTCTTTTTGTAACAGTATAGAAGTCTTCAAAACGAAAGGGAAGTCACCCACGAAGATTTGCTACTATTCAGTAGCGACACAGTCGCGAAGTCGGAGTTCTATCGCATTATTGAAGATATAAAAACATATCTTTATTAGTGCAGAAGCACGGGAGTCTCAACACGGAGAAAGAAAATTAAGTTCTAATAAATTATATGAATTTTTTGATGCCCAATGATTTATTTGGTTTTTATACACGTTTGTACATATTTTCGCGGTTATTAATCTAGTTGTAGTGATGCGCTTACGAAACGCGTTACTGAATCGATGCAAAATGTTGTCGTGGATGACCTTCCTAAAGCTTGGGCGACCTTTCACGTACACAAAAAAAAAAAAGAAACCGACTTCCAAAAAACACTACAAAGTGCAAAATAACTTTAATTTCGGAAGTCGGTGTCAAATAACGAAGAAGCAACCAAAAACACCGACTTCCGAAATTAAAGTTATTTTGCACTTTGTAGTGTTTTTTGGAAGTCGGTTTCTTTTTTTTTTTGCGAAAAAGTTTTTTATTTTCCACTTTTTAGTAGTACTCCACACCTAACAACACCACTGGAAAGTCACAGGAAAGCAAAAATACGCAATTTCGTATACATGGATGATTTTTCCATATATTTTTTCCAGCTATTTGGATTTAATAAACAAACTACTGAACCGATTTTGATAAAATTTCAAAGGGACCATGCCCTTTCCAACAATTTTTCAAATCGGTTGGCAAGCCACGGAGTTATGCCTGAACAAACAAAAAAAAAGTATACAAAAAAAGAACAAAACCGTTCGAGTTAGTGTTTAGTGTTAGTGAAAGTAAATAGTGTTATGTAGCACAAGTGTTACCAAATAAATACAAGAACGAAGTGTATTCGCCTTAATAGAGACAATAAGAAAAGTGCTGTTGGACACATTCTTAGTAAAGACAATTTAACAGTTTAGGTTTTAAATTAAATTACTTATTAGTCTATAAACAAGGCTAGATTGTAATAAGATTAGGGTCCATCCTTTTGATGAACTCTAGGATAAGTGAAAAAAAAAAAAAAAAAACAAACATCCGAATTGAGAACCTCCTCCTTTTTTAGAAGTTGGTTAAAAAATCGATACGAACGATACAGTGCGATGATAATTCGCGTGATATCACGTTTTATCACACTTTTTACTAAAACATGACGTCACCAACCCCCACTCTTGAACTTTGATGCGCTTTATCTTCATCAATTTGAAATGGACAAAATACGTGTCCAATATTTTTTGAAAATATAACGGACCAACTATATAAATAGAATTACCTAATTGACCTGTATAATTAGAAGAGTTGGGAGACCATGCCATGAGATCATATCATTAAATTGTATTGTATGTTATGTATATTGTATGGTATATATCTTTACAGTAAGTAATTAAATAAGTAATTTTTTTTTCTTTCCAAATTGCACCTACCACTATTTGTCTCTGCCTAAGGCATTAGGTCCGCCTCTGTACATTTGTGTGTATGAAGTTTTAAATAAATAAATAAATCATTGTTTTCTGTATATTCCAGTGCCCAGAGTCTTCGACGAAGCAGGACCTCCTCGCGTACTTACAGCGCATCGCCCTGTACTGCCACCAGATACAGATCACCAGCAAGGTGAAGGCGGACGTCCAGAACATCTCCGGCGAGCTCATCGTCAGCGGGGTGAGTTGACAGCCATCATAAATACCTACCCTCGTTAACGATGGCGGATGCGGAGAGGTGAACAAACAGTAATTGCAGTCAAGGCGATTTGGAGCCGAGAGACTGAGTGACAAAGTGACATTTTTTTTATAAACTTTATTGTGAGAAACGGTTTTCGAACGTTTTTGGTCAACTATTGAAAACCAGAATCAGCAGTGGCGACCATCAGAATAGCGTCGAGACAATGAAGCTCGACGGGTCCCGGAGAAACGATTCAACTGTCTTGGATCCCGCGACAATGTTTATCAGAAAATTACTGAGAACTGGTTTATTATCAACGCAACGTGTACGGCACGGTTTGACGTCACGGCCGTTCCCGGCTCGGTCTCGCCAGGTGACATCAATGATATTATAAGTAAAAAGCACTCCCGACCCGTGGTACAACTGCGATATCCAACTGGTTGTACTACAGAGAAGTAAATAAAAAAAAATAACCACGAAGGGGATGGCGGGGTCTATTCGCTCGCTTCGCTCGCTCACTTGACCCCGCCATCCCTTTCTAACCTAACCTGTCCGAGTCGGGGTGCCCCAAATCCCGAATACTTCTCCGTAGTACAACCAGTTGGATAATCGCAGTTGTACCACGGGTCGGTCGCTGTAAAAAGGTGTAGATAGGTTACATAAATAACATTAAATCTTCAAGAACGTCACAATGCCACACTGTTAGATGACACGTAGAAGTAGGACGGCATGTCGTAATTATCGGGAGCGGAAAAGAGACAAGATGAGGAAAATGTGGCTAATTAGCCATATTCTGACGTGCCACTTGCTGAGCGCTTATAACCTATCTACACCTTTTTACTTATAATATCATTGGGTGACATACAATATGATAACTTGTGTTACAAAAGTTTTCTGTTAAATTGTGTCCCAACAGTGTGGACGCTCAACATAGATACAGGGTGTTCCAGAAGTGCATGGTCATATTTAAGGATGAAGTTGGGTAGCTCAAGTTTTTTTTATTTTTTTTTATGTATGGGCTAGCTCTCGACCTCGATCACACCTGATAGAAAGCGATAGATGAGGTCCATGATGAAGCGAGCGTGCCCAGTGCGTGCCTTGAGGCACTGGTACTCCCACGAGTTGACGAAACACAGCAGGCTGCTTGACGCCGGGGGGAGGGGGGAGGGTGGTCGCAACCAGGCGCTACCACCACAAGGGAAGGGTTGGTCAGTCTCATAAGGTGTTAGGTGAGACTGTCCAGGATGCGCCGAGCGAGAGGTTCAGTTGAGTGTCTGATGGAACAAATTGCGCTACATGAGGAGACTCCTTCATGTATCCCAAAAGTTACTTAATTCCAAAAAATTCGAAACAAATCACTTTTCAAGCAGTCTGATGCAGTTGGTGACATCAAAGATATGATTGAACTAAAGTGAATGTCAGGAACGGTAACAAACTGCTTGAAAAGTAATTTGTTCGGAATGTTTCTGTCGTTTTTATTTATTTACTTACTAGCTTCTACCAGCGGCTTCGCCCGCGTGAATATCGGAAATAGGAAGGTTTCCTGATTTGTATTGTACATTTTTTACTCAGGAAACACCCACCCTACACTACCCTACACCACCCTACCCTACACAACCCTACACTACCCTACACTACCCTACCCTACCCTACCCTACCTACATAATTTATACCAGCCCAAAAAATACTATGACATGTTTCTGGTCTCCTGGTACTTGATGTTTCTGGTCTCCTGGTACTTGTAAATCTGTAGTACTAAGGCAGCAGCGGCTCTGAATTTCCACTTCCTCCTCAGTCTTCATTGACCCATGCCACTTACCGGGATGAAAAGTAGCATGTGTCTCATTCCAGGATATGAACTACACGTGTGCCAAATTTCATCCAAATCCCTTCAGCCGTTTTTGCCTGATTGTTACACAAACATACAATCCCTTTTTACTTTTATATATATACTAGCTTCTACCAGCGGCTTCGCCCGCGTGAAAATCGGAAATAAAGAGGTTTCTTGATTTGTATTGTAACTACACCTACTCTACACCTACCTACACCTACTCTACACCTACCCTACACCTACCCTACACCTACCATACACCTACCCTACACCTACCCTACACCTACCCTACACCTACGCTACACCTACGCTACACCTACCCTACACCTACCCTGCACCTACCCTACACCTACCCTACACCTACCCTACCTACACCTACCCTAACCAGCCTAAAAAATACTATGACATGTTTCTGGTCTCCTGGTACTTGATGTTTTTGGTCTCCTGGTACTTGTGAATCTGTAGTACTAAGGCAGCAGCGGCTCTGAATTTCCACTTCCTCCTCAGTCTTCATTAATCCATGCCACTTACCGGGATAAAAAGTAGCATATGTCTCATTCCAGGATATGAACTACATGTGTGCCAAATTTCATCCAAATCCCTTCAGCCGTTTTTGCCTGATTGAAACACAAACATACAAACATACAAACATTCACATTTATAATATTAGTAGGACTCATTTATTTTTATGGTGTGCGTCATGCTTGGCGTAAATAAACTCTTTTTCTTTCTTTCTTTCTTCTTCTTTCTTTCTTTCAAACATTCACATTTATAATATTAGTAGGATTTATCATTTATTTTTGCTATCGTTTACTTAATGTATATTAGCTACCCAACATCACCCTTGAATATGACCACGCCCTTCTGGAACACCCTGTATATACATTTTGAACATGGGGTCACTTTTAGGAGCAGGTTAGAAAATTTAAAAGTCTGGGATATAAAAAACAAATCTGTATTACAACGTTGAGTGGTATTTCCTACAGAACAACACTGAGATGCAGGCACAAACAACTGGCGGGATTATAGTGTCCGGGGTGAGTTATATGTCCGGGGAGGTTACGGTTGTTGTACGAGTTATGTCCGGCACAAACGGCTCGATATCAGAGCGTTTTAACCACGCAGTTTGCCTGCGTGACTTTGTTTTATTATGCTGAGGTGAAATGGATTCAAAATGCTTTCTTTTACTGTCAAAATGTTGTTTGTAAGCTGTGGTTTTTGGGTGTGAATTGAGTGTACGGATTTTCTTAGGACGTGCTGTATGGTTTCAATATGCTTTGTGTATGTCCATTGTCCAAGGTTATCTAGAACTGTCGTTGCCGTTCGATTTCTGTTGCTTCTTCTTAGTATTTAATAGGGATGATTCCTGGTAAAAAAAATTATGATTGTATTTAGTCTGTCAGTTAGATTAACGTCTCTCGTCCAGTTTGACGTCGAGCTTGGCCACCGTGATCGATATTCATTCGGGAGGATTATCCACCTTGGGTGATGAAGATGACTTCAAAATGCTTTTGTGAATGTCCGATGTACGTTATGTCTCCAACAGGGTTGGCGGTATCTTTATGGTTTACTAGCTGCCGCTTGCGGCTCCGCCCGCGTGAATGTCGAAAATTATCCCAAGGGAACATACTCCCGGGATAAAAACTATCCTATGTGTTATTCCAGACTATAATCTAGCTCTATGCCAAATTTCATCAAGATTCATTCAGTAGTTCTTGCGTGAAAGAGTTACAAACATCCATACATACAAACTTTCGCGTTTATATTATTAGTAAGGATGTTATCATCAGCATGTGTTGCGTCCGTCAGTCATTAAATGCTTCATATCAATCTATCAAATTCGCAAGAATATAAATCACAAGGAAACATCTTATTTTATGAAGGTGTTTAAGATATTGCGGAATTTGTAATTTAAAAATGTCTGTGGTTTACCTGTGTTCTCATTGGTGTGTCTGTAATTTAATTTTAAGGAATTGAGACATTGATTTGTCAAGATACTTATTTTTAATATTTTGCTATTTAATAATATACCTATATAAAACTTATACAACGTGTAACAGAATAAACGCAATATCTGAAAATGGGTCTTCGTACTTATCATTATGAACAACTTCTCCAACAACAACTTAACCAAAATCGCGAAAAAAAAGCAGATGTTCTGTACATTTACATTTTGTCAAGATATGCGCATAGAAATGTATGGGGCAGTCGATTTTTTTTCGCGATTTCAGGTTAGGTCCCATAATAAAAGTTGTTCATAATGATGAGTATAATGACCCCTTAAAAGGTATTGCGTTTATTTTGTTACACGTTGTAAACTCAAAAAAAAAACATGGTTTTACCTAGATATGTTTGTACTAGATATCACATCGTCGCTTACCATCAGGTGAGATAGTGGTCAAGCGCGTGCCCATCAATAATTTAAAAAAAAAGACGTGTGGCACTCGGAGACTGCCGCGGTAAAGTTATTGCATAGCATTTTTATCAACCTATGTAATTATAATTATTTATTTATTTTATTTATGCAGTATTTTTTTCCATACAACCAATGCCACCTAGAGGCGATTTGCAGAACTAAAGAGACAAGTGTGATATTTCAAAAAGTCATTAAAAGTTCTGCTATTCATCGATAGATGGCAAAACTAAAAAGTATCACCGCTGTGCCGGTCGGAGTGGGGGGTGTTAGGTTATTTTCGTTACGGAATTTCTGGATTCGGTCTCCACGCTCAAGGCCCGCGATAGAAGCTATGCAATAGCTTAAAAAAAAAAAAAAAAATTGTAAAGTACTCTCACCAACACTTTCAGTTTTCATCATTTCTTCTGTCATGTGTATTTCCTTTAACATAATGTTCGCTCTGAAAACACGTCACAATTCGCTACGCACATTCCAGCTGGACAGCGCCACGTCCCTGATCCAGGCGGCGAAGAACCTCATGAACGCGGTGGTGCTGACGGTGAAGGCTTCCTACGTCGCCTCCACCAAGTACACACGACAGGGGACTATTGCTGTGAGTTTACATTTATTATTATTTATTTGTTAATTACACTATGATAAAGGCAAAGGGTTTTTATATTAAGACTACAGTTCTCGTCAAATAACTGTGTCCCTCTGAAGTTAGCCATTATCAAAGCTCGCTTGGTGCAGTCACGTAGAGGGAGCAAGCGGGACGCAAGTATGCATCGAACGTAAACGTAACACTGAGACATTAAATCGCGCCGCCATAATCCCCGCCCCCATGTCTCTTGCGCATGCGTAGTTGCAGTTTGTTCGTAATTTTGACTACTACGCAGCCACTCGTAGCCAACTTCAGAGGGGCAAAGTTATTTGACGAGAACTGTAACTTCACTTATGTGCGAATATTCATTCGAAACGACATTAGTTTTACTTGATTTTTTAAAATAACATGCACACACGGCATGAGTCTGACAGTCCCTCCCACTTTGCTCAGAGCAGATGTCATTGGATCATCATCATCTGCCTAGCCTTTTCCCAACTATATTTGGGTCGGCTCCCAGTTAAACCGGATTCAGCTGAATACCACTGTTTTACGTGGAGCTGCTGCCTACCAGACCTCCACAACCCATTAACTGGGTAACACGGTACTTCTTGGCATGACTCGAGTCAGATTTTTTTCTGGCTTCTAAAAATCCGTAACAACTGTCAAGGATCTACAAATGACAGCCGGGACCAACGGTTCAACGTGCTTTCCGATGCACGGAGAAGTCTCGGTATGTTAAGATGGTCACCCATCCACAGACCGACCTCGGCAAGCGTAGCTTAACCTTGAAGATCAATTAGTCCGTCGGATAGATTTTCAAATAATAATGGACACGTATTTTTCCTTTTTTTACGTTAACAAAAAATTACGAAAATACAGTTCCTTGAAAACTCGCGTGACGTCACTACGATAGTAAAATTTTTACTAGTGACATGACGTCACTAGTCCCCTCTCTTGGACTTTGATGCGCTGTATCTTTATTTTTGCGATTTGTAATGGCAAAAAATACGTGTACTTACAATATTTTTTGAAAATCTAACGGAATAAATAGAATTGTATTATCTTACCTAGTAGAATACCCATTTCCATCACTTCCCGTGGGTGTCGTAAGAGGCGACTAAGGGGCTCACCAGAGAATGGGCAGCAGCATTCTCTGTAGGTACATTGCTACAGCTACACTGCGATACCCTGCCCGCCTGACAAGCGTGGTGATTATGTCGACCCCCGTTTGGTCCCGGCTTATGTCCAACAGTGGACGTCTTTCGGCTGATATGATGATGATGAATACCCTATTAAGCTGCTCAAGTATTTTGCTACTCTTAAAAAACTCTCAGTATTTTGCTACTCTTAAAAAACTCTCAGTATTTTGCTACTCTTAAAAAACTCTCAGTATTTTGCTACTCTTAAAAAACTCTCAGTATTTTGCTACTCTTAAAAAACTCTCAGTATTTTGCTACTCTTAAAAAACTCTCAGTATTTTGCTACTCTTAAAAAACTCTCAGTATTTTGCTACTCTTAAAAAACTCTCAGTATTTTGCTTCTCTTAAAAAACTCTTAAAATGATTTAAATAACTTTTTCTTCGATGTGGAATTTTGTTTGAGTATTCGCCTCTTACTGTCCCCTATATTCTAAGTCAACCCCTCCTCTCGATTCAATGAAATTGATAGTTACAAGTTGATAATTTAAATGGGATTAATAGAGGATTTTTAACTGTTGCCATTGTGACCGAGTCGATTGGAGTGGAAGAAATTTTTCTGTGAAAGGACTTAGAACTACATACAACGTGTAACAGAAAAACCGCAATACCTTTTAAGGGGGTCATGGTTCATCATTATGAACACTGAAATCTCGAAAAAATATCAGCTGTTCAGTACATTTTGTCGATTCATGCGCACAGAAATGTATGGGGCAGTCGATTTTGATTTCGGTGTTGGTCCCATAGTAAAAGTTGTTCATAATGAAGAGTACAATGACCCCTTAAAACGTATTGCGTTTATTCTGTTACACGTTGTATGTTGCAGAGTTACCTATTGCCCAGATATCGCCTTAGATTATAAGCTTTAAGTCGCGAATGATCTAAATGACATCAAGTGTGTCGAATTTATGACTCTACACTGTCGAAAAATTACACCCTTTAAATTCGTTATACAGATGAAACCAGACACGACAACTCAGTAACTAATACCAGAGCGCTATACTAACTATTTTAAAGGAATTATCAATGCAAGTAACCAACTATATTATAATACAGTAAAAATATTAGTTCAAATACCAATATAATCTGAGCATCCTGTATATCAAAGAGCATGAGTATGCAAAAATATATAACAATGTATTACATGCAAAATTTAAACCCAGTATAGCTTCTTAAAATATCTGCTTTATAAAAGAAATGATGAAAAACGCACTGTAAAACGATTGGCTGGCAATAGTCGAACTTCAAACCGACTTTAAAAAATATGGTATTCGATTCAACGTAGACAAAATTTTTATAAACAATTGTAACTCCTGTATATCGAAGCATGAGTACCAAAAATTTAAATTTTGAAATCAACGCCCCGTAGTTTTAAAAGCGCTTGGAAATCAGTATTGATGACAATAGCTTGGAAATGTGCTTACCCCGCGTTTAATAGGCAGTCAAGCATAATACAGTGGAAGAGTGGCAAGATAAATAATACAAGTAAAGTCAGGGAAATTAATTGTTTACTGACTACATTTCAAATAAATTGAAACGAGTCCAAACATTTTGGACTTGTTCTCACTAAGAGAATGTCTCTTAATAGGGATGTTTCCTGAGTAAATCGCTCACCTAGTAATATATTGGCACATCTACGTTTTTCACATTTTACAGAAACGAGGATCAAAGATTTTATAAATTGTAAAAATGGATTTATGGGTTTATTTTACATTTTTTTACTGATTTTATGGGTTTGATTACTAGTATAGACGTCAATTTATATTCAAGGATGGAAATTTCCACTTCAGGTATTCAGGATAATTTAATAAAGGTCAACGTAGTGAAAGAGTCATGCAATTGTGCCGTTGTCACATTAAACAACTTCTAAAAATGTCATTTATGCACCCGGAAGCTTACAAAAGTATAATTAGCGATGTCACATTCGTCAAATGTGCCATTATTACACTTATTAACTTTATTTACGAAATGTCACAATTGTCACTTACGTCAACGCAGTTTTGGTAGCGACTACAACTCGCGGAGCGCCCCGCACAACTGACCAATGAGCCGTTGTTATACGCAGTTGCGGGGGGAAACAATAATAATAGTACAATGACACTTACGCCCTCTCTCGATGAATACGGAAACTAGCGTTGTGCCGTTTTTCCACTGTGTAAATTATGCACTTTTGAACACTTATACGGTAAAAACTCAATTTCACATTTTTTGTAGATGTGCCGATATATTACTAGGTGAGCATTATGATTCTATTTAGTCCGTCAGTTAGATTATCGAAAAATATTGGACACGTGTTTTTTGTTTTATCAAATCGATAAAAATTGGCGAAGATAAAACGTATCAAAGACTAGGAGTGTCGTCTTGTGACGTCACTTTCCGGTAAAAAGTGTGTCGATCTGTGACGTCGCATGAATTCTCAACGCACTGTCGTTTTTTTTTGTTTACGCGAAAAAATAAAAATGATACGTGTCCAATATATTTTGGAAATATGTAGACTGACGGAGTAATTAGTTTTTTTCAGGACACATCCCTATTGTCTGGAGCTCTTTGTCGTTTCATAACCTGCAAGTGGTATTAGACCTCAAGTTGATAAACAATTAACTTCCGTGAATGTACCTATTATAAGTATCAAAGTGGCTTGGAAGCGCCCCGCATAGTTTAGTTAAGCTAAGCTTAAAATAACGTTCTAATAAGACGCGTCTGATGACGTTTACAAAAAAGAAAGAAAACAAAAATGGCTTCGATGCAGATAATACTCATAATACTTACAAAAAAAAAATGGTTTTGTCAACAGTTGGATCTCATTTCTTTTATCATCGAAGCTGTTATAAAGAAGTTGTCTTTCTTTCACATTTATTATCTGAGGGTTTATGTGGACGCCACAATAACGCGATACACAATTTAATGCCACAAATAATGGAACTCCTCAAAAATGTCAGAAGACGCGTCTTATACAACGTTTTACAGAATAAACGCAATACCTCTTAAGGGGTCATTGTACCCAACATTATTAACAACTTTTACTATGAGACCAACACTGAAATTTTTATAATGAAAAAAATCGACTGCCCCATACATTTATTTTTATGTGCACATAACTCGACAAAATATACTGAACAATTTTTTTTCGATATTTTGTATTTGGTCCCATAGTAAAAGTTGTTCATAATGATGAGTACAATGACCCCTTAAGAGGTATTGCGTTTATTCTTTTACACGTTTAACAAAAACAAACTTTAACATAATATATTAATGATTACATTGCTAATTTGTACCTACGCTGTGCTGTGGACAGAACTACGTGAGTTGTAGAGCTATCTTATATAGTCCAATAGATGTTTTGAGCTTACTTTATTGTTTTAAATTGTTTTCAAATTAAACGGAACCTTTAAATACCTACTTATGCCTGTAGATCGCACAAAACACATGCCAGTAACTGGCAGAAAAGTGTGCAAGTATCTTGCATGCCGTTTTGTGCCATGACAAGTTCTGATTGGTGAATGTCACGATAGCATGCAAGCTGCTCGCATAATTTTGTGCAAGTTACTGGCATGTGTATTACGGCCTTTAGTGTATTTTTCTGTGTAGTTTTGTTTTATATCTAACTCGTATTTCTCATCACCATTATATTATTATTCAAAACGTTTCGATTTTAATAAACCAGTTACAAGTTATGCATGAATATATTCTTATAGCAGATAGGAGCTGCAATAGAGTACTTTATTATATTGGGTAATTTTTTTTCCAGTGCGCAAACTTTAAGAACCACTTCTGCCCATGTAAATGAACAACTTTCCCCAAGAAAGCCATAGTCAATTCCTAAAAAAAAAATTGAGTCTCCCATACAAATTGTGGTCAGTTGATGACAATTTTGTATGGGAAGTTCACATTTTTTTTTTAGGAAATTGAAATTGAAACAGTAGTCCGTCCGATAGATTTTCAAAAAATATTGGACACGCATTTTATGCCATTTCAAATCGATAAAAAATGACTAAGATAAAGCGCATCAAAGTTCAAGAGCGGGGTCTGGAGGCCTACCACAACCTCTTAAAACAATATTATTTTAATATTACTTTGTAATTTCTGTTGTTGCATTTTCAACTCTCGGCGCTGATCCGAGCGTTGAAAATCCAACAGA
Source organism: Melanchra persicariae (assembly GCA_947386135.1). NCBI lineage: Eukaryota > Metazoa > Arthropoda > Insecta > Lepidoptera > Noctuidae > Melanchra > Melanchra persicariae. The sequence goes on along the minus strand of OX376672.1, from coordinate 11,332,802 downwards.
GCGGAACGCAAAGTAATATTAAAGTAATATTGTTTTAAGAGGTTGTGGTAGGCCCCCTGGAGACGTCACGGGAGCTTTCAACGCATTGTACATCGTCTTCATTTTTTGTTTACGCGATAAAAAAAAATACGTGTCTATTATCTTTTGTTCCAATAATATATTTGTATTTTAATTTGGAAATCTATCTGACGGATGACGGACTCATTTTTTTTTCAGTATAACACTCGGATAATCTCGCATTTTTAAGCAGTATTAGCATCGCAGTTGCCAAAAAAAAACGCTTGTAATTTCTTCATATTTTGACAAGTATTTGACATTGATTATTTTGATTAATTAGATATCGTCAAGATGATATTGCTATTAACGTATTTTTAAGTACGAGAATTTATTGAAAAACACGCAAAGTATATTTTTCGAAATAATCTCGTAAGTACTTAAAAAACATATCATTTATGTCTAACCAATTAATTGACTGTACCTACCTGGTTTAACATTTTTATTTTTACTTGTAGAATTTATTTCACTTTTAATACTTATTAGCTTTTTCTAGCAACTTCTTTCACTTTTATATAGATTTTCGCAAAAAAAAATAGGGGTGTGTCAGCTCCGACGCACGACTGGAGTTTACTCCACTTATTTTTGTAAACACTGTGACGACCGACGTAGATTGTTATTAGGTTAATATAAACAGTGTCGGGTACTGTGGCCCGAATAAACAGTTTGTCGCTAACCACCGCCTTTTATTGACGTCTCATTGGCGACGAGTACGGGACCTGTGATTTTTTTTTTTGTTAACAGCAACGTAAAGTGCAAAAAGAAAAAAAATGCCGATCGGAAAAATTGAACCATTTAATTTAAATTCCAACCAGTGGCCAGCTTACGTTCGTCGCGTTAGCCAGTACATTAAGTTAAATGACATAAAGGATGACGTAAAAGTATCCATGTTAATAACTGTGGTCGGTGAAGAAACGTATGCGTTAATGTGTGATTTGTGTGCACCCAGTTTTCCAGAGAATAAAACTTATGAAGAGCTGGTAAAACTGGTAACAGACCATTTGGAGCCGCAACGTTCAGAGATCGCGGAGCGCCACGTGTTCAGGTTGCGAAGGCAACGAGCCGGCGAGTCTCTGACTGAGTACTTGCAAGCATTAAAACATCTCGCGACGACGTGCAATTTCGGCAAATGCAATAATTGTTCAACCCTAGAAGAAAACTTGCGGGACCAGTTCGTGTCAGGGTTAGCAAGTGACGTGATGCGTTCTAGGATCTTTGCAGAAAAGAAAATCCAATACAAAGAGGCGGTGGAGCTAGCCCTGGCTCTAGAAGCTGCAGAGAAGCATGCAGAGGTGAGCGGCAGCACCACGGCGGCGGTGACAGTGGCAGACTCAACAGTGGCGGCGGGCGAGGGCCTGCACTATGCACGCGGCGGCGGCGGACGAGCCGGCCAGCGCGGGCGCCAGACGCGCGCTTCGGGCGCAGGCGCAGGGGCAAGCAGCGAAGGCGTAGGACCAGGCAGCGGAGGCGCGGAGCCCGTGAGCTCGCGCGCGCCATTTTGCTGGCGCTGCGGCAAGGCGCACATGGCTGATAGATGCCGATTCAGAAACTATAATTGTGATGAGTGCGGACAAAAAGGTCATATAAAGGTGATGTGTAAGCAAGTACGTGGCAAAGGTGCTCGGCAAAATTACGTAAGCGAAGAGGAGTCGGATGACGGTATGTTTAACATTGAAGTCGCAGCTCGAGGTAACAAACCATATTTTATTAAAGTAACCATTGATGACATTAACATTGAATGTGAAGTGGACACAGGTAGCCGCATTTCGGCTATAAGTGAAGAAATGTACAAACAGATGTTTTTACATAAAAAAATTGTCGCGGATAATTTATTGTTACGTTGTTACTCGGGCTCCCGAATTGAGTCATTAGGTTACATTGAAGTAGATGTCTGTTTAGGGCAAATAAAAGGAAAATCATTGCGTCTTTACGTTATACAAGGAGGCGCACGACCCCTTTTGGGACGAGAGTGGATGCGTGTTTTAAAAATAACTCAAATTACGCTCAATGAAATAATAGATGACGACTTGGTAACGCAATTACGTAATGAATTCCCTGAAGTATTTTGCGAGAAGTTAGGGACTTGTAAGCAACCCATTCGACTTCAGTTGTCAGATAACGAACCGGTGTACGTGCGAGCGAGACCAATGCCACTGGCACTCCGTGCACGAGTTGAAAGAGAATTGGAACGTTTAGAAACAGATGGTACCATCTACCGAGTAGATTATTCTGACTACGGGACTCCAATCGTACCTGTCGTTAAAGCAAATGGGAGTATACGCATTTGTGGTGACTACAAGGTCACTATCAATCCAAAATTAAAACGGGATTATTATCCTTTACCGCGAATTGAAGAATTATTTGCAAATCTTAGCGGTGGGGAACAATTTACAAAAATCGATCTAAGACATGCATATGAACAATGTTTTTTAACCGAAGATTCCCAACCATATACGGCAATTACGACGCACATGGGTACATATGTTTATAAACGCACACCGTACGGTTTATCCTGTATCCCTGAGAAATTCCAAAAGATCATGGAGGAAACCCTGCGCGGGGTGCCCGGATGCGTAGTGTTTTTAGATGATATTTGTGTGTCAGGCTCAAATAAGGTAGAACATATTAAGAATCTGCGAGCTGTACTCAAACGATTACGTAATATGGGACTTACGGTCAAGTTAAGTAAATGCCGATTTTTACAGGACAGTGTAAAATATTTGGGCTTCATTATTGATAAAGATGGTTTGAGGCCTGATCCGGAGAAACTAGAGGCCATTTCCAGCGCACCGAGACCGGAAAACGTAACTCAACTTAAAAGTTTTCTTGGAATGGTCAATTATTATGGGCGATTCATTCAGAATCTGAGTAGTTTACTGCAACCGATGCATAATTTATTAAAAAAGGAGGTCCGCTGGAATTGGGACTCGAAATGTGAAAAGGTATTTTTGGAAGCAAAGCGAAGCCTCCTGAGTGAACGTGTACTGGCACACTATGAGGAGGGTCGCGAACTTGTGTTATCGGTGGACAGTAGCGCGTACGGACTCGGCGCAGTGCTGGCTCACCGGTACGAGAACGGAAGCGAGCGGCCCATCAGCTGCGTCTCGCGAACACTTAGTGCGCCCGAGCGCAACTACAGTCAATTAGACAAGGAGGCACTGGCTATTTTTTTCGGTGTCACAAAACACCATCAATACTTGTTTGGTAGGCGATTTACATTGCGCACAGATCACCAGCCGCTAACGTATATTTTTGGGGAAAAGGGAGGAATTCCGCAAACGGCTGCCAGTCGTTTGCAAAGGTGGGCGGCACGACTAGCTGCATATGATTTCCGTATAGAATACGTGCGATCGGCGGATAATGGTCCGGCTGATGCTTTGTCACGATTACCGTTACCTCAGGAGGGTCGCTCAGCGGCCACAGGAACAGTGGATTATTTAAATCTAGTTGAGGCAGCACTGCCTATTTGTTATAAGGATATTGCAAAAGAGACAGAACGCGATACGTTACTAAGTAAGATTAAAGGTTATGTACTTTTTGGCTGGCCGTCGGCCCCGAGCTGTGACGCGGAAAAGGCTTATTTTTCTAGAAAACAAGATTTCGTGGTAGACCAAGGGTGTGTCATTTTTAAATACAGAATTGTAGTGCCTTATGCCTTACAAAAGAAAATCTTGGAAGAAGTGCACGAGGGTCATTTAGGTATAAATAAAATGAAAAGCTTATCACGAAACTATATTTATTGGGCGAATTTAGATAAAGATATAGAGGAATTATGTAAATCATGCGCCGCGTGTCGTCTAGTTCGCGACGCGCCGCCGCATGCGCAGTTACACCCTTGGGAGTTTCCGCTGTACCCGTGGCAGCGCGTACATGCCGACTTCGCAGATTGTGGAGGCGTTCGATATTTAGTTATTGTAGACGCACACTCAAAGTGGATTGAGGCGATACCAATGAAAAGCACTAATGCAGTTTCAACAATCAAAGTATTGAGAGCTATTTTCGCGCGTTTTGGTTTGCCGTCGCAGCTCGTGACCGATAATGGACCACCATTTGCATCTCAAGAATTTAAATTTTACTGTGAAAATAACTGTATGAAACATACTACGTCGGCTCCTTATAGACCACAGGGAAATGGCGCAGCGGAAAACGCTGTTAAAACAGTAAAAAAAGCGATTAAAAGAGCGTTGTACGAAAATGAGGACGTAAACGCGGCTCTCTGTAAATTCTTGTTCCAATATCGAAACTGTGAGCACGCGACGACCGGGGTATCACCGGCAGTGGCGCTGCAAGGGCGGCGTCTCCGGAGCCGACTAGACGCGCTGCGGCCGGACGTAGCGGCCATGGTGCGCGCTAAGCAGGAGCGCCAAGTCGCGCGCGTCTCCGGTACCGATAGGAATTTCGACGTGGGGGACTCGGTGTTAGCTCGCGACTATACAGCAAAAGGGGACAAATGGACTGAAGCTACGGTTGTCAAAAAAACTGGCCCCGTATCATACAAAGTTAATGTGGGGGACGGGGTAGAATGGCGCCGTCATGCCGACCAAATTATCCCAATAAATAACAATAAAAACAGATACTCTCTATCTCTAATGAGCGGGGTAGACGTAGACAAAGGAAGTCAAAGTCCTAATTTAGAACATTCGGTCGACAAGGGAGCTGACGATGATATGTTGGAGGATACATCGGGCGGTGACTGTGAGGTTGCGAATGCGCCATCAGAAACACTAAAACCTGAGTCGGATGAGCGGTCGCCTGTACCAGAACCGACACCGCCTCGTGTATCGGCTCGAGCACTGCGTGCCTACAATCGAGCTAATCGTTTTAATGATTAGGTTTGATTATATTAGTTAAGTTTACATAAGTTTAATTTAGCGTACGTTAGTTTAGTTTACATTTTAGATAGCTATGCTTATACTGTGTACTATTAGTTTAAATAACTGTCTTGTAAGCTTAGTGAGGAGAGGTGTGACGACCGACGTAGATTGTTATTAGGTTAATATAAACAGTGTCGGGTACTGTGGCCCGAATAAACAGTTTGTCGCTAACCACCGCCTTTTATTGACGTCTCAAACACAACTCACTCAACTTCACTTTCACTTTACACCACATCTCTTCACTTCGTTTTAGAAACTCCTCGTACCACCAAAGTCGACGACATGGTTGACGCAGTGGTTGAGCGATTGACTGCTGCGCTACGTGTCGCGGGTTCGATTCCCGCACGGAACAAATATTTGTATGGCCTACAGATAGTTGTTCCGGGTCTGGCTGTTTGTGTATGTGAGTTTATATGTTTGTAAACGCACCCACGATACAGGAGAATTTCCTAGTGTGGGGCAACGTTTCATGTAAAAAGAAAAAAAAAAAAAAAAAAGTCAGAAAAGATATTAAGAGCGTGTACGCCGTATGTCATTTCTTACAAACTTTCAAGTCCTTATTCTTCAATATGAATGAACCAATTTTAACGAAACTTGGTATGCATACGCTAGATATCCAGGTCTAAATAGTTATCAGAAAACATTTTCGAAAAAGAGTTCAGGGGGAAGGATATAGTGATTTTTCACTTTCTATAGAAAACTTAAAATCGCTCTCTCTCTCTCCCTCTGAAATCTTTTTAAAAAATGTAATAGTGAACGCTCGATTTTACTCCTCATAAAATTTTCATACCGTGGGCTAAATATGAAAATCGTTTCTTATGGATCCGAGATCTAATCTGAAAGTTCCTTCTATCTTTCCCCTTGAACTGTTTTTCGAAAATGTTCTCTACTAACTATTAAGACCTGGATATCTAGCGCATGCATACCAAGTTTCATTAAAATCGGTTCTTCATTTCGAAAAATAAGGACTTGAAAGTTTATATGAAATACCGTACGGCGTACAGTTCTGGTCAAATAACTTTGCCCCTCTGAAGTTAGCCATTTGCAAAAATCGCGCAGGTGCAGTCACGTACACGGGAGCAAGCGGGACGCAAGCATGCATCGAACGTAAACGTAAGACTGAGACATAAAATCGCGCCCCGCCCCCATGTCTCTTACGCATGCGCAGTTGCAGTGTGTTCGTAATTTTGACTACTACGCAGCCACTCGACACAACTTCAGAGGGGCAAAGTAATTTGACGAGAACTGTAAATGTTCTTAACCATATTTCTATTTTCTATTTGTATTTTGAAATTATTTTGCTTTGTTACTTTATGTTATGTAGTTTTAAAACTAAACTCATCATAATCTACTAAATTTGAATACGTTCATTTTAGTCAATCTAGTTGCATTCCCACTATACAATAGAATAGAATTTATCTTTATTCGAGCATCCGAGGCTCAAAACACTGCTATTAAGGACTGATAACAACAAAACAACACGACAAATAAAAGGTGGATCTCTGCTGCGACAACCCATGAGTTGCACAACCGCAACGCGACCCACATAAACACAGTCCAGGCGACATCCTTACTATATAGAAATCTTAAAAATTTTGTAAGAATCTCATAGTTAATCAAATCTCAAAGTTTGCACAAATATCGTAATCCATCGCCATTTTATTTAAAAAATCAAAATGGCGTCGAGTTTCTAAGGTCCAATTTATTGAAGTGAAAACTTATTTAGCGGCGTTGTGCACTTTGTTAAGCACGCGTCAGAACACGTGACCGTCAAGACATCGTAAGACGGATAATGTAATATGTAATTTAAATTGTCATGTTTGTATACGATAGCGCAATAAATGAATATTGTATTTAACCACATAACTAAATGATAGTACTTTTATACCGATAAATAAAGCAATTCGTGCGAAATTATTCCCTAACCATTCCAAAATATCCAAAAATGCACAACGTTAATGTTCAAGTTTTCACTTCTGCCGGCACTCCCGGAGTGCCACCCGTTGTTTTTTTTCTTTAATTATGTCGCTTATTGACTTTATCCGTTTTGCTCAGCTCCTAAGGGTCGTAGCCATGGTTAGGGTAGCTTCAAAGCTTTCACAAGGGCTTTCAAATGCAACAAATATTATTCAAATCCGATTGGTTCAGTCAGCGACAAAATAGGATGAGTATCTAGAAGCTCCAAAAGTCGTAAGAATTTTGTAACATTGATCTTTGTGACAAAAGCTGTTCAGTTACTATTGATGTTTTAGGTGTTGACGACTTTTGATTCTTTATTTATTTATTTATTTATTTATGTACACACAACAAACTTAAAAAAAAGAAAAAAAACCGACCACGAAAAAAGCTTAGGGTTTTTTTTGTGAATTTTTTTTTTATTTTTCACTTTTTACTGGTACCCCACACCTAACAACACCACTGGAAAGCCACAAGAAAGCAAAAATACGCAATTTCGTATACATGGATGATTTTTCCACATATTTTTTCCAGCTATTTGGATTTAAAAACCAAACTGCTGAACCGATTTTGATCAAATTTAAATGGGACCAATCGAGAAGTATCTCCTTTCACATAAAACAGTATTTTTTCAAATCGGTTTATAAGTAAATGACGGAGATATGAGGTAGCAAACACAATAAAAAAAAATCGAATTGAGAACCTCCTCCTTTTTTGGAAGTCGGTTAAAAATTGTATACAGAGAAAAGAGCACAAAGGTACTGCTTATTTCAAAAGAAATTTCTTCCTGCAGACCTGCGACAGAAAAGTGATTCTTTGTACTTGCTCATCAAATGTTATCGCTGACTGTACCTTGTTCTGAAGATTAGCGCGTTCAAACAGAAAATCAAACTAGCTTTTATTTATTATGGACAGGCTTGTATTTGACAACAATCTCTCCTCGATGGAGCACGCTTGCCTAGAAGTAACCTATTCACTCATGACTTAAAGACCCCCAGGTTGTAGCTATCAGGAAAAAGATACACTCCTTAGCTGTACGCACAATAAAATATTTCCAAAACGTTTTGTTCGTATGGGTGGGACAGTACAGATTAATTACATTTTCTTCTCAATTTCCAGTCCCCCATAGTAGTATGGCGCATGAAGGCTCCAGAGAAAAAGCCGCTCATCCGGCCGGAGAAGCCCGAGGAAGTGCGCGCGAAGGTGCGGCGCGGCAGTCAGAAGAAGCAGCCCAGCCCCATACACGCGCTGGCGGAGTTCCAGAGTCCTGCCGAGAGCGTCTAGTGAGTTCATAATCGAGTCGACTTCTAATATTCTTAAGTAATGGAGTCTAGTAAGTAGTTGAAAATAATCGAGTCGAGTAAATTATTCGGAAATAATCGAGTGTGGTTAAAATATTCGATTCGAGTTAAAATATTCGGAAATAATCGAGTCTAGTTAAGTATTTGAAAATAATCGAGTCAAGTTAAAATATTCGGAAATAATCGAGTCTAGTTAAGTATTTGAAAATAATCGAGTCAAGTTAAAATATTGGGAAATAATCGAGTCTAGTTAAGTATTTGAAAATAATCGAGTCAAGTTAAAATATTCGGAAATAATCGAGTCTAGTTAAGTATTTGAAAATAATCGAGTCAAGTTAAAATATTGGGAAATAATCGAGTCTAGTTAAGTATTTGGAAATAATCGAGTCTAGTTATATATTTGGAAATAATGTCGAATTGATATTAGGAAATAATCGATCCGATTAAATATTCGGAATAATCGAGTCTGCTTAAAATATTCGGACATAATCGAAACGAGTTATAATATTCGATCTGCAGTCCTGCCAGTTTCAAGAGGCTGTATATCGTGATTACTTGTAAACTGTAACACAGTGTATTTCTATTGCCGCTATAACAACAATTACGTACTAAAAATAAAATTAAAAGCAGGCCCACATACAAAAATCCTAATTGTATTCAGTGTTTGGTACAGTCAGCAACAAAAGTCGATTAACATTTATAATTTTTAAATCCTAATTATTAAGTACAATTTTAAAAGTAAAACGCAATAAATATAAAATTAAGATATAATAAACCCTTAGCTATTGCCTGAAATTCGGAAACCCAGTACATTATGTGTTTTAAGTGTCTGTTTAAATGATATAAAAAGTAACATTGTTAATCGACTTTTTTAGTTGACCGTACATAATCCTTTGTGTATATATTTTTTTCTGTAATAAATGCCAATAAACAAATTCTTTGTTTCAGATCCTGTTCAAACCACATTTATTTATTATAAAAACATTTTATGAAGTAAGATCATTAAAATTGTACCTTCATTGCGAAGAGATAGTACTTACATAAAGTACAAGAATACGGAAATGTGGGTGTACTAACTGTACAACGTGTAACAGAATAAACGCAATACTCAAAAATTTTGTCAGCGTACTAATTATTATGAACAACGCTTGCCGAGGTTAGTCTGTGGATGGGTGATCATCTTAACATACCGAGACTCCTCCGCACCTCGGTGCGCACGTTAAGCCGTTGGTCCCGGCTCTCATTTGTAGATCTTTACAGTCGTTACGGATTGTCAGAAGCCAGAAAATCTGACACCAGTCTTGCCAAGAAGTACCGTGTTACCCAGTTAATGGGTTGTGGAGGTCTGGTAGGCAGCCGCTCCACGTAAAATACTGGTAGTCAGCTGAATGCAGTTTCACTGGGAGTTGACCTCAATATAGTTGGGAAAAGGCTAGGCAGATGATGATGTAAATTTTACAGAATGCAAAGTAATACTTACGTCATTGCACAGAGAGTACATTTTGTCGATTTAGACGCACATAAATGTATGGGGCAGTCGTTTTCGCGATTTCAGTGTTGGTCCCATAGCAAAAGTTGTTCATAATGATGAGTACAATGACCCCTTAAGAGGTATTGCGTTTATTATGTTACACGTTTTAAGTACATTTTACCTTACCTGTCGGAGTTGGCGTGATGTTTCACTGGCAGCTCCCCTTCGCTATGAAAAACATTGTTGTATACAGCTCATCGATTTATTCCATGTAATAATAGTATTTAGCGACAATATTAATAGTATTCCTTATCAATTATTATTAATAATAAAAGCATTTGTACCGGCATTTTAATTGTAAGGCACAATACGAAATTGTTTTATGTGAATGTAGACTAAGTTTGAGCAATTTGGTAATTTTGTATCTCAATTAAAAAAATAACTATTCAATACTACATATAATAAAACAAAGTCCATTAGTCGCGTCTGTCTGCATGTACAGCGATAAACTAAACTGAAAATGTCGGAAAAAATCAAGCCCAGCTCAGAGTATATGATCTGTTACGGGAGCGAAGCCGGGTCAAGATGCTAGTATATATTAAAGTACTGAGTACCTACTAAGGTTCAATTTTTAGTTCCGAAAATATGTTGTGTATCATTAGACTTTATTATTTATTTAAAAAAAAAACTAGGAGGAAATGAAGCATAAACAGACAGACGCACAAGAGATTCTGTAAGGGTTCCGTTGTTCATTCAGACGTACAGAACCCTGAAAACAAATCTATAGCAAACGAAAGTAGTGTTGAACAACTGTCGTAAGCATATTCTTGCCAAAAGAAAGTTAAAACGAATAACAGGAATGATTCCTGGTTAAAAAATAAGATTCTATTTAGTCCGTCAGTTAGATTATCGAAAAATATTGGACACGTATTTTTTTCTTTATCAAATCAATAAAAAAGATCAAAGATCAGGAGTTTGTGATGTCACGAGTACGTAAAAAGTGTATTACAAGTGTTGCACACGAACTTTCAACGTACTGTATCGTTATAAGCTTTTGTTTTCGTGAAAAAAAAAAAGTGTTTTTTTTTTGGAAATTTTATCTGACAGACTAATTCGATTTTTTTATTCATCTACCCTCCAAACAGTAAATTGCCCAAAGTTAGTCTATCAAGAACCTAGGTTTCAAGCAGATATGCGATATTTAGTCATGTCATTCAATTAATAATCTAGAAATCTGTAAAATTCTAGACTGAAATATCGATATCTGCTTAAAATTTGCATAAACTTATACAAGTAACAAAATGAAAGAATGATTGGTGAAGTATTAAGAATGTGTAATAATTTTGAAATAAGTTGTCTAAGCATATCTGACGTCAAACATCATCATTCAATCAATATGTCGCAGCCAATTAGCTTAATCAGCCGTTTCATTAAAAGCCTAGCCTTTTCATTGAACTGTGACGTTTAATTAGCGATATAAATAACATGGGCAAGTCATAAAACGATAAAGAACAAAAGATGTCACTTAGGTCGGCGTATTTAAATGAAAAGGCTAGGCAACCAATTAAACAGCTGGTTAAGCTAGTTGGCTGCGACAAATATACATAGACAGAAGTCAGAAAAATTGTCACCAGTCTTGCTAAAGTTTATTGTGTAAATTAGCGACTGGGTTGAGGAGATCTGATAGGCAGTCATCATCATCATCATCATATCAGCCTGCAGACGTCCACAGCTGGACATAGGCCTCCCCCAAGTGTCGCCACAACAACCGGTCCTGTGCGTCTCGCATCCATCGGCTACCCGCGACCCTCACCAGGTCATCGCTGGTCTCCCGGTCCGCGGTCGCCACTCCACAACAGTTCGGCCCCATCGACCATCTGTTCTGCGAGCAATGCCACTTCAGTTTGACGATCCTTCGGGCTATGTCGGTAACCTTGGTTCTCTTGCGGATATCGTCATTCCTGATTCGATCGCGCAAGGAAACTCCGAGCATTGCCCTCTCCATTGCCCTTTGGGTGACTTTAAGCCTTCTGATGAGGCCCATTGTGAGCGACCACGTCTCAATTCCATAACTCATCACTGGCAACACGCACTGGTCATAGACATGTCCTATGCCACATTCATTGTACCTTTTGCATAACTAGCTCGTTTCTCTGGCTTCTTCTCTAAGCACTTACCGAAATGACCTTATTAAAATTATTTACAACTTATTTCAAAATTTTAATTTCGAAATAAAGTGGGACTGACGCGAGAGTTATGATGACAGCCAAATTTTATTTAGATATAACCAATTTATAGTAGCTAGATGACTTATGTAAAAGATTCTTTAGAATTAAGTTTTTAGAACAAACATATTTTGATTATTACCACACTGGCTAGGTATAGGGACTCGTGACAAAGTATCAACACCCGCTCGGCTCGATCTTCAAGGTTAAGCAATGCTTGCCGAGGTCGGTCTTTGGATGGGTGACCATCGTAACATACCGAGACTCCTGCGTGCCTCGGAAAGCACGTCACGCAGTCGTTACCAGTTGACCAGATATTCAGTGACTGGGTTGTGTAGTGATAATGAAAATATTACAACATCAAAAAAAAGTATTATTGTATTTAAAATAAGACTTAATTTTCTTGTATGATACTATCAAATTGTTACTTCTAGGCAAGCGTGCTGCATCTTCAACCACATCATCGCTTACCATCAGGTGAGATAGTGGTCAAGCGCGAACATACCTTAGAAAAAAATCTTTAAATAATACTTTTGTTGACAATAATAATTTTAAAAAAATTGTTATAAATCTTTTCCCCTGGATTTCAATAACAAAATAGCAAAATCCAGGAAGTGAATGATTTGATGATATTATACAAAAATATTTCGGTATATGAGATTAATTTTGACCTTTCACTAGTATAATTAAGGTTTCTTAAAGCTACAACCCGGGAGTCTTTAAGTCAAAAGTGAATAGGTTACTTCTAGCGTGCTCCATCTTCGACCTCATCATCGCTTACCATCAGGTGAGATTATGATCAAACGCGACCTTAATACAAAGAAAATAAAATCTAATTTCCACGAGCATATATTGCAAGACAGCATGCATACGTCCTTGAATACATGGAAAAGGGCAAAATTAATATCAAACAAAAACAAAATGGCAGCTTTAAGACTTGTGTTTTCCCACCAATTGATCGACGATTATTCCTAACACGATACTTGTGGACTTGTGGTACAGTAGGCACGCGTGAGTAGCGGCCTGCACACCGGCCAGCGGGGTACTCGGTGAACAGTCACTGACGAACCTATCGCGTGAAGCTTCGGACCTGGAGGTCTACTCTCTAAGCCCGAAGTCCGTAGTATCGGCCTTAGTGTCGGGCGTTTTCTACTCCGTATCACCTGCGGACTTACGATTAGTCCCGAACCCGAACTAAGAACAGCTGTCAAATCGTGTTGTCATTCATTCTTAGTTCGGGTTCGAGACTAATCGTAAGTCCGTAGGTGATGCGGAGTAGAAAACGCCCGACACTAAGGCAGAATTTACGGATTTCGGGCTTAGAGAGTAGACCTCAGTCGTCAAAACGACCCTTGGGCAGTGCGTTCACGACTCGTGCCGGCTAATGTATGCAAAGGGGTAATGGGGAATTCATTGAAATTCTAAAACTGCCTATTCACTGATTCTCTTGTTCACCAACTGAACTGAAGTGAGGCTATTTCTATCATATTCCACCACGAAAGCAAGAAAGAGATAGCTATAGTAGGCCAGATAAACTTGCTATAAAGTACAGTCACCAGCACATCAAGCTACAACTATCTGTCAATTTTTTTTAATAGATTTTCAACTTTATCGCTACAGTTATTAGGTTCAAGGTTGGTTGGGAAAGTTTGACAGTTTTGGGTAACATGATGTAGGTACTGGCGTCTGTACATTGACCTTTCCCTTCCCATACCTTCGTAGATACCGAAATATGAAGTCGATTCAGGACAGCTTACAACGTGTAACAGAATAAACGCAATACCTCTTAAGGGGTCACTGTACTCATCATTATGAATAACTTTTACTATGGGACCAACCCTGAAATCGTGAAAAAAAGTCAGCTGTTCAGTACATTTTGTCGAGTTATTCTCACAGAAATGTATGGAGCAGTCGATTTTTTTATCGCGATTTCAGTGTTACACGTTGTATAATCTGTTTTTGATATTAGGAAAGTCAATAAATGTATGTAGGTTCAATGACCGTTGTTACACATTTATCTGGTGTCTACCATACAGCGTTCTAAATTATGTTTGTCAACTATTTAACATAGGAGGGCTAAAATTATAAAAAATAACCTTTTTTTTTTGTTGCACTGGGAAGAAATTCGTAGATCTTGTAACGGCCGTCACGAGTCGTCGGAAATCAGAAAGACTGACTTGAAAACGTTCAAATTCAAGTGACAATTATCTCAAGGGCAATCAAAAGCTTGTCAATTCCACCCACCCACGATACAGGAGAAAATCCTAGTGCGGGGCAACGTTTTTTTTTTTAAAAAAAAAAATAATAAATAAAAAAAAAATCCTCAAAAATACGAGAATTGCCGCTAAGATACGACGTACGTAATTATCCATTTATGAAGCTTTAATGGCTGTTTAAGATTCATTCAGTCAAACAGAATCTGTCTCCTCTGCCTCTATCATGTTACATGTGGAAACATGAGATAGCAATTCTTAAGCGTAGGTGGTGGACAAAAGAATCAGAACTTCTTATATTAAGTTGAATTGACTTTAAATACGAAAATAGATATTATTATACGACATTAAGTTAATTATTCGAATTGATAAAAAAAAATCCTAAGAAATATAGATAATAATATGTACTTTTAGATGTGTATTGACAATTTTCTACCATTTTTTATATTAATTTATCCTATAATACACGTAAAATAATGGTATATACAAACAAGGGGTTATCGAAAGTAGTTTTGTTTATTTCAACTTAAAATGTTTTGAATATATTAAATAAGTACCTAATTACAAGGTATAGGTAACTGAAATTATGCAATCCTTGAAAACTGACACATCAATATGAACAAAACATTTAATATTGGAACAACCCTGAAATCGCGAAAAAAAACTACTGTAGTAACTGCTCCTAAACATTTGCAAAACTCTACAAAATGAGAACATTTTGTCGAGTTTTGCAAACATAAATGTTTCAACGGCAGATTTTTTTATATTTTCAGGGTTGTCTACTACATTTACTACTACTACAGCAGGCAGGCTAATCTACATTGAAATTAGTCCAAAAGTTTATATTTACCATTGTTTTAAGATACCTATTATAATGTTACTCAATTTAAGGTAAATTAAAAAAAAAACTTAATTTTTTTGGAAATATGCTCCACATACGATCCTTTTGCTTATAAAAAAATATTGAACTTGAAAGTTATAACAAAAATATGAATCCCACCGTATTTCTTAGCTGACTACCCTGAGAAGAAACAGCAAAACAAACTCAGAGGTCAGAATCTCCTTTAGAGCACATACAAATAATGTATTGGTAGATTTTGCAGATCATATGGTAAGAACCATGTAGGTAAATGTCTGACGTGGTCTTTTGAAGAAAGCACCACACAGATTTGAGTGGACATGTCCAGACAAGCCAAAATAAATATCTATTCGGAATGAAAAAGTCTTATTTAGAGCATATTTTCCTAATTATAGATGTTTCTTTAAAATTATATTGTTTGAAAACTGAAATTGGTAAAATTCTATTTTTATTACAAAAACAAATTGTGATTATTTATTATTAAGTTTAAGCCCTTTTATACGCGATTATTTGGAATTTTCTACGATTTAGTAGATTTTGTAGAAATTATAGAACAATAAAATATATAAATATTATTCTGATGGTTTTATTTCACGTCATTGTTTTCAGTTTGCAGTAAAAATTGTGGTATCAGTAAAGCCGACCGCGATAATGTATGTCGCAGCAAATTAGCTTAATCGGACGTTTAATTGGTGGCCTAGTCTTTTCGTTTAAATGCGCCAAGTTTTCAGCGACTACATCACATGTTTCGAAAAGGCTAGGCTTTTAATGAAACGGTTGATTAAGCTATAGTATGCGCCAGATAAATGAAGAATAACGGTCATTGACCCACCTACATGTATTATCACAATTAATTTCAAAAACAGAAATAATGACATAAAGCTGTCCTGAATCGACATCTATCGTGATCCTTACTGTTCTAGTAATGAAAAACGATTCATAATTTACTGTCCGGGGTACCTACTAAGAGATATTAAGGAAAGTTCAATGACTGTTAGTCTTCATTTATTTGGCGCCTACTATAGTTGGCTGCGACATATATTAGGGTGGCCCATTTGGTCCAAAAAATATTTTAGTTTGATGGAATCGTAATTAGTCTTCTAAAAAATATTAAGCAGAATTTTTTAGAAATTATTATTTTTAAATGTATGGTTGAGACGTTAGGTACCTACTTAGCCAGTAAAAAAATGACTATATGTTTTAGCCCTAGTAAGTACAGGAAACGTCCACGGCGTTGACAATATAATATTAAAATATCTAAGTGTTGCATATTCGAAACTAACGTTAAGAATACCTACTTGAAATTGAAGTTTGTAACTTATAAGTAACTAGCTGTACCCCGCGGCTTCGCTTCCGTCAACTGGTTACCTACCCGTGTCCGTTTCAATGGCGCGGCCATGACAATTAAAAATAAAAAAACCATGCCAAAATTTTGTGGGGCTGTCGTGAACAGTGTTCAAAAACCCCTTAAAATATAGATAAAAAAAAAAAGATTTTGTGAAAATTTTAAAAAGTTGATTCCCCATACCCTAAAATTTGTCAAAGCCATGGTTAAAAAGTTATAAGGGTTTGAACGTGGCCGTGCCATTGAAACGCGGCGAACCGCGCGGTCACGGAGATCTTTAAAACTAAGCGTTGCAGAGACCTGAAATTTAGGTAGGTAAATTTGTAAAAAAATTGTAAAAATGTAGAAAAAAGTCTTGGGTTTATATTTTAGTAGCTGTAAGACTAAAACCCCATGGCCGCGCCATTGAAACGATGAAAAACACGTTTTCGCTGATGTCTCGCTGAAAAAGCATCGCACACGTCTGAAGTTTTTAGTAAAATCCAGATTTGAATTTGTCGAATCTAGTAAAAATACAACAAAAAATCTGAGGTTTATATTTCAGGAGCTATAAATCTAAAACCCCATGGCTGCGCCATTGAAACGATGAAAAACACGTTTTCACTGTATATCTCGCTGAAAAAGCATCGCAGAGGTCTGAAGTTTTTTGTAAAACCTAGATTTGAATTTGTCGAAATAGATAAAAATGCACAAAAATGTCCGAGGTGGCTATCTCTGGAAGTTTTTTGTGTATGTTGGGAAGAAAACGGCTACAACGACCAATGATAGACCCGATGACAAGACTGTTGATAGACCCGATGATGAGACAATTGGCCAGCCCTATGACATATCGCATGACCGGACTAAAAACGAGACGCTTGACCAAGCACAGGACGAGACTGTTGACCTACCAGATGATAATTTTGCACGCTATATATAACGCTACCTCTAAAATAGTGTTCCGACTTGGTGGAGCCACTACTTGACCGTGGACACACAATAATCATGGATAACTTCTACAATAGTCCGTTGTTACTGCGATGTTTCAAAAGACATAAAACGGACTGTTACGGGACATTACGTTTAAATCGTGAATTCGTGCCCGACTCGCTCAAGACTTTAACTAAGGCTGACCTTCGACGAGGTGAGGTAGTGGCAAGCTACAGTTCAGACTTATCTGTCAACTTGGTTAGCATGATCTCCACAAACCACCACAAGACTTACAAATGGGGATTCAGGATAAAAACAACCGGAAGACGTACAAACCTAAAGTTGAACTTGATTATAATAAATCCATGGGTGGAGTGGATAGAAAAGATCAATTTCTATCTGCTCAGCCCATTGAACGAATTAGAAACCGGGTATGGTATAAGAAGGTCTTCTGCAGGTTGCTGAACACTGCTGTGTTCAATGCAAATGTGATATTTTCATCGCAGGTTCCGAAAATATCGCATAGGCTGTTCCGGACGATATTAGCGGAAGGCCTTCTTAAAATACATCGAAGCATCGACTTGACGACTGAACCTCGACTTTATATGAACAAGACTGGACAAGGACAATTGACGATACGAACACGCGACCGACCGTATGTTGATCACGACCACTTTCCCATGCGATCTAACGCTAAAAAAGCGCGTTGCAGGACGTGCACGCGCCGAAAAAGGGATACAAGGACCATATGGAAGTGTATTCAGTGTAATATCAGTTTGTGTATTGAGCACTGTTTTAGAGAGTACCATAAACAAGTTTACCAAGACTGATGATGACAGAAACCGTGGCTGACTGATTCGCAGAGGTCATGACTGGCTATGTGTGATGGAGGTGTACACATATATATGTCGCAGCTAATAAACTTAATCAGCCGTTTCATTAAAAGCCTAGAATTTTCATTTAAATGCGCCGATTTTTCAGCGACCTAAATGACATATTTTGTTCAATATCGTTTAATGACTTGCCCATGTCACTTACGTCGCTGATTAAACGCCGCAGTTCAATGAAAACGCTAGTCTTTTAATGAAATGGCTGATTAAGCTAGTTGGCTGCGACATATACATAAAAGATACGGTGTTAAATTGTTTAACATTCACTCGAGGCTCTTCACTGGGCGGTTTGATGATGGGCCTTATTCAAAAGGCAGTACTCCTCGATATGACTCGCATTTGTGAGGAGGTTCCTGTCTCTAGTGCCCTAAATACCGGTAGCTTGGACCCTGCTCCTGACTCCGGTAGGTGTCAGGACTCAGGAGCTGGGTCCAAGCTACCGGTGAAAGTCCAAGAAATCAATTTTTTATTTTTGATGTTTTTTGTTTTCTTTTTAAGAAATATGTAGGTAGTATGAAAAAGATATGTGTAAATAAATTAAAGGAACAATAAAAAATATAAATATAAGTAATTGTAACAGAATAAACGCAAAACCTCTTAAGGGGTCATTGTACTCATCATTATGAACAACTTTCTACTATGAAACCAACCCAGAAATCGCGAAAAAAAATCAGCTGTTCAGTACATTTTGTCGAGTTATACTTACGCACAGAAATGTATGCGGCAGTCGATCTTTTTTTTTACCTACCGATTTCATTATTGGTCCCATAGTAAAAGTTGTTCATAATGATGAGTACAATGATGAGAGGTATTGCTTTTATTCTGTTACACGTTGTACCTATACAAAAATACAAAAGATATGTGTAAAAATTAATAAAAGGAACAATAATAAATGTAACGAAATAGTTAGGTATTCAGGTAAGGTGTTTAAAATATTATTATCATTTTGTACATTCTACAAAAAGTAATATGATGCTCCCAGCCTTTTGGGCGTATTACAAGTGGCCAGCGATGCGGAGGAATTTTTCGACGCTATAATTTAGACTATTTTTAGGGTTCCGTACCCAAAGGGCAAAAACGGGACCCTATTACTAAGACTCCGCTGTCAGTCTGTCTGTCTGTCGCCAGACTCTATCTCATGAACTGTGATAGCTAGACAGTTGAAGTTTTCTCAGATGATGTATTTCTGTTGCCGCTATAACAACAAATACTAAAAACAGAATAAAATACCTATTATAAAGTATTTAAGTGGGGCTCCCATACAACGTGATATTTTTTGCCGTTTTTTTAGTCTTTGTTAAACAGTTTTTATTTATGTGTTATAGTAATAGTTGAGAATTTTAAATTTGTTGTATCTAGGTAGGTACCTCTATATAATGACCGGTACCTATGATATAAAAAGTAATAGAAACATGGTTTTTGTTCAATAAACTTATTATAGGTACGTACCTACATTAATAATTGTGTTTCATTTCAAAAGAATTTTTGTAGTGACTTCAATCCCCGTGGATGTTTGAGTGCGTGTAATACGTCGTGTGTGTGCACGCCATTAGCCGGCTGGGCGGCCATCTTATCGCCCGAGGCCTGGGGATTTTTTGGGTACCTAGTGCTTGGCTTTGTTTTTATTTTTTATTCACAGAAAGCTAAGTATTTGTAAGTATTTAGATATTGGTGTAATTTTATAAAGCCTACCCACTGTAACGAGTTTTTTTTACCTCGTCACATGCTTTATGGTTTTAGTCGATTTCCGAACGACAATAATCTAGTTTTGATGTAAGCTGTCAGCTGTCACTTTTGACATAGCTACTCTACGATTTTGATTTAGAAATGGCCGGTCGATAATTTTGAATCGCTCGCCAATATTTCCTCTAATCCGTACTTATCTCGGATATTTTAGCCTAAATGAAAAGGCAATGATTTTCAAACGGACCTAGAACGATTTTGTGAGAAGGATTGACCTTAATTTTCGATTTTGATGGTTTTCGCTCGCATGCATACTATAGGATTGGCTGCGTATGCGCATCAAAATTTATTTACTTGAAGAAAACGTTTTTTTCTTTCTTCAAATTAGTTTTATTTATTTCATTTTTGGATTTCAAATATCCGAAATTATTACTTATTTTTTTTGGAACACTACGGCAATCCGGCAATCATCTCTTCTACGGTTTCGTATTAATTATTTTTAAAGCCAGCAATCTGGTAGGATTTTTACTTTATTTCTATGAAATCTTAACTCATTTAGTGCAAGATGCAGTAATATCACATTCATAATTAATGTATTAATTTATTATAGTCATTAATTTAGGTTAACTTAAACCATATTATAATTTCAGTTTATTGTTTAAAAAGCTACGGGCCATTAAATGGAGAAAAGATAAAATAGTTGTTTTGATTTTCTTTGTTTAGCCTCCCACCAGCAGATTAAAAGTCTGACTCTTCCGATTACTTCTTTCCGGCAACCTTTATTATATTTTGTACTGTGTGAATCTCCCTGGCGCCCGAGTTTAGTATCTTTTAATGTAATTTTTATTTTGGGGGAACACATCATTTACCTACCTATATTGCTTTAAAACGCACATAACAGGTGACACCACCTAGGTATGTCATGGACTATTATACCTATCAAAAAATAATTGGTCTCAGTAACTAGGTATTATACTTTTCTTGTAAAACTCGAATTAAAAAATAAATAGTACGTTATTTTTTTATACCTACGCTCAACATTAACGTTAAGTCTTTTTCTTCCTTTTAATTTTTCCGTAGGTACCTAGCTATACCTAGTACCTATTAGTCCAGTGAAATTAGCATAAGATATGGATCAATCTCAGAATGAGAGATAATGAGCTGGAAACTCTTAACACCTTCATTTTGGCGTTCAAAATGTGTGTCCGTTTCAATGACGTGGCCATGACAATTAAAAATAAAAAACCATGCCCAGATTTTGTAAAAGTCTGTACCTAAAAGTTGATTCCCAAAACCCTCAATTTGTCAAAGCCATGGTTAAAAAATTATAGGTAAGAGTTTGAACGTTGCCGCGCCATTGATACGCTCCGAACCGCAGGGCCACGGAGATCTTTAAAACAAAGCGTTGCAGAGACCTGAAATTTAGGTAAATAACAGATTGAATTTGTAAAAATTTGAAAAATATAGAAAAAAATCCAGGGTTTACATTTTAGGAGCTGTAAGACTAAAAACCCCCATGGCCGCGCCATTGAAACGGTGAAAAATACGTTATCGCCAATATCTCGCTGAAAAAGCATCGCAGAGGTTTGAAGTTTTTTGTAAAACCTAGATTTGAATTTGTTGAAATAGATAAAAATGCACAAAAAATACATCGGTTTACATTTCAGGAGCTGTAGTACGTTAACGCGTAGAAATAAGTTGTGTTTATCTTTCGATGAAAGTAAATGATAGCGAGATCTTTTTTGTAAGTGGTAAATAACACCTATGAATATGTAGAATTACCGATATACTGGATAACGCAATTGATTGTTTAGGAAAAAATAACTTAAAAATAAATATGACTAAAACAAACATAATACAATTTCAGACATACAATTCAAACATAAATAATCCAGACATTCTATATAAAGACTCTCACTTGACCACTGTCGATAATTGTGTATTCTTAGGTATAACGGTCGATAAAAATTGTAATTGGAAAACACACATTGATAAAGTTCTTGGAAAAATTGATCGTTTTATATATGTCTTGAAAAGAATTAGACAAACAGTAAACTGTGATACTGCAATGCTGGCTTACCATGGTTATGTATCATCCGTACTTAGATACGGTATTATAATATGGGGTAACTCAGTAGATTTTGACAGAGTTTTTAAAGCTCAAAAAAAATGTATCCGAGCAATTTGTGGAGCACACTTTTTAGACAGCTGTAAGCCACTATTTCAGAAACTTAAAATTCTACCATTTCCATGTTTATATATTTTTGAAATATGTATTTTTGTTAAAAGAAACTACAAGTTATTTGAAGCTAACAATGACAGGCCAAATAGCCGAACACGGCATAAAGATAGACTTCGGCTGCCACCAGTAAAATTACAACTGTTTAAGAAAAATGTATACTGCATGTCGATTATTATTTACAATCATTTGCCAAATAGTTTGCAAGACTTACCGCTGACAATGTTTAAAAAAATATTTTTCAAACTATTACTTTTGAAAAGATATTATACCGTTAAGGACTATTTAGAAGACAAAATAGAAATCGGAAATTTGTAATTTAGATTAATTGACATCGCTGACTCAATAGGTACCGTACCTGAAAACATTTGCACGCCATATTATGGCAGAATATGCTGAAACAAACTTACTGTAACACCTTATGTACCATATTCTATCAAATAAATATTTTTGATTCTGATTTGATTTGATTTAAGGCAAAAACAATTATTTTTTTCATAATTTATAAATTTTAGTACCTACGTCTTGAATGTTTCAATAGGGTGACCATGGCTTATTATTTACAGAAAACTTTCCTCTTATGGTATTAGAATATCTCGATTCTAAATTAAATGAAGATGAAATGATAAGATACAAAACCATGTTTATTTCTTTAAAATTCGTTGCTTTATTGCTGAAAATACTGTGGTTTTGAGAACACGAGCGAAACCATAACAGTAAACTTTGCACAGCATTCGTAATTCCAGTAAGTTAGTATAATTTGAATAATAACACAGGCCTGCAAAATGAAGGTCATAACTTTCTGTCTAGAATTTGATAGCTGATTCTGGAGTATTTTGATGCACTGATTACGAATATGTACCTACTTAGTTTTTCTCCATCATAACCCGATTTTTCAAAAAAGTTACAGATAGAAAATTAGGAAAGAAGACAAGTTGTCATTTAAAAAAGTACATAATTTTTAATTTAAAAATAATTTAAAACGTAATAACAACTTATTACTGGGTTAAAATACACTTAAATTTTATTTGTGGAACCTGGTCCTTTTTTCCTGGAAGCTTCTGTTGTGCGATTTTCGCTTATATTTCCGGTTTGGATCATCACGCTTCAACAACCAACAGTAGTCTGCCATCATGCTGACATTCCATCTTCCTTGATACCGGACTTCAAGCTCTTTAAATTCTTGGTGAAATCTTTCGCCTTGTTCTTCGCTAACGGCTCCTAGATTTTCTGGGAAGTAGTCAATGTGCGAATTCAGAGAATGAAGTTTAATTAACGTATTACACACCATTACCTACACCAAAATTCGTAATCATATTGGCCACCAGGTATTTCTATATTGTCCGAGCATTTATTGTTCCCCAAAAATTTTGTTACCTCTTATTATGATTTCCACGCTTGTAACTCGACATCATTGAGTTTTTGATCAAAGTTTTCCTTCGACATCAATTTTCCTATATCCAGTGTCGGTACCTACTTATACAAAAAAAAACCTTTGGTTTTTCTTCATTATACCCTTTTCGCACAACATTTACAACTATTAGGCAATATCATTAAAACATCGTGTATTAATGAGCTCATTACTAAATGAAGCCAAAATTACCCGTTTTCGATATGGTTAATGCGAATTACTTATACTTGTTATGTAGGAATTAACAAATTAATGATTTGTATTAATTTCTATGTCGTCAACTAATCAAATGAAATAAAAATTATGCTGAAGTAATTTAGTGACGTTTCATAGATTTCAATTAAAATGTAGGCGCTCAGACATTTTTGGTTAAAATCTTAAATATTCAATATCAAAGAATCCAAAATAAAAAATAATAAAAAAAAATTCCATCACGTCATTTTTTATTATTTTTCTCGTTATTTTTCTGCTGATCAGAAACTATAGAAAACCATTGCAGACCTGTTTAATTGTATACTAAAACCCATAACTAAGTATGTACATAAGACTAAATTCTGCCAGAAATAATTTAATTTAGAATCCTTGAGATATAATTCCTAATAAAATAGGTGGTAAGTTTTCTGTAAACGATAAGCCATGGTCACCCTATCGACATATATCCTATGCATATTATTGCAACAAAAACTTAATATGGTGTTGTTTGCCGACGACACCTCTTTAATTTTTAAGATAAATAGACGGACGAATCTTGACGTCATAAATAACGCCCTAATGCAAGTCCGAAATTGGTTTACTGCCAATAATCTAAGTAGTTTTAAATGAAAAGAAAACGAAATGCATAAGATTTGCCTTACCAAATGTCAAAGGCAGTGATTGTGACATAGTATTGAACGGGGAAAAACTTGAATTCGTCGATAAAACGGTTTTCCTGGGATTTACGCTTGACTCAAGGCTACAATGGGGTCCTCATTTAACATCTCTTGCAGGACGGCTAAGTTCAGCAGCATATGCTGTTAGGAAAATCCGCCAATTTACGGACGTTGATACCGCGAGACTGGTTTATTTTAGTTACTTTCACAGTATCATGTCTTACGGTATTTTACTATGGGGACGGGCTGCAGACATCGAGTCTATTTTTATTTTGCAGAAAAGAGCCATTAAAGCCATATACAAACTCGGACGACGCGATTCTCTAAGGGAACTGTTTAAGAATATTAACATCATGACGGTACCTTGTCAATACATTTACGAAAACATTATGTATGTTAGAAAGAATTTACACCTTTTTAGTAAAAGAAGCGACAAACATAATTATGGTACTCGAAATAGGGACCAATTAGTTCAACCAGGTTTCAGACTGGCTAAAGTATCCTCATCTTTCATGGGGTACTGTTTAAAATGTTATAATAAAATACCTCTCCATATATTAGAACTAAATGAGACAAAATTTAAAACTTGCATTAAACGCACACTATGCCGGCAAGCATATTATAAGTTAGCGGAGTGTATTGAAGATAAAAATGCTTGGCTCAGTGCTGGTCCTGCTCCACAGCCACTAGGGCACACAAAGTAATCTGTTAGCATTTGGAAATATTGTTGGACCGGATGAAGATTGTAAGAATGCAATATTTTTCATTGTATAGACTCAATTTATTTAGCATTGTATAATTTCATGCATTAACGGCACATTTGTGAGTACTATGTACCTACCTTAAATTTAAACTATAATGA
Organism: Melanchra persicariae; assembly: GCA_947386135.1. Lineage (NCBI taxonomy): Eukaryota > Metazoa > Arthropoda > Insecta > Lepidoptera > Noctuidae > Melanchra > Melanchra persicariae. The sequence continues at coordinate 11,307,641 of OX376672.1, read as the reverse complement.
TCATTTTGAGTAGGTCTTTGACTTGAATGTACCCTGGCGGTTGGGAATGTCATGCTCACTCAAAAGTCTGTCTGATGGTGGCGCGTGCGTTGGATCATTTGGCTCCCTTAAAAATGGTTGAGCCAAATGGTGCTAGCGTATGCGTCATGTTCGTGAACGGGCGCCGTCAGCTGAGAGTGCTGAGACTAGTCATCCCTTGCTGCCATGGTTTATTTTAATTATTTCTTTGAACTGTTTCTTTTTACTCCGGACTCTTTTATCCTGCACGTCTTTTACATTGTTCTCACATATGTATTATTTTAATATGAATGATGTAAACATAATTTTGTAACAAAATATTATTTTTTTTAAAGAGTGTCCGTGGAGTTTCTTGCACGTTCTTCTCCATAGAGATCTACGCCTTGGAACGTGCAAATAGCTTCATCTTTTTGACCGACCGACCTTGACAATTCAAAAGTGCCTGTAAATGGTCTAATTGAAATAAATGCTTTGACTTTGACTTTGACTTTGACTTTGACCCTATCGACATATCCACGACGTAGGTATTAAAGATTCCGTTCTACAGCTCCTGAAATTCAAATCTAGGTTTTTACAAAAAAACTTCCGTCATCTTCGATGCTTTTTCAGCGAGATACCCATTGGCGTTCACCGTTTCAATGGCGCGGCCATGGGGTTTTAGTCTTATAGCTCTTGAAATATAAACCAAGGATTTTTTGTTGTATTTTTACTAGTTTCGACAAATTCAAATTGGATTTTTCAAAAAACTTCAGACGTCTACGATGCTTTTTCAGCGGGATATCAGCGAAAACGTGTTTTTCACCGTGTCAATGGCGCGGTCATGGGGTTATAGTCTTACAGCTACTAAAACATAAACCCAGGAATTGTTTCTATATTTTTACAAATTAAATCTGTTATTTACCTAAATTTCAGGTCTCTGCAACGCTTAGTTTTAAAGATCTCCGTGGCCGCGCGGTTCGCCGCGTTTCAATGGCGCGGCCACGTTCAAACCCTTATAACTTTTAAACCATGGCTTTGACAAATTTATGTTTTTGGGAATCAACTTTTACAAATTTTTACGATTTTTACAGTATCTTGGCATGGTTTTTTTTTTAAATTGTCACGGCCGCGCCATTGAAACGGACACAATTTTTTAACGAGTGAATGAAAATGACAGAACGAAATAATGTTATCATATATTTTTTTAAATTTACCGTATCGCTTTGTCCATGGATGGTGAGTCTTATTACTCCTAATATCTTCTACAACCAACATTTTCGTTAGATAGGTACATAGTAGGTAATATAAAATTAGATGATAAAAGAATGATTTGAACGAAACGCTGCATCATTATTATTTTGTGCTGATTTATTATTCAGAATGCGTAAGATAACAAAAATATTCAGTATAATAAAATTTAAGCCTTTAGACAAAAGGGTGTTTGTCTAAAGGCTTAAATTTTACCACAATAGATTATGGCACTATTATTATTATTATATAGGTACTTACAACAACTACTTACTTTTATATCAGTGTTGAACTTTATTACTAGGTAGGTATACAGTTGTCAAATGCCGCGCCGGTTACATAAAAGACATTTTAAACAAAAGGGTTCCGGCTGCGGGTGGAACCTTTTTGTTTAAAATGTCTTTTATATTTATTGGACTAGGTAGTCGGTAGGTACTAAACTATGCTGATTGTTTTAAATAATCTTCTAACCAAAACTAAGTAATAATAATTATTTATTTACCAAACACAGTTTACACGTAATTATACATTTAAGTACCTCCAAGAAACAGTTACATCTAACAGTGCCGTTTCACAAATTACCTATGGGTCCCAAACTAGGCGCAGCCGGTATCGTGGAGACCCAGGTGTTACCTACTCAGTCACTTCTGTTTTGCTTTCGTGCTGAACAGACGTACTCTCCGTGCGCTCCATTTATCTTGTCTTTATTTTGACAATTGCTTGTTTTCTGGACCTCTGATTTGCCCCGTGATTACTTTGGCTTGCGATACTGGACTTTGAAAAAACCTCGGATTACCTTGGCTTGTGTTTTGTATTCTGAATCCTTGTGATTATTTGGTGTTTCTTACTGGACTCTGTGATTTACTCAGTAAATACTTTAACAAGAACTGTGTGTGAATGAGTGTGGTTCAGGCTGTGCATGGTAAGTACCAAAAATTATTAATATGATCTTTTACTTTTACTTCAGCTAACATTCAAAACTATGGTATTAGTTTGCAATATTTATGTAGCTGACGCTAACTTGTCATAATACTTCGGAATTGACGAATGAGTCCTATTGTAAGTACAGTCAGGGGTCAAAAGTGCTGTTGTAGCTCTATCAAAGTATCAATGCTAAAATAACAGGGAATATGCATGAAAACCATATTTACTATGAATACATTTTATCTGAAAATATATTTTAAAAAATTAAACCAATAGTGAAAATAGAATCAAAATTGTTCGAAAAACAAACGAGATACAACTATATATACCTAACTAGTTTATATCTACCTCTCTCGCTACTACACTCACACAACACACGTCAACTGGACTCAGGGTCAAAAATAGTTTATAAAAAAATTCTGATACTTTTTAGTTAAACAAAATAACTGCTTTGCCCTTTAATTACATAGTACCTGGATGACCGAGCTTAGCTCATTTTTTTTTAACTGATAAAACTACGTTTTCTTAAAATGAAACCTATCTAGATCGAATTATCGCCCCCGAAACCCCTCATACTAAATTTCACGAAAAGCGTTGGAGCCGTTTCCGAGATTCAGATTTTATATATTATTTCGCAGCCAACTAACTTATTCAGCCGTTTCATTAAAAGCCTAGCTTTTTCTTTGAACTGCGCTATTTAATCAGAGACCTATGTGACATGAACAAGTCATAAAACGATATTGAACAAAAGATGTCACTTAGGTTACTGAAAAATCGGCGAATTTAAATGAAAAGGCTAGGCCACCAATTAAACAGCTAATTGGCTGCGACATATATATACAAGAATTGCTTGTTTAAAGGTTTTCGATTTAATTCGTACCTAATGCTTTTACTATTTTTTTTTAAATTAAAGTAGTATGTTATTTGTATAGTGTAAAGCGGATTGGACTCGAATTCTTTATCTTTATTTGACTGTTAGTACAGAATAGAACAAAGCATATTTTTATTTCGGCGTACAATTTGTTTCGAAGAAAGTTCTAACTATTCTTTCAAATTCTGAGAAGTTCATTAAAACAAGCCGACACCCTTTGTTTGTAATTTTTGGTAAGGCATTAAAAGCCATAAACATACTAATGAGCTTTGTTATCACTTTTTAAAACTTCGTCGGCAAAGGATTGAATTCATTGATGCCTTCTGTTGTCTCTAAATGCTTTGTTGTACTGAGCAGGTGCAAAAATGGTGCGAAAATGGTTTTAGGGCACTTTTTAATAATTAGTACTTAGGTAGTAAGTTATTATGTCGTTTTGCATTCAAAATAACGGTATTTGTTTGCGCTTTCGGCCACACCTATATCGAAAACTCTCTCTCCCGTGTTCTGTGTTTGTTTGTGATTGACGACTACTAGCTTTCCTACCTACTGGACTCAGATTGTCTTACGTTTGGAACCGTGTTTCTATACCGATACAATCTGACCTGTGCACTGCTTACTGGACTCAATGTTAACCTTTGTTTGGTAGTGTTTAGTGTAAAACATCACGATAGCAAGCTACTCGGATGAGTCGAGAGCGCCAAAAACGAAGAGCTCCCTGGCTCTTCGATGAGTTCTCTCCCATCGAGGCCTTCGACAAGTTCCAGTTATCCGGCTGACGAATTTGCATATCATGATTATTTGGGAAGGGAAGGGAAGTCGCAGGCTAAGCTAATAGTCAATAAAAAGGCAAACGTCCAGTTTATGTACCAATTTATTAAAGTTCATTGATTGTGGGAGCTCTATCCGAGTCCGATTTAAAATATCGGTCTTTTCAAAATCGATTAGATATCATTCTTAGGCGATGCTGATCAAAGCAGCACCACGCACAGAATGATAATCGATTTTAAAAAGACCAATAAAAAGGAACTCGTACAGAGCTCTCCTAATCTGGACGGTAGGTATTTTCCGGCTGCTATCTTGGCTTCAGTGGCGGCCACGGCGGCATCCCAACGCGCTGACAGCGTCGCCAACTCGTTGGCCTCCATTTGCCACCGCTCCTGGCCGAGCTCCGTCAAGCTCAGGGACTGGTAAAACAGGTCTTTCCGCAGCTCACTGGAGTGATGGTGCAGCGGCCTGCTGATGCTGTAAAATATAAAAATAATATTAGTTTACTGCTACTACATGTAGCGGAGAAATAAAACTTACGGCCGGAATAAAACTATGGTAATTAACCAACAGCTATAAAGCCTTTCTAAAAAAATCTAATTTCTTTTTGAATTCCCAATTAGTCTCATAGTAAGAATTCACATAAACACTTCTTGCAGAGTAGTATAGAAAAGGTCTTAATTACTTCTTACTTCCTGTCTTGCAAGAATGTAATTAAAACCTATACCTACTATACTACTCATTAGCAAATCAAACACCCTACCTACACATAATTTTCACCTAATAGTGGCTCGTACCAAAAAAAAAGTTAATAAGATCACACTACCAAGTCTTAGATTCATTATGAAATTATTCCTATCGTTCGCTAATAATGCCCAAAGATAAAACGTTAAAATGTAGCAGACATACCATATTTAGTAAAACAAGTCACTAATATCATCATGACATGTGAAATAGGTACCTATATAGGTCATTCACAAGCCTCCATTTATACACTACTCTATGTAATTGGATACTCATAACCCTCAAGTATTTACTAATCAAAAGTCATACTTACTCGCTGGGAACCACCGTCCTCCACCCATCATCTGCCCGGAGGCAGTCAGCGACGCTAAAAAGTAAAAGTTCACTCAAACCATGCAAGAAGAAAATCAATTAGGATGTTATAGGCAGACTCATAACCAGATAGGTATACCCTCAAGCACTTTCATTAGTAGATATGCCCAAAGCATCAAACATATTCCATTAATTTAAGAATTAAAAAGAAATGCATTTCCCTTAATCATGATATCGTATACCACTAAATGGCAACACTAAGTGTCCAATTTCATTCATTGATTCGTTCATTCAATCTTTAAGTTTTACGTACCCGAACAACATATGATGAGTAAAAGCTCCCGTATTATTATTATTCTCTTTGAGTAAAAGCAAATTCAAAAGAGAAAAAAATAACAGGTACTACCTACAGTTTGTTCCGTGAGGTTACATTACGGTTAGTGTCAAACTCCTTTACATGTATTACGTACCTACTTACCGTAATTGTTTCATCACTATAAGAAAACTCGAAAATTTTCAATCTCATGCGCCTGTGCACATGGACAAAGTATTGAACGCCGAGCCGCACTGGTACTTTCTTCAACCGCGCATACGCGTTCATAGCACCACACGAAATATTTATTGATGGCGCAAGATCGTTTTTTGCCGCACAGGGTTAGTGAGCTACCTATTTATTTAGCATTTGCATTTAATAAATGTTCACTATAATTCAGCAGCATACCTATGCGTTGTTTCTCGATTTTTCCTCACATTCGAGATTTCTTGCCGGCTAGCATTTTTTTAATGGTTGAACTATGAATATGGTTCTCGCTAGCTCTAACGACATAATAATGTCATGATTTGGTTGGTATCTCACAAGTCGAGACTTGCATAATAATATAATGCAAGTCATTATTTAAATAGTCGCTAATTAGTCGGTACCTACCTGGTTCAAAAGTTATACTTTCTAGAAACGCTTATAAATAACTTTTAACACACACATATATATATTTATAACAATTTCGACTAATTAGCGACTACCTACCTAATTTTTTCTTTTATGAAAATTAAAATCCCTAATGGTAGCCAAGCCAAGCCAGTGTCAGGTACACAATTTTTTCGTTACCTAGTACGATATAGATACGATATAGGTAGAAATTACCGAAATCGCTATGCAACGTGAAGGTAACTGAGTAAACGCCTCCTCCTTAGGTGTCATTGTACTCATCATTATGAACAACTTTTACTATGGGGCCAGCCCCGAAATCGCGAAAAAAAATCGGCTGTTAAGTACCAACATTTTGTCGAGTTATGCTCACAGAAATTTATTGAGCAGTCGATTTCAGTGTTGGTCCCATAGTAAAAGTTGTCTTAAGAGGTATTGCGTACTCTTTTCACAACATTGTTGTATAAAAAAGAGTACCAGAGGTACCAATTATATTAATTTTTGAACAACATTCGCATTAGTATCTGTCTTCTTTTCTGTTGTATTTTAACTACTAACATTAGTAATACTAATAACTATAAGTATAGGTACTAATGTTAGTAAGTAATTATTTTAGTAACAGTTCTCGTCAAATTACTTTGCCCCTCTGAAGTTGTGTCGAGTGGCTGCGTAGTAGTCAAAATTACGAACACACTGCAACTGCGGCATGCGTAAGACATGGGGGCGGGGCGCGATTTTATGTCTCAGTCGCTCGTTTACGTTCGATGCATGCTTGCGTCCCGCTTGCTCCCGTGTACGTGACTGCACCAAGCGATCTTTGCAAATGGCTAACTTTAGAGGGGCAAAGTTATTTGACGAGAACTGTACTAATGTTGAAAAATGAACCATCGTGTTGGATCATTGTTGTCTGAAAATAAAAAATATTATTATATTTCCCTACATTTTTATCAGATTGAGACTGCGAATGTTACTTAAAAATATAGTAGAATATTGGCCCTCAGAAATAAAAAAAATTGAGTCGTCATAAATTAGTTTAATTTTGGTCCACAAAACTGAGAATCTTATTCCTAATTAATAACGCAAACTTAACTAAACAATGGTTTTCTTATATACTAGGTTTGTTTTGCATTCGCATTAGTACCGTCGCAGCCAACTAGCTGAATCAGCTGTTCCATTAAAAGTCTAGCCTTTTCATAGAACTGCGCCGTATAATCAGCGACGTAAGTGACATGGGCAAGTCATTAAACGATATTGATCAAAAGATGTCACTTAGGTCTGCTGGCTGATTAAACGGCGCATTTAAATGAATAGGCTAGGCAACCAATTAAACGGCTGATTAAGCTAATTGGCTGCGACAGTACCTAACAAAACATGTAAATGTACAAAAATGCGAATGTGTTCAGCCAACGAACTGCAGTGTGATTCTGTAAACATGTCAAAGTGAAAACTTAGGCGAAGTGAACGAAAAGTGAGCTGTCAAACCATAAAAACAAGATGGATTGACAGCTCACTTGTCGTTCACTCCACCTAAGTGTACACTGTGAGATGTCGACAGATTAGACCGGCTAATAGCAAGTGAATGCATCGCAGATGCGTTGCTTTTAGAGTTCAAACTTTTCCCGAAATCCGGGAGTCTTCCGGAATAGAGAATTTGCATGCATTTTTTTTATTTGCAAAATGAAATACTTATTAGCTGTAGTAAAGACAGTTAGAAAGAGAAGTCCGATACCAACTCTGACGTCAAATACACACACATAAACAGCTGCCATAGAAAACGACGTCTTCGCGAGAAGGATGAGAGATATTTTTAAAATAGTTATTTATTTATATTCTCGTTTATTTTTCGATCAATTTTGATTCTATTTTCACTGTTAGTATTATAGTGTTGTATATTTTTAGAAAATCTGTTTAGATTAAGTATAAATATTTTTTTCAAGCATATACCCTATTGCGGTCAGAAAATATAATTCTCCTGAATTCCGGTCTGTCAATGAAAGGAAGCTAGCTCGACGTTTTATAACGAGATATTTTCGTTGTTTGAAGTTCAAATTAATGTTTTTAATTTATAAAATGGACTGCAAAGAGTTTTTTTTCATCATTTGTGATTTCAACAATTTACTTTTTAGCACTTTTCAACACAATTTTCAATTTAGATTTTGCTTATGATTATTTTTTATGCAAAATCAAAATGAAAAAATATGAAATTCGTTTCATTTCTCTAGTTACCATCCCAAGGACAAAACTGAAAAGACATACACCTGTACTTAACTGCATTGACAAAATGGAACACGTAAAAGCTATTTTTGCTTGTCAGCAAACCATCATTTATTTCATAACATACTTAATATTAATGTAAATATAGTTCAGTAACAAAATCTTAGGTTAGGAATACATTTCAAATACTTCATGAGTTCAGATACAAAAAAATCACTTTGCTTAAACGGGGTAAATAGGAATGCAATGTGAATCGGTACAAAACTTTAAAGCGAATTTTTACGTTATTTTAAACTCGTTTGCAGCATTTGCGGTGTCCAATTTATATGAATAAAATAATTGCTTAAGAAAGTAATTATTTTAATAATTGCTTTCTTAGACAACCAATATTATGATTATAAAGTGAAAAACGCTATCAAAGTTTTGTTACTATTTACCCCTCCGTTCCTATTTACCCCTCCGTTCCCATTCACCCCGTTTGACGGTACTCCTTTGGGTGAGTCGCCCTTAAGTACCTAATGGTGTAAAGTTCTTAACGCTCCTGCACATAGGTGCAACGCGAAAATACAAAAAAATGCGACAGTTCGTTTTTAACCCCCGAAACACAAAAGGGGTTGTTCTTTCATCTGTGTCTGTCTGTGGCATTGTAGCTCCTAAGCCGATATTGTATATTGTTATCGGTATTTTGTTCAAAAAATTGTTCTAAAATTGCCCTACAGATATTAAACAATGTCTATGAAAACGAGCTGTCCCATCATTGTCGTAATGTCGCGTTGCACCATTCTGCGGGAGCCTTAAAGCGCGAGGTTCAAAACTTAGCACATAGATCGCACTGATATTAATACACAGTACATTTGTATCAAATGCAATCACAAAAATAGTTTCAACCCTGTAATTAACACAATTCTGATAAGAACATGATTATATCACATAACCTACTTATAATGGTCAACATTACCCCACTAATATTATAAATGCGAAAGTCTATCTGTTACGCTTCCACGCTAAAACGGCTGAACGGATCGTCATGAAATTTGGCAAATATACAGCCTGGGATATGGAGAAGGACATCGCTACTTTTTTACGCGATAACCGACAACCACGCGGGCTTAGCCAGGAGCAAAAGCTAGTAAAATAATATGTTTAGAAGTCAGTTTCTGAAATCCTAACTGGGATTGAAGATAAATTGATATTCTATCAGCAATATGGAGGGATTGTCAATAGTACTTATGTTTGTGTCTTGTGACAGACCACGTGTCATTTCAGTATTTTCAGTAGTTCGTGTGTGAAAAGTGTGATATTTAGAAACGTCATTTTATTTTTCCTGTAATCTTTCTCATTGAACTTCCATCAAACATCATATTGTATTTTACCAAAGACATTAAATTTATACTAGCAATAGACAGGACATAGCGAACAAAATCGTAATCCGATACTTATGTCCTAGTGGTTAAAAGTCGCTCAGTCTAGTGTGACACCCCTGCATGACACCTCGTATTTATGTCCACTCAATCCACCAAAAGAAAATTAATTTACTGAGAAAACATGCCGAGTTGCGTATTACGATATTGCAAATCCAGATATGGTAAAACGACTGGACCTAATTTTGGTTTATTTTCGTTGGTATTTTTTGTATTTACTCGGTAATTAATTAAAATTCAATAATTTTCATAATAAGTTCTAGAACATTTGCTAATTTTGTAAAATACGCCCTCTTTTGACGAATAGCTTAACCTTGCTTTGTAAGAGATGTACTTAATGTTGTTTATCGATTTTTTTATCGATAAAATTTAAAAATAATATTTTTAGAACCAGAAGGAGGATTCTATTAAAAAAAAACACTAGCTTTACATCTGAAAATCATTTACATTAATTTAATTACTTTGAAAACGAATTAAAATTAATGCAAACAGCGCCGATCACCACTTAGACAACTTGGTTGCTCCTAGGAGCTTCGTCGGGCGCGCGATTACTCGAAAACGAATAGCAACGCACGCCCGTGTTAAGGCAGAGCGCGCGGGCGCAACCGCTTGTATACAGGTTGTCAGGCGAGTTGTTTACGACTAATCGAAAAATTAACCAAACAATATAATAATAGCACTTCGTCCGCGCGGATTTAGTAGATACTCAACAAACATCACCTCTACCCTCTTTTATAGGTTAGTTTTGGAAAATTGAGCACAACTATTTTCATTAATACCCAGCCATTTCTGCTGCTGATTCTGTGGTCTCAGAATCAGTGCAACTGTTTACCCCGTTCACCTCGTCTGGAGTTGATTATGCAAAAATTGTTAGATCTGTTGCCATTGCCTATCCCACGTTTATTTCCACGTAAATTTGAAGCAAGCAATAATGTCCTCCCCTAAAAACTTCATCACACCTTTTCATCCCTTTAGGGGTTTATTTTCCTGCCAGGGTTGTGGATTTTGTTCGTAAGAGTTATCGCGGCCCTGGAAGGCAAAGGGCACTAGAAGGAGCACGGTTGAGTTTTAGTCAGTAAGAGTCTGACACTCCTTTCCGCTCAGCCCAAAGCGGGAGGAGTCATTTGATGATTTCCATAGAAAAGGGGTTTGTTTTCGAAAATTCCAAACATTTATTATTCTTATCGAAATCATTAATGCCGTGTTTCAACTTTAAGAACCATTAAGATTCTCTCCAATTCCCTCAAACCGCAACATTTTCTTTACTTAGAGCATTTTCATACCCGTCGTTACTTTTAAACGAAAGGTCCGATTTGAATAATTTGAAGTGTAATTTACATGTACTGCACCAACCTTAATTAACTGCCGTAACGTTCGCTCGTTTGTTTGTTTGTTTGGTTGCACGCGCTAATCTCTGGATTTTTTATGGGATTAAATATAATGACCACCATAAAATGCTTTGATACCCTTAGTTCTTTTACCAAAAATATATATTTGACACCAGAAAAATGAAGTCTAAAATTACAATAGTACTAGCTATTTTAGTCACGACTGCACCTCAAATTGTATTCGAACACCAAATGTAGTAAATGATCACCAAATCTTAGCGAGCAAATTAATGCGCTATTTTTGCCTAAATAAACTACTGTGATTGCCATAAAATGTAGGCTTGGGGTTACAAACTGGATAAAATAGGTTAGGTTAGGTTAGAATTGTGACCAACCGCGGCAGCGGCCGGCGAGCGCTACTTCTCGAATATTTTTTTGGAAAAAGTTATTTATTTCACACTTTTTTAACTCCAAACACCAAACAATAGCTGCCAATAAAAATTAAAGAAAGCTTATAAATTAAAATAAAGCTTTATATTTACTTAAAAGTTTTGGATTAACAGTGATTTGTTTGACATTAGTTTGCATAAACAGGATAGCAAGATGTGAAAACTTTGATTTTAATTTTACATTAAAATGCTGGTATGATTTTGGTGATCATTTACTACTTTTGGGTTGACAATGATTTATTTGGAGTCATTTTGCTTAAATAGGATAGCGAGACGTTAAAATTTTGGTTATAATTTTAAATTAAAACGTGTTTAATTTTGGTGATCATTTACTATTTTTGTCTCCTAAATGTTACTATATCTGGTGGTAAGTTAAACATAAGCCTTTTTTTATGAATGGTAAATCATCAAATGACTTCTTCCGCCCTGGGTGGAGCGAAAAGGAGTGTTAGACTCTTATTGACCAAGCCCCATCCGTGTCCTCCTTATAATATGCCCTCTTTCGAACAAATTCCGCAACCCCTGGCAGGCTCTACGCAACCACTAGGGTTGGTAGGTAGTTCTGAATCTCTGGAACTACCAGTCGGATTTGGAAAATTATTTTGTGTATAATAGCCGGGCGAACGGGTAACCAACGGGATTGCGCGTACGAAGTCGTGGGCAAAAGCTAGTAACTTGTTATGATATAGTAGGTAATTTAAATGAAAAAAAAAATTGCCAATAAATAATATACACTGAAACTGCTGCATTTTTTTTTGCCTTTAATTTCAATATTTTCCAATGTGAAGAAAGATTGACAACTTTTATTTTCGATAGTCGATACCTAATACCTAAATGGCTGTTAACATCCCTATAACTGACTGGCCATCTACCGAGTGATAGCTGCATTTATAAATTTAATTCGTATGTTTGCTATTCAAAGTCAGATGGCGTCACTGAGGCATGGGATCACAGTTTTTCTATGACATTTCTTCTGATAGCCGCTCTATTGTATCTTTAAATCTCTTTGTATTTTACCTTTGAAAATTCTGAATAAAGATTTATTATTATTAGATATTATTATCACATTTTATTTAAAACAATTCGTCAAAAGTAGAAAATCTAAAACGATTCCAAACATGCTGATAACAATAGTAGTTCTTGATATATCCTGCTGTACGGACAGACAGACTGAATCGCACCATAACATTTCAATTAACTTTGACCCTCTTACTAGAATTGTCAACTTCCTCATCTTCCCTGGCCCTCTTATTCTCTTTACCTTTCGTCTTCTTCCCTACACCCTTACCCTTGGACCCCTTGGGGTAGTACTCCTCAATCTTGTGGCTGTCCTCTCCGTTTAAAGGTTCCAAGTCGATGCTCTCGTCTAAAACTGTGTTCTTTGGCTTCAGTGTCAGGACTTCCTCTTCTGTATCGGAGTGGATTACATTGGATTTTGATTTCGGTTTTGAGGTTCCAGCTGTAAAAGAAAGATTAGATAAAAAAACCCGGCCCAGTGCGAGTCTGATTCGCGCACGAAGGGATCCGTACCATTGGAATACCCAAAGACGGTAAAAAAATCGCGTTTGTTGTATGGGAGCCCCACTTAAATATTAATTTTATTCTGTTTTTAGTATTTGTTGTTATGACGGCAACAGAAATAAATCATCTGTGAAAATTTCACGGTTCATGAGATACAGCCTGGTGACAGACAGACGGACAGCGGAGCCTTAGTAATAGGATCCCGTTTTCACCATTTGGGTACAGAAAAGGCTTTTGTTTTAAAATAACACGTTGGAAATATTTCGTTTTCGGAACCATTTGTGTGCTAATCCGACTCGCACTTGGCCCTTTCTTTTTTTTATACTGACAGCCGTCAGTGAAGTTATGAAGGTAGCAGATAGCCGTTCTAAAACATAAATATCTTACCCTTCTCCTCATCTTGGTCTTCCACTTCTACCTCCTCATCCCGGCTGGGCTCATCCTTGTTGATAAAGAAGTTGGTGATGGGGCGCTGCCACTTGGGAGTCTCTCGCGGACAGACTGGATTGCCTCCTGAGTGGCTTTTAGATGAGCTGCTTGAACTACCTGTGAAGATAGATGACAGATGATTTTGTGAATGAATGACTTATTAAATTTGTCACTCGGAATCGTAAGGTACCAAAACTCGAAGAACCCCCACTAGTAGTTCTCCTCAGCTTAATACAGGACAAGACTAAAGCGTTATTTCTAAAAATTCAAGTTTGGAGAAGAAAATTTAGATGACTAAAAATAACTGGTCAAGAATGTGTCGGACTCGAGCACCGAGGATTCCGTCCGTACCATCATGATGATTTCTGATAAAGTGTGCTGCTGTGCTATTTAGAGACATTGCTTTATTTCTCCTGTAATCTTTACCTAAACTTCTGTCTCACACAATAATTTCAGATTTTCCTTTATGCAAACTTAACATTTTGGTACAGAACCCTAAAAGTTTTTTTTTTATTATTATTGATAGGCACGCACTTGACCACTATCTTTCAAACAATGTTTCTTTGGGAAAGTTGTTTGTTATCCTGAGTACAATCACGTGTATAAGTATCAGTCACTAATTACCAATCACCATGTATAGGTATACGTATGTGCCTAGGCATCTAAAGATCAGGAGCACTCGGGTTTTCTAAAAGCCGGAGCACCCATGAGGTTTTCTAAAAGCCGGTGCCCCTGCTTATTTCACTGACAGAAAGCTACATAATTGCCAAGGGATCTGAAGGCCAATTCTCATACTTAAAAAACCGGCCAAGTAAGAGTCGGACTTGCGCATGGAGAGTTTCATACCATTATCTATAAAAAAAACGCCAAAAGAAATCATGTTTGTTGTATGGGACACTTAAAACAGAATAAAATAAATATAAGGCCCTAAGTATTTGTTGTTATAGCGGCAACAGAAATAAATCATCTGTGAAAAATTCAACTGTCTAGCTATCACGGTTCATGAGATACAGCCTGGTGACAGACGGACAATGGGCTCCCGTTTTACTGTTTTGGGTACAGAACCCAAAAATCTTTCAAATATAAGTTGCAATATCATTTCTTTAAAAATCTTATCAAAATATATGGACATGCGAACTGAATTTGAGAGTTTCGTCTGCAAAAGATCTTTTAAATAGAAGAATATTGCCCCTAAGTTTTGAGTGATAAATTGCAAAGGAAGTACAGACAGAAGCTGGTATTTTATTATTTGTTTTTCTTACCTGAAGTCCCTGAACTACTTGGTGTGGGAGCGACACTGCATCTTGCTTTACTGCTTTTACCTGCCGCAACTGTAACATAAAAAGATATTTGAATAGCCTATAGTAACTATGTTAAAAGTAATATAACTTTATTCCATTACATAATGTTTTGCTCAGATTCGTAGGTGCGTTGACATGATTGCCATTGGTTGTACCTACTACTTATGCGTTAATTTATTTTTTTGCAGCTAGAATGACTTTTTGAATTAAAAAGAACAATTCGATTTTGATGAAAATAATATAAACGCAACGGTAACAGTGATGCTAAAGGTACGATTCCACCAATATAGTGAGCACATTTTTTTACAAACATTTTGTGCAAAACTCCAGTATTGCATGGTATCGCGCTTAGCCTCTGTCTCCACCAACAAGGCTGTTCGAACTTTTGTAAGCGCAGTGTTGCACACTTGTGCACGAACATGTTCAGAGCAGTTTTCTGCCTTCCATGTTTATACCTATTGATTTCGATAAGAAATCAAATTGCTCAATTCACTTAAATTAAAACGTCATTCGAAATGTGTCGAGCCAGGTGCCAAGTTAACGCGTACCCGTAGATTTTGTTGTTACGCCGGCTACCTAGCATCCATACTCTTAAAATTCGAGCACTGCAATGCTGGTAGGCAGTTGAATTATGTACCTACTAAAAGTCGTAATATTCTGGACGATTTCATTTTCTTTAGAAGCCAGGAATCTATATTACATAGTCGTTTGTTTCTTCTCGCAAATTAGTATTGTAGTACTATCATTGTGTTCTTGGTGTAAATAGTCAAAGAATAAAGTTGTAAAACCCACTTTTAGATCCAACAGACGCCTTTGTTCGAGCCATTACTTTGTTTTTTATCCAATAGCACTTTTATATCTATTAATACACATAAAAATATTACAATTTGACTTCAATAAAACTTCGGCAAAACAGCATAGAAAACGCGCGAAAATATTTTTTATTGTCGACAACGTCAATCAATTGTCAAAAAAAAAATATATCAATAATTTAAAAATATATATTTACGGTTTTTGGTTTAAACCTTCGGCTTTTAAGTATTTGTGGAAGATTTAGCTTGTATTATCATAACACGAATAAAATTCATTCCTTGCTTTTGTTATCTATGCCAGCCATTATGCCATCAGTGCTGCCATTTTTTGAAGATTCTTCCGATTATAGGGTTAGTTTTTGTTTGGTTTAGGTGCACATCCCGAGTTAAAGAAACTCACAAAGTGTCCAAAACCAAAATCACTAAGAGTCTCTAAGTAGTGGGTCCCATTAGATGCCTTATTATATAGGCGCTATATCGCACAAACCAAAGGGATTATGGACGTGTTTGACTTCATTCGAGAAGGATTAGAAAACTGTCCCTCAGAACAGTGATGCGTTCAAAAGAGATATATGTACAGTTCTCGTCAAATAACTTTGCCACTCTGAAGTTAGCCATTTGCAAAAATCGTGCAGGTGCAGTCACGTAGACGGGAGCAAGCGGGACGCAAGCATGCATGGAACGTTAACGAGCGACTGAGACATAAAATTGCGCCGCCATAATCCCCGCCCCGCGCATGCGCAGTTGCAGTTTGTTCGTAATTTTGATAAGCCTTAGAAAGGACAAGACACTGACAAACCAAAGTATTAATTAAAAAAACCTTGTAAATACTACTGGGCACAAACCAGAGTTATTCTTACCTCCAAGTTAGTTAAAAAAATATATATATTTTAGGAATAAAATCAATAAGTACGTTCATTTGTGTACACAGGTAAAAAAGGTATATCAATCAGAAAGATTCCGAGCCCGTTCCAAAGAAATTTTCGCATTGCGAAGAAATCCACAGACATTGAAGGTTTCTATTTCTAAGGTTTCTATGTTTTGCAAAATTTGTTTTGAATTTCTAAAACCTGTCTTTTTGTCGAAGGGTAAATATCTAGCTAGGTCATTCAACTTGCGTCTGTCTGGGTAAAACTAAAATCTGTATTGGCAATACTGAAATATTTCATGAACAATTTTTCTAATTTCTGTCTGTAAACTGAAGTTTTAGAGGTTATTGTTAATAAAATAATTACAATTATTATCGAACGATTGTGATTGAGTGTTAAATTCCTGTTATTTCAAAATAATATGTGATTTGTTTTGAGCTGAACATCGCCTGAGGTAACCTAAATTCCACGTAATTTAGCAATTTTGATCATTTTATTTTAACGGCTTTTGGTGCATTTTATTACTGAAACAACATTGAATAGCGTTTATTATTTTTATACGTGAATCTGTTTATTTTTTGGAACGAAACCGTACTGTAAATAACTTAGTAAAGTATTTCCGTGTGCTATTTAATGTTTTTGTCATAAAATTCGTCAATACAAAACAATATTTTTGCCATATAACAAAATAAACTTCATTCTCATTCGGTTAATATGATATTTTTTTTACATTTACTTACCAGTTTTGGTATTTCTATCAAAATTTACAAAATCTACGTTTCATAACAAGCTGGCATATGGTTTTTAGAAAGTATAGTTTAGTGGTTTCTAGCTCGAAAGCAAAGTCCGGATTTCGATTCCCAGGTTTGGCAAACAGTTGTTGAGTGGTTCAATGAATATTTTCTCAGTAGAAGCTCAGATTTGTGCTCAGTTACTATTTGGTTTAGATCCTAATACATAGGCCTGTTACAATGTTTTAGTTTAACATTTTTTAGCAATAGTGAAAATGAAATGAATGGTGAAGCCCTATAACATGCTATTTATTTTCTACAATAATTGTATCTACAATAGATATGACAAAGATACAACAAACACAAACTCACACATTTCCCGAATCGTTGGCATCAGTGCAGGAGAACGTAAATGCACTTGACCGGTTTTTAACAACACTTTCAGATGGTGTAATAATCTTTTTCTTCAATCGGTCCCGCATTACTGAGGATCGTGGTCACTGGACCCCTTTAAGCGGACAATCTGTCTCCATAGATCCTGGGCCAAAGTTGCCATTACCTCCTGCTGGAATTTGCTTGAGGACGTAGCTTCTTTCACTTGGCAGACCATCGTGTTGGCGACCGGCCTCGTGCTCTCTTTCCTTCAGTATTGCCAACAATTACCAGTTTTTCAGGCTGCTATCTTCCCTTCGCATTATATGGTCAAAATACGCTGTAAGCAAACTGTAGACAATCAGGTCTATCAGGTCTTGACATTAAGTTGAGAAAGGACAGACACATTTGTGCATTTGACTGATATGGAGCATCCTTCTCCTGCACCACATTTCAAACGCGTCTATCCTCTGTCTTTCTCTTGCTCGGATTGTTCATGTCTCAACTCCATAGAGGAAAATCGGGAAAACCAGTGCTCTGACCAAGCGTTACGACGCGTCATAGCATCTTTAGCCATAGCTATCCGTCGCTTTATCTCCATGACACAGCTGCCTTCATCATTAATACTAGAGCCCAGATAAATAAAACTCCACGGTATCGATGCCCTGGATGTTATTGGCGCCAACTAGCTTTCCCGCACGATCTATAACCACAAGCTTGGTTTTCTGCCTATTTATTGCAAGCCCTAACTTGCCACTGCACTTCCAATTTATGAAATATCTCCCTCATGTTGTCAAAAGTTGTAGCAAGAAGAACGGTGTCTGCATATCGCAGATTGGAAATGCGCTTTCCACCAACAGCAAACCCCTTTTCCCAGCCCTCCAGAGTTTTCCGGATTATATACTCTCCATATGCATTGAAGAGCATAGGTGAGAGGAGGCATCCCCTAACGCCTTTCTTGATGGAAAACACATTTGAAGTCGGTGTCTATTGTTATAGTCGTGTTTTTTGATATTCCTCATAGTTTCGGATTTGGCCATCCATGCACACTTTAAAAAATAGTCATTTGCTAAAGTTGCCAATATACAGGATATTGGCAACTTTAGCAAATGACTGGTTTGTGCAACCTTCATCACTAAGAAAGCAAAAAAGTAGTCATTTGCTAAAGTTGCCAATATACAGGATATTGGCAACTTTAGCAAATGACTGGTTTGTGCAAACTTCATCACTAAGAAGGCAAAAAATAAAGATTTTTTTTTGTTTCCAGCTTCGGCATCAATCATGGACGACGACATAGATATCGAAGAGCATGATGTGCTGGACAATCCGCGCATCAAGAGCATGTTCCCTGACCTGTCGTGCGTCAAGATCGAGATACCGGATAGCGATGAAGAGGATATTGTTGAAGGTAGGCTTAGATTCAAGAGTCCATACACCCCACGGTCCTACCAGGGTTGCAAAATTATTCCAAAGTTACCGCGGTCCTGGAACGCAAATGCCTTTGAAGAAACACGAGCTGGTTTCAGTCAGTAAGAGTCTGACATATTATTCAAATGACTTACTGACTAAGAAAGTATTTTGTTAAAATGAGGTTGTTTTTTTTGTTTGCCATTGAATGAATTGAATTTGATCCTTATTATCAACACTTTCGGATGGTGTAATAAATACAGGTTGTTTTTTTTTTTCAAAATCTATCGGTTCGATTTCCGGTTAGGAATACCGATTTTTCCAAAATTCAATTATGCTGTTTTAGTTTTCATCAAAATCGAGGATTTGGCCATACATTTTTCACTTTACAAATTCACCCTATACATAGATTTAAATGAATAAACTGTGAATGTCATTAACAGAAATAAATAAAAAATCCGTTGTTGTTTCACAGAACAATATGGCATATTAGAACCAACAGAGGAGGCTCCAGAAATGCAGTACCAATACGAGTACAGTTTCGAAACTACCACAGATGATATACCAGATTATGTACAAGAAGAATCACAAGAAGAATCACAAGAAGAGATGGAAGAAGAGTACATAGACGACGAAGAAGAAGAAGAAGATACTAATTATTTTTATAATAATGAGATTATATTGGGTAAGTGATTTTATTTTTGTCTATTCGCGTGTGTGTATGTGGAATAATGTCCTTTACACGTAACAATTTACCTGTGTGCCTAAAGGGGTTCGAACATTTTTCTATGGGAGGTGTATTTGGCAACGTGACACTTTAGTTGTTGTTTTCTCTACTCATATACAAATGCACGTTAGATCGTGCGCCGTAATTTCGAAAAAAAAAAATCAAAATGGCGTCGGGGGCTATGACATAGAGGTTCTATCCCCTTTCATCGAAATCCGTTTAGGTGATACAGCTAGATTTTATAACACAATTTACATATAGAGATAGAACTAGCTTTTACCCGCGACTTCGTACGCGTATATCCCGCTGTTTCCCGTTCTCGTATAAAAGTCCCAGAGAAGTCACTTTTCAAGCAGTTTGATGCAGTTGGTAGCATTAATTTTAGTTCAATCACAGATTTGATTGTCACTTTTCGGACCTCCAAAAACCTGGAAAGTCAAAGATATTTAAATTAAATGACAGCCGGAACCAAAGGCTTAACGTGCTTTCCGAGGCACGGAGGAGTAGAGTAGGGACTCCATTTTCCGCACTTAGACTCCCATTCGGTCCGTTGTGCGTAGGTGTCCTGGCTAAGTTAGCCAGCCTAGCTCCGCCCAGAACTGGCTTCGTGGAGCGACCTCACCGTTCCGAGGATTTGTTCACGTTGGGTAGCCACGGCCTCGCATTCCAGGATGACGTGGGCGGCTGATTCTTCGGCGTCAAAACAGCCCCTGCAGAGTGAGCCGTGGCCCCTATGTTAAAGAGACTGATGTTTGTTTAGGGGGCAATGGCCTTATATAGTCGTTTTGTTAGTCGCGGATGTATGCCTGCAGTCTGTAGCCCGTGACCATTTGTTGTTATGAAGTTCAGTTGATCTCTGGCGAATCTACGTACGAAACTGTGAGAAAGGTAGGGGAAGGAGTGGGTACGGGCCTAGCGCTACCATCTCGGAACCTCTTTTTGCAAGTCCGTCAAACACAGAGGAGTCCTAGAGTCATAGTGTAATGGATGTTGACCCATCCACGGTCCAACTTCGGCTAGCGTGCCTTAACCTAGAAGGTGATCCGTGCGTGCCACGAACTGAGATACAGAACATCACAATTAAATATGACCACACACTTCTGAAAGACCGTATAAGGGTGTTGCTACACGAACCGATCGATTGTCGATCGATGGCATCAATCGACAATCGATCGATTGGTGTGGTTACACCCTAAAACATAATAATACCAATCTACTATTTTCCCACTACAGTGCCAAGACCTCTTCTTATAAAGAAAGGCTCAGTGAAGGACAAAGCATCAATCACTGCAGGTTGGCGATTTTAGTCCTCTAATATTTTACACGCATATCTTCTCAGTCTGAAGTTGTAGAGTAGGTAGAGTAGTACGTAGATGTGTAGTGTAGAGGGTAGACCAGCGAAAGTATGATCTTGACTCCAAGCGATAGCTCACCAAGAATAGCCAAAATCCAATACCTTTCCGCTAAAAATATATTAACGTGCCGCATTATGAACTTACTTTCACGATGTAAATATGCTTAGCCATTTAGCTTGGCAACCCTGCCACAGTCAACAGGACTCTGTCACCGTGTGTAGCCGAAATTGGCATGTGATATACAGGCGTGATTTTTTTAAGTGTGTGTGGCCAAATCCGTAACTATGAGGATTAGCGAATAACACTGAAAGGAGTCTCGAGCCCGATTTTGATGAAAACTAAAACTGCATCATTGGATTTTTGAAAAATCGGTTTTCCTGGCCAGGAATCGAACCGGTTGATTCTGAAAAAAAAAACACACACCCTGTATAATACAGGCTGTGTTTTTTACACCATCCGAAAGTGTCGCTAATGAGGATCAAATTCTGGGGAGTAATAACATGTGGCAAACTAAAGGAAACTGTTCATTTTTAACAAATTACTTTTTATACAACGTGTAACAGAATAAACGCATTACATCTTAAGGGGTCATTGTACTCATCATTACGAACAACTTTTACTATTGGATTTCGTACTGACAATGACCCCTTAAGAGCGTGTACGCCGTATGTCATTTCATACAAACTTTCAAGTTGTTAGTAAATAGTTAGTTAAACATTTTTGAAAAAGAGTTCAGGGGGAAGGATATAGTGATTTTTCACTTTCTATAGAAAACTTAAAATCGGTCTCTCTCTCCCTCTGAAATCTTTTTCAAAAATGTTTTCTGATTACTATTTAGACCTGGATATCTAGCGTATGCATACCAAGTTTCGTTAAAATCGGTTCATTAATTTTGAAGAATAAGGATTTGAAAGTTTGTATGAAAAGCCGTACCGCGTAAACGCTCATAAGAGGTATTGCGTTTATTCTGTTACACGTTGTATTTCTGACTAAACCTACCTATCTAAACCGTAACTGATTTTATCTACACTCACAACGTAATGTTCCAAATATGAGTTCAAAAACGAATGCATAAATGCATACTTTTTTTTCGTGGATAGGTAAAATTTAAAAAAAAAACCATTACAGTTCAACATTTTCCTTCGATTTTTAAACAACTGCATCATAAAATAAGTTTTTAATTGTTATAGCACACTTTTTCTTTTTAATTTTTGGCGCGGGCTCATTGACTTAAGTCAATGAGCCAGCTTTTATCTTTGTCTATGTTTGAGCGCGCTGCGCAGTCATTCGAATACGCAATGAGAATATCCGCCATATTGGAATTAACTATTTTTCCACTTATTTTATTTCAACTGTATGAATGAAGATAAAATAGTGTATGCAACGGCATATAATTAAGTATTAAAACACTCGTGTGATGCTATTATCACACTCGGCTACGCCTCGTGTGATAAACCCACACTCGTGTTTTAATAACCCTTTTTATATGGTCGTTGCATAAACTACTATTTTTAAATCCAATGATGCAGTTCTAGATTCTCGGGCCTGATGTTGATGAAAACTAAAACTGCATCATAGATTTTTGAAAAAAATATCAGTTATTTTTATTTTTTACTAGCTGTCTCCCGCGGCTTCGCTCCCGTCAACTGGCTACCTATACCCTCCACCTACTTCCAGCTACCCTACACCTACCCTACACTTACCCTACACCTACCCTACACCTACCCTACACCTACCCTAACCAGCCCAAAAAATACTATGACATGTTTCTGGTCTCTTGGTACTTGATGTTTTTGGTCTCCTGGTACTTGTGAATCTGTAGTACTAAAGCAGCAGCGGCTCTGAATTCCACTTCCTCCTCAGTCTTCATTGATCCATGCCACTTACCGGGATAAAAATTAGCATATGTCTCATTCCAGGATATGAACTACATGTGTGCCAAATTTCATCCAAATCCCTTCAGCCGTTTTTGCCTGATTGTTACACAAACATACAAACATTCACATCCTACTAATATTATAAAGGTGAAAGTTTGTATGTTTGTATGTTTGCTGCCTTTGTAGTTCAAATTCACAAGTACCAGGAGGCCAGAAACATCAAGTACCAGGAGACCAGAAACATGTCATAGTATTTTTTTTTTTTTTTTTTTTTTTTTTTTTTTTTTAACATACGGTCTACCTCCAACGTAGTTGGAGCCTATATTAACAGACTATTTTTCTACTCGTTCATACTAGTTCTCGCTTTTATGCCTCTCGTACTTGTATGCTACATACTATTTCTTTCTGTCATTCATCATCTTTCGCACTTTAGGTCGGGGACTGACCATCTATCTTTTCTTTTTCTTTCTAATCTATCTATCTATTCTGTTTCTTTCTTATTCTACTTATTTACTCAGTACACTATCAGGGAAGATGGGTATGGGATTTCACCTTTATTTTCTTTTCATATAACTTCTTATTTCTATTGCTACATTATTATACTTAATCTTATTTCATATACTTCTCTTATATATTAACATTTTTCTTTCCATATATGATACTTCTATTTGAACATCACACTTTTCATTTTAACAGTACTTGATATTTTACCATTTTAACAATAATTACTTATCACTTTATCAGGGAAAATGGGTATGGGATTTTCTTTTTATTTTTCTTTTAACATAACATCTTATTTCTATTTGCACATTTTTAAAATTCGTCATATTTTCTATACTTCTTATATATTAACAATTTTTCTTTTTCATACATGATACTACAATTTAAACATAACAGTCATTTTAACAGTAAATTATACTTTACTATTTTAACAACATTTACATAGTACTTAATCAGGGAAAATGGGTATGGGATTTCCTTTTTATTTTTCTTTTAACATAACTTTTTACTTCTATTGCCACATTTATTATACTTAATCTTATTGCCTATTCTTCTTATATATAAACATTTTTCTTTTCCGTACAATATGCTACTTTACTATTTTAACATTTATTGCGTATGTTGACATCTATATATTCATTATATATTGTGAACATACTTTTCTTATCCTTACTTATTCCTATTATTTACTATACGTACAATTTTTCTACAATAATTGAAGAATGTTTCTCTATCTCTGTTCTCTATTCTCTACCTCTGTCATAGTATTTATGGGCTGGTATAATTATGTAGGTAGGGTAGGTGTAGGGAAGGTGTAGGGAAGGTGTAGGGTAAGTGTAGGGTAGGTGTAGGGTAGGTGTAAGGTAGGTGTAGGGTAGATGTAGGGTTGGTGTAAGGTAGGTGTAGGGTAGGTGTAAGGTAGGTGTAGGGTAGATGTAGGGTTGGTGTAAGGTAGGTGTAGGGTAGGTGTAAGGTAGGTGTAAGGTAGGTGTAGGGTATGTATAAGGTAGGTGTAGGGTAGGTGTAGGGTGTTTCCTGAGTAAAAAATTTACGATACAAATCAGGAAACCTTGCTATTTCCGATATTCACGCGGGCGAAGCCGCAGCTGGTAGAAGCTAGTTTATAATATTAGTAGGATTTAAAAGAGTATTTTGTTAAAAATTAGCACCTTTAGTTTGCCATTTATGTACGTATAGCTCCGTCTCTTTCCCACTGGAAGTTAATATTAGTAGGATTTAAAAGAGTATTTTGTTAAAAATTAGCACCTTTAGTTTGCCATATTATGTTATAAGTTCCAGATTGATCTCAGCGTTACTTACCCTTCAAGACGACCCTTGCGTCTATTAACATCTAATCTTTATTTTCCAGGTTCAAAACCACCGCCAAACTTAGAGCAGCTCTATGAAGAAGCTTTGAATTCCCAAACACTAGTGTCCCTAGAAAACTGGGGAGACAGGCTGAAAACAAGCCCATGCTTTTGCAACACTTGCGAGATTCTATTCCCAACGGTCAATGCCTTAGACGCACATAAGATGGTCAGCCATTCTTATTTAGTAGCCATGGATACGTCGCAGAGAGAAAATACTGCACGAAAGAGTACGGTAACGTCTAAGTATTGCAACCATTGTTCCAAGACATTCCCTGACGATACGTCTCTCATAAAACATCTATATGAGTTGCTACCGTTGAACAACTTTCCTAAACTTAAAGAAGAGAAAAAAGAACCGGAAAATACTAAATTCGCAACGACATTGCCATTCCCGAAAAAAGTTAAAAGTACTTCACATGTGATCACAAAGTTACATGTAAGTAAAAAGATAAAAATCGTACCGAGGCCGAGGGAGATAAAAATTGAGCCAGAAGAGAAGGATGGGAAGCCGAAATTGAAAAGCAAACTTCCCAGAGATGGGAAATTTTTCGCAGCTTCGTCTTTGGTACCTAAAAGTACTCTATTTCAATGTAACGTATGTCAAGTTGGGTTTTTATCTTGCTTCGGTGCGTCTCAGCATGCTAAAAGTTGTAGAACAGCGTCAAATTTCAAGAAATGTGGTATTTGCAAGCGGAAGATTCGTATAAGAGACGTTAAAACACATGAACTGCAGCACAGTTACAATGATAAGCTTAAAATCTATACTATGAACAAAAATATATATGAAAGAGTTCTATGCAAGTGTCCAAAATGCTCAGCATGTCTCGATGAGCTTGCCTTCTGGGCACACTATCCAAAATGCAAGAAGTCAGACAAAAAATCAGCTTATTGTCCAGATTGTGATATTAACATAGCCTTGTGTCGCTACAAGAACCATAGACTAAAGCATTTGGTAAAAAAGATTACAAAAAAAGATTTTATTGTCGTTGAATTTTACGACCAGAATGATATGAATATGAAGGATGTGGATGAAGCGGACATTAAGAAAATGGAACGGAGGGAGAGGCAAAGAATGTATAAACGAAATTATTATAATAATAAAAAAAAAATATCTTTGAATGAGGAAATCAAAGTTTATTACTGTGAGCACTGCGGATGCTGCCAATGTAGACTCAACTATAAGGGACATACCGAAGGCCTATGCAAGCGTACGCTGGCAAAAAAATACTGCGAAAAATGCGGCCTATGCTTCACATCAAAAAGTATTGAAAGCCATCAGGCCTTGCACGAAAAACGCTCTTTTTCGCTCAAAGATATAAGCGTTATTAGCTTGACGACAGGCAAATCTATTGACACGCCAGCAGCTGAGTTTTACGAATGCCGTGAATGCTTGAAAAACTTCCTATACCGCCGATCTATGCATATACACGACTGCAAAACTGAGAAATATATCACATGCAAGATATGTACCAAAAAGTTCAACTTCCAAGCGTATAAGATTCACAAAATCTTTCACCCCGTTGATAAACTGATGCCGGAGTTAATGAAGAAGTATAACCTCATCAATAATATGTGGAATGTTATGTATATGTGTGTATCTTGTGAGCTAGTGACAATGACCTACGACTCAGCTGTGAACCATTCTCAAGGTCACCTTAACTATATCATAAGTGATCTTCACAAACAGTGTGTCGTCTGCGACTTAAGAATTGCAGAAAAGGAGTTTTCGCTACATGAAAAGTTGCATACAAATAATGAGTCGATTGAAAGAGAGTCTTTTAAAATCCTGAAGTATAATTATGAGTATCTTTTCAAGAAGCAATGGATGAATTTGTTTGAAGATTTGCCTCAGATTCACAAGCTGCAGATTCTGTCGAAAAGTATTTACAGGTAAGTTTTATTAAGTTCGTTTCTGGGTGGATTAAATAAAATAACCCTTCTAACCTAACCTGTCCGAGTCAGGGTGCCCCAAGTCCCGAGCTCGCTTCGCTCGCTCTTGCACCCAATGTGAAT
This sequence comes from Melanchra persicariae, assembly GCA_947386135.1. Classification (NCBI taxonomy): domain Eukaryota; kingdom Metazoa; phylum Arthropoda; class Insecta; order Lepidoptera; family Noctuidae; genus Melanchra; species Melanchra persicariae. The sequence goes on along the minus strand of OX376672.1, from coordinate 11,281,158 downwards.
ATCGAGCGCGCTGATTGGTTTTTAAACGTAATAGGGGATTATGCATGTAGAAAATATTTCCTTGTCTTTCTTTCTTTACACTACATCTCAGCTCCATACATTTCTGTGCGCATAAATCGACAAAATGTACTGAACAGCTGATTTTTTTTCGCAATTTCGGGTTTGGTCTCACAGTAAAAGTTGTTCATAATGATGAGGACACTGACCCCTGAAGAAGTATTGCGTTTATTCTGTTACACGTTGTATAAATGTCGCAGCCAATTAGCTTAATCAGCCTTTTCATTTAAACGCGCGGAGTTTTCAGCTACCCAAGTGACATCTTTTGTTCAAAATCGTTTGATGACTTGCCCATGTCACTTATGTCGCTGATTAAGCGGCCCAGTTCAATGAAAAAGCTAGGCTTTCAATGAAACGGCTGATTTGAGTTAGTTGGCTGTGACATAATATATTGTTAGGTTTGTGATCACAATCTCACTTGATGGTAAGCGATGATGTGGTCGAAGAAGGAGCACGCTTGCCTAGAAGTAACCTATTCACTCTTGACTTAAATACTCCCGGGTTGTAGCTATCTCATACATACTAACAGATTCTAACAGGGAATTTCACTCCTTAGCTGTACGCACAATGAATGTGTTCCCAAAATGTATTGTGCGGATGGGTGGGATGTCCACCATGTACCGGTCAACTATCTGCCTCCGTGGTCGAGTGGTTTAGGCGTTTACCTTATGACCCGGTGCTCGTGGTTTCGATTCCCACGGGAAGCATACTTTGTAAAGTTGTTTCCAGTTTGGCTAGGACATTGCAGGCTTGCATCACCTGATTGTCTGATAAAAAGATCATTCCGTCGCCAAATAAAACCATGTCAGAGGCCCTTGAGGCGGTTTAGAAACTGACACTAGGGTGTGTGGGGTCCTTAGACCATTGTAAAGAAGTACCAAATAGATACTCGACGGTTATGACGTAGTAGTTCCTTAATTATTCCTAAATTACTTACAAATATTCTCATTAATATCTAAATAATATTCTTTGTATTTGTTTTCCCATAATAAGTCATTTATTTGATTTTTATAACTATAATTTAGTATTCATAACATATTAAGTAATTAACTGATTAACTGACAGTTGATTCTAAAATATGGCGGATAAATGTATGAAAAGGGAGGCATTCATTATTGTGAACTGGTGTTATAAGCGTTGTTCTGCCCAAATACAGACTGAATGTGAATTATAGTTCGTGTTTAATTGTGTGAACCCTACTACTGAGTATCACCTTACTGCCCACACGAAGAAGAAGAAAGAAGACCGGTCAACTTTCTTTCAGATATTGTCCTAGTAATTTTCTTCTGTAACATTAACTTATTTCCCTTTCTCCATTCTCAGGTTTACAAGGAGCGTTAAAATGCACATTGAAGTGAAAGCCTCGACCAACGCCACTAAATATTTCTGCATGAATTGCAACACGTTTGTCGACGGCGCCAACATCAAGCAACACGTCTCATCTAAGTGTTCTAGAAGCAACAAGTTAGTTTGCAACATCTGCCATGAAGTATTCAAGTCGCTCAAACAATTTCTAACACATGAGGGTAGTCACGAAAACGAACCCAAACGTCAAACGATAGTAACGTTCAACAATGAGTGCGACAAAGAATTCAATAATCATTTGAGTTTGGTTGAGTTTGATGAAAGGAAAAAGACTAAAGATGTACCGTTGTCAGTTGTACGCGAAATGTTGCTTTCGGAAAATGTTAAAGCTACATATAAACTTTATAAGTGTGCAAAATGCGAGACTTGTTTGACGCTTAAGGGCAGTATTCGTCGCCATCGTTGCGTTATTGACACGAAAAGACGGTTCTGCGAGATTTGCCAGCAGTACTTCTGTGCTAAGAAGACCGCTCTACATGCGGAAGCGCATAAAAAGAAGCCTTATATTACCAAAGATAGTTTTCATATCGTTTACTTTAATACTGGAGGGAAAACTACAAAAATCGCAGCTAAGAGAGACGTTACTGCGAAAGTTATACCGAAAAGTTACGTCACACCGAAACTGTCGCCGAAAAAAGAAGTCAAACCGATAGTTTCACCGAAAAAGCTAGTGATTGCGAAAATTTTCAAATGCCAATGCGGTTTGCATTTTACGTCTATGAAAACTGTCGAGAAACATTTGGAGCAATGCAGTCCTAAACTAGAAGTATCAAAGGAAACTTGCAGTAAGTGCAAATTAGTTTTTCCAACAGATGTTTTGGTTACACATTTAGTTAACCATCACCACAAGGAGACTAAGATCGTCATAGAAAAGGTTGCCAGAACCAACACCTTCAAATGCCCGCACTGCTCCATATATTTCACAAGCATGGACAATTTTGATCTTCACACGGATAATTGTCATTCGCGAAATAGCTACCAGTGTAAAAATTGTGGCTTTAGATATGGTAAAAAGTGCTTTCACAAGCATTTGTGCAGCATTGGCGATGTAACTTATGTAAATAAAGTCACTGTTGTCAGACAAAAGACGGTCAAAGAAGCGGTTGTATACAGGTGTGATCCTTGTGACCTTACGTATTTGCAACGTAACTCCTTCAGATACCATGCTTTCGAGGTCAATCATAGTATAAAAAAACTACCAACGCCTTGCGAAGTGTGTGGGTTAAAATTCAACGGCTACGCATTCAGGAAACACATGAATATACACAGTTTTTCTAATGAAGATTACAAGATAAAAGTTGTTAATCCAGTGAATGGAGATTTTGTATTGTTAACTGGCAGCAATCGTTTAAAGAAAGATGGCAGTCCTCGAGGGAAGAGGAAATGTGAAAGTTTAGAACATGGTACCGTTGTTAAGAAAATGAAGACAAGACTTAGTGACTTAGATAGTCCTCTATCTGAACGAAGGACTTCTAGGAGAGCCATAGATAAGCCATCTACATCGAAAGCCTCGGTAATTGACTTTGATGACACTCCAAGCAAGATCATAGCACCCGATGAAATATCAATTCATACAGACGTCACTGAAGATACCAGTAATATCAGTGATATTACTGACACTTCAGTGGCTTTATTTGACAATATGAACAAGTCGGTAGATAAAAATGGTCTATCGAGCCGAGTAAAGTCGAGAATTCTCGTCAGGACTTATGGCAAAGTACTATATAAATGCCTACATTGTGAATTGCATTACATGAAAAAGGAATCTTTGGTATATCATGTCAGTAGAAATCCGGGACCCCATGAGATATCTGACAGGTACAAATGTGACATTTGCGATATCGAATTTTCGAAGACTACTCTGCCACGTCATAAATACGTACATCATGATGAAATGGGATTGAAAAGAGACGATTTTCTTATTTTGGAATATCCGTTAAACAAGACGGATGGATTTTCACATGAATTAGAAGTTGCGAATGCCTCTGAAATACTTGATCCTTCGGCTGCAGTTCATGATGAAACAGCAAGTGAAAATGATAGTGTAAATGACACTAAAATACTCGGTGATGTCAATGTCAGTGATAATGGTGATACTGAAAGACTCAGTGACGTTAATATCAGTGATAATTGTGACACTAACAGTGAAATTAATGAAAATATTAGTGAAACCGATAAAATCTGTTACTACAAGTGTTCAGATTGTAACGTCTGCTTTGTGGACCAAATAATGTGTTTTGAACATACTTTAAAACACGATATTTTGGACCCAAAAACGTATATACAGTGTAAAATTTGTGATTTCCAATTCTTAATTGATTCTTTGAAAGAACATATGGTTTTGCATCATAATTCTGATTTCTTGATTGAAAGACTTACAATTCATGAGTACAAGGCTTTAGGGGTGGGAATGGACCCAAAAATAGATGTATATCAGGCTGTTGATAAGCTTCAGTCTCGCTTAGTTAGTACAACAACTGATGTAGGGATCATATGATATAGTATCATCGACTCAATGTGTCGTACTATGTCCTAAATTTTGATGATTCAAAGCCTTGCTAGGAGCGTTTACGCGTGTATGTATTCCCAGCGGAAAAGTGTCGTTTTTCTTAATTTCAGTTAAGCAGATATTTAGTGTATGACGTCGTGTAAATGTGTATGGTAAGTACGAATTTGTGCATCCAACCATTGGGGAGTTATTCAACAAAAACTGTTTCCGCTGGAACTACGTCATCCCAGCGGCACTTTTTTTTTCCTATGGACGTACAAGAAAAAAAATACATGCAATAATTAGTGTGTGACGAGAGGTAAATGTGTATGTTAAAATGAAATTTGTGTGTCTTAAAACTGCGAAGATATTCAAGTTTCCGCTGCGCTGACGTTTGGCTATTTGATGGAAATCATATAAATCGGTTTAGTGCAGAGTTGATTTTTTTTAGGCACGTTGCTATGAATTTGTGTATAATGTTTGTGAAAACAGATTTTGAAAAAAGCATACCGTGTAGGAGATATACACGTAAAGGTGAAATATGGTTATTAGGTCCAAGTACTTAAAATAGGAACTTTAGAGCCTAACTTTTAACGTTTATTTGTATCTTGTAAGGGTCTACAACGTCTTGCCAAGTTTCATTTATGTGCGCTTAGTAATTAATGAGCAATGGCATAATTTACTACGAATGGACCACTATATTTTGTGACATCCGATTGTAGGACTTTTTAATGAAAAGCAAAATAAAACATATTCCAATATTTAGTGTATTAATTCAACTATTCATATGTAAAATTTCAGCTCATTACGCTACATAATTAAAAAGATATAATAAAAATACCAGAACAACCGAATTACATGGATAAACCGACCAAGTTTGAAAGGCTACAAAAAAGCGGACGTGCAGTACATAGAGCTAACGTTCTAGAATGTCCAGTGTTTTACCATTATTGGACTAGTATAGGTCGGCACACAAATTCTTGACCTGGCTCGATATGTTTCGAAACGCTTTACTTGGCATCACTGTTACCGTTGCGTTTATATTATTTAGGTACATCGAAATTGAATTGTTCAATTTTAATTAACACGTCATTCGAAATGTGTCGAGCCAGGTGCCAAGTTAACGCGTACGGGTAGTAGTTATGTGTCTTCTTAGCGCGCTTTATCAGTCACAAATGTGCACCCAAGGACAACGTGCGTATGCGCTGTTTATTTTGCCGCAACGCGTAATATTATGTACCTATTGGACTCGGTTATTGACATAGTGTAAGTGACTGTGACATACTTATTGAGCCAATAGTGAGAATGATTTAAAGATAAACAAGATAGGTACCTAAGTAGGTACTTCCTAATAAAATACCTCATGAAAATGTTATCTGTTGGAAGGTAGGTATATAGGTTCAAGTGACAACTGTATTTTGTTACTTACATCTCGACGACGCCGAAAGCCTAAAAGTTGTCTATATCTGCTATGTACAGATTCCAGTGCATACAGTGTTTATGACAGCCATGTAAATACCTATAGTTATTTGATGAAAGTTGGTTCAGCTGTTCAAATTTGCAGTCTCTTATTCGAACTTGTTTCGAATAATAATATGTGTACCTTTTATTTTCTAGGTAGGTACTTTGAAGTGTGAGACGAGAATTTCGTTTGTTCTTGTTTGCATTTATTCAAACCACAATTAATAGGTATAATCCAGTAATAATATTACGTGTACCTACTTATTGTTAACCTGTCAGGCATCGCGAGCGCGAAACACAGAATAACAGTCAAGCCTACCCGCATTTTTATATAATACAAGCTGTTGCCCGCGACTTCGTACGCGCATATCCCGTTTTTTCCCGTTGGAATTCTCGTTCCCGTAGGTATTCACGTTCCCGTAAGAATATGCGCTAGAACGTAGGTAAGTAGGTCGGTACTGCACTACACTATAAACCTACCTTCAAATTGAGTCAATTACTTAGTACTGATCTGTGATTCTGTGATTGTAAGACATACTTATTTGTTGCTGTAAAAGCTCGAACGAGAAGACCAACTTCCGAAAATTTACTAGTAGGTACTTAATACCTAAGATTTACCTATACATAAGTATTTGAGCTTTACAGTAGGCAACGTATTTCTTATTTATAAAAGACAGATTCTTTATATCAATGTGTGGTGGCGTTGTTAGCGGCACAATAAATCTAACAATAATTTGATTTTATTTGATGTTATTATTACTTTGTTAATAACGTTTTAATTTTAATAGTCAGTAACTAATAAATACTTTTAAGAGTACAAAGTTAATGCAGTTGTTTTATTTTCTGCGAAACGATTGTGTACGCGCCTGTACGAATCTATTAAACACGATAATGATACTATACTGGAAATTCTAGAACGTTAGCTCTATGTACTGCACGTCCGCTTTTTTGTAACCATTCAAACTTGGTCGGTTTATCCATGTAATTCGGTTGTTTTGGTATTTTTATTATATCTCTTTCATTATGTAGCGTAATGAGCTGAAATTTTACATATGAATAGTTGAATTAATACACTAAATATTGGAATATGTTTTATTTTGCTTTTCCATTAAAAAGTCCTACAATCGGATGTTACAAAATATAGTGGTCCATTCGTAGTAAATTATGCCATTGCTCATTAATTACTAAGCGCACATAAATGAAACTTGGCAAGACGTTGTAGACCCTTACAAGATACAAATAAACGTTAAAAGTTAGGCTCTAAAGTTCCTATTTTAAGTACTTGGACCTAATAACCATATTTCACCTTTACGTGTATATCTCCTAAACGGTATGCTTTTTTCAAAATCTGTTTTCACAAACATTATACACAAATTCATAGCAACGTGCCTAAAAAAAAATCAACTCTGCACTAAACCGATTTATATGATTTCCATCAAATAGCCAAACGTCAGCGCAGCGGAAACTTGAATATCTTCGCAGTTTTAAGACACACAAATTTCATTTTAACATACACATTTACCTCTCGTCACACACTAATTATTGCATGTATTTTTTTTCTTGTACGTCCATAGGAAAAAAAAAGTGCCGCTGGGATGACGTAGTTCCAGCGGAAACAGTTTTTGTTGAATAACTCCCCAATGGTTGGATGCACAAATTCGTACTTACCATACACATTTACACGACGTCATACACTAAATATCTGCTTAACTGAAATTAAGAAAAACGACACTTTTCCGCTGGGAATACACACACGTTTACGCCGTACGACATTACATACAAACTTTCAAGTCCTTATTTTTCGAAATGAATCTATTTTAATGAAACTTTGTCTGGTTTGCAAGTCTAATCGCTGTACCTAAACTCCTCTCGAAGATTCAGAGAAACTAAAAATTGTAAAATTAATTATGGTTAATTCTTTGTTTTCATAACTATAATAAGGTCGGTTCCCATTCTAATCAGCCCCTTGATTTAAACGTCGTAACTGAGCTATTGTTGCAAACTATTTCAGTGAAAAGACACTTATAATATTGACATAAGGTTCAAATTGTAATGAGCAATCGCACTCATGAAATGTTACACATAAAAATGTTTGGTAGATAGAATTACAACTAAATAACAATGTATATTTTGTAATATAATGTATCAAGTGACTGTATGCCTTCCACAATGTATTTCTAAGTCACTTACTCGTAAGTTTCATATGAAAATGAACCTAAACTTTATAACATTAGGGTTTATATTCGCATCAAAATTAACCCTGGATCACTATGTACATACCTTCGTGCGAATAAGGTTCGTTTTTGTATGAAACGTTAACTTAGCAAGGTCAGACCATGAATTTTACCCTAAATACCGTGTGTCGTATCATAGGAAAATTAACCTAATTTTATGAAGTTAATGTTCAAATTCATTTGACACGGATTAGCTTATAGGAATATACACACTAACGGTATACGAATAAGGTTCATTTTTGTATGAAACACTTTAGTCCAGTCTATGGTGTTAATTTTTGAGGGTAAATTATGGCTTTGACGACTGATATTGATATTCGTATTCCAGAATTATATTATTTGATGTAAAATAACATCACAATTACCAAAATGGTAACCATAGGTGTAAGATACCTTTCCGCAGCTGATAAGTCCCATTATAATAGGGAATGAGCATAATTTGTTTCAAATCGTATAATGGCCCTCATGTATGGGCTAAGTTTATTTTTTTTATATTGGTTTTAAGAACGAATGACCCACCAGAACACCTGAGGGCCTAGCTCGAATGTTTTAACGTATAGTAACGTTAGCCTAAGTGAATTTTTAATATAAAGAACCGGCCAAGTGCGAGTCGGACTCGCGCACGAAGGGTTCCGTACAATTATCTATAAAAAAAAACGTCAAAAAAATCACGTTTGTTGTATGGGAGCCCCACTTAAATATTTATTTTATTCTGTTTTTAGTATTTGTTGTTATAGCGGCAACAGAAATACATCATCTGTGAAAATTTCAATTGTCTAGCTATCACGGTTCATGAGATACAGCCTGGTGACATACAGACAGACGGACAGCGGAGTCTTAGTAATGATAGGGTCCCGTTTTTACCCTTGTGGTACGGAACCCTAAAAACTACAAACCAATAGTATTTTGGTATAATTTTATGCGATATACACAATTTGTATCATACAACAATATGAATATGGTATCTAATTCAAATAAATATTACGTGCCAAACGAATATTATAATTACAGTCAAATTTTACGTTACGTTTTTATACAACAAAAACATTCGTACTAGGCTCAATACTATAGAAGTATTTAGGTACATGTACACTTATTTTCCTTATTAATAAGTTTTAACCATCTGTCTAGCCTTTTTAGCCAAATATGTTGTATGTCAAATCATCAAATGACTCCTGCCGCTCTGGGTGGAGCGGGGGGAGTGTCAGACTTACTGACTAAAACCCATCCGTGCTCCTCCTTATGCCCGTTGTGTTCCAGAGTCGTGGTAACTTTTGAACAGTAAATAACATGCTAATTTTCATCTTGCTATAATTTTAAAGAATTCCATGTAAAATAGACACACATAAATGAAACAATTAAAACGCTTTAATTGATTGCTAAAATTGCGGTTTTAAACTCTCAATTTCGCGCGAAAATGGACGATGAGTCTCTCTTGTCGGTACTTAACGTGTGCACCGAGTCACGGAGGTGTATCTGTATGTAATAGATGGTCACCCATCCACAACCCGGCCTCGTCAGCCTACAACATGTTTTCTCAACGAATTTCAAAAGTTGACCAATTTTGTTGTCTTTTTAGGCCGCTCAGTTTCTTTTTAAATACTCTCAATGTGTTAATACTTAATAGTAAAAAGAAATAGTTAGTAGTTTGTGACTTCAGGGCCTAAACCACCCAACTCTTAAAGCAGTATTACTTTAATATTACTTCCAGTGGGAAAGAGACAGCTATACGTCCTGCATAGCTCCGTCTCTTTCCCACTGGAAGTAATATTGAAGTAATACTGCTTTAAGTGTTGGTGGTTAGGCCCCTGATCTGTGATTGAACTAATTAAAATGTCGCCAACTGCATTAGACTGCTTGAAAACCGACCTGTTCTTAGGGGTAGGTTTTTTGGCAAAACATTTCTTATTTCCTACATTTTTGGAATCATAATCTCGAGCCCTTTATTTTGGATATCCTACTCGAAATGTTAATAGGGAAAAAACATTTTTGAAGACATACTAAGAGCGGATTTCACCAATGAAACTGAACGCGATCAGTACATCTTAACTGCGTTCAAGAGCTGTCAGCGTCAATATTCCATAGAAAAATAATGACACTGACAGCTCATAAACTTGGTTTATCTACACTCACAACGTAATGTTCCAAATATGAGTTCAAAACCGAATGCATAAATACATACTTTTTTTTCGTGGATAGGTAAAATTTAAAAAAAAAAACCATTACAGTTCAACATTTTCCTTCGATTTTTAAACAACCATCATAAAACAACTTTTTAATTTTTAAAGCACACTTTTTCTTTTTAATTTTTGGCGCGGGCTGATTGACTTAAGTCAATGAGCCAGCTTTTATCTTTGTCTATGTTTGAGCGCGCTGCGCAGTCATTCGAATACGCAATGAGAATATCCGCCATATTGGAATTAACTATTTTTCCACTTATTTTATTTCAACTGTATGAGTGAAGATAAAATAGTGTATGCAACGGCATATAATTAGGTATTAAAACACTCGTGTGATGCTATTATCACACTCGGCTACGCCTCGCGTGATAAACCCACACTCGTGTTTTAATAACCCTTTTTATATGGTCGTTGCATAAACTACTATTATACGCTGATCGCGTTCAGTTTCATTGGTGAAATTGGCCCTAAGACGTAGATTGGCCATTTTAATTGTATATACCCAGTGTCGGTCACAATCAAGACGAATCGAACGGCACCTCTCAAGCATAAATCCAACAAGCTGTTTAGGCTACTGAGCGTGCCAAAGAAATATACATACATAACACTCGAAAAACATGACCTTCCTTCTAGCGTAGTTGGGTAAATTTAAAATAATTGTTGCTGGTACCTACGATTTTCAACTCTCGACGCTGTAGCGTTGAAATTAAAACGATACGCTTTTGCGTTGACAAACTTTTAACTGTCACTTAGTGTTCATGAAAACGGGCATTCGTATTTTATTTCTAAAATTTTCGCTGTTGTGTTGAGCCCGGAGAAAAAATTTAGAAATAACTCTAGAAATAAGTATTTTTGATTTATTAAGTTATGTTTTTTTTTTGTCATTATTGATGTTTGAATGTGTTAAATAGGTACTGTAAATAAATGATGTGATTTTGATATTTTCTTGTTTTTCTTTTGAACCCTTTTTCTACTTATACATCGTATTAGTGACCGGTACCATAATTAGGAATTTTTAAGAATATTTGCCTAAAATTCTGGAATGGCGACCGCGTAGCAGATGAATGCGAGACGCACAGGACAGTTGTTGTGGCGACACATAGGGGAGGCCTATGTCCAGCAGTGGACGTCTATAATGATGATGATGATGAATTGGAAATCTAGTGTATTCTTGATTAAAGACTAACACTAAATAATTAAGGTTCAACGAATGGCAGTGCTAATGAGTTGTCAAACTTGGGCAATAGGATTCGACACAGTCCTCTTATGCGGGCCATACACTTTCAAGTAATTTGATCAAACAGGCTGGTTCAACAAAATACGAATTTTCATATTACTTCATGCCATATAACAATTCATTTTTGATAATTTTTTCCTGACATTCATGCCAATTCGATATAAAACTGTTGGAACCAGCACTAGGTTTGCACGAAATTCAAATTGGAAAACGAACATTGTCGTCCTAAAAAGAAGTTTTTAAAACTTAACTACCTATGTGTATCTGGGGACTGGGGAGTTTGTTGCGCCACTTCTTTCCAGCTAGAACACAAGGAAGTGGTGGGACGGGCAGGCGTTTTGGGGGACTGTCTTTTGTAGAACTTTGACGTTCAAAAAGTGCTGGCAGCTCAGCCTGAATAAATGACTTTTGATTTTGACGACGAAGCAGAGTTACTCGAAGACTGGCTGCCGTAAAACGTCTATAGGTAGGTACGTACTAATATTATAAAGCTGAAGAGTTTTTGGTTGAACGTGCTTATCTCCTACCTACTACTAATTTAGCCCATTTATTGAGGTAGGCTATACATATGTCAGAATAGGAAATTCTTCAGGCAATCGAGTAATCGGAACGCCAGCGCCTCCAGGGGGCGCTCGACAGAATCTATGACATGCCGCTTGACAGAGGCGGAGCTCTTTCTCCGTGGGCCGTCAAGCAGTGAACACGTATGAAACTGTCGTGCGTTCTGCGTAATTGTGTCGTAATAATATTGTAGTACAGTCGCCAACACATCAAGCTACAACAATTTGTCAATTCACGAGCATAACGCAAAGATTACCTACGTACATTACCCCTCTCGCCGTATTAGAGGGAAGGAGGTAACCTGGGGCTCGAGTCTGCTATTGCAATCGTGTCTCAATGACCGGTCAATGATCGATTTTTGACGTATAACGTCAAACTTATGACACATTTCCCATACAAAAACTGTCAAAGTTGTCAAATATTCGATCAATGACCGGTCATTGAGACACGATTGCAATAGCAGACTCGAGCCCCTGATCCCCAACGCTACCGCAAGCAGCGACATCTAAGCGAGCATGTGTCACTTAAGTGGTCAAGCTGGGGGGATTCTCCCCAGGTCGGCTACCTAAGGGATACGAACTGTAGTATCAGATTTTCCCTTTTTTTATTATTGATAGGCACGCGCTTGACCACTATTCTCTGTTCTGACTACCCGAATCAACTGTCAAAGATGTTCAAGTCACAGCCCTGACCAACGGCTTAACGTGCTTTTAGAGGCACGGAGGAAACTCGATATGGAATTTATGGTCACCCATCAAAGTACTGATCTCGGCATGCGTAGCTTAACCTCGAAGTTCAACCCGTTTTTTTATGTATGAGAACTCGTCAAATTTTTCGAAATTTTCCGCCCTGTGTGGAGCGGAAGGGAGTGTCTGACTCTTACTGACTAAAATCCCAGCCGTGTTCCTCTTTACGCCCTTTGCGTTCCAGGGCCGCGGTGACTCTTTCGAACAAATGGCAAGCCTGGCAGAAGTTCGACCCGTGTTTATTTAGCACTAAAAAGGTGGGGAAAAACAAAACCAATTTTGTTGTTTTTTTTTAGGTATTTAAAGTAAGTTTATTTAAAAGATGTTGTATGTGCGTCACTTTCACGTGAATAAACGGTTTTTATTTCTTTCTTTCTTATTATTTGGTAGTTCAAGTTCGTACTTAACAATGCAAAATTGGCAAATAAAGATCGAAATATTGAAGCAAGATGAAAAAATTGTTTTATTTTTATTTTTTATTAGTTCTTCTGCCCGTTAGTCGCGAGAGAAGGGTGGGGAAGAATTGGTTTCCACGTAGTAGACACCAGATTTTCTGAAAACACAACAAAGTTTTGGTCACTTAATTGGTTCTTGTATCGTATAGGTAGGTACATAAAGTGTTTGTCTTCACAATTTAGAGAAAATGGGCAGTCATAGTAAACAAGTTCGTTTCCATTTTAGTCTAGATGTTAACAAATTGAACTCTAATACGACAGTAGGTATACAGGGTGTTGTGCGTGGTCATATTTAAGGGTGATGTTGGGTAGCTGATAAAATAGCAAAACAAAATAAACTTTTTCCGAAAAAATCAACAAAGTACCACTAAAACGATTAAAAACGGAACTTTGAAGTCGTTTTTTGTGGTCGAATTTCATGAAAAATGAATGTTTAAGTTTTGCTATTTTTATCTTTAATGTAGGTACCTATAATATCAGCTAGGTACCCAACATCACCCTTAAATAAAGGACTTCACACTTCTAGAACACCTTGTATACGATACTTACAGGCTACATAAAGCTACTTAATAATTTTTTCATCCCACCATCTCGGAAAGAGTATTTTTAATCTTCAATATCTGAGTGGAAAAGCCGTTTTTATTCTCTAGAGGATAAAATAAATTGAATTTAGAACATCGTGTGCACTAACTTTGTGAATTAAAAAAAAACATTAAACCTATTTACTGCTACCTCTATGGTGCCGAATATAAATGAATATATCATACAACTTTTTTTTAATTTGTTAAAAACTCAGACTCGGAACCTTCTTGGTGTTCTTTTTTCAATTTGCTTTGTACGCGGTTCTTTACGCGGCATTTTTTCACGTCATTGTTAAACCTTATATTAAAAACAAGAAACTTGAAAACAAGTGAAAAAACTTTTGACGCCAACAGAATTGACTGAAACTGTTAATAATGCGCAAATGAGCTTTCTCCCTCAACAATCACGCGAGAAGTATTTAAAACAGTACGATATGTTCAACACGTGGCGACTAGCAAAAGGAGCCAAAACTTTCTCAGAAAACGTTTTGCTGGCATATTTTATAGAATTATCCGAGAACAAGAAAGCAAGCACTTTATGGAGTACGTATTCGATGCTAAAAGCAACAATAAAGATGAAAAAAGACATACATATCGATACCTATCCTAAATTAGTGGCATTTTTAAAAAGAGCCTCATCTGGTCATCAACCAAAAAAATCGAAGGTTTTCACAGTATCTGATATTGAAAAGTTTCTTAACGAAGCACCCGATTCCGTATATTTGGCGGCAAAAGTAAGTCAGTTGTACATTCAGTATCTACTTAAGTATATTAATCTCAATTAAATAGTATACTTAGTAGATGTTGATAGGCATAATTATGCGTTCATATCAATTTTTTTTCATTTATCTACTACAATACTCTTTACGTTACAGGTTGTTCTTATTATTGGAATAAACGGAGCATGTCGAACTAATGAACTAACACAACTTAATGTCAAAAACATTGAGAAACATTCAGATGACTTACTTTTAATTAATTTACCTAATACAAAGACAAAAAGAGACCGCAACTTCGTCATTCGCAAGGAATACGTAACGATTGTTGAGAAATATCAAGCCTTACGCCCGCCTAACACTCCAATCAATCGATTTTTTCTACAGTATCGCAATGGAAAGTGTGTTAGACAGCCTATGGGTACTAATAAAATTGGCAGTATCCCACGAGAAATAGCAACATTTCTTGAACTTCCAGAACCCCTGTTGTACACGGGTCATTGTTTCCGACGAACTTCAGCCACACTTTTGGCTGAAGCCAAAAGTGCCCTTAAGCGGCCTTAAGTGGCCTTAAGCGCCACGGAGGCTGGAAGTCCAATGCAGTTGTAAAGGGATACATAGAGGATTCCATCCAAAATAAGTCTAAAATATGTGAAGGCATCGTAGGAGCCATTACACTGAAAGAGCCTCAATCGGATCCTTGGACTGGCCCTTCTACATCAAAAATAAGCCGTTATGAAACACCTAACCATCTCCCTCTCTCTCCAACATTCACGCCAAGGGAATCCGATGAATCGGTACAACTATTAAGTATGACCGATAGTTTACCGAAAAACAGTACACAAGTGACTAACACCAATATTACAGTACCAAACAAAAATATTACACTCAATTTAAATAACTGTAGCAACGTTACTTTAAAATTTTCTTAATTATACCTTAGTATTATTTTGTTATAATTTAAAGATTATTCTGTAATACTTACCTGTCATAATGTAGTAATTAATACCTAAACTGAAATAAAAGTGTACCTATCTTGTGATTGTAAACGTTTTTTTTTTTGCATTTAGATTTAGTCATTTCCTCGCTGAGGTGGAATGAAAAGTTACGTGTTGCACTCGAGTGCAAAGATTTTTCACCTCGTGCTCTTTTGATTCCCTCGCTAACGCTCAGTATTCTAATTTTGAATCACTCGCTGCGCTCGTGATTCAATTTTAGAATCCTTCGCTTGCTCGGTCATCAAAATTGAACACGCGGTTAAAAAGCAACTTTGCACTCTTGTATAACAAATAACTATTTTTTGTCTGTTTATTCCGGAATCCTGTATCTACCTATCTAATCTCCGAAATGGCTGGATCGATTTTGATGCGCCTTTACTAGCAGATAACTGTTGTTATAAGCAGTAACTTAGGCTACTTTTGTTTATAAAAATATGTAGGGTTCCGTGCAAAAATATAAAATCAATGACATTGTGAACAACCCGAACTAAGAACAACTATCAAATCGTGTTGCCTTTCATTCTTATTTCGGTTTCGGGACTAATCGTAAGTCCGTAGGTGATACGGAGTAGAAAACACCCGACACTAAGGCCGAAACTACGGATTTCGGGCTTAAAGAGTAGACCCCCTGACGCGGACGAAGTCATGGGCAAAAAATAGTTAATTATTAGTCCATATAAATTCAAGGGGAGTAGGTAGGTACCTACTATAGTCGCTCTAAATTCTTACCCGGTCTTTGGTTCAATTCCTCCCATGTGTAAGGTTTCTGGTGAATTGCAGTTTCCAATCAGAGCGGCCTGGTAGTCCTCGCACTTTCGGCCTGTGAAGCCTCCAAATTGCAACGATTCCGCGAAATAGTGAAAACATCTGTAGAAAAGATGTAGGTACGATTAATATTGTATTTATTGAAGAAAGAAAAAATGTTTATTTGGAGTATTTCTGTATTTCATATATTGTATTTCATATTTTATGTATTTCATATCGGGAAGGGGGGGGGGGGGCAAATTGGTATTTTCGTCGGCGGATGACACAAAAATTGCCATTTGTTTCCATTCGGGGACAGATGCGAATACTCCGTTTATTTCGGAGATAACGGTAAATTTTTGTCTAATTTTTGTCTTTTTGTTTTTTTTTCTAACTTCATAATTAAATATTTTCAAACTATGAAAAAAAAATTAGACCTTTAGGTACTTACCTACCTAGTACCTACTTATGTCACACGGCACAGTTTTATATTTTATTTACTAATCTGCCTCCCAAAATTCAAGTAAGTCCATTTGACAAAAAATATTTATTTCCGTGAACCAGAAGTGAAGTTCATGTGTACCAAATTTCAACTGAATTGGTCCAGTAGATTCAGAGAAAATTGGCTATCATAGGTAAGGGTTCCGTCTTTCATACGGACTTTACGGAACCCTAAAATTTATCATTCATCCATAACAAATTTACCTGTTATGATCACAAGAGTCAGACCCGCACCCCGGCATGCCGATCCCTCCATTGGGGTAGAAGTCGACGTCCCCCAAAGGCTGAAGGTAGCCGGAGCCGCCCCCAGCGTTCGTGTGTATGATCTCCGTGTAGACCCCATCCGTCGCGTTCAGCTTGTGCTCGTTGTCCTCCCAGCCTGGCCCAGCGGGGTCAAGTCCTGGAGGAAGAAAGTAGAAGGTTAATCCGGAAAGGTCCTTTCGTGGTGTGGACTAGGAGAGGAAGGAGTCTTCATGGTGACTGGTCGGAAGTGCAGTGTGCTTTGCCTAAATCAGTCAGTCAGGATATCCGAAAGCATTAGGTACTGGCAGGCTGTATGACTCGCTGCTCGAGAGCTTGTTTGATGACGTCATGATGAATTAGCCATATAGAGGTATGAGGAACAGGGTAAAAAGTCCCGAAAACCTCTATTGAAAAGGGAGGATCCTCCGACCGGACGGTTGTTGTAGCCGGTGGACAACTGCCCGACAGTTGATATTCGGACTGTTGTATATGTTCAAATCGCACGGAAAACTCTGATACCGCGATGCAGGATTTCGTTAGCTTAGTAAGTAGTTCGCTGGTGTCGGAATAGATGGCGTTGCGTTTCAACACACAAGCAAAACTAACGAAGCAAAATTTATACTGCAGCAAAAATGCCGTATAAATTTTGCTTCGTTAGTTTATTGTTGCATTGATGCCACTATATCTGCATGAAAGCTGCGCTGACGTTCTTTTTCAATGGATACTAGTACAGAGGTATCCTTTTAATCCTCGGTGGTGGTTTAGGCCCTGAAGGCTTATTGCCTGTAGATACTTGCATCTTTACTCCGCGTTTTATTAAAATGATGGTAACTGGGGAGCCGGTCGATTCTGCCGGTCGATTCTGTCGACATCTCACGGTGTTCACCTTGGCGGAGTGAACGACAAGAGCGCTGTCATTCCATCTTATTTGTATGGTTTGACAACTCACCTGTCGTGCGCCCTGCCCAAGTGTTCACTTCGACATGTTTACAGAATCGCACTACTGTAAACATGTCGAAGTGAAGGCTTGGGCGGAGTGGTCACGAGGTGAGCTGTCATTTCATCTTGATTACATGAATTGACAGCTCAATTCGACGATAACTTCACCCATGCCTTCACTTCGACATGTTTACAGAAACGCACTGCTGTTGTCGAAGATTGTCGGGGTCTTTAAGTCAAGAATAATTAACATCTAGGCAAACGTAGGTACTTCATTGTCAACTACATACCTAATTGCTTTCCATCAGGTAAAACGCGATTGTGGTTTAACGCCAAACAGCTCTCCTCATCTTCATTCCAGCTGAAAGACCTCCACAGCTGGACACAGACCTGCCCTAAAAGTCACCAGATCGACCAGTTCCGTGCGTCCTCGCATGCAGTCGATTCCCACTGCTCTCAACAGGTCATCGATCCACCTCATCAGAGGCTCTCCAACGCTGCGTCTGGTAAGCGGTTCCACTCCAGAACCCTTCGACTTTATCGACTCTGTTCTGCGATCAGCGTGCCCTGCCCACTGCCTCTTAAGTTTAGCGGTTCTTCGGGCATCCGGCTACCCTTGTTCACTCGGGAATTCGGGCTCTATGGTAGGCGCCAGATAAAATTGCAATAAAGTAAATTGAACTTTCCCTAATATCCCTTCGTAGATACCCGAACAATAAATTATGAACCGTTTTTCATTACAAGGGAACGTAAAGGATCACGATAAAACTGAGGACACATAAAGCTGTCCTCACTTTTATCGTGATCCTTTACGTTCCCGTGTGATCTTTACCTATTTCTGTTTTTGATATTAATTAAGAAAGTCAATCAATGTATGTGGGTCAGTGACCGTTACTGCACATTTATCTAGTGTCTAGGTACCATAGTTAATTAGAATAAGAATGAAACTCACCGGTAACATAAGCTGGCAACCTGACGAGATTTCTGCCGACGACTCCAGCCTGTTGGGCGCCGAGGCTGAAGCCGACGACGTGGTAGCGCGCCCGAAGGGGATTCAGCTTAGCACCGTCCAACCAGTTGACCAATCTAGCCACGCTTTCACCTGGAAATCACATTCACAGTCAGTGGCCAACTTTTAAAGTAAAAAAAAATAGAATAATTTCCCGAACTAAGAACAGCTGTCAAATCGTGTTGATATTCATTCTTAGTTCGGGTTCGGGACTAATCGTAAGTCCGTAGGTGATACGGAGTAGAAAAAGCCCGACACTAAGGCAGAATTTACGGACTTCGGGCTTAGAGAGTAGACTCCAGTCGACGTTTCAAAGATATGTAAGCATAGTAGTCGGGGCCCGCTAGGGCCAGAGCTTCCCAGGGTTGCGGAATTTGTTCGAATGAGTCACCGCGACCCTGGAATGCAAAGGGCATTAGGAGGCAAACGGATGGGTTTTAGTCAGTAAGAGTCGGACAAAATCTGTGTTTGCGTATAGAGGGATGCGGTACAGTGAGTATAAAGTCCCGCTAACCTCCATAGAAAAGGGAGGATCTTCCGACCAGACGGTTGTTGTGTCTGGTGGGCAACTGCCCGATAGTTGATATTCGGACTGTTGTACATGTTCAAATCGCACGGTAAACTCTGATACCGCGATGCAGGATTTCGTAACTTGTAGTTCTTTTTGTTGCCGTACAAATTTCGTTTCGTTAGTTTTTCTTGTGCACTATTATACTGAGTCTGGCTAGTCTCTGTTGAGATACGTCACCACACGATTCGACACTTCTATCTATCGAGTATGGTTTCCGCACTTAGTCCTGCTGTGGACCATTGTGCGTGAGCCATGTCGGCCGTCATTCAAACCAGCCGACCTCTCTCCAGAAGCAGATCAGCCCATTCAGTGTGTTCAGGATGTCTGTGAGTGAGTTAGGTGTCCCTATTGTTTGCCTCCGTATTTCGGTAACGCCTGTGCACTCAAGGAGCACGTGTGATACCGTTTCCTCCTCCTCCATGCAGGCTCTGCACAGAGGACTGTCCGTTATACCTATCGTGTGGTAATGTTTGTTCAGCGAGCAGTGTCCAGTGATGGTCCCCGCCACCACTCGTAGGCTGCCTCTATCCAGTTGCAGAAGGCGCCTGGTTAGTTTCCTATTTAAGGATGGCATAACCTCCTTGGACTGCCTACAGCCTGGTGTCAAGGCCCACCATCGTTCTGCCTGTGTGTGGGTATGTTCTTGTAGCCACGTGCGCAGCTGGGTAAAAGGGAGTGGTACAATGGGTTCGGGTCCAACAGCCATCGCACCAGATCCCCTTCTGGCCAGCTCATCGGCTGCGTCATTTCCTAGTGATCCGCTGTGTCCTTTGATCCACTGCAACGTCACAGTGTTGCGGTTGGTCACTGTGACGCGTTCTATTGCATTGTGGCATTCTTGTATGAGTTTCGAGGTAGCGTAGTTTTTTTCCAGGGTTTGGAGAACGGAGGCGCTGTCGGAGAGTATGCGAATATGCGTATCCATGACTCTCCTGGCTTCTAGGGCATGGGCCGCTTGGATAATGCCCACGCATTCCGCCTGATAGACGGTGTTTAGCATTCCTAGCGGCCTGGATATTTTTATGTTGAGGTCACTGGAGTAGACTCCAACTCCAGTTCCAGTGCTTGTCTTAGATCCGTCAGTGTATATTCTCAACTCTTTGGGACCCGAGTGGTCATCCAGTTCCTGTGTTAGCACTATGTTGTAGTGCCTCTGGAAATGGTATGTCTTTTGAGCTTTGTCATTGGGTGCTATCATCATGGGTTGACGCTTGACAGCGTCCTCCATGATGCGTGTGTGCTTGATTCTGGAGTCTGTACGTAAAGTTCCCGATGTACTGAGCCTGAAAGCCGCTAGGGCTGCCTCCTCTCGTACTATAAGATGTAGTGGTGGCAGTCCCAGCATGGCCTGCAGGGCCGCAGTGGGTGCTGTTCTCATACTGCTAGTGATTGCCACGCAGGCAAGTCGCTGCAGCTTTTCAAGGTCTTTTTGTGCCGTGCTCAAGTCTGTCCTGGGCCACCAGACTAAGGAGCCATATGTGACTATTGGTCTGATAACTGTGGTGTATAGCCAGTGGGTTATATTGGGACTGATGCCCCAGTTCCTACCCAGCATGCGTTTGCATTGCCACATGCATATACTGGCTTTCTTGGTGGTGTACTCCGTGTGTTTTGCCCAATTCAGCTGTTTATCCAAATAAATGCCCAGGTATTTGGTTTCAGTTGAAAGGCTTAGGGTGGTTCCGAAAAACCGTGGTAGATCTAGTGTTGGCAGTTTCCTCTTTTTGGTGAAGAGGACAAGTTCAGTTTTGGTAGGGTTCACTGCTAGCTGATATTCTTTGCACCAGTCCTCTACTATTTTCAAGGCTTGGCGCATGAGGTTGCATAGCGTGTTTTCGTGTGTCCCGTTTATTATTATGGTTATGTCATCAGCGTAGCCCACGGTAAAGTATCCTTTATCGTTGAGTCTTCTAATAAGGTTATCTGCGACCAGGTTCCATAGTAGTGGCGAGAGGACGCCCCCTTGGGGGCAACCTTTCGCCACGATGGCCCTTGTTGTGTTGTTTATGGTAACTTGCACAGCTCTTTGCTTGAGCATATTTGTGATCCAACCACTCAGGGTGGTGTTCACACCATGCCTTTCGAGAGCTGTGCCAATACTCTGAAACATGGTTTTGTCAAAGGCGCCCTCGATGTCAATAAAGACAGCTAGTGAGGAGCATTTATGGTGTATAGCACACTCGATCTGTGAGACCACGCTGTGCAGAGCAGAATCTGTCGACTTCCCCGCGGAGTAGGCGTGTTGTTGTCTGTGAAGTGGGTATTGGCGCAGGGGTCCATCCCGGATGTATCTATCACAGAGCCTCTCCAGGGTTTTCAGTAGGAAGGATGTTAGGCTTATTGGTCTGTACGCTTTGGGCTGTGTGTAGTCCGTTTTTCCCGGCTTGGGGATGAAAATGACTTTTACTTCTCGCCATGCTAGGGGTATGTATCTGTGTGCTATGCAGGCTTGATAGATAGCTAGTAGCCACGGTGTTAAGATTTTCTCTCCCCACTGTAGTAGGGCAGGGAAAATGCCATCTAGTCCTGCAGATTTGTACGGTTGAAAGGTCTCTATAGCCCATGCTATTCGATCTTCTGTTACTATGTTACGGGCTGTAGACCAGTCTTGGTCAGCAGGAGCCCATCCAGATTCGCCCGCCCACATACTGTCCTCGTTAAGATTACAGCCTGGGAAGTGCGTTTCCAAAAGGACCCTACTGGCCTCTTGATCTGTTTGTGTGTACGAGTTATCGGGTTTTTTCAGTGCGCCGAGAGTGCGATCCTGTTCTGTTGATAGGATCCTCCTTACTCGGGCAGCTTCGTAGTTTTATTCAATAGATTCGCAGAAATTCCGCCAGGCAGTTTTCCTGGCGGTTCTGATTTGTTTCTTGAAAGTGTATTGTGTTTTTTTGTACATTTCCCAGTCTTCTGGAAGTCTGGTGTTTTTTGCTCTGTTGAATTGTTTGCGTAGTGTAAATCTGAGTTTGTTGAGTTCAGCATTCCACCAGGGGTTACCCTTACCCCTGGTGTGTGATGCCCTTAGTTTGCAGCACGTGTGATATGCTTCAGTTATGTAGTCAGTTAGTTTTGTTACAGTGTTTTCTAGTTCTGTGCGATCTGTGATTGGAGCTTGGTACAGTTGGTGCCTAGCTAACCAAGAGGCTAGGAGGCGTTTAAATTTAGGTATGTCTGTACGGCGTGGATTACGCCTGGGTTCAGGCTTTTTTGTGTTGGCTTCTAGTGCAAAGCGGATCCTCCTGTGGTCAGAGCAGGAGGGCTCGTCGGACACTCGCCAATCTGAGATAATCTTTGTTGCGTTTTCTGTGGCTAGCGTTAGGTCTATGATCGTTTGTCCTCTGGCAGTGACCCAAGTGGGTTCAGAGCCACGGTTCACGATGTTAAGGTTAGTCGAGAATAAGTATGTCGATAGTGCCTCACCTCTGTTGTTTGATACTTCACTTCCCCAAAGTGGGTGATGAGCGTTTGAGTCCGTGCAGATGATCAGGTCCAGGTTGGCGAACTCGCAGTGTTGGACCAAATCAGTCATCTCCTTCGGTGGGCAGTTCTCGTCATCGCCTGGCATATACACCGAGGCTAGCACAAGATCTGGGATGTCTCTGTCGGTTTGGAGCCTGATCGCTGTCAGGTCTCTCCGATGTTTCCAAGGCCGCATATCCTATCGTTTCTGATCCACGGCTCTTGTATGAGTGCGATTGTTCGTGGTTTCACCTCCAGAGCCCTGCGTAGGTTTGCCGTGGCAGTTTGGCTATGCTGGAGGTTTGTTTGAATGATCTGGATGTTGTTGGGTGTTGGGGTGTTGGGTGTGGGCGCCGTCGGCGGTGGTGGTGTGGAGTTAGGAGGAAGAGGATCCATCGGATAGTCTTCCTTCCTCCTCCACTGTTCCGGGCCAGTTGTCGCGACTCGGTGAGGATGCGAGCAGCTGCGAATGTCCACCCGGGTGATGTGGGTGGTGCGGAGTCGGTCTCCGCATCGGCCATCGCTGCCCTCGCCATTTCCTCCTCCAGTTGCATCATGTCACGGTCATCAGTCTGTGTCGGTTCTGTGGTCTCTGTCTCGGTCTTTACGTCAGAGGGCTGGGTCTTGGGGTAGAAACGGACGTATATCGACCCGAGTAGGTACAATATGCGCCGCTCCCGCCCCAAGACCTTTTCCACTTCATCAGTTGGGATTCCCAGGGTCAAATATGTCCCATGGTTATCCCCACCGACAGAAGTTGCCCTGTACAGTGACCACCTCCCTATGTCGTACCAAGTATTCTGACGTATCAGAACACTCTGGAGCCGCGCTATGTCCCCGTTGTACCTGGGGACGAAGAGCGCGGCTCGGACACGGGTTGGTACGTCAGTCTGTCGCATGACGGTCACGGTTAGGTCAGTCTCCGGGAGTCTAATTTTGGGCACATTTAGGGTCAGCCAAGTCAGGGCGTTTTCATCCTCGCACCACATCTGCACGGTGCCATCCGCTACCCTAGGGTAACCGCGGAAGGCCGGGAGTGGTTTGGTCGGGTCGGTCTCCATGACGAGTCTCTCAAGCTCAGTCCTAATATGTGTCGCCTCAGTCTTTGTCAGGTCTCTGGAGGGGGGGGGGAAGCAGATTGCTACGGAGAGCCGCGCCGGAATGTCCTTTGTGGCCCGCGCGTAGGTTCTCTGTTCCCCTTGAGCAACCTGGGTCCTCACACGCTTCGGGTTACCCTGGAGTGCACTCGGCGAGGCCGTATCGTCCGGGCGGTCCCTCTTTGCCGTCCCCGAGCCGCTCGGCCCTGGTTGTGGTTCAGAGGCGTCCGGACGAGCACCCGACGCCAGGTCCCTCTTGTGTGAGGGCCGAGGCCGTTTCCCCCTCAGCCTTCTCGGCATCGGTCGGTCTGTGTCACGTCTCAGTTGGTCTGGGTTCAGGCCTTCAGCCCCGGTGGATTCCAACGCTTCCGAGGATTTTTCGCGCTGGGTTACCCCCTTGCAGCGGACTCGTCCTCGGTCGCGCGTTTCCGCGTCCGGCCGTTTTTCGCGCTGGGTTAGACCCTCGCGGACTCGCGGCTGGTCGCGTACTTGCTCTATGGCAACCGTCCGCGCACTACTCTGGCTGCTGCCTTCGCAGACGCGCATCTGGTCGCCGTGTTTCCTTTCCCCAGCTAAGGCTTTTTCGCGCTGATGCATGCGTACTTCGCCCGCCGGGGTCGGGATAGAACCACCTGAACCGGTAGCCTTCCCCGCGTCTTTCTGGTCATTATCAGGGTTGTTTCTAAAACTGTTCCTAACGATGCTCTGTTGCCAGCCGCTCGTGGAAAGTTTGGTCTGTGTCTGTGGCGCTTGAATAGCAGCCGATTCTGTGCATGTTGGCGCGGATGACGCAGCCGGTATCAGTGGTTTGGGCGCGAGTACCGCAGCCGATTCTGTGTTAGGGTTATTTTCAGAGGCTGAAACAGCCTGTTGCGCTGAAGGCGCTGTTACATTTGGCAGTAAGTTGCCCCCTCCCAGAATACGATGGGGGCTGACCGACGTGTCGGCATGGGATTCGACACTTTCTGATAAAGAGTTCAACTAGGTATCTACTTAAACTAACTGTAAATGGTGTTTACCTGAAGTGACAGTATTTCTGACAGCTGCCAGGTAGTTGATGGTGCCAGAGCCTGCGGTCCAGTCCACGACGATCACATTGGCGTCATCGTTGGCTAAGAAAGCTGAAAGAAAAGCAAAATGGTGTTAAGCAATAATTTATTTATTTATTAAGTATCTTCTGCACGCGGCTTCGACCGCGCTGAAAGTTTATCATGGGTTTTATTTTTTTAAACAGAGGGCCTTCTTTGTGGATGCGAAGTCATCAAATGACTCCTTCCGCTCTGGGTGGAGCGGGAGGGAGTGTTAGACTTTTACTGACTAAAACCATCTATGTTCCCCGTAGTGCCCTATGCGTTCCGGGCAAAGGCGTATTTTGAAATTTAGTGCCTCCCCAGAAGTCAAGGAAAAAAACTATTTAAATTTGTTTAAATAGTTTTTTTCCTTGACTTCTTTTTTCTTCGTTAGGGGTGATCATGCATTAAACAATAAATATAAATCAATTTATATTGATGCATTTTATTGAAGCAAAGGCGGTCATGCTACGGACCGGCGCTTGCGCAAGTGCTTTGCCAGTTGTTAGGTGATAATTGAGGAGTGACTTAACGTTAACGTATTCGTACGTCGAATTTTGAAAATAAAAAAAAATCAACCCTAAAATACTATTTGGGTTTAATTTTATGCGACTGCAATTTGTATTATACAAAAATATGAAATGTATCCAATTCAAGTAATAACCGCCTGGGGCGGCTATTGAAATTGAGATTGAAAGGGATATTGGCAAACTGAGATTGACAAGAAAAAATAAAAAAGTGAGAAGTAAAAGTTGGTTGAATAGCTCCAAAACAAAAGAAAATGCAATCGGCCAGGGGTGGCTTAGCCGCCCCTGGTGGATTGGCGCCCCGGGCCATGGCCCGGATGGCCCTAGGGTAAATACGCCTCTGAGTTCCAGGGTCGCGGTGACTCTGTCGAACAAAATCCGCAACCCTGGCAGGCTCTGGCCCTAGCGGGCCCCGTCTTCTATGCTGACATCTCTTTGAAGCGCGCGTGGAACACAACGCGCCGTCGACTTAAAATAGGTTAGTGCCGATATTTATCAGTAGGTATTAGCTAATATGAATATATTTGACTAGAAATATTATAATCTCTTAACTAATACACGGATGGGTTTTAGTCAGTAATAGTCTAATACTCCCTCCGCATCGCCCAGAGCGGAAGAAGTCATATGAAGATTGAAACCCTTAAAAAAAATTGATTGAATATTTTTTCCGTTGATTACGCGGTTTGGTTTTTAGATTTATATAGTCGTTATTTTATCATAAGTTAGGTAATCGTGTAAACTTTTTGGCAGACTTCAAAATTAAAATTGCCTAAAAAATGGACTTAGCTGATTAACAAAATAGGCCAACGTAATTATTCATTTTACCTGGCACCAAAACAGAATTGGAGCCACCAAGGGCGTTGATGCCCCAACCATGAAGTAGGATAACAGTCCTGTGAAACGGGTCGTAGTTGGAGTTCCATAGACTCTGCAGATTCCCAGGGACCAGTGGTTGACTCGTTAAGGGGTTTCTCCTGAAAACGCCAAAGTAAATCAAGTTTTTATTAGCCGTAGTAAAGCTCTTCGTCAAAAAGCTCCTCCGGGGAAGTAGTAACTATAGAGATATGTGGAATAAGGTGTTAAGTCCCGCAACTTGCATTATAAGGGAGGATCCTCCGACCAGACTGGTGTTGTGTCTGGTGGGCAACTGCCGTATAGTAGTTGTTGGGTTATGGTATACAACGTGTAAGAGAATAAACACAATATCTCTTAAGGGGTCATTGTGTTGCGAATTTGGTTCGAAAGAGTCACCGCGGACCTGGAACGCAAAGGGCACTAGGATGGGTTTTAGTCAGTGAGTCTGACACTCCCTCCCACCCAGAGCGGAAGGGGTCATTTGATGATTTCCCATCTATAAAAAAGGGTAATTGTACCTATTCATCATTATAAACAACATTTACTATGGGACAAACATTGAACGCGCGGAAAAAAAATCAACATGATGTCCGCGTAACTCGACAAAATGTACTGAACAGCAGATTTATTTTTTCGTGATATCGGGGTTGGTCCCGTAGTAAAAGTTGTTCATAATGATAAGTACAATGACCACTTAAGAGGTATTGCGTTTATTCTGCTACACGTTGTATAACTCCCAATATGAGGTTAACATATTTGCGCCATTTGAGATTTTCTGCACCTGGCGCAGCCGCTAAGAAGATGGGATGGCGCAAGGCTATCGACACAATGTTTCTTCTAGTTGTTTATTAATATATTTCTATTCCTGACCTGGTAAAGAGATGGTAGACATTTTGTGTGTCGGGGTTGTATCGGACGGCCTCCGCCAGGTCACTGAGGGTTCCCCAGAGGTCCACTAGGTGCGGCTGACCCTCAGCGTCCTGTGCGTACTGGTAGCGCAGGCCCGGGCTCAGCTTCCTGAGGATTGGGTTGTGGGGAAAACCTGGAAGATTTTTACGTAAGTGATTTTGTTATTTTTATTTATAGGCTTGGCCACTATCTCACCTGATGGTAAGCGATGATGCGGTCCAAAATAGAGCATGCTTGCCTAGAAGTAACCTATCACTCTTGGCTTCGGGTTATAGCTATCAGGAAACACAGACTCTGGCAGGGAATTCCACTCTTTAGCTGTACGCACAACAAATGTGTTCCCAAAACATTTTACCGGTGTCGCATCGCCGTACGTCGTGTGTCTGATGATGGAACGGGCTGGGCGGAATTAAACTATGCGATTCCGTTGCACACTCCCCAAAAAGTAACTGATATAAAATTTATTATTTCATGAATAAGCAGAAATTAGAGAACGCAACATGCTAAGTTACTACCTACTTTTGATTTCTTTACACAGTTCGTCGGATTACTAATACGTGAATCCATAGAATATTACTAATCTCTTAACTAATACCAATAAATTCGTCACACTCCTATTTACAGAATTGCACTGCAGGAAACATCGGTCTTATGACGTGGGAAAACATACCTGCCACAACAGCCAGCCCGACGAACAGACAAACTATTAACTTATTCATCACAGCAGAATGAAAAACAATGACTATAAAATAAATTAATCGACACCTAATATAGGCGTACTTATCTATGATAAGATACAATGTTTTATGATTGGGTTTAGTCTTATACAGGCTGTTCCAGAATTTCGTGGTTATTATTTAAGGGTAATGTTCTGTAGCTGCTATAAAGTGAAGAAACAATGTCAAAAATATACTTATATATAAATAATAACGGGTTATGTGAAAAACGTACCAGTAGTTGGGATATTTACCTCTTTCTTTCTTTATCGTGTGAGCAGTAAGTTCTAACGACCCCACCCTACCCTAGTGGTAGGGGAGCCCATGATGCTAAATGTGGATTTACTCGAGCGTCGCGGAAACCTAGTAGATTTGATAGATTGGATGATTTGAAGAATAAATGGTCCTTTCATGTTTCCACGTTCAGCGGTGGGGGAAGCGTCAACAAATTTTAAAAGTTATAAAAAACTAGCACTTCGCCCGCGACTTCGTCCGCGTGGGGATAGTAGGTACTCCACAAACTGCAACGCCCCTATACATATCCCCTTATAAAGGTTAGTTTTGGAAAATTAAGCACAACGATTCTCATTATTGGTTCAGCGCAACTGTTCACCCCGTTCAGCCCGTCAGAGGTTGATTATGCTAAAATTGTTAGGTACATGATCTGTTGCAATTATCCCACTTTTAGTTTATTCATAGAATTCCGACGTAAATTGAAGCAAGCTATAATTTCCTCCCCTAAAAACTTATTCACCCCTGCTTCACCCCTTATTATGTATGTACCTAGTTGATTTTCAAAAATCCAAACATTTGTTGTTCTTATTGTTTTATCGAAAACATTTAAATGCCGTGGTGTTTCAACGTCATCGGACCAAGCATTGATACGATTCTCCCCAGTTCGCTCAAGCCGCGACATTTTTCTTACTCCGAGCATGTTTATTACCGTCGTAACTTTTGAACGAAAGGTCCGATTTGAATGATTTAAAGTGTAATTTACACGGACATAATTAACCTTAATTATCGAACCATTTAAATGGATAAGGATTAATATCATGGTACTATAATCATCATTTTTTATTTCACCATGGGATTTGCTTGACTAATATTAACAAAAAGCGGTCATAGTGACTTATCCATAATAGTTAGACGTATGGTATCGCGGACTTTTTTGTAGATATTGATGACCTCTATAAAACTGTAGTACATCACTTTGCTCTATTGTCAATAGATTCCGCAGCGTACGCGATATAAGGATTTTTTCTCACACCTTGGGTCACATTATCGAAGTTTTCATACGGATCCCTAACTTTTTTGAAAATATTCTATAGCCTATGTCCATCTCTGATAATGTAGAATTCTACTGGTGAAAGAATTTTGCAAATCGGTCCAGTAGTTTCGGAGCCTATTCATTTCAAACAAACAAACAAACAAACAAACAAACAAACAAATCTTTCCTCTTTATAATATTAGAAATACACAAGCGTGTCAGATATTGATATTTTTCATGCTACAACATGTCTCTGATACGAAAAATATATTAATCTGCCAATTTGCATGCTGGGGTGGCCATGCGGGAGGGGTGAAAAAAATAAAAAGTATGTACATTTAACGTATTTTCTTTCTTTTTTTTTATTTACTCGAGCGCGTCAGATGTTCAGAGGGGGTTTTCAGTGGACCCTACAGATGCTCCCGTTTCTTATTCTGACGATTTGGAAGTGACGCAAGCTCGCAGCGAATACATGAAATTGTAAAAAAAATCGCCATCTTGAAATACTGGAGCGCGTCAGATTAGCATACTGAAGGTTCATCATGATGTCCAAAAATGACCAAAAATCTGACAATTATTTTGAAGAGTATTGGTAATCTGACAACCTTTTCCTAATTGTTAAACAGATACAGAAACAGTTTCAGAAAAGTGTGTTCATATTTAAGGGTGGTGTTGGGTAGCTGATTTATATTAAGGAAAAAAATGTGAAAACAAAAGTTAGATTTTTTCAAAATACTATACAAAAAACGACTAGAAACTTCCGAAGAAATGACTGTACAAGCAGTCTGATGCAGTCGGTCAAGTCCGTGACATCAAATCTGTGATTGAACTAAAGTAAATGCCATCAACTGTAACAAACTGCTTGAAAAATAATTATTACGTAACATTTTTTGTCGTTTTTTCTGGTCGAATTTTTTGAAAAAAATCTCATTTTTATGTTTTGACATTTTTTCCTTAATGTATATCAGCTACCCAACATCACCCTTAAATATGACCACACCTTTCTGGAACAGCCTGTAGATGCGTTGTCCGCACTCTGAAATGTCAATATGAACAGATGATAGGTAATGTAGAGCCTCATTAGCTGCAGCCTCTTGCAGACAAGCATCATACCTTCTTTGAAAGTGTCCGGTAGGAACGAGATATTAGAACTGATGTAATTTGAACCATCGAGCCATGATGCTTCAATAACATTCCCGTATAGTTAAAATACGAGTTTTATTTACAGTATTTAGTAAGTAGCCCCAGGCCATAGCCCTGTGGTCTACAGTAACTAACGCGAGTCCGCGACCCTATCGCGCGCGTATACCTACGTAGCTATCTTGCTACCAATTAGTACTAAAAATGATTGTGCTGTTTTTTAGAGCTGTGATGTTGGTGTATGACGCGTTTAATATATTTAATACTTGACTTCCTTCTGCTCTGGGCGAAGCGCAAGGGAGTGTTTCAATGCCCTTTGCAAAATCTACATCGCAAAAAAAAGAACAGCAACGCCATCTATCCGCTAGCTGCAAACTATCTGAACGAAATCCTGAATCGCGGTATCAGAGTTTTCCGTGCGATTTGAACATGTACAACAGCCCGAATATCAACAATCGGGCAGTGGCCCACCAGACAACAACCGTCCAATCGAAGGATCCGCTCTTTTCAATAGAGGTTTGCGGGACTTTACTTTCTGTATCTCAGACCTAGGTTCTTCGTAAAAACCCAGCTTAATCCAATCAGTGAGTCATGTGGCTGTTTTGACAACCGTATCAATATAATCGGCTTATTTTACGAGCGGATATGATTGAATCATTTGTACATCCTTTAAATAAGCCTGATAATTATTAGCCAATTTAAAGATAAATTAACGATGATTGAAAAGGGTATATCTATACAAATAAAGCAAGCAACACACGCTCAAGAAAAAATGTAATTACGTATTATGTACCTAGTTAATTTTTTAAAGTAAGTACAAACAGCCAAAGCTATGGAAGAGCAGTCTCCTAACACAGGCCTCATCAAGGAAACTCAAATCATAAACGAATTAAAAACTACTAGGTGAAGAAATAAACATTTTTGTATTTTGTTTTGTATCTATGTTTCATTTTGTTAGGTCATGTTGAAAATGATCGGGGTCTACATTGAAGCCCCCGGTGCAAGTGTGGAAGGTACACGAGGTGGTTTTAGTTAGTAGAAGTCTGACAGATCCCTGTCCACCCCAAGGCGAAGGACATGTATGAGGATTTTCACACCGTTACCAAGTATAAAGTTGTAAATGTTGATTGGAAGAGGTTAAAAAATAAAGGTAGTACTTCGAGGGCAGTCTCTTATGGGGGCCTACACGTTCAAGTAATTTGATCAAACAGGCTGGTTCAAACTGTTTGATGAAATGCCATTTGAAAACTCATTTTTGATCAAATTTTCCTACAGACGTCATCTGCCTAGCCTTTCCCCACTATATTGGGGTCGGCTCCCAGTGAAACCGGATTCAGCTGCATACCACGTGAAACAGCCTACCAGACCTTCACAACCCATTGATTGGGTAACACGGTCTTGGCAAGACTGTTGTCAGATTTCCTGGCTTCTGACAATCCGTAGCGACTCTAGCGACTGCCAAAGATCTCCAAATGACAGCCGGAACAAAACAGCTTAAAGTGCTTTCCGAGGCTCGGAGGAGTCTCGGTATGTTAAGATGGTCGACCATCCACAGACCAACCTCGCCAAGCGTTGCTTAACATTGAAGCGGGCTGTATAGCTGTTATAATTTAGCCGCGAGTTCCTCCTTTTTCTTAAAAAAAAAAATCCCTCAGACATTCATGCCAATTTGATAAAACTGTTTGAACCAGCCTGTTTGATCAAATTACTTGAACGTGTATTACCCGCATTATTATTATTGAGGAAGTCGTGCAGTATTTGAAAGTGAAGACCAATTGGACTCTGAGGGTCGAAAGGTTGGAGTCGCGCCACAGCATCAACTTTACGTCGTTCGTGGTACGAGTTCCAACCCACCATCTACAGACCTTCTTGGAAGAGGACTTTTGGCCGAAAGGTGTCGTATTTCGACGTTTCCGAGGACGGATACGCGGCACCACACAGCGATAGGTACACGACGCCGACCACTTTACGTGTATAGTCAACTAGCAGCACGCTGCAGTTTCACCCGTGTAGTTCCCGTTCCCGTGGTAATACGTGGATAAAATATAGCCTATGTTACTCTCTAATAATGTAGCTTTCCATTGGTGAAAGAATTTTTGAAATCGGCACAGTAGTTTTTGAGTATATTCATTACAAACATACACACACACACACACACACAAAAATACGAATCTTTCCTGTTTATAATATTAGTATAGATTAGTTTTATTAATATGTATTAGTTTAGGTATTAAATTATTGTTGAAGTTAATTGTGTGCATTTTATCTATGGCCATAGTTGCCTGGTAATAAAATGATTATGATTATGTCATGGGTGTCATTGAATCCCAACCGTAATGATAGATGGATTCTAGAGTTAACTCTTGAAACTAATTGACATAGAATTGAGTTTTTGGTTTAGGTGAACTTGCTATCTATTATACGAGTAGATAAAAAAGTAGTTCCATGGGGAATATTTTTTAATAACCTTGAAAAACTAAAAAAAATATGTAAATTTTGACATAAGCCTGATATTTTAGCATTTATTTCAATATGATACAGCATTTATTTACTTTTATTGAGTTATTAAATCTATTGTTAATACTCTTCAGTCATTAAAAGTTTTTTTACGATAATTGGACTATTAATACCAAAGTTACAGTACTTTTAGTATGCACTCCTAAAAAAAGTCAACCAAAATTCAAAAATGGCTGCCGTTTAGCGGTGGTTGGATGTAGACCCCACATGTAGAATAATTTATCAATAAAATAAAGCAAACTACCACCCCATTCAGTTTGTACAGTCCGAAACCAGACACATTGTATACTGGATAACTTTTTTTCCAGTGCGCAAACTTTGAGAACCACTTCTGCCCATGTAAATGAACAACTTTCCCCAAGAAAGCCACAGTCAATTCCTAAAAAAAATTTGAACATCCCATACAAAATTGTCATCAACTGACCACAATTTGTATGGGAGACTCAATTTTTTTTTTAGGAATTGACTATGGCTTTCTTGGGGAAAGTTGTTCATTTACATGGGCAGAAGTGGTTCTTAAAGTTTGCGCACTGGAAAAAAAATTACCCAGTATAATTATCTACATGTTTTTTCCAGATTTTATTTTAGCACGCTGTCGGAGTGATTAATATACATACTTACCATAACAAGTTCCAACTGTTTAGTGCCAAGCGTCTCTGAGCTAAACCGCGGACAAACAAACAGAGAGACGGACAGACGGACATGGCGAAACTATAGGGGTTCCTTGTTGACTACGGAACCCTAAAAAGGGGAAATCAAACAACAAATTAACAATAATGAATAATTCTTGACCTAGCGTTATTTTTTAAGTTAAAATTAATGAGTTTTTCGTTATGTCTCTGTCTAGGAATGTTTTGTGGTAGCCAGATATTGATGATGTCACTGTGAATTATTTGCATCGGTTTCTTTATAAAACCATAGTTTGTGAATCTTCTTCTCATTCCTTGGGAGTGTTCGGGTATGATTGCAGACATTATTATCACTGAAACAAAAGACGAACATTCAAATTATGTATAGTCAGAGCTGGGCAAAATAAATGCTTTGCTTTAATTAAAGTAACTACCAATTTACAAAATATATCTCGCATGTTTTTTTTAATACGAAGGTAAAATACTTTTAAGTCGTGTATTTGAATTCTAACTTTTTTATTTTTATTTTTTATTAGTGATGGGTTTGCTCTTGACTCTAGTCAATGTCAGGTATGACAGTGTGTAACTATTTTCATTTAAAATACAAAATACTAATTACAAAATACAGTCAGGTTAGGTTAAACTTTTTGCTTACAAAAGCTTTAGAGCGCTGTTTTCTGCAAAACGCGCCCATTAATAATTGCATGCATGGAATTTAGTTTTATACGGTTTTTTGTACGCACAGATAACAACTGTTCTTGTTTTTTAGAGTTGTCGCGCCACTTTTGGTGGCCACGTTCCATCGCATGTGCAACGGTCAGTTGCCATCTTCCACCTTATATTTCTACTCACATATATAATTATATATATGTCGTAGGATAATTTGATACTTCGAATCTTCGCGGAAATCCTAGGGGTTTTGCGAAAACGCGGATAATTAGACATAGGCGAAAAATTATCAAATCTTACTGGACAAAGTCAGGATTTTTGCGAAAATACTCGTTACTATAGTAAGATTTGATGTGCTCAACACTGATTGGCTACAATTTTGCTGGCTGACTTCTAATTGGTTCCTAGTTTGCCGATGATTAACTTCAAGTATTGTATCATAGAGTTATGATACAATACTCGTGTAGCACTTTTATTTACCACTTTATTTAAGTCCAAGTAGGTACACTATTTACGATAAAAAACAAAACACTTCTGCAATTTAACTCAGACACAAACGTAAACAAATAACGTGCGGCAACAAAATTGACATTTAAGACGTCAACCAATCAGAGACGATCTCTTATTGAACGCGCTGACCGACCAATCAGCGTTCTTATTTCATAACAGCCAGCGTTTCGTTTCGCAATATTGCTATAATAACGAGTATTTTCGCAAAAATCCTGACTTTGTCCAGTAAGATTTGATAATTTTTCGCCTATGTCTAATTATTCGCGTTTTCGCAAAACCCCTAGGATTTCCGCGAAGATTCGAAGTATCAAATTATCCTACGACATATATATTTCGTTCATTTATTTCGTTTTACTTTATAAACTGTTCCGATCGACGTCATTCTGTCAACGCCGGCTTTCGCTGAAAACCAGCGCTGTGGCTCTGTCTTGCACATGAGTTCCAGCATTACGCTGAGCGATGGCCGTTTTGCGCGAATGTGACGCATATCTTCCTAACTTACATAACAATTGTAATTTTGTTTATTTTTGGTATGCGTCATGCTTGGCGCAAATAAAGTCTTTTTCTTTTTTTCTTTCTGAATGTATTTAAGTTCAAATGTGTTTTGAAGCCATATTTGAAATACCAATTACCTACATGTTTAAGAATTAATAAAATTGAAATACAAATACCAAATACGTTGTTCAACCGCCGCGGTTGAAATGTTGTGGTGGTTAAGTGCGTACAATCACAAGCGCTAGTGCGTAGGAGGCATAAGGAATTAATCACGTGACACTTTGACAGCGTCTGTCAATCCCATACATTTGTGATAATCGCCTTCGCAACGCTACAGCTGACAGAATGTCACTTGTCTGGAGCTTAAGATTTAAAACAGCACTTACTAATAAGAACCGTGGCAGTCCAGCGAACCATTTTAAAATGTACTCATTGCAATACTCAATTTAACAAAATGCTTGTCAACTCATAATGTTTTAATGTTGAAATCAATGAAAATCAAAGTTTGAAATTAACTGGCAGCATGTACTACATAATAAACTGATTATTTCATAGTTCTCAATCATAGTTATTTGAAATTATATTTGGTGTCAATTTTAAATTACGTATGTCGATTTTCAAGGCAACGCTTGCTGGCTCACTCCATGGATGGGTGGTCGTCTGTAAATTGCCGACATACGTAGAGAGCCTACAACGCCCTCTGTGTTCAGTACAATAATGCTTTTCGGGTGTGGCTACGGTTCTGTAGTGCGTCGGGTATATTTGCCGAGGATGGTATTGTCTTGAGGGTGTCATGCGCAAAAAAACGGCATCCCTAATGCGTAGGTTACGTGGAAACTCCAATAGTATCCTGAAGGTTATTGCGGAGAGGCCAGACAGCCCATTTCTGATGCACTGGTCCCGCAGGCATAACTGCGGTTCCAATGCTGAAGAAAGTTTGGGTAATCTGTAATTTTAGTTTAAATTTCATTGTTGTCAACATAGTTTGTCAAGTAAGTTCTTAGATAATTTCCGAAATGAATTAAATAATAAATAAAATAAATATTGGGACTCGTACGTGCTTCGGAAAGTACGCACGTAAGGCCGTTGGTTCCGGCTGGCATATGTGAATATTTTACAGCTGTTACCAGTAGACAGAAGCCAGTAAATCTGACACGTCTTGCTCAGGAGTTGCCCAGTCCAGTAACTGGCTAACTCCATTGATTACAAAATGCTATTATTCGGTAAATGACTTTTTAAATGACACTGACTTATGTATTGATTAATTTAATTAATATCGACGTACCTAAGTATCTCATTCTCTCAATTTATCCGAGTTTAATTTCAATTGTAAGTATTATGTGGATTTTAATATTTTATAATAGTAGTTTATGCAACGACCATATAAAAAGGGTTATTAAAACACGAGTGTGGGTTTATCACGCGAGGCGTAGCCGAGTGTGATAATAGCATCACACGAGTGTTTTAATACCTAATTATATGCCGTTGCATACACTATTTTATCTTCACTCATACAGTTGAAATAAAATAAGTGGAAAAATAGTTAATTCCAATATGGCGGATATTCTCATTGCCCTTTTCACGGTCCGAGCGACTCGTAGAGTCGAAATCGAATACCGCGTGTCTGTCCATCGACTCCTAGAGTCGACGCCACTGCGACGTCACGTTTTGGCTCATAATTCAATGAAAACTATATCGATGTTGCTCTAACATGCACAACGTGTAGTGTAAAAGACGAGGATGGCATAATATCACACACGAAGTCTCTAAGTTCCTCATCTGGCGGTGCGTACGTGACTAAACCAGTGCTGTTTTAGACCGCGCGCCGGCCAGGCGACGTACTTTTAAGTGTTCGTAATGTTAAGTGTGTGTAGTGTATATATCGCTGTGAACATAAAAACAGGATGAATATGTAAGTAATAAACAGTTTTTAACTTAATAGATTGTGTATTTGATAAAGATTTTGTCCAGAAATAGTGATTTGATCAAGCATCGGTAGGCATTTTGCGCGCCAAACCGTCGTCATGCCGGGTACATTTCCACGTATTACGAATACTAAACAAGCTAATTGTAGTAAACTGTAAATTGTAACAACATTGCGGTACGTCACAGCATACGTTTTAAGCATTTAATTTAAGTATTACTATTAAATAATTTACATAATAGTTAAATGAAAAATACGCAACATAAACAACAGACTCTAGGAGTCGAGTGGACAGACAGGCAATTGAGGTCAATGATTCCAAACCGCCATTATTTTCGATTAGTGTGGAGAAGACTTCCGTGGATTTCAATTCAATATTATTGGAAAAGCTATTTTTTCCAAAAGATTCTTATCTATTGCAATGCTACCTTTTTTAATTATTTTTATTTATATTTTTAATTATTTTTTTATTTATGTTCACATTTCAAATTCAGATGTGAAAGTTAAGTCTTCTCCATGTTATGTTAGCATGAAAATTTACATTTAGGTACATTTTGGAATTAATTGACCGTTTTGTGTGTTGATTTGTGGGATGTTTTTGTTTAGCAACATACCCTTGTGTTATGTTTTTCCATTAGTTAATATCATTATCGTGTGGTTTGTAAAAAAAGATTTCAAATAAATGCAATAGTACTTGCTCTCTGATCCAAATGATGAAAGGGTCTTTTTAGGCGCCCTCTTTCAAGTGTTTGCGTTGTGACTCATGTTCGTAAACTAAACAATTCTAACTGCAAAAACTTTGTCTGCGATAAGATTGTGTACCAAACTATGTAATAAAATAGTAATCTAAGCCACTTGGCTTACAGAGTTCCCAGAACTAAAGTGTAAACATACCCAATTTTTTTGCCGGCGGCCGGGTCAAGTACCTGAGACATGTTTTTGTAAAGCTTGTGGTATGAAAAATACTACCTCTTCTATATTCTCTTATATACTCTACCCTACTCTACTCTACTTTATATAAGACTGGTTGTGAAGGTCAAATGGGTGATTTGATAATTATTTTATTAAATCTTGTAAAACTGTGAAATAGTTATTTACATGCGTTTTGCGTCATAACCTTGAAAACTATTGTTTGATTTTTCATGCTACTGAAAACTAATTATTATTCAAATTTTAGACAGTGATTTTATTGGCGCTGTCAAGTTACCATTATAATTTGACCTTCTGGATTTGAGTAGGTAAGCATTTTCACACAAATACAACATCACGGCTGTACGTCTCAGACAGAAGTTTACCTACTTTTAGTACCTAGTCATACAACAACAATTAAACAACTTGTAACATAATAAACGCAATATCTGAAAAAGGGGTCATTGTATTCATCATTATGAACAACTTTTACTGTGGGACCAAACACGAAATCGCGAAAAAAAATACAATCAGCTGTTCAGTAGATATATATTTTGTCGAGTTGTGCGCACAGAAATCTACATATGTGGCAGTAGATTTTTTTTTTGCGATTTCAGTGTTGATGGTCCTTTAGCAAGTGACCATTATAATTTGACCTCATCGCTCATGCTGCAACGTCGACATATCTCAAAATAAATGATTTTTTGTTTAATAATACAGTTGTGTTGAAAAAATTTGCGCTCCGTTTAATGTAAGAAGTCGGTTAAAAACGTCATTTCTCTAAACTCTTTATTAATAAGGAAAAGCAGAGAAATGACGTTAAACAATAAACGGAGCGCCATTTTTCAACACAACTGTATTATGTAATAAGTACCTACCTATCAAAAAATCGACAATTTTTGAAATATTACGGGGCTTGAGACAAGCGAGATTCTGTCACCAGTGGCGTGGCGAAGGCGATTGTCAATACGTCAAAAATGTATGGGATTGACAGAAGCTATCGAAATGACATGTTGTAAATAATATTTAATTTTATGATTTCCATGTTGTTGGATACATATTTATTTTTTTGTTCGTGTCTTAAAATACTTTGCGTACTATTGTTTAATTGAAGTTCTTAAAACGTAACAGACAGATGTGTTGCTGGGGAGTTTGTTGCGCCACTTCTTCTTCCCAGCTAAAACACTAGGAAGTGGTGACGGGTGGGCGTTTTGGGGGACTGTCTTTATGTAAAATTTGACGTTCAAAAAGTGCTGGCTCTCAGCCTAATTTGAATAAATGACTTTTGATTTTGATTTTGATTTTGATTTTTGAATGTCACGTGATCAAATTCCTACATTTTGGCATTTCGACAGTCGCATTTGCTAATTGAATGGCACATTGTCTAGGGCCTCTTGTAGCAATGAGCGATGTGTAACATTACGCTTCAATTAATTGAAGGGTGAGGCAGTGGTGTACATACTAAGCAATCATACAACCACATTTACCCAGATATGTTTGTCCTTTTAGATTTTTATGATTTTATGGAGTTTCTAGCACGTTCTTCTTTATACGACGTATAACAGAATAAACGCAATGCCTTTTAAGGGGTCATTGTGCTCATCATTATGAATAACTTTCACTATGGGACCAACACTGAAATCGCGAAATAAAATCAACTGCCCCATACTCGTATATTTTTCTGCGCGTAACTCGAGAAAACATTAACTGAACAGCTGATTTTTTTCTGTAACTCGTTAAATATTATTTATTTTCAGCATCATCATATCAGCCAAAAGACGTCCACTGCTGGCCATAGGCCTCACCCAAGTGTCGCCACAACAACCGCTCCTGAATAGCACCATCCCATCACTTCCCGTGGGTGTCATAAGAAGCGACTAGCAGCAGCATTATCTCTTGGTACATTGCTACAGCTACACTGCAATCGCCAACCCGCCTGCCAAGCGTGGCGATTATGGCAAAAGCCCTCCTATTTTTTTTATGGATGGGAAATCATCAAATGACTCCTTCCGCTCGGGGCGGAGCGGGAGGGAGTGTCAGACTCTTATTGACTAAAACCCATCCGTGTTCCTCCTCATGCCCTTTTCAGGTTCCAGGGCTGCGATGACACTCCGTCGCAATCTGTCGAAAAATCCAAAATTACCATACATTTTTGACAGATGCGACTGACATGCTACAACATGAAAATTAGTAGAGCACAGCACTAAGGTATATATATATTTTTTTGGATATGGCCACTTGCAGAAGCACGCTAGGGCTATCAACTGCTTAACCGGACTATCCTGTAATGACCTCAAATGAATTTCCGCCCCTAGTCAGGGCTAAAAAGCTAGCAAAAATAAATTAAAACTGTGACCGCTCGCTAAGGGTCCTGTCGGATACGGACCTCGGCTTAGCGGCGTCATTTCCAGGGAGCATCAAAGGACAGGCTGGGTCGTTTCATGCTGGGTTGGATGGGTTTAAAGCTAATGGCTCGCGGTCTGGCTCGTTAGGTAAAAGTCGGGGACTAAGGTATAATGGCGTATCTAGTGGTTTTCACGTATAAGCCGGTGGTCCCGCTGCCGAATGGCGGTCATCAAACCACCTATATATTATAATATATTACCCAAATAATATATTAGCGGATGCACAGCATGGTTTTAGGCATGCTCGTAGCACCGTAACAGCACTGTCACAATTTTCCGAAGATATGAACAGTAGTCTCGACCAGGGCCACACGGTCCTGGCACTGTTCTTTGATTGTAAAAAAGCATTCGATACCCTGGACCACGAGGTGCTGTTGCAGGCCATGGATGAGTGCGGAATCCGGGGCCCCACAAACAGGTGGTTCCAGAGTTATCTGAGTGGCAGAACCTTACAGACCTGCATTTCTGGCGTTGCTGGTAAAGAAGCAGTGGTACAGCTTGGTGTTCCAACTGGCTCAGTCTATGGTCCGGTTGGCTATGTCATGCATGTCAATAGCGTCAGTAATGTGGTGAGAAATTGTCGGGTGTATATGTACGCGGACGACATGTGCCTTATGTACTCCTCTAAGAATATACAAGAGGTTATGGCTGTGCTGCAGGCTGACTTCTATAATATCATCCGGTGGGCGCACGATAATGGTATCATACTTAACCTAAAGAAGACGAAAGTGATGCATTTGCATTCACCACATAACTTGGTGGCGAAAAATGTCAGGAGCTCGGATATAGGTATCGTGGGTCACACGTATGAGTGCATGCACGTTAGAAATGTAAACTGTGTCTGTCAAAGGTTGGAGTATGTTAGTAAATTTAAGTATCTAGGTCTGTGGGTAGACCGCAATATGAATTGGAAAA
The DNA here is from genome assembly GCA_947386135.1 of Melanchra persicariae. NCBI lineage: Eukaryota > Metazoa > Arthropoda > Insecta > Lepidoptera > Noctuidae > Melanchra > Melanchra persicariae. Next base: position 11,240,059 of record OX376672.1, on the reverse strand, counting down.
CGCAGGTTGACACAGTGTGTACTAAGCTTAGGGCAGTGCTGAGGAAGTTTTATATTCTGAAGGAGCCGTTGAGTAGAAAAACGCTGCGTGTTATTTACTTTGCTCTCGCCGATTCATTGCTAAGCTATGGATTGAATACGTATGGTCGTACATTTAAAACCTATCTTAACAGTATAAAATTGCTGCAAATTCGTTTTATGAAATACCTTGTTAACTCACAAACAAAACTTACTTGTAAAGAAAATTATGAAAAACTTTTTGTTGTATGTAAGGTGCTTCCTGTACATGAGAAAGTCAGGTACCTGCTGGTTCTAGAACAGTACTATAGCGACCAATTCAAAGTAAAGGTGCAAAATAGGTACAATACTAGAAGCGTTAGAGAGCGTAAAATCGTGCGACCACAAGTAAAAAAATACTATGGCAAAAGAACTAACAAGTACTTGACCCCTACACTTTTCAATAATCTCGATTGGCTGAGAAAAGATAATACCAGAATAAGTAAACAAACACTAAAAAATAAATTAAAAACTGTTTTCCTTAAAGAAGTTGTCGCAAGATGTGATAATACCCACTAACTTTTGTTATAATGAGAAATCATATTTATTTTGTAAGTAGGATGTAAATAACACTAGGTACGCGTCAATTTTTTGAATTTTTTTTTTGTTTTGGTCACAACACGTCAATCTTGTAGTTTTGTTGTTCAAGATAGCTCTTGATAAGCCTATTGTAAACATTGTAATGAGGTACCCATAATCACCGAGCTAGTGACTATGATATAAGAAAATTGCGCACCTGAGGTGCGACGGCTAAACGTTCGTAATTCATTACATTGTATCGCAATATAATATTTGAACCAAATGACGTATCAAGACATTCAAGACGAGCGCTATTCCCGCCGACAAACTGTTACGCAGTTTGGTGGGTGTATTTAAAATGTATTTGTGTTTGTCCTGAATAAACGATTTATTATTTATTTATTTTTTTTTACCTCAGAGGCTCTTGAGGCAGAAACTCTGACACTAGGGTGTGTGGGGTCGTTAGACCTTACTGCCCACACGATAAAGAAGAAGAAGAAGTGACTTCCAGCGCAGAGGTGAGAGATCTACAATGCTTTATATCTTTGTGTGTCAACGTATTAGCGTGCGCTTCCACCAGAAATGTGCGAAGATGCGTAGCGAGGGATTAGGGATAGAATCTCTTCTTTTACCGAGCCTGTAGTGCCTGTAGCGAAGTTAGGTAAATTAAATGTTTCTAATTGGTTCTTACAAACACATCCCTGGCTACGAATTCTCGCACATCTCTGGTGGAAACGCACGCTAATGGTCACATTTAAATGACTGACAGTTGTAATATAACTAATTTATTAGTTTGTTACAATTATGTATTGTTCTACATAGAAATTACGCATGAAAAATACCCAGATACCTACTATTGAAACTCGAAGTGATTTCGCTTGGAGAAATGATTATCGGAAGGCAAAGACGCCCAAAGGACAGTCAAACTAGTCCTTTTTTTAGTTTAAGGAAGTTATCAAATGACTCCTTCCGCTCTGGGCGGAGCAGAAGGGAGTATCACACTGTTACTTCCTCCAGATGCCCTTTGCGTTCCAGAGCCAATGTGACTCTTTCCTGGCCCTAACGGACCCCGACTATGCTGACATCTCTATGAAGCGCGCGTGGAATACAACGCGCCGTCGACCCGGGCTTGGGGTCTACTCTCTAAGGCCTGAATTATACAGAAACGGCGTAAGGTGAAGGCGCGGCGCAGGCGCAGCGCAGGCGTGGGACAGATATGGCGCGGATGCGATTTAAATTATTTAGAAGAGTCGAAGCGACGTTACTATATAGACATTGTCATTATACAGGCTGATTTTGTTGCGATAGCATGTCTTCCTCTTTGCATCGCATTTTTTTGTTGTTGAAAACTGCTCATACCGTATAACAAGCGTCGTGCTCCTTGTCCGCCGTTCCATTCGTGACTGCTAGCGACGCGGGCAATGGCGGGCATAGGCGACGAAGCGGCGTGCCTGCGCCGCACCGTTTGTGTATTTCCACGACGTGTCGCCTACCTACATATTGTATTAAAACTTTTTGAAGCGGCATCGTGCACGCGGCACGCCTTTTCTGTATAATTCAGGCCTAAGCCCGAAGTCCGTAGTTTCGGCCTTAGTTACGGGCTTCTTCTACTCCTAGGAACGAATAAAGGATTAGCGAAATTTTTCACCGTTCACGCGTGATGCGGTGACCATGTGAAATAGGGATTCATTTTTATAGATGTTTTCAGTGGGATCCCTTCTTTTCGTATAATGTTCTTTGTCCTTATATACTTCGGCATAACGATTATGACACAATTTGTTTTGGCATAATAATACTTCGGCATATTTTTTTTAGGCATACATTTTATGTGCCAACATTATGCCAATAATCATCTTAAAGACTAATTTGTTTTGGCATAAATTTGATTCGCATAACGTTAGTTTCTGTAACAATTAAATAATATTGTTGGTTAAAAATTTAATATGCTGTGCAACAAAAGTTAGCGACAGAACCGAATTTCTGCAAAACCGACTCCACGTAGTCTTGTTTGTCCTATCCCTGGAGTGTAATTTAAAATCGCGTAGGCGCGTAGGGGCGAGGCGGCCCGCGGGTTGAGGAGCAGGCGGCTGCGAGCGAACCGGTGAGCGAAAGCCGTCTGCGACGATTAGCACGCGTGGGGCCGCCGGAGGCCCGCAGCGCCGGAGCCGTGACAGAAACCCTGCCTGCTGCATGTTGCATGCTCGCTTGAATGCTGCATGCTTGCTTGCATGCTGTATGATATTATGCTTAAAAAAGTTATGCTTTAGAACTTTATGCTTGATAAATTTATGCTTTAGAATATTATGCTTTATCATTATTAGAGAAATTATGCTTCAAAAAACTATGCGTAAGCTGTTATGCGTAATTATATTATGCGAAAATATAACTATGCCAAACAAAATTATGCTAAGTTATATTAGATCTTAAAATTTTATGCAAATGGATAGGGAACCGTTTTCAGTAAGTTCATTATTGTTTTGGTAGTAGGTAGGTGTATGTACTCAAATCATATGTATTGTATGTGGTTTTGGTTATCTTTTCACACCCAATTTAGCTAATCAAAGAGTCGAAAACAAATCGCGAGTCAACTTGGAATCTGTGGTAGTGGTTTCAGATTTATTTAGCATAATTGTTGCCTTTGTTTCAATTCAGCAATTTTTTGTTTAAAAGGTTGTTAGAAATAAGCCTTGGACACATTCTTTTTCCGTTTTTGTTGAGAAGAACACTTAAAACATCAACATGAAGATTTTATTCATTCTTTGTGCTGCGCTGGTGAGACAATTTTTTTTTTTTCTGCCAATAATAACCGCCGCAAGTATCGATCTTTTAAGGGGTATACCGGGTTCGTCTAAGTGGGAACGGGAATGTTTTATTTTTAAGCTACCTTGCTTAGTAAATATTAGTATGGTATTGGTCAAATCTTGCAACAGAATTGTAATGACTGCCGTTGGTTCCGGCTGTCATTTGTAGACCTTTGGCAGTCGTTACGGATTGTCAGAAGCTAGAAAATCTGACGCCAGTCTTACCAAAAAGTACCGTGTTACCCAGTTAATGGGTTGTGGAGGTCTGGTAGGCAGCCGCTCCACGTAAAATACTGGTATTCAGCTGAATCCGGTTTGACTGGGAGCTGACCCCAATATAGTTGGGAAAAGGCTAGGCAGATGATGATGCTAAGTGGAAACGGGCCCTTACAGCTTCATAGGTTTCTCTTTCTCCCAGCAAAATGCAAGGTTACTTTTTGGGGTAGGTCACGTCAAACCTATATCTTTAAAGAGCCTGGTTTTTATTGCATTCTTTAAAAAAAAAACCTTATTTGTTACAGGTAGTAGTAAGCTTCGTGGCTTGCCAAGAAGAAGGTAACCGATCATTACAAGATTTTTTATTTTATTTTTAAGCTATCTTGCTGAGTAAATATTAGTATGGTATTGGTCAAATCTTGCAACTGAATTTTAAAACATTTTGTGTGGTAGCATGTCTTTTTAACCGACAAAAAAAAAAAATATGTCATCCAAGTAAACGTAATTGCGTATTTTGCTTTCCTGTGATTCAGTGCTATTTACGAATTACGAAAAATGACAAGGTACCTACTAAAAATCGTAAAATAAAAAGTTTTCACAAAAAAGTAAACCGAATTCCAAATTAAATTTACTACAAGTACAACATAACATAAGAGCGTTTACGCGGTACGGCTTTTCATACAAACTTTCAAATCTTAATTTTTCTAAATTAATGCGAGAAAATTTTCGAAAAAGAATTCAAGGGGAAGGATAATATACTGATTTTTCACTTTCTATAGAAAACTTAAAATCGCTCTCTCTCTCTCCCTCTAAAATCTTTTTGAAAAATGTTCTCTGATAACTATTTAGACCTGGATATCTAGTGTATGCATACCAAGTTTCAATAAAATCAGTTCATTCATTTCGAAAAATAAGGATTTGAAAGTTTGTACGAAAAGCCGTACCGCGTAAAGGCTCTTAAGTACAAAATAACTTTAATCGGTGTCAAAAACAAAGAAACAACTGAAAACACCGACTTTCGAATTAAAGTTATTTTGTACTCTGTGTAGTGTTTTTTTTGAAGTGAAAACTTTTTTAACGGCGCTGTGTACTTTTTGGGATGGGTAAAAAATGTTAAACTCGCGTCAGGACACGTGATCTGATCGAAAATTCGTAAGACGGAGGGAGGTGCTTAAAATATGGAAATTGAACAAAGTGCATGTTTAAGTTTTCACTTCTGCCGGCACTCCGTGTTTTTTTATGTGTATTATATGTACATTATATCTCTTTCAACCACCATTATCTTTTAGACAATTATAATCCATAAGATTTGCTCGATTTAAACAATATGCTTCGATGTGGTAAAATCCATATGATTTCTCTAGTAATATTTAACTTTTTCAGTTATGAATTTGATTTGGCTGAGTCGGTTCCTATCGACTCAGCCAAATCAAATGCTCCTGCAAATGACATAAAATATGTAGGTATGTAGTTATCACTGAAAAATATGTTTTTTTAAGATCAGGCTACTGATGCAAGTGACAATGAAAACGAAGGTGAAAATATTGATGAAATTGAACCTGAAGAGAACTCAAATAATGAAGATGATGAACAACCAGAGGATAGAAGAAAGAGAAGTGTAAATATCCCATTGAAAAACAATAATGTACGTCTCTTGGGCATTGGTCATTAAATTAACCGTCGCCGGGATCAGCATCAACCAAAATCAAAAGTCATTTATACAAATTAAGTTGAGACCCAGCACTTTCTGAATTATTTCCACTTAAAGACAGTCCCCTAAAACGCCCCCCGTCACCACTTCCTAGTGTTTTGCTGGGAAAAAGAAGTGGCGCAATAAACTCCCCAGCAACACATCTGTCGGTTAAGTTTTAAGTACCTACTTGAATTCATAGAATACCAGCTTCCCGTTTTCTCTTTCCCGTAGGAATTTCGAGAAATCCTCTTAGTGCTTCCCTATACTCCGCAAGGAACCTACATGCCAAATTTCAGCTTTCTACGACCAGAAGTATCGGCTGTGCGTTGTCTGTCAGTCACTCAGTAACGGAAGAGTTTTATAATTATTGGTGATGTCATCTCTACTAGACGATGCTTTTTATTTAAGGATGGTATATCATCAAATGACTTCTTCTGCTTTGGAAGGAAGTGTCAGACTTTCACTGATCAAAACCCATCCGTGTTTCTCCGTATGCCTAGCGGGCCCCGTCTACTTTGCTGACAACTTTTTAAGTCGCGCGTGGAACAACGCGCCGGCGACCCGGGCCCGGTTCTTATCGGATGACGAGCCACCCAACGCTCGCGCCTACGGTGGCCAGGAATCGCTCTGCGACTCCCGACGCCCGGGGTGTCCTTTTCTGTTGCAGCCACTGGGGCGTGAAGTTTGCTTCTCCCTCGCGTCTGCCTCCTCCTTCGCTAGCATAATCGCTTTGCAGATAAGAGGTAACTGTTTCCCATGCAACCTCGCTCCGTACCGTAGATTGAACCAGTTCCGGAAGCGAGACGTCGCCGCCGCCGATCGCCTCGACGAGGACACGGCGGTGCTCGGCCCAAGCAGGGCAGACCTTCACCGTATGCTCCACCGTGTCCTCCAGGCGATCCAAACAGTGGTGACACCCGGGCGTGTCCTCCCGCCGAATCCAAAACTGTTAGCTCCCGAAACAATTAGTAGATGCTGGCACGGCGATTATTTTCCAAATGATCGTATATGTAGTTCAATAAAATCAGTGTGTGTTATTGCTTGTTTTTATTTATTTTGTTCCCGTCGTCGTGTTTTAATTCCCTGATAGGATATGCAGGGATATACAGGATATTTTTTTTATAGTTATGCGAATGGCTAAATCCGAAACTATGAGGATTAGCGAAAAACACTGAAAGGAGTCTCGAGACCGATTTTGATGAACACTAGAACTGCATCATTGGATTTTGGAAACATCTGTATTCCTAGCCGGGAATTGTACCAATTGATTTTGGAAAAAAAAAACATCCTGTATTTATTTTCAGACAACATAGTCCACACAGGCACAGGATGTTAGTAGCAAAAACAGCTTATACTAAATGTTAGTACTTATACAACGTGTAACAGAATAAACGCAATACCTACCTCTTAAGGAGTCATTGTACTCATCATTATGAACAACTTTCACTATGCGACCAACACTGAAATCGAGAAAGCAGTGGAGGTCTTTGGGAGGTTTGCGTTTATTCTGTTACACATTTTATAGTACAAGAGACATTGTTGTCTTGATGAGATGCCTCATTATGGGGCTCCCATCAGAGAGCAAGATCACCACCCTTAAATACGACCACTCATTCTGGAACACGCTGTGTAGTCTGGAATAGCACACTACTTTTAATCCTGGGTGTATGTTTCCTTGGGATAACTTCCGATGTTCACGCGGGCGAAGCCGTTAGCAGAACTTAGTCTTACATATAGTTGATGAGTCTATTATTATTATCAGCCAGGCTGAATGGTTACAGGCTGCTACTGAGTATGGGTGTACCCACGGTGGGGCAAGGTGAAGCACCTGCCCCACCCTCTACCCAGACTTGAAGCAAATACGTTTAGAGAATAGTAAAATTATTATTTTTCGATAACTTCGCATCATCATCAAATCAGCCCAAAGACTTCCACTGCTGGACATAGGCCTCCCCCAAGTGTCGCCACAACAACCGGTCCTGACCGGACCGACACAACAGCGACCCCCTCACCAGGTCATCGGTCCACCTTGTGGACCTGCCTTCCAACGCTGCGTCTTCCGGAATTCCGGTACGCGGTCGCAAATCCTGAACTTTTCGGCCCCATCGACCATCTGTTCTGCGAACTATGGGCCCTGCCCACTGCCCTGCGCACTTCAGTTTGGCGTTCCTTCAGGCTATGTTGGTTACCTTGGTTCTCTTGCGGATATCATCATTCAATAACTACGCATGTAAAACTTTAATTATATTTATTAGTGATCTATGTGTAGTTGCTACAGAAAATGCCAAAATGTTCGAGGTCGCTTCTTACATCCTACATTCTCTTCACAAAATTGTAATGTGTATTTAAATAATTAAACAAAAGACAGACGGGTGCAAACATTTTCGAGCTCGTTTCGCTCGCGCCTGCTTATTCAAAAAAAAACATAATACAAATCGAGTGTGCTTATTTTTGCCCCACCCTTAAGCAAATACTGTGTACGCCTACTGAGATATTCTTATCATAAAAATATGGCCTAGTATGAGTCGAACTATCTCTGAAACTGTTCTGAACAAATCATATTTTTTTAACATGTTACATTAAAACCATAGACTTTTTAAAATATTGAATAACTCGGAATATTTAATTTTCACCAATTTACGAGCGGCGTATATATGTGGCCTTTTTTTTAATGGATGGGAAATCATCAAATGACTGCCGCAATGGGTGGAGCGGAAGGGAGTGTCAGACTCTTACTGACTAAAACACATCCGTGCTCCTCTTTGTCCCTTTTGCTTTCCAGTGCTATATTTGGCCTGGAGCGCCAAATGTGTAAAAACGTCAGTGATAACTTTATGGACTGATTATGCGTATCCATCCAACTTTGCCTGTATCTACAATCATCTGCCTAGCTTTTTCACAACTATATTGGGGTCGGCTCAAAGTGCAGTGGTTGAACGATTGACTGCTGCGCTGCGTGTCGCGGGTTCGATTTCCGCACGGAACAAGTATTTGTATGGCCTACAGATAGTTGTTCCGGGTCTAGCTGTTTGTGTATGTGAGTTTATGTTTGTAAACGCACCCACGATACAGAAGGAATGTCTAGAGTGGGGCGTCGTTTAAAAAAATACTGTATCCAGCTGATCCCCAGTAGTTTACATGGAGAGAGTACCTATCTGACTACCACAACCCAGTAACTGGGTATCACGTTACTGCTTGACAAGACAGTAGTAGATTCAGGCGTATACACGCCACGGCACATACTTGAGTCATATTTACACAACAACGATACCAAAACAGTTGGACATCAAAACACCTGTGTTAACATTATTAAAATAATATAATTATATCATTAAATACTTTGCATTATACACATCTACGTAAGGTTGCCAGCACCTGTCTTCGTGGCTTGGAAAGCCGATGGGCCCGGCTGTCATTCGTAGAACTTTGACAGTCTTGCCAAGGGAGACCGTGTTACCCAGCAATTGAATTGTGGAAGTCAGACGGGCAGGAGAAGTCTCAAAATGCAATGAATGGTACCCCATCCACGGGACAACCTCGACCAGCGTTGCTTAACCTCGAATCATGCGGCTGAAATTATTTAGCAACAAGCTGACAATTCGCTTGACATGACTATTTATTTTAAACCTCATCTGAACTATAAAAATAATAAAAGTATAGGTCGCACTGGTCGAAAGCTGCACTATCCCTTCTGATATAGGTCGCACTGGTCCACACCTGCACTATCCCTTCTGATATAGGTCGCACTGGTTGAAAACTAAACTATGTCTTCTGCTATGGGTCGCACTGGTCGAAAACTGCACTATCCTTTCAGATATAGGTCGCACTGGTCGAAAGCTATACTATCTTTTTGATATAGGGCGCACTGGTCCACAGCTGCACTATCCCTTCTGATATAGATTGCACTGGTCGAAAGCTGCACTATCCCTTCTGATATAGGTCGCACTGGTTGAAAACTAAACTATGTCTTCTGCTATGGGTCGCACTGGTCGAAAGATGCACTATCCTTTCAGATATAGGTCGCACTAGTCCACAGCTGCACTATCCCTTCTGATATAGATTGCACTGGTCGCAAGCTACACTAAGTGACCACTAAGCTACACTAAGCTACACTAAGTGGCCACTAAGGTCAAACGTGCAAAGAGGAAAATAGTACAAAATCCACTATACTTTGTGCCAGATAAACTTGCAATAAAGTACATTGACCTTTCCCTAATATCCCTTCGTAGATACCCGAACAATACATTATGAACTATTTTACATTACTAGAGAACATAAAGGATCACGATAGAAAAAAAGAAAGAAAAAAGAAAGAAAGAAAGAAAAAGAAAGAAAGAAAGTCAATTGTATGTGGGTCAATGACCGTTATTGCACATTTATCTGGAATCTACTATAGTAGTCCCGCTCTAAAAAAAATTTAAGGCGTTTGTGGTTGTAATACAAGAGCCAAGGGGTCCGACTGCTCTTCGAGTTTTACGTGACATCAGCAAGTTATTCGACTCTTCACATAACTATAGGGCTGGAATTTTCTTGGACCACAACCTCACCTGATGGCAAGCGATGATGTACTCGACGATGGAGTCTGTTCCAGTCACTCTTGAATTAAAGATACCCAGGTTGTAGCTATTACGAAATACAGACTTAATTTATTTCAATAAATTATTTTTATCATCACAAAATATTTCAGCGTTTTCAATTGTTTCAGTAATATGACGCCATTCCTGAAGAACAAATAAGTAGTCTGCAAATAATAATTAACATATCTTTGATTTAAAAGTTAAAATATATAAGTACGTCATACTTAACACAATACGATGTACAAATAATACAGTTTTAGATGACTGGAGTTTCACAAAATCATCATCATCTGCCTAACCTTTCCCCAACTATATTGGGGTCGGCTTCCAGTCAAACCGGATTCAGCTGAATACCTGTATTTTACCTGGAGCAGTTGCCTACCAGACCTCCACAACCCATTAACTGGGTAATACGGTACTTCTTGTCAAGACTGGAGTTAGATTTTCTGGCTTCTGACAATCCGTAACGACTGCCAAAGATCGACAAATGACAGCCGGGACCAACGGCTTAACGTGCGCACCGAGGCACGGAGGAATCTTATGGTATGTATAGAAGTATGGTATGTATGTCACACATCCTCAGAGCGACCCCGGCAAGCATTGCTTATACTTGAAGATCGACCCGTGCCGCTGTTATTGTTCAGCCACGAGCTTATTAAAATAGCAGTCATTAAAAATATATTATGTAAAAACATTAATTAGACACAGACAACACACAAAGGCAATAAACGCCCCCACCAACCGTGTCTCCACGTTGCCGTCGTGGTGGGGCTTGCGTGTCTCAGTGATCTTGGGGGCTTTGCCGGTAGAGCCACTCATGCCGGAAGGTCCCAAGTGAGAGACCAGACCAAGAGAGACACAAGAGGGGCACACCGTTCGGAGACTTGAGCAGTGTTCGGGTCCTCGGACGGTGTGCGTCTCATTGGCTTGCTCGCTGCTCTCTGGTACGCGTCTGATCATCAGACGTGACTGCGAGGGCAGCGAGCAAGCAGTGAGAGAGGGAGAGAAGGGAGAAGGGGAGAAAGGGACCGCACCCTCAAAAAGGAAAATATGGATAAAGGCACGATAAAAGAGACACTACCCCAGGGCGGTTCGGACTGCACAGCAGTCCGGGAATCCGCCACGCCTTGTGCGTCAAGCCCCTCGTATTCTGGGGGGGGCAAAAGTGTCCTTTATTCTCCGATTGCCAAGGGCAACAGTGGCCGAGGAGGCCCCCGATCCAAACCGTCCTTTCAGGAACTGATCGGGTATGATTTTGGCTCATCCGACAAAGCGTCGGTCGGGCGGAGCGCGGTTGGAGGCGCGCTGTTCTGGAGGGAGGGCTCGCCTGAGCGTCACGTGGGTGCAGAGTCGGAGTCCGAGTTGGACTCCGACGACCTGGTGACCGTGAGCTCGGCGAGCTCTGGACCCGAGGGGGCGGGGACAGGCGCGGAGGACTCTAGGTCCTTCCGCAAGCGGCCTAGACCAGAGGACGACCGGGGGTCGTCCTGCAGCGAGGAGGTGGCCTCGGCTCGGAAAATCCCCACCAGTAGGCGGGGCAAGGGCCGAGAGGGAGGCAAGGGGAGATTGCCCGCCTCCAAGGTGGCTGGTCAGCGAGCCGAGGAGCTCGTCGCTGACGGACGACCCCCCGGAGAGGGTGGTCGCGGGGCTCCTGTTTCGGAGTCCTCCGGCGGTGAGCCGGATGACCGGAGGGCCGGGTTTGTGGAGGTGGTGGAGGCCGCGCTTCGCGATGTGGCCTTGAAGAGGAAGCTTTCCTCAAAGAACAAGGCCATAAGCGAGGCGATGGCCTCCATTCTGGCGGCAGCGGAGGCTAACCCAGGGGGGCCTCCGCGGGACGAGATGTCCAAGCTGCGGGCGGAGGTCGCCCGCTTGGCTGCCGCCACGGAGCGTCTCCAGAAGGAGAACGAGGGGCTCCGCGCAGACCTGGCCAGGCTCCGGGGAGCCGGCCCACAGGGGGCGCCTCAAAGGGGGCGCAGAGAGGACAGCTGTCCCGTGCCGCAGGAGAGTCAGGTGCTGGACCTCGTGCGGCAGGAGATGGCAGCCTTCCAGGCGCGGTTTTCCGTCCTGGAGGGCATCGTCCTGCGCCCCCCGTTAGCGGCGAGTGGGAAGGCTCCAGGCCGGAAGGCGGCGTCGTACGCGGCCGCCGTGGCTGCCACACCGGGGTCGTCCGGCCAGGACAAAGGGTCCGGGCCGGCACCCGCGAAGCCGGTGCCGGGAAAACCGGACCCGGCCCCGGGAAGGAAGAGGAAGGGTGGGGTTGCTGCGCGGACGGCGAAGGCTCCTACGCCGTCTGAGCAGCAGCTCCCCCCGGCTTCCTCGCCTTCAGCTCCTCCCCCGGCTCAAGCCGAATGGCAAGTGGCCGGGGAGAAGAAGAAGGCGGGCAAGGCAGCCAGGGCGGCCAAGAGGCGAGAGAGGAAGCGGCGGCAGAAGGCGCGAAGCGTCGCGGCTGCGCTCCGCCCCCCGAAAACCGCGGCTGTAGTACTCACACTGCAGCCGGACGCGGCGAAGAGGGGCGTGACGTACGCGGACGTGCTCACCAAGGCGAAGGAGGCGGTGAACCTTGGTGAGCTAGGCATCGTGGGGGGCCTTCGGCTCCGGGTCACCATGACTGGGGCCCGGATGCTGGAGATCTCCGGGGCAGCCAGCGGCCCAACCGCGGACGCTCTAGCCGAAAGGCTTAGGGCGTCCCTAAGCGCGGACGATGCCCGAGTGTCCAGGCCCACCAAGCGCATCGACATGCGCATCTTGGGCCTGGACGACTCCGTCACGGAGGCGGAGGTGGTGGCCGCCGTCGTTAGGACGGGGGGGTGCTCAGCAGAGGAGGTGAAGGCGGGCACCCTACGTCCTGACAACACGGGCATGCGCACCATTGTGGTGAGCTGCCCCGTGTCGGCGGCCAAAACCATATCGGAGGGCCGAAGGTTTTTGGTGGGTTGGGTTTCCGCGCAGGTCAAACTGCTGGAACCCCGACCTCTGAGGTGCTTCCGGTGCCAAGTGGGCCACCATGTGGGAGCTCAATGCACCTCGGAGGTGGACCGCAGCGGTCTTTGTTTCCGCTGCGGTCAGCCTGGTCACAGGGCCGGCTCTTGCGTCGCCGCGCCGCACTGCGTAGTCTGTGCGGCAGCTGGCAAGCCGGCCGACCACTGGGCTGGGGGTAGGGCCTGCGCCCCACCCGCCAAAGCCGGAAATCGGAGAAAGCCCTCCGCCACCGCCGTCTCCGCCGCGACCGCCGCCACCGCCGCCACCGCCGCCGCTTCCTCCGCCGCCAAAGCCGGTTCCACTGCGGCTGCTGCTACTGCAACAGCCGCAGTAGAGCCCCTACAACGGGCTCCGGAGGGGGCTGAAATGGAGTGCCAGTAATGGCCCCATTTCACCCCCTCCTGTTGAACGTCAGCCACTGCGCCGCCCAGGAACTGATGCTCCTGGGCATGGCGCAGTGACTGATGCCTGTGGACGGCGAGCAATGGGTAGCTCGCCGTCCGATCAGAACAGGCCCGGGTTGACGGCGCGCTGTGTTCTACGCGCGCCAAGCCAGCAGTCGTCAGCATGGGTCGGGGCCCGTTAAGGCCAGAGCCTACCAGGGTTGCGGATTTGTTCGAAAGAGTTACCGCGGCCCTGGGAAGAAAGGCACTAGGAGGACTAAAGGGTGGGTTTTAGTCAGTAAAAGTCTGACACTCCCTGCCGCTCCACCCAGAGCGGGAGGGGTCATTTGATGATTTCCCATCCTAGGAAAAAAAAAAAAAAAAAAAAAAAAAAAGGCAATAAACGCACAGAGCAAAAGAGATAATGATTAAACGAGAATACGATACGATTTGGGATGCATGAAGGAGCCTCCTCGTGTAGCGCAATTTGTTCCATCAGACACTCAACTGAACCGAGCGCTCGGCGCATCCTGGACAGTCTCACCTAACACCTTATAAGACTGGCCAATCCTTCCCTTGCGGTGGTAGCGCCTGGTTCGCGACCACCCTCCCACCGGAGTTCGGCGTCAAGCAGCCTGCTGTGTTTCGTCAATGCGTGGGAGTACTAGTGCCTTAAGGCATCTTCTGGGCACGCTCGCTTCATCATGGACCTCATCTATCGCTTTTCATCAGGTTTGATCGAGGTCAAGAGCATGCTATGGCAACTTAGAACAAAATTAAAATTCCATTTTTTTTATTGAAAACAGTGCCATCTAGTTTTTAGTTAAGGGAAACAAATTGCGGTGTTGCTACGGTTAAATATATATTTTTTTTCTAGGGCGTTACTTTATAACATTAATCAAGAAAAATAATATAATTTCATGATCTTCTTATATAAAAATAATAGAATATATGAATTAGTACATAATTAGGTTTTTATTATGAGGTTTAATAGTGAAGAAGTTATATTTTGGTATTTAAACGTGCAAAACTTTGTTTTTGAATGGCCACACTTGAATTGCAAATGGCTGCGTGAGAGTGTAACTACTCGTGCGCATTTATTTTCCTTTTGCAATAGAGTTTTTGTTGTTTCGCTAGTGCATCTGCCGGTTGAGTTGAGCTTTCGTTTCTCCATGTTGTTGAGCCGCGTTACAATTCGTTCGTACGTTCGTGTTGTGTTGTGTTGTGTGTGTTGTTGTTGTAAACAACTGGTGCAAAGATATCAATAATGTTCTCACTGGCAAAATAACGTTTTGGGATATTAACGATTCAATGAAAGAAAAGGCTAATCGGCACTACCCTAATCATAAGGGACGAAAAAGGCCAACATAAAATTTTATTGTAAATGTGTGATGTTTTTCTAAATAAATTGGTTTAATATTGCAATTATGTGGTTTTTTTTCCTTTATGTAGTACGTATGTTTGTAGTATATAGCGGATACACTCATCTCTCTATCTAATATCATAAAGGATCAGACAGCAGCTATACACCTACCAACCTATACATTTACTTATATAAATTAGTTTCCTTAACTAAAAAACTAGATGGCGCTGAGTTCGACCACTTCCTAGTATTAAAAAATAGGGTAGAGTTGCCTGTCTATAGCCAGTATACTATTGTAGTCTTTGGTCAAGAGCTAGCCCATTAATTAAAAAAAAAGTTACGATATATAATTTTTATGGGTGTCAGAATCTTACTGACTAAAACCCACCCGTGTTCCTCCAAATGCCCTTTGCGTTCCAGGGCCGCCACCCTGGCAGGCTCTGGCATCCCGAAGGGGTTACCATTTAAGGAGCATCTCCTTAGCAAAGACTAAGCGTCAGATACCCAGCGCTGATTTTCAGTTGGCACCCCGTATGAGGTAAAATCAATATACGTCACTTGTAAGTACACTTATTACATACTCGTCACGTCACCAGGCTCCACTGATCTTTGATGCGTTTTATCTTCGTAATTTTTAATTGATTTGATAAAGCAAAAAATACGTGTCCAATATTTTTCGATAATCTAACTGGCGTGGACTGATTAGAATCATATATTTTTCAACAAGGAATTGTCAAGGTCGGTCAGCGAAAAAGGTGAAGCTGATTGCAAGTTTCAAAGCGTAGGGAGAAAAACGTGCAAGAAACTCCACGAACAGAGTGTTAAATAAATAATCTCCATTTTAAACGGATGCAGCTGAATACCAGTATTTACAGGGAGTGACTAATGATCTTGAGGTCTACAACCCAGTCACTGGGTAACATGATCCCATTAGCAAGATTCCCATTAGCAGATTTTCTGGCTTCTGACTATCCATCACAACTGTCAAACATTTACAAATGGCAGCCGGGACCAAAGGCTTTTAGCGTGCTTTCCGAGGCACGGAGGAGTCTCGTTGTGTGCCTAATTAATGTTTATTGTTCACTTAACAACGAACCGTCTTCGTCAAGCGTTAGGGCCTGTTTCTACTTAGCAAAGTCTGTTTAAACGGAAAATGGCGGACGGTCGTGCGTGTTCACATTCAGACAGACCGTCTGTTTAAATGAAAGACGTTGAAATTCGCGGAGTAGGAGGGAGGCACATTGCTGCCGTCTCGTCGGCAGATTTGTTCACACTACATCCGATCCGAGCCTTTAGACGGCTTTTCGCAGTGGCAAATCGTCCATTCAAAAATACCGGATCCGTCCTTCTTCTCGGATCCGTCTAAATGTGAACAGTGTCATTTGTACTGCCACTGTCATATCAGACAACAGAAAACAGACCGTCCGTCTGGGTGGACACGGGCACTTAATAAACCTGAAAAATCGTTCCGTGCAGCAGTTTTTGGCAACGAGCTCCTAAATTGAGGGTATTTAAATTTAAATTTGTTAAATAAATCGATGAGGCCAACAAGGATTGGCAATTTTTCTATTATTATACGAATGAATGGAAACATCTGGGTAAATATCTGACAAATTCTTACTGATAATGTTCTTGCGGCATTCTGAGATTCTTTACACATGTTAATGCATCTGTATCCGTTCACTATTTACCTTGTAATGATAGAAGAAAGAATAAAAAAGAGTTTTTTTAATGGGATATCAATATTTATAAAACTCTTCCTTTACTGAGTGACTGACAGACAACGCACAGCCGAAACTACTGGTCGCAGAAAGCTGAAATTTGCATGTAGGTAACTTCCTTGGACTCCCCAAGGAAGTAGTAGGGGAGAAAAATTCCTACAGAAACGGGCAAAACCTTGATACGCGTACGAACTCGCGGGCAAAGTTATAACGTAAAAAACTAATTTTAAACAAAATTACAACGTAGTTGCGGAATTTGTTCGAAAGAGTCACCGCGGTTCTGGAACGCAATGAGGATATATAAGGAGGAATACGGATGTGTTTTAGTCAGTAAGAGTCTGACACTCCTTTCCGCTCCGCCCAGAGCGGAAGGAGTGATAAAAAAAAGCTCGCGTTTGACCGCAATATCACCTGATGGTAAGCGATAATGTGGTCGACGATGGATGACGCTTGCCTAGAAGCAATCTATTCACTGTTAGCTTAGAGACTGCCAGGTTGTAGCTAGCAGCAAACACAGACTTCGACGGGAATTCCACTTTCATGAAGGAGCCTCCTCGTGTAGCGCAATTTGTTCCATCAGACACTCAACTGAACCGAGCGCTCGGCGCATCCTTGACAGTCTCACCTAACACCTTATAAGACTGACCAATCCTTCCCTTGCGGTGGTAGGGCTAGTAGTCTCACCTAACACCCGCCTGGTTCGCGACCACCCTCCCACCGGAGTTCGGCGTCAAGCAGCCTGCTGTGTTTCGTCGACGCGTGAAAGTACCAGTGCCTCAGGGCATCTTCTGGGCACGCTCGCTTTCATCATGGATCTCATCTATCGCTTTCCATCAGGCGTGATCGAGGTCAAGAGCTAGCCCATTCATAAATAAAAATAAAAAAAAAAAACTCGACAAGATGTGTGATTATTTTCATCCCGAAAAATTACCGGTTTCTAAGACAACAGCCGCGGGAATGAGCTAGTAGCTTAAGTTATTACTATGAAATTATGGGCGTTCAGTATTTTTTGAAAAAGTAAAACAAAAGTATTTTTTAATTTTATGTTATGTTTTATCACGACTGACAGTTGCCTGGCGATAAAAATAGCATGTAATTTATGAAAAAAAAAATAAAATCCGTGAACTAACGTCTCAAATTAAAATAACTGTTTCAAATCACAAACAGACCAACAGATGGACGTACATTATATAATATGATAAAACAAAGGACATTGTTATGTAAAAATTAAATTTGTCTTTGTTGAAATTTTGATAATACGCGTGTATGTAAACTGTTGGTATATATTGCGTATGCTGGTCTTCAGAGTTTTAGTAGTTTAAAGTTTTTCGTGGGCATAAAGAATATCAATATGAAGACTATATTTTTGTTTGGGATTTTGGTAAGAAAACTTTTCGTTAGATTTTTTTTCGTAATTAATGAGGCAGACCTCAATCTTACTTGATGGAAAGCTATGGATAAAGACAACCGTAGAACCAGCGAGCCCTAACTAGAATATTTCATCAACTGCCTAGCCTTTTCACAACTATATTGGGGTCGGCTTCCAGCGAAACCAGATTCAGCTAAATTTTACGTGGAGCGGCTGCCAACCCATTAACTGGGTAACACGATAGTTCTTGGCAAGACTAGAGTCAGATTTACTGGCTTCTGACAATCCGTAACGACTTTGGCATCTACAAATGGCAGCCGGGACCGGGTTAATGTGCTTACCGAGGCACGGAGGAAACTCAGTATGTTAAGATGGCTCCATTGAGATAAAGATGGCACCATGATACTTTTCATGCTCCAACATGTCTCTGATACGAAATATATATTAATCTGCCAATTTGCATGGTGGGGGTGGCTATGCGGGAGGGGTGAAAAAAAAAATTACTCGAGCGCGTCAGATTTTTAGAGAGGGTGTTCAGTGAACCCTACAGATGCTTCCCATTTTTTAAACTGACGATTTGAAAGTGACGCAAGCTCGCAGTGAATTCCTGAAAATGTAAAAAAAAGCGTGATGCGTGATCACCTGCGTTATCTATGTCTATCTATATATGTTTGGGATGTCTCAGCTAAGTATCAGCTTGCCGCGCTTGACTTGGTGGAACGCAGAGCTAAGAGACTCATCGGTGACGTAAAACTATGGTGGATGCCAAGCTACATAGCTTGGCTCATCGCCGTAAGGTTGCCTGCTTATCGGTCTTTTACAGATTGTACTTCGGTGAGTGTGCCCAAGTTCAAATTCAAATTCAAATTATTTATTTCAAATAAACCATTCACAGGCACTTTTGAATTGTCAAGGTCGGTCAGTCAAAAAGATGAAGCTATTTGCACGTTCCAAAGCGTAGATCTCTATGGAGAAGAACGTGCAAGAAACTCCACGGACACTCTTTTAAATTATTTTTCTTTACAATTTTATGGTTACATCATTCCTGTTGAAATTATACAAACATATTATATGTTTGTCCAAGAACTCCACGACCTCATCCCACCGGCCCCCTTCCACCATCGGACATCCAGACGCACTGCATCTTACCATCTCTACCTTGTAGCTATTCCACCAATTCGCACTAAGCGTTTCCAAATGTCTTTTATAATGCGCACAGCAAAGGAGTGGAACTCTCAGCCTGCGTCTGTGTTTCCAAAAGCTTACAACCCTAATCTCTTCAAAGTTAGAGTGAACAGGCTCCTTCTGGGTAAGCTCGCTCCATCGTAGACTTTGTCTCTGTCATCTCTGACATTGACTAGAGTCAAGAACAAACCTATCACTAATAATAAAAAAATAAAATATGTGATCTTCCTCTATGGAGTATGGGTCGTTGTATGATGTAGTGAAGAGGCCGTGTATTTATAACGATGTTTCTTATTACTTTTGTTTGTTTCCCAGGTTAGCGGTGCGTTCTGCATTCCTCTGGGAGGACGTAAGTATTCAAATTAACATTATTGTTTGGTGCTATTCTATAAGCTTCACTTGGAGCCTCATTCAAGTGAAAGCACATAAGTCGTAATAAAATCCCAACTTCCCTACTAATATTTTAAAGCCGAAAAGTTACTCTGTCTGTCTGTTTCGCTTGCACGCTAAAATGGCTATACGGATCGTCATGAAATTTGGCTGATATATAGCCTGGGATATGATGAAGGACATGTGCTACTATTTGACGCGATAACCGACTTCGAAACGGGCAGAGTCGAGGGCAAAAGCTAAAATAATATGTTAAAAATATATTGCGAATGGGATGCTTGTATTAAACGAATTGGGTGAAGTAACTAGTAAGCAAACTCATCTGAATTTTGAAAAAGAAGATGATTCTCCGTCAGAATTGTGATAGCTCCCGTTGAAACCAAATAGAAATATTAAGTGTTTTTTTAATGAAATAACACAGTTACGAGTTTTTATTACAATTGAACCTAAGGGACTTGACATTAGCGATGCAAAGATTACGCGCGCGCCTCTAGCGCCAAAATTTAGAAGTTGCCTAAGATCGACACCAGCAGCGTTGCCAACACTAATTTATAAAATTCCCCGATAGTGTAAGTCAAATTCCCTAGCTTGAGATTCCTTTCAGTTTGAGCATTTTCCACACGTTGGCAACGTTGTACGAATACTGTCAAAGTGTCGTTCTTAGAAAGCTTCACAATTTTGACACTAGCGGCGCTAGTTAGAATCTATGCATCGCAATTCTACTATTTTTGAAACAATGTTCGCAGTCTCATGTCAGTAATTGCAATCTGTCAAAAATGTATGGAGATAAAGGCTTTGAAAGATTGTAACTGACATGCGGATGCACACGTTGCTTAAAAATTAGTAGTAGGTATTGGTCCTCTGGGCGCTGACAATATAAAATCTATTGCGTCAAAGGAACGAAATATAGTTAGCGTCGCAGGTGCACGGCCAAACACCACACATATTCGTCGCCGCGCGCCTGGAGCGCGTTGTATATGAAATCCTTAAAGAGTCCAAGTTCCACAAAATTTCTCGGTGTGACAAGTATACTTCTGCCAAATCGTGTATGAAGTACAGGAGTCTGACGTCAATTTTTTTTTCTTTTAGTCGGCGGTGGCTTGTCTGACAGTGTTGCCAGTAGTCTTGGTGGCAGCCTGGGAGGAGATGGTGGAGCTGACAGCAGCGGTGGCCTCGCTAGTAGCTTAAGCGGTAAGATCACATTATGTATTTATTTATTTATTTAAGGATCACAGGGGAAGGGGGGAGGGGGGCTACACCCCTCTACCACCCCCACCACCCGGAGCCCCATGGTTATGGAGATATCCATGGTTAAAGTTTATAGGTTAGGATAAAAATTTTGCTTAAAATTTCGTATCCAGTAGCAGAAAGAGGCAGGTGGGAGGGGGTGATGGTGCCCCCCCCTCCTCCCTGGCACCACTATCATGAAAAGGTAACTAACCGTTTCCAAAAAAAAAACATTTTTTGAAGCCTAACCCTCTTGCATCCTTAGTCCTCTTAATAGCAAGTCGGAGCCCCGCTTGGCGGGGCTCAAGGGTTTAAAAAAAAATAACCACGAAGGGGATGCCCCATGTCCCGACTGATAGTCACGACTGACAGATCGAAACACAGCTATAGCAAAATGGCGTCGCTTCACGTTCCGTTCCACAGTGTAAAAAAAAAAATGTTATTTCTTGTTTGAAAAAGTCAATGTAATTGCATGATACAGCCCGGTTATTCAGCACATTAATTACCCACCAAATTAAATATGTGAATACGTGAAAATAAAATTATATAAAATGTAAATTATGTAAAAACCATGACATTAAATTGAATAAAATACACCTCTACCATAAACGGAACGTGAAATGTCAACTTTGACGTCTAGGTACTATGACAATTTATCTAACCTAAAAATGTACAAATCGCGTATTATTTTCCAATTTGTATGGAAACTTTAAAGATTTATATCTCGATAACCGTGACTCTCCGGGTGTTGAAAATTTCTAAAAAAGCTTTCTATTAATGAGTACTATCCACAAAAAAAATGAACTTCCAAAGCGACGGCCCATAAAGGAAAGTTTATCCTGGGCCGCCCATACGCCATTAAATTAAAAAGTTAAAGTGTGCTATGAAATTTAAAAAGTTACTTTATGATGCAGTTGTTTGAAAATCGAAGGAAAATGTTGAACTGTAATGTTTTTTTTTTAATTTACCTATCCACGAAAAAAAAGTACGTGTTTATACAATATATTTTGAAATCATATAAAATTTGGAACATTACGTTGTGAGTGTAGACAAATTTATCTACACACAACGTAAAATTAAAAAAAAGACCGTTTCCGCAGCCGGTATTGAGGTGCGGGCAACGGCGGCGGGCAGATGGCGGCGCTAGATCAGCATTATCAGTAGCTGGTGACGCACTTGCGTTCGCCGTTTCAAAACTGCCAATTGATGCATATTACGCCCCTCGACGTGTGCTTACCTTTGAGGCCTCAGGAAACCCAATTACTGAACCAACGTTGCGCAGTAGGTAATGCTATTTCTGCACGTAGCTCAGTATTGGGTTTTTTCTGAATTCTCCATTTGGGACTGCATCTTGGTCATCTCCGCTTTCAAGATAGTGATGTCCTTTGGCAGCCGTGTGATCGAACGTGACGAGGGGCAATTTACTCAGCTCCTTCGCCACGAAATCCGGCACGTCATCCAGATCAGTCTTCTTCAACATATCAATGATATCTTGAAGACTCTTTTCGGTTCCATCTCTGCGGCGAGACGGCATCTGGTCCAGTTTTCCGAGTGACTGGAACAGTAACAGTTTTCCTCTGCTGATTTTGTCCTCCTTGAAATTGGACCGGTGCATATCTGCAGGATGCTCACCTCGTCCATGTAGTCGATAGCATGGACTAGGAATGCCAGCAATTCATTGACTATGAGTTGTTTGGAACTCATAGTGTTTACGGGCAGCGGCTATGGCCGCTCAACACGCGGATA
This sequence comes from Melanchra persicariae, assembly GCA_947386135.1. Taxonomy (NCBI): domain Eukaryota; kingdom Metazoa; phylum Arthropoda; class Insecta; order Lepidoptera; family Noctuidae; genus Melanchra; species Melanchra persicariae. The sequence continues at coordinate 11,217,834 of OX376672.1, read as the reverse complement.
AAATTCGTGCCGTTGTGGTCAATCTTAACCGGTAGTCCACCACCACTGATGGTCCCTGGCAGTACCTGGAGTGATCCGTGAAGCCATCTTTTATTGCAACATTTTCCTACAATTAAATAAATTGAACTTTCAATTACAAGGGACAGAAAAGAAACATAGGGAGACGCCCCGGGCATAATAAAGTCATAAGTCGTTTATTTCTTAACAATGTACATTGTGTCGAAATTAATAATTAAAATAGAGAAAAATACATTACCAAATCAAAATATAATTTCCTTAGCGAGCGGTCAGTCGTTTTTAGCTCCCTTAGCGAGCGGTCAGTAGTTTTTAGCTCCCTTAGCGAGCGGTCAGTAGTTTTTAGCTCCCTTAGCAAGCGGTCAGTAGTTTTTAGCTCCCTTAGCAAGCGGTCAGTAGTTTTTAGCTCCCTTAGCAAGCGGTCAGTAGTTTTTAGCTCCCTTAGCAAGCGGTCAGTAGTTTTTAGCTCCCTTAGCAAGCGGTCAGTAGTTTTTAGCTCCCTTAGCAAGCGGTCAGTAGTTTTTAGCTCCCTTAGCAAACGGTCAGTAGTTTTTAGCTCCCGTAGCGAGCGGTCAGTAGTTTTTAGCTCCCTTAGCGAGCGGTCAGTAGTTTTTAGCTCCCTTAGCGAGCGGTCAGTAGTTTTTAGCTTGTAGCTAGTTTTGTTGCCTTGGTTGGGGGCCTTAAATTTATTTGAGGCCACCACAGGTTAGTCCCGTTAAGCAGTTGATATCCCATGTGTATTACCTTGCTAGTGGTCATTCCTAAAAAAAAAAATAAGAAAAATAAAATTCAATAAGTAACAAAATATAAAAAGGCCAATAATTTCACACTCAAAAAATTAAAAAATAAATAAAAAAAATATATGAAAGGGCGTCGGGAATCGCCCAGCGACTCCCGGCCACCGTAGGCGCGGGTCTGCGGACGGCGAGCCACCTACCGCTCGCTCAAAGCCAGGCCCGGGCCGACGGCGTTGTGTTCCACCGTAGGCGCGGGCTCATTAGGGCCAGAGCCTGCCAGGGTTGAGGATTTTGTTCGAAAGAGTTACCGCGGCCCTGGAAAGCAAAGGGCACTGCGAGGAGCACGGATGGACAGCTTTTAGTTGTTTACTTGCCAGCCTGCAGCGGTAGCAGAAGTCTATGTAAATATTTATAACTTATTAATATACTATTGTTCGTGGCATAACCTCCGCACGGGACGGTCTCCGAGGTTAAGCAACGCTTGTCGAGGTCGGCCCATGGACGGGTTGGTAACAAAAATACCTGCTGCGGTCATTACGGAGTTACTATCGCAAGCCGGTTTTTAGAGAAAATATTCTAGGAGCTCGTGGCTAAATTAAAACAGCCGCACGGGCCGATCTTCAAGGTTAAGCAACGCTTGCCGAGGTTGGTCTGTGGATGGGTGAGCATCTTATATGTTAAGATGCGAGACTCCTCCGTTCCTCGGAATGCACGTTAAGCCGTTGATCCCAGCTGTCATTTGGAGAACTTTGGCAATCGTTACAGATTGTCAGAAGCCAGAAAATCTGCTACTGGTCTAGCAAGAAGTACCGTGTTACCCAGTTAAAGGGTTGTGGAGGTCTGGTAAGCAGCCGCTCCACGTAAAATACTGGTATTCAGCGGAATCCGGTTTGACTGGGATCCAACCTCAATATATTTGGGAAAAGGCTAGGCGGATAAATGAGTAAACGTGGTTTTTTGAAGAGCTGGAGCCGGGGAATTAGCAGGTGGCATAGCCGGAGTGATTTCTGGGAGTGTAGGCGTTGAATCAAGGAAATATATTCTTGCTAGCGACTTTGCCCGCGTGAATATCGGAATGTATCCCAATGGAAACACTACCGGAATTAAAAGTACCAATATCTTTTTACCAAATATTCAGATCCGATTCTTGCAACTGTGGTGGCGTGATTGTAACTTTCGCAGTTATAACAGTAGACTCAGTGGCGGCCTTATGGGGTGGCGAGCAGGGCCTTAATTTAAAAGGGCCTCGCGAAGGTCTTCGTCCGGGGCCTCGCAACGGTAAAGGCCGCCGCTGACAGTAGTTAGATAAAATGTAACCTCGTTAGCTACTAAAGTCCGGTCGCGGAGCAGGAAGAATTTCGTACAATGACCTCTTATTACCTGTCTCCTTCACTCCCACGTAACTATAATGCATCACGCTCGCACAGATGCAATAACGGACGTCCTCAGGGATTGTAAACCTTTTACCGTACCTACCTAAGGTATGTTCTTGTTTGCATGTGGTTTTAGTTGGCCTTGAGACACAATAAAAAGCTCACGGCTTGCTTGACATAATTATTCATAATTTTTAAATAACGCAGGAACGACATTCCATCTTTTTATTGCCGAAAGTGTAATTTGAGAAATCACCAAAATGTCCGAACGGCCGAAGTGTAGTAAGTCAAACGGCACGTTCCCACCTCTTAGTTTTTTATTGGAATTTAGTGCATGGACGCACAGTTTAAGTTCCGTGATTTTTGGATAGGTTGAGCATATTTTTCCCATAAAGCGGTAAACACACTGCCACGCACCACGCAGCGTAGCGCATGAATGCGTGTTTTAACGTTGCTTGTGAGTATCTCCGTTTTTATAGAAAACACGCACAGTCCAACACACAGAAAATGCATCCACTTGCGTTCATTCAGATCACGCGCCTACAAGCGGAGAAACATGCGGACACGCGCGTGGGTGCGGGGCGAGACTCAAGGTATGGCACACCGTTGCGGAATATGTTCGAAAGAGTTACCGCGGCCCTGGAAGGAAAGGCTCTAGGAGGACAAAGGGTGGGTTTTATTCAGTAAAAGTCTGACACTCCCTGCCGCTCCACCCAGAGCGGGAGGGGTCATTTGATGATTTCCCATCCTCAAAAAAAAAAAAGTTATGGCACACCGAGTCTCGCAGTGCACTATCACCACAGCGAACGGCTTTGAATGAATTGTGATAGAGCCGCCGTGAATCCACAAAACGCAACTACGCGCGTGAGTGCGTAAAAAACCTGCACGATGATGCAGATCTGCACTCCCGCAAGTACGCGCGTAGGTGCGTTGACACGCAACATGTAGCATGATGCGTGGCAGTGTGTTTACCGCCTAAGCCGTGGTTTTGAATCGAAATTGAAAAATTAGATATCTTAGGATGAAAACCGGTTTGTTGTTGTACTGACGAGTGGTCGTTATGTGCTCGTTGTGGCAGTAATCTGGACGAAAAGATTTTAATTGGTAAGTAATGATATAAACCAAGATTATAATAATATACCATTTTATTCGTAAATTATCGCTCTGACTACTTATTTATAATGCAAGTGAATTTCGAGTCGTAAAATCGATGCTATAATAATTAGAAAAATGTTTCATCGTCTGAAAGTGTCTAAAAATTCTTAACTCTAGAAAACCGTGACAAAAACGAATGTATTGCTACTTTTTACAAAAAATAATGTACGTAATCCATATAGCATGATTATTTCCGAACAATTTGGTACCAATAATAAATCATTTTGTTGCGATTTCGAAGCAGGAAATCTAGTTGCATAAACTAAATTTGGGTGACAAAAGTCACCTTGCGCGTTCGAGCGGCCGCACTTAATATAAAAAAATTTGTGACCACTGTCAGTAGGCAAAGAGGTTATTGTACGAAATTCTTCCTGCTTCGCGACCGGGCTTTAACTGTGTGTGTTTTTTTTTTATTTATTTTTTTTTTATTTTTAAAACGTTGCCCCACACTAGGAATTTCTCCTGTATCGTGGGTGCGTTTACAAATATACAAAGTCACATACACAAACAGCCAGACCCGGAACAACTATCTGTAGGCCATACAAATATTTGTTCCGTGCGGGAATCGAACCCGCGACACGCAGCGCAGCAGCCGATCGCTCAACCACTGCGCCAACCGTGTCGTCCGTGTTCAAAGATAGCTCTGGTTGCGCAACTGGGCCTAACTGAGATTTTTTTAACAGGTGGTGACGGGGCAATAGCAGGCAGTATTACTGGTGCGACTGCTGGAAGTGGATCAGGTAAATATGTTTTTACTGGCATCTGTCAGCGACTTTTCCCGCTTTAATGTCGAAAATTATCCCAAGGGAACAAAATCTCGGGATTAAAAGTACCCTATGTGCTATTCCAGACAATAATCTATCTCTGTGCCACATTTCATCCAGATCCGTGTAGCTGTTCTGACGTGATTGACTAACAATCATCCAGCCAAACTTGCGCAGTTATTAAGGAAGTTAGATAAAATTTAACCTCGCTAGCTACTGAAGTCCGGTCGCGGAGCAGGAAGAATTTCGTACAATGACCTCTTATTACCTGTCTCCTTCACTCCCACGTAACTGTAATGCATCACGCTCGCACAGATGCAATAACGGACGTCCTCAGGGATTGTAAACCTTTTACCGTACCTACCTAAGGTATGTTCTTGTTTGCATGTGATTTTAGTTGGCCTTGAGACACAATAAAAAGCCCACGGCTTGCTTGACATAATTATTTCATAATTTTTAAATAACGCACTAACGACATTCCATCTTTTTTTTTCCGAAAGTGTAATTTTAGAAATCACCAAAATGTCCGAACGGCCGAAGTGTAGTAAGTCAAACGGCACGTTCCCACCTCTTAGTTTTTTATTGAATTAGTGCATGGACGCACAGTTTAAGTTCCGTGATTTTTGGATAGGTTGAGCATATTTTTTCCATAAGGCGGTTAACACACTGCCACGCACCACGCAGCGTAGCGCGTGAATGCGTGTTTTAACGTTGCTTGTGAGTATCTCCGTTTGTATAGAAAACACGCACAGTCCAACACACAGAAAATGCATCCACGCGGGTTCATTCAGATCACGCGCCTACAAGCGGAGAAACATGCGGACAAGCGCGTGGGTGCGGGGCGAGACGCAAGGTATGGCACACCGTTGCGGAATATGTTCGAAAGAGTTACCGCGGCCCTGGAAGGAAAGGCTCTAGGAGGACAAAGGGTGGGTTTTATTCAGTAAAAGTCTGACACTCCCTGCCGCTCCACCTAGAGCGGGAGGGGTCATTTGATGATTTCCCATCCTCAAAAAAAAAAGGTATCGCACACCGAGTCTCACAGTGCACTATCACCACAGCGAACGGCTTTGAATGAATTGTGATAGAGCCGCCGTGAATCCACAAAACGCAACTACGCGCGTGAGTGCGTAAAAAACCCGCACGATGATGCAGATCTGCACTCCCGCAAGTACGCGCGTAAGTGCGTTGACACGCAACATGCAGCATGATGCGTGGCAGTGTGTTAACCGCCTAAGCCGTGGTTTTGAATCGAAATTAAAAAATTAGATATCTTAGGATGAAAACCGGTTTGTTGTTTTACTGACGAGTGGTCGTTATGTGCTCGTTGTGGCAGTAATCTGGACGAAAAGATTTTAATTGGTAAGTAATGATATAAACCAAGATTATAATAATATACCATTTTATTCGTAAATTATCGCTCTGACTACTTATTTATAATGCAAGTGAATTTCGAGTCGTAAAATCGATGCTATAATAATTAGAAAAATGTTTCATCGTCTGAAAGTGTCTAAAAATTCTTAACTCTAGAAAACCGTGACAAAAACGAATGTATTGCTACTTTTTACAAAAAATAATGTACGTAATCCATATAGCATGATTATTTGCGAACAATTTGGTACCAATAAAAAATCATTTTGTTGCGATTTCGAAGCAGGAAATCTAGTTGCATAAACTAAATTTGGGTGACAAAAGTCACCTTGCGCGTTCGAGCGGCCGCACTTAATACAAAAATATTTGTGACCACTGTCAGTAGGCAAAGAGGTTATTGTACGAAATTCTTCCTGCTTCGCGACCGGGCTTTAACTGTGTGTTCAAAGATAGCTCTGGTTGCGCAACTGGGCCTAATTGAGATTTTTTTAACAGGTGGTGACGGGGCAATAGCAAGCAGTATTGCTGGTGCGACTGCTGGAAGTGAATCAGGTAAATATGTTTTTACTGGCTTCTGTCAGCGACTTTTCCCGCTTTAATGTCGAAAATTATCCCACGGGAACAAAATCTCGGGATTAAAAGTACCCTATGTGCTATTCCAGACAATAATCTATCTCTGTGCCACATTTCATCCAGATCCGTGTAGCTGTTCTGACGTGATTGACTAACAATCATCCAGCCAAACTTGCGCAGTTATTAAGGAAGTTAGATAAAATTTAACCTCGCTAGCTACTGAAGTCCGGTCGCGGAGCAGGAAGAATTTCGTACAATGACCTCTTATTACCTGTCTCCTTCACTCCCACGTAACTGTAATGCATCACGCTCGCACAGATGCAATAACGGACGTTCTCAGGGATTGCAAACCTTTTACCGTACCTACCTAAGGTATGTTCTTGTTTGCATGTGGTTTTAGTTGGCCTTGAGACACGTTAAAAAGCCCACGGCTTGCTTGACATAATTATTTCATAATTTATCTTTTTTTTTCCGAAAGTGTAATTTGAGAAATCACCAAAATGTCCGAACGGCCGAAGTGTAGTAAGTCAAACGGCACGTTCCCACGTCTTAGTTTTTTATTGAATTAGTGCATGGACGCACAGTTTAAGTTCCGTGATTTTTGGATAGGTTGAGCATATTTTTTCCATAAGGCGGTTAACACACTGCCACGCTCCACGCAGCGTAGCGCGTGAATGCGTGTTTTAACGTTGCTTGTGAGTATCTCCGTTTGTATAGAAAACACGCACAGTCCAACACACAGAAAATGCATCCACGCGGGTTCATTCAGATCACGCGCCTACAAGCGGAGAAACATGCGGACAAGCGCGTGGGTGCGGGGCGAGACGCAAGGTATGGCACACCGTTGCGGAATATGTTCGAAAGAGTTACCGCGGCCCTGGAAGGAAAGGCTCTAGGAGGACAAAGGGTGGGTTTTATTCAGTAAAAGTCTGACACTCCCTGCCGCTCCACCCAGAGCGGGAGGGGTCATTTGATGATTTCCCATCCTCAAAAAAAAAAAGTATCGCACACCGAGTCTCACAGTGCACTATCACCACAGCGAACGGCTTTGAATGAATTGTGATAGAGCCGCCGTGAATCCACAAAACGCAACTACGCGCGTGAGTGCGTAAAAAACCCGCACGATGATGCAGATCTGCACTCCCGCAAGTACGCGCGTAAGTGCGTTGACACGCAACATGCAGCATGATGCGTGGCAGTGTGTTTACCGCCTAAGCCGTGGTTTTGAATCGGAATTAAAAAATTAGATATCTTAGGATGAAAACCGGTTTGTTGTTGTACTGACGAGTGGTCGTTATGTGCTCGTTGTGGCAGTAATCTGGACGAAAAGATTTTAATTGGTAAGTAATGATATAAACCAAGATTATAATAATATACCATTTTATTCGTAAATTATCGCTCTGACTACTTATTTATAATGCAAGTGAATTTCGAGTCGTAAAATCGATGCTATAATAATTAGAAAAATGTTTCATCGTCTGAAAGTGTCTAAAAATCCTTAACTCTAGAAAACCCTGACAAAAACGAATGTATTGCTACTTTTTACAAAAAATAATGTACGTAATCCATATAGCATGATTATTTGCGAACAATTTGGTACCAATAAAAAATCATTTTGTTGCGATTTCGAAGCAGGAAATCTAGTTGCATAAACTAAATTTGGGTGACAAAAGTCACCTTGCGCGTTCGAGCGGCCGCACTTAATACAAAAATATTTGTGACCACTGTCAGTAGGCAAAGAGGTTATTGTACGAAATTCTTCCTGCTTCGCGACCGGGCTTTAACTGTGTGTTCAAAGATACCTCTGGTTGCGCAACTGGGCCTAATTGAGATTTTTTTAACAGGTGGTGACGGGGCAATAGCAAGCAGTATTGCTGGTGCGACTGCTGGAAGTGAATCAGGTAAATATGTTTTTACTGGCTTCTGTCAGCGACTTTTCCCGCTTTAATGTCGAAAATTATCCCACGGGAACAAAATCTCGGGATTAAAAGTACCCTATGTGCTATTCCAGACAATAATCTATCTCTGTGCCACATTTCATCCAGATCCGTGTAGCTGTTCTGACGTGATTGACTAACAATCATCCAGCCAAACTTGCGCAGTTATTAAGGAAGTTAGATAAAGTTTAACCTCGCTAGCTACTGAAGTCCGGTCGCGGAGCAGGAAGAATTTCGTACAATGACCTCTTATTACCTGTCTCCTGCACTCCCACGTAACTGTAATGCATCACGCTCGCACAGATGCAATAACGGACGTCCTCAGGGATTGTAAACCTTTTACCGTACCTACCTAAGGTATGTTCTTGTTTGCATGTGGTTTTAGTTGGCCTTGAGACACGTTAAAAAGCCCACGGCTTGCTTGACATAATTATTTCATAATTTTTAAATAACGCACTAACGACATTCCATCTTTTTTTTCCGAAAGTGTAATTTGAGAAATCACCAAAATGTCCGAACGGCCGAAGTGTAGTAAGTCAAACGGCACGTTCCCACGTCTTAGTTTTTTATTGAATTAGTGCATGGACGCACAGTTTAAGTTCCGTGATTTTTGGATAGGTTGAGCATATTTTTTCCATAAGGCGGTTAACACACTGCCACGCTCCACGCAGCGTAGCGCGTGAATGCGTGTTTTAACGTTGCTTGTGAGTATCTCCGTTTGTATAGAAAACACGCACAGTCCAACACACAGAAAATGCATCCACGCGCGTTCATTCAGATCACGTGCCTACAAGCGGAGAAACATGCGGACAAGCGCGTGGGTGCGGGGCGAGACGCAAGGTACGGCACACCGTTGCGGAATATGTTTGAAAGAGTTACCGCGGCCCTGGAAGGAAAGGCTCTAGGAGGACAAAGGGTGGGTTTTATTCAGTAACAGTCTGACACTCCCTGCCGCTCCACCCAGAGCGGGAGGGGTCATTTGATGATTTCCCATCCTCAAAAAAAAAAAGGTATCGCACACCGAGTCTCGCAGTGCACTATCACCACGGCGAACGGCTTTGAATGAATTGTGATAGAGCCGCCGTGAATCCACAAAACGCAACTACGCACGTGAGTGCGTAAAAAACCCGCACGATGATGCAGATCTGCACTCCCGCAAGTACGCGCGTAGGTGCGTTGACACGCAACATGCAGCATCATGCGTGGCAGTGTGTTAACCGCCTAAGCCGTGGTTTTGAATCGAAATTACAAAATTAGATATCTTAGGATGAAAACCGGTTTGTTGTTGTACTGACGAGTGGTCGTTATGTGCTCGTTGTGGCAGTAATCTGGACGAAAAGATTTTAATTGGTAAGTAATGATATAAACCAAGATTATAATAATATACCATTTTATTCGTAAATTATCGCTCTGACTACTTATTTATAATGCAAGTGAATTTCGAGTCGTAAAATCGATGCTATAATAATTAGAAAAGTGTTTCATCGTCTGAAAGTGTCTAAAAATCCTTAACTCTAGAAAACCGTGACAAAAACGAATGTATTGCTACTTTTTACAAAAAATAATGTACGTAATCCATATAGCATGATTATTTGCGAACAATTTGGTACCAATAAAAAATCATTTTGTTGCGATTTCGAAGCAGGAAATCTAGTTGCATAAACTAAATTTGGGTGACAAAAGTCACCTTGCGCGTTCGAGCGGCCGCACTTAATACAAAAATATTTGTGACCACTGTCAGTAGGCAAAGAGGTTATTGTACGAAATTCTTCCTGCTTTGCGACCGGGCTTTAACTGTGTGTTCAAAGATAGCTCTGGTTGCGCAACTGGGCCTAACTGAATTTTTTTTAACAGGTGGTGACGGGGCAATAGCAAGCAGTATTGCTGGTGCGACTGCTGGAAGTGGATCAGGTAAATATGTTTTTACTGGCATCTGTCAGCGACTTTTCCCGCTTTAATGTCGAAAATTATCCCAAGGGAACAAAATCTCGGGATTAAAAGTACCCTATGTGCTATTCCAGACAATAATCTATCTCTGTGCCACATTTCATCCAGATCCGTGTAGCTGTTCTGACGTGATTGACTAACAATCATCCAGCCAAACTTGCGCAGTTATTAAGGAAGTTAGATAAAGTTTAACCTCGTTAGCTACTAACTGTGAGATAAAAGATAACTCTGGTTTGCGCAACTGGGCCTAACTGTGGTTTCTTTTAAAAGGTGGTGATGGCGCAACAGCAGGCGCTATTTCTGATGCGGCTTCATCGAGTGTGGGCGGCGGATCAAGTAAATATGTTTTTACTGGTTTCTGCCAGCGGTTTGCCCGCGTGTATATCGGAAATTATCCAAAGGGAAATATGCATGAAACAATACAATGATAAACCGATTTAATCGATTCAATGAAAAAAAAAATCTTACAATTTTCAGCGAGTCCAACAATGTTTTCAAATGGCTAATGACCGTGAAGTAGAACCAGCATTTAGCTAAGCAATTTTATCTTCAATTTCCCTTACTGATTTAATATGCTTGCCTGCATAGTGGGCGTTTAATACACGATTTAAATTTCGTTACATTCAGAAGTAAAATTTTATTATAACACTTTAAATAGTACCCCATGGAAGATGTTGCTACTTTGGCCAGTATGAAACCTGGTTGAACTAATTGATCCCTATTTCTAAACTTGTCACAATCTAAGAAGCCCGATTCGACAGCCGAGTAGAGAGGGATAGAAGATCGCTTTACTACTCATTGCGAAAGAGATTTATTCCATGTCTCTTTCATACTCACTATTAAAGCAATGTTTTATCCTGCTGTCAAATCGGGTTTCTTAGATTGTGAGAAGTTTAGTAACATAATTATGTTTGTCACCTCGTTTATTGAAAATATGTAGATTCCTTCTAACAACGTACAAAATGTTTTCATAGATATCTTATGCATTTCGTTTTCTTTTCATTTAAAACCTAATTATCGGCAGTGAACCAATTCTGGACCTTCATTAGGGCATCATTTATGGCGTCAAGATAGTTAGTCCTTCTATTTATCTTAAAATTTAAAGAAATGTCGTCGGCAAACAACGCCATATTAAGTTTTTGTTTGCAATAAATGTGGCAAATCATTTATATGTATATACTAACAATAAGAAAGGACCTAAAATTGAGCCCTGAGGTACCCCCATTTTCACGTTTAATCATTTAAATAACATTTAACAAGGCCTTAAAGGTGTTTTTCTCAGTCCGTAAATTTTATTCTTTCTTTCGTTCTAAGGCCAAGTTTCAGAAGTAATGTTTCGTGGATAAGGCAATCAAACGCCTTGGATAGCTCGTAGAAGATGCATATGGCACCTTGTGCCTTCTCCTGCACATAAAAGATGTATTTCAGTAAGATGACACCAGCGTCAGTTGTACAACGTCCTTTGGTGAAACCATACTGTTTATCATGCATGATATTATTCGTGTTAAAATGTATGCATTTGATTAAGAATCACTTTTTCAAATACCTTGCTGAACTGGCAACACGGATTATTTGAGTCATTACTGTCCCCTGTTTTAAAAAGTGGTATACCTTACTGAATTTCTTTAGGTCCAGAAAGACTCCTTGATCCACACACAAATTAAATATTAAAGCTAAGTAAGGCACTATACTCTCAATAATTGCAGTACAGAAGATTGATAGACAATCCCCATAAATCTTCGGTCAATTTAATCTTGATTTGTTTGAAAGCTTTCATTACTGTCAGGAAGTTTATATGCTTAAAATTAAATTCAGTCGGGCAGGCCTAACTGTATTTTTATTAACAGGTGGTGACGGGGCATTAGCAGTCAGTGCTGCTGGTGCGGCTTCTGGGAGTTCGGGCGGCGGATCAAGTAAATATGATACGCCATAAATAACGCCATAATGGCGTTATTTATGGCGTCAAGATTGTTAGTCCTTCTATTTATCTTAAAAATTAAAGAAGTGTCGTCGGCGAACAACACCATATACCGCTCAGGGCCCGACATGTGAAAATTCCCAAAAAAAAATTAAACCTTATGTAATTGGTAATAAACATTAAATTCGCGATTGATTCGGCGCACCCCGGGGTGTTGCCGGTGCTTGAGCGGTTAATCCCGACGAATTGACACCGTTTACTTAAACTTATTGCTGTCTATCATTTAAATAACATTTAACAATTCTCAAATCTGCTTTGTCCAATCCGTAATCCAAGTTTTAGAAGTAATGTTTCGTGATTAAAGCAATCAAATGTCTTAGATGGCATATGGCATCTTATGCTTCCTCCTACGCATTAAAGATGTGTTGCAATAAGATGACATCAGCGTCAGTTGTACAACTTCCCTTGGTGAAACAATACTGTTTATCATGCATGATGTTATTCGTGTTAAAATGTATGCATTTGATTAAGAATCACTTTTTCAAATACCTTGCTGAACTGGCAACACGGATTATTTCAGTAATTACTGTCCCCTGTTTTAAAAAGTGGTATACCTTACTGATATTCTTTAGGTCCAGAAAGACTCCTTGATCCACACACAAATTAAATATTAAAGCTAAGTAAGGCACTATACTCTCAATAATTGCAGTACAGACATTGATAGACAATCCCCATAAATCCCGTGAGGATGTATTTCTGACGAACGAAACTTAAGTTTTTGTAAAAATGTCGACAGTGGTTAAATGCGTTTCCTGTAACGTAGTTATAGATGAATTGCTGTCGTATATTCAAAACAAAATATCAGTGATCGACGAAGACACGTTAGTGCGGTTATGTACATCTACGTTTACAAGCGAAAATATCGAAAAATCAAAAACACTTCTTTACGAATCGGACATCGCCTGTGGAGAAGGCAGAAATAAGGAGGAAAAACAAAGGCAAAGAACAACGAGATCTAGTGGACATTATTAATGTTTTTAAGTCAGTGGAGCCGGATCGATTCCCAATTTTCGTAGCAAGGGACTTGGAAAAACTACCCCCAATTCTGTTTGACCACCTCGACTGCACAAAACTTCTGAAGGATTTGCTTCGAATTCAGAATGAAGTCAAAGAAATTAAAGAAGTGTATGTGACGCAGAAACAATTGAAAGATGTTAAAACGGAGATTTTGAAATTACAGAATGACTCATTGATACCGGCATCAGTGTGTTAAGTGAATATGAAACGAGGCGGATGGCTTATGGAAAGCGGTCCCATTGGCTTAACCCATGTCAATAATTCAACAGTTATAGATGGTTGCAATAATAGTATCGATGAATCCTCGTTACAAATACTAGAAAATAACGAACAAACATTTAGAAAAATAACGGAGGTAGTCGCAGAAACTTCCGACAGCGGTATTCAGTCAGCTGTTGTGTCGCAGCGAGCGGCCGAGCACGGCCCCTCCCCTCGCGTCGCAACCACCACCACAGGCGCTCGCGCCGACGCAGCTGGCTCAACTACTTCGAAGCAGAAAGCCGTGACGTCACCACAGCGACGAACGGTCGTGCATACGGCAGTGGCACCGACCGCGTTTAGTGTACATGAGCCGGTGCTAAACAATAATAATGACGGATGGGAAAAAGTTTCATACCGTAGAAAGCGTAATATGAGCTACCGATACCTAGGCACCGCTGGTACCGCCAGGGAGAATGAAGGGAAATTCAAAGCTGCAATAAAAACAGTCCCAATTTTCATTACTAAAGTGCATAAAGACACGACGGAGAAAGATATTGCTGATTATGTGTGTCATAAAACGGGCGACGTGATCACGCTTGAAAGTATTTCGTTTAAATATCCTAAAGAATATAACGCATACAAATTCTTTGTCTCGGAAACTAAAATGGAGATGTTTCTTGATAATAAACTATGCCCGAGGGAATTATTTTCAGGAGATTCGTAAATTTTAAAATGAGAAATTACATGAACGGTGCAAACAGTGGTACTGTAAACGGCGTAAAATAAATACCTAATGGATAACCTATCAAGCTACAATTGTAAGAGTGTTAAACGCTCGGTGGAGAGTGTAAGGGAGCTGTGTAGCACGTCAGACATAGTTGCCTTGCAAGAAACATGGTTGCTGCCTCACGATATCTCGTTCCTGAGCGAAATCGACGCTGAGTTCGGGTGCACTGGGACGTCGGCGGTGGACACCACGGCTGGCATGCTGCGAGGACGGCCCTATGGCGGAGTTGCACTGCTGTGGCGGAAAAGTGTTTTTGATAACGTTTCGGTAGTGCAGTGCGATAACCCGCGAGTGTGTGCTGTTAAAGTATGCATGAAATCAAGGTCATTTCTAGTGTTCAGTGTGTACATGCCGACGGATAATAGTGCGAACTTAATTGATTTTACGGACTGCCTCAGCCTGGTGAGTGCTATAATCAATAATAACAGTATTGAAACTGCTTTTATACTCGGAGACTTTAATTCGCATCCCAATGAACAATTTTATTTTGAATTGATATCTTTTTGTCGGGAATCTGAGTTACTATGTGCCGATGTTGAACTGTTAGGAGTAAACTCTGACACGTATACTTTTATAAGCGATGCAAACGGCTCGAGACGTTGGCTGGATCACTGTGTTGCTACGAAAGCAGCTATGTGCACTATTGTTAATGTAAATGTTAAATATGATGTACTTTGGTCTGACCACTTCCCTCTTGTAATACAATGCAACCTAAACGAAATCAAACCTAAATTGTACAACTCAAATAATAATAAAAATCTGTCATGTAATAAAATAAAATGGGGTGATAGAAAACTTGAGCAAATTGACATTTATACAAAATTTTGTAATGATAATTTAAAATATATTGACTTTCCAATGGAATTAAGTGCATGTTGTGACTATGTTTGTAATAATGTAGACCACAGAATTATTATTGATAAAATGTATAATGACATTGTTGATATTTTATGCCAAGCAGCTACAGAGGGTTACGAAGTAAATCATGTGCGAAATAGGAAACCTGTAATGGGGTGGAACAAGCACGTGAGTGATGCTCACAGGCAGGCCAGGCTAAAGTTTGAGCAGTGGGTGTCTTATGGTAAGCCGCGCGAGGGTCGTGTTTGGATAGATATGCAAACAAGTCGAAGAATTTTTAAGTCGCGCTTACGGTGGTGCCAGAACCATAGTGACCAAATTAAAATGGACATGTTGGCGTCGCATCATTCTAGGGGCGACTTCCGCAGTTTTTGGAAGTCCACCGATAAACTCAGTAGTAGGCCGGGCCTGCCGGTGAGTGTCAGTGGCGCTGCTGATGTCACAGGGATTGCCGAATTATTTAGGCAGCACTTTGCTGTTTCGTCACCGTTGGGACCGTCACAGTTTATAAGCAGTGCTGGTTGTAGTGGTCAGGAGTTCAGTGTCCGGTTTACGGCAAAGGAGGTAAGACATGTCATTATGACTATGTCGAGAGGCAAATCTCCAGGCCACGATGACTTAAGTATTGAACACCGCATGCTGGTCGTCATCTTCCCAGAGTCTTAGCGATGTTCTACTCCTTGTGTTTAGGACATTCGTATCTGCCTGAGCAGATGATGAAGACTGTGGTGGTGCCAATTATTAAGAATAAAACCGGTGATGTTAGCGATAAGAACAACTATAGGCCCATTTCATTGGCGACTGTCATTTCGAAGGTGCTTGATGGTCTGCTTAACACTCAGCTGGATAAGTACTTGAATTTACATGATAACCAGTTTGGTTTCAAAGAAGGTCTCTCTACAGAAACAGCCATATTGTGTTTAAAGCAGACTGTCAAGTACTACACTGATAGAAGTACACCTGTCTTTGCTTGCTTCCTCGAGTTGTCGAAGGCATTTGACTTGGTTTGCTATGATCTGCTGTGGCAAAAACTGCAGCAAGCGTCAGTGCCAGACGAATTGGTCCGTATCATTCAATACTGGTACAACAATCAGGTCAATGTTGTTCGATGGTCGGGGGCTTATTCGACCCCTTACGGGTTGGAGTGCGGCGTGAGGCAAGGAGGGCTGACCTCACCGAAGCTCTTCAACCTGTATGTTAATGCGCTGATAGAGAGGCTCAGCAGTACGCATGTTGGTTGCCATATTGGAGGTGTTTGCCTAAACAATATCAGTTACGCTGACGACATGGTGCTGCTGAGCGCCTCTGTCTGTGGTGTGTCAAAGCTGATTGGCATCTGTGAAAAGTATTTGTACAACACGAACAAGAGTGAGTGCATGGTCTTTCAGGCCAGCAGGGGGTGTCCAGGTTACTTACCAGCAATTAAGCTCAACGGATGCCTACTTAAAAGAGTTGATACGTTTAAATATCTTGGACATTTATTAACCTCTGACCTGAGGGACGATGCAGACATTGAAAGGGAACGTAAGGCGCTGTCTGTTCGTGCGAATATGATAGTCCGCAGATTTGCTCGGTGTTCGGGGGGCGTTAAAATAGCGCTACTTCGGGCATTTTGTAGTCTGTGGATGGATTACACGCAGAAACAGTACAGCGCTCTACGTGTCCAATATAACAACGCGTTCAGGGTGCTCTTGGGGCTGCCTCGCTTCTGTAGCGCGTCGGGGATGTTTGCCGAGGCGCGTGTAGATTGTTTCCACACAATCATGCGCAAACGGTGCACATCCCTGGTCCGTAGAGTGCGGGCCAGCCGCAACAGTATCCTGAACGCTTTTGCTGAACGTTTCGACTGTCAGTACGTAAGCCACTGCTGCATGGTTCACGTGCTGACTAATATTAAAATATTATTTTAATTTTTAATAATGATTTCTAATTTTGAATTTTAAATGTAATTGTATGACCCTAAGTTGATCGAAATAAATAAATAAATCTTCGGTCAATTTAATCTTGATTTGTTTGAAAGCTTTCATTACTGTCAGGAAGTTTATATGCTTAAAATTAAATTCAGTCGGGCAGGCCTAACTGTATTTTTATGAACAGGTGGTGACGGGGCATTAGGAGTCAGTGCTGCTGGTGCGGCTTCTGGGAGTTCGGGCGGCGGATCAAGTAAATATGATACGCCATAAATAACGCCATAATGGCGTTATTTATTACTAGTCCTTCTATTTATCTTAAAAATGAAAGAAGTGTCGTCGGCGAACAACACCATATACCGCTCAGGGCCCGACATGTGAAAATTCCCAAAAAAAAATTAAACCTTATGTAATTGGTAATAAACATTAAATTCGCGATTGATTCGGCGCACCCCGGGGTGTTGCCGGTGCTTGAGCGGTTAAGTTTTAGTTGTAATAAATGGGGCAAATCATTGATGTATACTAAAAATAAGAAAGTACCTAAAATTGAGCCCTGGGGTACCCCCATTTTCACGTTTAATCCCGACGAATTGACACCGTTTACTTAAACTTATTGCTGTCTATCATTTAAATAACATTTAACAATGCTCGAATCTGCTTTGTCCAATCCGTAATCCAAATTTTAGGAGTAATGTTTCGTGATTAAAGCAATCAAATGTCTTAGATGGCATATGGCATCTTATGCTTCCTCCAACGCATTAAAAATGTGCTGCAATAAGATGACATCAGCGTCAGTTGTACAACTTCCCTTGGTGAAACAATACTGTTTATCATGCATGATGTTATTCGTGTTAAAATGTATGCATTTGATTAAGAATCACTTTTTCAAATACCTTGCTGAACTGGCAACACGGATTATTTGAGTCATTACTGTCCCCTGTTTTAAAAAGTGGTATACCTTACTGAATTTCTTTAGGTCCAGAAAGACTCCTTGATCCACACATAAATTAAATATTAAAGCTAAGTAAGGCACTATACTCTCAATAATTGCAGTACAGACATTGATAGACAATCCCCATAAATCTTCGGTCAATTTAATCTTGATTTGTTTGAAAGCTTTCATTACTGTCAGGAAGTTTATATGCTAAAATTAAATTTAGTCGGGCAGGCCTAACTGTATTTTTATTAACAGGTGGTGACGGGGCATTAGCAGTCAGTGCTGCTGGTGCGGCTTCTGGGAGTTCGGGCGGCGGATCAAGTAAATATGATACGCCATAAATAACGCCATAATGGCGTTATTTATTATTAGTCCTTCTATTTATCTTAAAAATTAAAGAAGTGTCGTCGGCGAACAACACCATATATGCAAGATTTAAATTTTGTCTCATTTAGTTCTAATATATGGTGAGGTATTTTATTATAACATTTTAAACAGCACCCCATAAAAGATGAGGCTACTTTAGCCAGTCTGAAACCTGGTTGAACTAATTGGTCCCTATTTCGAGTACCATAATTATGTCTGTCGCCTCTTTTACTAAAAAGATGTAAAATGTTCTAACATACAGGATGTTTTCGTAAATGCATTGACAAGGTACCGTCATGATGTTAATATTCTTAAACAGTTCCCTTAGAGAATCGCGCCGGCCGAGTTTGTATTATAGCTTTAATGGCTCTTTTCTGCAGAATAAAAATAGACTCGATGTCTGCAGCCCGTCCTCATAGTAGAATACCGTAAGACATGATACTGTGAAAGTAACTAAAATAGACCAGTCTCGCGGTATCAACATCCGTAAATTGGCGGATTTTCCTAACAGCATATGCTGCTGAACTGAGCCGTCCTGCAAGAGATGTTAAATGAGGACCCCATTGTAGCCTTGAGTCAATCGTAATTCCCAGGAAAACTATTTTATCGACGAATTTAAGTTTTTTCCCGTTCAATACTATGTCACAATCACTGCCTTTGAAATTTGGTAACTCATTGTATAAATGAGTAGTTTCCCTAACCTGAGCACATTCCTTTTCAAAGTCAAAGTCAAAGTCAAAGCATTTATTTCAATTAGACCATTTACAGGCACTTTTGAATTGTCAAGGTCGGTCGGTCAAAAAAAGATGAAGCTATTTGCACGTTCTAAAGCGTAGATCTCTATGGAGAAGAACGTGCAAGAAACTCCACGGACACTCTTTTAAAAATAATATTTTGTTACAAAATTATGGTTACATCATTCATTTTGAAATTATACATATATGTGAGAACGATGTAAAAGACGTGCAGGATAAAAGAGTCCGGAGTAAAAAAGAAACAATTCAAAGAAATAATTAAAATAGACCATGGCAACCGAGAGATGACCAGTCTCAGCTGACAGCGCCCGTTCACGAACATGACGCATACGCTAGCACCATTCGGCTCGACCATTTGTAAGGGAGCCACATAATCCAACGCATACGCCACCATCAGCTAGACTTTTGAGTGAGCATGACATCCCCAATCGCCAGGGTACATTCAAGTCAAAACCTACCCAAAATGATCATTAAAGTTTAAATTTGAGGTACCTACATAGTACTCACACATGTGCCGTTAATGCATGAAATTATACAATGCTAAATAAATTGAGTGTATACAATGAAAAATATTGCATTCTTACAATCTTCATCCGGTCCAACAATATTTCCAAATGCTAACAGATTACTTTGTGCGCCCTAGTGGCTGTGGAGCAGGACCAGCATTGAGCCAAGCATTTTTATCTTTAATATACTCTGCTTGCTTATAATATGCTTGCCTGCATAGTGTGCGTTTAATACAAGATTTAAATTTAGTCTCATTTAGTTCTAATATATGGGGAGGTATTTTATTATAACATTTTAAACAGCACCCCATAAAAGATGAGGCTACTTTAGCCAGTCTGAAACCTGGTTGAACTAATTGGTCCCTATTTCGAGTACCATAATTATGTCTGTCGCCTCTTTTACTAAAAAGATGTAAATTCTTTCTAACATACATGATGTTTTCGTAAATGTATTGACAAGGTACCGTCATGATGTTAATATTCTTAAACAGTTCCCTTAGAGAATCGCGCCGTCCGAGTTTGTATTATAGCTTTAATGGCTCTTTTCTGCAGAATAAAAATAGACTCGATGTCTGCAGCCCGTCCTCATAGTAGAATACCGTAAGACATGATACTGTGAAAGTAACTAAAATAGACCAGTCTCACGGTATCAACATCCGTAAATTGGCGGATTAGGAAAATCCGCCAATTTACGGATGTTGATACCGTGACATATCTATATATACATATATATATATATATATATACATATATATATATGCTGCTGAACTTAGCCGTCCTGCAAGAGATGTTAAATGAGGACCCCATTGTAGCCTTGAGTCAATCGTAATTCCCAGGAAAACTGTTTTATCGACGAATTCAAGTTTTTCCCCGTTCAATACTATGTCACAATCACTGCCTTTGAAATTTGGTAAGGCAAATCTTATGCATTTCGTTTTCTTTTCATTTAGAACTAAATTAATGGCAGTAAACCAATTTTGGACTTGCATTAGGGCGTTATTTATGACGTCAAGATTATTGGTCCGTCTATTTATCTTAAAAATCAAAGAGGTATCGTCGGCAAACAACACCACATTAAGTTTTTGTTGCAATAAATGGGGCAAATCATTTATATATACTAAAAATAAAAAAGGATCTAAAATTGAGCCCTGGGGAACCCCCATTTTCACGTTTAATCCCGACGAATTGACACCGTTTACTTGAACTAACTGCTGTCTATCATTTAAATAAGATTTAACAAGGCTTAAAGCTGTTTTGCCCAGCCCGTAATGCCCAAGTTTCAGAAGTAATGTTTCGTGATTTACACAATCAAACGCCTTAGATAGGTCACAGAAGATGCCTATGGCATCTTGTGCCTCTTCCCACGCATTAAAGATGTGCTTCAATAAGGTAACACCAGCGTCAGTCGTACAACGTCCTCTGGTGAAACCGTACTGTTTATCATGCAAGATGTTATTGGTGTTAAAATGATAAAGCATCTGATTAAGCATCACTTTTTCAAATACCTTGCTGAACACTGGCAACACGGATACTGGTCTATAATTGTTTGTGTCTTTACTATCCCCGGATTGGAAAAGTGGTATCACCTAACTGAATTTCAATAGGTCCGGAAAGACACCTTGATCGACACACAAATTAAATATTAAAGCTAGGTAAGGCGCTATAGTTTCAATAATTGAGGTACACACTTTGATAGACAATCCCCATAAATCCTCGGTCAATTTAACCTTGATTTGTTTTAAAGCTTTCATTACTGTCAGGAAGTTTATATGCTTAAAATTAAATTCAGTCGGGCAGGCCTAACTGTATTTTTATTAACAGGTGGTGACGGGGCATTAGCAGTCAGTGCTGCTGGTGCGGCTTCTGGGAGTTCGGGCGGCGGATCAAGTAAATATGATACGCCATAAATAACGCCCTAATGGCGTTATTTATGGCGTCAAGATTGTTAGTCCTTCTATTTATCTTAAAAATTAAAGAAGTGTCGTCGGCGAACAACACCAGTTTTAGCTGTAATAAATGGGGCAAATCATTGGTGTATACTAAAAATAAGAAAGTACCTAAAATTGAGCCCTGAGCCCCCCCATTTTCACGTTTAATCCCGACGAATTGACACCGTTTACTTAAACTTATTGCTGTCTATCATTTAAGTAACATTTAACAATGCTCAAATCTGCTTTGTCCAATCCGTAATCCAAGTTTTAGAAGTAATGTTTCGTGATTAAAGCATTCAAATGTCTTAGATGGCCTATGGCATCTTATGCTTCCTCCTACGCATTAAAGATGTGCTGCAATAAGATGACATCAGCGTCAGTTGTACAACTTCCCTTGGTGGAACAATACTGTTTATCATGCATGATGTTATTCGTGTTAAAATGTATGCATTTGATTAAGAATCACTTTTTCAAATACCTTGCTGAACTGGCAACACGGATTATTTGAGTCATTACTGTCCCCTGTTTTAAAAAGTGGTATACCTTACTGAATTTCTTTAGGTCAAGAAAGACTCCTTGATCCACACACAAATTAAATATTAAAGCTAAGTAAGGCACTATACTCTCAATAATTGCAGTAAAGACATTGATAGACAATCCTCATAAATCTTCGGTCAATTTAATCTTGATTTGTTTGAAAGCTTTCATTACTGTCAGGAAGTTTATATGCTTAAAATTAAATTCAGTCGGGCAGGCCTAACTGTATTTTTATTAACAGGTGGTGACGGGGCATTAGCAGTCAGTGCTGCTGGTGCGGCTTCTGGGAGTTCGGGCGGCGGATCAAGTAAATATGATACGCCATAAATAACGCCATAATGGCGTTATTTATTATTAGTCCATCTATTTATCTTAAAAATTAAAGAAGTGTCGTCGTCGAACAAATATATATACCGCTCAGGGCCCGACATGTGAAAATTCCCAAAAAAAAATTAAACCTTATGTAATTGGTAATAAACATTAAATTCGCGATTAATTCGGCGCACCCTGGGGTGTTGCCGGTGCTTGAGCGGTTAAGTTTTAGCTGTAATAAATGGGGCAAATCATTGGTGTATACTAAAAATAAGAAAGTACCTAAAATTGAGCCCTGGGGTACCCCCATTTTCACGTTTAATCCCGACGAATTGACACCGTTTACTTAAACTTATTGCTGTCTATCATTTCAATAACATTTAACAATGCTCAAATCTGCTTTGTCCAATCCGTAATCCAAGTTTTAGGAGTAATGTTTCGTGATTAAAGCAATTAAATGTCTTAGATGGCATATGGCATCTTATGCTTTCTCCTACGCATTAAAGATGTGCTGCAATAAGATGAGATCAGCGTCAGTTGTACAACTTCCCTTGGTGAAACAATACTGTTTATCATGCATGATGTTATTCGTGTTAAAATGTATGCATTTGATTAAGAATCACTTTTTCAAATACCTTG
Source organism: Melanchra persicariae (assembly GCA_947386135.1). Lineage (NCBI taxonomy): Eukaryota > Metazoa > Arthropoda > Insecta > Lepidoptera > Noctuidae > Melanchra > Melanchra persicariae. The sequence continues at coordinate 11,195,228 of OX376672.1, read as the reverse complement.
TTGAACTGGCAAACGGATTATTTGAGTCATTACTGTCCCCTGTTTTAAAAAGTGGTATACCTTACTGAATTTCTTTAGGTCCAGAAAGACTCCTTGATCCACACACAAATTAAATATTAAAGTTAAGTAAGCCACTATACTCTCAATAATTGCAGTACAGACATTGATAGACAATCCTCATAAATCTTCGGTCAATTTAATCTTGATTTGTTTGAAAGCTTTCATTACTGTCAGGAAGTTTATATGCTTAAAATTAAATTCAGTCGGGCAGGCCTAACTGTATTTTTATTAACAGGTGGTGACGGGGCATTAGCAGTCAGTGCTGCTGGTGCGGCTTCTGGGAGTTCGGGCGGCGGATCAAGTAAATATGATACGCCATAAATAACGCCATAATGGCGTTATTTTTGGCGACAAGATTGTTAGTCCTTCTATTTATCTTAAAAATTAAAGAAGTGTCGTCGGCGAACAACACCATATAGTTTTATCTGTAATAAATGGGGCAAATCATTGGTGTATACTAAAAATAAGAAAGTACCTAAAATTGAGCCCTGGGGTACCCCCATTTTCACGTTTAATCCCGACGAATTGACACCGTTTACTTAAACTTATTGCTGTCTATCATTTCAATAACATTTAACAATGCTCAAATCTGCTTTGCCCAATCCGTAATCCAAGTTTTAGAAGTAATGTTTCTCGATTAAAGCATTAAAATGTCTTAGATGGCATATGGCATCTTATGCTTCCTCCTACGCATTAAAGATGTGCTGCAATAAGATGACATCAGCGTTAGTTGTACAACTTCCCTTGGTGAAACAATACTGTTTATCATGCATGATGTTATTCGTGTTAAAATGTATGCATTTGATTAAGAATCACTTTTTCAAATACCTTGTTGAACTGGCAACACGGATTATTTGAGTCATTACTGTCCCCTGTTTTAAAAAGTGGTATACCTTACTGAATTTCTTAAGGTCCAGAAAGACTCCTTGATCCACACACAAATTAAATAATAAAGCTAAGTAAGGCACTATACTCTCAATAATTGCAGTACAGACATTGATAGACAATCCCCATAAATCTTCGGTCAATTTAACCTTGATTTGTTTGAAAGCTTTCATTACTGTCAGGAAGTTTATATGCTTAAAATTAAATTCAGTCGGGCAGGCCTAACTGTATTTTTATTAACAGGTGGTGACGGGGCATTAGCAGTCAGTGCTGCTGGTGCGGCTTCTGGGAGTTCGGGCGGCGGATCAAGTAAATATGATACGCCATAAATAACGCCATAATGGCGTTATTTTTGGCGACAAGATTGTTAGTCCTTCTATTTATCTTAAAAATTAAAGAAGTGTCGTCGGCGAACAACACCATATAGTTTTAGCTGTAATAAATGGGGCAAATCATTGGTGTATACTAAAAATAAGAAAGTACCTAAAATTGAGCCCTGAGGTACCCCCATTTTCACGTTTAATCCCGACGAATTGACACCGTTTACTTAAACTTATTGCTGTCTATCATTTCAATAACATTTAACAATGCTCAAATCTGCTTTGTCCAATCCGTAATCCAAGTTTTAGAAGTAATGTTTCTCGATTAAAGCATTCAAATGTCTTAGATGGCATATGGCATCTTATGCTTCCTCCTACGCATTAAAGATGTGCTGCAATAAGATGACATCAGCGTCAGTTGTACAACTTCCCTTGGTGAAACAATACTGTTTATCATGCATGATGTTATTCGTGTTAAAATGTATGCATTTGATTAAGAATCACTTTTTAAAATACCTTGCTGAACTGGCAACACGGATTATTTGAGTCATTACTGTCCCCTGTTTTAAAAAGTGGTATACCTTACTGAATTTCTTTAGGTCCAGAAAGATTCCTTGATCCACACACAAATTAAATATTAAAGCTAAGTAAGGCACTGTACTATCAATGATTGAGGTACAATCATTGATTGACAATCCCCATAAATCTTCAGTCAATTTAATCTTGATTTGTTTGAAAACTTTCATTACTGTTCAGGGGTTTATATGCTTAAAATTAAATTCAGTCGGGCAGTTAGTCCGGTTAAGCAGTTGATATCCCAAGTGTGTTAACTTGCTAGTGGTATATAGGTATACCTAAAAAAAAAAAAAAAAAAAAACAGTCGGGCAGGCCTAACTGTATTTTTTTTAACAGGTGGTGACGGGGCAGCAGCAGTCAGTGCTGCTGGTGCGACTGCTGGAAGTTTGGGCGGTGGATCAAGTAAATATGTTTTTACTGGATTCTGCCAGTGGTTTTGCGCGCTTAAATGACGAAATTTATCCCAAGGGAACATAATCTCGGGATTAAAAGTATGAAATGTGTTGTTCCAGACAATAATCTATCTCTGTGTCAAATTTCACGCAAATCCGTGCATCTGTTATGACGTGATTGAGTAACAACCATCCAGCAAAACTTTTGCAGTGATAACATAAGTTAGATACAATTGAACCTCGTTAGCTACTAACTGTGAGTTCAAAGATAACTCTGGTTGCGCAACTGTGTTTTTTTTCAACAGGTGGTGACGGGGCAGCAGCAGTCAGTGCTGCTGGTGCGACTGCTGGAAGTTTGGGCGGTGGATCAAGTAAATATGTTTTTACTGGATTCTGCCAGTGGTTTTGCGCGCTTAAATGACGAAATTTATCCCAAGGGAACATAATCTCGGGATTAAAAGTATGAAATGTGTTGTTCCAGACAATAATCTATCTCTGTGTCAAATTTCACGCAAATCCGTGCATCTGTTATGACGTGATTGAGTAACAACCATCCAGCAATACTTTTGCAGTGATAACATAAGTTAGATACAATTGAACCTCGTTAGCTACTAACTGTGAGTTCAAAGATAACTCTGGTTGCGCAACTGTGTTTTTTTTTAACAGGTGGTGACGGGGCAGTAGCAGGCGGTATTGCTGGCGCGACTTCTGGGATTTTGAGCGGTTCAAGTAAATATGTTTTACTGTTAACATCATCATCGTCATTTCAGCCGAAAGACGCCTTTTGCTGGACATAGTCCTCACCCAAGTTTTGCCTCATAAACAAGTTCTGTGCGTCTCGCATCCAGTCCATTCCTGCAGCCTTCACCATTCGTTCGGTTCTGTGAGAAACACTCACCTTGAAAACTCAGGTTAAGTGAGATGTCATTCTAATTGATGCTAGGGATTGATTGCTCACTTTAAGACCACGTCACTTGAGTTATCACCAGTGATCGGATAATCGGGAAAGAAAAATATGGACATTCCCTCCTGAATAAATAAGTAATCCCGGGTTTGAACAATTTTGTAAAAACAACTGTAACAAACTTAATGAAATTATAGCTGTGGTTATTTTAATTTAGTGTCTTTATTTTATTCAAAACAAATGGAATACCGATCTAATTCAAAGTTTCATTTTAATCGTCTTTTAAGATAGAAATAAAAAATACCATGAGAGTTCACAACGAGTTCTAACTATATTTTGTATGCGGGCAATTTTAGCAATCTCAGGAATTTCGAAAGATTCCGGGATCCGGGATTCTGAAAAGCATGTCCGTAGGTATTATACTTTCATGGGACTAAAAGTGAAGTTTAGGTATATTAGCGCCCGATTATCCGATCACTAGTTATCACGATGAAATTGTTACAGAGTTGCATTACTGGTGGATTTAATTTCGTTCGTCTCAGTTAGATTTTTAATACATTTTGGACATGTATTTTTTGACTTTTCAAATCAATAAAAAATTAGAAAAATAAAGCATCAGAGTTCAGGAGTCAGAAATGCTAGATGGCGTTATTCTAAATTAACAATAGTCAATAACGATTTTATTAATTGTGCATCTGTGTTGATTCTGCGACATATTTTTGAGCTCCAGACAGACGGTACCACGGCCCAGCCAGCCTCGGGATCGGCCCGAATATGAGTGGAACAAACTTTAATAATAAGTTTTTAAGGACCGTATTTGTGTTTCAAGAGATTAATGCTTTTTTTTTTTTGTTTTCTTATCTTGCAATCAGTCCTTCTAAACTATAAGCAGATGAGGTGGGTGCTTTTTGTCGTTTAGGCGCTGCTCCCACTGGAGCGAGCCCTTTCTTCGTCATTATTTGGATCTCAGACCCTCTAATCGTCGAAGATATCACGCCTCTTTTTAAGCCGACGTATGGTTTCAGGGATAGTGAGCTGCCCCGCTAGCTGGTTTGGGTGCTTCGACAGTCTTAACTTGTAGCTTGCTCCATGAATGTCTATTTCGTCTCTTATCATGGGCATGTTCAAAATTTCATGGAGCTCTGTTGTTCTTATAAACCATGGTGCGTTAGATATTTGTTTTAATATATAGTTTTGTACTCTCTGTAAAACCATGATGTTGGAGGCGCTGGCAGAGTCCCACAACTGGATGCCATATGTCCAAATAGGTTTCAGGATCGTTTCATATATGAGGAGTTTGTTTTCCAAAGATAGTTTTGAGTTACGTCCCAGTAGCCAATAGAGACCCTTATACTTTAGGTTAATTTCATCTCGTTTTGTTTGAACATGTTTTCTCCATGTAAGTCTACGGTCCAGGTGCATGCCTAGATACCTTACGGTGTGTTGATGTGGAAGTTGAATGCCATTTAGACTGAACAATCTTCTTTTCGGAGAGTGAAGGTTATGTGCACTGATTTGGATACACTGACAGCAATCCTCCATTTGGCTAGCCATTTCTCAATTTCATTCAGACTGTTTTGCAAGACGCTAGAAGCCTTAATTGTACATTTGTTCGAGGTGAGTAATGCTGTGTCATCAGCGAAGGTTGCAACTGTAACTCCTGGACATAGCGGTAGGTCATATGTGTACAGAGTGTAAAGGACAGGTCCTAGCACAGACCCCTGTGGCAGTCCTGCTGATATTTCGTAGAAGTTGGAGGTACAGTCGTTCTCGCTCACTTGAAAAATTCTATCGGACAAATAGGATTTCAGTATTTCGAAGAATGTGTGCGGTAGTATTGATTTAATTTTGTACAGTAGACCTTTGTGCCACACTCTATCGAAGGCCTGTTGGATGTCCAGAAAAACTGATGAACAGTATTCTTTTTTTTTCCAGTGACGTTCTAATTTCTCTGCACACTCTATGCACTTGTTCAACAGTCGCGTGTTCTTTCCTAAACCCAAATTGATGTTCCGGGATGATCGATTTTTCTTTTATAACTTTTGTCATTCTGTGAAGTAGTGACTTTTCAAATAGCTTTGACATTATGGGCAGAAGGCTGATTGGTCTGTATGATGTGATTTCATGTTTGGTTTCCCAGGTTTGTGGATCATTATAATATTCGATACTTTCCATAGGTCTGGGAAGTATCCAACTCGCATTATTGCATTAAATACCATTGTTAGGTATACAGCTACTTTTCGAGGTGATTCTTCGAGAACCTTTTTGTCAATAAGGTCATACCCCGGAGCTTTATTGTTCTTAAGTGACTTAAGGTTTCTGTATATTTCTTTTGGTGTCACTAGTTTGAGGGGTATGTCTAGTTGAAAATCTTGGTTCAGAGTCGAGTCAATGTCCGTTTCATTGGCATTTAGTGCTGTGTTGTTTGGAGTGAATACTTGTCTGAGATGCTTTGCGAAGGCTTCAGCTTTGTCGAGATTGCTTTCAATCCATTGGCCGTCATGTGTACGTAGAGGTGGTTTTTGATGTAGTGGTCTGTCAAGGTTTTTGCAGGCTTTCCATAGTGAGTAATTGGTTGTTTTTGTGGCTGATAAACCTTCCAGGTAGACATCCAAGGCAGTGTCGTTAGCGTCCTTGATAAGGGTTTTCAATTCCCGTATGGCTTTGTTCAATTCCCTTTTGTCATTTGGGTGCCTATTGATGTGCCACATCCGACGTAGCCTCCTTTTTTCGAGTATCTTCTGTCGTATGGAATCAGAGTATGTTTTACTCTGAGGGGGACGATCGCTGACTTCAGGCGTGGACATCCAACAACTTTCTTGGATGACTGATGTTAATTTACGTACGGCGTTGTCAATGTCTGAGTCGGTTTTTAGATTTATTTTCATTTCCAATCTCTCATGAACCAATTCTCGAAAAGAGTTCCAGTCGGTGCGCTTGTTGTAGAGTTTTGTGTTCTGTTTCCTGTTTAGAACAGTACTGCCGATAGTAAGAATTACCGGAACGTGATTGGTGTTGGAGTCCAAGCTAGTTTCTATTTCATGAGAAAACCTCGATAGACCCTTAACTATGAAAAAATCTATGACGTCAGGAAGTCGGTTTGGATCAGTCGGCCAATTAGTAGGTTCGGTAGTTGAAATGGTAGTTAGATTATTCTTGTCTACAGATTTCTTGAGCTCTCTTCCTCTCGTGTTAGTAAGTCTAGAGGCCCAGTGCATATGTTTAGCATTCCAATCTCCGCCAGCTACAAAGCGTAGTCCTAGTGTGTTGAATAGCTCATCATATTGCTCTTCTTTTATAAAGTGCTTTTGACTGAAGTGGAACATTCAATGTGTCCGCCATATACTGCCCGTATATGGCGGACACATTGAATGTTCCACTTCAGTCATGGACAGCAACAGTTGCTGCCTGTATGTGTGGTTTTTTGAACTGCGGTTGCTCATGGTGTTTAATTTTTGACTTTATAATTAGGGCAGCTCCCGCATGTGCTGTGCCATCTGGATGATTTGTGGCATAAATATTATAATTACGCATACGAATACTACTGTTATCAGTCAGGTGAGATTCAGACACTAGTAAGATGTCTATGCTGCCCACCATACACTAAAGTGCAGTAACAGCAAAATCACGATTTCGAGTAAAACGCATTTAAAGTTAAGAATTGATTTTAAAAAATCAACAGAATGTATAAGCAAAAAAATTTGAATGCAGAAAGGTTGTAAAGGCATAGGTTCACACGTTAAAGCAATAAAAAAAAATATATCTTAATAACTGAATTTATTATGGCCATTTATTCTTTTTGGTGCCTATTACTGCATAGCCTTTTTTGTAAAAAATACCATTTTAAACTTAGTAAAATGCAGTAAAAAGCCCTATTACTGCGTTTGGATCAGTTATTTTGTCAAGAAACCCAACTAACATGCAGTAAGGTCAAAAAAATACTGCATTTTAGTTAGTTTTTTAAGAAAAAAGTGTTCAATTTACTAGTGCAGTAAGAAAAATAGCTAGTTCACATTTTAAAGACCGTTTATTTCTTATTATTTAATCACAATAATTCAACTCACTTATGTAAAATTTACATATCAAAAATAAAAAAAAACATCTAATTAATAAAGGACCCTGCGCAGAATGCACAACCTCCTTTGACAGTTTTCTCTTAATATTAACATATATAACATAATGTATCTAACTGCACTTTAGCTAGGAATAATCATATCTGTGTCATTATGCTATCCAAACTAATCTGCAGTAATGCTGTATTTTACTGCGTGTTAGTCAGTTTATAATGATAAAAGAATGTTAAGTATTCACAACTAAAATGCGACAAGCTTTGATTTTACTGCATTTTAGTTGGGAGTTCGTGACAATAAATTGTATTTTCTTAATTTGCAGTAAAAATAGCTTGTATGGCGGTAAATTTTACTGCGTATTAATTTTTTTTTTAATTTTTTTCCAGAAATATAAAACTATCTAAAGAACTGTAAAATTATATTGCTTACTGCATTTTAGTTATGAAACCTTAAAATTTAATCTGCAGTATAATTTATACTGTATTTTAGTTGGGAAATCACGCCAAATTGTTAATTTTTTTCGTTTGCAGTAAGTGAAAACTGTTAAATAAAAACCATTCTAATAGTCTTAGAAATAAGTAAGTTAATTCAATAGAAAGCTTAAGAAACCCGCTTTCAGAATCACTAATAAAACGAAAAATCACAAAAGGGCTGTTACTGCTCTTTAGTCTCTGGTGGGCAGTATGTTGTGTGAATGTAAAAAGACTTCTACCTCTTCCACGTTAGGAGATAATCCGTCTAGGTTCCAGGTTGCTATCTTTAGGGAAGCCATTACGTAATTTTAGCTACCAAAGTTGTTATGAGGTTAATTAAGGTACTCATTTGTTGTAAGATAATATAACGTAATCGGTCGTAAACGGTACTCTTTGCCACGTGGGGGGATTGGGATTTTCAGATTCAGTATCCATACTGTTCGAGAGTGTAATCTGACTTTGACTGCTAGCATCTGTTGCTGAGCTCATAGATGCACTTCTAGGTCTGGCCAGGAATAGACCAGGATGGAAAACTTGCTGTGCTAGCTTCTTATTACTTTCTTTAAGACCAGTAGCATTCACTGGTAAGGGGGCCTGGGTACCCACCCTCTTACAGTCTTCGGTAACCAATATCTCACTTGCAGGCCCGGGTACCTGCAAGCGCCGGGTGCTAGCCGGTTCGCAAGGCAAAACATTCTCATTATTATTACTCATTTCATTACGATGGTTGGGAGAATATGTAGCAGCGCTTTCCCAGGGCACTGCTGCCACTCTTTTGGAGGTTATTTAATTCCACCGGGCCCGTGGTAGGCCAATAATCGGGTTATTTACCGCCGCCCGTTACTCGGCGTTAGGGTTACCCCTGTTACTCGTTTGGCACCACCCAGGGGGCACGTGTAGGGTGGGTCTAGGAGAGATGGTATATCCTACGGACGCGAGTAACTTCACCCGCCAATAAGAGATTAATGTAGTGATTATTTGTTTACAGGTCTCAGTCGTCGGCGTTAAAAGATTGAACTCAAGGTAAAAAAAAATCGTTTATTTCAGACTAAAAAGTCCACAGGCAAGGCAAGGTTGTTAAGAGAATGAGAGAATAATAATAAGAGAATAAGATTATTTATTTGTCAAACATGCGTTTATATAAACTGACTAATCAGACATGCAAGGTATTGAATTAATAGATGTTGTGAGCGTCCATGTTTTGCCAATAACAGCGTACAAATTTTGGAGGTACGATTGTAACTAAGTAGGTAAAAAGACAAGAAGATGACACACGGTCTACCCCCCGCACAGTAGGTTCACCAGTCTCGCAAAACATGGAGTTCAGTGAACCTACTGAGCTGAACAGTATCGGTTCTCTTACAATCATCCTTTTTTTATGGATGGTAAATCATCAAATGACCCCTTCCACTCTGAGTGGAGCGGGAGGAAGTGTCAGACTCTTACTGACTAAAACCCATCCGTGATCCTCCTAGTGCCCTTTGCGTTCCAGGTCCGCGGTAACTCTTTCGAACAAATTCCTGTACCCTGGCAGGCTCTGGCCTTAACGGGCCCCGTCTACTATGCTTACATCTCTTTGAGGCGTGTATGGAACACAACGCGCCGTCGACCCGGGCCTGGCTTTGATCGGACGGCGAGGCACTCAACACTCGCCGTCCGCCGGGATTCGCCCTGTGACTCCCAGCGCCCGGGGCGTCTCCTTATGTTGCGGCAGCTGGGGCGTGACAGTTGTCTCACCCTCACGCGGCCTGCCTCCTCCTTCACTAGCATTACTGCTTCGCAGTAGGAAGTGACGGCTTCCCATGCCTCCTCGCTCCAGACCACGGATTGAACCAGGGTCGGACGCGAGAGGTCGTCGTCACCGATCGCCTCGACGAGGACACGGCGGAGCTCCGTCCAAGCAGGGCAGACCTCCACCGTGTCCTCAGTTTGTCGAGGCTGGTACTTGGATGGGTGACCTTTAATTTCATACTGAGAATCCTCCGCACCTCGGAAAGCACCCAAGGTTACGGCTGTCCTTTGTAGATCTTTTACGGTAAGAAGTCAGCAAAGTTGAAAACAGTCTTGCCAAAAGTGACTGTGTTACCCAGTTATTGGGTTGTAGAGGTCAAATAGGCGGACACTAAATGTAAAATACTGATAATTAGCTGCATCCGGTTGGACTAGACGTTTACCAATAGTTTAGAAAAAAGAAAAGAAGAATAAAGAAAAAGGGTTTATTTGCGTCAAGCATGACGCATATAAAAAAAAATATCATAAACAAAATTAGGTAAGTAAGGTAAGATATGCGCCACATTCGCGGAAAACGGCCTTCGGGTACGAGACAGAACCACAGCGCTGATTTCCAGCGACCACCGGCGTTGACCGAATGACGTCGTTCGAAGCAGCATAAAAAGTACCTAATTAAAACGAAATAAATAAATAGAAAATAAATATGTTTGAGTGGAAATATAATAAATAAAACGTTTAGACTATGGCAACAGACTGTTGCAACAGACGATGGAACGTGCCCGACAAATAGTGGCGCGCACAACTCTAAAATTAGAAAAACTATTGGTAGACTTCCAGCTTGAATTAAATATTACACTGTCATAATTATTAACCACATCTTTCATTTGGTTTCAGATTCCTGACTCGGATTTAACCCGCATACATTTTAAGAATTAGCTTGACCTAGTTTTAACTCTCTTGACATTATTGTGTTGCGAATTTTATAAATAAAAATGTTTGCAAAACATTCCATTATCTGTATTTAATTTTTGTCCTTTAAATTCATCACCTTCAGCGGAAAAACGAACATGGACATAAGCCCCCCCAAGTGTCGTCCGTCACATCTAACGTTTCCGTGAGTTCAGCATCCAGCGGCCTTCACCAGGTCCTCAGTACACCTTGTGGAAGCCAACGCTGCGTCTTCAGGCACGCAATCGCCACTCAAGACCCATAAACCATCTTCCTTTGTACATGAACTTTATTAGCTGGTTATATACGCTGTTTAGTGTTCAGTAAAGAACAAGATACGTAGAATGTGCCCTGCCCACTGCTACTCAATTCTGCGGGGTATGTTCCGACATAGGGGTCACCGGACTTTATTCTCCTGCGGATATCTTCATTTGAAAGAACAATATTTATTTAGTACATACATGAAACAAACAATAGCTTCTCTGTTTCTTCGTAGTCCATGTTTTGTAGGACATCCTTTGTGACTTCTTTACAACGACTGTACTTAAGCGCATAAATGTCCCTTAGAGCATTGAGTCTATTGTATAGTAGTGGTCCAAGATAAACAAAGAATTTGGATGTAAAGATATGTCGAGTAAAAATGTTTCGAGTGCAAACTATGTCTTTCCGTCTTATATTTATGTAATCAGGGTTATAGGGCAGGGATATGTGCTGCTTTAATACTATGTTCATAATAAAGAGCTGCCGAACTGTCAATACTTTACAAGACTGATAGAGGAGGTTCGTGGGAAAGAGAAAAGGGCGAAAGGTAGCAACTTTGAGCACCGCTCTCTGAGCTCGTTCGAGGGGTAGTAGTAGTGTTTTTCCAGCACCACCCCATGAAGTTATACAGTAACTCAGTAATGACTGACACAGTGCAAAGTAAACTTGTTTTATAAGTTTTGCGTCTGCAATACACCGTAACTTTTTGAAAACAAATATCAATTTGCGTACTCTGTTGCTTAAGGCTTCAATATGTGGTTTGAATGTTAGTCTTTCATCTATTATAATACCCAAATATGTTAGTTGGTTAGTACGGTTAAGTTCTGGACAAGCACACAGTGGTTAGTATCTAATGGATTTGTACAATAATGAGCACGTAAGGATAGGTTAGTGATGGCTGACGTAGACTTGCGCATAGAGAATTTAATATATTTTGTTTTCTCGGTATTTAGCGACAATAAATTTTGATGATACCGGCCAGTGTATTTTTTTAGTAAAAACTTTTTTTTCGAGCATTGTTCCGTTTCATGTTGTAATGTACGCGCAATATTATACTAAATCTCTTCTATCTCTGCTCTTAGATTGCCAAAATCCGCAGAATTTTCAGAGATTGGTTGATAATAATATATGATCTATTCATTGATACCTTAATCTTCTTTCTCCGACAACAATGCCTTTGGGCACGAGACAAGTGAGATTCGGTCAACGGTGGCCTGGCGAAGCCGATTGTCAATACGGAAAAAATGTATGGGATTGACAGATGCTATCGAAATGTCACGTGATCAAATCCCTGCATTTTGACATGTCGACAGTCGCCTTCGCTAATTGAATGGCGCATTGTCTAGGGCCTCTTGTCCTGCCAGTGTGTATCTAAATTTTTGAAGACTTCTTGAAGCGTTGCTGTGAAAAGTTTTGGAGACAACGGATCACCTTGTTCGACTCCTTTTCGGATTGGAAAGGATTGGCCAGTGGTATCTAAACGTATGGTTGCGGTACTGTGTACGTAGATATGCGTTTTAAAAGTTAGGAATAAGTTTTAATTACCTAATTAATTTTGTACGTGCTGGCGTTTTGGGTGGCCCAAAACGTTGCCATTTCCACGGCATCGTTGGTAGCAGCACACAGGTCAATCAGGCTGCATGTCTTGGGGCACAGAGGGCAAGATAGCAGGTGGAGCATGGTCTGTGACTCGGCTCCACATCCACACCCTGCAGTTGATGTGTCACGGTAGCCCCACTTAGCGAGGTTCAAATTACACCTTCCTACTTGCGTTCTGAGGCGGTTCTGGGCCTTCAAAGTGGACCAAGGAAGGTTAGACCCTGCAGGAAGATGTTTGCTTGGTTGTAAGTAGTTCATGGGAGGGGGAGGAGTATCTTGCTACAGTTGTTAATAACAATATCCCGTCCTGGGTTCAGTCTCGACATAGTTACCAATCGCCTTTTTATGGATTGGAAATCATCAGATGACTCCGTCCGCTCTAAGTGGAGCGGGAGGGAGAGACTCTTAACGCATCCGTGTTCCTTGAAGTACTCTTTGCGTTTCAGAGCCGCGGTGACTCTTTCGAACAAAATCTGCTACATTGGCAGGCTCTGGCACTTATGGGACTCGTCTACTTTGCTAACATCTCTTTGAGGCGCGCGTGGAACACAACGCGCCCGTCGGGTGAAAGTACTCATCATCTGTATATATTTATAAATATACATATGATGAGTACTTTCACCCCGTGAAAGGTTGTTGGTATTTTACAAATAACCCTGTGTACCTACATACCCTCTACTGGTATATCAGTCCATGTAACTTAGATTTAAGTATCCCTGGCTGGGGATGAGGGGATTGCGGTCATCACACGATAGTCCAGTTTAGCAGTTGATGAGCCTTATCGAGCTAAATCTACCAGTGGCCATATCATAAATAAAAAAAGGTTGATGTGTTGCACACGTGTAAAGCCCGCTACACACGTAACGATATATCGTAGCGATTTCAGAAGCCCCTAGTGTCTCCACACGCCACCGATATCTGCGTAGGTCGCCAGTTCTCCGCAGAAGCTCGCGCAAGAAACATGTAATTAATGAATTATGATGGAAGATGATGACGCACTTGCGTTATTGGGCCGCATTGCACGAACTTCTAACTCAGAATTTTCAGAAGTTGTTTTCTTTAACTGTAATAAACCCACATTTAAAAAACAAATAGTTAAAACTATGGACAGAGACGGATGACAGACAACCAATCTTCTATTCTACTATCAACCTTTTTGTTTTTCACAATTTATTGTGATCTTAACGTAACCTAGTATAGTAGCCAGATATTTTAAATTATAGGATGCAATACGCATCCTATAATTTAAAATATCTGGCATTAGTCCGTTCGCATGTTTTATAAATATACTCCAGTTACACAGGGAAACCTACAATTGGCCATAAAATCTATAATACGCATTTTGTAAAATATTTAATGTATCGCTGTTGGTTACCTAAACAAATGAAAACCTTGTAGGTAGTTACATTTTCGAGTCGTTTGGGGTTGAAACTCTCGGGTCGTGGGGTCCGAGTACTCATTACCTGTTTAAAGATCTGTCAAGACGCTTAGTTGACACTTCCGCGTGACCCTAGGGCTGGCTTTTACCTCGGACAAAGGATAAGCCTTGCCATACAACTTGGTAATGCTGCCAGCCTTTTGGGTACATTACCAGTGGCCTGCGATGCGGAGGAATTTTTCGACGCCATGTTTTAGATTATTTTTAGTTTTATTTGAGTCTTTTATTTAAGTGTGTATATAGTTATAGTTGTGATGATTAATAAAAATTTTATTACCCCCAATAAATGAAATATAAATAAAATTTAGTGTTTAGAGAAAAAATAGTCCAGGAGTGTGTGGTGGATTTGGATCGATGCTTTGTATTTTCGACCGGCCTGTTGTAAGCAGATTTTTTTGTTGTGATCATGGTCTCGTAATGGTCATCTTTGATTTTATCCGCCAAAGGCAAGTTTCGCGTCTGTAGCTTTCTATAAACTCTTCCAGTTGTTCGCGGTGTCCACCTCTTTCTTCTTCCGACATGTTGCAACTTGCAAGTCTAGTGATCAGGAGCGCGATCCACGCGTGCGCACGCATGACGCAAGTGAACCTCGCTACGAACCGACGACGCCGCCATCCACACGTGACGATAGAACTGTGCAAATGCCATCGACAGCAATTTATCTGATAGAAATTGCAACTACCGCCGTGAACAATTAATGAGCAACGATTTCTCATACACACGATCGATAAATCTTCGCAAATCGGTTTGCACAGATTAAACGCTACGATCTATCGTAACGTGTGTTGCGGGCATTACAGATTAAATAAAATATATATTTTTAAAATATCATCACAACAGAGTGAGGATGAATATATTATATTTTATAACATGACTTGTTACAAAATATTGTATTTTTAAACAAGTCATGTTATAAAATATATACTCATCGTCACTCTGTTGTGATACCATTGTATCTTAGATTAGGGGTACTATATATTGTTGATGATGTTTAAGTTAAATCATTAATTGGTCAAGTTAGTGTTAATATGGACAAACAGCTCATTGTTCTTCTTTGTGGGTTGGCAGTAGTGCTTGTGGCGGGTAATATTTTTTTCAAGTTTTTTCTTTATTGAACTAATATCTAAACCTACATATTATTATACGGTGTGATCGATAATTGGGTGCTTTTCTTGAAATGGGGTGTTTTAGATCTAGTATGTAATGATTTCGACCTCAGTAAGTTGGGGTTCAAATCGGGCTGTTTTCGAGGTTTCAAATTTATCAAGATATTTAGAAAATTTTCTACGCATCTGTGCATTGTAAGAAATCTACTTTAAAAATGAGGTGTCAGAGTCGAAGTCAAAGTCCAAAAAGTTGTTGTGTTAGTAGGTACTTGTGACTTATCAGCATTTTATAAGCATTGCAATATCATCATTATCATTCGCCTGCTCTTATCAAGGATGATGAGCATGCATTTAACATTATTCTTTTAGATTAGTACAATTAAATTGAGAAATTATAGTTCTGTTAATAATTGTTAAAATTAAATATCGACCTCAGTAAGTTGGGGTTCAAATCGGGCTGTTTTCGAGGTTTCAAATTTTTCAAGATATTTAGAAAATTTTCTACGCATCTGTGCATTGTAAGAAATCAACTTTAAAAATTAGGTGTCAGAGTCAAAGTCAAAGTCCAAAAAAGTTGTTGTGTTAGTAGGTACTTGTGACTTATCAGCATTTTACAAGCATTGCAATATCATCATTATCATTCGCCTGCTCTTATCTAGGATGATGAGCATGCATTTAACATTATTCTTTTAGATTAGTACAATTAAATTGAGAAATTATAGTTCTGTTAATAATTGTTAAAATTAAATATCAACAATAATGAGTTTAATAAAATTATTTAGAAATATTCATGTCACATTTTTCAGGTAGTACTAACTAATACTTTTATTTTATTCGAAGTTATTTGATAGACTAAATCGTATTGATTGTTTAAGACAAATCGAAGGATGGTAAGACTTGAAAACTCTCTTGTCTTACAAGACAAAACAAGAGAGTCAAAATGTAAGGAATTGATCAACGTGGCGTTTTGGTGGCGCATGCCAACTCCATTCATTTTTAATTCCACTTTTTCGGGTCAAACAGCTTTTGATTATTTTCCAAAAGGCTTGTGGCATAGAACACGCTTTTAGTGCATAAAACTTACAAAATAACTTACCCTTTTTATGGATGGGAAATCGTCACTTGACTCCTGCTCTGGGCAGAGCGGGAGACAGTGTCAGACTCTTACGGACTAAAACCCACTCGTGTTTCTTCAGATGCTCTTTGCGTTCCAGGGCCGCGGTAACTCTTTCAAACAACTCCACAACCCTGGAGTTTAACTTACCCTAAACCACGCTTATTTCCAGGTCTTCCCCACAGCCCGATCCTCAGGAAGCTGGCTCCAGGCCTGCGCTACCAATACGCACAGGACGCTGAGGGTCAATTACACCTTGTGGACCTTTGGGGAACCCTCGGCGACCTTGCGAAGGCCGTCCGATACAACCCCGACACGCAGAATGTGTACCATCTCTTTACCAGGTCAGGAATAAACATTACTGTGGGTCCAACTCAAATATGGCATGATTCGCCTACCCCAAATATATTGCCATATGGCCCAATATATTTTTTGGGGTTCTCGTAACAAGGCATGTTTTTTTTAATACTTCTCTATTAGTCTGGAATGTCTCACTATACCGTACTCATAACGACGATGACTTTTAAAAAAGACAATTTGTTTTTATTTAATTTTTGAGCCATTTGGGATGGAAACAATAAAGCCTCAAGTGCTCATCGAGTTTTTCGTGACATCAGCCAGTATTTTAGGCACTTTTCCCACTCAAACTCACGTTCACTTTTCCTTTTTTTTGATAGCGATGCAGACGAATTGTTCGATGACCAAAGAGTTCTTCGCCTACACTTTTTATTCCGCTTGCTAATAAAGTAAAGACTAAGAACATAATTTAATATTTTTTTACAGGAGCAATCCTACCGTGAGTCAAGTGCTGGTCCCGGGCAATGAGACGCTCCTCTGGTCATCAAACTTCAACGCCACGCACAGGACTGCTGTGCTCATCCACGGATGGTGGGGCAATGCTGTGACTGACTTCAACGCTGTTATGATGCCTGGTGAGAATTTTTTTAAATTCTGTTTTGGTGCTGGTTGTTTATAATTCTTTTAAGTCAGGTGATATTCCAAAAGTAAAAGTAGAATTTTTCTTTATTGAAAACAAAAATGGAACACTGAGGAGCGGGGGCGTATTTTGAAATTTAGCGCCCCGGGCCAATAAGTTTCGCCGCCCCAGAAGTCAAAGAAAATACGATTTACTTAAATAAAAAAATACAATTTTTTAATAACGTAGAAATTATGATGGGAGTTTGGTACCCATGTCCTATTAAAATGAATTTACCATCGTTGTATAGCTATTTTTAAAAGTACAAAAAACTACTATGGCAAAAAAATCCCGTAAAAATTGTCTGTTTTGAAGTATAGTTTTCAGAAGATACTGGATATTACGTCGAAATAGAGTTTTAAATTGAGCGATTTTAAAGATATTTGCACAGATTTTTAGCTAAATCAAATTCAGATAATGGATGAAAATCACAACAAACTGGTGATCATGTATTTAACAATAAAGATATTGATGCATTATATTGAAGCTACGCCGCCCCTAGCGGATTGGCGCCCCGGGTCATGGCCTGGATGGCCCTAGGATAAATACGCCACTGCTGAGGATCTTGTGGCTAAGGCCGCAAATTCAGAACAGCGGCGGCGGCACGTGCAGCGGAGCGTTGTTTTGAGCGTGCACGCACGACTTTTGAACGTATAGACTTCTCTCGGTGTATTCGTAGCAGCGTTTTTAACGTGTAGGTAATTAAGTGTGATCAGTGTTCGGCGTTTTAACGAGCGTGTACAAGTAATATTTTGTTCAGTGTGTCAAGATTTGCCAGTAAAAGAAGTGGTGTTTTCATAAATAAAATGTGGCATGGGAAGATATTGACGTATTATTAGAAGAAAATTCATTTCTAAGATGTGAATTATTTAAGTAAAGAAATAAGTACTAAAAACTTTTGGTGTACAATAAAGTTTATTCCACCTATCTATTTCCTCTATAAGGGAAGTAGTGGTTTTTTTTTATTTTTTTTTTATTAGTGATGGGTTTGCTCTTGACTCTAGTCAATGTCAGATATGACAGAGACAAAGTCTACGATGGAGCGAGCTTACCCAGAAGGAGCCTGTTCACTCTAACTTTGAAGAGATTAGGGCTGTAAGCTTTTGGAAACACAGACGCAGGCAGAGAGTTCCAATCCTTTGCTGTGCGCATTATAAAAGACGTTTGGAAACGCTTAGACTTGTAATCAGCTTTTGGATGTCGTTGTGTCTTGGGTTTTGTTTGTTTTTGGCTAGAACAAGCCGTATCCCTCAAGATATTTTCAATAATGATAAACAATGTTTCATATAAAATAACAATTGGGATGATTCCTGAGTATTATATGATGATAATATGATTCTCATAATCTGTCAGTTAGATTATCGAAAAATATTTAACAGGTATTTTTTGCTGTATCATATCTATCATATCAATTAAAATTGACAAAGATAAAAAACATCAAAGATCAGAGTGCAAATTCTATTAATTTTTAAGCAACGGTCGATTCTGTCGACATCTCACGGTGTTCATCGAGGCGAAGCCTTACTTACTTAGCCGAAGTGAACGATAAGTGAGCTGTCAAACCATACAAACAAGATGGAATGTCAGCTCACTTGTCGTTCACTCCACCTAAGTGCACACGGTGAGATGTCGACACAATAGACCGGCTGTAAACATGTCGAAGTGAAGGCTTGGGTGAAGTGAACACGGAGTGAGCTGTCAATCCATGTAATCAAGATGGACTGACAGTTCACTTCGTGCTCACTCCACCTGAGTGTTCACGTTGAGAGGTTTTCAGAATCAACCGGCAGAAGTTGCAATCCAAATGCGAACGTTGTTTAAAAAAATAGTGGAATTGGCCCTGAGGAGTTGGGGCTTGTGAGGTCACTTTTACGTAAGAAGTGTACTCAAATGTGACTTAAAAATGTGACTTATGTATGACCTACAAAATAATGACTACACCAACCTATTTGACAGCAACAGTGAGCTATCACTAAGTAGGCGCCAGATATATGAAGAATAACGGTCATTGATCTTTCCTTAATATCTCTTCGTAGGTACCCACGGACAGTAAATTATGAATCGTTTTTCATTACTAGAACAGTAAGGATCACGATAGATGTCGATTCAGGACAGCTTTATGTCATTATTTCTGTTTTTGAAATTAAGTGTGTCAATAAATGTAGGTGGGTCAATGACCGTTACTCTTCATTTATCTGGCGTATACTATAGACATGTTTTCTAACACAACAGGAAAAATGAAAAAAACAGGGAATGAAACGTATATACGACGGCAATATGAATAATATTGTAATTTATTGACATAGTACCGAATAATAGTGGAATATATACGGAACCTTACATCATAAAATCTCCTGAAATCGATGAAAAAAAAGAGTTTCTCTGAGAAATATAATTATGCATATCTTACATCAGAATATTGCAGGGTTCATTAACAAATCGGATACATACATAACTTAAAAGAACTCGCAGACAGTAACAAAATTGAGGACATCATATGTATTACTGAGCACTTTATGTTGGCAGGATTTGTTTCTACCAAATTACAGTTCAATTACTTAAAAATGAACATAATTTCAGGGAAATTCTAGAAATGTTTGTGCTATTTATTGCGATATGTCACAGGCATTTGATTATGTAGATCATAATATACTAATTAGTAAACTTGACGCATATGGCATACGAGGCAATATTTTAGATTAAATTCGATCCTACTTAACGAATTGACAACAGATAACAGAAATAACTAGAGTGAATCCTAAAACAAAAAACATTCAGCTCCGTAAGGAAATATGTCACAAACGGTGTTCCTCAAGGCAGTGTACTAGGGCCACCGTTTTTTATTATTTATATCAACGACTTGCCAAAGACAACAACTCAACCTATGACATTATTTGCTGATGACAGTACAGTTTCAATTGCATGTAAGGACATTAACAATTATAAATCTGACATAAATAATTCACTGACATCTATAATTTCTTGGCTTGATGATAGTAATTTAAAAATAAATTTATCTAAAACAAATATAATGCACTTTGGACAAAGATTGCATCTAATCTATCAAATGTAAACTTGATTTATGATAACTACACTATAAATGAAGTAACTAATGCCTATTTTCTAGGCTTATTTATTGACAGTAAACTAATTGGAAAGAACACACTGACGAAATATGTAAAAATACCGTAGTCAAGCATATGCTTTGTACCAATTTGCTCCATCCATCAACACGAATGTGTTACTAAAAGAAAAGAAATGTCATCTGTACACCCGTGTGTACAGCCGGTCGATTCTGTCGACATCTCACGGTGACCACCAAGGCGGAGTGAACGACGTGCGAGCTGTCATTCCATCTTATTTGTATGGTTTGACAACTCACCCGTCGTGCGCCCCACCCGGGTGTTCACTTCGACATGTTTACAAAATCGCACTGCTGATCTACATACATACAGAGATCATTGCGTTGGACGGATTCAACAAACAATTAACAAACATGTTATTAATTTAACATTACTCTCAGCTTATTTATGGACTTGATGAATCTGTCCTCAGATATAGCATTATCTTTTGGGGCAACTCATCAAATAAACATATGACATTTAAAATGCAAAAGCGTTGCATACGAGCCATGTTCAGTATCCTAAGTACTGAGAGCTTCCAGCCACTTTTTACAAAGCACAAAATCGTCACACTTCCGTCTTTGTATATTTTGGACATAGCCATGTTTGTCAGATAGAATCCCAATTTGTTTTTTCGAATATCGGACATTATAAAACGGAATCGCCGGTTTAGGTTCAGCCAGCTAAGACAGCGCTACTTCACAAAAGCGTTGTATGCAGAGCGCCAATAGTTTATATGTATAATCCCTAACTGTGTTAAAAATAAAATACAGACCAGTTAAGAAAACAACTGACAACAAACACAAAAAATACTGACAGAAAAAGCCTATTATAACGTCAATGAATTTATAATTTTGTTAATTAACCCTTTTGTTCTCCTTAGCTTTCCTGGAAGCTGCAGATATGAACGTAATCGTCGTGGACTGGTGTGCCGGCGCCTGTACCAGCGACTACGTCGCTGCCATCAGGAACACTATCACTTCAGGTACGCAATTATCGTCTCCTAACTTTTACTGTAGTGGAATATTTGTAAAGCAGCTCGTCCGGGGAAGTACTTCTTTTGCGGAGTGGAAGGGAGTGTCAGGCTCTTACTGACTAAAACCCGCCCGTGTTCCTCCAATGACCTCAACTGAACAAAATTCTTCTCTTCCGCAGGCGAAGGCATCGCTCGTTTTATCACCTGGCTGAACAACGCCACCGGAGCAGACCCTTCTCAGTACCACATCGCTGGCTTTAGCCTCGGAGGTCAGCAGGCGGGCGTGGTCGGCAGGAACCTCGGTGGACGTGTCGATTATATTACCAGTGAGTACTACTTTTTTTTAAAGATAGGTGTTCCACTGTGTACTTGCTGTTCTTTTTTAGGGTTCCGTACCCAAAGAGTAAAAGGGGATCCCTATAACTAAGACGTCACTGTCCGTCCGTCCGTCTATCTGTCACCAGGCTGTATCTCATGAACCGTGATAGTTCATCATCATCATCATCATTTCAGGCAAAAGACGTCCACTGCTGGACATAGGCCTCCCCCAAGTATCGCCACAACAACCGGTCCTATGCATCTCGCATCCATCGGCTACCGCATCCATCGGCTACCAGCGACCCTAACCAGGTCATCGGTCCATCTTGTGGGAGGCATTACTAATGTCAAATCAAATCAGCTATGGGATTCAATTCCCCAGCCAAGCCAGCTGGATATGTGCTAGATCTCTGGTCTTCAGGGAATTCGTTGATGATGTTGGCGCTCATACAGCAAGCGAATTGAATCCTACATCTGACTTTATTTAGCGTTATCATCACACGGTTATCTAACGCACTCTTTTATACAACGCATCGCACCACCATATTTTGGTTAATTTCGAACTGAATTGGCAACTGTACCCGTAGTTTGTCTTTTCAGTCGTGTTTAGCGTTTTCAGTGTGTTATCTTCTCAGTCGGTATGCTCTTGCCACAGCGCTCGTAGCTCGTCATGAAGTATTCCAGGCAGTTGTAATCTTATTCAGAATTTCTCGTCATCTTGCCTGTTAGCGGTCAAGGCACACTCAAGCAGTGGGCAGCCCACAGCAGAGTTGGTTTGGCCAGTCATTCACATGGGAGACCTACCGCGTGGCCTGGTGCATTTCACTTTGTCTTGCATAATGAGGCGTTGGATGGTCACTGTTACGTCTAGAGACGTGTCCGAAAAACTTGAGGATGCGAGCTTGAACTAGGGCTGATAGGCGCTGTTCGATGGCAAATTCTTCGAGTATGGATGCATTTGAGCGGAACTTTGTATAGAATATGTTTAAGCAGCTTGCCTCCCCCCAGGTCTGGACTCCGCCGGCCCCAGTTGGGACATCAACGAGCACAAGTTCAACGCCACCGACGGGAACTATACGGAGGTCATTTACACGAGCGCCGGTGACTTTGGGTACCTGGAGCCCCTTGGACAGGTCAACTTCTACCCCAATGGAGGTATCGGCATGCCCGGCTGTTCCTCTAACGCTTGTGATCATGACAGGTTGGTCTCCTTATGCATTTTAAAATATATTATTCTACTTCTTCTTCGTGTAGCTGGCACGACAGTAATTTAGATTGGTGGGGCGGCCCAAATATTGCCACTTCCACGGCATCGCATAGATCAATTCGGCTCCATGTTTTGAAGCACGGAGATCAGGATAGGAGGTGGAGCATGGTTTGTGACTCGATTCTACATCCACACCACTGCAGTCGTTACGTAGGTGTTTTAACTTGTCTCCTATTATATGGGACGGTGATCCTCATTACACCACGTAGCGCAACATAACGCTGTCACCTCGTGTACATTAGTTAATTGATATTTTTGTGGTTTTTATAAAAGTCTGTATATTAGCCCTGGATCGAAAAATCTTGTGCTTTCATACCTTTGCCCAGCATGGAAGGCAAGTTAAGCTTAACAGTCGTTACGGATAGTCGGACCAGAAAATCTGACACCTGTCTTACCTAGGTGTGTCGTGTCATCCAGTTAAGGATGATTTCCACCAAACGGCTTGCATCGCATCGGATCGGAACGGATTTTCAATCTTTGAACGATATTATAGCCGCGCACAGCAGCTTGACCGCAGGTGTCTTCCGCGACATGCGATCGTAGCCGAAAAACGACGATTACGACGACGACTACGACGCGCAATTGGCTCCGTTCGCCTGTAGTCGTACCCGATCGGATCCTTTCGGCTGTCGTCACGTGCGCTTAAAGATGTGGCTGGGCGGCACCACTCATTCTTGAAACTGCACGCACTGCAGACGTCCCTCAATCAAGGAGTTAGAAGAAATATTTATTTGTTTGGTGCAAAAGCATTCATGTCTTTATGAAATAAATTCCCAGTCACACGTCAACACGGTAGGAATGAAACTAATTGACTAAGCGCAGAAATGGATACGTTCGCAAGCGATCTTACGGACCCGATCGCATGCGTCGACATCCTGCCGGAAGCGATCGGCTGTCGTCATCCTTTACTGGGTTGTGGAGGTTAGTTAAGCAATCGCACCATGTGAAATACTAGTGCTCAACAAATTGCTAACGAGGAATTGTCGACGATTGTGTTTCATGTGTACTTACCTTTTTATGGATTGGAAATCATCAAATGACTTCTTCCGCTCTAGGTGGAGAGGGAGGGAGTGTAAGACTCTTACTGACTAAAACCCATCCGTGTTCCTCCTAGTGTCATTTGCGTTCCAGGTCCGCGGTGACTCTTTCGAACAAAATCAGCAACCATGGCAAGACAAAATCCGCATCCCTGCTTACTTAGAAGTTGACTATTCACTTGTGTATTGATGAAACCCACTCCTTCTAGTTTCTTCTTGTTCCATTAATTACTTTTCTTCTCTCCGCAGATCGTTCTTCTACCTAGCAGAGTCCCTGCGTACTGGAGGCTTCACAGGTACCAGATGCTATGACTACCACAACGCGCTGGTCGGCAACTGTACTTCGACGGCTACCCTACCTATGGGAGGACTAGATGCTAAATATGGGTAAGAAAAGAAAGAAAATAGTATGGATTATATTCAGTTAGTAAGAAGCCCGTAATAAATAAGACCATCCGTACGGCTCGAACATCGAGGTTAAGCAGCACTTGCCGAGGTCAGTTCGTGGATGGGTGACCATCTTACCGTACCGCGATTCTTACGTGTTTTGAATGGTCATTTGTAGATCTTTGACAGTCACTACGGATAGACAGAAGCCAGAAAATCTGACACCAGTCTTGCTAAGGGGTACACTTAAAACAATAAAAGATTGGCCAGCGTCTATAGCCAAATAATAATATATTATGACTAATTATAATGACCATAACTTACGTGGATACAGCTACAGTGGCAAAATTCTAAGGAGTAGGTACTTATTGACCAGAGCTGGGTAAAATACATGCTTTGCTTTTAAAATGCAAATTACAAAATACTATCTCGCATGTATTTAAAATACCGAATACAAAATACTTTTAAGTCGTGTGTTTCAAATATAAAAAATACAAAATACAGTATTTTAACTATTCTTATTTACAATACTAATTGCAAAATTAAGTCAGGTGTTAGGTTGGGCTAACCTTTTTGCTTACGAAAGCTATCGAGCGCTATTTCTGCAGAACGCACCCATTAATAAAATTGCTAAATGTACTTATGTTCAAATGAAATTTCTAAAATACCTCAGCGTCAGGTATTTGAAATACAATTTTTTTTTTTGAAGTTACTAATTGAAATACAAATAAAAATACGTATTTATTTTTCGACTAGCACTTCGCCCGCGACTTACTCCACAAACTTCAACGCCCCTTATACCCCCTTATAAAGTTTAGTTTAGGAAAATTAAGCACAACGATTTTCATTAATTACATTTATTACTTAGCCATTTCTACTTATTCTATGGTCTCAGGTTCAGCGCAACTGTCACCCCGTTCACCCCGTCAGGAGTTGATTATGCAAAAATTGTTAGGTACATCTGTTTCAATAATCCCATTTTTAGTTCGTTCATAGCATTCCGACGTAAATTAAAGCAAGCAATAATGTCCTCCCCTAAAAACTTGCTGCAACCCCTGCTTCACCCCTTATTATGTATGTAGTTTATTTGCGAAAAATCCAAACATTTGTTATTCTTATTGCTTTATCGAAATCATTTTCAACTTCATCGGACCAAGCATTGTTATGATTCTTCCCAGTTCGCTCAAGCCGCGACATTTTTCTTACTCCGAGCATGTTTATTACCGTCGTAACTTTTGAACGAAAGGACCGATTACACGGACATAATTAACCTTAATTATCAAACCATTTAAATGGATAAGAATTAATATCATGATACCGAAATCACCATTTTTTCATATCACCAAGGATTTGCTTGAATAATTTGAACAAAAAGCGGTCATGGTAACTTAACCATAATAGTTAGACATATGGTATTGCGAACTTTTTTGTAGACATTAATGATCTCTATGAAACTGTAGTACATCACTTTGCTTTATTGTCAATAGATTCCGCAGCGTACGCGATACAAGGATTTTTTCGCACACCTTGGGTTACATTATCGAAGTTTTCATACGGATCCCTAACTTTTTTGAAAATATTCTATAGCCTATGTCCATCATCGATAATGTACGATTCTACTGGTGAAAGAATTTTTCAAATCGGTCCAGGAGTTTCGGAGCCTATTCATTTCAAACAAACAAACAAACAAATCTTTCCTCTTTATAATATTATTATTCTCTTTATTCATTTTAAATACATATAATTTACATTTTTAAATATTTCTATAAAAATATAAAAAAAACATTTAAAAATATAAAAATAGTAGCCCACCGGTATCGGGAATTATATTATTATTATTCTCTTTATTTATTTTCTTACACATACATTTTATATTTTTAAATATTTCAATAACAAAAAAAAAAACAATAAAAAAACATTTAAAAATATAAAAATAGTAGTCCGCCGGTGTCGGGAGCTGGGTCCAAGCTACCGGTGGTTAGGGCTCCAGAGAAAGGAACCTCCTCACAATACGAGCCGTATCGAGGAGTACTGCTTTCTGTATCAGGCCCTTTACCCAACTGCGCAACGCCAGCTTCGACAGGTGGTCGTCGAAGCTTTTGGCTATCAAGCCATTATTATTATTATTATTATTATTATTAGTATAGAAGTATAGATATAGAAGTATTCAAAGTCAAAGTCAAAGTCAAAGTCAAAGCATTTATTTCAAATAAACCAATCACAGGTACTTTTGAATTGTCAAAGTCAGTCAGTCAAAAACATGAAGCTATTTGCACGTTCCAAAGCGTAGATCTCTATGGAGAAGAACGTACAAGAAACTCCATGGACACTCTTTTAAACCATTTTATGTTTTACAAAAATCCTGGTTACATCATTACGTGAGAACAATGCAAAGAAAGGAAAAAAATAAAAGTATTCCAAGTATCCAATAAGTATTAAATATAGAAATAAGCCAGTGACAGCTAAGATATGACCAGTCTCCACTGACGGCGCCCGTTCACGAACATGACGCGTGCATCAGCACCATTCAGCTCAACCATTTTGAAGGGAACCGAATGATCAAATACACGCGCCACCATCAGCGAGACATTCTAGCGAGCATGACACACCCTCAACTGCCCCTGCTCACTCATGTCAAACAAGGAAACCATCTATATTATTAACAGTATAGGCTCCATGGTCCTCACATTTACAGGATTTTAAAATAAAAAATGCTTCTACTTTATATAAAACTATGTATATCAATTTTCAAAAACGGAAAAAGAAAAGTAGTATTTAAAACATAACATAAGAAAAGTGGAAATTTTTATTAGTCTATACAAAGAAGGGTGAGCATCTCTTCCAAATATCTTAACTAGAGGAACCAAGCGGCTGAGACTGTGGAGCAGGACCGGCATTTAGCCAAGCATTTTTATCAAGTATACAGGGTTACTGGTAATTCGACGTATATCCGTCAGGGGCTCATAAGGGGGCCAAAATGCAACAAATTGAACCCCCCATATGTATGGCCGAAATTCAATAGTTTTCGAGATATTTGAATTTTAAGGGTTTTTCGAAATTTACCCAAAATTTGACATTTAATTCCAAATAAAAAAACCTACATACCTGTGACGTATTAATAAAGTACAAGCGGCGCATGCACGTCACGGCATTGCTTGCCCAACCGCCGGCCGGTGCGGACGTGTATGCGCTCCTTGGTGAAACGAGTGCTTGGCTTTGATTTACGAACCCAGCAGCAAACGAGGACACCACAGTGGCGACGAGCCTCAAGTAAGTGGTAAATTATGCTGCTATATGAAAAAGGAGAAATATGAACTCACGTGCACGAAAAAAAAAAAAAAAAACAAAAAAATGAAACACTAATAACAACCTCACGGTTTTATGGTGCTATCGATTCAGTGGTATATGTATCTATCTGTCCAAGTACTATTAAAACAAATGACTAGACATTACAAATAACAAATAGTGTTATTTTTCTGATCGATCAATGATAGGTTATAATTATCATTGTCATAAAAAAAAGCAATTAATACTTTTCTAAAAATAATTTCTATCATAATTGTTGTTATATTCTTGACTATAGCCGTGGATATTTCTAAAATAAGTTAAAATTAAAATTTTAAAATAAGTACCTACTCGGTGGTAACGGTCTTCTTATATCTTGTGACGATAATTTCGACGTAGGTACCTATTAGTAGAAATTGTAATAAGAAATACCGTGTAAGTCCGCATTAATGTAATTTATCCGGTGACATTATTTATTTAAATACCTACGTAGGTAATAAGAATTTTCAGTGCAAAATTATAATTCCTCACTATTCATCGCGTTCTCTTAAGTTAAATGATGTTTTAAGGTTGAGGTACCTAAAGCAAATGACGTTAGTAATATTAAAGCAGCAAATGCATGCAATCAATCAGCGCAATAGGTACATGTACTACTTATTGATATAGGTAGGTAATACAATATGCTATCATAACAAATGTACGAAAGTGTATTAGTGTATGTTGCCAAGGTGCAACAAGGTGTCAAGGAGCACAAAGTAGTATTTTTCCAAGGTGAATCAAGGTGCCAAGGAGCATTAAGGTGTAATTTTGCCAAGGGCATATATATCCATAAAAATGCAAATTACATGGATCAATTGATTGATTCCTTTGTCGTTTTGAAGTTTTAGCAACATTAAATATCACTAAACCTAATGTAATAAATGTCACCGGCATAACCCATATCTACTTCGCGTAATAAAGATTTATATCACTCCAGTGGCGTAGCGTAGTAGGGGCGAGGGGCGACCCGCCCCGGGCGGCCCCTTTGAAACCTAAACAAGGGGGCGGCTGACACCCAACCTAAGCCACTGTAATACTCATTCTATTATTGTCCATTTACGCCGCATCTAGCTAAAAAAAAATAAAAAAATAAAAAGTTACAATAAAATTCAATTCAGGGACATATTAATGTGTAAATTAGACATATATTGTAGTTTATTCGTTATACAGTCATCGTGGTAAAGTATATCTAGGACTTATCTAGGATTTTGCAGTGTGAGAACATGGTATACACATTTCAGATAGTAATTTTGGAAACAAAGAAAAAAAATGAGAGATTGGGTTACAGATTGCTAATAACAATATTATGAGGAAATTTAGGACCAGTAATTTGTATTTTACTGAAAGCATAAATAAAATACGAAACACCTTATCCAATGGCGCCAAGGGTGCAATACAAAGGCAAATCAATGGCGCCAAGGGTGCAATACAAAGGCAAATTGTCATTGTTTCAGGTCACTCAAAATGTCCAATTTACCACCGACAGAACCCGTGCAATGCGAAGGTTGTTCCAAGAAATAAAGAAAATGAGTTTATTTGGCACACACATATAAAACTCATAGTTTGTCTTAGTCTACTTATACATTGACATAATGTCGAGTAGCGTATTTACAGCCCACTAAAAATATATCATACCTATACAAACATTTTTTTTTTAAAAGTGGGTATTTAAAAAAAAAAAAAAAGAATGTTTTTACTTGTTACCCACATTTACAAGTATTTACGTTTTTTAACAATTCAATTGGGTTTATTTTCATGGTTACTTTTATTATATTATTAACGACAATTACATCACAATATTGAAATTAAAATCAAAATCAAAAGTCATTTATTCAAATTAGGCTGAGAGCCAGCACTTTTTGAACGTCAAATTTTACATACATAAACACAGTGCCCCAAAACGCCCACCCGTCACCACTTCCTAGTGTTTTAGATGGGAAAAAGAAGTGGCGCTACTAACTCCCCAGCAACACATCTGGCTGTTACGTTTTAAGAACTTGAATTAAACAATAGTACGCAAAGTATTTTAAGACACAGGAACAAAAATAAATATGTATCCAACAACATGGAAATCATAAACTTAAATAGTATTTACAACATGTTAGCTAGCACACTCCATTATACGAGTACCATTAAAAAAACGGGCAATAGTAGGATTTAGCGATTAGGTACTTGTCTAATAGTATACTAGCACAATTTATATTGAGAGAATCATAGTTTATTAAAGGTTTACCTAAAGGAGCAAGGAGCTCGTGGCTAAATTATAACAGCCGCACGGGCCAATCTTCAAGGTAAAGCAACGCTTGTCGAGGTTGGTCTGTGGATCTTAACATACCGAGACTACTCCGTGCCTCGGAAAGCACGGCTGTCATTTGTAGACCTTTGGCAGTTTCGTTACGAATTGTTGGAGGCCAGAAGGTCTGACACCGGTCTTGCCATGAAGTACCGTATTACCTAGCCAATTAATGAGTTGTGGAGGTCTGGTGGGCAGCCGCTCTACGTAGAATGCTGGTATTCGGCTCAATCCGGTTTGGCTGGGAGCCGACCCCAATGTAGTTGGGAATGGGAGTGTAACGAACATATTGGTATTAGTTAAGAGATTAGTAATATTCCATGGATTCACGAATCAGTAATCCGACGAACTGATATATGCTAATATATAATATTCACATAATCCACAGATTACTAACATGTACAATAATCTTTATCATAATCAGGGATTCCATTCAATTGACACGGATCGGTGGGATTAGACTCACTCAATCATTCTGACATTCGTGAAGTGATACGTTTTAATAAGTATTAGTTAAATATTACTGATATAAATGTTAGTTAAAATATTATAATATTTCTAGACTAATATAGTCTCATTGGCCAATACTGATAAATATCGGTACTCTACTAACCCATCTTTAGTTGGGATAGGGCTAAACCAGTGATGACTTAAAAAGCCACGCAAAGGGTAAATAACTCACAAAGGGCTACGCAAAGAGTAAATAACTCACAAAGGGCTACGCAAAGAGTAAATAACTCACAAAGGGCCACGCAAAGAGTAAATAACACACAAAGGGCCACGCAAAGAGTAAATAACACACAAAGGGCCACGTAAAGAGTACTTGCATCTTTATATTAGGGCTACGCAGTTGTGTGTTTCTGTTAATGATTTTCAGTAAAAAGCCACGCAAAAGTAAGAGTTAATTTTATTAAAACCCAAAATGACTCATGCGTTATCCACACTCCCAAACTTCTTGGTTGCGAAGATGATCAGAATAATTGTCGACACTCGCAGGGAGAAATGGAAGAGGGCTCTTGAATTTAACACATTGCCTGTCAACATCGACAATCCTGCGAAGAAACGAGCTACTCTCTACTACGTTGGGGGAATAGCACTACAAACAAGAAGTTGACTATAATCTTCCGGGTAGATTATAGTCAACGTTCATGCTGAAGAAGGGGAAGGTGTCGATGTCTATGCATTAGCTCTAAAGAAATGAGACAGTTCCTTAAGTTCGAAACAAAGTCGGATTAACGAAATTTATATTTTCTAACAGAAAAAGAAAACAGGAGGAAGTAGAAAATTTTTAACGATTTTGTTAAGCTTGAGAAATCATGCCGGAAAAGGTCAATTTCATAACGAAGAGGAGTATATTATCGACCAAAACACTGAAAAGCGTCAAATGTAAAGTCGAATGTAGAATTGAATGTAAAGTCTAATGTAAAATCACGTACAATTTTACACGTAGAGTCAGATACCTTGTTTTTATTTTCTTTGTTCAAATTAATGTGATTTCGATGACTATCACTGGTGCTTGGACTTTGTAATCACGAATACTAGCTAATCGCGGATCAAACCTAAAACATTTGTTTCAATGAAACCATTTATAGCCACTGTCGGTCTGTCAAAGGTTTACCGACTGAACGACATTAGAGTGACATGGAATAGCTGTGTAACATGAAAAGTTTGTAGACCAATTGCCGTAGAGATTAACGATAGCAAATCGTAACAAGACGCAATAGGTGCAATATATTGCGTAAAAGGAATCTGTAGAAATTGCGAGACCGTTATTATTGATGTTTAGTGATGTAGATACTAAAAACGATTAGATGAGGTCCGTGAGATTTCATTAGAGAGTTTTAAGCGCTGTGTGGTATAAGGTAAAGCTCAATTTTATTGCACAGAAGTTAAAAAAAAAAAAACAAAAATATCCGTGAACGATTTCGTGTTATTAGCAAACTAAGAGTGAAACTGGATTAATTAAAATCCTAAATTCAAAGGTTCATTTAAGAATTAGATGACATAGTTGATGACAGTGATAATGAAACCAAGTCTGATGGCTTGTTTACTAAACTCTTGATCGCACCTCATGAATGACATGAGGCGATGGGTCTCCAAGGAATCGTTGGTACGATTTCTGTCTGTGCACCAAGTACATACTCGTAGCGCTTAATGTGTTGTTGCACATATCGTGCTAGATATTTTCAAATTGTTGGTGCGAATCTGGTCTGTGTTGGTGCACAGATTATAACGGAATTTTCATGAGTGAGTATGCATTTCAGAAATTTATTTTGTTTGATCGGATATCTTTCCGTTGAGTAATGTTGTGCGGGGAGCGCTGTGCACGAAGCCCTCATGACTGGATATTGTACTACACCCGAGGATGGGTGCTAGTCACGGATGGCAGTGTCGCGGATTCGTGGCGCTACGGTATAAATGACTACGCCAGTCGCTGCTGCATAGAACAACCAAGGGTGTAGTGTAGACAAAATCAAACTGGTCAATTTTTGTATTAACTTTATAGATGTACTCTTTCTATTTTTTGAGTTTTTATTTTTCTATTAACCCACACACTGTTTTATTAATGGTTCCAATATTTGTAAATATTTGAGTACCATGTACTTATTAAGAAAATGAAAAAGTTTACCTCTGCTGGTAATACTTTGATTTCTATAAGTAGTATACTCTAGGTGCATCAACCTCACATATATCAAAGTTAATGTGTGTATTCAAAACATTGTAAAACATTTATTTACAACTATGGAGTTTCTTGTCCGTTCTTCTCCATAAGAATCTACCTTTGCGAACGGACAGTAGAGTCACCTTATTTTGTATACATAGTATTTGGATGTAAATGATGACGTTCAAAAGAGCCGTTTGATGGCCTTATTGAAATGAACGTTTTGACTTAGACTTTTATAAAGGACAGTTTGGAAAGCAAGTGAAGGAAAAAGGGAAAAGTATGGTATATACCTGGAAATAGGGGAAAAATTATTATCAAACAGATGATTCAGAGGATAAAAGTGATTCGTAGAAGCAAAAGAATAGATAAATAACTCTGTTAAATTGTATAATAAGTATTCAGTGGAAGATAAATTTTACCTTGTTGGAAATTATAGAATGTGGAGAATTAATTAACTATTTGATAATTAAGTATAATTAAAATAATTAATCAGTTATTATATTTGTTTGTTTAAAATCTTATGTAAAGGAAGAGGTGTGACGTATTAATAAAGTACAAGCGGCGCATGCACGTCACGGCATTGCTTGCCCAACCGCCGGCCGGTGCGGACGTGTATGCGCTCCTTGGTGAAACGAGTGCTTGGCTTTGATTTACGAACCCAGCAGCAAACGAGGACACCACAATACCCATTTAAGGGTACCATTAAAAATGATGTTGTAGCTGGCACTTCAATTAAGCTATGGGCATCATTAAAACTACTTAATTTAACAAAATAATTAAAATAATGACCGAAGTAAGAATAATATCTTACCAATATTTTCATTTTACGCTTCATAAATGTTGTCTCGTCAAAAAAAATTCTATGACATTAATCGTACAAATAACTAAAACAACTTGCCTATTCAGTAGTCTTTCCAAAAAGGTATAAAAGTCAATTTTAAAATACATAATTCGTGGCATGGCATGTCTTTGAACCGGCGCGGGGACAGAAATCATCTGTGTTCTTAGTTTATCATCCTCGCTAAAACAACCGATTTTACTGGCGAAATTCTTCCTGATGGGGCGAGGTGTGCGGGCCAGGGAGTACACGGCGTTTGCTGCGCTCGCGTCGCCTTCCTTAGTACAGTTCGCGTCAAATAACTATGCCCCTCTGAAGTTAGCCATTTGACGTGCGGACGTCAAACGGTCAGCTGTTTGTTTACATTTTAAAATAAGAAAGTGATTTTTTCCAAAGTATTTTATTGTTAGAAGTCTGGCTTTCACTGCTAAAATCAAGCACAGTTCGTGTACAGTGAAGCAGTGGTTTAAGGATAGAAGAAAAGTGTAAAAACATAATAAGCTTAAAAACTAAAGTGGAAAAAACTACCTACTAATTGCAAAAAGTGAATAAACAAACTTAATCTAGTACCTATTTACAAATATTAAAACTTGGCTAAAGAAGTGAATCCGGTCTGTGTGTTGTGTGTGTGCTAGCGGTGCAGCGCTGCATGGTTTTGTCACACCATTACAATATTATCCCAAAATCAGCCATATACGAATTGTTTGTCACAGCGCCATCTATTGACATTTTGGGGTACCAAATCATTAATATCAATCGCTAACAAGTGCACCGTTAATTAATTAGTCAAGACAACATGCCAGCAGCAAAGTGTGGTGGTTGCGCAAAATTTATATCGCCACTAGAGGCCTCAAAGTGCAGCAATTGCAGCGCTCTTTTTCATCGTGCTTGCGGTTCCTTGCCGCTTTCGGGTTTTATAAATCCCACTTGGGTTTGTCCGAGCTGTAAAGGTGCTTTGGTACCGGGCAGGGTGGATAATATGCCAGCGGAGCCATATGCGCCGGAGGAGTCCATGGATACCAGCGGCCTGAGCTGCAGCACACTGGGTGATACGCAGGATTTCACTCCCGGTTTATCTACCACCTTATGCAATTTCAAAGAGGAGCTGCGGGCTGAATTGCGCCTCATATTCAAGGAAGAATTGCGGGCAGAGTTACAAATGATGCAAAAGCAATTCCAGTCTGAATTTCAGAGTCTTCGCACAGATTTGGCTCAACTCAAAGTGGACAGGGATCATATGAAGGGGTCATTTGAGCAGTATGAGAAGCGAATGGATGGTATGGACTGCAGAATGGGCTTACTTGAGCAAAAAATAACAGCCATTAGTACATCGGGAAATAGTGTGGAATTTGCGCAACTTAAGCAAGAGTTAAATGACCGGGACCAACAACTTTTATGCAACGACTTGGAGATTTCAAATTTACCTGAAGTCCAGTCGGAAAACCTCACGCACATAGTGAAGGTAATAGCCACAAAGTTAGGCGTGAATATTGAAGATCGAGACATTGTGAGCGTGGATCGCATGGGCGGCAGGCAGGTGAGCGCTGTGAATGCTGCGGGCCCGGTGGAGACGCGCCCCCGCACCGTGGTCGTGCGACTCGTCCGCCGCAACCTGCGTGATGAGCTGATGCGCGCCGCGAGAGTTCGGCGGGGGGTCAACACCGCGGACCTCGAGATGTCGGGTCCACCAAGCAGGTTCTACCTTAATGAACGCCTAACAAAAATCAACCGGCAGTTATTTCGGCGAGCTCGGGATGCGGGCCAACGTCTTGGCTGGCAATTTGTGTGGACCAAGCATGGCCGCATTCTTGCCCGACGCAAGCCCGGCGAAAAGGCTAAGCTCATACGCAGTGAGACTGATTTACGAGATGTGTTTGGACCGGACGTTGATAAGCTCGCTCAAATCTAGTGCTATTGTCTATTCTTGTTACGTAGTTATATTTGGATTTTTTGTTTTGATTAAGTTGCCAAGTCAGTTGCTCACTGTTATAAGAGAAGAATTGTTTGGCATTGCATGTCCTGGTTGTGGGGGAAATGAGTGTGCCTCAATGATTATGGCGTGCGTACGTCAGTTTGATCCGTATATTTATTTGCACCATAACACCAATTATTATGCTTTGTTGACACTTGTTTATTTATGTATCTACCCACTGTGGTTGCCACTTTTATTTTTATATCTACCCACTGTTATTGGTTTTTTGTCTTTTATTTTTGAATCTACCGACTATTATTGTTATTTTTTTATTTTGATATCTACCCACTATTGCTATCACTCCCCATATATTTATATGTTCCTACACTACGTGTTATATCGTTCAATGCATAATTTGAATGTATATATCTGTACCTCTTTTTCAAATGCCGCGAAATAAACATATTACGTTTGGACTTTTGAACGCGGGCTCATTATCAACGAATCATGACGAGTTTATTATTGCTATGGATCACCACTCAGTCGATGTAATGGCAATTAATGAGACTTGGTTGAGGGAGGGGGAAGAGGGCAGGGCGCCAGTGGTTCCTGGATATCACTTGCGACACAGACCGCGCCCGGTGGCGATACGTGGGGGCCGCGGGGGGGGAGTCGCGTTTTATGTTAAAGCTGGAATCAGCACTCAAATAAGGGCACATCCATATCATCCGCAGGTGGAACAAATGTGGATGAATATATCTGCCAAGCGGAAAAAACTACTTGTAGGAACGGCATACCGGCCTCCCTGGTTAGACATCAACATTTTCCTGGATGCGATCACGGACAGCGTGTGTGCATTGGCTCCGTATGACAATGTTATTTTATTAGGCGATTTTAATGTTAATATGCTTGACACAAACAATGGTAGAACGAAGAATCTTGTGGAATTTCTTGATTACTGTGGCATGGACCAAATCGTATCCACGCCTACGCACTTTTTGGGAGACAGTGCTACATTAATCGACGTGATCTGCACGGACGCACGGTATCGGAATGTTTCTGTGGACCACGTCGCGGAGCTGGGTCATCACTCGTTCGTCTCATGCGAAATAGTCTTTAAAAAAGAGAAGCCTTTACGTAAACGGGTTGTGTATCGCGCGTTTAGGGACATTAAAGTTGACGATTTCAGGAGAGACCTGGAGGCAATACCGTGGGACTCAATTCGCGAACTGCAGGATGTAAATGACATGGTACATTCCTTTAATTCCCACATCATTAGCCTTTTTGACGCCCACGCACCTATTAAAACCAGATTATGCAAAACCCAACCAACACCTTGGATAACAGACATTATAAAATTAATGTTTAAACTTAGAAATGACGCGCGCCTCCAATATCGTCAAACAAAACTGGAAGCACACAGACGGTACTACTTAGACCTGAAGCACCAAGCAGTAGTTGGTCTACTCAATGAGAAAAAGGCCTTTTTTACTAAATATATAAATGAAAATATTAGCGACTCTAAATCATTATGGTTCAATTTAAAAAAACATGTGCTTCCGGTAGGTAAGGACGATGGTGTGCTCCCGGAACAATTTGACGACCCAGATGGGATAAATTCAGCGTTCTTAGATGTCCCGGGCGACCCTCAAGTGAATTCTTCCCAACAAACCTTTTTTCAAAATAATAAATACGGTTCCGAAATTTTCACTTTAAAGCCAATAGACACAAAAACAGTGTTACATATCTTAAAAAACATATCCACAAATGCGCAAGGGATTGACGGTATATCGAAAAATATGTTAACTCTTACACTACCACAATCTTTAACTACAATAACCGAGATAGTAAATAGATCGATTACGTCAAACGTATTTCCTGACCTGTGGCGAAATGCGATAGTGCGTCCCCTTCCAAAAAATAATAACCCACAAAATTACAAAGACCTTCGTCCAATTAGTATTTTGCCATGTTTGTCCAAGGTGTTGGAGAGAGTAGTGTATCTGCAGGTCACTGATTTTCTCGAGGAGCATGGTATACTGCCTGAATTACAGTCAGGTTTCAGAAAGGGACGCGGAACCGCGACTGCCTTGGCGGACGTCATAGGTAACCTTCTGGAGGCACGGGACCGTGGTGAGGGTTCCATTATGGTGCTGCTCGACTACTCGCGGGCATTTGACTCAATTAATATTGATTTACTATTGTCCAAATTAACATATTACGGTTTTGACAGCCAGACAATGAGTTGGTTTAAGAGTTATTTAACGGGTAGGTCACAACGGGTCGAGTTGCGCAGGAAAGACGGTTCCTCGGTATCTTCTTCCCCGAAATTAATCACAAGAGGAGTTCCCCAGGGATCGCTGCTCGGGCCTTTACTCTACATACTTTATAGTGCCGACCTAACTGCGTGTATTAAAAACTGCAAGTACCATGTATACGCGGATGATACTCAGTTATATGTGTCGTTCAATACTAGCCACACAACAGCCGGCGTGCGTACCCTAAATGAGGAACTAGACAGAATAGCGTTGTGGTCTATGGAGAACTCACTTGTACTGAATCCAAAAAAATCTAAGTTTATGATCATGGGAAGCAGAAATCAAATAAAGTCAATTCTTTCTGCGAAGCCCGAAGTTAAAATCTTAGGAGAAAATATTCAAAGGGTAGAAACTGCTTGCAACCTAGGGCTGGTCATGGACCCAGAACTTCGTTTTGAGGCGCATATCACTGGCGTAGTGAAAAACTGTTTTTATAGATTAAAGGTTCTGTACCGGGTGAAAGACCTTCTTAGTCTTGCAATGAGGAAGAGATTGGTGGATGGCCTGGTACTGTCCAAACTGAATTATTGTGACACTGTATACGGGCCGTGTCTTCTTTCCCGCACAGAACGTCTAATACAGCGAGTGCAAAATGCGTGTGCGCGTTACTGTTTCAATATACCCCGGAGAAATCATGTAACACCGTTTTTAAATAAACATAACATGTTAAAAATGGCTGCACGGCGGAAACTACATTTAGCGGTCTTAATGTTCGGCGTTATACAAACACACAAACCGGAATACCTTTTTAAAAAGCTTAGCTGGAGACACGAGCACTACAGCTACTCCGCCCGTTCCACGTCCAAACCGCTCTCGTTGCCTCGTCGTAGGACCACAGCTTTCAGAGGATGCTTTAAGTATGCCGCCACTCGCTGCTGGAACGATTTACCACCTCCCATAAGATCGCTGAAAACAAAACAAAGTTTTAAATACCAGTTTAAAAAAATCCTATTAGAAGAACAGAAGGTTGAACAACTTAAGTTTTATAAATAATAACAATTTAAACTTTAAAGTTACTCACTTAAGGTTCATAATCCATTGGCATCGTATCCAAGCGGCATCACAATCACACAGACGCGAGCGAGGGGGCTTTATTTTATTTTCTTTCTTTTGTTGTTTGTTGTCAATCATCGTTCCGCCACAAGGTAATCCCATGGCACATGACTGCACAGGACTCGTGCGCCACCTGACGTCATAACGCGCCGACCTGCAGCTGTTCAGACGACACGCAGCGCGCGCGCACGCGTACGAGTTGTACGACGTCACGTGGCGTAGGCTCTCAAAATAAGGCTTACAAGGAGCGCCACGCGAGTGTGAGTGTGGGAGCGAGACCAAGCAAGACAAAACAACATGGAATGTGCCGCGTTTTGCGGGTATAACAATGTTTGTTTTTGTCAAGATAGGTACCCGTGCTTGGTCTTACTCACATAACTAAATTGTAATTTTAAGTAGTCTATTTATTTTTATCTTACTGTTTTTATCTTACTGTATTTATTTTATAACTCTTGTATTTTCACGTAAACGGCAGACTTTTGATTTCCGTACGTCATGTCCTAGGCAACCACTGAAAATCAGCGCCGTGCTGAGGGTCCCCCACGGCACAGCAATATGCTGAGTGGAAGCCTTTTTGCCACAACCACGACATGCATGCTTTATTTAAACTTGTTTTAAATTTCATTTTTGTTTTTTTATTGTTATTTAATTATTAACTAGTCTTTAAACTAACATAATTTAAGATCTACTAACACTATCGTTTGGGTTTTGGTGCAGGATCCACTTAAGTCATGTGTGTTGTTTTTTGTGGCAATTAAATACTTTTTCTTTCTTTTCTTTCTTTCTTTCATTTGCAAAGATCGCGTAGGTGCAGTCACGTAGACGGGAGCAAGCGGGGCGCAAGCATGCATCGAACGTAAACGAGCGACTGAGACATAAAATCGCGCCGTCATAATCCCCGCCCGCGCATGTGCAGTTGCAGTTTGTTCGTTTTTTACAGTTCGTGTCAAATAACTGTGCCCCTCTGAAGTTGGCTACGAGTGGCTGCGTAGTAGTCAAAATTATGAACAAACTGCAACTGCGCATGCGCGGGGCGGGGATTATGACGGCGCGATTTTATGTCTCAGTCGCTCGTTTACGTTCGATGCATGCTTGCGTCCCGCTTGCTCCCGTCTACGTGACTGCACCTACGCGATCTTTGCAAATGGCTAACTTCAGAGGGGCATAGTTATTTGACGCGAACTGTACTAAGGAAGGCGACGCGAGCGCAGCAAACGCCGTGTATTCCCCCACCCGCACACCTCGCCCCATCAGGTAGAATTTCGCCAGTAAAATCGGTTGTTTTAGCGAGGATGATAAACTAAGAACACAGATGATTTCTCTCCCCGCGCCGGTTCAAAGACATGCCATGCCACGAATTATGTATTTTAAAATTGACTTTTATACCTTTTTGGAAAGCCTACTGAATAGGCAAGTTGTTTTAGTTATTTGTACGATTAATGTCATAGAATTTTTTTTGACGAGACAACATTTTTGAAGCGTAAAATGAAAATATTGGTAAGATATTATTCTTACTTCGGTCATTATTTTAATTATTTTGTTAAATTAAGTAGTTTTAATGATGCCCATAGCTTAATTGAAGTGCCAGCTACAACATCATTTTTAATGGTACCCTTGAATGGGTATGTGGGTTCTTTTATTTGGAATTAAATGTCAAATTTTGGGTAAATTTCGAAAAACCCTTAAAATTCAAATATCTCGAAAACTATTGAATTTCGGCCATACATATGGGGGGTTCAATTTGTTGCATTTTGGCCCCCTTATCAGCCCTTGACGGATATACGTCGAATTACCAGTAACCCTGTATAATCTTCAAGTTTATAATATGCTTGTTTACATAGTGTGCGTTTTATGCATTTTTTAAATTTTCTCTCATTCAGTTCTAGAATTTCAAGAGGTATTTTGTTATAAAATTTAACACAGTACCCCATAAAAGAAGTGTGTACTTTTGCCAATCTGAATCGGGGTTGATCTAATTTGTTCCTATTTCTAGTATTAAAATTATGCCTATCACTAATCTTACTAAAAAGATGAAGATTTTTCCGAACATACATTATGTTTTCGTATATGTATTGACAAGGTACCGTCATGATGTTAATATCTTTAAACAGTTCTCTTAGGGAATCGCACCGACCCAGATTATATATGGCTCTGATGGCTCTTTTCTGCAGAATAAATATAGACTCAATATCTGCAGCTCGTCCCCATAATAAGATACCGTAAGACATGATACTATGAAAGTAACTAAAATAGACCAGCCTCGCGGTATCTATATCAGTAAATTGACGGATTTTTCTGACAGCATATGCTGCTGAACTTAGCCGTCCTGCAAGAGATGTTAAATGAGGACCCCATTGTAGCCTTGAGTCCAGTGTGATGCCCAGAAAAACTGTGTTTTCGACGAATTCAAGTTTCTCTTTGTTCAATACTATGTCGCAATGATTACTTTTGACATTCGGTAAAGCAAATCTGATACACTTAGTTTTCTTTTCATTTAATACTAAATTATTAGCAGTGAACCAATTTTGGACCTGCTGTAGGGCGTTATTTACGTCGTCCAGATTTGTAGAACGTATATCTATCTTAAAAATTAAGGATGTATCGTCAGCAAATAACACCATTTGTGGTTGATTTTTTAAAAGATGAAACGAGAATATAGAAGTATAGATTACGTACAAGTAATTCAAATACTTCCCAACCCTGTTATTGACAATAAACTGACATGGAAACCACTGGTTGAAAATGGGTGCCAAAAATTGAGAACAACGGCCATAATACTATAAAGAGGTTAAGTTTGTGAGTTTGTGAGGTTGAAGCGGGTATCTCTGGATCAACTAAACCGATTTTGAAAATTATTTTTGTGTATGATAGCCACATTCATAAGGAGGGCTTTAGGCTATACGGGAACGGGAAATTCCAACGCTAACGGGGAACAACGGGATATACGCGTACGAAGTCGCGGCCAACATTTAAAGCCAATATAGTCTCGATAAAAACCAACTTTACACAGGTGGTCACTAAACAGCCTTATCCAAAAAAATATTTTATTTATGGGTCCTCTTATTTTTATAACAAACTGACTTAAAATCACAAAGATTTACGGCATTGCAAAAACAGTTAGCAAAACTGATACTGAATAAGTAGGTACCTAATATAGATTTTGTTGACAAAATAATTTGTAATTCCGAAGGTTTGTGTTTTAATAGTGACTGTATTTCTATCGACATTTTTACTATTGGCATCTCTATATTTTTGACATCTTTGTATTATTGACAGTTTGTTCAAGATATTATTTATTGTATTCTGTTTTTAGGGTTCCGTACCCAAAGGGTAAAACGGGACCCTATTACTAAGACTTCGCTGTCCATCCGTTCGTCTGTCACCAGGCTGTATCTCATGAACCGTTATAGCTAGACATTCGAAATTTTCACAGGTGATGTATTTCTGTTGCCGCTAAACAACGAATACTAAAAACAAAATAAAATAAATATTTAAGTGGGGCTCCCATACAACAAACGTGATTTTTTTGCCAAATAAGATGGAATGACAGCTCACTTGTCGTTCACTCCGCCTAGGTGTACACCGTGAGTTGTCGACAGAATCGACCGGCAGTAGTTTGACACTACCCAAGTGCGACAAACGATTATGCGATGCCGCAGTCTGTAGATATTAAATAAAAATAAGAAAGACTTCATCTAAATAAATAAAAATGAATCGCCGAAATTTAAACGGGGTTATTTTTAAATGACCGGCCAAATTTTCACTGGATGTTCTACCTATGAATATGAACAACTTTCACTATGGGACCGACTCTGAAATCACGAAAAAAACATCAGCTGTTTCATACAAAAGTTCAATACCTACTCGACTAAAATGTATGCAGCATTTTTTGGCAGTACCTGTTCTTCAATAAGGCGGAAAGCTGCTGGAATTTCTTCTGGGCATAAATAAGCCAATGCAGCTAAGTGCCTTATTTTGTTTGCAAAATCGTTGTCCCGTTCATATTTTTGTGCAAGTCAGCAGCCTGCACATGTTTCCAGATGTTCTGGGTTAAATGAAAAAAACAGCCTTTTCGTAAAGTTTTTGGGAAAACTGTCTTAACCGCTTTTATAGCAGCGATTTCCAAATCTGTCAAAACAATTTTAGGCTGAAGTACGATATTCATCTCGTTTAAAACGTAGGTGCGAATAATTTCTAATAAGATAACATAACAATGATGAGTCTAAAAACCAAAAAACCTAAACCAACCACAAACCAAAACAAAACAAACCTAAATAACCTTTTAACTTAAGTAATGTTTCCGTAATTAGAAGAAAATCATGAAAGGTTCACACGGAAATTGAAGAATTATGTCGTTATAAGTGCTAGCAAGTTTTATAACCCGTAATCGAATCCGGGAACATTACCAAGAGCTTGTAACTAACTAAGCCATCAAGGTCATCATATAATATAAATAATACAGATGATTATGAATACAAATGTGTCTTCATGTCGTACTAGCGTGATGTCGATCTTCAGTGTGTCGCACAAGCGTGCATTCGAACTATGGTGAGTCGCAGTACAGTTTTGTCGCCTAAGCGTTAATCGCACATCCATTTGTCGAGCTCACGTAGTACACTCCTTACCCGAGTGTACTACGTGAGCTCGACAAATGGATGTGCGATTAACGCTTATGCGACAAAACTGTACTGCGACTCACCATAGTTCGAATGCACGCTTGTGCGACACACTGAAGATCGACATCACGCTAGTGTGACAAACGATTGCGCGACAATAGTTCGACACTACGGTAGTGCGACACTACGGTAGTGCGACAGTACTGTAATTCGACAGTACGTTGGTGCAGTATTACAGCAGTGCGATTCTG
The DNA here is from genome assembly GCA_947386135.1 of Melanchra persicariae. Taxonomy (NCBI): domain Eukaryota; kingdom Metazoa; phylum Arthropoda; class Insecta; order Lepidoptera; family Noctuidae; genus Melanchra; species Melanchra persicariae. The sequence continues at coordinate 11,151,998 of OX376672.1, read as the reverse complement.
TAAACATGTCGAAGTGAACACTTGGGTAGGGTGCACGACGGGTGAGTTGTCAAACCAGACAAATAAGATGGAATGACAGCTCACTTGTCGTTCACTCCGCCTAGGTGTACACCGTGAGTTGTCGACAGAATCGACCGGCAGTAGTTTGACACTACCCAAGTGCGACAAACGATTATGCGATGCCGCAGTCTGTAGATATTAAATAAAAATAAGAAAGACTTCATCTAAATAAATAAAAATGAATCGCCGAAATTTAAACGGGGTTATTTTTAAATGACCGGCCAAATTTTCACTGGATGTTCTACCTATGAATATGAACAACTTTCACTATGGGACCGACTCTGAAATCACGAAAAAAACATCAGCTGTTTCATACAAAAGTTCAATACCTACTCGACTAAAATGTATGCAGCATTTTTTGGCAGTACCTGTTCTTCAATAAGGCGGAAAGCTGCTGGAATTTCTTCTGGGCATAAATAAGCCAATGCAGCTAAGTGCCTTATTTTGTTTGCAAAATCGTTGTCCCGTTCATATTTTTGTGCAAGTCAGCAGCCTGCACATGTTTCCAGATGTTCTGGGTTAAATGAAAAAAACAGCCTTTTCGTAAAGTTTTTGGGAAAACTGTCTTAACCGCTTTTATAGCAGCGATTTCCAAATCTGTCAAAACAATTTTAGGCTGAAGTACGATATTCATCTCGTTTAAAACGTAGGTGCGAATAATTTCTAATAAGATAACATAACAATGATGAGTCTAAAAACCAAAAAACCTAAACCAACCACAAACCAAAACAAAACAAACCTAAATAACCTTTTAACTTAAGTAATGTTTCCGTAATTAGAAGAAAATCATGAAAGGTTCACACGGAAATTGAAGAATTATGTCGTTATAAGTGCTAGCAAGTTTTATAACCCGTAATCGAATCCGGGAACATTACCAAGAGCTTGTAACTAACTAAGCCATCAAGGTCATCATATAATATAAATAATACAGATGATTATGAATACAAATGTGTCTTCATGTCGTACTAGCGTGATGTCGATCTTCAGTGTGTCGCACAAGCGTGCATTCGAACTATGGTGAGTCGCAGTACAGTTTTGTCGCCTAAGCGTTAATCGCACATCCATTTGTCGAGCTCACGTAGTACACTCCTTTTTTTATAGATAATGGTACGGAACCCTCCGTGCGCGAGTCCGACTCGCACTTGAACGGTTTTTTTTTCTTTTCGTGTATTGTAAACAATTTTGCATGCCGGTATGCCGATGGTCTATAATGGAGCGAGCGTGCCCAGAAGATGCCCGTTCACTCTTGCTTTGTAGGCAGACGGGTTATATGTGGAAGGGAACACAGACGCTGGCAGAGTTCCACGCTTTGGCTGTGCGCATAATAAATTATGTTGAGGAGAAGCGCTGAGTACGACTAGTTGGGATATCGTGAACATCAGAATGACTGGCCAAAATGACCGACCAGGTTTAAAATATCACTAAAATCTAATACCTATTTGATACTATTTTATTTTACCTTTGTTTAAATAATTGGTACCTAATTAATAACTGACAAAATTAATTTAAAAATTGGGCAGTCATTCTGATGTCAGGATGACTGCCCAAATTTATGATCTCTACGTAAGGGCTCCAAAATTTCAATTCGCCTTTAGAAAAATTTAGTACCTACCTACCTATTTGATACCTAAACATATATTTTTTCTAGATTTTTAGGGCAAATAATAATAACATAGACTTTATTAGAGATTTTTTGTTTGTATACAGAAAGTCAAGTGATTTTTTTTTTCAATTCTTTGCAGTGTAGGTAGTTCAATTAACACGATAATTAATATTGCAACGAATCAACAACTTCCGACTACGAGATACTTATAAAAGCTAATATGTGGGTAGAACTATATTTTTCCATAGTAAACAAAAAATCTCTAATTAAGTCTTTATTCTTTGCTCTAAAAATCTAGAAAAAAAATATGTTTAGGTATCAAATAGGTAGGTAGGTACTAAATTTTTCTAAAGGCGAATTGAAATTTTGGAGCTCTTACGTGGAGATTCTAAATGTGGGTAGTCATCCTGACATCAGAATGACTGCCCATTTTTTTAATTCATTTTCTCAGTTATTATTAATTAGCTTTGATTATTTACATGTAAATAATCAAAGTTAATTAGGTACCAAAACAATGGTATCAAATAGTAGCAAATATTGATTTTAGTGATATTTTAAAGCTGATCGGTCATTTTGGCCAGTCATTTTGATGTTCACGGATATTGACCAAGTGCGGAGGGTACCCAGCATTACGTCTAGTATTCCGGTGGTAAAAGTGGTGAAGATTGAGTGGTAAAGATGGTGGGATCCATTCAAGCTTTAGCATTTATAATAATGTTAGTGAGGATTGAGATTTTTTATTTTGCTATTTTCAGAGCCGAAGGTGTGTACTACCTGGAGACTAATGCTGCTCCTCCCTTCTCCCGGTACTAAGAAGCAGAAAGAAGATGGACAAGACCCTTGTTTGTTGATGATTGAGATATTTTAAAATTTTGATGAGATGCGTATGGTTTTTTGTGTCTTTCTTCGTTTTTTTCATAAACTGTGAAAATATATGTTTTGAAATCAAACATTCATCTTTTTCTTCGCTAATCTCTGGAACTGTCAGTCGGATTTGGTTTTTTGCCGTCACCTCCTTCTGCGAAGCAGAAATAATGCTAGTGAAGGAGAAGGCGGACCGCGTGAGGAGAGACAACCCTCACGCCCCAGCCGCCGCAACATAGGGAGACGCTCCGGGCGTCGGGAGTCGCAGGGCGATTCCCGGCCACCGTAGGCGTGGGCCTGCGGTGGCACGCCGTCCGATCAAGCGGGCAGGCCCGGGTCGACGGGTGTTCGAAAGGGTAACCGCGGCCCTGGCAAGCAAAGGGCACTAGGAAGAGCACGGATGGGTTTTAATCAGTAAGAGTCTGACACTCCCTTCCGCTTTGCCCAGAGCGGGAGGAGTCATTTGATGATTTCCCATCCATAAAAAAACATTCGCGTGCGAAGTCGCGGGCAAATGCTGGTTAATGTGTAACTGAGTAATATATGTTAATCAGAAGCCCAAAGTTCTGATAACTATAAGTTTTTCGAAGGACTCACTTGGTCTTGAACTGGGTTGTGGAGGGTACAGAGATTCTTATGCGATGTCGGCGGTCTCTCCAGTCCTATGCTTATAGCTCTCATCGGAACGCCTATACCAATCTGCTCTGACTTTCAGTACCTCGGGTCGTGATATAGATACCTGTGGTTCACGTATATCCAAAAAGCTTAGGTATAAATGCTCTGCGTATCCCGTATAATGTATGTCGTAGAATGATGGCGCTACTGTGGGACTACGGACAGCGCCATCTAACAAATTGTTTCGAAACCTTATAATCACGTGATCGGAAACGCAAGCGCGCCTACCGCTTGGACACGATCGTCGGTAGAGGGGACAGCGAGTACGGGTGGGGCTAGAGGTGATCGCTCTAGCGCTCAGGCACTCTCGGCTGAATTCCCAACCACGCACGTTGTCTGTTTCCTGTCTAAACTGTTGGTCTGAATAAAGTTATAATAATTTAAATTATCGTTCCTTCGAGTACCTGCAACAGTGTCCACATCCAAAACTATATTGGATTGTGAAGAAGTCCCGGAGCTTCGCGTCTCGGCCATACATGACGCGACATATATAATAATGCGTTCAGGGTATTGTTGCGACTGCCATGCTTCTGTAGCGCCTCTGCAATGTTTGCCGAGGCACGCACTGATAGTTTTGATGTGTTGTGGCGTACAAAATCTGCTTCGTTACTCCACAGGCTGCGTGGCAGTCCCAACACTATCCTGCAATCAATAGCTGCCCGGGCAGACAGCCCGCTAGTGTGGGCGCTAACTAATCGCACCCGATCTGTTCTAGTTATTAAGTACTAACATAGGCTAAGTTATATTGTTACTAACACAGTGGACCTCTCTGTAGTCTGGCGAATTAATAAATAATAATGATAGATGGACCAAGACGTAATGCAGCGGATCAAGGTAGGATGGATGAAATGGCGACAGGTTACTGGAACGACTTGTGTCGACTTGTGTAAAGGAGAAAATCGATAGGTAAGTGATGTGATGAGACCTGTCGTACTGTATAGATCAGAAATAAATATGTGAGTACCATGTCCTCCTATAAGTAGTATACTCTAGGTGCATCGACCTCAAATATATTAAAATTAATTTTTGTACTCAAAATATTGTAAATCATTGATTTGAAAAGAGTAACTATGGAGTTTCTTGTCCGTTCCTCTCCATAAGAATCTACCCTTGCGAACGGACAGTAGAGTCACTTTATATTATTTTTAATGTAAATGATGACGTTCAAAAGTGCCGTGTAATGGCCTAATTGAAATAAACGTTTTGACTTTGACTTTGACTTTGACAGAATGTTGGGCTGTGAAAAAGACGGATGAAAATAGATTGCATGTAGCGGAGATGAGAATGTCAGCCTTAATATTATTTGGAATAAACATTGTACCTTGTTTGTCGTAGGTATATCTGTATTCCTGCTTACCGCAGATAGGGTGGCAACGACCTCAAAAAAATCGTCGGCATTTTAACTTTAGATTTTTTTTAAAGATAACTTTTATTCTCCCTTCTGTTTTTATTTATTATTTTAACCGACTTCAAAAAAGAAGGTTATTTTTTAATTTCATTTTTAGGTAATTGAAAATAGGTAATTACTTAAAAAAAAAATAAGTACTTATCTCTCCAACATTATCTACTAACTATTATGATAGGTACATGAAATTTTAATGATGAACCATTTTTTTTAATTGCCATCTAACGATTACACGACAATTTTTTTAATTGATAAGCCACTTTTTGAAATTTTCATTCAGATTATTTAGCTACTATGGACCAAAGTCCATAACGCCTATGCAGCCGCCATACAAAACAGCGTTTTCGCGAAAGGGACAGATATATTTGCTTAAAATATTTATATCTCGTTGATTTTTCGTTAATATTACGCTTTTAAACCAACGACACGTTTTCCTAGTGACTGATACACACTTAACTCTCTTAATTTCAAAAACTACTAAACCCATTTTAATGAAACTTACACTGTTCCCTAAGTTAGACTATACTTAGTCCAACTAAAAATGTTTTTGCAATCCAATTTGCAAAAACATTTCGAGATATGCGCGGACAATCATACACTTATGAAATTTGACACGAATGTCAGATTTGGAAAATTCAGAGCTACTAAAGCTGAATTTTCCAAATCCGACTGGTAGTTCCAGAGATTAGCGCGTTCAAACAAACAAACTCTACAGCGAAATTATATTATTAGTAGGTATATTAATATAGATCATGAATTCATGATTCATTGAAAAACTCGGCTCTGAGATAGCAATCGTATCTGAGATAAGGGCCGCTATATAATGTTGATGATGATCGAAATAAAATCATTAATTAGTCAGTTTTAAAATGGAAAAGCAGCTCGCGGTTCTCCTATGTGGGTTGGCAGTGGTGCTTGTGGCGGGTAAATATTTCATTGTTTGATTTCTAAAAGTTTTTTTGACTGTACAACTTACTTATAACTTGCAACGTGTAACAGACTAATCGCAATACCTGAAAAGGGGTCATTGTACTCATTATTATGTTATGAATATCTTTTACTATGGAACCAAATCAAAAACCGCTAAAATCGAGAAAAAAAAATCAGCTGTTCAGTACATTGTACATTTTGTCATTTTGTTGACATTGAATAATTTGATTGTATTTTATTATTATTATTAATTTTTGATCATGATTTTAATTTTTAGTTGAGGAAGTACTTGCTTAATTATGAATGCTTTTATATTATTTTTTATTTACCTTATTATCTTAGTTATTTCAAACACAATGTAAATTGTTTGTGAATAAAATTGAATTGAATTGAATTGAATTGGTGTGCGCTCAGAAATGCATGAGACAGGCGTTTTATTTTCTCGATTTCAATGTTGGTCTCATCGTAAAAGTTTGTCTTAGTGTCGAGTACACTGACATCTTTTCAGGTATTGCGTTTACACGTAGTATTATAAATACATAGAGCTCAAAGTGATTGGTAATTGAGTGCATTTCTTCAAATGGGATGTTTTAGACCAGCAGTGCGATTCTGTAAACATGTCGAAGTGAACACCCGAGCGGGGCGCACGACAGATGAGTTGTCAAACCATACAAATAAGATGGAATGACAGCTCTATTGTCGTTCACTCCGCCTAGGTGAACACCGTGAGATGTCGACAGAATCGACCGGCTGTATGCAACGATTTTGACCCCGCTAACGTTTTTTGTTTATGGATGGGATGTGCGAGTCTAAACTGGGTGGACCGAATGTTCTATTCTTATAATGAATGAATCATTATTACATTACAATATTTTGGAATTAACTCTTAATTACTTAAACATTTTCTAAGCTTCCCAACATATTATCCTTTCCTTTGGAAGTTAAGTATCGTAAAGTAAATAAAAAACTTTTTCACAAAAAAAAACCGACTTCCAAAAAAAACACTACAAGTTCAAAATAACTTTAATTTCGGAAGTCGGTGTCAAATAACTAAGAAGCAACCAAACACCGACTACCGAAATTAAAGTTATTTTGAACTTGTAGTGTTTTTTTTGGAAGTCGGTTTTTTTTGTGAAAAAGTTTTTTATTTACTTGACGATACTTAACTTCCAAAGGAAAGTATAATATGTTGGGAAGCTTAGAAAATGTTTAAGTTGCATACAGCCGGTCGATTCTGTCGACATCTCACGGTGTTCACCTAGGCGGAGTGAACGACAATAGAGCTGTCATTCCATCTTATTTGTATGGTTTGACAACTCACCTGTCGTGCGCCCCGCTCGGGTGTTCACTTCGACATGTTTACAGAATCGCACTGCTGGTTTTTTATTTTTCACTTTTTAGTGGTACACACCTAACAACACCACTGGAAAGTCACAGGAAATCAAAAATACGCAATTTCGTAAACATCGACGATTTTTCCACATATTTTTCCAGCTATTTGGATTTAAAAACCAAACTGCTTAACCGATTTTGATAAAATTTAAATGGGACCAATCGAAAAGTATATCCTTTCACATAATACAAGAATTTCTCAAATCGGTTCATAAATGACAGAGATATGAGGTAACAAACACAAAAAAAAAAACTGTCGAATTGATAACCTCCTCCTTTTTGGGAAGTCGGTTAAAAAGGGTTGAAAATTCTCTTGTCTTTTAAGACAAAATGGAAGGACTTGATCAACGTGACATTTTGATGGCGCATGCTCCACTTCGCATTTTTATCGCAGGTTCAGCCAGAAGTAGGGAAATGGCTTACCCTAGAACCTGCTTGATTCCAGGTCTACCCCACAACCCGATCCTGAGGAAGCTGAGCCCAGGGCTGCGCTACCAGTACGCACAGGACGCTGAGGGACAGCCCCACCTCGTGGACCTCTGGGGGACCCTCGACGACCTGGCGGAGGCTGTCCGATACAACCCTGACGTGCAGAATATATACCATCTCTTTACCAGGTCAGGAACGAACTATTACTATGGGGCCTACCCTTAATAATTCATAGTGTCCCTATCCCATCCAATAGGGAATTTTTAATAAAAAAAATTAATTTAATTCTTCAGTTAAATTATCAAAAACTATTGGAAATGTTTTTTGTCTTTTGACACGTAAACAAATAAACAAAGACCATCAGCATGATACCACGGTAAAAATATCTAGTAGATATTTATACTGTGACGATACAGTGTGCTGACGCGTGACGTCCCGCTTTGGTATTTCTTACCAACAAGTGCAGCCTCCATTTCTGAATTTTGATGCGCTATAGCTTTTAAAATTTTTAAAATACCTACGTTTCCAATATTTTGTGAAAAAAACTAACCAAAAAAAAAATTATGAGTTTAATTTCGAATAAACAACGTGTAACAGAATAAACGCAATACCTCTTAAGGAGTCATTGTACTCATCATTATGAACAACTTTAAATATGGGACCAACACTGAAATCGCCCTGGAACGCAAAGGGCACTAAGAGGAGCACGGATGGGTTTTAGTCAGTAAGAGCCTGACACTCCCCCCCGCTCCACCCAGAGCGGAAGGGGTTATTTGATGATTTCCCATCCATTAATAAAAAAACCATACATACTTATTTGAGAAAACATCAAGCACAATGTTAATATTTTTTGTTTCTTTTGCATAAGCTTTATTTATCTTACACTGTTCGTATGTATGTTTATATCATAGCAAACCATTTTTTGGTATCCGATTGAGCTGAAATTTTGCAAATTTTCACCATTAGTTCTCGTGACAATACAATGTGCAATACTGAATATTGTAATAATTTCAATATGGCCGCCGCTCCAAGATGGCGGATTACATTTTGCCTATACATGGCACCATTAATTTATAACTCCCTTCCTAAGACAATAGTTGTTTTACCCTATCGTAAATTTTGAATTTTCCTACAAAACTGGCTAATACGTTAATGAATTTCTAAAAAAATATTCAACGGATTCCTACCATTTTAGAAATGCATTGAGAGCTTTCATATTTCGTGTTTTTGTTTTATAAATTTTATATCTCTGTTATTTTACTTGTATTGTTTTTCCTTTTTAAATTTTACTTCGTACATACCTACCTAATTTATTTAACATGATGATGTTGTTTTATTATTAGTTTTCTTTTGATAATTTGATGAAGTGTGTAACATGTAACATTATTCATTACGAACTTTGTTTTGTGTATAACTAAATTTTATGTAAAGTATACCTAAATAATTGCATGCTATCATATTATGGCGGAATGTGTCTTGCACCAAAAACTTATATGTAACATTTTTTACCACATTGTTTGCAAATAAAAAAACTTACTTACTATCAAACGAAATGGCTTGAAGAGTAGAAAACAGTAATGTTTTTTTGTAAAGACAAAATTTATTTAACAGGAGCAACCCAACCGTGAGCCAAGTGCTGGTCCCGGGCGATGAGACCCTCCTCTGGTCATCAAACTTCAACGCCACGCGCAGGACTGCTGTGCTCATCCACGGATGGGGGGGCAATGCTCTGGCTGACTTCAACGCTGTTACGTTGCCTGGTTAGTTTTCAGTTTCTTTTATTTGGAGTTAGTTTTTCATGAATCATATCTACATTATTCTCTTGTGTAATGTAATGTTCCAAAAATGAACAAGTAAAAATAGAAGCAGAATATTCTTTACCAACTTTTAGCGCTCGCGTTAATATCGCAAAAGAAATTAGTTTATATAACTGTTTCAAGGGTCCCATCTATACAACGTGTAACAGATTAAACGCAATATCTCTTAAGAGGTGATTGTACTCATCATTATGAACAACTTTTACTATGGAACTAACACTGAAATTGCGCGTTTATTCTGTTACACGTTGTATTATAACAACAACGATAACAATCGTTACTCAACCTTTTTCTTCTCTCCTCTTCAGCTTTCCTAGAAGCTGCAGACATGAACGTCATTGTCGTAGACTGGTGTGCCGGCGCCTGTACCATCAACTACGTTGCTGCCGTCAGAAACGCTGTCGCTTCAGGTAAGCAATCGACGTCTCCTATCTTATGGGAAGCAGTCACCTCCTTTTGCGAAGCAGTAATGCAAGCGAAAGAAGAGGCGGGACGCGTGAGGGAGAGGCAACCCTCACACCTCGCCTCCATCTTCTCCTGCTGCGTCATAGAGACGTCAACTCCGTCATGAAGACGGATTTGCAAAATTCTTTTTTTTTGGAAATTTCTTTTACTCCGAAATAGTCCATTAAATTCGTTAAGATCAGATGTAGAACTTCAGAGATAGTCAATTTGATCAATTAGTCAATGGATTTTTTAGTGGTTGCACTAAAAAGTGAAAAAAAAATGTTTAAGAAAAATTCAATCGTCTTATAAAGGAAAACCACTACAAAGTACAAAACAACTTTATTTTGGAAGTCGGTGTCAAAGAACGAAGTTGAACCACACCAGGGAATCACCGTACCTACTTATCCAGTGGTTTTTTATTAAGAAGTCGGTTGTATTTGTACTCGTTGTAGGGTGTATTTGGCTGGTTGTGTATGTGAGTTTATGTGTTTGTAAACGCACCCACGATACAGGAGAAATCCTAGTGTGGGGTACATTTTTAAAAACGTCTTTGCGGTCGGGTTAGTTACTTATTTATAATCCTTCACTTTCTAAGGTGCAAGCGTCGCTAGATTCATCACCTGGCTGAACAACGCCACCGGAGCTGACCTCTCGCAGTATCACGTTGTCGGCTTCAGCATCGGAGGCCAGAAGGCGGGCGTCGTCGGCAGGAATCTCGGCGGACGAGTCGATTATATTACCAGTGAGTATTTGCTCTTCTTGTATTATTATGACCAGCCTGAACTGTCCCACTGCTGGGTTAAGGCCTCCTTCATTTCTTCCATTCAGATTCTCTCTGATTATTTGTATAGATGCTCGTGGCTAAAAGAATAACAGCTGCACAGTTCGATCTTCAAGGTTAAGCAAAAGGTCGCGTCGTCGGTCTGTGGATGGGTGATCATCTTAGTATACCGAGACTCCTCCGTGCCTCGGAAAGAGCGGCTGCCACTGTGGATCAACACAAAACACTAGTATTTATCTGTTTCCAGTTTAACTGAAAGCAGACCCAATATAATTGGGAAAAGGCTAGGCAGATCATAATAGATGCTGATTACTGATACATCACTTGCCAATCACCTTTTCCTCCATCAGGTCTGGACCCCGGCGGGCCCGGCTGGTACACCAACGAACACAAATTCAACGCCACCGACGGCAACTACACCGAGGTCATACACACGAACATCAACATCGGGTACTTGCAACCACTCGGGCAGGTCGACTTCTACCCCAATGGGGGTGTCGACATGCCTGGCTGTTCCACTGTGTCCTGTGATCATGACAGGTAGGTCAACGTTCAAATTCAAATTCAAATATTTATTGCTCAACACAGTACATTGTCATACATTTCCAGATGTAAAGTGAATGCGTAGTCCAATGTGTTGTACCGATTCAGGCATGCAAAATTTATCGATAAAGTTATTTAAATTATATTAACAATTATTAATACCTTATACAATGTCATTAATACCTTAGAAAATGTAAAAAAATCAATATTTATACCCTGCACAATGTCATTAATTAAAATAATAATAATACCAAATACAATGTCATAAAATCAAATTAATACCCTGTTCCATGTCATAAATTCGATAAATAATGTCAGAATATACAATGTCATAATAATAACGTAATATTTAATTAAATCAGAACATGTAATCTGATACATAACTAAGAACACAAACAATATTTTTACATAAAATAAATCGGACTCGAGTATTCACAATAAACATGTATTAATATTAAACAGTCAATTTATTTCTGACAGGCATTCATTAATAGTGTAGTATGTCTTACTTATCAGTAGATTGTTGAGTTGCTTCTTAAACATATTGATATCTTGAATGCTTAATAAAGTATTAGGTAATTTAATATAGACATGTGGTGCCATTCCTAGGAGATTTTTATGAAATACCGCTTATTTGTGTTGCCTACTGCTTATTTTATAGGTCTTCATCCAATTGTTATTTCATATTTATTCTTTCTTTGTATTGCTGGCACGACAGTAATTTAGATTTAGGCGACCCGAAATATTACCACTTCCAAGGCATCGTTGTGACTCGGCGCCACAAGTTGCAGTTGTTCCGTCATAGACGACGTTCTAGAGACACAGAATAGTACTAAAAGAGAAAAGAAAAAAGAAAGAAATACGCAACGTGTAACAGAATAAACGCAATACCTCTTAAGGGGTCGTTGTACTTACACGTTGTATAATAGCACAAAGGTGCTGCTTATTATAGAAAAAAATCATCCCGCAGACCGGCGGCACAAGAATTGGATGAGAGATGTAGACACAGTGTATTAAAGTAGATTTAGAACCTTGCCGAAATTTAAATAGACTAAACTTAGCTATTATTGACTGCCTTACATTTGACCACAATGTTACCTGTTGGAAAGCAAAAGTGTTGTCGACGCTGGAGCACGCTTGCCTAGAAGTATATTGTTTTTTTTATATCTACGGGACCAGTCAAAACAAACGAACGGTGGTCTTCATTAGCGCTGGATCCATAAACTGGAAGTTCTATTCCTTTAGTCAGGTGATCATCTATTACATAACGAGACTCTGCTGTAGGCGACATTAATACCGCCACAAAAATCAACGTAGCAGAATCAACAAATGAGACTCTTAGCGCCATCTATCTCGACAGCTGCGAACTAACTGACAAAATCCTAAATCGCAATATCAGATTTTACCGTGCTATTAGAACATATGCAAAGCCCGAATATCAACTCTCGGGCAGTTGCCCACCAGACACAAACAACCGTCTGGTCGGAGGATCCTCCCTTTTCAACAGAGGTATGCGGGACTTTACACTCTGTACCGCTACTTCAAGCCACGTCACGCCTTAAGTCGTAGATGATTCAAACATTAACAGATTGTCAAAAGCTAGAAAATCGGACACAAGTTCTACCTCGTGGTATTATGAAGGCGAAACTGGGTGTAAAGTCCCGCAATCCTCCATAGAAAAAAGAGGATCCTCCGACCTGACGTGGACGGCTGTTAAGTCCGTTGGGCAACTGCCCGATAGATGATATTCGGACTGTTGTATATGGTCAAATCGCACTGAAAACTCTGATGCCGCGATGCAGGATTTCGTTAGTAGTTCTTTGCTGGCGGGATAGATAGCGTTACAGTCATCCAGTTATTAGTTACATGTAAGAGTCTGTAGGTATTCAGCAAACGGTAATTGAAGAATTGGTCGACAATACTATCATGACTGCTTGCCTAGAAGTCAGCTACTTAACTTGGCTTAACCTAGATGTAAATATCTATTGGCCTAGCTCTGTTCTGAAAGCACGTTAAGCCGTTGGTCCCGGCTGTCATTTGAAGATCTTTGGCAGTCGTTACGGATTGTCAAAAGCCAGAAAATCTGACACCAGTCTTGCCAAGAAGTACTGTGTTACCCAGTTAATGGGTTGTGGAGGTCTGGTAGGCAGCCGCTCCACGTAAAATACTGGTATCCAGCTAAATCCAGTTTGACTGGGAGTCGACCTGATAGTTGGGAAAAGGCTAGGCAGATGTTGTTTTCTGATTCAAGACAATATAATCGTTTCTCTGGAACTCGTCGAGCTTCAGCTTGCGCTTTTTTAGTTGTCACCAGTTGTCAGGAGTTGCAGTGGTTAGGAGTAGTGTAAACACACACTGTTTCTGGATTCTTTTCCATCCTATAAATTTATTTTTCTCTTTCCGCAGGGCCTTCTTCTACCTAGCAGAGTCCCTGCGTACTGGAGGCTTCACAGGTACCAGATGCTATGACTACCACAACGCGTTGGTCGGCAACTGTACTTCGACGCCAACCTTACCTATGGGAGGACTCGATGCTAAACATGGGTAAGAAAATAATAAAGATTTAGTTACCCCCCCCCCCCCCGAATTTAATCATTACACCCTGTATTAAACTCCGCCCCGAGTTTAATACAGGGTGTAATGAAAAACCGAGGCTGAAATAAACGGTACCGTGGCTTAGCCGATTGTCAAAAATGTATGGGATTGACAAGCGCTGTCAAAATGTGTGACAGAATACACGCAATACCTCTTAAGGTAAGGTTAATTGTACTCATCATTATGAACAACTTTTATTACGGAATCAACCCCTAAATCGCGAAACATAAATCAGCTGTTCAGTAGGTACATTTTGTCGGGTTATGCGCACATAAATGTATGGGGCAGTCGACTTTTTTTTTTGTTATTTCAGTTGGTCCCATAGTGAAAGTTGTTCATAATGATGAGTACATATTGCGTTTATTCTGTTACACGTCATATTTCGGATGACACAGACGCGTTCGCTGTGTGATAGAATGGCATTTTGTCTAGTCCTCTGATCCATTCAATCGTGCTCGCGTGATTGATAACAAGCATCATTTTCTATTTATCCATCCAAGCTTTTGCATTTTAAAGATTTTTTTCAATTTTCAGAAGTCACGGTGTGTACTACATGGAGACCAATGCTGCTCCTCCCTTCTCCCGGTACTGAAAAACAGAAGAGAAAGTGAAGAAGACCCTTGTTTATAATTTAACGAGATATTTTTGATGTGATGCGTATCTGTCTTGTGTATATTATTGTTGATGTGATGCGTATCTGTCTTGTGGATATTATTGTTGATGTGATGCGTATCTGTCTTGTGGATATTATTTTCGTTTTGTATTTTTCTTTTATGTACGGTTATTAGTGTCTTTCTTCTTTTTTCTCTGTGAAAATATATGTTTTGTAAATCAGACATTCGTCTTTTTCTTCCTTGCACAATCTAGTAGTTTACGAACTATTCGGATAAAGGAATAGTTCGTACACGTTCATGTTCACGTTTGTACGCTAATTAATTATTATAATTAACAGTTTCGAATAATTTTCAAAAACTACCAGTTAAAGTCTATCCCCCTTAACGGGCGATGAAGTTTCTGGAGTGCCTACTTAATCCACGCGGACGAAGTCGCGGGCGTAGTGCTAGTTCCTCAATAAAAAAAATCCTGACGTCGTCAAACGAATTATAGACTGAATGAGCAGAATCGGAAAAACAATAAACGGATTCCCTAGTTATCTTCAAATAATGAATATCGGCTACCTATCGGATACGAGTTGATGGCCACCTGACTCATCACCATTGGTAATATTTACGAGCTATCTGCCGGTTAGTTTTTATCAATACACTTGTTTATCTTATTAATAGCATAATGTTGAGTGACCCAAAATAATAAGTTAATGAGGAAGAAACATTTTTACAAAGAAACGTGGCTAGCAAAATACGTAGTTACAAGCGAAGGTGACAACAGTTAGAGAATAATAAGTACAATACAAATTATTGTTGATCGCAGGTAAAAATACATAAATTCAAACATGTGTCAAAAACCAATGGCCAGGGTGTGCTTATTAAACTAAAAAGGTTTTAAAGGTTTTAAAATATGATAAATAAAACTTGAATAAAAGTTTAAACTGTCTGTCTTTTATAATGCGCACAGCAAAGGAGTGGAACTCTCTGCCTGCGTCTGTGTTTCCAAAAGCTTACAACCCTAATCTCTTCAAAGTTACAGTGAACAGGCTCCTTCTGGGTAAGCTCGCTCCATCGTAGACTTTGTCTCTGTTACTCTGACATTGACTAGAGTCAAGAGCAAACCTTACTTACTAATAAAAAAAACAAAAAAACATACTGATAGTATTTGGAGCCATGCGGCTCAGAAGCTCGACATTACATCCGTCAATAAAAAACAAACACATTCTAACATTAAATCCTAATTTAAAATATAAAAATAAACTTATTCTTTTATCGGACGCTTCCAAAGTAGCAATGACTATCTAGGCTGCCGGAGGTTGCAGCCAAGTTAGTCGTTGAGACTTTATGGAAGCGTCTGGTAGAAATATAAATGGTATTTTGAATGAGGAATGGGCCGCGTAAATACGTATTCAGTTTTAATCTCGAATTGTCTTTAATATATAGCATTTTATATGTAGCACACAGGGCAGAGCCTTGTGATCGGCCAAGTGCGTATCGGACCACGCGCAGTGTGGGGTCCAGCGGCCCTACCGTGACGTGTTAAAGCGTGAGTCGTTCGAGCGACAAGGAGGGATGGCGCTATATAGGGTGTATAGCTCCATCCTTCTCGCTCGAACAACTCACGCTTTAACACGTCATGGTAGGGCCGCAGTAGTTGCACGTCACAATTAGTGATTCAGACGCTTTAGGCATTTTAAGTACAAACGATAATAATCATAATTTCAGGAATTGTTGGATTAATTTTATCTTTTGTTTGCTTTTCATAATTTTTATTTGTTATGATTGTGTTATGAAACGATTAGTCGACAACGATAACAATAGTTTTAGTTATATAATAATAAAAATGTGCGTTCACACTATGAGCTTACATTGCGGTATTTGATGCCGCGTACACAGCGGTATTAGTTCCCACTAGACCATACTCAGTAAAGGAGTTATTAATACATTTGCTTAAAAATGCATTTACGAAGCCTGCATACATTGTTCGAAAGTTAAAAGTTACGTACCACACAGTGGAATGTGCTGTAAAATAGGTACTCTCACCTAAGTACATATTTTACCGCATACTCCGTTGTGTGCGGTAAAATATGTACTTAGGTTGTATGTTTGCAAAATTTCGCGCCATTTTCATATATTATTAGAAACATCAAAGATTGTTGTGACTTTCCGACTGATAATAATTATAAAAAAAATTTGTTTCGCTACCTATTGTACTTACTGTTTTCTCGCAAATATGTTGAAAAACGTTGTATTACACACGTGCCGAAATTGGTTTTTACAAACTCGTGACTATGGTTACATTCGTCTACTCGTTTGTGAAAACAACTTACCGCACTAATATCATAAATAACTTTGGGCCTACCACACGCAGAAGCTTCACCACAGTACTGCCTGCGCAGGCTTTTCGCGTAAAAAACACTACACAGACGGGCGTTACCACACATCACAGTTAGGTATGCGCAAGCCACATTCTTGTCGTAATCGTCGGCGTGGAAGCAATGTCTCCCAATGAAGAACTATTTCTTCTGCTGCTATTTTTCAAGTGTTTGCTAGTGAAAAAAAAAACCGGTCAAGAGCGAGTCGGACTCGCGCACCGAGGGTTCCGTACCATCGTGACGATTTTTGAAAAATTGTGTTTTTTAGAGACATCGTTTTATTTTTCCTGTCGTTTCCATCGTTTTAGTTTAAGATGTTTTTTTTCTATTTTCAGAGCCGAAGGTGTGTACTACCTGGAGACTAATGCTGCTCCTCCCTTCTCCCGGTACTAAGAAGCAGAAGAGAAGATGAAGAAGAGCGTTGTTTGATTGATGATTGAGATATTTTAAAATTTTGATGTGATGCGTATGGTTTTTTAACAGACTTCCCAAAAAGGAGGAGGTTCTCAATTCGACTTTTTTTTTTTTTTTGTGTCTGTTACCTCATATCTCCGTTATTTATGAACCGATTTGAAAAATTCTTGTTTTATGTGAAAGGATATACTTCTCGATTGGTCCCATTTAAATTGTATCAAAATCGGTTAAGCAGTTTGGTTTTTAAATCTAAATAGCTGGAAAAAATATGTGGAAAAATCATACGAAATTGCATATTTTTGCTTTCCTGTGACTTTTCAGTGGTGTTTACCACTAAAAAGTGAAAAATAAAAAACTTTTTCACAAAAAAAAACGACTTCCAAAAAAAACACTACAAATTACAAAATAACTTTAATTTCGGAAGTCAGTGTTTTGGTTGTTTCTTCGTTATTTGACATCGACTTCCGAAATTAAAGTTATTTTGTACTTTGTAGTGTTTGTTTTGGAAGTCTGGTTTTAAAGTTTGGTTTTTTTTTTTGTGAAAAAATTTTTTGTGTTTTTCTTCGTCTTTCTTATAATATAGGGTCCAATTAAAATAGGTGGACAAATTTTACCACAGCGCTCAATAGGTCTAACCAAAGATATCCAACCAAAAAAAAAACACTGATTGAAATGATTTTATTTTGACCTAAAATAATAAATACCTGGCACTCTAGAATAAACACATCCATCCAATAGGGGTTGGTATGCGGTGACGTAGTCACGTGCGCCTGCACATTTGTAGTATCAAGGAATGTGTTTATGCATTGGGTAACCAACATTTATTAGTGTATTTTTGTTCGCTGATTATTTTAATTGTAGGTATCTAATGCGATTTTCTTATATTTTTTTTAGCATTGTCCTTGTTTTGGTGGTCTGAATGATTCCTAAAAGTTTGTCCACCTATTTTAATGGGACCTTATACATATATTTACTGTGAAAACATATGTTTTGAAAATCAAACAGTCATCTTTTTCTTCGCAAATCTCTGGAACTACCAGTCGGATTTGGTTTTTTCATTCATGTATTTGTTTGATTGGATAAATACCTATTAATGGGCATGAATGACTAATGATAAGATTTATTTTAAAATCATGAATGAATGATTCATAGACAAACACGGCTGTAAGTATTGTAACTCCGTTGTGATAGCAATCGTAGCTGAGATAAGGGGCGCTATATAATGTTGTTGATGATTTAATAAAATCATTAATTTGGTCAGTGTTAAGATGGAAAAGCAGCTCGTGGTTCTTCTATGTGGGTTGGCAGTGGTGCTTGTGGCGGGTGAATATTTCATTGTTTGATTTTTTAAAGTTTTTTTGACTGGACTGGACAACGCGAAACAAAATAATTATAAATCTCTTTATTTTCAGGCTACTTTGGCCTTACCTTACAAAATAACATGTAGGTATATAATAATACATATTGTGTTAGAATATAGAAACTGAGCGCCCTAACGCACTAGCGGTCAACCGCAGGGCCGGCCAACCGCGCGGCTAGCCGCTTTTCAATATTAATATGGCTAGCCGTATTCTTCAGTACCTACATTTTGTCGAGCTAAGCAAGCGTGCTATATCTTCAACAACATCGTCGCTTGCCATCAGGTGAGATAGTGGTCAAGCGCGTGCCTATCAATGGTAAAAAAAATGTTATACGCTCAGAAATGTATGAGGCAGTCGATTTTATTTCGCGATTTTAGTGTTGGTCTCATAGTTAAAGTTGTAGTGATGATTACAATGAGTACAATGACCCCTTTTTAGGTATTCTGTTACACGTTATATAAACAGAGCGCAGAGTGATTGGTAATTGAGTGCTTTCCTTCAAATAGGATGTTTTAGACCTAGTATGCTACGATTATGATAGCGCTTACCTTTTTTTATGAATGGGAAATCATCAAATATCTTCTTCCATTCTGGGTGGAGCGGAAGGGAGTGTCAGACTCTTACTGACTAAAACCCATCCGTGTTCCTCCTAATGACCTTTGCGTTCTAAAGCCGCGGTGACTCTTTCAAAAACAATTCCGCAAAAATGGCTTACCTTAGGACCTGTTTGATTCCAGGTCTACCCCACAACCCGATCCTCAGGAAACTGAGCCCAGGGCTGCGCTACCAGGACGCTGAGGGACAGCCCCACCTCGTGGACCACGGGGGGACCCTCGACGACCTGGCGGAGGCTATCCGATACAACCCCGACGTGCAGAATGCATACCATCTCTTTACCAGGTTAGCACGAACAGGTCCAGGTTGCAGGTGCAGGTTGTCGTCCAGGTTGGAACGAACTATTACTACGGGCGCGCGTGGAACACAACGCGCCGTCGACTCGGACGGCGACCTACCTATAGCTCGCCGTTCATACGCTTTAATCAATCACTGCGCCATGCTCAGGAGCATCAGTTCCTGAGCGGCGATCCCATTGTACCCTGCAGTGCAATTCTGTAACCTTGTCGAAGTGAAAACTTGGGCGAAGTGAACGACAAGTGAGCTGTCAAACCATACAAATAACATATGGTATAACAGCTCACTTGTCGTTCACTTTACCCAAGGGTACACGGCGGTGAGATGTCGACAGAATACACCGGCTATTCTGATTGATTTAACTGAAATGGCAACCATAAACGTGACTATACAAGTGCAATACTCAATATTGTAATAAATTCAATATGGCCGCCGCCCCAAGATGGTGGATTACATTTTATTTTCAAGCCCTTGATGGGTATCAAACGAAATGGCTTGAAGAGTTGAAAACAGTAAAGTTTCACTACCTAAAAAAGTGCTTGTTTTTTTGAATATTTTTGTAAAGACAAATTAATTTTACAGGATCAACCCAACTATGAGCCAAGTGCTGGTCCCGGGCAATAATATCCTCCTCTCGTCATCAAACTTCAACGCCACGCGCAGGACTGCTGTGCTCATCCACGGATGGTGGGGCCATGCGCTGGATAACTTCAACGCTGTTCTGTTGCCTGGTGAGTTTCCAGTTTCGTTTAATTGGAGGTACTAGGTATTCATGAATCATATTGTGAACTCGGCCGCTAGTGCTACAATCTACTCGTACATATCTCTTATGTAATGTGATGTTCCGAATGTAAAAGACGTGAAAATAGAAGCAGATATTTCTTTACCAACTTTTAGCGCTCGCGTTAATACAAATTTTCGCTAAAGAAATTCGTCTAAAACCGTTTCAAGGGTCCCATCTATATCCGTACCAAACTTCATCACGGAAACTGACCCGAAGGGTTAAACTCAAAATCATCGGGTCCAATGTAGAATCCGTGCTGACAACGGGTGCGAAACGTAGAAGGTAACAAAGGACATCTACCATGAAATCCAGGTCTTCGTGAACCGATGTCTTCGACGCATTCTCGGAATTCACTGGCCCGAGACCATCTCTAACATAGAACTGCTGGAGAAATGCCACAAAAGCTCGATCGACCGCCAGATCAAATTCGTCTTCCACCCAGCACCATCTTTTCGAGGTGTAACCGTGCCGATAACCGACCAACTTGACCTTCTAGTTGTTACGTTAAAATATACCCTCAATTTTGGCACATTCATAGAGGCAAAGGCTCAAGTGGCTGCCAAAAAGTTGGGAATCTTAGCAGAGGTGCGACGGTACTTACTTCATGCCGTAACAGCTGCTCAAACTTTGTCAAGCGCTAGGTCGATCTGTGTTTCCTGATAGCTACAACCTGGGAGTCTTTAAGTCAAGAGTGAAAAGGTTACTTCTAGGCAAGCGTGCTCCATCTTCGACCACATCATCGCTTACCATCGGTGAGATAGTGGCCAAGCGCGTGCCTATCAATAATTAAAAAAAAAGACGTCTTTGTCGCATTCTCGGAATTATTTGGTCCGATAGGTACCATCTCTAACACAGACCTGCTGGAGAAATGTCACCTATCAGTGTGGACCTAGGGCATTCAACTGTGGAGCACCGCTGCTGAGTCCAATATCAACATCATGGAGCGATTTCAAACTAAGATGCTCGGAATGATAATGAAAATCCCATGGCATGTCAGCAAGAAATTCATGTACCTTCAACTACCCACTGCAAGAGAAGAAATGAAAAAATACCTGAATGGATACAAATGCTGACAAGCAGATCACCCCAATAAAATGGCAAAAGACCTATCAGTGTGACTAAACTTTTTTTTTTTTGGATGGAAAATCATCAAATGACTCCTTCCGCACTGGGCGGAGCGGAAGGGAGTGTCAGACTCCTACTGACTAAAACCCATCCGTGCTCCTCGTAGTGCCGTTTGCTTTCCAGGGCCGCGGCAACTCTTTCGAACAAAATCCTGTACCCTGGCAGGCTCTGGCCCTAACAGGCCCCGTCTACTTTGCTGACATCTCTTTGAGGCGCGCGTGGAACACAACGCGCCGTCGACCCGGACAGTGTGACTAGTCTACGTACTCGATTCGACTAGTTAAATGACGAAGATTGAGGAATGGGGTCAAAAGACTAGTAAGAGAGAAAAACAAAAGAGGATAAAAAAGCTATGATTTTTTATAATTCAATCTAATTTTGCGTTAATTTTAAGACACTCTTATGTAGGTGGTTAGAGCCTGTTCTATTTATGTTAACACTGTTTTATACCATGTTTTACGCAAGTAAATGATATCACATGTTTTAGAAATTTTGGTTTTAAGAACCAGTTTCCTCTAGGTATCTATGTATACGTCATTCATTGCAGACTCCGTAAGATTGTAATAAATTTTTGATATATTATAATATCTCGATATATTATTGAAAAGTCGATTTGTATATGTCGTATGTGTTTGTGTATGTGCTATGTTTAAGCTTAATCAGCCGTTGAATTGGTGGCCTAGCCTTTTTATTTCAATACGCCGCTTTTTTAGCGACCTAAGTGATATCTTTTGTTCAATATCGTTTAATGACTGGTCCATAGGTCCTAGACAATGTGCCATTCAATTAGCGAATGCGACTGTCGAAATGGTAAAATACAGGAATTTGATCACGTGACATTTCGATAGCATCTGTTAATCTCGTACATTTTTGGCGTATTGACAATCGCCTGCGCCACGCTACCGTTGATAGAATGTCACT
This sequence comes from Melanchra persicariae, assembly GCA_947386135.1. NCBI lineage: Eukaryota > Metazoa > Arthropoda > Insecta > Lepidoptera > Noctuidae > Melanchra > Melanchra persicariae. The sequence goes on along the minus strand of OX376672.1, from coordinate 11,129,960 downwards.
TGTCAAAGAAGTTCAATGAAAAGGCTTTTAATGAAACGGCTGATTTAGCTGTTGGCTGCGACATATACAAAAAATCCCGTCCAAATGCAATAGTTTAAAAATAAAAAAATAGTTTACAATTTCACGCGATATTTGACAATCTTACGGCGTTTGCAATTTTCCGGTGTGATATTCGAGTACATAATTATAATAAAACTGTAACTGATCGCTGTCTGTACTTGGAAGATATTTGAGAAAAACTGTTACTGGGGGGTCGTTATTAATGCAATAGAAACTTAAACAATGATTTGAGAAATAAATACCAGAGCTGGTCGACATTTTTTACAAAAGAAGTGATACAGTCAGTGCCTTGCTTAACACTCTTCCAAATACCTTTTTTTGAGAGGGGTCAGGTAATGCAGGATATTTACTGTTCATATATCTTATTTAGCGACATTTTTTAAATTTTCGACATACACGGGAGCGAAGTCGCGGGAAATAGCTGCTAATAATTTAATAAATCTATTCTGTTATACAACGTGTAACAGAATAAACGCAATACCTTAAAAGGGGTCATTGTACTTACTCATCATTATGAACTACTTTTACTATGGGACCAACACAGAAATCGCGACAAAAATAAATCGCGTTTATTCTGTTATACGATGTTTCTTAGCAATCGTTACTCAACCCTTTTTTTCTCTTCAGCTTTCCTGGAAGCTGCAGACATGAACGTCATTGTCCTGGACTGGTGTGCCGGCGCCTGTACCCTCAACGCCACCGCTGTTATCAGAAACACTGTCGCTTCAGGTACGAAATTATCGTCTCCTATCTTGCACGTCGTATTCTTGTAGTGGTATATTTGTGAAGCAGCTCGTCCGGGGAAGTACTGCTTTTTTATTTTTGGATGCGAAATCATTAAATGACTCTGACCACTCTAGGCGGAGTGGAAGGGAGTGTCAGACTCTTACTGACTAACACCCGCCCGTGTTCCTCCAAACGCCCTTTGCGTTTCAGGGCCGGTGACTCTTTAAGTGTATGTTGTCCCGTACACCCAAATACACAGATTTTAGATCTGGTTATCGACCCAGATCTAAAAAGTGGAATATTTTTTTTTCATTAATTTCCAAGAATAAAGACTTGCTTGAAATGTGCAGACTTGAGAAGTTTGAAACGCGAGTCAGGAGACGGGAGGTAATATAATGTTTATCAGCTTAGAGGTATGTAGGATTGTTCCTTTGATGTTACTCTGGAGACCAATCGTGTGGGCCGATTTTAATGATTTTTACGTCAATCAAATTGTGTGGCTCGTGACTACATCATAACAGCCACACAGGCCGCTTCAAAGTTAAGCAACGCTTGCTGAGGTTAGTCTGTGGATGGGTGACTATCTTAACATACAGAGACTCGTCCGTGCCTCGGATAGTACGTTATTATCATTGGCAGTCGTTACGAATTGTCAGAAGCCAGAAAATCTGACACCAGTCTTGCCAAGAAGTACCGTGTCACCCAGTAAATGGGTTGTGGAGGTCTAGTAGGCAGTCGCTCCACGTAAAATACTGTTTACAATTCAGCTGAATCCGGTTTGACTGGGAGGCGACCCCATTATAGTTGAGAAAATTCTAGGCAGATCATCATCAATCGAATTATGTCACAAAATACATGACAGTAGTTTTAGTTAGACATTTGTTTTAGTACAATCACAGATTTGAGGTCACCAACTGCATCAGACTGCTTGAAAAGTGACTTCCTAGGAACGTTTTAGTTGTTTTTTGCGCCTTTTTTTTCATTGACTTCAACTAAATCCTTCACTTCCCCAGGCGAAAGCGTCGCTAGATTCATCACCTGGCTAAACAACGCCACTGGAGCTGACCTCTCGCAGTATCACGTCGTCGGTTACAGCCTCGGAGGCCACCAGGCGGGCCTCGTCGGCAGAAACCTCGGCGGACGAGTCGATTATATTACCAGTGAGTATCTGATATTTATTTGGAAATTGTTTCTTTAAAGCCACAGTATTATTTTTTCCTTGGTATAGCTGATACCTGTGCATCTCACATTCATCGTCTACCAGAGATGGTCGATGGGGCCGAAAAGTTCTGGATTTGCGACCGCGTACCGGAAGACGCAGTGTTGGAAGTTCTCCCACAAGATGGAACGATGACCTGATGAGGGTACCCTGATGTGGGGCGGGGGGCTGGTAGCCGCACAGGACCGGTTGTTGTGGCAACACTTGGGGGAGACCTATGTCCAGCAGTGGACGTCTTTCGACTGATATGATGATGATGATGATGATGATGATGATAGCATTATATATGACCACGTATTTCTGAAACACCCTGCATATGTTCGAATCGCGCCGAGAACTTTGATACTACGAGTTTAGTGACGACAAGTATTTTAACCAAGTCTCAAGATGACTGAATGTTTTTCTGTATGTTTGTTCAGCTTTTTTTTTGCCAATTGTCAACTGATTTGGAAGGCTCTTTTTTGCTTGGAAGAGCATATTCCCGGACTGGTCCCATTTCAATTTGGTGAATATCTGATGAAGAACTTCGGAGATAGGTAACGGAACTCTTCAATAAATGATAGCAAATCTGCTGGGATTGATGAAATCGCATATTTATCTGTTTATTATTTACACCAGTTCATAGCATATTTAACATCACGCCGGTACGCTGTGAAGGGGTACGCAGATGTGTGCAAGTCAACAATGGTTTTGGGGTTATCTATTCGGGCATAACTTTACTGTTTATGAACCGATCTGAAGGATTCTTTTTGCGTTTGGTAAATCCAAAGCAAAGTAGATATTAAAACTATGAGCTGGTCTGGACTTGGACTGCGAAGGCACACAAAGTAACTCCGTATCGAGAAATACCGCAACCACTCATTACCACCACAAAAAAGTGAAAAATAAAAAAAACATTTTTACAATAAAATGCAACCCACTTCCAAACAAAAACACTATAAAGTATAAAATAACTTGGAAGTCGGTTAAAAAACCCACAATCATTACATAAGAAACAGATACCGGTGTCTCTGGAGAGTACGGCGCAACCACATCGCCGCTAAAAATGATCCTAGCTGCACCCCTGATATCACCCTCGCCTAGTTTAGATTCGACATGGTGCAATAAGCCTCTTTGGGTGAAGTGTGATGAAGAATTCGTCTCGAAACATTGGGCCGAAATAGCTGTAATTATATTTAGTACTTAGATATTTTGTTAATCTCATTTTAATTGAACCTTAATCTTTTGAAAAACAAAGTTCTTTAAACCTAAAAGGCTAGGCAGATGATGATAGATGCTGGTTACTGTTACACCATCACTAACCATCCACCCTTTCCTCTATCAGGTCTGGACCCCGCGCACATTGACTACGACGCCTACGAAATCAGGTTCAACGCGACTGACGGCAACTACACCGAGGTCATTCACACGAACGTCGACATCGGGTACTTGCAACCACTTGGGCAGGTCGACTTCTACCCCAATGGGGGTATCGACATGCCCGGCTGTTCCACTGTGATCTGTGATCATGACAGGTAGGTCTTCAACCAATTGTTATTATATGTATACTATTATTTCTTGTATTGCTGGCACGACAGTAATTTAGATTTGAGCGGTGCAAAAAATTGCCACTTCCACGGCATCGGACTTCGGATGCATGTTTTGGAGAAGACAGGATTGGAGATGGAGCATGGTTTCTAACTCGACTCCATATCCTGCAGTCGATCCGTCATAGTAGAGAACGTTCTGGACACGCAGAACACTAAAATAGAAAATAAAACAAATTTCAATATACATATCTGTAACGTGTAACAGAATAAACGCAATTGTACTCATCATTATGAACAACTTTAACTATGGAACTGTAGCGCAGTAGGGTATTCAAGTAAAACTCCAGATGTATGTATGTAGTAGTGAATATATTCGTAAAAGATATGCACAGTCTTAAAGCTAAAAGGCATTCGCAACTAGTGTGAGGTCCACCTACCATCAAGATAGGCTGACCAATCGCAGACAACAATCGTGTTAGAATAATATAAATATGGCATCATCGTTTTCATGTTCCGTCTGCAGGTGGCGCGTCGGCCGCTGCGCCGCGCCTATGAGCCGATGGCTCGATGTATAAATATTGTGGCCAGGTAGCAACTCGCTTAGTGAGGCGCGCGCGCTGGTCGCGTACGGATGTGTTGATGTCTTGTAGGTGCAGTGCGGCTACAGAACCAAAACCGCAATCGCCAAAAACAAATAAGCTGGTCAGTACCTACATTTTATTGCGTTATGCGCAAATAAATGTCGAATTTTTTTTCGCGATTTAGGTTTTTTCCCGTAGTAAAAATTGGTAATCATGATTAGTACAATGACCCCTTAAGAGGTATTGCGTTTATTCTGTTACATGTTGTATAATAGCACAAAGATGCTGCTTATTTCAGAACAAATTTCTTCTAGCAGGCTAGCGACAGGAAAGCTGTAGGATGAGAGATGTAGAAGTAAATTATGAACCTTAACTAAAATTTAAATAGACTAAAATTAACTATTGTTGATTGTCACTCGTATGACCACAATGTCACTTGTTGGAAAACGATAGTGTGGTCAACGATGCACGCCTGCCTAGAAGTATTCTGATTTTTTATTTTGTATTTACGGTTTCATGTCAAAACAAACGAACGGTGGTCTTCATTAGCCCTAGATCAATAAACTAGAAGTTCTGAGGAGACCTTTAGCCAGGTGACCATCTATTACATAATAAGATTCTATCTCCTTAGAAAGTACGTTAAACCAGAATAACCAGAATACGCCTTAATTAAGTCGTAGATGATTCAAATATTAACAGATTGTCAGAAACTAGAAAATGTGACACAAGTTCTACCTCGTGGTGTTATGGAGACGGAACTGGGTGTAAAGTCCCGCAATCCTCCATAGAAAAAGGAGGATCCTCCGACCGGACGTGGACGGTTGTTGTGTCGGGTGGGCAACTGCCCGATCAGTTGATATTCGGACTGTTGTATTATGTTCAAATCACACGGAATACTCTGAAATCGCGATGTAGGATTTCTTTCGTAGTTTGCTGCTGGCGGGATAGATGGCGCTGCGGTTATTTTTGTTTGCCGTACAAATTTCGTTTCATTAATTTTTCTGGTGGCGGCAGTAACTGGATGCCTGATGCGGCCATCAGGCTTCCAGTTACTTGATTTTGAGGTTTCAACAGTCTACTGCGTCATGTCTACTGAGTCTGTAGGTATTCAGCAGATCGTAATCGACGAATTGGTCGACGATACTTTAAAAATGCTCACCTAGAAGTCACCTAATCAACTGGGCTTAACCCAGTTGTAAATGTCCCTTAGATCCTTTTGGCCCAGCTCTGTTCTATGTTCTGCTCGATATGGTTGGAAGTCAAAATTTTCTGTGCCTCTGTTGTTTTCTGATTATTTTCGTTGCGGGATCTGAGACAGTTTCTCTGGAACTCGTCGAGCTTCAGCCAGCGTTTTTAGGGTGGTCGCCACTGCTGATTCTAGCTCAGCTCTCAGGAGTTGCAGTGGTTAGGAGTAGTGTGGTGGGCTTGTTCTTTATTGATTGCACTGATGCCTCGAAAACACCCACTTATTCAGGTTTATTCTTCTTCCTAAAAATTTATTTTCCTCTTTCCGCAGGGCCTTCTACTACCTAGCAGAGTCGCTACGTACTGGAGGTTTCACAGGTACCAGATGCTATGACTATCAAAACGCGCTGGTCGGCAACTGTACTTCGACGCTGACCTTACCTATGGGAGGAATCGATGCTAAACATGGGTAAGAAAATATTAAAGATTTGGTGAACCCCCCGAAATTAATACAGGGTGTAACGGAAAACCGAGGCTAAAATGAATAAGATCCGCTGTAAGGTTCGTGGATAGGTGACCATGTTATCGTACCGAGATTCATCTTTGCCTTGAAAGCAACCTTTCCAACAACATATCGCTTAACGTCATTAAGCTGAATTGCCGGATTGTCAAAACGTCAAAAATGTATGGGATTGACAAGCGCTGTCAAAATGTGTACATAATGATGAATACATATTGCGTTTATTCTGTTACACGTTGTATTTCAGAATATCGTTCGCTGTATGTAATAGAATGACATTATGTCTACTGCCCCTGATCCATTCAATTGTTCTCGCGTGATTGATAACAAGTATCAGTTTTTATTTATCCATTCAAGCTTTCGCATTTATGAAGTTTTTTTTTCTATTATCAGAGCTCAAGGTGTGTACTACCTGGAGACTAATGCTGCTCCTCCCTTCTCCCGGTACTAAGAAGCAGAAGAGAAGAAGACTTTTGTATTATATAATTTTACGAGATTTTTTACTTTTTGTATTTTTCTAGTATGTACGGTTTTTCTTTTGTGTCTTTCTTTTTTTTTCTTATAAACTGTGAAAATATATGTTTTGAAAATTAGAAATTCGTCTTTTTCTTCCTTGTGTGACTGTTCCTAATATACCCTAGGCTGATAACATTTTCGTTTTTCCTAAATTAGCCTAAGGGGAAAAGGCTGCGCCCCGCCATCCACGCAGCCCCGTAGAGCTCGTCCCAGACTGGTCACTCTCCCGCCGTTTATGAAGTGAATTCCAAAAGTATGAAATAGTCCAATGCCTTATCAAAATGTTAGGACAAGGTAAAGATTGAAAAACTTAGTAAATAGGCTTAGGAATTCATAGTTATGAAACACATTAGGAGTGGTTTTAGAAACTTAAATGTTACTAAGGGATACAAAGTAAATTATTATAGTATAGAATAGATCGTGTGAGTGTTTGATCAATAGTTACTCACTCGATACCTCACATTTGCACCTATTGCACTCAGAGCAACACTTCCTTAAGTCAAATAAAATACAAATAGGTACTACAATCGAGAGTTAATTACTCAAGAAGTAAACAAAGCTGAGGATTAACTCCTCAGCAACACATCTCTGTATATTTAATTATAAGGTCTTAGTGAACTAGCTTCGCTTTCCGCGTCGTCAGTCAGTTGCAGAACTCTTTACAATTGTCTAGCTTTAAGCGAGGAGGCACGTCGTGTACTCAGCCACTACGCGCCACGTCTAACAACGGGGCGATCACTTGGCTTCCTCTTACAAGGATACACGCGATGTACTTAGCCTCTCCGGGTTATGTCTGGCAACGGGGCGATCACTGGCTTCCTCAAGCACGTGTCTCGCCAAATGTTTTTTTTTTGTATCAGTGAGTGGCCTATGGGGGCTGGTTGTGATTTAACGAGACACAATCCCTAGAGTCATTGAGAACGACTACTAATTTAGTTTGATATACTTGGTAAGGCCTACCCCTCTTTGGAAGTGTACGTATTTCAAGAACAATGCAAGATATCCTGCAGTCAGTCAGTCTATAGGATCGGGTAATCATTATTAACGTTAGGTTGATTTGATGTGCTCATAAGCACTGACTAAGTGGCCTCACAGCTCAAACGGGTAAGGAAATTAAAGAAAAACTAAAAGATGCTGACAAAGAAATAGATAATCTTAGTCATGAGAATACCAAATTAAAACAAGAGATAATGGATCAGCAACGACAAATAGAATTACTAAAAGAAATCACCAACTCTACTCCACAACTAAAAAAAAACAACTCGACACCCATCTCAAGAAGAGTTTTGAATATGAGAGTAAACACTTCCCGCCATTCTCCTGTACGTCTAGCCAGAAGTATTCTGACAAAAAGTACATCGGAGCAACCCAGCAAACACATAACTCAGCAGATTCAATCGGAGAGCGATGCTCAGATCCAAGCGGATACCCCACGTCATTGCAGTGAAAAAGGAACTAGTAAGGGGATTCAGCGCCAGTCAGCAGGAGGTGAACCGGCTGAGCACCGGAGCAGCAGCCACAAAGTGGTTATACTGGGAGATGGTCAGGGACGTGGCTTGCGCGACGTACTCCAGGATCTCCTAGGGCCTGAGTATGCTGTAGTTTCCTATCTGAAACCAGGTGCAGCATTGAGTGAGGTTCTGCAATGCCCCAAGAAAAAAATCAGCAACCTGACACAAAACGACTACGTCATTGTATTAGGCGAATGCAGCGACAAAAATCCCTATGATATCGATATACATCTACACCGTTGGCTAGCATTAACTGCGAACACAAATGTGATCATCTCAGAAGTACCCAAAAACAGGTTTTTACAAGAATCGAAACTTAAATATTAGGTCTTTACCTATGAAATTGCCGTTCTGCAGTACTGGCCATTTCAAATCAAAATCATTTTTGTTTGGCTAAGAATTCTAATTTCAAATTAATTTTATTTTAAAAGCATGGTTTTTTTTTAACAAAAGTAGTCATTTGTTTATTGATTAGTGTTACATTTTTATCGCATTTCAATCTTTTTCGTCATCATGGATACGTTAAAAATTCGAGTAATTATGGAATATGAGTACCGTCGTGGCAGCAACGCGGCACAAGCGGCACGCAACATCAACGACGTTTACGGAGCTAACACTACAAACCAACGCACCACCTGTTATTGGTTTGTTTGCTTCCGTTCTGGAAATTTCGACCTGAAAAATGAACCTCGCGGTCGTCCGAAGACTTTGGTCGACAATGACGAATTAAAGGCGATTGTGGAAGCTGATGACACAACACACAATCTACGGCTGAATTAGCAGCAGCTTTCGACGTTAGCGTCAAAACAATATTGGTCCATTTGCGTCAAATTGGCAAGGTAAAAAAGCTTGACAAATGGGTGCCCCACGAACTCAATGATCGCCACCGCGAAGTACGCGTCGAGACGTGCCTTGCACTGCTCAACAGACACACAAATGAAGGAATTTTGAACCGCATTTTTACCTGCGTTGAAAAATGGATTCTGTTTGATAACCGCAAGCGCTCAGCAAGTTGGTTGGATCCTGGTTCAGCACCTAAACAACAAATCAACAACGAAAACTTACCCCTAGAAAAGTGATGGTCACTGTTTGGTGGTCTAGCGCCGGTGTGATTCATCACAGCTTCTTACCAAACGGGGTGAGCATTACTGCAGATGTGTACTGTGAAGAACTGAACACAATGATGGAGAAGCTGGCACATCTCCAACCAGCATTGGTCAATCGCTCGTCTCCGCTGCTCCTGCACGACAACGCGCGACCTCATACTGCACAGCAGACGGTCTCCAAGTTGCAAGAACTGGGGTTGGAAGCTCTCCGTCTTCCGCCCTACTCACCAAACCTTGCGCCTACAGACTACTACTTTTTCCAGAATTTGGATAACTTCTTGGCGGGAAAAAAATTCAATACCCGAGAGGCAGTACAAAATGCCTTTGAAGAATTTGTTGCCTCCCGTCCAGCTGATTTCTTTAAGAAAGGCATCAATAAACTGCCACTGTGTTGGTAAAGATGCATTGATTGCATGGGTGATTACTTCGATTAATACAAATAAAAAATACATGAAAAAAAATCGTTTAAATTTTTTCATACAAAACGGCAATTTCATAGGTAAAGAACTATTATTTACTTAGATTTATTTGTAATAAATATAAAAATGTACTGTACATGGATATGAACTACACTAGATTATTACCAAGTGGACGAAATTATGTATTGAACCTAGCAAGATCACTATTAAAAGAAATATTATGTATAAAATATCATTTCCAACTCTCTCAATATGAACAAATTATTCAAAATAAATGTAAAAAGTCCTTTGAAAACAAATATGTCCAGGTCAACTTAGATTCTGACAAACATGTACCAGTCAATAAATTAGACGAAACGAATCAAAGAGCTGAAATAAAAATACCTAGGAATACTTTTTTCGTGAGTAAAAATGTAAACATTATGCACCAAAATATTGCAGGACTCTTAGCAAAATCTGACATGCTCACAGTGTGTCTATATGAGTTATTAGAAAAAAGTATACAAGTGGACCTATTATGTATTACGGAGCATTTCATGATGGAAGGCTATGAAGACCATCTCAATATACCTAATTACTGTTTAGCTGCATGCTTTAGTCGCAAGGAAAATAAAAGAGGTGGTGCTTGTATACTCATAAAAAATGGTCATCAGTGGAGAGAATTACCGAAAATCGCTAAATTATCTATAACGGGTATTTTTGAATGTTGCGCCATAAAACTTATAAATTATAGAATTGTAATTGTATGTATATATAGAGTACCAAATCCAAGTAATTTTGAAGAATGTATGAGTAGATTAGAGATATTATTACGTGTTTTGATAAAAAAACCATTGAAAAATGTTGTACTGGCGGGTGATTTTAATATAGATATTTTAAAGAAAAACAAACATTCTCTAGAATTTGAAAACTTATTATTAAATTTTAACTTAAAATTATCTATACGTCAACCTACTTGTTTAAAGAGCAAGACATGCATCGACAATTTTGCGCATAATTTTGATAGGTGTCGTAAAGCTTTAGTTTTGGAACTGGCTTTGTCTGACCATACGGTACAACTACTCAATTGCCCGATAAGCACCGCAAGCATTAGTAATCATTGGCGGACCACTAGACGGGACTATAGTAAAGAGAGCGTAGATAAATTTAAATCTTACCTTAATAGCCTATCGTTTGCTAAAGTATATGAAGCCAGAGACCCAAACATTGCTTACAATGCGTTCACAGAAATGTTTTCTTATTTATATACACAGTGCTTTCCTGAAACTATTATTTCTGTAAAAGTGAAAAGGAGGCCTAGTTGGGTCTCTCATGGTATTAAAACATGTAGCAAAAGGAAATTATTGTGGCAATATAGACGAAAACCTAATGAAATGAATAAAAATAAATTTAAGAGTTATTCAAAATTGTTTAAAAAAATAATTACCGCGCACAAAATATACATACAATTAAAATATCAAATAATAGATCTAAGACTACTTGGGAAATAATAAACCAAACAAAACTAAACATACCAAAAAACACCATAGACAAAATTAAATATAATAATGAAACTGTAACAGACCCCATTATGATAGCAAATATATTTAACGATTACTTTATAGATAAAATTAAACCTATGACTGGCTCGGGAACCACAGTAACTAAGCATATTTTAGCCAGAAAGGACTCTATGTTCATGGCCCCAAGTCTAGCATTTGATATATTAAAAATTATCGCGGCCTTAAAAAATACAAACAGTGTATGATACGATGGCATATGTACAAAAATTATCAAGACTGTAGCATGTGAAATCTGTAGTTCCATAAGTTACATTATTCATTTAAGCATCAGTGAAGGTATATTTCCGAATGCGCTAAAAAAATCTATTGTTAAACCACTATTTAAGAAACAGGATAGGGAGCTAATGGAATTTTATAGGCCAATATCATTAATACCAATAATGACAAAAATTATCGAAAAATATATTTACAGGGAACTTAATAAATATTTTGAAAAAAATCAAATACTCTGTGATGAACAGAAAGGATTTAGGGAAAAAAACAATTAACTTTGCCATATACGACTTCTTGCATGGTGCTATGACAAACATGGATAAAAATATACCAGTCTGCGACATGACACAGGCATTTGATTATGTCCAACATGATATATTACTAAATAAACTTGATGCATATGGTATAAGAGGAAACATATTTAATCTAATACAATCATACCTACATGACAAAAAACAAGTAACGCAAATTAGTAGAATAAATATGAGCACCAACAGTAAAGAGATTTTCACGTCATGTGAGCGTACCGTCCCTCATGGAGTTCCGCAAGGCAGTGTACTCGGACCACCCTTGTTTACACTATATATTAATGACTTCCCTTTATCAATTAAACATCCCATGATACTGTTTGCGGATCACAGTACGATAACTATACCATGCCATGATAAGAATACATATGAAACAGACACAAAAAATACATTAATGGAAGCGGTAACGTGGCTGAATAAAATTGCCCAAAAGTTGGAAAGAGCAAACTATAGGGATCCCTTCTTTTCGTATAATGTTCTTTGTCCTAATATACTTCGGCATAACGATTTTGGCACAATTTGTTTTGGCAGAATAATACTTCGGTATAATTTTTATAATTTTAGGCATACGTTTTATGTTGGCATAATCATCTTAAAGACTAATTTGTTTTGGCATAAATTTGATTCGCATAACGTTAGTCGGCCTAATGACTATTAGCATAACGTTAGTAGGCCTAATTACTATTAGCATAACGTTAGTAGGCCTAATGACTTTAATATCGACTGAATTTAATATGCTGTGCAACAAAAGTTAGTGACGGAACCGAATTGCTGCAAAACCGACTCCACGTAGTCTTGTTTGTCCTACCCCTAGAGTGTAATTTAAAATCGCGTAGACGCGTGGGGCCGCCGGAGGCCCGCAGCACCGGAGCCGTGACAGAAACCCTGCCTGCTGCATGTTGCATGCTCGCTTGAATGCTGCATGCTGCATGCTTGCTTGCATGCTGCATGCTTGCTTGTTTGCAGCATGCTTGCTTGCATGCTGTATGCTTGCTTGCATGCTGAATGCTTGCTTGCTTCATGCTTCCTACAACGAAAAAAAAACCTACAAAATTGTTCAATACGTTATATTATATTGTTACCTATATATTACCTGATTCAGGACATATGGCTTTTTTCCAATCATCGAAATAAATTGTTATATCTATAAAAATATTTTTTAACATCATTATGCGTAAATAAATTTGTGCTTTAGGATATTATGCTTAAAAAATTATGCGTAAGCTGTTATGCGTAATTACATTATGCGAAAATATAATTATGCCAAACAAAATTATGCTAAGTTATATTAGGTCTTAAAATTTTATGCAAATGGATAGGGAACCCAAACTATAACTAAACTAAAACAAGCAATGAAATTGTTTTTTGGCTCAAAAAGCATATAATAGTATTGCAGAATTTTTAAACGACTCATGGTCATTATTATGAATAAATAAATATAACTAAAATTGTAGTACTTAGGTAATTATAATCATGTAGCAGAGCAGAACTTAAATATGCCTATAATAAAAATATTATTATGATAAAACGCTTAAAGTGATATAAATCTTCATTGTGATAATATAATTGTAATCTGTAATAATGCACCTACAAGGAAAATAAATAAATAATTTGAAAATGTAAATGATTAAATGCGAGAAATTTGTTTAACTGTGATTGATATTTAATGTATAGTGTAAAATTTAAAAATCATTGTTTCAATAATAATAATTGTACCTACCGATATTTGCACGCCATGAGAAATGGCAGACATGTCTTGAGCCACTCTTATATAAGATCTTACATGCATGTATTATTTTAATTCTGTATTTTACACATGTTTGAGCAAATACATTTTTTATTCTTATCCTAGCTTGTTTCAAGTAATATGTAGCCACTTAACGTTTGGTTGAATTGACGCGCTATTATACAATGATGCAGTATTATCATTGCTCAAATGGGCCCTAGCTTGCTGCAAGTAATGTTCGGTTCAGCCTAAAGAATTAAGAAGAAAATATAATCAACACTCACCCGTTCGTTCACCGACACAGTTACTGAGATTCACGCACGTGCCTTACACTCTATTCACATGAGTACTTGACTAATCTAACCTAGTCTAAAATACACTAGTCTCATTGCTAATAAGAAAGACCTAACTCAGTTATTGTCCCTAGCCAAGTGTCCGAATAACCTATGTTCAATTTAGTTCTACAATAGATTTTATCATTAACACATCAAACATCTTCCCTGCGATTGTGCTGGAGGGCTGCAGCAAACTATGAAAATCCACTTATCAACATTAATATAGAGAGGTAACATGTTGGCGCGTAAATTTGCTCGGTGCTCTGACCTGGTGAAAATGACTCTTTTTAAGGCCTATTGTCAGAGCTTTTATACCAGCAATCTATGGGTCAACTACAACAAGCGATCGCTGGATGTCCTGCGCGTGCAGTATAATAATGCTTTCAGGATGTTGTTGCGACTGCCCCGTTTCTGCAGCGCCTCGGAAATGTTTGCTGAGACCCATACAGACGGCTTTCAAGCCATAATCCGCAAGAAAACTGCGTCGCTGCTGCTGTGTGCAGAGTGCGGAGTATCCTGAGAGCTGTGGCGGAGAGCTATACTCCAAATGTCAGACATTTTGTGCGGAGGCTGATTAGATAGGAAACATGTCTCTTGCTCGGTCATCCTCGGCACGCAGTGTGTCTAATTTATACTTTTATCCCAATGTAACTAACACTAGAATATAAGCTATTTGTTATACTAACACAATATGGATCACTGTTGTCCGAATTAAATTAAATTAAATTAAATTAATACCCTAACCCTAACAATAAGTATATCCTTATGTTACTAAAACGAATTAAGTTGCCACTTACCGAGTTCCGAAAGAATAGATTGCACTTACTCAATACAACTCACGTGTTACGAAGCGCGTCACCCACACAGTTCATCCAGCCAACCGTGCACTTCCACGCTCTTAACCTGACTGCCCCTCGTACCCTTCCGTTCTCTCAAAATCCTCGGGCCTCAGCCCCTCTCGTATCCTTTTCTAGCTAACTAGATATTTCTAAAAAATCCCACATTCCACAGTGTTCTCACATTTTCGCAGAATTCTTAAAGTTTTTGTACCATTTTTTAATTGTTTCAAAGGACCGTTTGGGTACGACTTGAAACTGTTATGGTTGCCAGATGTGGCACAAGTATTGTGAGTGCTGAAGTCAGATTTTCTCGTTTCTTTATAATTGTATTGAAATATTACTTTGACTTAACGGCTTGTCCATTAAAAGGACAATTTATGATTTTCTGAGTAGTCTGACAGGATTTGCAGTATTTAGAAATAAATGTAATAGTGTTATTAAAAAGGTATGAGTGACAGACAGTCACACTTGCACAATCTAGTAGTTTACGAACTATTCGGATAAGAGAATAGTTCGTACACTTATATGTTTTTGAATAAATTATTGTGATGTTAGAACTTCACAATAATTTTCTGGGCACACTCGCTTCATCACAGACCTGATCTATCGCTTTCCATCAGGCGTGATCGAGATCAAGAGCTAACCCATCTTCAACATAAACAAAAAAAGTTTCCAGACGTCGTCAAACGAATTAGGTATCGAATGAATGGGTAGAATCGGAAAACAGTAATAACGGATTACCTAGTTATCTTCAAATAATCATGTTATATCAGCTACCTATCGGATACGCGTTGATAGTTACCTGACTCATCCCCATTGGTAATATTTACGAGGTATCTGCCGGTAAGTTTTTATCAATGAATTATTATGTAGGTACTGTAACCTTCTTGGCTGCAGTCACTGGCAGAAAATTTAGTCGTTGGGGCTTTGGAAGCGTCCAGCAGAAATATAAATAGTATTTTGAATAAGGAATGGGCCGCGTAAATAAGTATTCAGTTTTAATCACAAATTGTCTTTCAATTATAACATTTTATAAGTAGCGCCCAGGGCAGAACCCTGTGGTGCTGTAGTACCTACATAAATTAATATGCTAAGTCACAGATAATATCAGCCAGGGTTGTCGAATTGTTCGAAATACTTACCGCGTCCCTGGAACGCAAAGAGCATTTTCAGAGCAGGAGAAGTAATTTTGATGATCCAACAAAAAAAAAGCCAAATACGTATCGGACCACGCGCAGTGTAGGGTCCCGTAGTTGCATGTCACAATTAGTGATTCAGACGTTTTAGGCATTTTAAGTGCAAACGATAATAATCATAATTTCAGGAACTGTTGGATTAATTTTATCTTTTGTCTGCTTAACTCTATCTTTATCTACGAGTATTATTGTGTTATAAAACAATTAGTCAACAACGATATAATTAGTTTTAGATAAATAATAAAATATGGATACGGCTACCGTAAAAAACACCGACGACTGGACCTGGCAACATTAAACACTAGAACACTCCGGACCGACGAGAAGATCACCGAACTTTAGGAGGAATTGAGCAGGTTGCGATGGAGTGTTGTGGGATTGTCTGAAGTCTGAAGAGAGGGGGAGGACACGACAATTCTCAAATCCGGCAACCTGTTCTATTTCCGGGAGGGTGACCAGAAGTCCCAGGGTGGTGTCGGGTTTTTCGTCCACAGGTCCCTCGTGCCCAATGTGGTGAAGATCGAGAGTGTGTCGACCAGGGTGGCGTACCTTATACTCAGAATATCGTCAAGATATTCGTTGAAGGTCGTACAGGTTTACGCCCCAACCTCAACACACCCCGACGACGAAATAGAGACCATGTATGAGGATATATCCAGAGCCATGCATGGTCATAAAACTCATTTCACCATGGTCATGGGGGACTTCAACGCGAAACTGGGTAAACGTGACGGTGACGAGCTGCGAGTGGGGCAATTTGGATATGGACGTCGGAACCACCGGGGACACCTACTGGCCAGTTTTATGGAGAAGGAGGGCCTCTATATGATGAACTCCTTCTTCAGAAAACGTGAGCACAGGAAGTGGACCTGGCAGAGCCCCGACGGTGCAACTAAAAATGAGATTGACTTCATCATGTCGACGAAGAAGCAGATTTTCAATGATGTCTCTGTGATCAACGCGGTGAAAACCGGAAGTGATCACCGCATGGTAAGAGGCACATTGAATCTAAATATCAAGCTGGAAAGGTCTCGACTGATGAAGTCTACGCTCCGTCCAGCACAGATCCAGATCCAAAACTCCGAAAGCTTTCAGCTCGAACTTCAAAATCGTTTCGAGTGCCTAGGGAGCTCCGTGGACGAATACAACGATGGGTTCGTGGAAACTGTTCATACGGTCGGGTCTAAGTTCTTCAAGACTCGCCGTGCAGATAAGACCAAGAGGCTCTCTGATCCGACTCTCAAGCTCATGAAGGAGAGGCGGGAGATGATTCTGCAGTCTTCAGACGATGCGTGCAAATACCGGCAGCTCAATAGACGGATCTCCAAGTCCTTGAAAAGCGACCTCCGCCGCTTTAATACTGAAAAAATTAAAGACGCGATAGAGCGGAATAAGGGCTCCAAGGTCTTTGCAAGAGATTTATCTATTGGGCAGAGCCAGCTCACAAAACTGAAGACCGACGATGGCAGAACCATATCCGCCAAATCGGAGCTTCTGAGGGAGATCGAGACATTCTATGGATAGTTATACACGTCAATGACCAAACCCGCAGCAAATCTAGCGAACGACCCAAGAGCTAGATTGACCCGGCATTATACCGAAGACATCCCGGACGTCAGCCTGTATGAGATTAGGATGGCTCTGAAGCAGCTTAAAAACAACAAGGCGTCGGGTGAGGACGGAATTACGGCCGAACTCCTGAAGGCGGGTGGAAAACCAGTCCTTAAGGCCCTTCAGAAACTGTTCGATTCCGTCATACTCGAGGGGAAAACGCCACAAGCTTGGAGCAGAGGTGTGGTGGTACTCTTCTTTAAGAAGGGCGACAATGCCCTGCTTAAGAATTACAGGCCCATCTCACTTCTGAGCCATGTCTACAAGCTGTTTTCCAGAGTCATCACAAACCGTCTCGCACGCAGGTTTGACGACTTCCAGCCTCCCGAACAAGCCGGATTCCGAAAAGGCTTCAGCACCGTAGACCACATACACACGCTGCGGCAGGTTATACAGAAGACCGAAGAGTATAATCTGCCCCTCTGCTTAGCGTTTGTGGACTACGAGAAAGCCTTCGATTCGATCGAGACTTGGGCTGTGCTGCAGTCTCTCCAACGGTGCCAGATCGACTATCGGTACATCGAGGTGCTGAAGTGTTTGTATGAAAACGCCACCATGTCAGTCCGACTTCAGGATCAGACATCTGCAGCGGGGTGTGAGGCAGGGAGACGTAATTTCTCCGAAACTGTTCACGGCCGCAATGGAGGACGTCTTCAAGGTTTTGGACTGGAAAAGGCTAGGCATTAATGTCAATGGCGAGTACATCACTCATCTTCGATTTGCCGACGATATAGTCGTCATGGCTGAGACCACGGAGGACCTCAGTACAATGCTCGATGACCTCAGTAGAGCTTCCGAAAGAGTGGGTCTTAAAATGAACATGGACAAAACCAAGGTCATGGTAAATACCCATGTAGCACCCACTCCTATCAAGATTGGAGGCTCTGCACTCGAAGTTGTTGATGAGTATGTCTACCGGGGACAAACGATCCAGCTAGGTAGGGCTAAATTCGAGAAGGAAGTCAACCGTCGAATCCGACTCGGATGGGCGGCGTTCGGGAAGTTGCGCGGTATCTTCTCGTCTCACATACCACAGTGTCTCAAGACGAAAGTCTATGACCAGTGCGTGTTGCCAGTTATGACCTATGGACTCGAAACGTGGTCGCTCACAATGGGCCTCATCAGAAGGCTTAAAGTCACCCAAAGGGCAATGGAGAGGGCAATGCTCGGAGTTTCCTTGCGTGATCGAATCAGGAATGATGATATCCGCAAGAGAACCAAGGTTACCGACATAGCCCGAAGGATCGCCAAATTGAAGTGGCAGTGGGCAGGGCACATTGCTCGCAGAACAGATGGTCGATGGGGCCGAAAAGTTTTGGAGTGGCGATCGCGTACCGGAAGACGCAGCGTTGGAAGGCCTCCCACAAGGTGGACCGATGATCTGGTGAGGGTCGCGGGTAACCGATGGATGCGAGACGCACAGGACACACACAGCAGTAGACGTCTTTCGGCTGATATGATGATGATGATGATGATGAAATAATAAAAGGTGCGTTCACACTACGTATTCATCATATTATCTATTGTAACGCAAGCTCCGTTACAATTTGAATAAGTATTGTTATGTGCCACATTAAATGCCGCGTACACAGCGGTAATAGTTACCCCTAGACCACTAGAACAATAGCGCCATCTAGTATCGAGTAGCAGAAATAGTAGAGTCAAGATCCTTATAGGCTTTTCTATGCTAGAATATTCTGCTCGACATATGGATAGTCGGGACTGGTATGTACCTACGCGGTCTTTCTTGATATTACTACAATAGAAGGTTCTAGAATTAACTGTCGCCCTAAATAAGGCCCACATAGCCAGCAACCGGGACAGTACACCTATTGGATTTGCGATACAGGCGATAATTTCGTAAGCAATCTCCAACTGCGAATTATAGTGTTCAAGTGGTAATTGTGTTTTATAGTTTTAAAAGTTGTAATGATATTACTACAATAGAAGGATCTAGAATTAACTGTCGCCCTAAATAAGTCCCACATAGCCAGCGACCGGGACGGTACACCTATTGGATTTCCGATACAAGCGATAATTTCATAAGCAATCTTCAATTGCGAATTATAGTGTTCAAGTGGTAATTGTGTTTTATAGTTTTAAAAGTTGTAATTAGTGTTGTTAAATTAAAGTGGCATTTTGGTTGCAGACTTTAAAAATAAAGCAGACAGGGCGCGCGGCCATGGTGCTGACGAAATATACTTAGCGTCGTTGGCGCACAGCCATGGTACAACTGACGAAATATACTTAGCGTCGCTGGCGCACAGCCATGGTGCTGACGAAATATACTTAGCGTCGCTGGCGCGCAGCCAGGGCGCTGACGAAATATACTTAGCGTCGTTGGTGCGCGGCCATGGTGCTGACGAAATATACTTAGCGTCGTTGGTGCGCGGCCATGGTGCTGACGAAATATACTTAGCGTCGTTGGCGCGCGGTCATTATGCTGACGACATATACTTAGCGTCGTTGGCGCGCGGTCATTATGCTGACGAAATATACTTAGCGTCGTTGGCGCGCGGCCATGGTGCTGACGAAATATACTTAGCGTCGTTGGCGCGCGGCCATGGTGCTGACGACATATACTTAGCGTCGTTGGCGCGGCCAGACGCTGTACATTTTCGTACGCCCACGAGCGCCCGGAGGAGCGCTTTGTGTATCAAGTTCTTTATAAACTTAAAACTTTCTTCTTATCAGAGCGATACCTACACGCAATGACACATTTCATTCATTGGTAAAATATCTTAATTGCGGGGCTCAACAACTAGTCAGTTAGACTATAAATAGTATTTTATCAAATAATCGTGCTACTGATAAGATTTTCATGCATATATAAAATGAAGACGTTTTGAAAATTTTCTATTAATCAGTGGTAATGGCGAAAGTTGTGATTTTAATATTCTTTGGCTTGGCTGTTGTGGCTTCAGGTAAATACAATTTCTTTAATTGACGGTACGGTTGGCGCAGTGGTTGAGCGATTGGCTGCTGCGCTGCGTGTCGTGGGTTCGATTTCCACATGTTTTAAATATTATATGTCCAGCAGATAGTTGTTCTTGGTCTGGCTGTTTGTGTTTGTAAACGCACCCACAATACAAGAAAAAATCCTAACAGGGGGCAAAGTTAAAAAAAATATAATAGTCACTGGACACAAAAAATACGTAAGACAATGACGGGGCACGGACAGGGTACAGACGGGGCGCCGCCGTGACTTTTTAAAACGTATAGAAAAGACGAGGCACAAACGAGGCACGGACGTGACGTGGTTAATTGTGGTGGTGTAATTGTGTGCGACAGCGACACGCGAGTCCCGGCGGTACCCGCGCCCACCCTCCCGCATCCCCGTTCTCACCAGTCCCGCTTTCGGTCGCGCCCGTGCCCCGTCCTTTCTGTATGTTTTACAACAGGGTGCAGACGAGTAAGCGTCGTGTATATATTTTGCATCGCGACGCATCTATACATTTTGTATGAAAGGGACGGAAGGGCGGAAGAGAAATATGTTTGCGCCACGTCCTCGTCTTACGTCTTTTCTGTTGGACACACAGAAAAGACGTAAGACGAGGACATGACGCCTTAAATTTTAAAAATCAAATGAAAAAATCAAAGATTTACTTTGATTTGGATTTAAGGATCCATTTGTCTCAGCCAATTTGCTCAAAATCTATGGGACCGATTCAGTTGAAATGTTGACTCGTTGACTCTTAGCGCGCGCTTTGTGTTGTACTTGGACAGTTCTAGGATTCCGAACGTCCTTATGGAAAAACGGAACTGGTATAGGATCACTCATGTGTCTGTCACTCAGCCAGCCTGGTTGGCTGTATGTCTGTGCGATCAAAACACGGGTGATGTCACTAATATGGTACAATTTTGCCAGGAACGTGACGTCCCACGTGTTTTCCACGCTCTGTATCGTCTTCATTTTTAGCTTACCTCCGTGTAAAAATATTTTCATTTCGTGTTAAAATACGAAGAAACAACCAAAAACACCGACTTCCGAAATTAAAATGATTACCTTAGTAGTGTTTTACTTTATTTTCCACTTTTTAGTGGAACCCTGCACCTAACGCTAAAGTAGCCTCATCTTTCATGGGGTACTGTTTAAAATGTTATAATAAAATACCTTCCCGTATATTAGAATTAAATGAGACAAAATTTAAATCTTGTGTTAAACGCACACTATGCAGGCAAGCATATTATAAGTTAGGGGAGTATATTGAAGATAAAAATGCTTGGCTTAATGCTGGTCCTGCTCCACAACGCCACTAGGCAGCCACTAGGCGGCTCAAAGTAATCTGTTAGCATTTGGTAATATTGTTGGACCGGCTGAAGATTGTAAGAATGCTATATTTTCATTGTATAGACTCAACTTATTTAGTGTTGTATAATTTCATGCACATGTGTGAGTACTGTGTACCTTTGAACTATAATGATCATTTTGGGCAGGTCTTTGACTAGGAATGTACCCTGGCGATTGGGGATGTCATGCTCACTCAAAAGTCTGGCTGGTGGTGGCATGCGTTGGATCATTTGGCTCCCTTAAAAATGGTTGAGCCGAATGGTGCTAGCGTATGCGTCATGTTCGTGAACGGGCGCCGTCAGCTGTGACTGGTCATCTCTCGGCTGCCATGGTTTATTTTAATTGTTGTTTTTTTACTCCGGACACTTTTATCCTGCACGTCTTTTACATCGTTCTCACATATATGTATAATTTCAATATGAATGATGTAACCATAATTTTGTAACAAAATATTTTTTTTTTAAAAGAGTGTCCGTGGAGGTATACTATTGTAGTCTTTGCCGTGGAGTTTCTTGTACGTTCTTCTCCATAGAGATCTACGATTTGGAACGTACAAATAGCTTCATCTTTTTGACCGACCCACCTTGACAATTCAAAAGTACCTGTAAATGGTGTAATTGAAATAAATGCTTTGACTTTGACTTTAACAACTGTACGAGTCATACATCGTGTAGGGTGCGCATTTCATATTTACACAAATCATCACTTTTCCGTCGCCTTGCACAAATTATATTGTATCGCGACAGTACGTAATTAGCGTTCATAGTCAGCTGTACTCATTACCGATCATTCACCTTACATTCATATTACATTAGTTACGTGGTAGTTAAAACTATTCAATAAATCAGAAGTTATTTGGCTATCAGTGACTTATCATTTCAAACTATCTACAAGGTGTGTGCGACCCATTCAGCAGCGCATACATCTATTTGGTCCTTCGAGCAGTAAGTATTCCGTGGACTTTTGTGCGGCGGCAACTCGATTAGGCTGGTGTACCACAAGCATCTCACCAGTTCTACAGAGGAAGCACCTGTGCAGGGGTATCGGAGTGCGAAGCAACCAGCGCAGCAAATACAAGAGATTCACCGAGGCTCATCAGCATCATCATCAGAGCGGGTGATTCCAGGTATTTATCATCAATTTTTCTATCATGGAGGGAGTTATTGAAACTCAATATCAAATCATGGAAGCAATGCAAAAACTTCTGATCAATTTCAAAAAAGAAGGAGCTATTCGCAAAACACAGGAAAGTATTCAGAAAAAGATGGACTTTCTTGACAAGTATTGGGCAGAATTTCAAAACAACCACGAGAAGATTCGCGCCCGCGAAGACCCTTCTCATAAATACTTTGTGCAAGATACCTATGAGCAGACCAAACAATTTTACATAAGCACTAGGGAATTCCTTGTCAAGTATTTAACTCAAGAACAGAATCCAGCTTCTCCCGTACTGAAGCCGTCAGTGTTTACATTTGAGCCGTCTCCGTCGACGTCGGAGTTGAAGCTCGCTCAAGAGCAAGGTGCAGGTAGAGCTGAGCGCGGTAACCAATCGCCCGTATCTATAAAGGTACCCGAGTTAACGGAAACCGCGACTAACAATAGAACAGATGAGATGTTACGCAAACAAAGGAGCAACTTTAAAGCGTTCCAAAGAACTATATCAAACATCAACGTGGACCTCCTTAAAGAAAATTGGCAGTTCGAAGACGCGTTAAAGGTGCTAGAGTCAAGGTGGAAAGCAGTAGATTCACTTTATTGGGACCTTGACAGTTTAATCAACGAAACCGACGTGCAATATGAGATGTCTTACAATACGTGCGAACTCACATACAATCAAATGAAAGCAACCATCAACTCAAAACTGTGGTCAGTTACTCACCGAGAAAAATCGACGCCGAAGATCGAAATTCCCGCTTTTAGTGGTAGTTACGAAAACTGGACCGCATTTAAGGACTTATTCGTCGAGACCATTCATTCCAGTCCGTCACTTTCTAACGCACAGAGAATGCAATTTCTCAAAAGCAAAGTAAAAGGCGAAGCCGAGAAACTCATCCAACATCTATCAATTAGCTCGGAAAATTATGAGACTGCATGGGAAATTCTCAACCACCGATACAACAACAGGAAGCTTATCCTCACGTCCCATCTCAATTCATTGCTCGGGGTACCAAACACTCAACATTTGTCAGCAGCATCAGTCAAAAAACTTCACGACACAACTAAAGAATGTATTAATGCAATCAAGAACCTCGGTGTAGACACGTCATCGTGGGACCCAATATTAATACACTTACTTTCACAAAAGTTGGATGCTGTGACCCATAACGACTACTTGGAAGCACTGGTGGACCCACGCGAGCTACCTAACATAACAGATTTTCTCAATTTTCTAGAGGGAAAGTTCGTGTCATGGGAATCATCTCGTCGCAAGCCGGAAACTGCGAAAACATCTCAGTCAGAACCTACTCAGACAAACAAGAAATTACATTCATACAAAGCATTCAGTGCAAATCAGAACAAGCATAATAATTATAAATCAAATTCATTGACAAAAGACAGCGAAATTACATCGAATTGTCCACATTGCAATCAACAACATAAATTGTTTTCGTGCAAAACATTTCTCGAATTACAGCCTGATGCAAAACGGAAAGCGGTCGCTAAGTACAATTTATGCAAAAATTGTTTAAGTGCACATATGCAAAAAGAATGTTTGTCAAGAAAAAGATGCCGCGTCTGCAATTCAGACCATAATACATTACTTCACGACGCTTACGCCAAATGTGGTGGGCAGACATCAAACAGCAATTCAGTACAGCAAACTGCCGCCACAGATGGCAAGAAAATAACTAACAATAACAGCAATCATGTCTCGCAAGAAGAAGTATCAGAAACTCTATTGACCACAGCATTAATCAAAGTTCAAGCACATGACGGGTCTCTGATAACTTTACGAGCACTCCTGGATCAGGGTTCACAAACATCTCTGATAACAGAAAAAGCAGCACAGAGGCTACGACTCCCGCGTGGCCGATGCAAAGGTGTCATATTCGGGGTCGGAGCGAAAGAAAATAATTGCAAAGGTGTCATACGAATCATATGCAAGGCCATTCACAGTGACTACACATTTGACACCGATGTATTTATTATGCGCAATTTAATAAATAATTTGCCGAATAAATCATTCACAAAACCAGAATCATGGACATTTCTGGAAAATATAACATTGGCTGATCCAGAGTTTAATGCGAGTCGTCCCGTAGATATTTTACTTGGGGCGGAGGTATACTCTGACATAATTCAAGAAGGTATCATCAGACACGAAAAATCGCAACCAGTCGCACAACAAACACGGTTAGGCTGGATTTTATGCGGAAACGTGAAAACAACCTTTCAATGCAACGTTGTGATAAATAACCTCGCAGACATTCAACAATTTTGGACAGTCGAAGACATTCAAGAAAACTCGGGAATGTCACAAGATGATATGGATTGTTTGCAGCACTACAAAAATACAACAACTCGCGACGAAGAGGGTCGTTACATTGTGGAGCTACCATTTGAATCAAACTTTCAAGAAAAGCTAGGGGCTTCAAAACCCATGGCTTTGGCACAGTTCAAACAGCTTGAGAGAAAATTCTTCAAACAGCCGCAATTAGCAGAAACATACAAACAGTTCATTCATGAATACCAAGCACTAAATCATATGGTTGAGTGTACTAGTAACGTGACACTGAGTTGCTATTTACCTCATCACAGCGTGCAGCGCGCTGATTCCACAACTACGGCGTTACGAGTAGTATTCAATGCATCAGCGAAAACATCCACGGGCTATACGTTGAATGATCTTATGAAACGTGGTCCGAATTTACAGCAAGACCTCATGTCATTGATCTTGCGCTGGAGGCAATATCAGTTCGCATATACGGCTGATATCGAAAAAATGTATCGACAGATACTTTGCAACACTAAACATCAAACCTATCAAAAGATACTGTGGAGAAACTCTTCTGAACAACGGTTACGTGAATATCAACTCAAGACAGTCACTTACGGTATGAAAGCTGCTCCCTTCTTAGCCATGATGACTTTGAAACAGTTGGCGGCTGATGAAGGACACAAGTATCAGCACAGCAGAGCAGCTCAAGCGTTGCAAGAAGAATTCTACATGGATGACCTGGTAAGTGGAGGCTTCTCATTATCATCAGCCAAACAATTGCAAGAAGACTTGATACGAATATTACAGTCTGCAGGTTTCAACTTACGCAAATGGTCATCTAATAAAGAGGAACTACTTCAAAATGTCAGCACAGTGTCCTCAAATCAATTATCGTTCGATTTTAAACAGGCAGAATCGACAAAGACGCTCGGATTGAAATGGAACCCCAATGAAGATACATTCTCGTTCGAGCTAAAAATAACAAAAACAAAACCAACAGAAAAACATACAAAACGTTCATTGTTATCAGATATATCAAAGATATTTGATCCACTCGGCTGGCTAGCTCCGATTACAACAAAATTAAAGCTATTGTTCAAGCAAGTTTGGCTCTCTAACATACAATGGGATGACCAGCTTCCAGTTGACATTAGCACCGAGTGGGAAAAAATTAAAGAAGAGCTTCAGGACATAAACCAGTTCAAAATCCAAAGATGGTATCAGACTGGAGAACACGACACTATACAATTGCACGGTTTTTGTGACGCTTCAATAAAAGCGTATGCATGTGTTGTGTATTGCAAAATTGACACCTACATTACACTAGTCGCTGCAAAAACAAGGCTTGTGCCAGAGAACAGAAAGCTCACTTTACCACGTCTAGAGCTAAGTGGAGCGCATTTACTTTCAGTGTTAATGCACAAAATACAGCAAGCACTCATCGGACACAAAGTCAAAGTATTTGGTTGGAGCGATTCTACAGCTGTTCTCGGCTGGATACAAGGCAATATCAATCGCTGGACACCATTCGTCGCGAACAGAGTCAAACAGATTAAAGACGTCATACCTCCCGACAATTGGCACTACATTAAATCAGCTGACAATCCAGCTGACAGTGCCAGCCGTGGTATTACAACATCACAATTGAAGCAACATGATCTCTGGTGGAGAGGTCCGCAATTCCTACCTGAATTCGACGACTCATCCACCGGCGAGAAATCCATCTACGTCACGGATCAAGAGGAACGTAAATCAAAACAAAGCAACGTCACAGTTCGCCAACCTCATAGCGGTGATGTCATACAAAACATAATACAAAGAAACAGTAACTTGACACGCGCCGTACGGGTACTGGCTTGGGTACTACGTATTACGCGACGTCACGACAAGCACTCTAGTTACTTTAATGCAAATGAATTGGAAACCGCAAAACATATGATAATTAAATGTGTTCAAGAAGCAGAATTTCCGGAAGAAATTAGCAAGCTGCGACAACAGAAGCAAGTTCACAGCAAAAGCAAAACTTTGTGCCTCAATCCATTTTTGGACAAGGAGGGACTTTTGAGAGTGGGTGGCAGACTTAAGCATGCGAATATCGACGCAGCCATGAAGCATCCACTGATCATACCACACAGCAGTCACGTTACCGACCTTATTATCGATCAAGCCCACCGCCGCACGTTTCATGCGGGGGCCCGGACAACTCTCGCACATATCAGACAGAGTTATTGGATATTAGGCGGAAACAGAGCTGTAAAGAAGCGTTTACATGCATGCACAACGTGTAAGAAGCATAAAGCAGTGACACAAAAGCAAATGATGGGGGACTTACCGGTACCTCGGAGTAATCCTTCGCGTCCTTTTCAGCATACTGGTGTAGACTTCACGGGATACGTTGACGTGAAACTCAATAAAGGGCGAGGAGTCAAGACAAGCAAGGGATACATCGCAGTGTTCGTGTGCATGGTAACCAAAGCCGTGCATCTCGAACTTGTGTCAGATCTGAGCTCATCAGCATTTTTAGCTGCTCTGAAACGCATGTCTTCGCGACGAGGAAAGCCACATCATATCTATAGCGATAATGGCACCAATTTTGTAGGAGCCAATAAAGCACTGCAGCAGGAAATGGCAGATCTGCGCAAGACATTCAACAAAGAGTTTTATGCCGAGATCAACGAGTTGGGAATTCAGTGG
Source organism: Melanchra persicariae (assembly GCA_947386135.1). Taxonomy (NCBI): domain Eukaryota; kingdom Metazoa; phylum Arthropoda; class Insecta; order Lepidoptera; family Noctuidae; genus Melanchra; species Melanchra persicariae. Next base: position 11,102,374 of record OX376672.1, on the reverse strand, counting down.
CATTTTAACGCCCCCGCCTGGCCTAGCGCAGGAGGCCTGTGGGAAGCAGCGGTAAAAAGTCTGAAACATCACCTTCGACGTGTTGTTGGAGAACAAAAGCTCACGTTCGAAGAATACAGTACTTTACTAGCTCAACTCGAAGCATGCCTCAACAGTCGGCCGCTATGCGCACTTACAGAGGACCCAGATGATTTGAATTATCTGACTCCGTCACACTTTTTAAGTAGCGGCCCCATACTGACTATCTTGGACACCGAACAAGATGAAAGAACAAGGTGGAAGAGAACTCAGAAAATTTTCGAAGATATTTGGAAGAGGTGGCAATCCGAGTATCTAACTTCATTATCAACAAGAAGCAAATGGAAGAGACCTCACGAAAACGTTCGAGTTGATGACGTCGTTATTATTCATGAGCCTAACCTTCCCGCGGGAAGATGGGCTCTAGGCAGAGTCACTGAGCTACATCCCGGATCCGATGGATTAGTAAGGGTTGTTACCCTGAAAACAAAAAATGGGGTTCTCAAGCGCCCAGTGATTAAATTGTCAGTTCTGGTATCTGACCCAAAACCAACTATAGCAGCCGACCAGACAGGGAAAATGCCAGATAAACATAATACTAAACTAAAGGTCGATCAGACAAATCGACGACCTAGTACGGTGTCAAATTTAATAACAACTCTCGTTACACTATTTCTTTTCATGACGTCAGTCTTTGGCCACGAGCAGTCAATAACACCATATACTTCAACCGCAATACACAAAGCAATCTATTTGGACCGAATCTCAAACATGCAGCTCATTCGCGACGAATGGAAACTCATCGTGTATCACGACATGAACCCTTATTGGGACGGATCGGCAACCCTCGACAAATACCTGAAACGAATAAATGACGTGTGTGAAAGAGAAACAATCAGAGCACTATGTGACATCATCCTGCTGCAACTACGTCACTCCCAAGACGAACTGAAACACTATAATGAAATGTTACTGAATCAGCATTTCAAAGAACGCACACGAAAGCGACGTGGCCTCATCGACGGTGTGGGTTACATTGCCAACAGTTTATTTGGAGTTTTAGATCAACGTTTCGCCGACCAATACAAACAGGACATTTCTCTTATAAAAGAAAATGAAAATCACTTGGCACTCTTGTGGAAAAATCAGACCTCAGTGGTAGAAGCAGAATACAATTTACTAAAGAGAACTGAAGAGTCAATCAATCGTCAACACAAGGTCATTAATCAACACTTAAACAATATAACAAAGGCGACCAATATGTTGAACAAAAATCTGCAGGAACAAGAAGTGATGAACGAGCTAGCACTTTCCACAATCATAGCTACAAACATGCTTACGAAACTGAAATCAATTCAAGACACAATAATTGACACGGTAACAGATATCCATCATGGAATGTTCAGCGTTCATCTACTATCTCCAAAACAATTACGAGATCAACTCGGCATAATCTCGGGGCAGTTATCACGAGAATTGTCCTTACCTATAGAAAACATACAGACTGAACTACCAAAAATTTACCATCTTCTAAAGGTCAAAACAAGAGTAACACTGCAGTACCTTATGTTTGAAATCAGAATACCACTTGTCAACAGAGAGAGTTATGACCTATATCAACTAATATCAATACCACAACAATACGGAAACAATACAGTCGCCGTCGTGCCGATATCAGATTACATCGCGATTAATTTACGCAAAGACACCTATCTCATCATGACGGCAAGAGACATTCAACAATGTGTTCAGTACGACGAGGATACTCGCCTCTGTCACTCCCGAAAACCAATTTATCAGTTCAAATCAGAAGACAGCATGTGTATCAAAGATAAGACCACAAACAGATGTCTTACAAAAACTGCATCATGCTACAATACATGGACAGAATTAAGCAAAATAAACACATACCTTTATTATTGTTGCGGGCAGTGCGCACTTCGCGTCATATGCGAGCGTCAGATTACTGCAATACAAGTAGCTATGGCCGGGGTCATAGCACTGGATTCAGATTGCGTAATTAAGGGAGAAGACTTTACCGTTTTTTCACACAAACTACGACAGTCAGAGATAAAAACTGCAGCTCATATGGAATCACAGCAAGTAGCACCTATCAATCACATCATCAACGTTTCTTTGCCGCAAGTCGAAATTGACGTCACAGATCACCAAACATCATTGCGGCACATCAAGGAACAGATTGAGCAGATGAAATCAGAAAACGCCCTGACTTCTGGATTGACGAACCACGATATCCATCAGTATTCAGCAATCTACGTGTTGATGTCAGGTGCTGTGCTAACAACAGCAATTTTCCTTTGTCGGTGGATTTATCGTCGTCGGCAGAGGAGCGCCAACCTGCAGTCGGACTCCGAGACGCAAGCTCCGGTGGCGCCGGTGCGTAGAAGACAGACGGACCCTATCGGCCGTCCGACACCACGCACTAGAGATGCAAACCAGTCACGGGAACCAGAGGTCGAATTAAGAAACTTTTCTGGCTTACTCAACAGCATTAGGCGCCACAAGATGACACCTCCTACCTTCATTAAACCAGAGTCCAGGGACAGTGATTAATTCAATTTACGTCTAAGCATAGATTTAAGCAATGAATTGTAACTTGGGTGAAATTTATAAGTTTAGCATTTAAGCAATTTGTAAACTCATTTTCATCCTCCACTCGCATCTCACTCCCCCGGGAATATGTACGAGTCATACATCGTACATGCGCCTACATGGCACGTGCGCATTTCATATTTACACAAATCATCACTTTTCCGTCGCCTTGCACAAATTATATTGTATCGCGACAGTACGTAATTAGCGTTCATAGTCAGCTGTACTCATTACCGATCATTCACCTTACATTCATATTACATTAGTTACGTGGTAGTTAAAACTATTCAATAAATCAGAAGTTATTTGGCTATCAGTGACTTATCATTTCAAACTATCTACAAGGTGTGTGCGACCCATTCAGCAGCGCATACAACAACACCACTGGAAAGTCACAGGAAAGCAAAATACGTAATTTTGTTTACTTGTATGACATATTTTTTTACAGCTTGATTTAGAAACTAAACTACTGAACCGAATTTATTGAAATTTCTATGGGGCCAACAATCGTATAGGTATACTCCCAATAACAGACTTCTTTTTTTAAATCGGTTCATAATAACGGGGTTATGAGGTAACTACCATAAAAAATACTTACAATCGAATTGAGAACTTCCTCCTTTTTTTTTAAATTTGTTAAATATATAAAACTAGCACTTCGCCCGCGACTTCGTCCGCGTGGGGATAGTAGGTACTCCACAAACTGCAACGCCCCTATACATATCCCCTTATAAAGGTTAGTTTTGGAAAATTAAGCACAACGATTCTCATTATTGGTTCAGCGCAACTGTTCCCCCTCCCGTTCAGCCCGTCAGGGGTTGATTATGCAAAAATTTTTAGGTACATGATCTGTTTTAATTATCCCACTTTTAGTTTGTTCATAGAATTCCGACTTAAATTGAAGCAAGCTATAATTTCCTCCCCTAAAAACTAATTCACCCCCGCTTCACCCCTTATTATGTATGTACCTAGTTGATTTTCGAAAAATCCAAATATTTGTGATTCTTATTGTTTTATCGAAAACATTTAAATGCCGTGGTGTTTCAACTTCATCGGACCAAGCATTGATACGATTCTCCCCAGTTCGCTCAAGCCGCGACATTTTTCTTACTCCGAGCATGTTTATTACCGTCGTAACTTTTGAACGAAAGGTCTGATTTGAATGATTTAAAGTGTAATTTACACGGACATAATCAACCTTAATTATCAAACTATTTAAATGGATAAGGATTAATATCATGGTACTATAATCACCATTTTTTATTTCACCATGGGATTTGCTTGACTAATATTAACAAAAAGCGGTCATGGTGACTTATCCAGAATAGTTAGACATATGGTATCGCGGACTTTTTTGTAGATATTGATGACTTCTATAAAACTGTAGTACATCACTTTGCTCTATTGTCAATAGATTCCGCAGCGTACGCGATATAAGGATTTTTTCTCACACCTTGGGTCACATTATCGAAGTTTTCATACGGATCCCTAACTTTTTTGAAAATATTCTATAGCCTATGACCATCGCCGATAATGTAGGATTCTACTGGTGAAAGAATTTTTCAAATCGGTCCAGTAGTTTCGGAGCCTATTCATTTCAAACAAACAAACAAACAAACAAACAAATCTTTCCTCTTTATAATATTAGTGTAGAAGTGTAGATATGAAAATGGCATGAAACTGCAAATAGAACTACATCTTTCATCTCATTTTCTCTGTAGTATTGAAGTGAGACAAATGTATTGTGCAAAAGCGTTTCCAAGGACGTTCGATCATGCAGCTTATTTATTCTCGTAATGTGAAACTCCTTGGTGGATTTTTTTTATATGGAAATAAATAAAACGTATAGTAAAGGATACGCACGGCGCCATACAACGGAATAAGCGGTAAAATATGTACTAAGGTGAGAGTACCTATTTTACCGCACGTTACATTGTATGGTGCATAATTTTTAACTTTCGAACAATGTATACAGTCTTTGTAAATGCAATTTTGAGCAAATGTGTAAAGAATTCGATTTTTTTTTCAGTAAAATACCCTAAAATATTATTACGTATATCGAGAAACGATCAATACCAACGGATGTATTACCGCTACTGATAAAATCTTATCCGAAATGACAAAATACTTATCAACAAATTATCATTATTTTGTTTCCTTAATTGATCACATGACGCATCAAATCTTTAAGATATAATAATAATTGATTACTCATTGATAAATCGAACAGATAATAATAATTATACTCTTAAAACGCTCACTGCTGAAGGGTCATAGACATACAACATGTAACGTGTACAGCTGAGAAGTGGAATTCCCTGCCAGATTCTGTGTTTCCTGATAGCTACAACTTGGGAGTCTTTAAGTCAAGAATAAATAAGTTAGTTCTAGGCAAGCGTGCTCCATCTTCGACCACATCATCGCTTACCATCAGGAGCGCGTGCCTATCAATAAAAAAATATTGAATAAACGCAATAGCTAGGTATCTGAATGAAAAGGTGTCAATGTAATCATCATTATGAACAACTTTTACAATGGGACCAACATTGCAATTGCGAAAAAAAGTCGACTGCCCCATACATTTATGTGCGCATAACTCGACAAAATGAACTGGGGGCCTAGACAAAAATCTTTTCTGTAGCGTTAACGTCAGACGCTGACGACAAAATAATATATGGGAATGACATTAGATGTGGAAAGGAAACGTCATCACCTGATGTCATTCCCATACATTTTGTCGTGAGCGTCTGATGTTAACGCTACAGAAAAGTTTTTTGTCTAGGCCTGCCGAACTGCTGATTTTTTTTTGCTATTTCAGGGTTGGTAACATAGTTAAAGTTGCTCAATAGTGATTATTACAATGACCCCTTTTCCATCGCAAACCTGCAAAGGGGTCGTTCTAGACCCCTTTGTAGGCATTGCGTTTATTATGCTACACGTTGTATTTTTTTCTTTTCTATGGTATGCGTCATACTAGGTACAGTTCGCGTCAAATAACTGTGCCCCTCTGAAGTTGGCTACGAGCGGCTACGTAGTAGTCAATATTACGAACAAACTGCAACTGCGCATGCGCGGGGCGGGGATTATGGCGGCGCGATTTTATGTCTCAGTCGCTCGTTTACGTTCGATGCATGCTTGCGTCCCGCTTGCTCCCGTGTACCTGCGCGATCTTTGCAAATGGCTAACTTCAGAGGGGCACAGTTATTTGACGCGAACTGTACAAATATTATTCTGCTCCACGCTGCACCACTTTCCTTATCATCAGCTTTGTTCCAGGTCTTCCCGAGCAGCCGATTCTCAGAAAACTCTCCGCGGGACGTCGCTACGACTACGTTCAGCATGCCGACGGAAACATGCGCCTGGTAGACCTGTGGCAGACACTCAGTGACGTCGCTGAGGCTGCCAGGTACAACCCTGACGCGCAGAATGTGTACCATCTGTTCACCAGGTGAGAAATGCCCGTATTTATCTGTTAAGACTTAAGCATTCTCTTCCGGTCATCGAAGGGTGTTAAATAAATAACGTGATTGGTGCACAACCCTGACACGCGGAATTTGTACCATCTGTTTTGAATTAAACAGAATAAACGCAATACCTCTTAAGGGGCCATTGTACTCATCTTTATGACCAACTTTCACTATGGGACCAACACTGACGATGCGGGCAAATTGATAGTAATGAATATTTTTCTTTTGTAACAGGAAGAACCCCAGAGTAAGCCAGGTGCTGGTCCCAGGGCATAATGCTCTCCTGCTGGACTCCAACTTCAACGCCACCCAGAGGACTGCTGTCCTGGTCCACGGATGGGGGGACAATGCCACTGGCAACTTCTACGCTGTCATGGTCCCTGGTAAGCCATTTTTTATCTGTTTCGTTTGCTGCGTTGCATTAGACCTGCGGTTGCAAGCGCAATTGCTTGAGCATGGGTTTCCGGGTTTCGATTCCGGCAAAAAATGTTACAGGGTTTTTCTCCGTTGGGAATTTCTCCGTGACAGTCGTTGAGATTGGTCACCATCCTCGAAATCAGTCGGAAGGACTGTAGAGCGAAACAGGGTGTATAGTCCCGCAAGCTCCATTGAAAAGGGAGGTTCCTCCGACCAGATTGGTGTTGTGTCTGGTGGGCAACTACCTGATGGTTGTTGTCAGTTCAAATCGCGCGGTAAACTTTGACAACGCGGGTTTCTGTGACGTCAGGTTTAGTTCTGATGCTGTTACTTTTTTACCCAGCCTTAGGCGACGACTAATCCCGATAAGCATCGCAATAAAAAACTTATAAATCAAAACTCATCTTTAATCGGACTACACCCGATTCACGGGTTTTAAAACTCTATTATTACTATGGTAAGGTATTTTATAGAATGTTGACGTTTGACAGTTTGGGCCAAAACGACATTTCAGTTCATTTGTTTGTAACTCTTTCCACTCTGTTTCTTCTCAGCATTCTTGGCGGCTGCAGACATGAACGTGATCGCCGTGGACTGGAGTGTAGGAGCTGCTGCATGGTACACCACAGCTATTCTTAACGCCATTGCTTCAGGTATGTATTATTACTGATAGGCAAGCGTTTGACCACTATCTCACCTGATGGTGAGCGATGATGTGGTCGACGATGGAGCACGCTTGTCTAGAAGTAACCTGTGCACTGTTAACAAGGTTGTAGCCGGGCAGATTGTTAATAGTAAACTATTGCTAAAAACCATTTGTTGATACCTCATCATCATCATCATCTCAGCCGAAAGACGTCCACTGCTGGACATAGCCCCCCCAAGTGTCGCCACAACAACCAGTCCAGTGCGTGATATTACCTATGTCACCTTTAATCAAGAGTGTATGCTTGTGCTCATAGCCTATTCAAAGAAATTTCGAAACGGCAGGTTGACACTTACTTCCCGTGACCCAAAAGCTGGCTTTTGCTTTGGACAGAGGCTGAACATTGCCATACAACGTGACAATGCCGCGAGTCTATTGGGCACATTACCAGCTGAAAGCGTTGAGGAATATATATTTTTTTGCTATATTTTAGTTTGTTGTTAGTTTATTTCATTTTTATTTGTTAATTTTATAAAGTTGTCGGAGATGGCACCTCTCTAGGTAACATTAGCCATGATATTGAAGGTTTTCAGTGGTCGTACTATGAGAAGTGTAGGTTATTGCGCAATAGAAAAACCGTTTCGTTTTTAATGAAATTTCATAATTCACATTTAAAATCGCATGAGCAATATTCTCACAGCACAAGTGTACGGAACACTGCGACAGTTCCTAAACGTGTTCACTGCTCGATCGCCAGCAGTAGACTGGACACAACCTCGGTCGAGCACGACGTTGTAGACTCCGTCGAACGTCACTAGATGGTGCTGGTGTCCCGATTGTTCAATCGAGTAATGTATATCCGACACAATTGTTTAGGTACTTACAGAAATAAATAATCATCAAGAATGCTTCCCAATGCTTAGGTGAGAGTGTCGCCCGCGTGATCAACTGGATCAACAACGCCACCGGAGCAGACCTGGCGCAGTACCACATCGCTGGACACAGCCTGGGTGGGCAGCAGATCGGAGTTATTGGCAGGAACCTTGGAGGCAAGGTTGGGTATATCAGCAGTGAGTATTCTTTCTCTTTTAACTTGATTGTACAAACTTTGTCAAATTATCCCAAGGGAAGATACTCCCTGGATAAAAATTTTACATGTTAATCCAGACTATTATCTACCTTTGTGCCAAATTTCATCAAAATTCGTACAGCCGTTCAGACGTTATTGAGTTACAAACATACATCCATCCAAACTTTCGCATTTATTATATTGCAAGCTTTTTCCTGCGGCCCACGTGGATGTCGAGTATCGCGTAAAAAAGTAGCCGATGTCCTTCTCCATATCCCAGCCTATATATTTGCCAAATTTCATGGCGATCAGTTCAGCCGTTTTATCATGAAAGCGTAACATACAAACAAACTCAATTCCGCAATATAATATTAAGTTGCTCAAATTCAAATTCAAATTCAAATTATTTATTTCAAAGAAACCATTCACAGGCACTTTTGAATTGTCAAGGTCGGTCAGTCAAAAAGATGAAGCTATTTGCACGTTCCAAAGCGTAGATCTCTATGGAGAAGAACGTGCAAGAAACTCCACGGACACTCTTTTAAATTATTTTTCTTTACAATTTTATGGTTACATCATTCCTGTTGAAATTATACAAACATATATGTGAGAACGATGTAAAAAGAAATGCACGTTAAAGTATCCGGAGTAAAAAATAAAAATCAACAATAAATTAAAATAACAAATCATTAAAATAAACCGTGGCAGCCGAGAGATGACCAGTCCAAACTGACGGCGTCCGTTCACGAACATGCAGCACGCGCTAGCACCATTCGGCTCAACCATATTTAAGGAAGCCAAATGACCCAACACATGCGCCACCATCAGGTAGACTTTTGAGTGAGCATGACACTCCCAACCGCCAGGGCAGTCAAGTCAATTAAAAAATAAATAAAAGTAGTATAAGGTTCACAGTACTCACACATGTGCCGTTAATTAATTAATTTATACAATGCTAATTACATTGAGTCTATACAATGAAAATATAATGTTTTACAGTCTTCAACGGGTCCAACAATATTTATAAATGCCAAAAGATTAGTTTGTGCGGCCTAGTAACTGTGGAGCTGGACCGGCATTGAGCCAAGCATTATTATCTTCAATATAATCCCCCAAATTATAATATGCTTTCTTGCATAGTGTGCGTTTGATACAAGATTTAAATTTTGTTTCATTCAGTTCTAATATATTAGGAGGTATTTTATTATAACATTTTAAACATGGCAGTACCCCATGAAAGATGAGGCTACTTTAGCTAGTCTGAAACTTGGTTGAACTAGTTGATCCCTATTTCTAGTAATATAATTATGTCAGTCGCCTCGTCTACTAAAAAGATGGAGATTCTTTCTAACGTACATAATGTTTTCATATATATATTGACAGGGTACCGTCATGATGTTAATATCCTTAAACAGTTCCCTTAGAGAATCACGTCGGCGGAGATTGTATATTGCTCTTATAGCTCTTTTCTGCAGAATAAAAATAGACTCGATGTCTGCAGCCCGTCCCCATAGTAAAATACCATAAGACATGATACTATGAAAGTAACTAAAATATACTAATCTCGCGGTAACAACATCCGTAAATTGGCGGATTTTTCTAACAGCATATGCCGCTGAACTTAGCCGTCCTGCAAGAGATGTTAAATGAGGACCCCATTGTAGCCTAGAGTCAACCGTAATCCCCAGGAAAACTGTTCTATCGACGAATTCCAACATAGTGTTGAACAAAGTTTCTCCTTGTTCAACACTATGTCACAATCACTACTTTTGACATTTGGTAAGGAAAATCTTATGCACTTAGTTTTTTTCCCATTTAAAACTAAATTATTAGCAGTGAACCAATTTTGGACCTGCAGAAGGGCGTTATTTACGTCCTCAAGATTATTACTACGTCTGTTTATCTTAAAAATCAAAGAAGTATCATCGGCAAACAAGACCATGTTTAGTTGGTTTTGCAATAAATGGGTTACCTAAATCATTGATATAAACTAGATATAAGAAAGGACCTAAAATCGATCCCTGCGGGACGCCCATTTTCACGTTTAATCCCGACGAATTAACACCGTTTATTTGGACTAATTGCTTTCTATCATTCAAATAAGATTTCACTAAGTTTAACGCTGTTTTGCCTAGTCCGTAATGCTCGAGCTTCATGAGTAATGTTTCGTGATTTACACAATCAAACGCCTTAGATAGGTCGCAGAAGATGCCTATGGCGTCTTGTGCCTCTTCCCACGCATTAAAGATATGTTTTAGTAAGGTGACACCGGCGTCAGTTGTACAACGTCCTTTGGTAAAACCATACTGTTTATCGTGTAAGATGTTATTTGTGTTAAAATGATTAAGCATTTGATTAAGCATTACCTTTTCGAATACCTTGCTAAATACTGGCAATACGGACACCGGTCTATAGTTATTTGTGTCTTTACTGTCCCCGGATTTAAAAAGTGGTATAACTTTACTGTATTTCATCAGATCCGGAAATACTCCTTGATCCACACATAAATTAAATATTAAAGCTAAATACGGCGCTATAGTCTCAATAATTGAGGTACATACTTTGATAGACAATCCCCACAGGTCTTCTGTCAATTTAATCTTGATTTGTTTAAAAACCTTTAGTACCGTTATGGGGTTTATATGTTTAAACTCAAATTTAGTTGGGCAGGCTGACACGTTGGCTTGTAATAAATCAAAAGCCAGCGAAGGCGAGGAGTTTAAGGCTTCAGTTGTTTCAATAGGGATACTGGTAAAGAAATTTACAAATTCTTGAGCAACTTTCTTGTTATCGCTAATAAGACCATGAGGAGTCTCCAATGTGTAATCAGTATTATGTCTTTTGTTCCGCTTTGTTTCATTATTAATTATCTTCCAAACCGTCTTTATTTTATTTTCTGATGCTTTAACCTGTTGCTGTTGCTGTTGATGTATCCTACATAAGCTCACGTTTGACCACAATCTCACCTGATGGAAAGCGAAGATGTGGTTGACGATGGAGCACGCTTGCCTAGAAGTAACCTATTCACTCATGACTTAAAGTCCCACAGTTTGTAGCTGATAAACACTCCTTTACGCGTTTTCTACCAAATTTTTCATTCGAACTCTCTCCCCAGGTTTGGATCTCGCTGGTCCCGGCTGGGAAGATAGCGAGCACAAGTTCAGGCCCTCAGACGCAGTCTACACCGAAATCATCCACACGACAGCCGGTCTTGTGGGATACTTGGAGCCTTGTGGAGACGCTGACTTCTACCCCAACGGCGGTTGGCTCATGCCCGGCTGTATCCAGGACTGGCACTCTCATTGTGATCATGACAGGTTTGTACTTTAGGGGCCTACAGACGGAAACCGATGGGTAGCTCATCTTCCGATAAGGACCAGAACCGGGTTGACAGCGCGTTGTGTTCCACGCGCGCCTCAAAGAGAAGTCAGCATAGTTAACAGGCAGAGGCGAAATTGTGCGAAAGATTTACTGCGGCCCTGCAACGCAAAGAGCATTTTGTATTAACACGGGTGAAAAAAAACGTAAAACGTCATCATGATCATCATCATCATCATCATCCACAGTCCGACTTCATCCACTGCTGAGCATAGGCCTCTGTTTTCTTTTGCCAATCTCTATGTTCCTGTGCCAGCCTCATTCAGGTTCTACCCGCTATGATAGCATTCGGTGGTCGTCACCGCTGGACGACCGATCTACAACGTCAACGTTGGTACCAAAAGGTTGTTCATATTGATGAGTACAGTGACCCCTTAGGAGACATTACGTTTATTCTGTCACACGTTGTAAATTTTGAGTCTCGGATTATACGTGCGATCCATCAAATATTTATTAGAGAATTTTATTTTCGACGCGTGCCAAAGGGATGGATACTGGATAGTCCGGACACCTTATAACATCCCACTTGTATTACGCCCATAGGTTGTGTGAATGTGAAGTTCTAAAAACTATTCTTGTTACAGGGCCTACTATTTCCTGGCTGAATCGCTAGTCACTGGAGGATTCACTGGCACAAGATGTGAGGACCGTCCAGCAGCACAGATTGGCAACTGTACTCTACCTGAAACATTGAAAATGGGAGGACTGCTGCCAAAGACAGGGTAAGAAATTAGTGTATAAGCTTTTGATTGCGGCTATGGCCAAAATGCGAACGCGTGAGAGTCGAACGGAATATGCAGACACTCCTTTAATGCCTGGGATTTGTCTTGAGGAACTGTCGTGACTTTCGCAATCCTAGTATTATTAAACTTCTGTACACCACTTTAGTTCGGAGTAAACTCGAGTCCAGCGCCTGTGTCTGGCATCCACATACTGCGTCTCAGACACTGATGCTTGAGAAAGTTCAGAAAACCTTCCTGAGATTCTTGTATCAAAGGCTGTACCATTTCTTTCCATTCATGTACCCAACGAATTATCTTCTAGGGGTATTGGGCTTCAATTCGTTGGAGGTAAGAAGGGGCTTTGATCAGCTCACGACTGCCTGTAAAACTTTAAGCGGTCGTATTGACTGCCCTGAGCTCCACGGACTTTTCTGCCGCCTATTTGTGCCTGACAAATACCTTAGCCACCGTCAAAGCCGCCGTCATAATCTGTTCGCACTACCGCCATCTAGATCTGTTGCTAGAGCCGAATCCCCAGTATGTCGAACCCTAAGGATGCTGAACGCCCTCCTGACTGCCGACCCTGAATGTGATGTGTTTGCTGATTAATGGAAGAAAATGATGCGTGCTTGTCTAGTGTTCTGTGAGAGGCAATATGCGAGGGTGTCCACTGTTACATGCTAGTTTATGTAACTTTGTGATGTATTTAATCCATTTACTCAAATAATTATTAATAATTTTATCCAAGAATTGAATATCTTTGAATTTAATTTTGTACTGAATGTTATTGGAATGTTTATTTCATTTTAATTTTTATAATTCTATGTTAATTAATGTAATTGGACCTGTGCCGTTTTAATTAACTATAAATAAATAAATAAAAAAAATAAAAAAAATGCCGCCACTGTTTTTTCACCACCGGAAAAAACAGTGGCGAACCCGAACTAAAAACAACTGTCAAATCGTGTTGTCATTCATTCTTAGTTCGGGTTCGGTACTAATTGTAAGTCCGTAGGTGATACGGAGTAGAAAACGTCCGACTACCCGAAACTACGGACTTCAGGCTTAGAAAGTCTACTTTCTAAGCCTGAAGTCCGTAGTTTCGGCCTTAGTGTCGGACGTTTAGGGGTCTACCCCCTGTTACCAAATGATAGGGTTTGATGACAAACATTGAAAAACCTTCCTTTAATACAGTTTTTTTTCAACTTATAATTTATTTTTACTATCTTTGCAGAAGATCTGGCATCTACTACTTGAAGACCAACCCTGCTCCTCCCTTCTCTCAGGGATAAGAAGTCCAGAAGAAAATTAAGAAGCACTTGCGTTTAACTTTCAAGAAGCTATGAAATTAAATATACCTATATTATGCAAAGAAACACTTTTCGTATTTTTACTTTTCGCTTTTCAGAAATAAACAAACTTGTTTTACCCGACTACGGCAAAACCAAAACGAAGGGTTATGGTTTTGTCATAAATTTTGACAGGTCCCCGTTTGACCACAATCTCACCTGATGGAAAGCTATGATGAGGTCGACGATGGAGCACACTTGCCTAGAAGTAACCTATTCACTTATATATTATTATTAGTTACAATATAGGAGTAAGGACAGTAAGAAAACACCGATAATTAATAATGCCACGAAACCGTTTACTTGAAAGAGAAAAATCAAAAACGTAAAAATATGACATATCAACTTAAAAAAACATCCGAGCAGAGACACATAAAATGAGGTCGGCACCAGGTATATTAAAATGAGAAGAGGTTGAGGTTGTTTATCATTAAAGATGAAACTATGTGGTAGGAGTGAACCCTACACACTCTTGACTTTTATTAAAGAGTATGTGTTTCCTGATAGCTACAACCTGAGGGAGGTTGTAGCTATCAGGAAACACAGACTCCGGCAGGGAATTCCCTTCCTTAGCTGTTCGCAGAATGACATTATTCCCAAATCGTTTTGTGCGTGGGTGATAAGTTTAATTTATGTCAATGTCGCCACAAAAACAAATCACACAAATCTACATCGCAACAAAAAGAACCGCGGCGCCATCTATCCCGCCAGCTGCGAACTATCTCAAAGAAATCCTGCATCGCGGTATCAGAGTTTTCCGTGCGATTTGAACATGTACAACAGTCTGAATATCAACAAACGGGCAGTTGCCCACCGGACACAACAACCGTCCGGTCGGAGGATCCTCCCTTTTCAATGGAGGTTTGCGGGACTTTACTCTCTGTTGTACAGACCTATATATCTAATCGTCTTACATTGTTAAAATCATCATGCTTTATCATTACCCTTTTCATACATTCTAAGAGATAGGTAGGTACTCTTTGAAAAGCTTGAGCACTTGAGGTAACTATCTCTAGAATTGTAGATTGTGCATAGGCTGCAGTGAGCACTTACCATCAGGAGCGCCGCCGGTTATATTTTTATGCCATTTTATGCCATAGAAAATCTAAGCTCTTTTTCGCACTATTATAGAAATAGGTAGGTATAGATCAAAATCTTAATTATTGGAACGTAGCTCGTTAGTTTACCAGATTTTGCTTTGCATGTGTAAAAGTGTAGATTTCTTTTTTTTTTCTCTAGAATAGGGGTCACCGGACCGCCGATCTATTTTGTGCGAACCTTGAGTAAATAGTACAATATACAATGTGTTACAGAATAAACGCAATACCTCATAAGGGGTTATTGCACTCATCATTATGAACAACTTTGACTGCGGGAACCACAAAGAAATCGCGAAAAGACCAAAGTCTTCGGACGACCGCGAGGTTCATTTTTCAGGTCGAAATTTCTAGAACGAAAGCGAGCAAACCAATAACAGGTGGTGCGTTGGTTTGTAGTGTTAGCTACGTAAACGTCGTTGATGTTGCGTGCCGCTTGTGCTGCGTTGCTGCCACGACGGTACTCATATTCCATAATTACTTGAATTTTGTAACGTATCCATTATGACGAAAAAGATTGAAATGCGATGAAAATGTAACACTAATCAATAAACAAATGACTACTTTTGGAAAAAAAAAACATGTTTTTAAAATAAAATTAATTTGAAATTAGAATATTATTCTTAGCCAAACAAAAATTATTTTGATTTGAAATGGCCAGTACTGCAGAACGGCAATTTCATAGGTAAAGACTAACAGCCTTATTCATAAAAACTTTATAACCGTTATTTAGCTAAAATACCGATAAGCAGACTCTTAATTCCAAATTTTCTATGGAGAATTTGAATTTAGAATCTCTTAAACAGTATTTTAACTAAGTAATGGTTGAAAAGTTTTTATGAATAAGGGTGCTAATATATTATAATTAAAACACTGGTATTGTTTGCAATGCAAAAGAGACAAGAATGAAAATTTATTTCAGAGACAGTAAGGTGTCAGATATTCAAATCATATAAAAGACAGTTTGTTTACTTTTTAGCAAATAGACAAACTCTTACAAAAGAGTAAGAGTTTGACTTTACTTTTTTTTTGAGCTGTACTACCGAAGACTCGAAGATGACGAAGGTTCCCTTTGGATCCAGTCCAGAGCTCTTCAGGAGTAACACTACTCAAAGCAGCAGTTGGACTACGATTGTTTAAATAGCAAGCAGTATTTACCGCTTCAGCCCAATATTTCTTCTCCAATTTAGCATCCTGTAACATGGCTCTCGCTTTTTCAATTAAAGTTCTTTTTAAACGTTCTGCAACGCCATTTTGTTGTGGTGTGTGTTTCGTATATGTACGCTGGTAGATGTCCGGACTTGGTTCCAGAGATTATAAAACTTAATGGACTACATCTAAACAGAGTGTCCAAATTTAAATATCTTGGACATTACATCACCGACAACCTTAGGGATGATATAGACATTGAGAGGGAGCGTAGGGCACTGGCGGTCAGAGGCAACATGTTGGTGCGTAGATTTGCTCGGTGCTCTGACCTAGTGAAGATTACTCTTTTTAAGGCCTATTGTCAGAGCTTTTATACCAGCAATCTATGGGTCAACTACACTAAGCGATCGCTGGATGTCCTGCGCGTGCAGTATAATAATGCTTTCAGGATGTTGTTGCGACTGCCCCGTTTCTGCAGCGCCTCAGAAATGTTTGCTGAGACCCATACAGATGGCTTTCAAGCCATAATCCGCAAGAAAACTGCGTCGCTGCTGTGCAGAGTGCGGGGAAGTCGCAACTATATCCTGAGAGCTGTGGCGGAGAGCTCCAAACGTCAGACATGAATGGCTGATTAGATAGGAAACATGTTCTCCTGCCTGGTCATCCTCGGCACGCAGTGTGTCTAATTTATACTTTATCCCAATGTAACTAACACTATAATATAAGCTATTTGTTATACTAACACAATATGGATCACTGTTGTCCAAATTAAATTAAATTAAATTAATACCCTAACAATTATTATATCCTTATGTTACTAAAATGAATTAAGGTGCCTCTTACCGAGTTCCGAAAGAATAGATTGCACTTACTCAATACAACTCACGTGTTACGAAGTGCGTCACCCACATATTTCTTCAAGCCAACCGTGCATTTCCACGCTCTTAACCTGACTGCCCCTCTACCCTTCCGTTTTCTGAAAATCCTCGGGCCTCAGCCCCTCTCGTATCCTTTTCTAGCTAACTAGATATTTCTAAAAAATCCCACATTCCACAGTGTTCTCACACTTTCGCAAAATTCCTCAAGTTTTTGTAGGTACCAATTTTTAATTGTTTCAAAGGACCGTTTGGGTCCGACTTGAAACTGTTATGAGTGCTATTAGAAGTCAGATTTTCTCGTTTATTTATAATTTTGTTGAAATATTACTTTGACTTAACGGCTTGTCCATTAAAAGGACAATTTATGATTTTCTGAGTAGTCTGACAGCATGTGCAGTATTTAGAAATAAATGTAATATTGTTATTAAAAAGGTATAAATGACAGACAGTCACACTTGCACAATCTAGTAGTTTACGAACTATTCGGATAAGAGAATAGTTCGTACACTTATATGTTTTTGAATAAATTATTGTGATGTTAGAACTTCACAATAATTTTCTGGCCACACTCGCTTCATCATAGACCTCATCTATCGCTTTCCATCAGGCGTGATCGAGATCAAGATCTAACCCATCTTCAACATAAACAAAAAAAGTTTCCAGACGTTGTCAAACGAATTATCGAATGATTGGGCAGAATCGGAAAACAGTAATAACGGATTACCTAGTTATCTTTAAATAATCATATATCAGCTACCTATCGGATACGCGTTGATAGTTACCTGACTCATCCCCATTGGTAATATTTACGAGGTATCTGCCGGTAAGTTTTTATCAATGAATTATTATGTAGGTACTGTAACCTTCTTGGCTGCAGTCACTGGCAGAAAATTTAGTCGTTGGGGCTTTGGAAGCGTCCAGCAGAAATATAAATAGTATTTTGAATAAGGAATGGGCCGCGTAAATAAGTATTCAGTTTTAATCACAAATTGTCTTTCAATTATAACATTTTATAAGTAGCGTCCAGGGCAGAACCCTGTGGTGCTGTAGTACCTACATAAATTAATATGCTAAGTCACAGATAATATCAGCCAGGGTTGTCGAATTGTTCGAAATACTTACCGCGTCCCTGGAACGCAAAGAGCATTTTCAGAGCAGGAGAAGTAATTTTGATGATCCAACAAAAAAAAAGCCAAATACGTATCGGACCACGCGCAGTGTAGGGTCCCGTAGTTGCATGTCACAATTAGTGATTCAGACGTTTTAGGCATTTTAAGTGCAAACGATAATAATCATAATTTCAGGAACTGTTGGATTAATTTTATCTTTTGTCTGCTTAACTCTATCTTTATCTACAAGTATTATTGTGTTATAAAACAATTAGTCAACAACGATATAATTAGTTTTAGATAAATAATTAAAGGTGCGTTCACACTACGTATTCATCATATTATCTATTGTAACGCAAGCTCCGTTACAATTTGAATAAGTATTGTTATGTGCCACATTAAATGCCGCGTACACAGCGGTAATAGTTACCCCTAGACCACTAAAACAATAGCGCCATCTAGTATCGAGTAGCAGAAATAGTAGAGTCAAGATCCTTATAGGCTTTTCTATGCTAGAACATTCTGCTCGACATTTGGATAGTCGGGACTGGTATGTACCTACGCGGTCTTTCTTGATATGACTACAATAGAAGGTTCTAGAATTAACTGTCGCCCTAAATAAGGCCCACATAGCCAGCGACCGGGACAGTACACCTATTGGATTTGCGATACAAGCGATAATTTCGTAAGCAATCTCCAACTGCGAATTATAGTGTTCAAGTGGTAATTGTGTTTTATAGTTTTAAAAGTTGTAATGATATTACTACAATAGAAGGATCTAGAATTAACTGTCGCCCTAAATAAGTCTTACATAGCCAGCGACCGGGACGGTACACCTATTGGATTTCCGATACAAGCGATAATTTCATAAGCAATCTTCAATTGCGAATTATAGTGTTCAAGTGGTAATTGTGTTTTATAGTTTTAAAAGTTGTAATTAGTGTTGTTAAATTAAAGTGGCATTTTGGTTGCAGACTTTAAAAATAAAGCAGACAGGGCGCGCGGCCATGGTGCTGACGAAATATACTTAGCGTCGTTGGCGCACAGCCATGGTGCTGACGAAATATACTTAGCGTCGCTGGCGCGCAGCCAGGGCGCTGACGAAATATACTTAGCGTCGTTGGCGCGCGGCCATGGTGCTGACGAAATATACTTAGCGTCGTTGGTGCGCGGCCAGGGCACTGACGAAATGTACTTAGCGTCGTTGGCGCGCGGCCATGGTGCTGGCTGACGAAATATACTTAGCGTCGTTGATGCGCGGCCAGGGCGCTGACGAAATATATTTAGCGTCGTTGGTGCACGGCCATGGTTCTGACGAAATATACTTAGCGTCGTTGGTGTGCGGCCATGGTGCTGACGAAATATACTTAGCGTCGTTGGCGCGCGGTCATTATGCTGACGACATATACTTAGCGTCTTTGGCGTGCGGCCATGGTGCTGACGAAATATACTTAGCGTCGTTGGCGCGGACAGACGCTATACATTTTCGTACGCCCGCCGAGCGCCCGGAGGAGCACTTTGTGTATCAAGTTCTTTATAAACTTGAAACTTTCTTCTTATCAGAGCGATACCTACACGCAATGACACATTTCATTCATTGGTAAAATATCTTAATTGCGGGGCTCAACAAACTAGTCAGTTAGACTATAAATAGTATTTTATCAAATAATCGTGCTACTGATAAGATTTTCACGCGTATATAAAATGAAGACGTTTTGAAAATTTTCTATTAATCAGTGGTAATGGCGAAAGTTGTGATTTTAATATTCTTTGGCTTGGCTGTTGTGGCTTCAGGTAAATACAATTTCTTTAATTGACGGTACGGTTGGCGCAGTGGTTGAGCGATTGGCTGCTGCGCTGCGTGTCGTGGGTTCGATTTCCACATGTTATAAATATTATATGTCCAGCAGATAGTTGTTCTTGGTCTGGCTGTTTGTGTTTGTAAACGCACCCACAATACAAGAAAAAATCCTAACAGGGGGCAAAGTTAAAAAAAATATAATAGTCACTGGACACAAAAAAGACTTAAGACGATGACGGGGCACGGACAGGGTACAGACGGGGCGCCGCCGTGACTTTTTAAAACATATAGAAAAGACGAGACACAGACGAGGCACGGACGTGACGTGGTTAATTGTGGTGGTGTAATTGTGTGCGACAGTGACGCGCGAGTCCCGGCGGTACCCGTCGTGTATATATTTTGCATCGCGACGCTTCTATGCATTTTGTATGAAAGGGACGCGGAAGAGAAATATGTCCGCGCCACGTCCTCGTCTTACGTCTTTTCTGTGTGTCCAACACAGAAAAGACGTAAGACGAGGACATGACGCCTTAAATTTTAAAAATCAAATGATAAAATCAAAGATTTACTTTGATTTGGATTTAAGGATCCATTTGTCTCAGCCAATTTGCTCTAAATCTATGGGACCGATTCAGTTGAAATGTTGACTCGTTGACTCTTAGCGCGCGCTGTGTGTTGTACTTGGACAGTTCTAGGATTCCGAACGTCTTTATGGAAAAACGGAACTGGTATAGGATCACTCATGTGTCTGTCACTCAGCCAGATTGGTTGGCTGTATGTCTGTGCGATCAAAACACGCGTGAAGTCACTAGTATGGTACAATTTTACCAAGAACGTTACGTCCCACGGAAAATACATCTAAATTTAAATACTGTATGAGCAAAATGTATTTCTCAGAAATATATGAAACGGATGACCCGAACATTGCATACAACAATTTTCATGAAATATTTTATTTTTTCTACAACCTCTGTTTTCCTAAGACTAGGGTTACAATAAATGTTATAGCCAAACCAAGGTGGATATCAAAAGGTATTAAATCCTGCAGTAAGAAAAAACGGCAGCTTCTGTGGACCTACAGATTAAAACCAAATCCAACAAATAGAACTCGTTTTAAAGAATACTCTAAGCTTTTTAGAAAAATAATGACTCTGACACAGCGTTCACAAAATAATTATAAAATCAAAACATCGCACAATAAATGTAAAACCGCCTGGCAAATAATAAATAAAGGTAAATTTAATGTACATAAAAACTATATTTCGAAAATTAAAATCAATAATGACATTATTACCGATGCTAAACAAATTGCTAATCAATTTAATGACTATTTTATTAATAAAATCCAGCCCATCACATCCAGATACACAACTACACGGCACATTTTAAACAACAGAAACTCGATGTTTATGGCACCCTGTACACCACAACAGGCGCAGACAATTATTATGGCCTTAAAAAACACAAATAGCGTGGGGTACGATGGCATATCAACCAAAGTAATAAAAGCTGTAGCATCTGAAATATGCGAACATGTGTCTCATATTATAAATCTATCGATTGTAGCTGGCACGTTTCCTGATGCACTAAAGATAGCGATCGTTAAGCCATTATTTAAGAAAGAGAAAAGAGAGCTCATGGAATTCTATAGACCTATTTCTTTGATTCCTATCTTCTGGAAAATATTTGAAAAATTTATTCAAACTGAATTAACCCGGTACATAGAAAAAAATAATATATTATGTAATGAGCAAAAGGGATTTCGCGAAAATATGACTATAAATATGGCGGTCTATGACTTTCTATACACTGTATTGATAAAAGTGGACAAAAAAATACCTGTATGTGCGATCTTCTGCGATATGACACAGGCGTTTGACTACGTTAATCATGACATTTTAATAAAAAAACTGGAATCGTATGGCATAACAGGTAATGTTCTTAATTTAATTAAATCCTATTTAAACAATAGAAAACAAAGGACAGAAATAACTAGAATTAATATAACAACTAAAAAGGAAGATATATACTTATCAGATGAACGTCAAACTACTTTTGGTGTTCCACAAGGTAGTGTATTAGGACCTCCACTTTTTACTCTATATATTAATGACTTGCCAAAATCAATTCCACACCCTATGACTTTATTTGCAGATGACAGCACGGTGACAATTTCTAGAAACGATAATGACATGATCCAATATAAACTAGACATACACAAAACCTTGACATTGATAATAGAATGGCTAAACAATAATAATTTAAAGATTAACTTAGATAAAACTAAAATCATACACTTTAGCCAACGATTGACAATAGAAAATATGGACATAAATATAGATAATAAAATTGTTGAAATAGTAAATATTACTAAATTCCTAGGACTAATAATTGATAAACGGCTTGACTGGAAATCACAAATTGAGAACCTTTGCAAAAAAATTTGTAGTTCTGCATTTGCATTATACTCTCTAGCTGCAGTTGTGAATGTGGATACCTTGATTGCGGCCTACCATGGCTTAGTGGCGTCGCACCTAAGATACGGTATCATATTTTGGGGAAATTCAACCGACGCTAACACGGCATTTAAGGCCCAAAAGAGATGCATTAGATCGATGTTTGGTCTAAAAACGGTCGAGACATGTGAACCATATTTTAAAAAGTTCAAGCTATTAACTCTTCCTTCTCTTTATATCCTCGAAACCGCAATGTTTGTTAAAACAAACCCCAATTTGTTTCCACGTCTCCAGGACGGGGTACCGCGTAACAGACGGGATATGACCATTCTTCGAGTCTATCCGGCAAAAACGGCACTCATGCGCAAAAGTATCGTCTGCATGGCGCCCACTATATTTAACATTTTGCCTAAAAGTTGGAGGGAGCTAAATGTTAGGGCATTCAAGCACCAGTTAAAAATGTTTCTTTCGCAAAAAGCATATTATAGTGTGTCTGACTTTCTAGCTGAAAAGTGTTTTTTGACTGATTGAATTACTTGAACATTTTAATTCCTGACGCTGACGCTATTATTATTATTTTGCTTTATTTTATTTTTTTTTTACATTTAACTATTGAATTATAAATTGACTACTATTGATTATGGAATATTGACTATACTAAATTATATTTGACTCTAATACTAAATTTACATGAATAACGAATTTTGACTAAGAATATATTTAAATTTATAAATTTTAAATTTTGTTATTGTCTATTTAGGTATACTTATTATTTGTAATTACATCCAATGTTACATAATTATTATGTGAAATATTTGTACGCCGACTTACGGCTAAACATGAATGGACTCAAACAATGTACTTTAATATCTTGCATGCTCTTGTATGTATACAATGTTTAAACAAATAAAGAAATCTCTCTCTCTCTCTCTCTCTCTCTCTCTCTCTCTCTCACGTGTTTTCCACGCTCTGTATCGTCTTCATTTTTAGCTTACCTACGTGTAAAAATATTTTTGTTTCGTGTTAAAATACGAAGAAACAACCAAAAACACCGACTTCCGAAATTAAAATGATTACCTTAGTAGTGTTTTACTTTATTTTCCACTTTTTAGTGGAACCCTGCACCTAACGCTAAAGTATCCTCATCTTTCATGGGGTACTGTTTAAAATGTTATAATAAAATACCTTCCCGTATATTAGAATTAAATGAGACAAAATTTAAATCTTGTGTTAAACGCACACTATGCAGGCAAGCATATTATAAGTTAGGGGAGTATATTGAAGATAAAAATGCTTGGCTAAATGCTGGTCCTGCTCCACAACGCCACTAGGCAGCCACTAGGCGGCTCAAAGTAATCTGTTAGCATTTGGTAATATTGTTGGACCGGCTGAAGATTGTAAGAATGCTATATTTTCATTGTATAGACTCAACTTATTTAGTGTTGTATAATTTCATGCACATGTGTGAGTACTGTGTACTTTTGAACTATAATGATCATTTTGGGCAGGTATTTGACTTGGAATGTACCCTGGCGATTGGGGATGTCATGCTCACTCAAAAGTCTGGCTGGTGGTGGCATGCGTTGGATCATTTGGCTCCCTTAAAAATGGTTGAGCCGAATGGTGCTAGCGTATGCGTCATGTTCGTGAACGGGCGCCGTCAGCTGAGACTGGTCATCTCTCGGCTGCCATGGTTTATTTTAATTGTTGCTTTTTTACTTCGGACTCTTTTATCCTGCACGTCTTTTACATCGTTCTCACATATATGTATAATTTCAATATGAATGATGTAACCATAATTTTGTAACAAAATATTATTTTTAAAAGAGTGTCCGTGGAGGTACACTATTGTGGTCTTTGCCGTGGAGTTTCTTGTACGATCTTCTCCATAGAGATCTACGATTTGGAACGTACAAATAGCTTCATCTTTTTGACCGACCCACCTTGACAATTCAAAAGTACCTGTAAATGGTGTAATTGACATAAATGCTTTGACTTTGACTTTAACAACACCACTGGAAAGTCACAGGAAAGCAAAATACGTAATTTTGTTTACTTGTATGACATATTTTTTCCAGCTTGATTTAGAAACTAAACTACTGAACCGAATTTATTGAAATTTCTATGGGGTCAACAATCGTATGGGTATACTCCCAATAACAGACTACTTTTTTTAAATCGGTTCATAATAACGGGGTTATGAGGTAACTACCATAAAAAATACTTACAATCGAATTGAGAACTTCCTCCTTTTTTTTTAAATTGGTTAAATATATAAAACATGAAAATGGCATGAATCTGCAAATGGAACTACATCTTTCATCTCATTTTCTCTGTAGTATTGAAGTGAGACAAATGTTTTGTGCAAAAGAGTTTCCAAGGAGGTTCGATCATGCAGCTTATTTATTCTCGTAATGTGAAACTCTTTGTGGATTTTTTTTTATATGGAAATAAATAAAACGTATAATAAAGGATACGCACGGCGCTATACAACGGAATAAGCGGTAAAATATGTACTAAGGTGAGAGTACCTATTTTACCGCACGTTCCATTGTATGGTGCGTAATTTTTAACTTTCGAACAATGTATACAGTCTTTGTAAATGCATTTTTGAGCAAATGTGTAAAGAATTCGATTTTTTTTTCAGTAAAATACCCTATAATTATTATTACGTATATCGAGAAACGATCAATACCAACGGATGTATTACCGCTACTGATAAAATCTTATCCGAAATGACAAAATACTTATCAACAAATTATCATTATTTTGTTTCCTTAATTGATCACATGACGCATCAAATCTTTAAGATATAATAATAATTGATTACTCATTGATAAATCGAACAGATAATAATAATTATACTCTTAAAACGCTCACTGCTGAAGGGTCATAGACATACAACATGTAACGTGTACAGCTGAGAAGTGGAATTCCCTGCCAGATTCTGTGTTTCCTGATAGCTACAACTTGGGAGTCTTTAAGTCAAGAATAAATAAGTTAGTTCTAGGCAAGCGTGCTCCATCTTCGACCACATCATCGCTTACCATCAGGAGCGCGTGCCTATCAATAAAAAAATATTGAATAAACGCAATAGCTAGGTATCTGAATGAAAAGGTGTCAATGTAATCATCATTATGAACAACTTTTACAATGGGACCAACATTGCAATTGCGAAAAAAAAGTCGACTGCCCCATACATTTATGTACGCATAACTCGACAAAATGAACTGCTGATTTTTTTTTGCTATTTCATGTTTGCTGATTTTTTTTTGCTATTACAATGACCCCTTTTCTATCGCAAACCAGCAAAGGGGTCGTTCCCCTTTGTAGGCATTGTGTTTATTATGCTACACGTTGTATTCTTTTCTTTTCTATGGTATGCGTCATACTAGGTACAGTTCGCGTCAAATAACTTTGCCCCTCTGAATTTGACTACGAGTGGCTGCGTAGTAGTCAAAATTACGAACAAACTGCAACTGCGCATGCGCGGGGCGGGGATTATGGCGGCGCGATTTTACGTCTCAGTCGCTCGTTTACGTTCGATGCATGTTTGCGTCCCGCTTGCTCCAGTCTACGTGACTGTACCTGCGCGATCTTTGCAAATGGCTAACTCAGAGGGGCACAGTTATTTGACGCGAACTGTACAAATATTGTTCTTTCAGTTTTATTCTACTCCACGCTGCACCACTTTCCTCATCATCAGCTTTGTTCCAGGTCTTCCCGAGCAGCCGATTCTCAGAAAACTCTCCGCGGGACGTCGCTACGACTACGTTCAGCATGCCGACGGAAACATGCGCCTGGTAGACCTGTGGCAGACACTCAGTGACGTCGCTGAGGCTGCCAGGTACAACCCTGACGCGCAGAATGTGTACCATCTGTTCACCAGGTGAGAAATGCCCGTATTTATCTGTTAAACCTTAAGCATTCTCTTCCGGTCATCGAAGGGTGTTAAATAAAACGTGATTGGTGCACAACCCGGATACGCAGAATTTGTACCATCTGTTTTGAATTAAACAGAATAAACGCAATACCTCTTAGTCATTGTACTCATTTTTATGACCAACTTTCAATATGGGACCAAAGCTGATGATGCGGGCAAATTGATAGTAATGAATATTTTTCTTTTGTAACAGGAAGAACCCCAGAGTAAGCCAGGTGCTGTTCCCAGGGCATAATGCTCTCCTGCTGGACTCCAACTTCAACGCCACCCAGAGGACTGCTGTCCTGGTCCACGGATGGGGGGACAATGCTACCGGCAACTTCTACGCTGCCATGGTCCCTGGTAAGCCATTTATTATGTGTTTAGTTGCTGCGTTGCAATAGACCTGCGGTTGCAAGCGCAATTGCTTGAGCATGGGTTTCCGAGTTTCGATTCCGGCAAAAAATGTTACAGGGTTTTTCTCTGTTGGGAATTTCTCCGTGACAGTCGTTGAGATTGGTCACCATCCTCGAAATCAGTCGGCAGGACTGTAGACCGAAACAGGGTGTATAGTCCCTCAAGCTCCATTGAAAAGGGAGGATCCTCCGACCAGATTGGTGTTGTGTCTGGTGGGCAACTACCCGATGGTTGTTGTCAGTTCAAATCGCGCGGAAAACTTTGACAACGCGGTTTAGGGTTTGTGTGTCGTCAGGTTTAGTTCTGATGCCGCAACTTTTTGACCCAGCTTTAGGCGACGAGTAAGCATCCCGATAAGCATCCCAACAAAAAACTTATAAATCAAAACTTATCTTTAATCGGACTACATCCGATTCACGCGTTTTAAAACTCTATTATTACTATAGTAAGGTATTTTATAGAATGTTGACGTTTGACAGTTTGGGCCAAAACGACATTTCAGTTCATTTGTTTGTAACTCTTTCCACTCTGTTTCTTCTCAGCATTCTTGGCGGCTGCAGACATGAACGTGATCGCCGTGGACTGGAGTGTAGGAGCTGCTGCATGGTACACCACAGCCATTCTTAACGCCATTGCTTCAGGTATGTATTATTATTGATAGGCAAGCGTTTGACCACTATCTCACCTGATGGTAAGCGATGATGTGGTCGACGATGGAGCACGCTTGTCTAGAAGTAACCTGTGCACTGTTAACAAGGTTGTAGCTGGGCAGATTGTTAATAGTAAACTATCGCTAAAAACCATTTTTTGATACCTCATCATCATCATCATCTCAGCCGAAAGACGTCCACTGCTGGACATAGGCCTCCCCCAAGTGTCGCCACAACAACCAGTCCAGTGCGTGATATTACCTATGTCACCTTTAATCAAGAGTTTATGCTTGTGCTCACAGCCTATTCAAAGTAATTTCGAAACCGCAGGTTGACACTTCCCGTGACCCAAGAGCTGGCTTTTGCTTTGGACAGAGGCTGAACATTGCCATACAACGTGACAATGCCGCGAGTCTCTTGGGCACATTACCAGCTGAAAGCGTTGAGGAATATATTTTTTTTGCTGTATTTTAGTTTGTTGTTAGTTTATTTCATTTTTATTTGTTAATTTTATAAAGTTATTATCGGAGATGGCACCTCTCTAGGTAACATTAGCCATGATATTGGAGCTTTTCAGTGGTCGTACTATGAGAAGTGTTGGTTATTGCGCAATAGAAAAACCGTTTCGTTTTTAATGAAATTTCATAATTCACATTTAAAATCGCATGAGCAATATTCTCACAGCACAAGTGTACGGAACACTGCGACAGTTCCTAAACGTGTTCACTGCTCGATCGCCACCAGCAGACTGGACACAACCTCGGTCGAGCACGACGTTGTAGACTCCGTCGAACGTCACTAGATGGTGCTGGTGTCCCGATTGTTCAATCGAGTAATGTATATCCGACACAATTGTTTAGGTACTTACAGAAATAAATAATCATCAAGAATGCTTCCCAATGCTTAGGTGAGAGTGTCGCCCGCGTGATCAACTGGATCAACAACGCCACCGGAGCAGACCTGGCGCAGTACCACATCGCTGGACACAGCCTGGGTGGACAGCAGATCGGAGTTATTGGCAGGAACCTTGGAGGCAAGGTTGGGTATATCAGCAGTGAGTATTCTTTCTCTTTTAACTTGATTGTACAAACTTTGTCAAATTATCCCAAGGGAACATACTCCCTGGATAAAAAGTATGCTACATATTAATCCAGACTATAATCTACCTTTGTGCCAAATTTCATCAAGATTCGTTCAGCCGTTCAGACGTTATTGAGTTACAAACATACATCCATCCAAACTTTCGCATTTATTATATTACAAGCTTTTTCCTGCGGCCCACGTGGATGTCGGTTATCGCGTAAAAAGTAGTCGATGTCCTTCTCCATATCCCAGGCTATATATCTGCCAAATTTCATGACGATCCGTTCAGCCATTTTATCGTGATAGCGTAACATACAAACAAACTCAATTTCGCATTATTAATATTAAGCTGCTGTTGATGTATCCTACATAAGCTCACGTTTGACCACAATCTCACCTGATGGAAAGCGAAGATGTGGTCGACGATGGAGCACGCTTGCCTAGAAGTAACCTATTCACTCATGACTTAAAGTCCCACAGTTTGTAGCTGATAAACACTCCTTTACGCGTTGCTCCACAAAATTTTTCATTCGCACTCTCGCCCCAGGTTTGGATCTCGCTGGTCCCGGCTGGGAAGATAGCGAGCACAAGTTCAGGCCCTCAGACGCAGTCTACACCGAAATCATCCACACGACGGCCGGTCTTGTGGGGTACTTGGAGCCTTGTGGAGACGCTGACTTCTACCCCAACGGCGGTTGGCTCATGCCCGGCTGTATCCAGGACTGGCACTCTCATTGTGATCATGACAGGTTTGTACTTTAGGGGCCTACAGACGGAAACCGATGGGTAGCTCATCTTCCGATAAGGACCAGAACCGGGTTGACAGCGCGTTGTGTTCCACGCGCGCCTCAAAGAGAAGTCAGCATAGTTAACAGGCAGAGGCGAAATTGTGCGAAAGATTTACTGCGGCCCTGCAACGCAAAGAGCATTTTGTATTAACACGGGTGAAAAAAAACGTAAAACGTCATCATGATCATCATCATCATCATCATCCACAGTCCGACTTCATCCACTGCTGAGCATAGGCCTCTGTTTTCTTTTGCCAATCTCTATGTTCCTGTGCCAGCCTCATCCAGGTTCTACCCGCTATGATAGCATTCGGTGGTCGTCACCGCTGGACGACCGATCTACAACGTCAACGTTGGTACCAAAAGGTTGTTCATATTGATGAGTACAGTGACCCCTTAGGAGACATTACGTTTATTCTGTCACACGTTGTAAATTTTGAGTCTCGGATTATACGTGCGATCCATCAAATATTTATTAGAGAATTTTATTTTCGACGCGTGCCAAAGGGATGGATACTGGATAGTCCGGACACCTTATAACATCCCACTTGTATTACGCCCATAGGTTGTGTGAATGTGAAGTTCTAAAAACTATTCTTGTTACAGGGCCTACTATTTCCTGGCTGAATCGCTAGTCACTGGAGGATTCACTGGCACAAGATGTGAGGACCGTCCAGCAGCACAGATTGGCAACTGTACTCTACCTGAAACATTGAAAATGGGAGGACTGCTGCCAAAGACAGGGTAAGAAATTAGTGTATAAGCTTTTGATTGCGGCTATGGCCAAAATGCGAACGCGTGAGAGTCGAACGGAATATGCAGACACTCCTTTAATGCCTGGGATTTGTCTTGAGGAACTGTCGTGACTTTCGCAATCCTAGTATTATTAAACTTCTGTACACCACTTTAGTTCGGAGTAAACTCGAGTCCAGCGCCTGTGTCTGGCATCCACATACTGCGTCTCAGACACTGATGCTTGAGAAAGTTCAGAAAACCTTCCTGAGATTCTTGTATCAAAGGCTGTACCATTTCTTTCCATTCATGTACCCAACGAATTATCTTCTAGGGGTATTGGGCTTCAATTCGTTGGAGGTAAGAAGGGGCTTTGATCAGCTCACGACTGCCTGTAAAACTTTAAGCGGTCGTATTGACTGCCCTGAGCTCCACGGACTTTTCTGCCGCCTATTTGTGCCTGACAAATACCTTAGCCACCGTCAAAGCCGCCGTCATAATCTGTTCGCACTACCGCCATCTAGATCTGTTGCTAGAGCCGAATCCCCAGTATGTCGAACCCTAAGGATGCTGAACGCCCTCCTGACTGCCGACCCTGAATGTGATGTGTTTGCTGATTAATGGAAGAAAATGATGCGTGCTTGTCTAGTGTTCTGTGAGAGGCAATATGCGAGGGTGTCCACTGTTACATGCTAGTTTATGTAACTTTGTGATGTATTTAATCCATTTACTCAAATAATTATTAATAATTTTATCCAAGAATTGAATATCTTTGAATTTAATTTTGTACTGAATGTTATTGGAATGCTTATTTCATTTTAATTTTTATAATTCTATGTTAATTAATGTAATTGGACCTGTGCCGTTTTAATTAACTATAAATAAATAAATAAAAAAAATAAAAAAAATGCCGCCACTGTTTTTTCACCACCGGAAAAAACAGTGGCGAACCCGAACTAAAAACCACTGTCAAATCGTGTTGTCATTCATTCTTAGTTCGGGTTCGGTACTAATTGTAAGTCCGTAGGTGATACGGAGTAGAAAACGTCCGACTACCCGAAACTACGGACTTCAGGCTTAGAAAGTCTACTTTCTAAGCCTGAAGTCCGTAGTTTCGGCCTTAGTGTCGGACGTTTAGGGGTCTACCCCCTGTAACCAAATGATAGGGTTTGATGACAAACATTGAAAAACCTTCCTTTAATACAGTTTTTTTTCAACTTATAATTTATTTTTACTATCTTTGCAGAAGATCTGGCATCTACTACTTGAAGACCAACCCTGCTCCTCCCTTCTCTCAGGGATAAGAAGTCCAGAAGAAAATTAAGAAGCACTTGCGTTTAACTTTCAAGAAGCTATGAAATTAAATATACCTATATTATGCAAAGAAACACTTTTCGTATTTTTACTTTTCGCTTTTCAGAAATAAACAAACTTGTTTTACCCGACTACGGCAAAACCAAAACGAAGGGTTATGGTTTTGTCATAAATTTTGACAGGTCCCCGTTTGACCACAATCTCACCTGATGGAAAGCTATGATGAGGTCGACGATGGAGCACACTTGCCTAGAAGTAACCTATTCACTTATATATTAGTTACAATATAGAAGGAGTAAGGACAGTAATAAAACACCGATAATTAATAATGCCACGAAACCGTTTACTTGAAAGAGAAAAATCAAAAACGTAAAAATATGACATATCAACTTAAAAAAACATCCGAGCAGAGACACATAAAATGAGGTCGGCACCAGGTATATTAAAATGAGAAGAGGTTGAGGTTGTTTATCATTAAAGATGAAACTATGTGGTAGGAGTGAACCCTACACACTCTTGACTTTTATTAAAGAGTATGTGTTTCCTGATAGCTACAACCTGAGGGAGGTTGGAGCTATCAGGAAACACAGACTCCGGCAGGGAATTCCCTTCCTTAGCTGTTCGCAGAATGACATTATTCCCAAATCGTTTTGTGCGTGGGTGATAAGTTTAATTTATGTCAATGTCGCCACAAAAACAAATCACACAAATCTACATCGCAACAAAAAGAACCGCGGCGCCATCTATCCCGCCAGCTGCGAACTATCTCAAAGAAATCCTGCATCGCGGTATCAGAGTTTTCCGTGCGATTTGAACATGTACAACAGTCTGAATATCAACAAACGGGCAGTTGCCCACCGGACACAACAACCGTCCGGTCGGAGGATCCTCCCTTTTCAATGGAGGTTTGCGGGACTTTACTCTCTGTTGTACAGACCTATATATCTAATCGTCTTACATTGTTAAAATCATCATGCTTTATCATTACCATTTTCATTCATTCTAAGAGATAGGTACTCTTTGAAAAGCTTCAGCACTTGAGGTAACTATCTCTAGAATTGTAGATTGTGCATAGGCTGCAGTGAGCACTTACCATCAGGAGCGCCGCCGGTTATATTTTTATGCCATTTTATGCCATAGAAAATCTAAGCTCTTTTTCGCACTATTATAGAAATAGGTAGGTATAGATCAAAATCTTAATTATTGGAACGTAGCTCGTTAGTTTACCAGATTTTGCTTTGCATGTGTAAAAGTGTAGATTTCTTTTTTTTTTCTCTAGAATAGGGGTCACCGGACCGCCGATCTATTTTGTGCGAACCTTGAGTAAATAGTACAATATACAATGTGTTACAGAAAAAACGCAATACCTCATAAGGGGTTATTGCACTCATCATTATGAACAACTTTGACTACGGGAACCACAAAGAAATCGCGAAAAGAAAATCGACTGGAATGTACTGAACAGCTGATTTTTTTCGCGATTTCGGGGTTGGTCCTATCATAAAAGTTGTTCATAATGATGCCCCTTTAACCAAAATATCAGCTATCTACTATGTGCATATGTAGCGAAAAATGTTTACAAGAAATATTGAGCTGCAAATATTTACTGAAAGCCGACCCTAACATAGTTCCATGGGTAAACGTGTGGAAGATTGGCCTATAGAAAAGAGGGACTGATGGACAGCATATTAGGCCGTTGATCCCGGCCGTTGTCAATGTTCGACAGTCGTTAAGGGGTAGTCAGAAATTCTTACACAAGAGTGCCAATTTCCCTGGGTTGCGCAATTTGTTCGAAAGGAGGAACACGGATGGGTTTTCGTCAGTCTTACACTCCCATCCGACTGGGCGACGGCGACGCAAGGTTAGGGAGAGTATGTGTTAGGGAACCTACACTTAGTTCCCAAATTAGTTGCAGAAAACCAAGACGAAATAATGGGTCTTTACCTATGAAATTGCCGTTTTGTATGAAAAAATTTAAACGAATTTTTTTCATGTATTTTTTATTTGTATTAATCGAAGTAATCACCCATGCAATCAATGCATCTTTGCCAACGCAGTGGCAGTTTATTGATGCCCTTTTTAAAGAAATCAGCTGGACGGGAGGCAACAAATTCTTCAAAGGCATTTTGTACTGCCTGTCGGGTATTGAATTTTTTTCCCGCCAAGAAGTTATCCAAATTCTGGAAAAAGTAGTAGTCTGTAGGCGCAAGGTCTGGTGAGTAGGGCGGATGACGGAGAGCTTCCAACCCCAGTCCTTGCAACTTGGAGACCGTCTGCTGTGCAGAATGAGGTCGCGCGTTGTCGTGCAAAACAGTGACCATCACTTTTCTAGGGGTAAGTTTTCGTTTAGGGCATTGTTTAGGTGCTGAACCAGGATCCAACCAACTTGCTGAGCGCTTGCGGTTATCAAACAGAATCCATTTTTCATCGCCGGTAACAATGCGGTTCAAAATTCCTTCATTTGTGTGTCTGTTGAGCAGTGCAAGGCACGTCTCGACGCGTACTTCGCGCTGGCGATCATTGAGTTCGTGAGGCACCCATTTGTCAAGCTTTTTTACCTTGCCAATTTGACGCAAATGGACCAATATTGTTTTGACGCTAACGTCGAAAGCTGCTGCTAATTCAGCCGTAAATTGTGTATCATCAGCTTCCACAATCGCCTTTAATTCGTCATTGTCGACCAAAGTCTTCGGACGACCGCGAGGTTCATTTTTCAGGTCGAAATTTCCAGAACGAAAGCGAGCAAACCAATAACAGGTGGTGCGTTGGTTTGTAGTGTTAGCTACGTAAACGTCGTTGATGTTGCGTGCCGCTTGTGCTGCGTTGCTGCCACGACGGTACTCATATTCCATAATTACTTGAATTTTGTAACGTATCCATTATGACGAAAAAGATTGAAATGCGATGAAAATGTAACACTAATCAATAAACAAATGACTACTTTTGGAAAAAAAAACATGTTTTTAAAATAAAATTAATTTGAAATTAGAATATTATTCTTAGCCAAACAAAAATTATTTTGATTTGAAATGGCCAGTACTGCAGAACGGCAATTTCATAGGTAAAGACTAACAGCCTTATTCATAAAAACTTTATAACCGTTATTTAGCTAAAATACCGATAAGCAGACTCTTAATTCCAAATTTTCCATGGAGAATTTGAATTTAGAATCTCTTAAACAGTATTTTAACTAAGTAATGGTTGAAAAGTTTTTATGAATAAGGGTGCTAATATATTATAATTAAAACACTGGTATTGTTTGCAATGCAAAAGAGACAAGAATGAAAATTTATTTCAGAGACAGTAAGGTGTCAGATATTCAAATCATATAAAAGACAGTTTGTTTACTTTTTAGCAAATAGACAAACTCTTACAAAAGAGTAAGAGTTTGACTTTACTTTTTTTTGAGCTGTACTACCGAAGACTCGAAGATGACGAAGGTTCCCTTTGGATCCAGTCCAGAGCTCTTCAGGAGTAACACTACTCAAAGCAGCAGTTGGACTACGATTGTTTAAATAGCAAGCAGTATTTACCGCTTCAGCCCAATATTTCTTCTCCAATTTAGCATCCTGTAACATGGCTCTCGCTTTTTCAATTAAAGTTCTTTTTAAACGTTCTGCAACGCCATTTTGTTGTGGTGTGTGTTTCGTATATGGTTTTTAGGGCCGCTGGTAGATGTCCGGACTTTGTTCCAGAGATTATAAAACTTAATGGACTACATCTAAACAGAGTGTCCAAATTTAAATATCTTGGACATTACATCACCGACAACCTTAGGGATGATATAGACATTGAGAGGGAGCGTAGGGCACTGGCGGTCAGAAGCAACATGTTGGTGCGTAGATTTGCTCGGTGCTCTGACCTAGTGAAGATTACTCTTTTTAAGGCCTATTGTCAGAGCTTTTATACCAGCAATCTATGGGTCAACTACAACAAGCGATCGCTGGATGTCCTGCGCGTGCAGTATAATAATGCTTTCAGGATGTTGTTGCGACTGCCCCGTTTCTGCAGCGCCTCGGAAATGTTTGCTGAGACCCATACAGATGGCTTTCAAGCCATAATCCGCAAGAAAACTGCGTCGCTGCTGTGCAGAGTGCGGAGTAGTCGCAACTATATCCTGAGAGTTGTGGCGGAGAGCTATACTCCAAATGTCAGACATTTTGTGCGGAGGCTGATTAGATAGGAAACATGTTCTCCTGCCTGGTCATCCTCGGCACGCAGTGTGTCTAATTTATACTTTTATCCCAATGTAACTAACACTACAATAAAAGCTATTTGTTATACTAACACAATACGGATCACTGTTGTCCGAATTAAATGAATAAAATTAAATTAAATTATTACCCTAACAATAAGTATATCCTTATGTTACTAAAATGAATTAAGGTGCCTCTTACCGAGTTCCGAAAGAATAGATTGCACTTACTCAATACAACTCACGTATTACGCAGCGCGTCACCCACACAGTTCATCTAGCCAACCGTGCACTTCCACGCTCTTAACCTGACTGCCCCTCGTACCCTTCCGTTCTCTCAAAATCCTCGGGCCTCAACCCCTCTCGTATCCTTTTTTAGCTAACTAGATATTTCTAAAAAATCCCACATTCCACAGTGTTCTCACACTTTCACAGAATTCCTCTAGTTTCTGTACCATTGTTTAATTATTTCAAAGGACCGTTTGGGTCCGACTTGAAACTGTTATGGTTGCCAGATGTGGCACAAGTATTTCGAGTGCTATTAGAAGTCAGATTTTCTCTTTTCTTTATAATTTTGTTGAAATATTAGGTACTTTGACTTAACGGCTTGTCCATTAAAAGGACAATTTATGATTTTCTGAGTAGTCTGACAGCATGTGCAGTATTTAGAAATAAATGTAATATTGTTATTAAAAAGGTATAAATGACAGACAGTCACACTTGCACAATCTAGTAGTTTACGAACTATTTGGATAAGAGAATAGTTCGTACACTTATATGTTTTTGAATAAATTATTGTGATGTTAGAACTTCACAATAATTTTCTGGGCACACTCGCTTCATCATAGACCTCATCTATCGCTTTCCATCAGGCGTGATCGAGATCAAGATCTAACCCATCTTCAACATAAACAAAAAAAGTTTCCAGACGTTGTCAAACGAATTATCAATGATTGGGCAGAATCGGAAAACAGTAATAACGGATTACCTAGTAATCTTTAAATAATCATATATCAGCTACCTATCGGATACGCGTTGATAGCTACCTGACTCATCCCCATTGGTAATATTTACGAGGTATCTGCCGGTAAGTTTTTATCAATGAATTATTATGTAGGTACTGTAACCTTCTTGGCTGCAGTCACTGGCAGAAAATTTAGTCGTTGGGGCTTTGGAAGCGTCCAGCAGAAATATAAATAGTATTTTGAATAAGGAATGGGCCGCGTAAATAAGTATTCAGTTTTAATCACAAATTGTCTTTCAATTATAACATTTTATAAGTAGCGCCCAGGGCAGAACCCTGTGGTGCTGTAGTACCTACATAAAATATGCTAAGTCACAGATAATATCAGCCAGGGTTGTCGAATTGTTCGAAATACTTACCGCGTCCCTGGAACGCAAAGAGCATTTTCAGAGCAGGAGAAGTAATTTTGATTGAAAAAAAAAGCCAAATACGTATCGGACCACGCGCAGTGTAGGGTCCCGTAGTTGCATGTCACAATTAGTGATTCAGACGTTTTAGGCATTTTAAGTGCAGACGATAATAATCATAATTTCAGGAACTGTTGGATTAATTTTATCTTTTGTCTGCTTAACTCTATCTTTATCTACGAGTATAATTGTGTTATAAAACAATTAGTCAACAACGATATAATTAGTTTTAGATAAATAATTAAAGGTGCGTTCACACTACGTATTCATCATATTATCTATTGTAACGCAAGCTCCGTTACAATTTGAATAAATATTGTTATGTGCCACATTAAATGCCGCGTACACAGCGGTAATAGTTACCCCTAGACCACTAGAACAATAGCGCCATCTAGTATCGAGTAGCAGAAATAGTAGAGTCAAGATCCTTATAGGCTTTTCTATGCTAGAACATTCTGCTCGACATTTGGATAGTCGGGACTGGTATGTACCGACGCGGTCTTTCTTGATATTACTACAATAGAAGGTTCTAGAATTAACTGTCGCCCTAAATAAGGCCCACATAGCCAGCGACCGGGACAGTACACCTATTGGATTTGCGATACAAGCGATAATTTCGTAAGCAATCTCCAACTGCGAATTATAGTGTTCAAGTGGTAATTGTGTTTTATAGTTTTAAAAGTTGTAATGATATT
Organism: Melanchra persicariae; assembly: GCA_947386135.1. Classification (NCBI taxonomy): domain Eukaryota; kingdom Metazoa; phylum Arthropoda; class Insecta; order Lepidoptera; family Noctuidae; genus Melanchra; species Melanchra persicariae. The sequence goes on along the minus strand of OX376672.1, from coordinate 11,064,978 downwards.
ACTACAATAGAAGGATCTAGAATTAACTGTCGCCCTAAATAAGTCCCACATAGCCAGCGACCGGGACGGTACACCTATTGGATTTGCGATACAAGCGATAATTTCATAAGCAATCTTCAATTGCGAATTATAGTGTTCAAGTGGTAATTGTGTTTTATAGTTTTAAAAGTTGTAATTAGTGTTGTTAAATTAAAGTGGCATTTTGGTTGCAGACTTTAAAAATAAAGCAGACAGGGCGCGCGGCCATGGTGCTGACGAAATATACTTAGCGTCGTTGATGCGCGGCCAGGGCGCTGACGAAATATACTTAGCGTCGTTGGTGCACGGCCATGGTTCTGACGAAATATACTTAGCGTCGTTGGTGCGCGGTCATGGTGCTGACGAAATATACTTAGCGTCGTTGGCGCGCGGTCATGGTGCTGACGAAATATACTTAGCGTCGTTGGCGCGCGGCCATGGTGCTGACGAAATATACTTAGCGTCGTTGGCGTGGCCAGACGCTATACATTTTCGTACGCCCGCCGAACGCCCGGAGCGCTTTGTGTATCAAGTTCTTTATAAACTTAAAACTTTCTTCTTATAAGAGCGATACCTACACGCAATGACACATTTCATTCATTGGTAAAATATCTTAATTGCGGGGCTCAACAAACTAGTCAGTTAGACTATAAATAGTATTTTATCAAATAATCGTGCTACTGATAAGATTTTCACGCGTATATAAAATGAAGACGTTTTGAAAATTTTCTATTAATCAGTAATGATGGCGAAAGTTGTGATTTTAATATTCTTTGGCTTGGCTGTTGTGGCTTCAGGTAAATACAATTTCTTTAATTGACGGTACGGTTGGCGCAGTGGTTGAGCGATTGGCTGCTGCGCTGCGTGTCGTGGGTTCGATTTCCACATGTTTTAAATATTATATGTCCAGCAGATAGTTGTTCTTGGTCTGGCTGTTTGTGTTTGTAAACGCACCCACAATACAAGAAAAAATCCTAACAGGGGGCAAAGTTAAAAAAAATATAATAGTCACTGGACACAAAAAAGACGTAAGACAATGACGTGGCACGGACAGGGTACAGACGGGGCGCCGCCGTGACTTTTTAAAACGTATAGAAAAGACGAGGCACAAACGAGGCACGGACGTGACGTGGTTAATTGTGGTGGTGTAATTGTGTGCGACAGCGACACGCGAGTCCCGGCGGTACCCGCGCCCACCCTCCCGCATCCCCGTTCTCACCAGTCCCGCTTTCGGTCGCGCCCGTGCCCCGTCCTTTCTGTATGTTTTACAACAGGGTGCAGACGAGTAAGCGTCGTGTATACATTTTGCATCGCGACGCTTCTATACATTTTGTATGAAAGGGACGGAAGGGCGGAAGAGAAATATGTCTGCGCCACGTCCTCGTCTTACGTCTTTTCTGTTGGACACACAGAAAAGACGTAAGACGAGGACATGACGCCTTAAATTTTAAAAATCAAATGAAAAAATCAAAGGTTTACTTTGATTTGGATTTAAGGATCCATTTGTCTCAGCCAATTTGCTCTAAATCTATGGGACCGATTCAGTTGAAATGTTGACTCGTTGACTCTTAGCGCGCGCTGTGTGTTGTACTTGGACAGTTCTAGGATTCCGAACGTCCTTATGGAAAACGGAACTGGTATAGGATCACTCATGTGTCTGTCACTCAGCCAGCCTGGTTGGCTGTATGTCTGTGCGATCAAAACACGCGTGATGTCACTAATATGGTACAATTTTACCAGGAACGTTACGTCCCACGTGTTTTCCACGCTCTGTATCGTCTTCATTTTTAGCTTACCTACGTGAAAAAAATATTTTTGTTTCGTGTTAAAATACGAAGAAACAACCAAAAACACCGACTTCCGAAATTAAAATGATTACCTTAGTAGTGTTTTACTTTATTTGGAAGTCGGTTGTGTTTTTTTGTGAGAAGTTTTTTTATTTTTCACTTTTTAGTGGCACCCTACACCTAACAACACCACTGGAAAGTCACAGGAAAGCAAAATATGTAATTTTGTTTACTTGTATGACATATTTTTTTCCAGCTTGATTTAGAAACTAAACTACTGAACCGAATTTATTGAAATTTCTATGGGGTCAACAATCGTATAGGTATACTCCCAATAACAGACTATTTTTTTTATAATCGGTTCATAATAACGGGGTTATGAGGTTACTACCATAGAAAATACTTACAATCGAATTGAGAACTTCCTCCTTTTTTTTTAAATTGGTTAAATATATAAAACATGAAAATGGCATGAATCTGCAAATGGAACTACATCTTTCATCTCATTTTCTCTGTAGTATTGAAGTGAGACAAATGTTTTGTGCAAAAGAGTTTCCAAGGAGGTTCGATCATGCAGCTTATTTATTCTCGTAATGTGAAACTCTTTGTGGATTTTTTTTATATGGAAATAAACAAAACGTATAGTAAAGGATACGCACGGCGCTATACAACGGAATAAGCGGTAAAATATGTACTAAGGTGAGAGTACCTATTTTACCGCACGTTCCATTGTATGGTGCATAATTTTTAACTTTTGAACAATGTATACAGTCTTTGTAAATGCAATTTTGAGCAAATGTGTAAAGAATTCGATTTTTTTTTCAGTAAAATACCCTATAATTATTATTACGTATATCGAGAAATGATCAATACCAACGGATGTATTACCGCTACTGATAAAATCTTATCCGAAATGACAAAATACTTTTCAACAAATAATCATTATTTTGTTTCCTTAATTGATCACATGACGCATCAAATCTTTAAGATATAATAATAATTGATTACTCATTGATAAATCGAACAGATAATAATAATTATACTCTTAAAACGCTCACTGCTGAAGGGTCATAGACATACAACATGTAACGTGTACAGCTGAGAAGTGGAATTCCCTGCCAGATTCTGTGTTTCCTGATAGCTACAACTTGGGAGTCTTTAAGTCAAGAATAAATAAGTTAGTTCTAGGCAAGCGTGCTCCATCTTCGACCACATCATCGCTTACCATCAGGAGCGCGTGCCAATCAATAAAAAAAATTGAATATACGCAAGAGGTAGGTATCTGAATGAGTAGGTGTCAATGTAATCATCATTATGAACAACTTTTACAATGGGACCATCATTGCAATTGCGAAAAAAAAGTCGATTGCCCCATACATTTATGTACGCATAACTCGACAAAATGAACTGCTGATTTTTTTTGCTATTTCATGTTTGCTGATTTTTTTTTGCTATTACAATGACCCCTTTTCTATCGCAAACCAGCAAAGGGGTCGTTCCCCTTTGTAGGCATTGTGTTTATTATGCTACACGTTGTATTCTTTTCTTTTCTATAGTATGCGTCATACTAGGTACAGTTCGCGTCAAATAACTTTGCCCCTCTGAATTTGACTACGAGTGGCTACGTAGTAGTCAATATTACGAACAAACTGCAACTGCGCATGCGCGGGGCGGGGATTATGGCGGCGCGATTTTACGTCTCAGTCGCTCGTTTACGTTCGATGCATGCTTGCGTCCCGCTTGCTCCCTCTACGTGACTGTACCTGCGCGATCTTTGCAAATGGCTAACTTCAGAGGGGCACAGTTATTTGACGCGAACTGTACAAATATTTTTCTTTCAGTTTTATTTTGCTCCACGCTGCACCACTTTCCTCATCATCAGCTTTGTTCCAGGTCTTCCCGAGCAGCCGATTCTCAGAAAACTCTCCGCGGGACGTCGCTACGACTACGTTCAGCATGCCGACGGAAACATGCGCCTGGTAGACCTGTGGCAGACACTCAGTGACGTCGCTGAGGCTGCCAGGTACAACCCTGACGCGCAGAATGTGTACCATCTGTTCACCAGGTGAGAAATGCCCGTATTTATCTGTTAAGACTTAAGCATTCTCTTCTGGTCATCGAAGGGTGTTAAATAAAACGTGATTGGTGCACAACCCGGATACGCAGAATTTGTACCATCTGTTTTGAATTAAACAGAATAAACGCAATACCTCTTAAGAGAACATTGTAGGTACTCATCTTTATGACTAACTTTCACTATGGGACCAACACTGACGATGCGGGCAAATTGATAGTAATGAATATTTTTCTTTTGTAACAGGAAGAACCCCAGAGTAAGCCAGGTGCTGGTCCCAGGGCATAATGCTCTTCTGCTGGACTCCAACTTCAACGCCACCCAGAGGACTGCTGTCCTGGTCCACGGATGGGGGGACAATGCTACCGGCAACTTCTACGCTGTCATGGTCCCTGGTAAGCCATTTTTTATGTGTTTAGTTGCTGCGTTGCAATAGACCTGCGGTTGCAAGCGCAATTGCTTGAGCATGGGTTTCCGGGTTTCGATTCCGGCAAAAAATGTTACCTACAGGGTTTTTCTCTGTTGGGAATTTCTCCGTGACAGTCGTTGAGATTGGTCACCATCCTCGAAATCAGTCGGCAGGACTGTAGAGCGAAACAGGGTGTATAGTCTCTCAAGCTCCATTGAAAAGGGAGGATCCTCCGACCAGATTGGTGTTGTGTCTGGTGGGCAACTGCCTGATGGTTGTTGTCAGTTCAAATCGCGTGGTAAACTTTGACAACGCGGGTTTGTGTGACGTCAGGTTTAGTTCTGATGCTGCTACTTTTATACCCAGCCTTAGGCGACGAGTAATCCCGATAAGCATCCCAATAAAAAACTTATAAATCAAAACTCATCTTTAATCGGACTACACTCGATTCACGCGTTTTAAAACTCTATTATTATTATAGTAAGGTATTTTATAGAATGTTGACGTTTGACAGTTTGGGCCAAAACGACATTTCAGTTCATTTGTTTGTAACTCTTTCCACTCTGTTTCTTCTCAGCATTCTTGGCGGCTGCAGACATGAACGTGATCGCCGTGGACTGGAGTGTAGGAGCTGCTGCATGGTACACCACAGCTATTCTTAACGCCATTGCTTCAGGTATGTATTACTATTGATAGGCAAGCGTTTGACCACTCTCTCACCTGATGGTAAGCGATGATGTGGTCGACGATGGAGCACGCTTGTCTAGAAGTAACCTGTGCACTGTTAACAAGGTTGTAGCTGGGCAGATTGTTAATAGTAAACTATCGCTAAAAACCATTTTTTGATACCTCATCATCATCATCATCTCAGCCGAAAGACGTCCACTGCTGGACATAGCCCCCCCAAGTGTCGCCACAACAACCAGTCCAGTGCGTGATATTACCTATGTCACCTTTAATCAAGAGTTTATGCTTGTGCTCACAGCCTATTCAAAGTAATTTCGAAACCGCAGGTTGACACTTCCCGTGACCCAAGAGCTGGCTTTTGCTTTGGACAGAGGCTGAACATTGCCATACAACGTGACAATGCCGCGAGTCTCTTGGGCACATTACCAGCTGAAAGCGTTGAGGAATATATTTTTTTTGCTGTATTTTAGTTTGTTGTTAGTTTATTTCATTTATATTTGTTAATTTTATAAAGTTATCGGAGATGGCACCTCTCTAGGTAACATTAGCATGAAATTGGAGCTTTTCAGTGGTCGTACTATGAGAAGTGTTGGTTATTGCGCAATAGAAAAACCGTTTCGTTTTTAATGAAATTTCATAATTCACATTTAAAATCGCATGAGCAATATTCTCACAGCACAAGTGTACGGAACACTGCGACAGTTCCTAAACGTGTTCACTGCTCGATCGCCACCAGCAGACTGGACACAACCTCGGTCGAGCACGACGTTGTAGACTCCGTCGAACGTCACTAGATGGTGCTGGTGTCCCGATTGTTCAATCGAGTAATGTATATCCGACACAATTGTTTAGGTACTTACAGAAATAAATAATCATCAAGAATGCTTCCCAATGCTTAGGTGAGAGTGTCGCCCGCGTGATCAACTGGATCAACAACGCCACCGGAGCAGACCTGGCGCAGTACCACATCGCTGGACACAGCCTGGGTGGGCAGCAGATCGGAGTTATTGGCAGGAACCTTGGAGGCAAGGTTGGGTATATCAGCAGTGAGTATTCCTTCTCTTTTAACTTGATTGTACAAACTTTGTCAAATTATACCAAGGGAACATACTCTCAGAATCAAAAGTATTTTACATGTTAATCCACACTATAATCTACCTCTGCGCCAAATTTCATCAAGATTCGTCCAGCCGTTCAAACGTGATTGAGTTACAAACATAGTAATACATCCATCCAAACTTTCGCATTCATTATATTATTATTATTATATTACTAGCTGTGCCCGCGACGTCGTCCGCGTGGGCTTAGATCTATGCTAGCCTACTATTTTAGTTCTTGAAATTCAAAAGTTTGAATGGTTGGATGTTTGTTACTCAATCACGCTAGTACGGCTGAATGGATCGGTATGAAATTTCGCACAAAGATAGATTGTAGTCTGGGATAGCATAGCACACAGGCTGTTTCTTAATTCGGGAGTACCTTGGGAAAGATTCAAGATGAAAATCATTTTGTCCAAATAAACCGTTTACATACACTTTTGAATTGTTAAGGTCACTTAGTCAAAAACATGAAGCTACGTTCCAAAGCGTAGATCTCTATGGAAAAGAACGTGCAAGAAACTCCACGGCCATTCTTTTAAATCATGAGCCTTGACATGTCATGTCAGCCAATTGCCGTCCACTGCTGAACGTAAGCCTCCCCCAAAGAGCGCCAACCATCCCGGTCCTGAGCCGTCCGCATCCAACCGCTGCCAGCCACCTTCTTCAAATCATCGATCCATCGTGCCGCAGGGCGTCCCACACTACGTTTGCCCATACGCGGTCTCCACTCTAGCACATGTCTGCTCCATCGACCGTCTGTCCGTCTACAGACATGGCCGGCCCACTTCTATTTCAGCATGCTGATTCTTCGCGCAATGTCGGTGACTTTAGTTCTCTGGCGAATGACTTCGTTGCGAATTCTATCCACCAGAGAAACCCCGGGCATTGCTCTCTCCATTGCACGCTCAGCAACCTTGAATTTGTGGACCAGACCTATGGTGAGTGTCCACGTTTCGGCTCCGTAAGTCATTACGGGTAGGACGCACTGGTTATAAACCCTGGTCTTAAGGGATTGTGGGATCGACGATTCAAAGATATCACGTAGCTTCCCGAATGCCGCCCAGCCCAAACGAATTCTTCTGGTCGCTTCCTTCTCAAAGTTGTGCCGCCCCAGTTGAATAATTTGGCCTAGATATATGTATTCTTGCACAACCTCGAGGGTAGCGCCATTTACGATTACAGGTCTCGGGTTGACATGACCATTGTACATGACTTTGGTGTTGTCCAGATTCATCCCGAGACCCACCCGCCTTGAAGAATCGCTCAGACCGTTCAGCATCACTTCCAGCTCTTGCAGAGATTCTGCCATGATGACAATGTCATCCGCAAACCGGAGGTGCGAGATGGACTGACCGTTGATATTTATGCCTCGTCCTTTCCAATCAAGCGTCTTGAAAACGTCCTCCAACGCGTTCGTAAACAGTTTCGGAGACATGAAGTCTCCCTGTCTAACACCTCGACGCAGCTGGATTGGTTTTGTGCTCTGTTCTTGTACTTGGACGGTCATTGTTGCGGCCTTATACAGACATCTCATCACCTCGACGTATCGGCAGTCGATGAGACATCGCTGCATGGCCTCCAGGACAGCCCAGGTCTCGACGGTGTCGAAGGCTTTCTCGTAGTCCACGAATCACAATTGATCGCGGAGGCTTAGTAATAGGGTCCCGTCACCTTGCGTACGGTACCCTAATAATCGGTAATAGCCTTTATTCGCAAATCGAACCGTTCGACCTTTCGAATTTGAATCTATCGCGCAGACTTAGTAGTTGAGTCCCGTTAGCACTTTGGTACGGAACCCTACAGGCCTGGATTCGCCAGTCGAAGTCGAACCGTCCAGTTCAGCACTGTTACGACGCAAGAACCAGAATTGTTCATGACCTACCAAGTCCGACGTCCAAGGTGACAACAACAATCCGAACAAATCAGAGATTTCTTTTTCGATTTTGGACTCGAAACCCTATCAAAGACTTGAAAGACCTTTTATGCGATCGAATACTCTAGCGAACGACAATGCTGCTAAAAATCGTGTGAGAGTCATACTCTGACGAAAAATCTTAACGCCATCTATCGAACATTTGGTAAACTGACAAAATATTTGGCCGAATGAAGACGGGAAATAAGGAGCCCATATATAACAATAAGTAACGTTATGGTATTAGAATGTTCACTTTTATTTTACTACTTCTTATTAAAAGTTTCACAAATAACTCAACAATTTATTTTGATGTTATTTTCATGCTTACGTGCATTTTATCTTTCTAAATAGATGGCGCCTAATAGTCGGTCACCGCAACGCTTAGCGCTGTATTAAGTTCCTTACTAAAATTAAAAATTCAATATCTTTTGATTTTGTGGTTCGATTTTGATGAAATAAACGCTAAATGTTATTCGTGTTAACACTTAATATTTTTAATAACTTAACTATCGAATCCAATCAGTGGTTTTTGCGTGATGCTGGCACAAACAATTGGAAAAACAGACAAACAGAAAAAAACTTCAAAAATGGCATTTTTGCGTTTTATACCTTTTTCCTAACATTTCTCAGTTATTTTTATGCGAAAATATTCAATGTACAGACACGGCAAATCTACGATTTTATTATATGTATAGACAAGCTTTTTCCTGCGGCCCACGTGGATGTCGATTATCGCGTAAAAAGTAGTCGATGTCCTTCTCCATATCCCAGGCTATATATCTGCCAAATTTCATGACGATCCGTTCAGCCATTTTATTGTGAAAGCGTAACATACAAACAAACTCAATTTCGCATTATTAATATTAAGCTGCTGTTGATGTATCCTACATAAGCTCACGTTTGACCACAATCTCACCTGATGGAAAGCGAAGATGTGGTCGACGATGGAGCACGCTTGCCTAGAAGTAACCTATTCACTCATGACTTAAAGTCCCACAGTTTGTAGCTGATAAACACTCCTTTACGCGTTGCTCCACAAAATTTTTCATTCGCACTCTCGCCCCAGGTTTGGATCTCGCTGGTCCCGGCTGGGAAGATAGCGAGCACAAGTTCAGGCCCTCAGACGCAGTCTACACCGAAATCATCCACACGACGGCCGGTCTTGTGGGGTACTTGGAGCCTTGTGGAGACGCTGACTTCTACCCCAACGGCGGTTGGCTCATGCCCGGCTGTATCCAGGACTGGCACTCTCATTGTGATCATGACAGGTTTGTACTTTAGGGGCCTACAGACGGAAACCGATGGGTAGCTCATCTTCCGATAAGGACCAGAACCGGGTTGACAGCGCGTTGTGTTCCACGCGCGCCTCAAAGAGAAGTCAGCATAGTTAACAGGCAGAGGCGAAATTGTGCGAAAGATTTACTGCGGCCCTGCAACGCAAGGAGCATTTTGTATTAACACGGGTGAAAAAAAACGTAAAACGTCATCATGATCATCATCATCATCATCATCCACAGTCCGACTTCATCCACTGCTGAGCATAGGCCTCTGTTTTCTTTTGCCAATCTCTATGTTCCTGTGCCAGCCTCATCCAGGTTCTACCCGCTATGATAGCATTCGGTGGTCGTCACCGCTGGACGACCGATCTACAACGTCAACGTTGGTACCAAAAGGTTGTTCATATTGATGAGTACAGTGACCCCTTAGGAGACATTACGTTTATTCTGTCACACGTTGTAAATTTTGAGTCTCGGATTATACGTGCGATCCATCAAATATTTATTAGAGAATTTTATTTTCGACGCGTGCCAAAGGGATGGATACTGGATAGTCCGGACACCTTATAACATCCCACTTGTATTACGCCCATAGGTTGTGTGAATGTGAAGTTCTAAAAACTATTCTTGTTACAGGGCCTACTATTTCCTGGCTGAATCGCTAGTCACTGGAGGATTCACTGGCACAAGATGTGAGGACCGTCCAGCAGCACAGATTGGCAACTGTACTCTACCTGAAACATTGAAAATGGGAGGACTGCTGCCAAAGACAGGGTAAGAAATTAGTGTATAAGCTTTTGATTGCGGCTATGGCCAAAATGCGAACGCGTGAGAGTCGAACGGAATATGCAGACACTCCTTTAATGCCTGGGATTTGTCTTGAGGAACTGTCGTGACTTTCGCAATCCTAGTATTATTAAACTTCTGTACACCACTTTAGTTCGGAGTAAACTCGAGTCCAGCGCCTGTGTCTGGCATCCACATACTGCGTCTCAGACACTGATGCTTGAGAAAGTTCAGAAAACCTTCCTGAGATTCTTGTATCAAAGGCTGTACCATTTCTTTCCATTCATGTACCCAACGAATTATCTTCTAGGGGTATTGGGCTTCAATTCGTTGGAGGTAAGAAGGGGCTTTGATCAGCTCACGACTGCCTGTAAAACTTTAAGCGGTCGTATTGACTGCCCTGAGCTCCACGGACTTTTCTGCCGCCTATTTGTGCCTGACAAATACCTTAGCCACCGTCAAAGCCGCCGTCATAATCTGTTCGCACTACCGCCATCTAGATCTGTTGCTAGAGCCGAATCCCCAGTATGTCGAACCCTAAGGATGCTGAACGCCCTCCTGACTGCCGACCCTGAATGTGATGTGTTTGCTGATTAATGGAAGAAAATGATGCGTGCTTGTCTAGTGTTCTGTGAGAGGCAATATGCGAGGGTGTCCACTGTTACATGCTAGTTTATGTAACTTTGTGATGTATTTAATCCATTTACTCAAATAATTATTAATAATTTTATCCAAGAATTGAATATCTTTGAATTTAATTTTGTACTGAATGTTATTGGAATGCTTATTTCATTTTAATTTTTATAATTCTATGTTAATTAATGTAATTGGACCTGTGCCGTTTTAATTAACTATAAATAAATAAATAAAAAAAATAAAAAAAATGCCGCCACTGTTTTTTCACCACCGGAAAAAACAGTGGCGAACCCGAACTAAAAACAACTGTCAAATCGTGTTGTCATTCATTCTTAGTTCGGGTTCGGTACTAATTGTAAGTCCGTAGGTGATACGGAGTAGAAAACGTCCGACTACCCGAAACTACGGACTTCAGGCTTAGAAAGTCTACTTTCTAAGCCTGAAGTCCGTAGTTTCGGCCTTAGTGTCGGACGTTTAGGGGTCTACCCCCTGTAACCAAATGATAGGGTTTGATGACAAACATTGAAAAACCTTCCTTTAATACAGTTTTTTTTCAACTTATAATTTATTTTTACTATCTTTGCAGAAGATCTGGCATCTACTACTTGAAGACCAACCCTGCTCCTCCCTTCTCTCAGGGATAAGAAGTCCAGAAGAAAATTAAGAAGCACTTGCGTTTAACTTTCAAGAAGCTATGAAATTAAATATACCTATATTATGCAAAGAAACACTTTTCGTATTTTTTACTTTTCGCTTTTCAGAAATAGACAAACTATTTTTACCCGACTACGGCAAAACCAAAAGGAAGGTTTATGGTTTTGTCCCCGTTTGACCACAATCTCACCTGATGGAAAGCTATGATGAGGTCGACGATGGAGCACACTTGCCTAGAAGTAACCTATTCACTTAGTTACAATATAGAAGGAGTATGGACAGTAAGAAAACACCGATAATTAATAATGCCACGAAACCGTTTACTTGAAAGAGAAAAATCAAAAACCGAAAAATATGACATATCAACTTAAAAAAACATCCGAGCAGAGACACATAAAATGAGGTCGGTACCAGTTAAATTAAAATGAGAAGAGGTTGAGGTTGTTTATCATTAAAGATGAAACTATGTGGTAGGAGTGAACCCTACACACTCTTGACTTTTATTAAAGAGTATGTGTTTCCTGATAGCTACAACCTGAGGGAGGTTGGAGCTATCAGGAAACACAGACTCCGGCAGGGAATTCCCTTCCTTAGCTGTTCGCACAATGACATTATTCCCAAATTGTTTTGTGCGTGGGTGATAAGTTTAATTTACAGTGCCTGTAGCCACATCAATGTCGCCACAAAAACAAATCACACAAATCTACATCGCAACAAAAAGAACCGCGTCGCCATCTATCCCACCAGCTGCGAACTATCTTATCGAAATCCTGCATCGCGGTATCAGAGTTTTCCGTGCGATTTGAACATGTACAACAGTCTGAATATCAACTATCGGGCAGTTGCCCACCGGACACAACAACCGTTCGGTCGGGGGATCCTCCCTTTTCAGTGGAGGTTTGCGGGACTTTACTCTCGGTTCCAGTAACTCTAAATACCTACCAAATCGTCTTACTTTGTTTAAATCATCATGCGTTATCATCACCCTTTTCATACATTCTAAGAGATACTCTTTGAAAAGCTCAATAAGTAAGTAATAATAATAGTAACAAGTAAGTGCTCACTTGAGGTATGTATGTATGTTTGTTCCTTTATGACACTATAGAGACCAAACGCGTGGACCGATTTTGATCTTTCTTACGTCAATTGATTCGCCTTAATCTTGCGATTGCTACTAAAGACATGACAGCAAAATACATTATGGCGATAAACATTATAAATAATAATAATAATAATAATAATAATCGTTTATTTTCTCACCACAATATTTAAGGATTACAAAGAGATATTGTTTAGCAATTATAATTAAAATATGCTTCAATATTGTGGGAGACTGGTGCCTAAGCTAGGCTAATAACCTGTGTTATAGGGCACCAGGACCCCACCCCGAGTAACAGTGTCAAGACATACTAAAGCAATACACAGTAGTTGCGGCAGGTACAGTGTTGTGGGGAGTAAGCAGTATATCTAAGAGTGATAGTGTATGTGTGTGTGTGTGCGTGTGTGTGTTTGTGTGTGTATGTGTTTGTTTTAAGTACCATGCGAGGACATGCACCTGAATACACAAGGCACATCCGAGGACATTTTCAATCCGAGGACCTTTTTGTACGTCCTCGGATTGACCCGACCAATTCATCGTATTCTCCATTCGATTTTGAGCCTTTCTATATACTTAATAAGGGAAACTTGATGTCGACCTAGGTGGACCTCGGTTTGATCGCGGAAATTCATGTTCACATTCCGAACGTGTGTGAGCTCTCATAAATTTTTAACACACTACATTTACACTTCAGTCATATTTTAAGTACCTTGCGGGGACTTATGTGTTATTCTTCACACATATGTCCTCGGATGGAAGTTTTTCCACGCAGTGTGTTTAAAAGTCCTCATATTAATAGCTTTTCCGAACATGTGTATTCAGGTCCCCATTTGGATAGATTTCCATGTGTATTGGCGTTTAAAATTTTGTTTCAGAATTGTCTGATTTTATAAAATCACTTCCTTCTCGAGTGCTCAAAATCAAATCAATCTACAGAGGCCTTAAACTACGTAACAATTAAATTAGGTTATTTTTCCATTGTAACAGAACTCTCGTCCTTGATGGTGAAATTGGGGATGACCATTTACATGAAAGTACGTCATATTCACAATACGAGACAAAAAGCTTTTGAAACTCTAGAACCATATCCATTTTTCTTTGGTTGTGAAATCATCAAATGAATTCTCCCGCTCTGGGCGGAGCTTGAGGGCGACTGCTGACGCACAGGGCGTCTCCTTCGGCGGCTGGGACGTGAGGATTGCCTCTTCCTCACCCATCTCGCCTCTTCCTTCGCTTGCATTTCTGTTTTGCAGAAGGAGGTGACTGTTTCCCATGCCCTCTCACTCCGGACCATGGATTGGCGAGAGGTCACCATTGCCGATCGCCGCTACAAAGACAGATAGTGTCCTCATTACAATCCACACAATGGTGACAATTGGGTGTTGTACCGTATCCGGTGAGGACCTGCGTCAGATGGAATACGAGGACGTCGTGGCGCCTCTCTAACCACTCCTCAAAGAGTTGACTATCTCGCCACGATTGTGGTAGGCCCAGCGCTGGGTTGCGATTGCAACAGTCGCTTATTCCATACGACTATGAGATCGCGCCGGAGCTTGCTCCACCGTTCTATTATTTTAATTAAATGTGTACGTAATTTTTTTATGGTTAAATCTATAGAACTCCCTTTAGCATTTAATGTTGTAAATTGAAGCAAAGATAACACTGAAAACAAGCAATATTTATTTTTAACTGCCCCCAACCTGGCTGTACAGCTGTAATCAATGACAATCTACATTACTACATTTATTCAACCATCATCCTTATGGCTGGCCAGAAACAACAGGGCTCAGTCCTAGAGCTACCGCTGTGAAACATTGAACTGGATATGACTGGGCACTGTACTTCTCGACGGTGTCGATGAGATATGTTACGCTGATGATACCCTGGTGACGGCCCGGGGGCAATGACATTGGCAAGCGGTAATACTGGCCACGGGCCCACGGCAGGGGTTATGCAGGTCGTCGGAAGAATGCGGCGTTAGGGTCTCGAAGAGTGGCTTTGAATAAGTACGAAGTCATCTATTTCCCCATAGAATCCTAGGAACAAGCCACCTCGGGATTCACATATAGTGGTCGGTGGCGTTTGCATCAGTATCGAGCTGATGACGTAGTACCTAGGACTCGTTCTCGATAGCCGATGTGATTTTGAGCCGCACTTTCAGCGGCTGGTCCCCAGGTTGATGTGCATTGTAGGTGCTCTTTCGTGGCTTGTACCCAATTTAGCAGGGCCGAACTCTTCCTCCAGGAGACTATGTGCGGATCGTGCGGTCCATTGCCCGCCCGCCTGCCATTTATAGGGCGCTTGCTTAGGGCGGTAAGCCTAATAGCCCAAAACGCCGTGGCACTGCGAAGACCGCAGAAAGCGATGGTTATTAGGTTCATGAGTGACTAGATAAGCGACATGGCGCCCTCAGTTTCCAGCTGACTCAGGTGCTTACTGGATACGGATGCTTTGGAAAGTACCTGCGTCGCATGAGTCGGAAGCGGATGCCCGTTTGTCACCAATGCGTGGAAAGTCCCGAGGACACCGTGCACCATACGCTGGAGGAACGTTCAGCGAGGACGCTGGGGGTGGTCTGGTGGTCTATCGCTTCCGTCTTCGTGGAATGCCGTCAAAGATACATTCAACGGAGACGTCGGAGAGTGAAAAAGAGCATACTTCTCACTCCACCTGCACCAGAAAGGCAGCCGTGCGTCGACGGGAGCTCAACGATCTCCGGGCACCATGAGGAGGGGATACCATGAAGAAAGGGGCGTCGAACTTTGGGCGGAGTCGTTGCCTGACCACTGAGGCCTAAAGAGCCATTGAGCAGTTTGTTACGTGTATGCCTTTTATTGGAGTATATACCATATTAACATACCGAGACTCATCCGTGCCTCGGAAATCACGTTAAGCCATTGGTCCCGGCTGTCATCTGTGGATCTTTGGCAGTCGTTACGGATTGTCAGAAGCCAGAAAATCTGACACCAGTGTTACCAAGAAGTACCGTGTTACCCAGTTAATGGGTTCTGGAGGTCTGGTAGGCAGCCGCTCCTCGTAAAATACTGGTATTCAGCTGAATCCGGTTTGACTGGGAGCCGACCCCAATATAGTTGGGAAAAGGCTAGGCAGATGATGATGCCCTTTATGGGAGTATGTGCTGCTGCGGTCGTTGGATCAGCCACATTAGGTGAAGGTGTGCGACGATGCTAGTCGGGGGTGCGCTTGAACAATATTGTCTTTCGAGGTAGCAGTAGTTCTCCTCTCCGTTTGAGCAACAGCTACATAGCATCACCATGACTATGTATTGCTATAAAATGTCAAGAAAAAGCACACAGAGTTTCAAGACGCTACAAGTAACCGATGAAGAGTTGTCTCACATGGAGACAATTCCAGCAGTAGCTACAATAACATCACCATAACAGATGTATTACTATGAAATTTAATATCAACAAATAGAACACAAAGTTTCAAGACGATACAAGTAACCGTTGAGGAGACAATTCCAGCGAAAGCTTCATAAAATCACCATGATTATAATATTTTTATATCACACTTACATTTTGAACGTTTGTCAGTTAAAATCATATTAGGTCCTCTGATGGTACTTAAATCAAGAAATTGACGTGTGTGAATAAAATTGCCTACATAAAGATAATTCAAATATTATTACGGTAAAATTATAAGTGTGTAAAAAGTTGGTATTGGAAATTTTCAAAAGGTCCTCGCTTTGTACACCGTCTACTCGGAAAAACGTCCTCGTACTGTACATGAAAAGTCTAATACTGCGTCCTCACATTGTACAAGAAATGAGAAAAAGTGTGTTAAATTAGGTCCTCGCATTGGTGTCCCTGGTCAGATGGTTAAGGTCCTCGTTTGGCTCACACACAGGTCCTCGGATGGTACTTCCCAGGCGGGTTTTCGAATGTATTTAGGTCCTCGCATTGTTCATAGGAAGTCATACTAAAAAAAGATTGAGATAGCACTATACGAATAGGCTCATCAACCTAAATATTGTTTTCTCTTTCTTTCTGTCTTGTTAATAAAGTCGTAAGTCGTCGTTAACCTGGTTTTCTAGAAGGTCCTCGGATGGTGACTTACAGCTATAGTCCTCGTATGGTTGTCTGTACAAGTAATGGTGTGTGTGTGTGTGTGTGTGTGAGATAGGTGCATACGTAAATAGTGTTGAGGGAATATAAAAGGTATATAATAACTTGAAGGACTATGAGTCAACCATAAGAACACGTTCGGTGCTATCGTAAGACAACTCCTGCAGCCAATTGGTAAGCTTAGTTATCAGTTTAATTCTGGTGAGAGAATATATGTCGAGAATACTATGGATTTTATTATATATCCTAACACTGAGGACGCCGAAGTGTCGGCCCCGGAATGAAGTACGACATTGAGTAGATTTGCAAACTGGATGACCTCTGCGTTTACTTAAAATTGTGTCATCAAGAGGAAGCAAAGAATGACGGCGTAGAACAGCACGCAGAATGAACAGTTGGTGCACCGTTAAGACCTTTGACTCGGAGTAGAGCAGGGCAGTTGGATAATCTCTGCGTTTGAACTGCATAACTTTTAGAATTGCCCTTTGAGCTCGTTCAACCGAAATTAGGTGGGTTTTACAGGCTCCACCCCATGCAGAAATGCAGTAAGTAAGAACAGAGACACACAAGCTCTGGTACACAAGGAATAGAGTTTCTCGATTAGCTGAGTGTCTGAGTTCCTTAAAAATATATATAAGCTTCCTGATTCGCGAGCAGAGTGCTTCAGCATGGGGACGCCAGCTAAGGTGCTCATCAATGTGGACTCCGAGGTATTTGGTACTTGGAACCAGTGAGAGGGTTAGGCAAGTGCAAGCACAGGTGCAGTGATCCAAAGAGTTCAGGCAAGTATGGGCTTTGACTATACTAGAACCCGCGGGAGGTGTGCACGTGTGAGGGAGACTGAAGCGGACAATCTTGGTTTTATCAATATTGAGGGTTAAGAAGTTCGCCGAGAGCCATGCCATTACTCGTTGAAGCGACCGCTCTGCCCTCAGCTTACAGTTTTCCCAGTTATCGTCATAGATGATTAGTGCCGTATCATCTGCATAAGTGAATATATCGCAGTTAGGTATTGATAGGCGGCACAGATCATTTATGTAGAGTAGAAAAAGGGTAGGACCCAGGATGCTACCCTGTGGCACACCAAAACTGATGCCCCCCTCATCACTGTACAAAGAGTCAATTTTGACACACTGCGAACGATGTGTCAGATAGTCTGAGAAGATCCTGAGTGCCACCCCGCGGATTCCGACGCTTTCCATTTTAGAAATGAGTATAGGTAAAGAAACCGAGTCAAAAGCCTTTGACAAGTCAAGAAAAACACCGAAGCATTTAAATCCCTCATCCAATTTGGCAACCACCGCACCTGTAAGGTCCAGAACCGCATCTTCAGTAGAGATTCCCCGTCTAAAACCATATTGATTATTAGCTAGCAGCTTATATTTCGCGAGATATGTGGTAAGACAACTGTTAAGAATTTTTTCTAGTACTTTAGAGAGGGAACTCAAAACTGAGATAGGCCTATAGTTGGTGACGTTGGATCTGTCTCCACTCTTGTATATAGGGTGCACAACAGCCTTCTTGAACGCATCGGGGAAAGTACCTGTCTCAATGGCGCGGTTACAAACGTGCGTTACGGGAGCTGTTAAGACGGAGCTGGACTGCTTGAGAACACTGGCAGGGATATTGTCATAGCCAGTGGCGCTATCACTACGTAGGCTGTCAATCACTCCTTTTACCTGCACTTCGTCGACCGGCATAATGACAAGAGAATTTCGCGGCGGGGGTTGTGATGAGCATTCAAGATAGGGGGATCCAGAAGTTGATTTAATTTTTGAGGCTAGAACTTCACCCACACCTACAAAAAAGCTATTTACCTGGTTAATGGATGTTTTGGTGTCTAAAGAGTTTTGTAGAAGCGCACTTGGTGACTGCGAAAGAGAGTTTTGGTTTATTGTACCCTTAATAGCTTTCCATGTGGCTTTGGAGTTGTTTTTAGCTTTAAGCAATTCATTTTTGTTATATGATCTTTTCAGTTTTTTCAGAAGACTATTGAGAAAATTTCGGTATCGGGTATAAGTAGTTTTCTGAATATCGTTATCGGGAGAAGATTTATGATGTTTGTGAAGCCTGTCTCGGTTCCTGATGCAGCGAACTAAACCTGGGGTCATCCATGGCTTTAGAATTCTGCTTTTCCTAGGGACTCGAACGGTATAGCTATGTTTTGTAATAATATTTTGAATGGTAGATATAAGTAGATCTGCAGCCAGGTTACAGTTTAAACAGACGACATATTGTGAAAAAGAAAAGAAAGTCGACGAGCTATGTTAAGTGGGGTATCAAAATAAATGGTTCAAAGAGGCGATTCCAAAAATAAAATAAAAAATGATGCAGTTGGTGACAGTTTATCTCGATTATTGATTCCATGCCACCAACTGCATCAGACTGCTTGAAAAGTGACTACTTTGGAACTTTTTAGATATTTTTTTTAACAGTAGGGTTTTTTTTTTAATATTTGGTTTTGTCGTGGTCGGGTAGAAATAAAGCATTATATTCAGTTTAATTATACATTTATTTCATTTTCATTCAGCAGTGGACTTTAGACAATATAAGGATTTTATTTATTTTAAAATAAGTTGTTTTTCTTTACATAAACTCTCGAGTGAATATTTTTATCTTCTTAACCTCTTGAAAACGGAGGAGAAGCGTTGGTTTCCAAGTAGTAGATACCAGATTGTCTGAAAAAAGAAAAAACGAATTAAAACTAATACCCTTGAATGTGGTAGCAATTTTTTTACAGACACTGTGTGTCTATGTCACCGAGTTATTGCAAACGCCGTAAGTTCATTGTCAACATGTAACAAAATAAACGCAATACCTGAAAAGGGGTCATTGTACTTATCATTATGAACAACTTTTACTTTGGGGCCAACACTGAAAACGTGAAAAAAATTCGGCTGCCCCATACATTTTTGTGCCCATAACTCGAAAAAATTACTGAACAGCTGGGGCTCGAGTCTGCTATTGCAATCGTGTCTCAATGACCGGTCATTGATCGAATATTTGACAACTTTGACAGTTTTTGTATGGGAAATGTGTCATAAGTTTGACGTTATACGGCAAAAATCGATCATTGACCGGTCATTGAGACACGATTGCAATAGCAGACTCGACCCCCTGATTTGTTTTCGTGATTTCGGTGTTGATCCCATGAGAAATTTTTTTGTTCATAATAATGACCCCTTCGTTTATTCTGTTGAACGTTGTAAATCGCGTGAAAATGTAAACTTATTTTTCTTAGGACCATTTTCACCAAGCCAAACTGATCGCGATCAGCGTATAAATCACGTTTATGAGCTGTCAGTGTCACTATTTTTCTATGGAATATTGACGCTGACAGCTCTTAAACGCAGTTTAGATGTACTGATCGCGTTCAGTTTCATTGGTGAAATCCGCTCTTACTATTATTCGGATAAATTAGAAACTATTGAATTTGGATGGGATTCATTGTACCTAAACTTATCTGTTCAAAATATATCGAGAGTTTGTTTTCTAATAATGATTTATATCTTACGGGATTTGCAATTATCCGGTGACATCAACACACTCGGTGTCTATGTCACTGCGTGTGTTGACTGTACTCATCATCATGAACAACTTGAATATGTGCGCAACAAAATGTAATGAACAGCTGATTTTTTTCACAATATAGGGGTTGATTCCACAGTAAAAATTGTTCATAATGATGAGTGCAATGACCCTTTAAGAGATATTGCGTTTATTCTGTTACACGTTGTATAGTGTTTCATGTACTTAAGTATTTTTTTAACCTAGTTGGTGCTTCTTCTTCATGTCGTTGGCACGACAGTTATTTTAGATTTTGGTGGCCCAAAACATTGTCACCCGCACGGCATCGCTGGTGGTAGCGCATAGATCACTACGGCATATTTTGGAGCACAAATGGCTGGATAGGAAGTGGAGTTTTTTGGGTTGCATGAAGGAGCCTCCTCGTGTAGCGCAATTTGTTCCGTCAGACACTTAACTGAACCGAGCGCTCGGCGCATCCTGGACAGTCTCACTTAACACCTAATAAGGCTGGCCAATCCTTCCCTTGCGGTGGTAGGGCTAACACCCGCCTGGTTCGCGACCACCCTCCCACCGGAGTTCGGCGTCAAGCAGCCTGCTGTGTTTCGTCGACGCGTGGGAGTACCTGTGCCTCAAGGCATCTTCTGGGCACACTCGCTTCATCATGGACCTCATCTATCGCTTTCCATCAGGCGTGATCGAGGTCAAGAGCTAGCCCATTGATAAATAAAAAAAAAAAAAAAAAGCATGGTTTGTGACTCGGCTCCACATCCACACCCTGCAGTTAATCACCCCATACTTCGTGTTAAGTTAATACAAATGTTTTATTACCCAGTCTTAGGCACGAGACCACCCATACGAAGTGTGCCCCACAGCTGGCAGTTACCGGTCATAGCAGTGAGGTAGGACAGGCAGCGCTGGCCTGTGAAGCCTCCCCTGGTGAGGGACTCCGCCATATAGTGGAAGGACCTGGGAGGAGAAAAGTAATAGCATTTAATGATGGGGATTCTGAAGGAAATACAGAAAAAATAGTCAGTATCGACCACCCAAATAAAAGTCACACTTATTTAGGTGGTTGATACTGATTTTGTAACTGGGTGTGACATGTATTTAGGGGATAACTTTGTCCTTAGATGAGCCCATACCCAGAGACAAACACCCTGGAAATCTTACCTGGAATGATCACAGTCGTTAGAATTACACCCCGGCATGCTGAGCCCCCCGTTGGGGTAGAAGTCTGCATCCCCCAGGGTGGCCAGGTAGCCCAGGAAGCCGGCGTTGGTGTGAATGACCTCCGTGTAGACTCCGTCTGAGGACCTGAACTTGTCATTGTTCTGGCCTGTCCAGCCGGGGAGGGCGGCCTCCAGAGCTGGAAATTGGGAGAGAAATAATATTAAAAACGGGCCAAGTGCGAGTCGGAGTAGTTTAAAATCATATTAGACTTGTATAGGTTCTGTACTGTATGGTAGGCGCCAGGTAAACTTGCAATAAAGTACATTAACCTGCCCTAATATCGTGTCGTACATACCCGAACAATAAATTTATGAACCGTTTTTCATTACTATCACTAGAGAACGTAAAGGATCACGATAGAAGTCGATTCAGGACAACCTTATGTCTTTCTCTTTATTATCTTTTGTTTAAAATAAACAAGTGCGTTTTAGCGAGCATTCCAGCGATTTGAACGACGGTGCTTCGAGCTTATTGCCGAGCCGAGCAATTTTGTCATTGTTGTTTAACATCTTCGTGAAATATACTCAATACTCAATACTTTATTGCATTCCATAATGTGTACATGTAACAGTTGGTATGTTAAAACATCGAATCAATTATGGACCCTGTCGGGCACAGCAAAGTTAATTTTTCAATAGGAGAGAGGATGAAGGCGCTTATAGAGCGTTACTAGAGCGTTCGCTAGAATACTTAATCGTGAAAATTTTTGGCTCTATTCTCGGCTCTGTTCGTTGTTCAGT
The DNA here is from genome assembly GCA_947386135.1 of Melanchra persicariae. NCBI lineage: Eukaryota > Metazoa > Arthropoda > Insecta > Lepidoptera > Noctuidae > Melanchra > Melanchra persicariae. The sequence goes on along the minus strand of OX376672.1, from coordinate 11,042,950 downwards.
TCGACAAATTTGAAAACGGCGAATGCTCGATGTTCTGTTAGAAGTGAATGATCGCGTCTACCTACATCTTTGAGAGAACTGTAAACTCACCAGTGATGTAAGCGATGTTTCCTTCAACATTCCTGCCGGCGATACCAGCCTGGTGACCACCCAGACTGTGACCCACCAGGTGGTACATGCCAGGAACTGCTCCAGTGGCGCTGTTGAGCCACGTGATGAATCTGGCCACACTCTCGCCTGAAAAATCAGTTATTTTTATTGGTATGTTTTTATTTATGAGCTACTGTTGCCATCTTTCAATTGTTTTATTTATTATTTTTGCACCCATGTTTTCTTATATTTATTTCGATTTAATTAGGTTAGTAGGGTACTTTTATGCTGCTCCGGTCGACGTCACTCTGTCAATGCCGGCTGTCGCTGAATACCAGAGCTGTGACTCTGTCTCGCACGCGAGTCCCAGCATTATGCTGAGCAATGGCCGTTTTGTTCGATTATACACAACGCATATCTTCCCAACTTACTTAACTCGTTATATTCGTTTTTTATTAAATGCGCTATGCTTGGCGCAAATAAACTCTTCCATTTTTTAATGAATAATGATACAATAAACTACAACAGCTCGTTGACACTTCCCGTGACCCAAGAGCTGGCTACTTTGGCCAGAGGCTAAGCATTGCCATTCAACGTGACAATGCCGCCAGTCTCTTGGGCACATTACCAGCTGACAGCGTTGAGGACGAATTTTAAATGCTATGATTTTGATTGATGTTAATTATATTAGTATAGATATGAATGACTATAATAATTAATTGAAGGTTCTCTCATCTGCGGTGCTATTCTATCAAAATCTCACCGTGTAAGATTAGGTGAAGTGAACTGTCAGTTTATAGAGGTATGCGGAACAGAGAGTAAAGCCCCGCAAACCTCCATTGAAAAAGGAGGATCCTCCGACCGGACGGTTGTTGTGTCCGGTGGGCAACTGTCCGATAGTTGATATTCGGGCTGTTGTATCTGTTCGAATCGCACGGTAAACTCTGATATCGCGATTTTGGATTTTGTTGTTTTAGTTCGCAGCTGTCGAGACAGATGGCCTCATTGTTACGATGTAGATTCCGCTACGTTGAATTTTGTGGCAGTATTGATGCCTGCTACAGTTTACTTCATGATCACTCCACCTAAGTGTACACAGCGAGATGTTGACAGAATTGACCAGCTGTTGAACTTACCAGAGGGCACGGTGTTCGCCAAGGCCGTGAAGTAGTTGATGGAGCCACCTCCAGCGCTCCAGTCCACGACGATCACGTTCACGTCTTCAGCTGACAGGAAGGCTGAGGATAAAACAGATTGTTAGCAACTCAATCGAACCTAACAGAGACCATAGCGCCATCCTGTAAGCGAATAGTCGAGGCATTTTACGCCAAAAATTAGGCTAATTTTGCAATAATTCTAAACTCTGTTTTTTTGCCGTTATCTTTTATAACAGGTATAGGCTTGGAAGTACGTCGAAATGTAGGTATCCTGCAAAAAGTTAAAACCCGCGTGTTTGTTTTTTTTTAACAACACATTATTAATAACTTAACTTTTTTAACAATAATAACTCGATGGAAGAAATGTTAACTGGCATGTACTCGTATGTTTGGAGCATTTTTAAAGAGATCGAGTTTTACAAGTACGTCAGAAAATTAAACATTTTGAATCCGTGAAAATCCGTGTTTTCGAGAATGCTTTTTTTTGGATTTTGTACTTCAAGCAAAATTTTTGATTTTAATTTTAATTTAACGACATTTCTCAGGGCGTAAATTTTTAATTCTGACAAAATGATTTAGTTTTACCTATTCTTTACGCACCTATTTAAAAAAAAATTGAGAAAACTTGATTCTTCCAGTTTTTTCAATAAAAACTGAGAAAATCATTTTTTTTTTTTCAGAATGACCAGTTATTAATGTTTTCTATGGCAGTAACAAACACCGCCAGCCTTGTATGAGCACGATTGTTCTCCTGTTGGCACAGACCAAATAGGTTCCTGTTGGCGTTGTAGTTGGTGATTTTTTCTTTGAGGACAACTCACCAGGAACCAGCAGGGTGTTAAGAGCGTTTACGCGGTACGGCTTGTCATACAAACTTTCAAATCCTTATTTTTAGAAATTAATGAACCGATTTTAATAAAACTTGGTATGCGTACGCTAGATATCTAGGTCTAAATAGTTATCAGAAAACATTTTAGAAAAAGAGTTCAGGGGGAAGGATATAGTGATTTTTCACTTTCTATAGAAAACTTAAAATCGCTCTCTCTCTCTCTGAAATCTTTTTCCAAAATGTTTTCTGATAACTATTTAGACCTGGATATCTAGCGTATGCATACCAAGTTTCGTTAAAATCGGTTCATTCATTTTGAAGAATAAGGACTTGAAAGTTTGTATGAAATGACATACGGCGTACACGCTCTTAATATCAGCCATACCATGGATTCCAGCTGGGGTTGTAGTTGGTGATTTTTTTTTAAAGGTCCCTGGCAATTCGTCTATTGCCAGGGACCAGCACAGTATTAAAGTCGGCAGTGATAGAGTCCAACCAGCCGCGCATGAGAACGATGGTCCTCTTATTGGCGTTGTAGTTGGTGATTATTTCTTTGAGGATATCTCATCAGCAAACAGCACAGTGATATAGTCAGCAGTGATGGATTCCAGCCAGCCGTGTACGAGCACGATGGTATTTCTGCTGTGGTTGTAGTTGATGATTCTTTCTATAAAGAACCCTCACCAGGATCAGCACGGTGGTAAAGTCAGCAGTGACTTTATCTCTGGCAGTGACGGAGTAGAACCAGCCGTGTACGAGCACAATGCTATTTCTGCTGTGGTTGTAGTTGTTGATTCTTTCTTTAAGGAACCCTCACCAGGATCAGCACGGTGGTAAAGTCAGCAGTGATTTTATCTATGGCAGTGACGGAGTAGAACCAGGCGTGTACGAGCACGATGGTATTTCTGCTGTGGTTGGAGTTGGTGATTCTTTCTTTAAAGGACTACTCACAAGGATCAGCACGGTTTTAAAATTAACAGTGACTGAGTCCAGTCAGCCGTGGATGAGCACGATGGTTCTCCTATTGGGGTTGTAGTTGTGATTCTTTATTTAAGGACCATTCACCTGGGAGCAACACGGTGTTAACGTTAGCAGTGACTTTATCTATGGCAGTGACGAAGTAGAACCAACCGTGTACGAGCACGATGGTATTTCTACTGTGGTTGTAGTTGATGATTCTTTCTATAAAAAACCCTCACCAGGATCAGCACGGTGGTAAAGTCAGCAGTGACTTTATCTAGGGCAGTGACGGAGTAGAACCAGCCGTGTACAAGCACGATGGTATTTCTCCTGTGGTTGCAGTTGGTGATTCTTTCTTTAAGGAACACTTACCAGGATCAGCACAGCACCAGTGACTTTATCTATGGCAGTGACGGAGTAGAACCAGTCGTGTACGAGCACGATGGTATTTCTGCTGTGATGGTAGTTGTTGATTCTTTCTTTAAGGAACCCTCACCAGAATCAGTACGGTGGTAAAGTCAGCAGTGACTTTATCTATGGCAGTGACGGAGTAGAACCAGGCGTGTACGAGCACGATGGTATTTCTGCTGCGGTTGGAGTTGGTGATTCTTTCTTTAAAGGACTACTCACAAGGATCAGCACGGTTTTAAAATCAGCAGTGACTGAGTCCAGCCAGCCGTGGATGAGCACGATGGTCCTCCTATTGGGGTTGTAGTTGTGATTCTTTATTTAAGGACCATTCACCTGGGACCAACACGGTGTTAACGTTAGCAGTGACTTTATCTATGGCAGTGATAGAGTAGAGCTAGCCATGTACGAACACGATGGTATTTCTGTCGGGGTTGTAGTTGGTGATTTTTTCTATAAGGAACACTCACCTGGGACCAGCACGGTGTTAAAGTCAGCAGTGACGGAGTCCAGCCAGCCGTGGATGAGCACGATGGTCCTCCTGTTGGAGTTGTAGTTGGTGATGCCGAGGAGGCCCTCACTGCCGATCAGGAGGGGCTGGCTCACCGTGGGGTTCTGTCTAGAAAGGGAATGGAGAAAGATGATTGATTGATGATTCAAAGATTTTATTTCAAAGGCATGTATTTAACGCGGCGACAAACTAACCTGTTATAGGGTTTTAAAAAATAATTAAGATGGGTAGCAAAAGTAGGTTGGCAGCTACAGTGAAGTAGCAGTTTAGGTATAAAGTAGCAACTTTATATAGAGTTGTGAATATTAGCCGCCAAGTCATTATTTCTTGTAACCAATTAGTTAGTCGCGTACTAAGTTGTTATTCGCCTCAAAAATAATTAGCCTATTTCAAATACAAGAAGATTGGTCAGTTAAAAAGAACATTAAGCTAGATGCACGTGCAAAAGCGTAGATCTCAATAGAGACGAACGTGCAAGCAACTCCACGTACAAACACTCTTATAAATCATGTTTTGAAATATTACAAAAATCTGGTTTTATTATTCTTGTTGCTTATAAAATAGCGCTTGGATGTGAAAACAATGCAAACAAATAAATAAACTATACAAATATAAAGATTAAAATAAAAAAGTGCCTGTGAAGAGACGACCAGTCTCCACTTGCAAAAACCGTTTACGAACATGACGCTTGTATCAGCCTCATTAAAAACTCAAAACTCAGCATTTATTTCAATTAAATCATTTACAGGCACTTTTGAATTGTCAAGGCGCGTTCCAAAGCATAGATCTCTATGGAGAAGAACGTGCAAGAAACTCCATGGATACTCTTTTAAATCAGCTCAACCATTTGGCTACAGTAGCTAAGCTAAATCGAATTAAAGGTAATACCTTACCTAGTAAACAGATGGTACACGTTCTGTCTATCAGGGTTGTATCTGGCAGCCTCAGCGACATCGCTGACGGTCCCCCACAGGTCTACTAGATGATGGGCACCATCAGGTCCCTGCACGTACTGGTAACGGAGACCATCGTCCAGCTTCCTGATGACCGGGTCGTAGGGGAGAGCTGGAAAAAAAAAAATTCGTCGGCCATTTCATGAAAAGTCATGGTCATGGTCACCTCAAACGTATTTTCGATGAATAAGCCCTTCTGCGGAGTCCTCGGGGCTCTTATTTCTGTCTGCACAGTTTAAATTGCATAGACCTCACATAAATTATTAAAGTAAATTTTTGTAATTCAAATATTGTAAAACATTTATTTTAAAAGAGTGACTACGGAGTTTCTTGTCCGTTCTTCTCCATAAGAACCTTTGCGAACGGACAGTCGAGTCACCTTATATTATTTTGAATGTAAATTATGTCGTTAAAAAGTGCAGTTTAATGGCCTACTTGAAATAAACGTTTTGCCTTTTGACTTTTAAAGAAACGACATATGAATGGGATGACGGGAGCTGAGTTTACTCACTTTCATCATCCCATTCGAACATATCCGTGTCGGGATGACCAAAGCTTCCACAAACCTAACCTTACTTCGGTCACATCATGACATTAACTAAAATTAACAAACAAACTAAACAAACTAAAATATAGCATCAAAAAATTCGTCCTCAACGCTGTCAGCTGTAAGTAAACGACTAGCGTGCCCGGCTATGGCGTTCCCCTACAATATCAAAAATGCCATTCAGCAAATCGCATCGCTAAGGTCGCTACAAAACCTTCGGGCCGTGGGGCCTTTGTGCTCACAGCCTTTTCAAAGAAATTACGAAACGGCTGGTTGACACTTCCCGTGACCTGGCTTTTACTTTGGACAGAGGCTAAGCATCGCCGTTCAACGTGGCAATGCCCGCCAGTCTTTTGGGCACATTACCAGGGCCCCAAGTCTGCTATTTTTTATAAATTCGTCATTCCAACACGATCCCATTGTCATTTTGATATAAGTTCGTAATCTGCTAAATTCATAATGGTCGATCATTGGTCGGTCAATGGTCTCGTAATAGAATCGTGGTTCTAAATATTCAATTTCTTTGAAAAGCAATGACTGCACAATAACGTTCTAATGGTAGGTCACTGATCGAAGGAACTGTCAAAATTTTAGCAGATTACCGCATACGTCTGTAATTCATTTGTCATTACAAGTACAAGTACAAGATGTCAGTGGTTGACCACTGGAAAGTCATAATGACGCTTTTGTATTAGTAGATAACCAAACTTGTCAAAATCAACAATTATGAAATCAATAATAGACCATTCTGACACTATTGTAATAGCAGACTTGAGGCCCACTGACAGCGTTGAGTACGAATTTTTGATGCTGTATTTTACTTTATTGTAAGTTTAGTTTATTTCTTAACTTAAGTTGTTATTGTTAATTTGTTTATAATTTTTAAATAAATTTTATAGATTGTGTGTTTTAGAGAAAATGTAAGATATTCATTGGACAAATATTAGATTAATGATATCGCACATTCCAAGTTATTAAAAGGAGTATTTAATTTTCAGCTGATTTGAAGTAGATGATTGATAAGATTGTAATTACGTTGAAGTTTTTATATCCTGATAGATTAACACGCAATAAGATAAAGTGACGAAGTGTGTGGGGCAACGTTTTTTTTTAAAAAAAAAAAAAAAAAAAAAAAAAAAAAAAAAAAAAAATTATGATAACCCGACTGCCAAATACATGAAGTTTGTAAACGGCCTCATGATCCACTCCGGTCACCCCATGCCATGACTACGTCAACACAGCCATGATAATTGATATTCATTTTGAAAATTGGATAAGTAACACTATTACACATCAATTTAAACTAGATGAGGCCGGTGTTTCCTAGCTGTCTAACCTGAGAAGAAACACCGAAACAAACTCAGAGGTCAGACTCTTTTAAAATCCATATTATAATGATCAAACATAACATAGAACCATGTAAGTTGATGTCTGAGGTTGTCTTTGAGGAAAGAATCACACAGATTTGAGTGGACCTGTCCAGACTGTGCAAGCATTTGTCAGTTTTCGCGAAGTTCAACTTAGAACTAGAAGGAGCTACACGACACGAGCTGCTTAGTCAAGGAGTGCTCGGAGTATGGTCATGGGACCAACAAGGCAAGAACGGTCTAAAGAAGCCTTAGCCAGACCAGATTCTGAGGAGTACCTCAAGATGCCTTTTTTTTTTGGCCAGTTTTTTTTACGAGTTCCATTTGTTCATCGAATGCGATTGTCGAATTGATCCCGTGACAGAAGAGCTCAAGGTTAAACAACGATTTCCGAGGTCGGTCTCTGAATGGGTGACCATCTTAACATACCAAGAATCCTCCGTGTCTCGGAAAGTACGTTAAGCCGTTGGTCCCGGCTGCCATTTGTAGGTCTTTGGCAGTGGTTACGGATTGTCAAGGGCCAGAAACTTTAACACCAGTCTTGCCAAGAAGTATCGTGGGTGTCCTATGGGAACGGGACAAACGGGATATGCCAAGAAATAAAAAAAGAGGAATAAAGAGTGTTCTATTCTCTTCTATTCTATGCGCGTAAAAAGTTGCGGACAAAAGCTACTCGTAGTTTCCTATATTTTTATAAGTCTACCTATATGTTTTTCTTTTTATAGAATGGTCTTGCTTGCCCTTGACCTCGAACACGCCTGATGGAAAGCGATAGACGAGGTCTATGATGGAGCGAGCGGGCCCAGAAGATGCCTGTTCACTCTTGCTTTGAAGGCAGACGGATTATATGTGGAAGGGAACACAGACGCTGGCTGAGAGTTCCACACTTTGGCTGTGCACATAATAAACGTGGAGGAGAAGCGCTGAGTACGACTAGTCGGGATATCGACCAAGTGTTGGTACCCAGCAGTACGTCTGATGTCTTTATCATTGACTGTCGACATGACATTGCGATTTGAATTTGAACGATTTATAAATCATCATTATATCAGCCACAAAACGTCCACTGCTGGACATGGGCCTCCCCCAACTGTCGCCACAACAACTGGAGTTTTCTTGCGTGAATCAGGAATGATGATATCCACAAGAGAACCAAGGTTACCGACATAGCCTGAAGGATCGCCAAACTGAAGTGGCAATGGGCAGGGCACATGCTCGATGGGGCCGAAAAGTTCTGGAGTGGCGACCGCGTACCGGAAGACGCAGCGTTGGAAGACCTCCCACACAATGGACCGATGACCTGGTGAGGGTCGCTGGTAGCCGATGGATGCGAGACGCACAGGATTTACAAGAAGAAATTAAAACAGAACTTCTTACCTGACACAAAAGCAAATCCGAATAATATCAACGCTACCACTTTGCCCATGATTGCTGATTGAATGTTAAAATCAAAACCAACTATCACTGTTGTAAATTAATCTCGGACATCTGTGCGAAATATTTATCTATAGATAAGTATTTAATTAAGTAGCTACTTATTTTAATAAGATTACCTACGTAAAACTAGTTGAAACCCACTGGTTTGCTTAGCATGTTAAAAGCGTTTACGACGTAAGGCATTTCACAAAAACTTTCAAGTCCTTATTTTTCAAAATGAATGCACCGAACTACCTATTTCGAAAAATAGTGCAGCTAAATTCGACCGTCCATAAAAACAGAGATTTCTAATTCATCGTCATCATCATCTCAGCCGAAAGACGTCCACTGCTGGACGTAGGCCTCTCCCAAGTGTCGCCACTGCAACCGGTCCTGTGCCTGTATCATTTTTAAATAAGACATTTCGTAAGTGTTCTCTGATAACCTTTTAGACAAAGGAATCCTGCTTATGAGTAGGAAGTTTCATTAAAATCGGTTCATTTATTTCGAAAAATAAGGGCTTGAAACTTTTTATGAAATGCCGTACGGCGTAAACGCTCTGTAAATCGTTTTAGTAGGTACTTACCAATTTTTTTAAAGGTATGTCGTCATCTACAACTGTTACTAATGGACCTAGTAACTATTCCGACTTTTGGGTCCAATGATTTATACAGCAGGTTCGAACCAGGCATTACTTTTTGCAATTTGTTCTATTGTAGCGCCATCTACACCGCCTGAAAAGAACTACAAAAATACCTGACGTCACAGTAATCCAAAGCTCATACACAACAGCCTCACACCAACCATCGGGCAGTTGCCTCCCAGACAGCACCAGTCTGGTCAGAGGATCCTCCTTTTCAATGGACTTAGCCAGACTCAAAAGGCACTGGGCGGGTCACGTCGGCCGCTAACATGATGACAGTGGGTGCTACTGGATGGACGCGTCGCCGAGGCCTAGAAACTGCTGGCGAGATGACCTGGATGCGCACTAGAAGACGCAATGAAAGAGTGTCTGGAAATATATGAGGGAGGAATCTGCTCAGCAGTGGGATACTGAAGCCCAATGAAAAAATAACAACCTCCCTCTCCTTCAAATTGAAATTTCCAGAAATCCTTTCTTATCGGACACTTTCGTTATCAAATAAATTTTATATTTTTAGATTGAGTCGTTTTGGCGAAGCGTTGATATAAAGTCAGTCAGGACAAACGAATTCATAAGTATAGATAGATAAGTATAACTAAAAACATTGATTACAGAACATTATCAACTAAAAGTCGTACTACAAAACGATAATTATTGCAAGATTATAATAACTCTATTATCAGCTGTTATCCTTTAGCAGGTGGCAGTTATCTCAACTCTTGTAGTGGAGGCCTAAAGTCCACTTCTATCTTTTTGTCCAAGTCATGTAGGCTGAGACTTTTATAAAAAGTGCAAAATTCATTTGGAAGCCTAATTTCCTTTCTGGTTTTCCTTTCCGTACAGCATTTCATACTTACAAACTGTCAAGTCCTCACTTTTTTAAATTAATCATGTACCGATTCTGATGCCGCTAAAAAGTTATCAGAGAACATTTTCGAAAAATTCGACCTACTATAAATTTTCCATAGAAACATTTCCAATTATCTTTTTTTTTTTAAATAAGAGAAAAGATAAAAGATCGAAAATGATCCATGAAAACTTTTTAGACCTATGCATCCTGCATGCATAGGAAGTTTAATTAAAATGGTTCATTCATTTCGAAAAATAGGGACTTTTAAATATGTATGAAATGCCGTACGGAATAAACGCTCTTAAAAACGTCGATTACCATGTTTTCAAGCATCAATCAAGGAAAACTCAAAAACTTAGGTTACCCCGACACGGATAGGTTAGGTTCGAATGGGATGAACGTGTCATGGATTTTGTTAATTACGCCACAATGCGTTGTGGAGTACCACGACACGAAATTCCTGAAGCAATATTTAGGAACAAGCCACAACGCTAGCTCCGTTCTGTCTCCTGCTTAATAAGAAGGGAAGTGGAAATTATATATAATTTGGGATGCATGAAGGAGCCTCCTCGTGTAGCGCAATTTGTTCCATCAGACACTCAACTGAATCAAGCGCTCGGCGCATCCTGGACAGTCTCACCTAACACCTTATAAGACTGACCAATCCATCCCTTGCGGTGGTAGGGCTAACGCCCGCCTGGTTCGCGACCGGCCTCCCACCGGAGTTCGGCGTCAAGCAGCCTGCTGTGTTTCGTCGACGTGTGGAAATACCAGTGCCTCAGGGCATCTTCTGTGCACGCTCGCTTCACCATGGACCTCATCTATCGCTTTCCATCAGGCGTGATCGAGGTCAAGAGCTAGCCCATTCATAAATAAAAAAAATAAAAAAAAAAACCTAGTCCTCCGCTGTTATTTTCTGATTAATTTCGTTGCGGGATCCAAGACAATTGAATCATTTCTCCGGGACTCGTCGAGCTTCATTGACTCGGCGTTTTTTCTGGTGATCGCCAATGTTGATTCTGGCTTTCAGAAGATGCAGTGGCTTGGATATGTGGTGTGGTGGGCTTGTCCCAAGCCACAACGCGTTTTGAGCTGTTTTTTCTTAATGAGCGTATTCAATCTTTGGGTGTAAACATGTACAGAAACTAATTAATCAAAATTGGTGGTCTACTAATGACAGCGAGGCACGGAGGAATCTCGGTATGTTAAGATGGTCACCCATTCACAGGCCAACCTTGGCAAGCGTTGCTTAATCTGATCGAACCGTGCGGCTGATATTCTTTTGCCACGAGCTCGTCATCCTGAGGACATAAGCCTCCACCAATCATCGCCACTATGTATTGACAAATGCTATGCTTCTCACAATCAGTGGAATCCTGCAACCATTATGTTTCTGAGAGTGGTTAGAGTGACAATACGGCAGTGCGATTCTGTAAACATGTCGAAGTGAACACTTGGGCAGGGTGCACGACGGGTGAGTTGTCAAACCATACAAATAAGATGGAATGATAGCTCAACTGTCGTTCACTCCGCCTCGATGTACACCGTGAGATATCAACAGAAGTGACCGGCTGTAAACATGTCGAAGTGAACACTTGGGCAAGGTGCACGATGGGTGAGTTGTCAAACCATACAAATAAGATGGAATTACAGCTCACTTGTCGTTCACTCCGCCTAGGTGTACACTGTGAGATGTCGACAGAATCGACCGGCTGTAGTAAGTCTTTGGTTGCGAGCGAGATCCAAGACCTAAATCGAATAAATAAAATGAATCGTTTCTCCGGGACTCGTCGAGCTTTATTGACTCGGCGTTATTCTGGTGGTCGTCACTGCTGATTATGGCTTTCAGAAGTTGCTCTGTTTGAATAGGGTGGCGAAGTTGTCGCAAAAAAGAAGCTCTATGTCACCATATTATTATTACTAGTTATTTCCTTTATTTATGGTATATAGATATAAAATACATTTTTAAATATTAAAATACAAAGATATAAAAATATTTAAAAATGTAAAAAATAGTAGCCAACCGGTGTCGGGAACAGGGTCCAAGCTACCGGCGGTCAGGGCTCCAGAGAGAGGAACCTCCTAACGATGCGAGCCGTGTCCAGAAGTACTGCTTTCTGAATCAAGCCCTTGATCCAGCTGCCTAACGAGAGCCTCCTAAGATGTTGGTCGAGACTCGTGGCTAGTAAGCCGTTGGCTGACACGACTATCGGTACAATGATTGCCGAATTCACATCCCACATGTCGACAACCTCGCGAGCCAAGTCAAGATATTTGATTTGTTTATCTTTCTCGGCTTTCACGAGGTTCTCGTCATGCGGAACGGTGATATCTACAATCATTGCACGCCTCTCGATTCGGTCCACCGCCACTATATCAGGCTTATTTGCAACAATAGTCCTGTCAGTGATGATGGACCGATCCCAGTAGAATGTGATACTGCCATTATCGAGAACTGGGTCGGGCACATACCTGTCGTACGGCACCTCCGATTCCACAAGAGAGTATTTCAGAGCAAGTTGCTGATGGATAATCCTGGCTACAAGGTTGTGTCTACGCAAGTATTCTCCATTAGCAAGACGAGAACAACCAGAGATAATGTGGCGAATTGATTCTCCCGGACGGTGACATGCCCGACATATGTTAACCGTGCCGTCCTTCACAATAAATCTCCGGTTATTATTCTTATAAGCCCGTAGTGTCCCACTGCAGGGCAAAGGCCGCCCTTCTTTCTTTTCACCTCTATCTATCTGGAACATTCTGAGTCCAATCCTTTAGTTAGGAGTCCAGTTCGTCTCGCCATCTCCTTTTGGGTCTACCGCGTCACCGGTTCGGTGGTATGATACCATAAATAATAATTTTGGGATGCATGAAGGAGCCTCCTCGCGTAGCGCAATTTGTTCCATCAGACACTCAACTGAACCGAGCACTCGGCGCATCCTGGACAGTCTCACCTAACACCTTATGAGACTGGCCAATCCTTCCCTTGCGGTGGTAGGGCTTACACCCGCCTGGTTCGCGACCACCCTCCCACCGGAGTTCGGCGTCAAGCAGCCTGCTGTTTTCGTCGACGCGTGGGAGTACCAGTGCCTCAAGGCATCTTCTGGGCACGCTCGCTTCATCATGGACCTCATCTATCGCTTTCCATCAGGCGTGATCGAGGTCAAGAGCTAGCTCATTCATAAATAATAAAAAAAAATAAAAAATAAATAAAACAAAATTATTTTTGGTCTTATTCCTTTTATTTTATCCTTGAGAGAACGGAGAATAAGCGTTGGTTGCTAAGAAGTAGAGTCCAGATGAACTGAAACAAAAAACAGAAAGTGTTAATTCACCTACTCAAGTTAAAATCATCAATTTGCCAGTATTTCTTTGATCTTCTTTATAATTTTGATTTATAAGTTATTAAATTTTTTATGTTACTTAGGGCGCATGGGCACTTTTAAAACGTCAGAAGCTGGTACACGGTTCGAGTTGGTGGTGGGGGAAAGTAATCGGCAAGGACTCCACGGTTTATTATATAAGATTAATTGTTTTTGACAATGTTTCCATATTATAGTTTTGTAGATGCAGCATGTATGCGCTAAATAATGTTAATATTCTTTACTATCTTTTGCTCGCGACTTTGTACGCGCATATCAGTTTATTTTCCGTTCCCGTAGGAATTTCTCGTTCCCGTATAGTCTTTATCTTTCTTCATGAATGTGGCAGTTTCCTTACCCAGGTTTAGCAGCAGTTCCACCCATCTTCAGCTTGTCAGATGAAGAACAGTTTCCACTCAGAGCTCCCGTTAAGGAGTCACATCGAGTTCCAGTGAAACCTCCCTTTGTTAGTGACTCAGCCATGTAGAATATACATCTGAAATCAATGAGGATGTTTTCTGAATAAATAAATATATGTCTTCTTCACAATCCGACATACACTGTCACACTGTGAACACTGTCGGCTAGGGGAGTAGGACGCTTACCATGAGGCCATGAGGCCTGATTCGAGACAACGCAGGAGAAGAATGCTTGAAAGAAGAGGGAGGCCTTTGCAGTGAGTATATTTTTTATATTTTATTAAATATGCTCGCATTTGACAACAATAACACCTGATGGAAAGCGAAGATGTGGTCGACGACGGAGCACGCTTGCCTTGAAGTAACCTGTTCCTTGACTTAAAGACCCCATGGTTGTAGCTATCAGGAAACACAGACTCAGAAGCAGAAGCTAGACAAAAACATAAAAATATGAACCTGTGATGACCACAATTGTTATCAGGACACCCTGGCATGTCTCTTCCCCCATTGGGGTAGAAGTCTACGTCGCCCACAGCAGTGACCAGCCCCGAGTAGCCTGGAAACAGAAACGATATCTCAACCATGTTGATTTTGCGGAATTTGTTCGAAAGAGTCACCGCGGCCCTGGAACGCAAAGGCATGAGGAGTAACACGGATGGGTGCTAGTCAGTAAGAGTCTGACACTCCCTTCCACTCCATCCAGAGCGGAAGAAGTCATTTGATGATTTACCATCAATTAAAAATACTAGTAATTTTCTGGCCTCCAAAACCCAGTCGTTAACCGGATAACACAGTACGCTTTGGCAAGACTGGTGTCAGATTTTCTGGCTTATGACTATCCGTAACGACTGTCTAAGATCTACTAATGACAGCCGGGACCAACGGCTTAATTTTGCTTTCCGAGTCACGGAGGAGTCATAGATGGTCAAATACATGTAATAAATGGTCAACCATAAACGTGCCTTCTTCGGCAAGCGTTCTTTTAACCTCGAAGATAGACCCATTTTTTTTTAAGAATGGGTTATCATCAAATGACTCCTTCCGCTCTGGGTGGAACGTAATGGAGTTTCAGACTCTTACTGACTAAAACCCATCAGTGTCCCTCCAAATTCCCTTTGCGTTCCAGGGCCGTGGCACTTTCAAACAAATTCCGCAACCCTGGGAGATCAACCCATGTGGCTGCTTTTATGATGATATGGAATAATGATGGGTAAATAAACCTGACCTACTATACTGACCTGCATCTGTGTGAATCACTTCTGTGTACACACCGTCTGTCGCTCTGAAGGATGAAGGGTTTGTGATCCAGCCGGGCAGAGCAGGGTCGAGAGCTGTGAACAAGAAGAGGACAGAAGATTAAAAGGCAAATTTGCACCAGAGACGGGCTCCATAGCAGACCATGGTATAGCGAAATCATCGAATGCCTCCTCCCGCTCTGGGTGGAGCAGAAGGGAGTGTCAGACTCTTACTGACTCAAATCCGCCCGTGTTCCTTCAAATGCCTTTTGCGTTCCAGGGCCGCGGTAACTCTTTCGAACAATTTTGCAACCCTGGCAGGAGACTGCGGTTCAGCTACACAAAGTCGCTGTCAGCCTCTGTCTGTTCTCCGCTTACTTCTTCTTAACCAAGCCACGGTGTTGATACGATTTTCACTATAGTATGCGCCACATAAATAAAGAATAACGGTCATTGACCCACCTACATTTATTGACGCACTTAATTTCAAAAACAAAAATAATGGCATAAAGCTGTCCTGAATCGACATCTATCGTGATCCTTACTGTTCTAGTAATGAAAAACGATTCATAATAAAATTTACTGTCCGGGGGTAGCTACGAAGAGATATTAGGGAAAGGTCAATGACCGTTATTCTTCATTTATCTGACGCCTACTATAGTAGATAGACCAATAATGCGAAGGGGTGATAACAGCCTTGAAGCTGGTAATTGTTAGCAATACCGAAGGGAGGAAAGCACGAGGCCGGTCGTCAACACGATGGTCTGACCAAGTAAAAGAAGCTACGTCCTCAAGCAACTTCCAGCAGGTGGTGATGGCAACTATGGAGCGGAATCGATGGAGACAGATTGTCGGCTTAAAGGGATCCAGTGACCACGATCCTCAGTAATAAGGGACCGACTGATGAAGAAGAGCGATAAACGAGGAAGATTTTGGTATTATAATTGCAACCGTGCGAAGCTGAGCCGGGTCGCCAGATAACGTAAAGACAGGGTGGACCGCGTAGCTGCGTCTTGGTAATCTGGAAGCCGACCCCGAAATAGTCGGGAAAAAGCAAGGCTTTATTAGCCTGAAATGGTTTTAAGACCCACCGGAGATATAAGCTAGTCTTCCCTCAAGGTGTCTGCCGACGATGCCAGCCTGGTGCGCCCCGAGGCTGTGACCGATGACGTGGTAGTTGTCGAGGCTGGCGCCGCTGGCATAGTTCAACCAGGTGATATATCTGGCTACATGTTCGGCTGAAAAAAAAACACGGAAATTTTACTTTGGGAAGAAGCTGGATAGGGAAGCTGAAAAAAAGAATACAATAAAGGTATAATTCTAAAAATAATAATAAACCGGGAGTAAAAAGAGGATGTGAAGACCTCATTGGGTCAAAATCAATTTATTTATTTCAATTAGTAAATTTAAAGGCACCTTTAGACGACAACATGGTGAATAAAGAAAATCATTATCCCTCGCTGGCAATAAGAAATGTGCCGACGCTACTAGCATTGATAAAATTAGTTTTAAAATCAAATATTTATCAAGGTCAAAAAGTTTAAGATTCTGAAACAGTTCTCTGCTTTAACACACGATTCGCCGATGAACGCTTCGCCGACAGAACTATTCACTTTTCGGTGGTTCGCCGACAGAAATATTCCCCGATGCACGTTTCGACGACAGGTGAACAATAGAATAATGAATACATAGTTCTGTCGGCGAAGGATTCTTTGGAGAATCGTTTGTCGGAGAAAATTTTGTCACAGTACCGCTCCATGTAGCATTTATGGTATACATGGTATTGCTGCTGGGTAAGGCTGGAAGCTGAGTTCGAAATATATCAGAAAACACAGACAGCTTGATAGCAACCTACTTGAAAGACTGTAAAGAGTCCACTTCATTTATTTATTCAATTCATCTTACAAGCTAACAGCCGGTCGATTCTGTCGACATCTCACGGTGTTCACCTAGGCGGAGTGAACGACAATAGAGCTGTCATTCCATCTTATTTGTATGGTTTGACAACTTACCTGTCGTGCGCCCCGCCCGGGTGTTCACTTCGACATGTTTACAGCAGTGCGATTCTGTAAACATGTCGAAGTGAACACCCGGGCGGGGCGCACGACAGGTGAGTTGTCAAACCATACAAATAAGATGGAATGACAGCTCAGTTGTCGTTCACTCCGCCTAGGTGAACACCGCGAGATGTCGACAGAATCGACCGGCAGAATCGCACTGCAGATGTCACTTCCAAAACGCTTACAAGATTAAATAATAACAATTATGCTGAATAATGATGAATGTCCTTAATGTAACTTTGTTCTGAGATACCTAATTGCGTTTCAATAGGGTAGATGACTAAAAAAATCTAATTAGTCCGTCAGATAGATTTCCAAAAAATATATCAGACATAGGTATATTTTTTTTTGTCACGTTAACAAAAAATGAAAACGGTACAGAGCGTTGGAAACTCGTTTGACGTCACTTGTAAGTATACTTTTTACCTACACGTGACGTCACAACCCCCCACTCCTGATCTTTGATGCGTTTTATCTTCGTCTTTTTTTATTGATTTGATAAAGCAAAAAAATACGTGTCCAATATTTTTCGATAATCTAACTGACGGACTAAATAGAATCATATATTTTTTGACTAAGAATCATACCTATTAAGTCTTGTTTAGAAGTATGAACATATATTTTTTTTTTGTATTAGCACATTTTTATTATTAGTATTAGGTTATTTCTTTATGGACTAAGAAAAACTGGTATTATTTTAAGTAATTTTTAAAAACCAATACTTTATGAGTACTGTCCGTTTGTCTTATATTATTATCGTTCACTGTCAATTATCTCGGGATTTTAAGTATAATATTGTTGAGTTTGTAAACGATAAAATGTGCTAACTATATAATATACCTACTATACTGGATAACTTTTTTTCCAGTGCGCAAACTTTGAGAACCACTTCTGCCCATGTAAATGAACAACTTTCCCCAAGAAAGCCATAGTCAATTCCTAAAAAAAAATTTGAACTTCCCATACAAAATTATTGTCATCAACTGACCACAATTTGTATGGGAGACTCAATTTTTTTTTAGGAGTTGACTATGGCTTTCTTGGGGAAAGTTGTTCATTTACATGGGCAGAAGTGGTTCTCAAAGTTTGCGCACTGGAAAAAAAATAACCCAGTATAATATACCAACTACATAATATCCAGTGACCGAATGACGTACTTACTTAGAATTAAAAAAAAAATACATTCATCATTATTGCAGTGAACCCTTCGTATGGTAACACCCAGGGCTCTAGCTTCATAATACTAACCAGATCTTATAGAGTTGTTGAGTGCTATCATATAACTCGTTCCGGCGCCGATGCTCCAGTCTACCATGATGAGGTTCACATCTTCTGCAGTCAGATAGGCTGGAAGAAGAATTTTTTTAAATTTTTTTTTTGGAATTTAAGAATCGATGAATAGTGTCTTAATAACGTCCGCGTACCTGCTAGCTTGGTCCGTGGTCAATATTTTTTTACTGCCTCAATTGGTCTATTTTTCCGGAGTTTAATTTCGAGAGATTTGCTAATTTTTTGAAGTTTTCCATTGTCTATCTCCAAATTTAATCAGTCACTAGGAAAACGTGTCGTTGGCTTAACAGCTTAATTCTAAAACATTATCATTATGCACGTTATCTAAATCTATACTAATAATATTATAAAGAGGTAAAGTTTGTGAGTTTTTGAGGTTTTATGGGGTAATCTCTGGATCTAAAGAACCGATTTTGAAAATTCTTTTTGTTTAGGATAGCCACATTCATGAGGATGGCTAAGGTTTTCGCGCGAAAATTGAAACTGACTGAAACTGTCAGTTTAAAACCGCAATTTTGGCAATAAATTAAAGAGCAATACCAAAGACGTATCTGTTTTAGTAGGTATCTGTTTTCCCAATAACTTTTGCTGTGCCCAAACAGGGCCCACGACGGCTCATAGCTTTAGGCATTTTGTTAACATCTTGTTTTTACATTGTAGAACGCAAATAAAAAGAATATGAATGAAGACCTCTGTCAGGTGCGTTACCTTCTCATTTCGAATAAAACTACACATGTTTTTCCTAGGTAAGTGAACGTTTCTTTCCAAAAAAAGTGTAACTGTAAATTAAATGACTCGTATATTTTTTAAATTTATATTTAAGCCCGTGTTTAAACCACTTGATAGGCCGACCCATGTTTGCGAAATTAGACATCTGTCAAGCTGTGTGGGTATGGTCTATTTCAAAATGAAGGAAAGATGAAAATATTGCATGTTTTCTATTAGTTTTAAAGAAATAATGTCTGGCTTATTAGCCATGAGATATTTCTGATCTTACCGTGTACTAAGTGTACATTAAAATCTGAAACCGGCGTGTTTCTCCACCCGTGGACCAGGATGACTGTCTTCTTTCTGGCGTCGAAGTGTGATGCCTTGAGGATGCTCTCGTAGCC
The DNA here is from genome assembly GCA_947386135.1 of Melanchra persicariae. Taxonomy (NCBI): domain Eukaryota; kingdom Metazoa; phylum Arthropoda; class Insecta; order Lepidoptera; family Noctuidae; genus Melanchra; species Melanchra persicariae. The sequence continues at coordinate 11,023,741 of OX376672.1, read as the reverse complement.
CAGGAGCAGTGGCTGGCTGATTGCTGGGTTAGACCTGGAATGAGATAGTGGAAAAGAATTTCTCAATTTCTCATTAGTAAGCGCTGAAACTCATCATCATATCAGCCGCAAGACGTCCACTGCTGGACATGGACATCCCCCAAATGGGGACGGACGGGGTTTGCCATAATCGCCACGCTTGGCAGGCGGGTTGGCGATCGCAGTGTAGCTGTAGCAATGCACAGAGAATGCTGCTGCCCATTCTCTGGTGAGTCCCTTAGTCGCCTCTTACGACACCCACGGGAATTAATGGGATGGTACTATTTTTTTACGTCCAACACCATACGGAACAGCGCTGAAACTACGTAAAATAAAACAAATAACAGTGGATCACTTGTACGATAACCCATGAGTAATATACTACAGCGACCCACATAAACACAGCCCAAGTGACTCGCGACCACGCTTAGGATACTGTTGGTGCTGCCCCACACTCTCCGCAACAGAGAGGCGCACCTTTTACGTATTGTTGTGATAAAAACAATCCACATGCGCATCTGCGCACATCCCTGATGCACTACAGAAGTGGGGCAGCCCTACCAGCATCCCAAACGCGTTGTTAATAATACTGAACTTTTAGAGCTGTGCGTTGTGTATCACTTCTTTTTTTTGGATGACAAATCATCAATGACTCTTCCCGTTCTGAGCGGAGCGGGACTAAAACCCATCCGTGTTCCTCCAAATGCCCTTTGCATTCCAGGGCCGCGGTAACTCTTTCGAACAATTCTGCAACCATGCCAGGCACTGGCCCTAGCTGGCCCCGTCAATTATGCTGACATCTCCTTGAGTTGTGTGGACCAACGCGCTATGAACTCCGACCTAGTCCTTATCGGACGGTGAGCAACCCATCGCTCGCCATCCGCAGGCCCGCGCCTACGGTGGCCAGGAATCGCACTACGATTCCCGACGCCCGTCTTCTTCGACTGTGGCGGCTGGGGCGTGAGGTCCTCAAGCGTGTTGCCTTCTCTTTGCGCCCCCTTACCTGGTAAACAGATGATATCCATTATTATCATCAGGGCTGTATCTAGCAGCAGCGAGCACGTCACTGGTCTTCATCCACATGTCCACCAGCTCGGGACCGTCGGGGCCATTCATGTACTGGTAGCGAGGCCCTGGGTCCCGTTTAGAGATCACATGGTCCGTTGGGAGAGCTGAAAATAGGATAAGTAGATAGGTTATTTTTACCCGGGTAAGTTTAAAGGAGGGTTTGTTCGTACATTTAATGTTGTATCTTTGTTTATCTGTTCCCTTATAACTTCGACCTGGTGAAGGCTGCGAGAATTTTCTGGTTGTGACACGCACAGGACCGGTTGATGTGGCGACTCTTGGAGGGCGGACTTGATCCAGCAGTCGGACAAAACAGGATGGATACATGGAACAGAAGCTGGTCGCCACATTTTTCCACACTAGTGCGAAATACACAGCACTGCAAGCTTAAAAGGTGTGCAATAACACCCAGTCATTGAGTGTATTGAAAAGAAATATCAATGTCGACCTTACCTGACGCTGCAGCCAAGATCGCTACAATTATTCCAACTTCAAAACTTGACATTTTCGCGAAAAAAAACGAGTGATTATGAACAATAATTTATAATCTTCGTTGGCTAAAGTATTTGTTTTAATCGGAGCATTATCGTGTAATCTTGCAAAAACAATACAAAGAAAAGATAAGATTATAGTTACAGTATGATTCTTTTTACTTTGTATTAATTAAACACTGGATTAAAATCGAAGCAAATATTATAAGCAACTTGATTAACATTGGTCATTATGAATACCTAATAATAATATATAATTTATTTCGGGTAACAAAGACCAGAGGTATGAGGAGCAGAGAGTAAAATCCAGCATAATTATCTCCGTTGATAAGGGAGGATCCTCCGACCGGCCTGTCGTTGTGTCCGGTGAGCAACTGCCCGATAAATGACATTCGGACTGTTGTATGTGTTCAAATTGCAAGGAAAACTCTGACACGGCGATGCAGGATTTCGTTTAGTTAGTTCGCAGCTGGCGGGATAGATGGCGTTGCGGTTCTTTTTATTTTGCTACGTTGGTCTTTTTGTAGCGACATTGATGCTGCTACAACCTATAACATATATACCTTACAAACTATCATAATAATAATAAGCTTCGACGACCACCTGTCGAAGCTGGCGTTACGCAGTTGGGTAAAGGGCCTGATACACAAGGCAGTACTCCTCGATACGGCTCGTACTGTGAGGAGGTTCCTGTCTCTGGAGCTCTAACCACCGGTAGCTTGGGCCCAGCTCCCGACACCGGCGGACTACTATTTTTTATATTTTTTAATGTTTATTTTTGTAATTTTTTTTTTAATATTTAAAAATGTAAATTTGTATATCAGAAAAATAAATAAAGAGATAATAATAATAGCCTTTATTCAGACGCAAAATAAAAGAATAATTACAACTGACAATCTTAATTTAACGACATATCGACCACTTCGTCTGTTTGCCCAACATTGGCAAAGGCCTCCTCCATTTCTTTCAAATCTTTTTTTTTATAATTAGGTATGTATGATAGATAACAAACTATCATACATATTTATAAAAAAAACACAAAAATATTAATAAAGTATTCCACACAAAGTGACGGCGTCGTGTTGTGCTGCGTGGTGTCGCGTAGCCAAAACTCGTCCTTAATGAAGATCTCAATATGCTGAGTCAACTCGCACCACGAACAACTTGAGCGCGACTCCAACTTCTCTCGATCATACACCACGACCTCTTCAACCTTCGTGGTGTGATGTAGCCGGGACACATAGAGTCACCGGAAAATTGCAAACTCCATAAGATTGTAATATTTCTTCATAATATTTTTATTTCTCCATACTATGAATAAATATTTTTGTATACTTTGACGTACCTATATATACATTTTGTTTGACTGGGAGCCGACCCCAATATAGTTATTACAATGTTCCGTATGGTGTCGGACGTAAAAGAATAGCGCCATCCTATCACTTCCCGTGGTGTCGTAAGAGGCGACTAAGGGACTCACCAGAGAATGGGCAGCAGCATTCTCTGTAGGTACATTGCTACAGCTACACTGCGATACCCAACCCGCCTGCCAAGTGTGGCGATTATGACAAACCATTTGGGGGAGGCCTATGTCCAACAGTGGACGTCTATCGGCTGTTATGAAGATGATGATGAATCTCACGGAGTCTGCAATTTTCCGGTGACGACTATATTTCTGTTTTCAACCGACTTCCAAAAAAGGAGGAGGTTCTCAATTCGATTGTATTTTTTGTTTTTGTGTTTGATACCTCATACCTCCGTCATTTACGAACCGATTTGAAAAATTCTTGTTAGGAGTTAAAGGATATAATTCTCGATTGGTCCCATTTAAATTTTATCAAAATCGGTTAAGCAATTTGGTTTTTAAATCCTATTTGGATTTAAAAACCAAATTGCTTAACCGATTTTGATAAAATTACGACTTGAAAAATATGTGGAAAAATCATCCATTATACTGGATAACTTTTTTTCCAGTGCGCAAACTTTGAGAACCACTTCTGCCCATGTAAATGAACAACTTTCCCCAAGAAAGCCATAGTCAATTCCTAAAAAAAAAATTGAACTTCCCATACAAAATTGTCATCAACTGACCACAATTTGTATGGGAGACTCAATTTTTTTTTTAGGAATTGACTATGGCTTTCTTGGGGAAAGTTGTTCATTTGCATGGGCAGAAGTGGTTCTTAAAGTTTGCGCACTGGAAAAAAAATTACACAGTATACGAAATTGCGTATTTTTGCTTTCCTGTGACTTTTCAGTGGTGGTACCACTAAAAAGTGAAAAGTAAAAACTTTTTCACAAAAAAAAACCGAGTTCCAAAAAAAACACTACAAAGTACAAAATAACTTTAATTTTGGAAGTCGGTGTCAATTAACTAAGAAGCAACCAAACACCGAACACCGAAATTAAAGTTATTTTGTACTTTGTAGTGTTTTTTTGGAACTCGGTTTTTATGATTATTTATCTCGTCGTGTTTGACCACATTCTCAACCGATGGCACGCGATGATGTGGTCGACGATGGGGCACGCTTGCCTAGAAGTTACCTGTTCATTCTTGACTTAAAGAACTCCAGGTTGAAGCTAAGCTTGTAACAGATAGATAGAACATCCTGTATTTTAAAACGAATTGTAAAGTGATTCTCACGACGGTACAATCAATCAATTGATTAAAATCACGGGGACACCACGCGAGTGAGTAAAATTAAACTTTATTTCTGTACTAGTTTTTCCCTCGACTTTGTTTGCTTAGATTTCGGATCATCATCCTCCCTAGCTTTTCATATCCCAATTGACTTGTTTACTAAACCTGCGTTGTCCGTTGTCACAAATACCTAGTTTAAATTTTTACATCATATGTAATGTGTCTGTTGCAGCCAGCTTAATCAGCCGTTTCATTAAAAGCCTAGTATTTTCATTTAAATGCCCCGATTTATCAGCGACCTAAATGACATTTTTGTTGAATGACTTGCCCATGTCACTTATGTCGCTAATTAAACGGCGCTGCAACATGTTTATTGCCACTAAAACAACAATTATTTTTTTTTTAATGAGCTACCTCTTGACCTCGATCACGCCTGATGGAAAGCGATAGATGACGTCCATGATGAAGCGAGCGTGCCCAGAAGATGCCTTGAGGCACTGGTACTCCCACGCGTCGACGAAACACAGCAGGCTGCTCGACGCCGAACTCCGGTGGGAGGGTGGTCGCGAACCAGGCGCTACCACCGCAAGGGAAGGATTGGCCAGTCTTATTATAAGATGTTAGGTGAGACTCTCCAGGATGCGCCGAGTGCTCGGTTCAGTTGAGTGCCTGATGGAACAAATTGCGCTACATGAGGAGGCTCCTTCATGCATCCCCAAAATATAATCCTTACTAAACCTCTTGCTTTTCAGCAATCTGCCTAGCTTTTTCCCAACAGTATTGAAGTCGGCTCCCAGTCAAACCGGACTCAGCTAAATACCAGTATTTTACGTAGAGCCTCTGCCTACCAGACCTCCACAACCCATTAGCTGGGTAACACGGTACTTCTTGGCAAGACTGGTGTCAGATTTTTTGGCTTCTGACAATCCGTAACAACTGCCAAAGATTTACAAATGACAGCCGGGACCAACGGCTTAACGTGCTTTCCGAGGCTCGGAGGAGTCTCGGTATGTAAAAGGTGGTCTTGGTCACCAATCCATGCTTAACTTTGAAATTCTGCCCATGCGGCTGTTCAAGGAGTTCTTCTTTTCGGCTGAATGATGTGAATTAAAACAAAGTATTAAAATGAAGTAAGTTTATTTTGAAGTTACAAGGAACGAGGATACGTTTCCACAAATAAATCACTAAAAATTTAAAGATTAAAATGACCTGTATCAAAAACCCAGATCTAAAAAGTAGAAGAAACTAAAAAGTTCCAAACAAGTAATTTTTCAAGCAGTCTGAAGCAATTTGTGGCATTTTTTTTGTGTTCAATACCACCAAGTGCATCAAACTGCTTGATCGACGCTAAGATCGTCGACATGCGAAGAACGCGTTCATTTCATTCACTCATTTTTCATGACTCCCACCACCCACTCGGCACCTCTGATAAGCGACAATAGTTCAGGGCGACCCAACGATTGAACCGATGCGCCATAGGCTGAGTAATCTGGGCTATCTTCAGCATCATAGTGCAGTGGTTCTCCGCCCTGTTACTCAGCAGGTAAGTCCCTCGGACCTTTCGAGCATAAATATCTTTCAGCTTGAACGAATCCGGCGGGTATGTATTTTGACCATAGAATCGTTGCCTCTTGATCTGTTCAAATGGTCGCGGCTTCTGATTATCATCAAAATCATTATGATCTATTTCACCAAATTCATCTTCTATCTGCAAATCGTAAAATGCGTAAAGACTATCAGTACACATCACATCAGGCGATAGTTCAAACTTTTTCGGAAAATAAGACTTGAATATCGGAAAATGAAAATCGAACCCATTGTGAGCGATTAGACACACTGGTTTCTGAAGACAATTGATGAAGGAGCTGATGGCATTGAATGCTTCAGAGTTGAGTTCAGCTTCTTTATCTAGGAGCTCGTTGGTGAGCCCGCTCAGTTTAACGCTTTTTTCGCTGATCGGTTTGTGAGGATTGAAGCACATCCGGAACTTGTACTGCACTCGCAACTCTTCATCTGCTTTGGTCGTGAGGAAGTGTTTTCGTTTGACTGCTAACATTCCCAATTCAGTTATTCTGGGGATATCGGTTCCTTTTATCAAGTCTGTTGTCTCCAGATCGAAGAATACAAAAGTTTCGATCGCTGCCATGGCTGTTTCAGCAGTTAAGATGATGGTAAGGTTCTGATTAATCGCAGACGGCTGATGCGGAGAAATCTTCAGGCTACAAGCTGGGTCGATGACCTGGAACATACACACATCTCTATCACTACATATTATAAAAAAACCGGCCAAGTGCGAGTCGGACTCGCACTGGAAGGGTACCATTATCTACAAAAAAAAAAGACGGCGAAAAAATCACGTTTGGTGTATGGAAGCCCCCCTTAAATATTTATTTTATTCTGTTTTTAGTATTAATTGTTGTTAGAGCGGCAACAGAATACATCATCTGTGAAAATTTCAACTGTCTAGCTATCATGGTTCATGAGATACAGCCTGGTGACAGACAGACGGACAGACAGAAGGACAGACAGACGGACAGCGGAATCCTAGTAATAGGGTCCCGTTTTTACCCTTTGGGTACGGAACCCTAAAAAACAATCGACTTCCAAATAAAAGACAAAATAACTTTAATGTCGGACGCCGGTGTTTTTGGTTGTTTCTTCGTTTTTTGACACCAAATTCCGAAATTATAGTTATTTTATACTTAGTAGTGTTTTTGTTTCGAAGTCGGTTGTATTTTTTTGTAAAAAACTAAACCCTTCGCAAAAAGAATCATCAAGCTCGGTTCATAAACAATAAAGTTTTGCCCGAATAGATAACCCCAAAAGCATGGTTTACTTATACACATCTGCGCACCCCTTCACAGCGTACCGGCGTGATGGTATGTTATGAACTGGTGTAAACAATACACAGACATGCGATTTTGCAATCCCGGCAGGTTTGCTATCATTTATTGAAGAGTTCCGTTACCTATCTCCGAAGTTCTTCATCAGATCTTCACCAAATTGAAATGGGACCAGTCCGGGAAGATACTCTTCCAAACAAAAAAAGAATCATCAAAATCGGTTGACAATTGGCCAAAATATCGCTGAACATACATAAAAAAAAGTAACATTCAGTCCAATAACCGAATTGAGAACCTCCTCCTTTTTTGAAGTCGGTTAAAAACATCTCAGCGTAGGTATTCTTTGGTGTAACAGAATTATTCGAAAGAGTCACTGCGGCTCTGGGCATTTGGAGGAACACGGGTGGGTTTTAGTCAGTAAGAGTCTGACACTCCCTTCCGCTCCACCCAGAGCGAAAGTGTGGAGTCATTGATGATTTCCCAACCAAAAAAAAATATAGTCTATGGTCTCACCTGGTGAAGATCACAGGAAAACAGTGTATGTAGACACACAGATCACTGTATTAGTCCGACGAACTACATAAATAATACTAAACTTCGCTATTCAGTACAGTTCCTGTGCACTGATAACCATTATCTGGTACAGTTCAAAATATATTTTTATCGAACCCAGCGCTTCCTTTGGTAAACAGAATAGATAAGCTGTTCAAACTTTGTGAATCAGCAAATACCAATGCATGATGTATACTACACTTCTGGACACATCTATTGGCCCACCTTAGAGTTTAGGTTTCGATGGCCCCTACCGAAATATGATTGCTAGATTGAACAAAAACTGTTGATGCAGTTTTAAACCTGATACATTTTACCATCTTTTTCGATCGTATTGTTTTAAATTTGAATTCAGAATACTATACGACACGGAGCTACGCCTAACAAGTCGGATATGCGCCTTGTTAAAGGCAATTGATTTTTGAATAAAAAACATGTTTTATCAAATAAAGGTTTAATTTAATAACGCGTGTTGCCTCCATGGGCATCTACCACAGCTCTCATACGATTGGGCATAGAGTTTATCAACCGCTCTATGAAATTTTGAGGGATCATCTCCCATTCCTCTTCTATGGCAGTTTTCAACTCCTGCATCGTCTGGGCAACTGGCTGACGAGCCCTAACACGTCTTTTTAGCTCGTCCCACATGTGCTCAATGGGGTTCATGTCTGGGCTTCTGGCTGGCCAGTCCATAACTGTGATGTTCACATCCCGAAGATATTCCCTGACGATGCCGGCCGCATGGGCTCTTGCATTATCATGCATAAAAAGGAAATTTGGGCCCACATAGTCCGCGTATGGTATCAGGTGAGGTTCTAAGCACTCACGAATGTACCTTTCAGCATTTAATGTTGGCAGCCGTGGTCCTGTAACAACCTCAAGTTGAGTTTTGCCGCTCGCGGATATACCGCCCCAGACAGTCCATGAGCCACCGCCATAAGCAACCCTCTCTTCAAAGCACCATTGTGCGAAACGCTCTCCCTTACGTCGGTAGACCTTCTTCCTTCCACCATTGCCATGTAACACAATTTTAGACTCATCAGAAAAGAGTACACGGCTCCAATCTTGCTGTGTCCAATTTAAATGACTGCGTGCGAAATGAAGGCGCGCTGTTCGGTGGGCTCGCGTTAGTTTGGGGCCATTAGCTGGCTTGTGTGGTACCATATCGCGTTCTTTTAACCTTCTTCGAACAGTTCGAGCGCTCACAGATACTCCGTGGAAATCGCGAAGTTGGTTTTGTATCTCAATGGAGGTAAGGTGACGATTTCTCAAGCTGGTAGTCACGATGAATCGATCCTGCCTTTCAGTTGTGACCCGAGATCGTGGCCTTCCTTGGCGACGAACAAAGCCGCCAGTCTCTAGGTACCTCCGATAAACATTTCGGACCGCAGATCGACTTAAATTAAGTTGAGCACTCACGTTTCTTTGGCTGTGTCCGGCCTGAATAAGTGCCACAGCTTGGGCGGCGACTTCAGATGAAGTATCCGTAGATTATTGATAGAACCTCACCTTAATGTTAAGAATAAGTAATGTTTGTTGCAAAACCAAAGATATCAATCACTTTTTCAAGAATTAAATCCAAGTAAACCAATAAAACCAAGTTTTCTTAGTATTCGATTGTTTGATATCAACAAACAGGCTCCAAATTGTCTTTTGTTTCTTTAAATTCTGTGTTCGAAATTCAAAAAAAGACTATTGAATGAAATTGTGAATGTGCCAGGTTCAAAACTGCATAAAAACTTTTTGCTCGACCTAATATAAAATTTTAGCTAGGACCAAACGAAACTGAAAATACAAGGTGGGCCAATAGATGTGTCCAGAAGTGTATATGTCGCAGTAAGATAGATAAAGCCGGAATATAGTTATATCCCTAGGGATATAATTATATACCGTAACATAGTTATACGAAAGCGATTCTTTACTATCTCACTAGGAATATAGTTATAAAACCGACGAAGTTTAGTGATATACTTATATTACTAGATTAAGTTCAGTGTTATAAATATATTAGGGTTTGTCTAAAAAAAGACATACAAATTTTTGAATTTCGAACACAGAATTTAAAGAAACAAAAGACAATTTGGAGCCTGTTTGTTGATATCAAACAATCGAATACAAAGAAAACTTGGTTTTATTGGTTTACTTGGATTTAATTCTTGAAAAAGTGATTGATATCTTTGGTTTTGCAACAAACATTACTTATTCTTAACATTAAGGTGAGGTTCTATCAATAATCTATGGATACTTCACCTGAAGTCGCCGCCCAAGCTGTGCCACTTATTCAGGCCGGACACAGCCAAAGAAACGTGAGTGCTCAACTTAATTTAAGTCGATCTGCGGTTCGAAATGTTTATCGGAGGTACCTAGAGACTGGCGGTTTTGTTCGTCGCCAAGGAAGGCCACGATCTCGGGTTACAACTGAAAGGCAGGATCGATTCATCGTAACGACCAGCTTGAGAAATCGTCACCTTACCTCCATTGGGATACAAAACCAACTTCGCGACTTCCACGGAGTATCTGTGAGCGCTCGAACTGTTCGGAGAAGGTTAAAAGAACGCGATATGGTACCACACAAGCCAGCTAATGGGCCCAAACTAACGCGAGCCCACCGAACAGCGCGCCTTCATTTCGCAAGCAGTCATTTAAATTGGACACAGCAAGATTGGAGCCGTGTACTCTTTTCTGATGAGTCTAAAATTGTGTTACATGGCAATGATGGAAGGAAGAAGGTCTACCGACGTAAGGGAGAGCGTTTCGCACAATGCTGCTTTGAAGAGAGGGTTGCTTATGGCGGTGGCTCATGGACTGTCTGGGGCGGTATATCCGCGAGCGGCAAAACTCAACTTGAGGTTGTTACAGGACCACGGCTGCCAACATTAAATGCTGAAAGGTACATTCGTGAGTGCTTAGAACCTCACGTGATACCATACGCGGACTATGTGGGCCCAAATTTCCTTTTTATGCATGATAATGCAAGAGCCCATGCGGCCGGCATCGTCAGGGAATATCTTCGGGATGTGAACATCACAGTTATGGACTGGCCAGCCAGAAGCCCAGACATGAACCCCATTGAGCACATCCATGTCGTATGGTATTCTGAATTCAAATTTAAAACAATACGATCGAAAAAGATGGTAAAATGTATCAGGTTTAAAACTGCATCAACAGTTTTTGTTCAATCTAGCAATCATATTTCGGTAGGGGCCATCGAAACCTAAACTCTAAGGTGGCCCAATAGATGTGTCCAGAAGTGTATAATGAAATTCGGACTCGAAAATCGGAACATCGAATTTTGGAATTAAAAATTTTGGAGTATTTTTTGGATGTTCCCCTTTCCGGGCTGTTAACATGAGTGTCAAAGATTCCTAATGTACCAGGAGCCCAGAATCTTGAAGAAGTACCTATTTCCGGGGCTGGAATCATCATGAGTAGTAAAGACTCACAAACCACCAAGAGATCAGAATCATGGAGGAGAATTTCTGGGTGGAGCCGTTGGCAAAATAATATTAAAAACCGGCCAAGTGCGAGTCTGAATCGCGCACGAAGGGTTCCGTACCATTATCTACAAAAACGGCAAAAAAAACACGTTTATTGTATGGGATTCCCCCTTCAATATTTGTTTTATTTTAATTTAATTATTTATTTTTAAAGTGAATATAAAATTAAATATTCTGTGAATATTTCAAGCGTCTACCTGTTGCCGTTATCAATATCGAGCAAAACAATCACGTTTATTGTATGGTAGTCCCTTTTAGTATTTATTTTATTCCGTTTTTTTATATTTGTTGTTATAGCGGCAACAGAAATACATCATCTGTGAAAATTTCAACTGTCTAACTATCACTGTTCATGAGATACAGCCTGGTGACAGACGGACGGACGGAAAGCGGAGTCTTGGTAATATTTATTTATTTATTTATTTATTTAAAACTTCATGCACACAAATGTACAGAGGCGGACTTAATAGGGTCCCGTTTTACCCTTTGGGTACGGAACTCTAAAAAGGCCTTTTTACCCAATGCTGCAAAACGCAGACGAAGTCGCGGGCTGTAGCTAGTATTAGAAAACATCCCTATTTTATGTATTTGTCGCGAAAAAAAACTGTCGGTTTTACTAAATAAACTAAGTACATATAAAAATCTCTTATTTATGTGTGCTGTGACTGTACTTTCCGTTTGTAGGACGTTCTGCTAATAGGACGATTTGCGAATAGAACGATAAATATGATAATGATACGATATTTTATTTTGTAAGTAGATTAAACATACCACTTTTGCACGTCAATGTTTTTTGGTCATTTTAACTTTAAGCTAGATAAAGGTCATATTGGTCAAATTCATAACCCTTCTTTTTGCTTCGCCGTAGTCGGGTAAAAATAAACTTTGACCTCTGAGTTTATTTCGGTATTTCTTCTCAGGGTAGTCAGCTAGGAAACACCGGCCTCATCTAACTTAAAATGACCAAAAAACAGATTTGTAAAAGTGGTATGTTTAATCTCATACTTGCACTTTCTAGTGTTTTATAAGGTTCCGTACCCAAAGGGTAAAAACGGGACCCTATTACTAAGACTTCGCTGTCCGTCCGTCCGTCTGTCACCAGGCTGTATCTCATGAACCGTGATAGCTAGACAGTTGAAATTTTCACAGATGGTGTATTTCTGTTGCCGCTAGAACAACAAATACTAAAAAACAGAATTAAATAAATATTTAAGGGGGCTCCCATACAGCAAACATGATTTTTTACCGTTTTTATAGATAATGGTACGGAAACCTTCGTGCGCGAGTCCGACTCGCACTTGGCCGGTTTTTTTTATATTCGAAGTCGAATTAATTTTATAAAAAATGATTTTTTTTATAACAAAGAAACAGGGATATCCCTACATTGTGCACAACATGTTACAGAATAAACGCAATACCTCTTAAGAGGTATTGCGTTTTAATCTGTTACACGTTGTAGAGTGTGACGACACGACAGTCTCAAGTGTCACGACACTTCTACTCTAGAATTAATAAGGAGCGTAAAGTAAATGGGCCTCATCAGAAGGCTTAAAGTCACTTAAAGGGCATTGGAGAGGGCAATGCTCGGAGTTTCCTTGCGTGATCGAATCAGGAATGACGATATCCGCAAGAGGAACATGTTACCGACATAGCCCGAAGGATCGCCAAATTGAAGTGGCAGTGGGCAGGGCACATTGCTCGCAGAAAAGATTGTCGATGGGGCCGAAAAGTTTTGGAGTGGCGACCGCGTACCAGAAGACGCAGCGTTGGAAGGCCTCCCACAAGATGGACCGATGACCAGCCAGTCGATTCTGTCGACATCTCACGGTGTTCACCTTGGCGGAGTGAACGACAATAGAGCTGTCATTCCATCTTATTTGAATGGTTTGACAACTCACCTGTCGTGCGCCCCGCCTAAGTGTTCACTTCGACATGTTTACAGAATCGCACTGCTGGTGTGGTGTACCTGCTGGTCGCGGGTAGCCGATAGATGCGAGACGCACGGGACCGGTTGTTGTGGCGACACGCGCGGGGAGGCCTATGTCCAGGAGTGGACGTCTTTCGGCTGATATGATGTGACGTAAATGTAAGGACCTTCGGGCTGTTCCAACTGCCCGCCTTTTCCCATGTAGTTGGGGTCGGCGAGTCAACATTTTTTTTATTATTCAGTATTGGTAGGCACGCCCTTGACCACTATCTCACCTGATGGTAAGCGATGATGTGGTCGAAGAGGAGCACGCTTGCCTAGAAGTAACCTAATCACTCTTGACTTAAAGACTCCCAGGTTGTAGCTATCAGGAAACACAGAATCTGGCAGGGAATTCCACTCCTTAGCTGTACGCATCATGAATGTGTTCCCAAAATGTTTTGTGCGTGTGGGTGGGATGTCCACCATGTACCGGTGGCGCATCGCCGTAGGTCTTGTGGTCCAATGATGAAACGGGCTTGGCGGAATTAAACAATGCAATTCCGTTGCACACTCCTCAAAATGCAGCCGATAGAAAACCGACAGCGCTAGCACCTCGGCTTCCAGTCTAAACGGATGCAGCTGAGCACCAGTATTTTACGTGGAGTGGCTGCCTATCTGACCTCCACAACCCAGTAACTGTGTAACAAGACACCTCTTGCTAAGACTGGTGTCAGATTTTCTGGCTTCTGACTACCCGTTTCGACAATCAAAAATGTTCAAATGGCAGCCGGTACAGCCAGTCTTAAGTTTGATTCACACATAGCCGGGCCGTGTCCAGGACGTGGTCTATCCGGAGCTCAAAAAAATATAGTTGCATACATTTTGTATGAACTCGTTCACACACGTCCGTGTCCGGGCAGGCGCCGGAGCTTCCGTGCCCGGGCCGAACGCACGGACGTGCAGATACGGATGCACGGTCCCTGCACGGCCACGGCCCTGACACTGCCCGGTCACAGCCCGGTTATGTGTGAATCAACCATTTACGTGCTTTTAAAGGCACGGAAGAAGCTCGGTATGTAATAAGTAGTCGTACCGTCAAAGTCAAAGTCAAAAGTCAAAAACAAAGCATTTATTTCAATTAGACCATTTACAGGTACTTTTGAATCGTCAAGGTCGGTCGGTCAAAAAGATGAAGCTATTTGCACGTTCCAAAGCGTAGATCTCTATGGAGAAGAACGTACAAGAAACTCCACGGACACTCTTTTAAAAATAATATTTTGTTACAAAATTATGGTTACATCATTCATATTGAAATTATACATATATGTGAGAACGATGTAAAAGACGTGCAGGATAAAAGAGTCCGGAGTAAAAAAGCAACAATTAAAATAAACCATGGCAGCCGAGAGATGACCAGTCTCAGCTGACGGCGCCCGTTCCAACCATTTTTAAGGGAGCCAAATGATCCAACGCATGCGCCACCATCAGCCAGACTTTTGAGTAAGCATGACATCCCCAATCGCCAGGGTACATTCCAAGTCAAAGACCTGCCCAAAATGATCATTATAGTTCAAAGGTACACAGTACTCACACATGTGCATGAAATTATACAACACTAAATAAGTAGAGTCTATACAATGAAAATATAGCATTCTTACAATCTTCAGCCGGTCCAACAATGTTACCAAATGCTAACAGATTACTTTTAGCCCCCTAGTGGCTGCCTAGTGGCGTTGTGGAGCAGGACCAGCATTAAGCCAAGCATTTTAATCTTCAATATACTCCCCTAACTTATAATATGCTTGCCTGCATAGTGTGGGTTTAACACAAGATTTAAATTTCGTCTCATTTAATTCTAATATACGGGGAGGTATTTTATTATAACATTTTAAACAGTACCCCATGAAAGATGTTGCTACTTTAGCAAGTCTGAAACCTGGTTGAATTGGTTTCTATTTCTAGTGACATAGTTGTCTGTCACCTCGTTCACTAAAAAGATGCAGATTCTTCCTAACGTACATGATATTTTCATAGATATTTTGACAAAGCACCGTCATGATGTTAATTTCTTTAAACAGTTCCCTTAGAGAATCGCGCCGGCGGAGATTGTAAATGGCTCTGATGGCTCTTTTCTGCAGAATGAAAATAGACTCAATGTCAGCAGCCCGTCCCCATAGTAAGATACCGTACTCAAAAAGCGTTGCTTTACCTCGAACATACTTTCGGCTAGTAATAGTCTAGCTTTTATTTTATTTATTTTCACAACTAACTATTATTAAGTGTATATGTTACGGCTAAAGGTGGGTGTGAACATAAACCTATGTTTAGCCGGTCATTCGGCACCCCGACTCGGTGGTTATTTTTTTTTTAAACTACACAGAAATAGGAACTTTAAAGTGTTTTGAGGTTAGGTTAGAACTAGTTGTAGTCGGCTAAAACTAGGTGTAGCCGCACTTCGGCTATTAGCCGTAACATATACACTTAAGTGTAAATAACTGAAACAAAAATAATCTAAATGGCGTCGAATTTCTCCGCATCGCCAGCCACTGGTAATGTGCCCAAATGGCTGGCAGCATTGCCACGTTGTATGCTATCCTTATGCTTATCCTTTGTCCGAGGTAAAAGCCAGCCCGTGGGTCACGCGAAGTGTCTAGTCAACTAAGTGTCTTGACAGATCTTCTGCCGTGCTATTACAAAACACTGTAACTCGAGTTACAGTGTTTTGTAATGGCACGGCAGTGATAGTTTAGCTTGGCTCATCTGCCTAGCCTTTTCCCATCTATCGGTCGGCTTCCGATCAGACCGGATTCAGCTGAATACCAGCATTTTTACGTGGAACGACTGCCTAGCTGATCTTAACAGTAACTGGGTAACACGGTAGGTACTTAGCTTGGCTAATATCAAAACAATTTATCATGCAATGATCATGACAAATTACTTATTAAGCTGAGTTCTAATCGTACACTATTTGATGAATGATAACACGTCATTAATTAATAGATTTATTATTTAACGCGATGTGATAACACAGGTACAATAACAATTTGATAATAATCACGGGGTTTTTCAAATTTTTAAAGGCGACTGACATTTTTTTTTAATTATTATACATCATCTTCCTTTTAGATAATTTTCTACAGAGACAAATCTTTCTATGTCTAATCAATTCGAATGTTATCTAAGTAGCTATTCATCATGCAGGACTACGGACGGCCCAAGCTTGGGTGGCTCGCCGTCCGATCAAAGCCAGGCCCGGGTCGACGAGGCGTTGTGTTCCACGCGTGCCTCAAAGAGATGTCAGCATAGTTACTATGCTGACATCTCTTCAGCGTTTTCGTTAGGGCCAGAGCCTGCCAGGGTTACGAATTTTATTCGAAAGAGTTACCGCGGCCCTGGAACGCAAAGGGCACTAGGCGGAGCACGGATGGGTTTTAGTCAGTAAGAGTCTGACACTCCCTCCCGCTGCACCAAGAGCGTAAGGAGTCATTTGATGATTTCCCATCCATAAAAAGTGCATTACATTGCGGTCCACTGAGGTATAAAGTGATCAATCGGTCGATATGACCCGCAATCAGGTCTGGGTAGTATTTGAATTACTTGTAATTAAAATACGTAATTGAAATACAAAGGGGTCATTTGATGATTTCCCATCCCTATAAAAAAAACAAAAAGGTATTCGTCATCCTTTTCTCAATTATATCGGGGTCTCAATTCTTTATTGCGTCCCATAATGTATACTGGATAATTTTTTTTCCAGTGCGCAAACTTTGAGAACCACTTCTGCCCATGTAAATGAACAACTTTCCCCAAGAAAGCCATAGTCAATTCCTAAAAAAAAATTTGAACTTCCCATACAAAATTGTCATCAACTGACCACAATTTGTATGGGAGACTCAATTTTTTTTTTAGGAATTGACTATGGCTTTCTTGGGGAAAGTTGTTCATTTACATGGGCAGAAGTGGTTCTTAAAGTTTGCGCACTGGAAAAAAAATTACCCAGTATATCACAGACAATTTGCTTAATCAGACGTTTCGTTAAAAGCCTAGCCTTTTCATTTAAAAGCGCAGATTTTTCAGCGACCTAACGTTACCTACATCCTTCAATATCGTTTTGATTAAACGGCGCAGTGAAATGAAAAGGCTAGGCTTTTAATGAAACGGCTCATTGGCTGATTAGTTGGCTGCGACATGTATTTTTTCCCGGGAGTGTCTTCTCTTAGGATAATTTTCGACATTCAAGCGAACGAAACCGCTGTCTGAAGCTAGTGGGTTAATGATGAACCATTGCAACATCTTCATATTGACAATAAATAATTCTGCATTATCAATATACCTATACAGGGTTATTTGTAAAACACCAGCAACCTTTCAGGGGGTGAAAGTACTCATCATTATAAACAACTTTTACTATGGGACCAACTCTGAAATATCAAAAACGAAATCAGCTGTTTCATACAAAATGCAATAGTCACCAGATGAAAATGTATGTGTAGGTGGCTGGGCGTGTGTGAATAGGTAGGTAGAAGAAGAGATGAAGAAAAGTCCGAAGTACACAAGAAGAAGGAAGAAAGTTTATTGCACAGACACAGGTTACAGTTCACACACAAGAGTTCCACCAAGAAGAGTAAGAAGGAGTAGTAGAAATATAGCATAGATAGATTTACGAGAGAAAGCCGAAATGCAGTTGGTATTAAGCGCGGCAAAGCTATGTTTTTTATATAGCAACGGTCACGATCAGGTTAGTGAACACACTCAGCAGGCGTGGTCCACACATCGACCAAACCTGCGCGAGCGCAATGCAGCGATAGTGCCGTCCCGCTCGCGTAACCGGTTTGCGTGACGTAGCCGGCCGACCGGCCGACGGAACAATAGACGCGTCATAGCTACGCCGGCTAGCTGATAAGAAATTATCTACTAATACAAAATATTTGTTTGTATGTTGAATGTTAGTTACAAATTATTTTTATTTTGATTTTTGATTTTATATAATACTAGTTGTTAAGTTTCATTGTAAATATGTATATAAATTATATTTGTTTTTATTTTTAAGCAATTACATAATTTATATTTAATTTTAATGTTTATGTTTAAGACATATTAGAGTAGGTCACTACATATGAAACAGCTGATTTAATTTTTGATATTTCAGAGTTGGTCCCATAGTAAAAGTTGTTTATAATGATGAGTACTTTCACCCCCTGAAAGGTTGCTGGTGTTTTACAAATAACCCTGTATATGTCGCAGCCAACTAGCTGGATCCGCCGTTTCATTAAAAGTCTAGCCTTTTTATTGAGCTGCGCCGTTTAAGTGACATAAGTGACACGGTCAAGTCATCAAACGATATTAAACAAAAGATGTCACTTAGGCCGCTGAAAAATCGGCACATTTAAACGAAAAGGCTAGGCAACCAATTAAACGGCTGATTAAGCTAATTGGCTAAGCATATATATAATATCCATTCAACATGTTTCTACTACATGATAAGGATTCATTCTGCAAATTAGGTTACCTACACCTATTACATGATTTAATTTCTGAGCGTTTATTAAATATCGTTCCTATTTTTATTTTGATAGAGTTGCAAATGCAATGCAGGTGGTATTTTTTCAGAATTTATTTGAGTACCTACTGTTTGAAAGGTAATCAATCAAAGAATGAAGCTTGAAAAGTAAGGCTGTGATATACTGCGCCAAATGGGGTGTATTAGTTACTTCGCTTACACCTAAAGGAGACGGAAACGGGCCCAAATGTAAAGAGTTGAGACATGGTTTAAAAAATAGTTATTATTTTGTATTTCAAAATACAAAAAAAAATGCACAATTCACTGTCTAGAAGACGAGTTATCTAAAAAAACAGTTTAGGTCACGAATAACCTGCAACAATGTTGCTTTCTTAGCAGTTTAATGACGTATTCTTTAGAAAGATTGATTGTTTTTATGTCAAACAGTAGTTTGGTTGACAGAATATTAATTGTTGTTGATGAACACTGACAAATCATAATAACACGACATATATACCTCCTGACAAGGATATTTATAAAAGATTGGTTGATGAAACTGGCCAGTGTATTTATTAAGTCAAAACTTTTTTCGGGATTTGTTCCGTTTCATGTTGTAAAGGCGCAAAATTATACTAAATCTCTTCTATCTCTACAATCAGATTGCCAAAATCCGTAGAATTTTCAGAAATTGGTGGATATAATATAATTTATTGATTGACACCACTCTCATCCTTATACATCAAGGCCCAAGATTACATGAAAGCGGTTCTGTCTCCTTTGCCCTTTTGTTCCTACTGGGGATTGCCAGACTCTTATTGAGTAAAACCACAGTATATTTATCTACAGAATTCTATTTTCATACAAACGGACGGAACGCGAGTCATATCTACGTGCCTCGAGTTTGTAAACACTCGTGAGTGACGAACGAAGGGTGTGATGGTTTTGTAAGCAGTTACCGTGCGATTTGTGAATATTTGATTTTTTTTTAATTTATGAATGGGCTAGCTCTTGACCTCGATCACGCCTGATGGAAAGCGATAGATGAGGTCCATGATGAAAGCGAGCGTGCCCAGAAGATGCCTTGAGGCACTGGTACTCCCACGCGTCGACGAAACACAGCAGGCTGCTTGACGCCGAACTCCGGTGGGAGGGTGGTCGGAACCAGGCGGGCGTTAGCCCTATCACCGCAAGGGAAGGATTGGTCAGTCTTATAAGGTGTTAGATGAGACTGTCCAGGATGAGCCGAGCGCTCGGTTCAGTTGAGTGTCTGATGGAACAAATTGCGCTACACGAGAAGGCTCCTTCATGCATCCCAAAATTTCCAATACAAAAAGATTGAAATAAGTACAAGTACCTACTTAATATGACAAAGATATTTTTAATTTAGCTTTTTGTCCGATACGGAGTTTTCATTCCATTAAATTTAACAATAAAGCTTTTATTTTATTTTTTTTACATTAAACGTGTCAGTCGAGGCGCAACTATTTTTCGTCTCAAATGTGTAATTGTGGTTTTATATTAAATCTTCTATTAAAAATTACAACATGTATTTGGAACACTTCCTATTTCATTCACAACGATTTTTTTTAAAATAAAAATGTAAGTAATATTTACAATCACAAGACTATAAAGAAACTCAAGTAGGTAGATGAAATTAAAACACTGTAGGCGGGCAGCCCTATCGCGTGATTACGTACCGCGGCTGTAGGTAAATATTTCAAGGATAGGGCCGAGTCACAATACTGGAAGAATATCTATACTGTGGTAACAGAGAGTAAAGTCCAGCATACCTCCATTTGAAAAGGGAGGATCCTCCGACCAGACGGTTGTTTGTGTCTGGTGGGCAACTGCCCGAGAGTTGATATTCGGGCTTTGCATGTGTTCTAATCACACGGTAAACTTTGATATCGCGATTTAGGATTTTGTAGTTAGTTCGCAGCTGTCGAGATAGATGGCGCTGCGAGTCTCATTTGTTGATTCTGCTGCGCTGATTTTTTGTGGCGGTATTAATGTCGCCTACATCACTCCCCTCCGGAGACCGGAGGTCGATAGTGGATGAGTCGTCCATACATCTTGAGATGCTTGCCAGGCCAGTGGAAGGTTGGTTCCAGTGAGTCGGAACCGGAAGTCGCAGAGTTCTCGGTGAGTCGGAACTGTCTGCGTCGCAGAGTTCACGGTGAGTCGGAACTGTCTGCGGTGCCCCGATGCTGCTGCTGGCGTGACTGCTGGCGTCGACTAGGAGAGGTTCTTCAAGGCTCTTCATGTGTGTCGAGATAGATGGCGCTGCGAGTCTCATTTGTTGATTCTGCTACGCTGATTTTTTGTGGCGGTATTAATGTCGCCTACAGTAAAACCCACCCGTGACCGTCAAATGGCCTTTGCGTTCCAGGGCTGCGGTAACTCCTTCGATCCATCCCGCAACCCTAGCAGAAATTTCTGGCCCCTGACTTTTAATAAAAAAAATCTTTTTCAACACAATTACACGAAAACTGGCTCTTATTGCTTGTTTCAGTCAGAATCTATTTAATTTCGTAACTTTTAAATACTGTTTTTTTTATTTCATAAAACTAATATTTTGTCATAAACAAAACATCGAATACAATAAACATACCTAGGTACATATCCGAATAAGTAAATAAATAAGAATGTGTTGCTAAGCGCAAAACTCGAAATCTGCTGAACCAATTCGGCTATTGTTTTTTACAAATATTCTTGACGTTAGAGGAAGGTTCTTAAGAAAAGAAAAATTTGAAAAATTGTACAGGAAAACGTAAAAACCACTGGGATGAATTTAACAATGTGTTGTAATGTCGTGAGACATGGCTCGATCCTGCCCCACTTCTAGAGTAAGACGTGTGACAATCTGCAAAGATCGCACTTTGCCCGGTGGTCCTGCTGGTACTCTGTGGACCGCACACCGGTGCCACCGGTGCTCTGTAGCTGGAAAACACTAAAAACTACGACGTTTTACTTATATGATTTGTTGAATGACCAACCTTTTCTCGCAATTTTACACTGTTGCTTTATCTACTTGTCGAAAAAATACGTGATATCCGCCCAGACGCCCCTTACTCCCTTCCCCCAAAATGCTTCACGTAATTAATGGGCAGCCTCTTCAGGTAAAAAGAATCAGTTTTCGAATCTGCAGAACAAGCTTTAAAAAAACTACTGCGAATTTTATTTAAAACCTCGCCCTTTTTAAAACCGATAGTGGATTAATTAATCGTTTAGATGATAATCTTCTATTGTATCTGCCTAATTGATCGCTTTTTTAGCAATATAATTCAGCGAACTCAATGTATATCTCACATTGTAGTAAATATGGCTTTCCAATGTGCTGTCTTGTTGTCAACTATTGCGGCGGTGATATCAGGTAAATTGTTTTGATTTCTGTATATTTCTAGGGAGAAATTACTCTCTTCTTTTAACAATGGCAATATATTTTTAGAGACGCATCTGCAAAATAAAAATAAAGATACAAATTTGAGACCTTCACAATGAGCCCTTCACAATAAGCCCTTTCGTTTGTTTGATAATTCATAAACATTACAAACATACACACACACAAAAATACAAATCTTTCCTCTTTATAATATTAGTATAGAAGTATGTATCATTTGTCATTTTTTGCAGCTCTGCCAACAGACATCACCGACCATGTGATCGCTAAACTGGACCCCTCAGGACCTCGCTACCAGTACATGAGCCACCCCGACGGACCCGAGCTGGTGGACATGTGGATGAAGACCAGCGACGTACGCGCGGCTGCCAGCTTCGACCCTGACACACAGAACCATTACCACCTTTTCACTAGGTAACTAGTACTGCATGCTTTACCTAATTTTTGTGGTGCTAGAAAGATCGAATATATATTGAGGTCAACTTCCAGCCTAATCAGATGCAGCTGAGCTCCAGTATTTTATATGGAGTGACTTCTCATCTGGCCTTCACAATCCAGTAATTGGGTGACACGATACTCCTTGTCAAGACTCGTCAGATTTTCTGGCTTCTGACTATCCGTACTGACTACCAAAGATCTTCAAATGACAGCCGGGACCAAAAGCTTAACGTGCTTTCCGAGGCACGGAGGAATCTCGATATGTTATGATGGTCACCAATCCATAGACCAACCTCGACAAGCGTTGCTTAACCTTGAAAATCGACTCGTGTTGCTGTTATAATTTAATATTGAACTCCACCTGTCCGGCCCCGGCGACACACCGGTGTGTCGCGAATTAATCGCGAATTTAATGTTTATTTACATATACATAAGATTTACTTTATATTAGGGAATTTTCACATGTTGGGCCCGAGTGGTTAACTATAGTATTAGTAGTTCTTAATATTTCTTGTTCCGTTTGGTGTTGGACGTAAAAGAATAGCACCATCCCATCACTTCCCGTGGGTGTCATAAGAGGCAACTAAGGGACTCACTAGAGAATGGGCAGCAGCATTCTCTGTAAGTGCATTGCAACAGCTACACTGAGATCGCCAACCCGCCTGCCAAGCGTGGCGATTATGGAAAACCCACTCCTCATCTGAGCGAGGCACATGTCCAGCAGTGGACGTCTTTCGGCTGATATGATGATGATGATAATGACTTCTGGAGCACCTTGTATAAAGTTGGTTTTTATTAAGGTTATAAATCTTCTAATTCCAGCCTACCCGGTTGGTGAGGACGTGAATCTCATCATGGTAGACTGGAGTATCGGCGCTGCAGGGAACTACGTCACTTCAATCATCAACGTCATCAGATCTGGTAAGTTAATTGACCTATAATTTAAGTACTTACACAAACATTTTAATCGTTTTGAGGAGCTCTTGGCTAAATAATATCAGCCGCACGGGTCAATCTTTAAGCCAATGCTTGCCGAGGTCGGTTTGTGGATGGGTGATCATCTTAACATACTGAGACTTCTCCGTGCCTTGGAAAGCACGTTAAGTTGTTGGTCCCGGCTGTCATTTGTAGATATTTGGCAGTCGTTACAGATTGTCAGAAGCCAAAAAATCTAACTCCAGTCTTGCCAAGATGAACCGATGGTACCATTTAATGGGATAGTGGAGGTCTGGTAGGCAGCCGCTCGCTTATAAAAATAATACAAGAACCTTCGCCTTTTTTTGAAGTCGGTTAAAAAATAATCTTTTTCCAGGTGAGCATGTCGCCAAATACATCACATGGTTGAACTCAGCGAGTGGAGCCAGCCTCGACAACTACCACCTCATAGGTCACAGCTTGGGAGCTCATCAGGTCGGAGTGATCGGCAGGAATCTGGGTGGACAAGTGCCATATATCACGTGTAAGTAATATAGAGGTTTGCGGAACAGAGAGTAAAGTCCCGCAACCCTCCATTGAAAAGGGAGGATCCTCCGACCGGACGGTTGTTGTGTCCGGTGGGCAACTGCCCGATAGTTGATATTCGGACTGTTGTATATGTTCAAATCGCACGGAAGACTCTGATATCGCGATGCAGGATTTCGTTAGTAGTTCGCTCCTGGCGAGATAGATGGCATTGCGGTTTTTTTTTGTTGCCACACTTTTTTCGCTTCGTTAATTTTTCTTGTGGCGGCTATGATGCTGCTACAGTAGCACTAAAATATACATGAACTCTTCAGTTAACAAACCTGTCCAAATACATTGAGATATTTTTCTGATGCCTTCGATAACTAAATCAAAATCACGCCTGTTTTGTCTGAAGGGGGACGTAAAAGTAGGAAATTATCCGAAACCCTCTTAGTAGCACTTTAATTTGATATCTCGTGCAGTAGGTACAGTTGAAAAAAAATTGTTAATTTTCTAATTTGCCCCCAATAATTACTCCACACTTAACGTTTATTTATTTACGTTGCGCGTCCATGATTGGGTCACAGAACAGGGCGAGGCGGTATCCAAGATTGTCGTTTGCAAAAAGGGTACTACCGTGTGACGTCATACGTATTTTCAAAAATTACGTGCCCAATATTTTTTGGTATCAGACGGACTAATTAGATTTTTTCAGTAAAATACCCTATTTCTCTCCTTGCAGCTCTGGACCCCGCGCTCCCCGGCTGGGTGATCAACCCCTCAGGGTTCAAGCCAACAGACGGACTTTACACAGAAGCCATGCATACGAACGCGGGATTCTACGGCAAGGTCGCGCCAGTGGCCGATGTCGACTTTTACCCCAATGGGGGAACCAGGATGCCGGGCTGTGACAACCTGCATTGTCATCATCACAAGTGAGTGTCAGATTTTGATATCTAAGGCGTCACCACAGACAGGCCACTTTGTAGAGGCTGCTTTGGCGCGGAGTAATTAGCCGCCCACGTCTTTGTGTACCTTGGATAATTCGATTGCTCCGAGGATTTTGGAACTGTTCGAGTAGGTCGCCCCATAAAGCCTGTACTTAGCCTGGACAGGGACACCCACGCACAACAGACCGAATGGGAGTTCAAAGTGCGGATACAGGATCCTGAATCTATAATATTACCGAAAACGCCACCATGAGCGAGTGTATCGCGGCGATATTGTCGTCTTTAGATATTGTTATTGATAGGCGTTTGTTTGACGACACGGTTGGCGCAGTGGTTGAGCGATTGACTGCTGCGCTGCGTGTCGCGGGTTCGATTCCCGCACGGGACAAATATTTATATGGCCTACAGATAGTTGTTCCGGGTCTGGCTGTTTGTGTATGTGAGTTTATATGTTTGTAAACGCACCCACGATACAGGAAAAAAACCTAGTGTGGGGAAAGTTTAAGTTTAATAAAAAATATTAGGTTTGAATTCGTATCTAAATAATAACAGCCGCATGGGTCGATCTCCAAGGTTAAGCAACGCTTGCTGAGCTCGGTCTATGGGGGGGTCATCTTTGGATTAATTATGCTGAATACCAGTATTTTACGTGGAGCGATTGCTAATCTGACCTCCACAACCCAGTAATAGGTAACATGTTACTTCTTGGCAAGACTAGGTACTGAGATTTTCTGGCTTCTGACAAGCTGTAATGACTGTCAAAGATCTACAAATGATAGCCGGGACCAACGGCTTAACATGCTTTCCGAAGAACGGAGGCCGAGACTCCGTAGTTCTCCGTCCGTACGCAGTACGCGTACGTGTAGAAAGTACGTTTGCAATGGATGGTCACCCATCTTTGGACCAACCGCGGCAAGCGCTGCTTAACCTCGAAGATCGAACCGTGCGGCAGTTATAATGTAGCTACGTGCTCCTCAAATTGATGTCAGATTAATGTTATATTTATTTACAGAGCTGTATACTACATGGCTGAATCATTAGTGCGTGGAGGATTTACTGGAACTCGTTGTGAATCGTTAGCATTCGCTTTACGTCGGAACTGTACCTCAACGGACACACTGAAGATGGGTGGAACTACTGCTAAGCCTGGGTAAGCAGAACTTTATTGGTAACTAGCACCTGGCCGCGGCTTCGTCCGCGTGCAAATAGGCTTTATTTTTTGTTGGTCTAACCTTAATCTTTTTTTGACATCAGATTACCACCCGGACAAACAGAAAATTTGTTTTTGATATAAGTATCATTCAACGTGTAACAGAATAAACGCAATAAGTAAGTAGGTACCTGAAAAGGGGTCATTGTACTAATCATTATGAACTAGGGGAACAACCGCGAAATCACGAAAAAAAATCAGCTGTTCAGTACATTTTGTCGAGTTATGCGCACAGAAAAGTATGGGGCAGTCGAATTTTTTTTGCGATTTCAGTTTTGGTCTCATAATGAAAGTTGTTCATGATGATGAGTACAGAGGTTTTGCGTTTATTCTGCTACAGGTTGTACTTATAATATGTTTACCTACTTTCTTTTATTACAAAATGCGATGAAGAATGATCATTATTATAAACTCAGTAAAAATCCCAATTTTATCACAACTCTTGTAAGTAGGTATCCTAGCTGTGGCGCCAAAAAGTCGTTGACGGATTTTGGTCGCCATTTTTAAAAATCTATGTTTTATTTAATTTCACGGCGAAAAGACTCATAAACTGATCATTTTTTTCTATGGGGTCAACCTGAGGGTTCAACTCTGACCACCAGCTCAACGTATTCGTTCCTTACAGAAGTTTCTCCACTCATTAACTCTACTGATTTTACCCCACTGCGTCCAAGCGTATTACAAAGCAATCATCCCACTAGAATACCCGATCGTCGCGTTCATTTGCATGGCAAAGCTGATTGTGTCGTCGCGCCGACAGAGGGCGCTTTTCGGTGTTCAAAGTTTATTTGCAGATAAGTCCTATGGTTACAGAAGTTTTTACAATGGTAGTATAGTAGTTAAGCATGTTTAGTCATCATAACATAATGAACGACATGCAAATTATTGGTTGCCGAATAAATGATAGCGTCGATCGTTTATATATGAGAAATAATAAGTCGAGCCACACTTATATTTATTAGCCACGTGATCAAACTTCTCATTTTATAACTAAGCAACGGGAAAATGTGATAGCCTCTAATAAACTAATTCGTCTTTTTTACAACGCCAACTAAATATTCTAAGGAAAGCGTCAAGTAACGATCAACAATTATATTAACTTGTCCTTTTTATTTATACATTGCCACCTAATTACTAACTCAGCCACGGAATTATTTTATATCTCATCACCATTTTACAGCGAGTTCGGTATTTGGGGAACCCCGACTCGGACAGGTTAGGTTAGAAGGGGATGGCGGGGTCAAATGAGCGAGCGAAGCGAGCGAACAGACCCCGCCATCCCCTTCGTGGTTATTTTTTTTTATGATACTAATGAAATAGAAGCTAATAGAATATCTTTTTTGATGTCATTTAATAGTATTTTAAAAGTTTACTGCTTGAATGCATGTAACAAATTTAGATGCTGAAAAATAACTACCATGCTGAGTTGTATTTAGAGTGGCTTGCATAGAAGATAACTAGTGGCTAAGATAGTATCATTCAGACGTTCGTTAATTGTGGCTGACTTAGTAATTTAGAAGGCAATGTAGATTTTTAGAGGCAAATAATGCTATTATAAAGATGTCTGTTTAATTAGCACCCTTTATATATTTGTCTTGTTTTATAGTATAAACATATTCTTGTCTTGTTTACAGATCAACTGGAATTTATTTCCTGAATACCAACGGACAATCACCATTTTCTCAAGACTAAGATATCTCACAAACGGATCTGTATACGATATTAAAAATTAACTTATTGAAGCCATTTTGTTTTATTTCTCCTTTTTTTGTGGATGGGAACCATCAAGTGAATCCTCCCGCTTTGCTCGGAGCGGGAGGAAATACTTGATGCTCTCGGCGGAGCAGGAGGGAATGTCAGTCTCTAACTGAAACCCATCCGTGATCCTTCAAATGCCCTTTGTGTTCCAGGGTCGCGGTAACTCTTTTGAAAAATTCATAAAAAAATGGGGGTCTACTCTCTAAGCCCGAAGTCCGTACACAGTTTCGGCCTTAGTGGCGGGCCGTTTTTACTCCGCATCTCTTACGGACTTACGATAAGTCCCGAACCCAAACTAAGAATGAATGACAAAACGATTTGATATTTATTCTTACTTGAAACTACGGACTTCGGGCTTAGAGAATAGACCCCCTGATTCTCCTTCATCCTAAATGCTCTATGTGAAACAGTACTACCGTGGAGCATTTTGGCAACATGTTGTGGTCGACTGCCAGTCTAACTGAATACAGCTGCTACCAGGGACACAGTGAGTCTTTCCAACAAATTCTGCAACCCTAAATGACCTGTACCTATAACCCAAATACCTACTTGCCCAGTAGGTATTTGGGTTATAGGTACAGGTACGATATCACGTTGTACCTACCAGCGCAGCGGCCCTACAATGACGTGTTAAAGCGTGAGTCTTTCAAGCAAGAAGGAGGGATGGAGCTATATAGGGTGTATAGCTCCATCCCTAATCATTTAATCATTTGATACTCAGTAGTAGGTAGGGTTTACACAATTAAACACGAACTATAATTCACATTCAGTCTGTATTTGTGCAGAGCAACGTTCTTGTCACTAGTTCACAATATCAAGAATGCCTCCCTTTTCATACACATCCGCCATATTTAAAATCAACTGTCAGTTTATCAGTTAATTACTAATTATGTTATGAATACTAAATTATTGTTATAAAATTCAAATAAATGAGTTAATATGGGAAAATAGATACAAAGAATATTATTTAGATATTAATGAGAATATTTGAAAGTAATTTAGAATAAGCAACCCTACGTCATAACCGTCGAGTATCTATTTGGTAACACATTTTAATTTATTAGTCAGATCCCGTCGTCCAGATGGATGCATTGTGTGATCATTAGGCAGTGGTCCGACCGCCGACGATGAACGAGATACGAGTAGAACTAGAAACTATAAACGAGTTGGCGATCAACGGGAAGCGACAGTTAGTTTCGATAGTTTTGTCGCCGGGCTATAAGCGAGTGTGCAAGTGCGACGAGCGAATACTCGCGCCCCTCGCCCGCGGTCGCTCAGTCCTATGCAAAAATAAATGATCAAGCGAGCGATCATCGCTGAACGAGTATCGCTGAGCGAGTATTATGTTTGATAGCTCTTGTCGCTCAGCGACAAACTACTGATGCGAGTCCTCGCTGGCAGTGTGAACAGTCAGCGATCAACTATTAATATATGCATCTCTTTTGTTGACACGGAATGTATATCTATTGTACGTTTCTTGAGAGAGAAAATCGCCGATAGTTATAGTCGTTTTCTCGCCGGCGGTCGGACCACTGCCTTAGGGACTGAGAAGATGACTAATGAAGTAGTAGGTATGGAATGACGTCATAGCTGAATTCAGCTATGACGTCATTCTATATAACATCATTATATATATATTCTCGTCAGTTCACAGGACTATAGACTATAGACTGTCGCGATACCTAATTTAGCTATGTCGCCATTGTTTTAGGTACTATTTATTATGCCTGATGCATCCTGATGCGTTGACAGTTGACAATGTATAGAGGTAGGTATCTATCTATTTGGTATGGTTTCCGCACTTAGTCCTGCTGTGGACCATTGTTTGTGAGCCATGGTGGCCGTCACTCTAACCAGTCAACCTCCTACCAGAAGTAGATCAGTCCTTTCAGTGTGTTCAGGATGTCTTTGGAGTGAATTAAGTGTCCGTATTGTTTGCCTCCGGTAACGCCTGTGCACTCAAGGAGCACGTCATCATCTGCCTAGCCTTTTCCCAACTATATTGGGGTCGGCTCCCAGTCAAACCGGTGTCAGCTGAATACCAGTATGTTACGTGGAGCTGCTGCCTACCAGACCTCCACAACCCATTAACTGGGTAACACGGTACTTCTAGGCAAGACTGGTGTCAGATTTTCTGGCTTCTGACAATCCGTAACGACTGCCAAAGATCTCCAAATGACAGCTGGGACCAACGGCTTAACGTGCTTTCCGAGGCACGGAGAAGTCTCGGTATGTTAAGATGGTCACCCATCCACAGACCAACCTCGGCAAGCGTCGCTTATCCTTGAAGATCGGTCCGTGCTGCTGTTATAATTTTGCCACGAGCTCAAGGAGCACGTGCGATAATAAAAATAAAGTTATCAGTAGGTACTTTCTTTTTATTAACGCACGTGCTCATACCCAGTAAATTTGCTTCGAGCTTTTTGCCCGGCCGAGCAATTTTTATCATTGTTGTAAGTTTGACATTTTAGTGAAAAATACATTTTTTGACGAGCATTTACTTAGAGCATTCGCTAGAATGGTCGAGAAAATGTTCGTAGCGATGTTTTGCTATACATATATAATGCTCGGCTCTGTCCGTTGTTCAGTTCGACTTTATACAAACGATAAAAACGGCGAATGCTCGATGTTCTGTTACCAAGAGAATGCTCAAAGCTCAAATCCATCAGCGGCTGTAGCGTGGCGAAGGCGTTATCAAAAACGTCAAAAATGTACGGGATTGATAAACGCTGTCGAAATATCACGTGATCATATTTTGGCATTTCGACCATTGCATTCACTGATAAAATGGCTCTTTGTCTAGCCTTGGGAGGGTCTTGGTCCAGCAGTGGGACAGCGCAGGCTGAATAAATAACCGGACAAGTTCGTGTCGAACTCAAGCATGACGGGTTCCGCACCATCGTACCATGCTAGGGAGTTTATTGCTCCACTTCTTGTTCCTAGCTAAAACACGAGGTGGTGACGGGCGGAGCATTATTGGGGGACTGTCTTTTTGAAAAAGTTAGCAACCAGCCTAATTTGAATAAATGACTTTTGATCGTACAAGATTTAATACTGTAGAGTAGAGTAGAGTAGAGGGTGAACGGTACTAAAAGTCACTCAAATTACACTTACTGTTTTAATATCCTCGCACAACACTATAAACACTCAGGAGTATGTACGGACAATGTTCACGATAGACGACACAGCGCGATGGACACGCAAACAATAAAATTTACAAATAATTACTATTTGGCAAATAAGCTCATGCGCGATAGCAGGCGATTAGCAGCGAGGTCTTTGCCCGACTGGCCTACAAAGTCAAGTGCTCGCTGCGGCCGGCGCGTGCGACGACGTGACCACCATCACGCTAACATGTCTTGCGCGTGAGCAGGGTACTGACACCATCCGACATTATAATGTCAATGTCGCAGCCAACTAGCTTAATCAGCCGTTTCATTTAAAACCTAGCCTTTTCATTGAACTGCGCCGTTTAATGAACGACATTAGTGACATGGGCAAGTCATCAAACGATATTGAACAAAAGAAGTCACCTTAGTCGCTGAAAAATCGGCGCATTTAAATGAAAAGGCTAGTCAACCAATTAAACGGCTGATTAAGCTAGTTGGCTGCGACATAAACATTATATATGCCGTGAATGTATTCAGTAGTGTTATCAATGAACGTACATGTTAATAATAACGTGGCTGTGTTTATGTTTGTATTTTGCTGTGCTGTTTTGTGTAAGTTTGCACAAGTCCGATCCTGCATGAAGTATTGTAGCCACCTTTGGGATGGCTCAGCTAAGTATCAGCTTGCCGCGCTTGACTCGGTGGAACGCAGAGCTAAGAGGCTCATAGGTGACGCAAAACTGGTGGATGCCAAGCTACATAGCTTGGCTCATCGCCGTAAGGTTGCCTGCTTATCGGTCTTCTACAGATTGTACTTCGGTGAGTGCGCCCAAGAACTCCACGACCTCATCCCACCGGCCCCCTTCTACCATCGGACATCCAGACGCACTGCATCTTACCATCCCTACCTTGTAGCTATTCCACCAATTCGCACTAAGCGTTTCCAAACGTCTTTTACAATGCGCACAGCAAAGAAGTGGAACTCTCTGCCTGCGTCTGTGTTTCCAAAAGCTTACAGCCCTAATCTCTTCAAAGTTAGAGTGAACAGGCTCCTTCTGGGTAAGCTCGCTCCATCGTAGACTTTGTCTCTGTCATATCTGACATTGACTAGAGTCAAGAGCAAACCAATCACTAATTAAAAAAAAAAAAAAAAAAATTAAGACCCTACATACTTTTTTATTATTTTGTTGTTATAGCGGCAACAGAAATACACACTGAAAATGTCAACTGTCTACCTATTACCTACGGAGATAGGAGCCAAGGATCATGAGAGTCCGCTGACAGACAGACGGAAAGACGGACTTGGTAAGGTCCCGTTGGTCTTTGGATACGGAACCCTAAAAAGGCAAAAAAAAAACACAAATCGTTGTAAAATTAATTAATTGTAATGTCTTCGTATAAAAAGTTTCTATTCATAAATTATTGCTAACATACAATTACATAATTATCTAATATGGCAATTCTTTTAAAACATAATTTTAGTATAATCACATACAGTTCTCGTCAAATAACTGTGCCCCTCTGAAGTTGTGCCGAGTGGCTGCGTAGCAGTCAAAATTACGAACACACTGCAACTGCGCATGCGTAAGAGACATGGGGGCGGGGCGCGATTTTATGTCTCAGTCGCTCGTTTACGTTCGATGCATGCTTGCGTCCCGCTTGCTCCCTCTACGTGACTGCACCAAGCGATCTTTGCTAATGGCTAACTTCAGAGGGGCAAAGTTATTTGACGAGAACTGTAAGTACCTACATAGGTTATAATCACATAAGTACCGACCGTTCATTTCACAGGTAACCGGGTTGTTCCAGAAATGCTTTAAAATAATTAAGGGTTGGTTTTGTAACAGCTAGGTATACATTAAAGAAACAATATAAAATTAAAACATAATAATATTGACTTTTATGGCGACAAACAGCCGCCATATTGTGAAAAATAAAAAAATAAAAGTCGTATCAAAATTAAGGGTTCGAAGAAGCGATTCCAAAAATATAACTCACTGAAACGTTGAAAATAAAAAATATTTTCAAAAAACCCGACTAAATAAAAAAAAACAACAAAGTTAAAAAAAGTCACTTTTCAAGCATTCTGATGCAGTTGATGGCATGAAATCAATAATAAAATTGAACTAAACTGCCAACAATTGCATCAGACTGCTTGAAAAGAGACTTGTTTGGAACTTTTTAGATGTTTTTATTTCTATAATTTTTTTTTTTTTTAAGGAAAGAATACGTGCCCAATATTTTTTGAAAAACTATCTGACGGATTAATTACATTTTTTCAGTAAAATATACAATTACGTCGAGTCGTATTTCGAATGTTCTCGTAGTTCGCCTTTGAGCATTCGAGGGAGCATTCTAACGACCTAGTTCGTTCGCGAACTACACAACTCTTAGGCGTCGTCCTAACTGGCTAACGATCGTACGAGTTAAGAGCGGCCAACCCATTATACTTTTCATACAAACGCTCGTACGTGATTATGCCATTGTAACACATCTATCTTTGAATTTTTTGAAGTAATAGGTATAGGTATAAATTTGGAGAAACAAATTCAGTATAAGCCTCCAAAAATCTGCTGTTTTGTACAATTTTACCTGAACTTTGGCCGTACATAACGTACTCATAAATTATAAAAGTAAAGAAAACATCTTGATAGAAACCTTGCACATGTAATGAAGATTCTAAATTAATAATATTTATTTCACAAACTTGTTAGGCTTATTCAAAATCACATATTTCCTGGATCAAGTTTTAAGAAATTTTCGAACACTATTCTCGTTCAATGTTATCGCGTTCTCACTTGCTTGTTAGTCAACAACATTGCGCTGGATGAAACAACAAGCTTTTCGACCATGCTCGCGTTGGCGATAGACGGACCGGGAAGGGCCCTTTTAACGCCATACGTCATTTCATACAAACTTTCAAGTCCTTATTTTTCGAAATGAATGAACCGATTTTAATGAAACTTGGTATGCATACGCCATCCAACCAGGTCTTAAAAGTTAGTTGAGAACATTTCGTTTAGTTAGTTCGTCGAAAAGTTAGTTGAGCTATATATCCTGTATAGCGCCGTCTCTTTCCCACTGGAAGTAATATTAAAGTAATACTGCTTTAAGAGTTGGTGGTTTAGGCCCCTGAACTCTTTTTCGAAAATGTTCTTCACTCACTTTTTAGACCTGGTTGGATGGCGTATGCATACTAAGTTTCATTAAAATCGGTTCATTAATTTCGAAAAATCATGACTTGAAAGTGTGTATGAAAAGCCGTACGGCGTAAACGCTCTTAACAATACTGTTACGAGCTTAGGGTTCGTGACAATAAAAATAGCCAAAATGACACTTTAGTAAATCAACACTAATTACAACTTTAAACTCACTAATTATAAATCACAATTGCACTACTGATCACTTTAATTCGCAGTCGAAGTTCGCTCTCGAAGTTGTCGCTTGTATCGCAAATTCAATACTGACTCGGTCGCAGGCTATGCGGGCCTTATATAGGTCGGCAGATAATTCCAGAACCTTCTAGTATAGAAACATCTAGAAAGTTCGAGTACATACCGGTCCGGACCAACCAGACATCGAAAACTCTAGAATGTTCTAGCATCGAAATGTCTAGAAGGATCTTGACTCTACTAGTTCTGCTACTCGATACTAGATGGCGCTAGTAGTAACTTTTATCGTTATGTACCCTGCATTAATTCTGGCGCGTAACAATACGATTTCGTCGATGAAAACGATTGTTAAAATAATCCTATACTCGCGCGATGATTTGCAAGCTTCAATTTAGGACACTAAAGAAATGTGTGTGTGCCTCGTCGTGCGACGAAATCGTATCGTTAATGCGATCTAACAATTAGGACGACGCCAATTGAATTTATTGTAATTTTAAATTTAATTTCTTGACATTTGTAACTCAATTTTCTGTTTGTTGACATTTTTAGTTGAATTTATTGACATTTGTTTTTTCAAATTCTATTTCTTGACAATTGAAGTTCAACTAATTGACATTTTAATTATTGGCATTGTGACTAATTCCAAATGTTTTTTTCTTTTCTTTTAACAACGTGTGTATTTCTAACATTGATAGTTATGTTGCTCATAGAATGGAATGCTTTTTTTTGTTTGCGTGAATTACATTGAATAATTTTGCATGCCGTAAGGCAAAACGTATCGGGACTCTCAACAAAATAACCATCATATCTGTATACCTACATTATTGGCAAATAAATGATTTCTGAAACAAGATTATTTAATTTGTAAGTTCTGCTAAGAAATATAAGGCTTTTTTATTTAATTTTATTTTATTTATTTTAAATGATTTCTGATTTCTGATACCATAGACTATATTTAGCAGCAGTACAATTCTGATAACATACGTGTAAGCTTGAGTTAGTTGTCAATCCATATAAACAAGATGGAATGACAGTACACAACACGCTCACTGCACCTAAGTGTACACGGTGAGATGTTCAGACAATATTTTGAGGAATTCCTAATGGTTGTATGTGTACTATGTTCAAGTTGCCACCGATGTTCTGTTGGAAATACTGCATGCGGTTCGCCAGTTCGATTCCTGGGTAGGGCTCTTCCTTTTTCACTGGTTGAACGGCGCGCGGTGGCTGTGAAAGAGAAAAAAAATCTCTATTTCATTAAGTTTAGTTTTTTAGCGATTTCGTCTACGTGGACTTTAGAAATAAAATAAATCTTAAGATTAATTAAGTACATCTTACAATTAATGTTGTATCCCGGTGGTTTTTACGTTTTTTATTTTTCCTCGGAGCTCAAGGAATATTTGAAAAGATAAA
Source organism: Melanchra persicariae (assembly GCA_947386135.1). Classification (NCBI taxonomy): domain Eukaryota; kingdom Metazoa; phylum Arthropoda; class Insecta; order Lepidoptera; family Noctuidae; genus Melanchra; species Melanchra persicariae. The sequence continues at coordinate 10,988,108 of OX376672.1, read as the reverse complement.
TTAATAAAGAAAAAATTCCGAATCGGTCCAGCCGATCTCGAATTTTGCGATTTTTTTATTGATGAGAAATCATCAAATGACTCCTGCCGCTCTGGGTGGAGCTGAGGGAGTGTCAGACTCTTACTGACTAAAACCCATCCGTGCTCCTCCTAGTGTCCGCTGAACAATTCCGCAATCCTGGTGTGAAGCCCTGCGCGTTTGTTTAAATAGAGTGGGAAGTCTGGGGGTGTTTCTGGGTGCAATGACAAGTTGCTCTGGGGTGAAATGTAGGGATGCTCGGAGTAATAACAATAGGCTGTAGTGAGGGGTGCGTTTTGGGGGTGTAGATGTAGACTGTGGGGCCGTATTTTATGTGGTGTGTAGGAGTGTTATTTCGGAGTATAGGGTGTATTTGTGCAATTACGAAGTTATTTGGGATGCATGAAGGAGCCTCCTCGTGTAGCGCAATTTGTTCCATCAGACACTCAACTGAACCTCTCGCTCGGCGCATCCTGGACAGCCTTTTTTTTTTTTTTTTTTTTTTTGGGCGAAGAAAATGCCTAACGCATGCCACGTCATCCGGGGAGATGACGTGGTTATGTGGGGCTTGCACCCACTAAAAACTTCGCCTGTGCACCTACTTTCGCCTTGATGGGTGGGCCGCGAGAACTGCTACGCATGACATTCGCGACCCACCCAGCGTGGCCCACTTCTGGGCTCCCTCTTCTTTGCCCGAGTCTGGACTACCTCCTCTATTAGCGATATCCGGGTGCACTGGGATATCACCACAACTCTAGGGACCGTGGACAGCCTCACCTAACACCTTATAAGACTGACCAACCCTTCCCTTGCGGTGGTAGCGCCTGGTTGCGACCACCCTCCCCCCTCCCCCCGGCGTCAAGCAGCCTGCTGTGTATCGTCGACGCGTGGGAGTACCAGTGCCTCAAGGCACGCACTGGGCACGCTCGCTTATCATGGACCTCATCCTATCGCTTTCCATCAGGTGTGATCGAGGTCTAGAGCTAGACCATTCGAAATACAAAATAAAATTCTAGGGATATGTGTCTTTGAGATATTCTTAGTTACCTTGGTCTTCTTATTGTTAAAGTGCATCATCTTTATGTGCTTGTATATGCCATATGAACGTCGCGGGACAAAGCTCACACTTGTATACAACGTGTAACAAAATAAACGCAATCCCTCCTAAGGAGTCATTGTACTCATCATTATGAACAACATTTACTATGGGACCAAAATTGAAATTGCAAAAAAAAATCGACTGCCCCATACATGTGCTCATAACTCCACAAAATTTGCTGAACAGCTGATCAGTACATTTTGTCGCGATTTCGGATTTGGTCCCATAGTAAAAGTTGTTCATAATGATGAGTACAATGACCCTTTAAGAGGTTTCGCGTTTATTCTCTTACACGTTGTATATCTTACTGTGGAACTGCGTGTCTATAGAGACTGGATTGTATGTGTTAAAGGGGTGTGTGTTAGTTTGCTGGTCCTGCTCCACAGCCATTAGGGCGCACAAAGTAATCTGTTAGCATTTGGAAATATTGTTGGACCGGATGAAGATTGTAAGAATGCTATATTTTTTTTTTTTTTTTATTGTATAGACTCAATTTATTTAGCATTGTATAATTTCATGCATTAACGGCACATGTGTGAGTACTATGTAGGTCCCTCAAATTTAAACTATAATGATCATTTTGGGTAGGTCTTTGACTTGAATGTACCCTGGCGATTGGGGATGTCATGCTCACTCAAAAGTCTGGCTGATGGTGGCGCGTGCGTTGGATCATTTGGCTCCCTTAAAAATGGTCGAGCCGAATGGTGCTAGCGTATGCGTCATGTTCGTGAACGGGCGCCGTCAGCTGAGACTGGTCATCTCTCGGCTGCCATGGTCTATTTTAATTATTTCTTTGAATTGTTTCTTTTTTACTCCGGACTATCCTGCACGTCTTTTACATCGTTCTCACATATATGTATAATTTCAATATGAATGATGTAACCATAATTTTGTAACAAAAACTTATTTTTAAAAGAGTGTCCGTGGAGTTTCTTGCGCGTTCTTCTCCATAGAGATCTACGCTTTGGAACGTGCAAATAGCTTCATCTTTTTTTTGACCGACCGACCTTGACAATTCAAAAGTGCCTGTAAATGGTCTAATTGAAATAAATGCTTTGACTTTGACTTTGACTTTGACTTTGGTGGTGGAAGGTGCAAATAGGGTGAGAGGGGGATGTTCTGTCAGGGTATTTGGGGATGTAGTTTGGGGGTGGTTAATTTAAACTTTGGGTCTCTTTGGGGGTGCAGTGTGAAGTTGACTGGGGATGTAAGAAGGTTGTTTGTGGTTGCATATTGGGGTGTGAGTAAGCAGTGCGTGTGTTCGTGGGGTTGTAGTTTGGGGGTGAAGTGTGTGGGGTGTATGTAAAGCCTGAAGGCGCAGTCTTACCTTAATCTTCTTATTGTTGTCGTGCATCATCTTCATATGCTTGTATATGCTGGTCTGCCACATGAACGTCGCGGGACATAGCTTACACTTGTATATCTTACTGCTCGACCTCTTCGTGTGCATCGCCCATACATGGCCTTTGAGGCGTTTTACCGTCTGTAAAATAAAATTAATAAAGTCAAATCATCATCTGCCTAGCCTTTTCCAAAATATATTGAGGTCGGCTTACAGTCAAACCGGATTCAGTAGATAACATAAATTAAAAAATTAAAGATTTTTTCAATGTATTGTCAAAATTGCGGTTTTAAACTGACAGATTACATTTTCCGCGCGAAAACGAACGATGACGTCGCTCCTGTCTGTCACTGGTCATGAACTGTCATCACTCAAAGACGTCGTCGTTTCGTTGACATAACAGTAGTGACGTCACTAGACGTTGATTGTTGTTTTTAAGAGGGCCCTTCCCGGTCCGTCTATCGCCAACGCGAGCATGGTCGAAAAGCTTGTTGTTTCATCCAGCGCAATGTTGTTGACTAACAAGCAAGTGAGAACGCGATAACATTGAACATTTGAATCATTGAATTTTTTACTTGCATTGAAACCTAGATACAGTGCATACGATACCTTTAAGTTAAAAAAAAACAAAGATGTGTTACAACGACGGTATAATCACGTACGAGCGTTTGTATGAAAAGTATAACGGGTTGGCCGCTCTTAATACGTCCCGTTTCATGTTATTTTAATTCGTTATTATTGTCAAAGATCAATACTAACCAAAATAAAAACGTTGCAGTAGCCTTCTTTTAGATTTTTTTATAAATTTAATCATAAAAATTTATTATTTTTTTTTTTTAAAGTCAATATTTTTAATTTTATTTTTGATATTGTTTTTTGGTGTTAGAGGTTTGGCAGATACAAAACATCACCCTTAAATATGGCCAGACACTTCTGAAACACCCTGCAGATAGACAGATCATCCTTGTTGATAACTCACCCTGTATGACTTCCCACAGATTTCACAAAGATGTTCCCCCTCCGCTTCTTTTTTCTTTCCCTCGTGTATATTGTTGACGTGAGCCACCAATATTTTAGCAGTTTTGAATGCCTGCAAAAAAAAATCCAACAATATCATATTATTTCCTAGATTGAAAAATAATAAACCTTTTTAGAAGTAGTAGGACACGTATTTTTTGCCATTTCATCATCTGCCTAGCCTTTTCCCAACTTTATTGGGGTCGGCTCCCAGTCAAACCGGATTCAGCTGAATACCAGTATTTTACGTGGAGCGGCTGCTACCAGACCTCCACAACCCATTAACTGGGTAACACGGTACTTCTTGGCAAGACTGGTGTCAGATTTTCTGGCTTCTGACAATCCGTAACGACTGACAAAGATCTACAAATGACAGCCGGGAGCAACGGCTTAACGTGCGCACCGAGGTGCGGAGGAGTCTCGGTATGTTAAGATGGTCACCCATCCACAGACCGACCCCGGCAAGCGTTGCTTAACCTTAAAGATCGACCCGTGCGACCGTATTAAGCCACGAGCTCTTAGATTATATTATACTCCTTATTGCTATCGAAGAAGATTTTCATTCATCTCCAAAACAACATTGATGACGATTCTTACCTTAAAACAGAAACTGCACTGGTATTTAATTCTCTTCAAGTGGTCCCAGTCAATGTGGTCAGTGAGGCACCACTTCGTAGCGAATTTCTTACCGCAGTAATTACATTCGTGTCTGTAACAAAATAGCGAAGAGAAATTGTATAAAATACTAGCTTATGCCCGCGACTTCGTACGCGCATATTTTGTTTTTTCCCGTTCTCGTATAGCCTTCCTCATGAATGTGGCTATCATATACAAAAAGCATTTTCCAAATCGGACTGGTAGTTTCACAGATTAGCGCGTTCAAACAAACAAACAAATTCTTTAGCTTTATTGAACTATAATATATATATTACTTGCTTTTGCCCGCGACTTCGTACGCGCATATCCGGCTATAATATTTGGGCCATATTTCACATTTTCGAAAATAGTCAGATTCTCAGAATTTCCAATGTGCGCTTCCGTTGGAACAAATTGCCGCATGTTGGGCATAAGTAGGTCATACAATTTCGGTTATTTCTAAGTGCGCTTCCGTTGGAACACACTGTCAAATGTTGGGCACGGGTATGTCATGCAATATCGGATATTTGTAAATAAGTGCGCTTCCGTTGGAACAGATTGCCGCATGTTGGGCACGGGTATGTCATGCAATATCGGGTATTTCTTAGTAACTGCGTTTCCGTTGGAACACAATGCTGCATGTTGGGCATAAGTAGGTTATACAATTGGTTATTTCTAAGTAGGTGCGCTTCCGTTGGAACACACACTGTCAAATGTTGGGCACAGGTATGTGATGCAATATCGGATATTAGTAAATAAATGCGCTTCCGTTGGAATAGATTGCCGCATATTGGGCACGGGCAGGTTAGCCAATATCGTACATTTCTCAGTAAGTGCGCTTCCGTTTTTATATAATGTATTAGTAGCAAGTATTTTGGAAAAAATGTAAGCGTATGGATGTTTTAATTAACAATTTTGATATTTATTAGGTAAATATATTTGTGAATATTTTTTTCAGTAAATTCGGCAAACATTTTCAGATATTTCCGGATATCTTGGCGACACTTTAACACACTCACTGGTAGGCATCCTGGGAGACATGCTTCTTGCTGAGCCGCATGTGGTTGTTGTAGCAGTCCCTGCTCGCGAAGGTCTTGCTGCAAGCGCGGCACTCGTGCAAGTTGCCTTGCTCTCGCTCGCGATGGTTGCGCGAGTGTCGGGCGAGGTTGCGCTTCCATTGGAACAGTTTACCGCAAATTGGACACGGATAGGATAGGCCGTCGTGGATAACGCTGAGGGGAAAAAAATCTCGGTTAGTCAAGTGTTAACTCTCCACCGTGTGCTGCATGAAGTTTCTCCTTACTAATATTATAAACGCGAAAGATTGTATCTACGGATGTTTGTCTCTTTCACGCAAAAACTATTGAATACTAAGCGTTTCCAAACGTCTTTTAATGCGCACAGCAAAGGAGTGGAACTCTCTGCCTGCGTCTGTGTTTCCAAAACCTTACAGCCCTAATCTCTTCAAAGTTAGAGTGAACAGGCTCCTTCTGGGTAAGCTCGCTCCATCGTAGACTTTGTCTCTGTCATATCTGACATTGACTAGAGTCAAGAGCAAACCCATCACTAATAAAAAAAAATAAATAAATAAATAAATAAAAATTTATTTATTTATAAATTTCCTCAAACAATTTACATTGTTATACAATAACACATAGGATACTTTTTCTCCCGGGAATATGTTCCCTTGGGATAATATTCGACATTCACGCGGGCAGAGCCGCGGGTAGCTAGTAAGTAAATAAAAAGGTAGATAAAGAAAACTGTTGTGGAATTTGTTCGAAAGAGTCACCGCGGCCCTGGAACGCAAAGGGCATAAGGAGGAGCACGGATGGGTTTTAGTCAGTAAGAGGCTGACATTCCCTTCCTCTCGGCCCAGAGCGGAAGAGGTCATTTGATGATTTCCCATCCATAAAATAAAAAGATAAAGGAAACTCACACATGCGCTCTATAGCTTTTCTTCGAAGTGAACACTTTGTCGCATCCCTTACACGGAATGAACAACTTCTCTTTAGGCTTGTCATCTTTATTCTGAGGCAAGATTCTGTGAACAATATTAAATATATGGTTTTTTTTAACAGTCTGGTGTATGAGCGTTTACGCCGTACGGCATTTCATACAAACTTTCAAGTCCTTATTTTTCGAAATGAATGAACCGATTTTAATGAAACTTGGTATGCATACGCCATCTAACCAGGTCTCAAAAGTTAGTGTAGAACATTTTCGAAAAAGAGTTTAGAGGGAGAGAGAGAGCGATTTTAAGTTTTCTATAGAAAGTGCAAATCACTCTATCTTTCCCCAGCAGGAGGAGTCATTTGATGATTTCCCATTTTAAAAAAAGGCAGATGATGATATATATGTACTTACTTGAGATGGTACTTAAGCGTCATTTTGTTGGCGAACACTTTGCCGCAGCAGTCACATTGTGGCCTCTCTTGACGACACACGCCGCGGTGGTAGGTTAGCTTCGATTTTGTGCTGGAACATATCATCATCATCATCATCATATCAGGCGATAGACGTCCACTGCTGGACATGGACCTCCCCCAAATGGGGACGGACGGGGTTTGCTATAATCGCCACGCTTGTCAGGCGGGTAGGGTATCGCAGTGTAGCTGTAGCAATGTACCTACAGAGAATGCTGCTGCCCATTCTCTGGTGAGTCCCTTAGTCGCCTCTTACGACACCCACGGGAAGTGATGGGATGGTGCTATTCTTTCACGTCCGACACCATACGGAACCTACGTGTCTGTCGTGTGTTCTGTTACCAACGCAATACCTGAAAAGGGGTCATTGTACTCATTATTATGAACAACTTTTATTATGGGACCAAAATCGTGAAACAACTGCCACATTAAGTGTACTGAACAGCTGATTTTTTTTCGCAATTTCAGGGTTGATCCCATAGTAAAAGTTGTTCATAATGATGAGTACAATGGAAATCCAGCAGAGGACGTATTTCTACTAAAATGATGATCGGTGTCGGTACCAATTCATTTTAACACTGACTCGCCTCGTTTCAACTTCAGCGTAGTGTTGAAACCACATCATAGATAGACATAGACAACGCAAGAGCAACTATTTCGCGTGCCCGGTGCCCCGCTTACGTACAAAAATCGTAAGCCGCCACTTTCACGCTCAGTCTGCATCGGCGTACGCTAGTCGGACGTCAGTTAGGTGGTTAGGTCAGTTAGGTGCCACACGCGGCGGCGTCTTTGATTTGATTTGATTTGCCCATCACTTAGTAGTGCTTGTGTGTGACGTTATAGTAGGTAGACAAAAAATGGCACGCTTGGTTTTCATATAGATCGTGATACTTGCGTTGTCTGTGTCTATATCTATGGTTGTAACACACTCCCTATACGTCTTGTAGATGTGACTTTACTCTATATTGCTGTTGAAAGGGGCTAGTGTGTGTGTAGTGAAGTGTTTGTAGAGGAGCCTGAGGGTGTAGGTGAGAGATGGTGAGTCAGTGGGTATGAGACTTCGGGTAGACTGTTGTTAGATGCGTGACTGGCTTTGTGGTTGATTCAGTGCGCTCAATAAGTCAAAGTCAAATCATTTATTTCAAATAAACCAATTAGGTACTTTTGAATTGTCAAAGTCAGTCAGTCAAAAACATGAAGCTATTTGCACGTTCCAAAGCGTAGATCTCTATGGAGAAGAACGTGTAAGAAACTCCACGGACACTCTTTTAAACCACTTTATGTTTTACAAAAATCCTGGTTACATTGTTACTTGTTGCATCTATATGTGAGAACAATGTAAAGAAAGAATCCAATAGTAAATAGTAGTTTATGCAACGACCATATAAAAAGGGTTATTAAAACACGAGTGTGATAATAGCATCACACGAGTGTTTTAATTCCTAATTATATGCCGTTGCATACACTATTTTATCTTCACTCATACAGTTGAAATAAAATAAGTGGAAAATTAGTTTATTCCAATATGGCGGATATTCTCATTGCGTATTCGAATGACTGCGCAGCGCGCTCAAACATAGACAAAGATAAAAGCTGGCTCCTTGACTAAAGTCAATGAGCCCGCGCCAAAAATTAAAAAGAAAAAGTGTGCTATAAAAATTAAAGAGTTATTTTATGACGCAGTTGTTTAAAAATCGAAGGAAAATGTTGAACTGTAATGGTTTTTTTTTAATTTTACATATCCACGAAAAAAAAGTATCTACGTGTTTATGCATTCGTTTTTGAACTCATATTTGGAACATTACGTTTTGAGTGTAGATAAAAATACTTACGTGAAGCCTGTCCCACAAGTGCTACACACATGCGCGTCCCCGCTGGGCGCGTGGCTAGCCGCATGCCTCAACATCCGCCTCTTCAGCGTGGTGTTGAACCCGCACTCCGTACACCTGTACCCCTGGAGGTGTAGCGCCTTGTGTGCGGACACGTTGTCTTTTGTTAGGAAAAAAGCTTGGCATATTGAGCATTGGTGGCAGTCTTCGCTTTTCTGGAAAAAATATCGAGGTTTTGTTTTGTTTCGTGGGTGCGTTTACGAATATACAATCTCGCATACACAGTGAGAACCAGAACAACTATCTGTAGGCCATACAAATATTTGTTCCGTGCGGGAATCGATCCCTCGACACGCAGCACAGCAGTCAATCGCTCAACCACTGCGCCAACCGTGTCGTCGTTGGTTGAAAGGCAAACGCAGCGATATTTTGGTGAGCTCTACCAGTTTAAAATTACCAAAAAAAATAACGTGTAAAAGTGGTACTTTCATTGTTACGCGCCAGAATTAATGCCGGGTACATAACGATAAAACTTACTACTAGCGCCGTCTAGTATCGAGTAGCAGAACTAGTAGAGTCAAGTCAAGATCCTTCTAGACATTTCGATGCTAGAACATTCTACAGTTTTCGATATCTGATTATTCGGAACCGGTATGTACCTACTCGAACTTTCTAGATGTTTCTATACTAGAAGGTTCTGGAATTATCTGCCGACCTATATAAGGCCCGCATAGCCTGCGATCGAGTCAGTATTGAATTTGCGATACAAGCGACAACTTCGAGAGCGAACTTCGACTGCGAATTAAAGTGATCAGTAGTGCAATTGTGTTTTATAATTAGTGAGTTTTAAAGTTGTAATTAGTGTTGATTAATTAAAGTTTCATATTGGGTATTTTATCGGCTGTTTTTATTGTCACGAACCCTAAGCTCGTAACAATATAATGTATATTTCTAGTGCCATCATAAAATGTTTAACTGTACCATTGAATAAGTGACTTTTGATTTTGCAAATATGTCGCTTGAGGCATGTGGTGACAATATGTTGTTGAATTATTTTATAAACTTTTGATATTGCAAACAGATACTTACTTCAATTTTATTTATTTGTTAGTAGGTATAGATTTTTTAATGTTCAATATTATTAATCCTTATATCGTATTCTCGTCTAGCAACACAAGCGATACTGAAAGATTGTGTCTCGAATTCATAAAATCTTCTAGCCGTAAACCGCGATAAATAAAGTTGTCAAAAAATAAAAGGCCCGTTTTGACAGCAGGATACAACATTGCTATACTAGTAAGTATGAAAGAGAGATGAAATAAATCTCTTTCTGGAATGTAAAGATCGCTTTTAACGATAAGGCCACCCATAATATCACCTTAAGTAATATTTTCTTAATCTATATTTTCTGTCCTACATAATAAAGACTATTTTACTCTATTCTAATGTAAGCACTTACTGGTTTATGTTTTCCATTGAGATGATCATGCATCAATTTCTCAGTGTTGAAGGCAATAATACAATCATCACACCTAAGGAAAGAAAAAAAAAATTATTAGATGCACCTTTATTTTGAATTAGTTCTTGCCCGCGGCTCCGCCCACGTGAATGTCGCAAATTATCCCAAGGGAACATACTCCCGGGATAAAAAGTATCCTATGTGTTATTCTAGACTATAGTCTACCTCTGCGCCAAATTTCATCAATATCCTTGATGCCGTTCTAACGTGATTGAGTTACAAACATCCAAACTTTCACATTTTTAATATTAATAGTATAGACTAACTTCCGCCCGCGACGTCACCCGTGTGAAAAGTATTTTCATGGGTTTTATTTTTTTTGTCCCTTATATATGTCGTAGGATAATTTGATACTTCGAATCTTCGCGGAAATCCTAGGGGTTTTGCGAAAACGCGGATAATTAGACATAGGCGAAAAATTATCAAATCTTACTGGACAAAGTCAGGATTTTTGCGAAAATACTCGTTACTATAGTAAGATTTGATGTGCTCAACACTGATTGGCTACAATTTTGCTGGCTGACTTCTAATTGGTTCCTAGTTTGCCGATGATTAACTTCAAGTATTGTGTCATAGAGTTATGATACAATACTCGTGTAGCACTTTTATTTACCACTTTATTTAAGTCCAAGTAGGTACACTATTTATGATAAAAAACAAAACACTTCTGCAATTTAACTCAGACACAAACGTAAACAAATAACGTGCGGCAACAAATGATTGACATTTAAGACGTCAACCAATCAGAGACGATCTCTTATTGAACGCGCTGACCGACCAATCAGCGTTCTTATTTCATAACAGCCAGCGTTTCGTTTCGCAATATTGCTATAATAACGAGTATTTTCGCAAAAATCCTGACTTTGTCCAGTAAGATTTGATAATTTTTCGCCTATGTCTAATTATCCGCGTTTTCGCAAAACCCCTAGGATTTCCGCGAAGATTCGAAGTATCAAATTATCCTACGACATATATAAAGCATAAGAGCGTGTACGCGGTTTGTCATTTTGTACAAACTTTCCAAGTCTTTATTCTTCAAAATGAATGAACCGATTTTAACGAAACTTGGTATGCATACGCTAGATATCCAGGTCTAAATAGTTATCAGAAAAATTTGTTGAAGAAGATTTCAGAGGGAGAGAGAGAGCGATTTTAAATTTTCTATAGAAAGTGAAAAATCACTATATCCTTCGCCCTGAACTCTTTTTCGATTTTTTTTTCTGATAACTATTTAGACCTAGACATATTGCGTACGCATACCAAGTTTTATTAAAATCGGTTCATTAATTTCGAAAAATAAGGATTTGAAAGTTTGTATGAAAAGCCGTACCGCGTAAAGGCTCTTAAGCCACTCCTTAAAACAGTTATCTTCAGCTTTATTATATAAGTATCTATAGATATTTTCAGGATGCCATTGTTGCTCCCACGCAACCTGCCTATGATTGACCCAACACTTTTTCTGATGGCGCCATAAAAGTCATTAACAAGTCGCAACAAGCCGCGAACATTTGAGATGCACTGCAGAAGCGTGCCTCAAATGACTTGGGATTGTAAGATTTTTTTTTCTGGATGGGAAATCATCAAATGACTCCTTTCGCTCCGGGTGAAGCGGGAGGGAGTGTGAGACTCTTCCTGACTAAAACCCACCCGTGTTCCTCCTAATGCCCTTTTCGTTCCAGGGCCGCGGTGGCTCTTGCGAACAAAATCCGCAACAGTGTCAGACCCTTACTGACTAAGACCCACCTATACTTAAGCTTCTGAAACTCCTTGCTGTTCAGGTCCTCAATCCTGATCGCCCACATCTCATCGTGACTCATGGTATACAGTTCTACCAATTTTTCTGGAAGATTCTTCAGCTTTCTACTCTTCTTGTCGGGGTTATTCTCCTTCTTTGTCTTCTGGCGTTTCGGGGAGTCCACCTGTGAAAGAAGGTAGGTTACGTTACGCCGGTATTCTACGAAAGGGTGGGAGAAAGAATACCTACATAGCTCATATTCAATAGATGATATTAATTTTGTTAATTGGTTAAAAATAACACTTTTATAGGTAAATCTTTTTTGGGCAGTTTAACTAGATGAGGCCGGTGTTGCCCAGTGTCATCTCAAAAGCTAGGGCACTTGGCGGATTACGGATTTTGCGCGGCCCTGGAACGCAAAGGGCACTAGGAGGAGCACTGATGGGGTTTTAGTCAGTAGGAGTCTGACACTCCCTCCCCAGTCCACCCAGAGCGGAAGGAGTCATTTTATGATTTTCCATCCATAAAAAGGGCACCTAGCGAAGATCTGTGTTTCGGCAAATGTTGTCGCTAGCTTCAGACTAACTAGCGACAACATTTACCGATCAGAGCAGGAAAATCTCACACCTTGGCCACATTAAAATAATCACAAATGTGGTGAAGCTGGGGAGATTGTCTCCAGGACAGCCACTTAGAAACGCTTATTCTGATATTTGGCGACTAATTAGCGATATTTTTTTTGTGTTAACAAAATTTAAATACCTGATGGTAACCAATGTCAGACACATTTAATTAACCGACTTCCCAAAAAGGAGGAGGTTCTAAATTCGACTGTTTTTTTTTTGTTTGTTACCTCATATCTCCGTCATTTATGAACCGATTTGAAAAATTCTTGTTTTATGTGAAAGGATATTCTTCTCGATTGGTCCCATTTCATTTTTATCAAAATCGGTTCAGTAGTTTGGTTTTTAAATCCAAATAGCTGGAAAAAATACGTGGAAAAATCATACGAAATTGCATATTTCTGCTTTCCTGTGACTTTCCAGTGGTGTTTTTAGGTGTGGGGTACCACAAAAAAGTGGAAAATAAAAAACTTTTTCACAAAAAAAAACAGCCTTCCAAAAAAAACACTACAAAGTACAAAATAACTTTAACTTCGGAAGTCGGTGTCAAATAACGAAGAAGCAACCAAAAACACCTTTGGAAGTCTTATGAAGTTTTTATGAAAAAGTTTTTTTTAAAGCTCGTTATAAGTGCGTTATTTTTCATTATTAGAAAAAAGTTAATACTTCACAAATGTTTTTTGCCATAAACAAAATCGCTCGGTGAATAGGTTATATCATATTAACAGGCTATAAACTTCCACTGCTGGACATAGACCTCCCCCAACATCATAATGGAAGCCGAGCCGCCCTGAAAAACGTGCCGATTATGACAAACCCCCCGGTTTGCAATGTACAGAGAATACTGCGGCCCATTTTCTGGTCACGGCATTCACGGGAAGTGATGGAATGTTGCTATGCTTTTACGTCCGACACCATACGGAACAGGTTATAACTCATTTTAAACCTTGCTAAAAGTGCTTCACTTTTCATTACGGGTACAAAAAAATCGGCAGGTGAAAAACGTTAAACGCCATTAAACGTTTTATTCCAAAAATAAAATCGTCGAATGCAAGAGATCCAAGGGGCGTCGGTCACTGACTTATACTTCATTTCAAAGGTCACTAAATGTGCTTTACTCTCATTATGGGCACAAAAAAATTGGCACTTGAAGAACAAAGTTAACCGCCAAAAATGTGTTTCGAATACAAGAGATTCACGATGCCTCGCTGACAGAAACATAATTACTATAGGCTGTTGCAAACACATTATGTCTGTGATATGGTTTTTGGGCGGGACCGCCATCCTGCACTTTTTCTCGACTCAATTGAAAATAGTTTATAGATGAAGCATTGGTATCCCTTGGGTCCTGCGTACCTCTTCGATGTAAGAAGTCCAAAGATTTGCCAAACAGTTCATATTTATCTCATAAAAACGAATGCAACCAATTGTGACTATGGCATACAACAGCACATGTCGCTGCTCGCGGTGCCTGCAGCCAGGACCAACCTACTGGCGAGAACTCCTCTCACGAGAGCCATGCGCGTGGTGAATGAGGTTCACGGAAGGGTTGATGTATTGTGGTGCAACTTGAGTGAATTCGCAAAAGTTACACTATATGTAATAAGTTATTTAGATTAAGATATTTTTTAACTAGGTATAAGGTGTAGATTTAGGATTTAGTTAAGCCACTCTGTCGCATTGGATCATAGATCTGTAATGATAGTGTAGGTAAGATTGTTGTAATAAATAAATAAATAAATAATTAAATAAATGTCTGCATACCCCTTTATGGATTTATAGTCGTAAAGGTTCCGTATGATAAGCACTTGGCAAACACTTCTCTTTCATCTTATAAGAACCAACCAATTGTGACTTTGGCGTACATCAGCACATGTCTGCATACTCCTGTGCAAAACCGACTCCACGTAGTCTTGTCTGCCCTACCCCAAGACTGTAATTTAAGCCCGCGTAGGCGCGGAGGGGCGAGGCGAGATTATAGTCGTGACGGTTCCATGTGACAAGCACCGGACTATCAATAGTTAAAGTTATATATGATTATCAAATCCCTACTATTATTATAAATGCGAAAGTAACTGTCTGTCTGTTACGCTTTCATGCTAAAACGGCTGAACGGATCGTCATGAAATTTGGCAGATGTATAGGTAGCCTGGGATATGGAGAAGGACATAAAAACATGTTTGCACAAAACTATACATCACATTTAAGCTTGTAATGCCACCGATTATATTTTATGTGTACCTAAGTACTTCTATATTATTCATTTAATTATTAAATAGAAAGCAACTAAATTGAGTACAGACTGTTAACTTTGTAATATAAGTACCTTATTAATAATGCAATCCAACACAGGTGTTATAATAATTTGTTCACAGTAATTGGATTCCGAGGTTTTTAATACCACTGCACAGGCGCTAAAGTCACTCCGCTATGCGATGGGTTATAAAAATACAATAAGAGAGATTATGTTCTTTTAATTAAAACTCTTTTATAATACAAACTCATATATTTGAACTAAAAAAATACAAGTTATGGTCACTCACCGAGACAATTATTTCTTATCTAATATTTTTAATAAATCTTATACAAAACTTGAGATTTGTTAACTAAAATTCTTAATTAATAAAAATGACATAGTATCACGCCTATACACCTTTAAGGGTTAGGCAGGTTGAGGGTTACTACCTAAATTAGGCCAATAAGGTATTTTTAGCAAAAAAAAATGACGGACCAAATCTATTTTTCATGGAAATAATCCATTATTTTTAAGTCACATGAAATAGGAGGCAAGCTTATTGTCATCAATCGGGCATAAAAGTCCCAGATGGAAAAACCCAATAACATTGTCCGACTCAGTGGCGTAGCATGCCTTGGTCCCCGTATAAAAAAATTGTTTGGGCCCTTATGAAGGGTAAAGATTTCTCACAAAAGAAAAAAAATGTTTGCATAAAAAATAATAGAAATATTTATTCATCATAATTATCTATCTGTCACTTTTTCCAAAAAAATTACAAACAACTCAAATGAAATAATTACACTCTCCTTGTCTTTTTTCAGCAAACAGGGTGCTGCCAACTTTTGAACGCACGCTTTAGGTAAGCGGGAAAAAAAGAAATTGCTTTTTTTGACTTTTGTCATTTCTGAAATAAATTGGGAAGTTTTTACTTACGCACGTCGCCTGTATAATTGATACGGCAGGTACGGCGGTAGCTACGCCCCTGGTCCGATTTTGGAGTCGATCCCAGAGCGGGAAGTCTCGACATACTTAGTTACCGATCGCCTGACGACCGAATTCGGTCGATAAGTGCTAAGGCCGCACAACAGTCAATATCGAACACGATCCATTTACTATAGTTAGTTTTCAATTTTGTTTTTTTGTGCGTCATTTCTGGCGGAATAAACGAATTTTCTTTCTTTTTATCCGCGATCAAAATCAATGATCAGATCCGTGGAACGCTATCGAGATTGACTTGTAGGCGACATTAATACCGCCACAAAAAAATCAACGTAGCAGAATCAACAAATGAGACTCGCAGCGCCATCTATCTCGTCAGCTGCGAACTAACTGGACAAAATCCTAAATCGCTATATCAGAGTTTACCGTGAGATTAGAACATATGCAAAGCCCGAATATCAACTGTCGGGCAGTTGCCCACCAGACACAACATAATCTGTCTGGTCGGAGGATCCTCCCTTTTCAATGAAGGTATGCGGGACTTTACTCTCTGTTCCGCCTTCTCCGAAGACTGTGTACGGGCGGCCTTAGGACATATCGACTGATAGGTAACTATTTCGAGACTTCCCGTCCAAGTCTTAGCGACAACCCTTGCGATGCAACCACCAGACTAACAAGGCAGTGTAAAAGGAATAAGGAACATATTTCAAGTTATGTCCTCTAAGTAGACTCCACTTCGAATCAACATTTTCACAGTTACAACTATTGACAACCTCCGTCAAGAAGCAAACAGTGCTCAAAGGCACATTTTTATCATTTTAATCACAAAATGTTCATACATTCTGTATTTGCATCTTCCCTATTTATCAGTATAATACTTATAATAAACAAGGTATAACAATTTGGTCACTTTCGCCTTAAAACAGTCAACGTCTGTGATACTGCAATACCGCGAAACTACACTTTGCTATAAGGTCTAATTTTCGATGTAAATTTATTCAAAGTTAGGCTTTATGGCAAAGTTGTATTAATCACCTGCCTAGCCTTTTCCCAACTATATTGGGGTCGGCTCCCAGTCAAACTGGATTCAGCTGAATACCAGTATTTTGGGACCACCAGACCTCCACAACCCATTGATTGCAGTATTGAAAATTAGACCATCTAGCAAAGTGTAGTTTCGCAGTATTACAGTATCACTGAGGAGGCCACGTTTCCGACTGCATCAAACTCGCATCAAGGTGCATTACATGTTGCGGATTTTGTTCGAAAGAGTCACCGCGGCCCTGGAACGCAAAGGGCACTAGGAGGAGCACGGATGGGTTTGAGTCAGTAAGAGTCTGACACTCCCTTCCGCTCCACCCAGAGCGGAAGGAGTCATTTGATGATTCCCCATCCTTAAAAAAAGGTACATTACATTGCGGTCCACTGAGGTATTATGTGATCAATCAGTCGATATGACCCGCAATCAGGGTTGGGCAGTATTTGAATGACTTGTAATTAAATTACATAATTGAAATACAAATACGTAAGTATTTGGTTTTTGTATTTCGATTACTTCTTATAAAAATAATTTTGTAATTGTTATTGCTGAGGTATTTTGTATTTCAAATACTAATGGCTTCAATATACATTTAACAAACTTTTAATGGGTGCGTTCTGCAGAAAATAGCGCTCGATAGCTTACGAAATTGTTTAATTACAAAATATATCTGACTATATTTTGTATTTTAAATTAAAATTACTGTAAGTAATTTGTATTTTATATTTCAAATAAGTACACGACTTAAAAGCATTTTATATTTCGTATTTTAAATACATGCGCGATAGTATTTGTAATTTGTAGTTTAATTAAATCAAAGTATGTATTTTGCTCAGCTCTGACCTGCATGAGTCGCTTGCAGGTTGAAACGCGACCTTAGTGTACAATATTTTCTTCTAAACCATTGATAATTACTTCTCTATTGTAAGGAAAAATACCAGCATTTTTAAACCCTTTTGTAATAGAATTTTGATCTAAACATTTGAGCAATCCTTCAGATACCATATTCGGAATATTGTATATAGACTTTTTTCGCTCAGGTTTTTGTAAAACCGAGCTATGATACATGGAAGAAATTGTTTTTTTTAATTGTCTAACTATTGGATTCAATGGTTCTATATTCTGGGACATAAAACAAGGTATTACTAACAAAATAATATCGTTTTCTTTGCAATACTCGAGACAATCAATGCTCAAATGATAAGTTTGGTTCTCTAACAACAAAAGCAATTTTGGTCCAACAGGATCCTTTAAATTTTTCGTAAAATGTTTCAGGAAAACTAAAAAACTCGGGTCTTCAGTCCAGTCCGGTAAGGTTTTTAAATCGATGCCGTTTTTTAAGAAATTAATAAAAGTTGTTTCTTTTGGTACTTCTGGTTCATTGTCAGTTTTGATTTCAACGTCGGTCTTCAAATCTTTCTCTGGTGGTATAAAGAATAACGGAGGTATAGAATTTCCTTTAGCATTTGCTGCGTAAGTGAATTTGAGTTGAGACGCTTGCAGAGCTACGGAACCATTTTTCGTTGTTAACAACCAAATTTTATCTTTAAACTCTTCTATATTGACACCAATTTCGTCTAGCGAGTAAACATTTTCAGAAGAAAAATTAAACTGGCACATAATCTTCCATAATCGGTCGTAGAAAACTTGAACATTTTCTTTTGATTTTTTTCTATCAATTTTATCTTCTAAACTTTCATTTCTGTATATAAAGTTATAGTACCAGTCAATGCCAGCCATTTGTTTCTCTATCCAAGCTTTCGGCGTTTTCAAACCAAGTCTTTGACTGAACTCCGAGGCGTATGTTCTAACAACTTTCACGCATAAACCAGGATATATTTCTGCATATTTCTTTAAATACTCTGTGAGAAGACTTTCTTGTTCTGCAGTATAAATACTTTGTCGTGCATACCCAACTGTGACAGGAAAATTGTTCTCTAGACGACGTTTTCTGTATCTATTCAGGGTCACATAGTTTAGATCAAACATTTTAGCAGCTTTCCTTATAGATTTGCCGTGATTGACTATTTGATCGAAAGCTGCTTCAAATTGGGATATGTCATAAAGTCCTCGGGTAGTTTTTCTCGGTCTTTTGTTGGCAGGCATCTAAAACATACATTATGGTACATTTTAGTTTTAGTCACCTTTCTATAGTACTAAATAGAGTTTTAAATCGCGTGAATCGGGTGGTACACCGTTGTGCCAGAAGCGCTGCAAGCTGCAATGCACTTTGGGTAGATTTTTTTTTAATGTTATCAGGGCTTTGAACATCTATTATTTGTTGAGCCAGAAAGCTTTTGTAACAAGAACGAGTTCGCCTTGTAATGATTAATTTGGTGTCAAAATGGTTCGTTAAATACGTAAGATTTTCCTGATAGTTTTCAGACATTTCCAGACTCCAGAATTTAGCATTCTGCTTATCACATTCCTGATGCTTTTTTTTATTATTATTGATAGGCTTGATGGTAAGCGATGATGTGATCGAAGATGGAGCACGTTTTCCTAGAAGTAACCTATTCACTTTTGACTTAAAGACTCCCAGGTTGTAGCTATCAGGAAACATAGACTCTGGCAGGAAATTCCACTCCTTAGGTGTACGCACAATTAATGTGTTCCCAAAACGTTTTGTGCGTGTGGGTGGGATGTCCACCGTGTATCGGTGGCGCATCACCGTACGTCTTGTGGTCCGATGATGGAACGGGCTTGGCGGAATCAAACTATGCAATTCATTTGCACTCTCCCCAAAATGTAACCGATAGAAAACTGACAGGCTAACAACTCGGCGTCGGCTTTCTTCACGTAAAAGTGTAAAGACACTTTTACTTAAGTACTTATAACGTTTTGAACGCCAGCTTAAGTTTGGCGATTCTTCGAGCTATGTCGGTAAGCTTGGTTCTCTTGGGGATGTCGGTGTAGACCTGGCCTGCCAAATTATTTTCTTTTTTTTGTTTTAGTTATTTTTTTATTACAATAATTTTATATTTATTCTAATATTTTTTATTGAAAAATCATCATCTTCCTGCCCTTATCCCATGTTACTTGGGGTCGGCGCAACACGTTTTTTTCTTCCATTCTGTCCTATCAGCCCTCACACTATCACTAACTCCCTTTTCTTTCATATCGCTCCTCACATAATCCATCCATCTTTTCTTTGGCCTCCCTCTTCCTCTCCATCCACATTAATTTATATTCATAGTTTTCAGTTACATGCGTTTCATCCCTCCTCTTCACATGACCATACCAGGACAAGCGGTTACCTTTCAACTTTTCCGTCATAATAAAAAATATTAGAATATAAAATTATTAAAATACAAATTAAATAAATTACCAATTACTCATTCTTTAAAGTTATATGTTTGCATGTATCTAATTTATTACTATTTAATAGCTCAATTTAAATATTTTTGTGTTTACTTTTAATTTTAATGATTAATTTATGTTTTATGATGTAAACGCAATTCGAACGCAATGTAGGTATATTGTTACTGAATAAATTGAATTGAAATTTAATTAAATTCTCCGAATTTCAGGTTCGAAGAAAGGAATCTCCGAGCTCTTTCTATTGATTTAGGAGGCTTTCTGATGAGCTCATGAGCCGAAGCCTCTCCATGGCTCATTTATCTATTCTACTATGATTCGGTTTCTGTCAAAGGTACCATCCCCCACGAAATAGGGTATGTAAGTAGGTACAATAAAAAAATTGGCCAAGTGGGAGTCAGTCTGTCACACGAAAGGTTCCGTACCAATAACCGAAAAAAAAACACATTTCTTTTATGGAAGCCCCTTTAATTTTATTACTTGTTTTATTTCATTATTTGTTGTTATAGCGGCAATAGAAATACACACTTAGTGAAAACTTCAACGGGAACCGATCAGTTT
Source organism: Melanchra persicariae (assembly GCA_947386135.1). Taxonomy (NCBI): domain Eukaryota; kingdom Metazoa; phylum Arthropoda; class Insecta; order Lepidoptera; family Noctuidae; genus Melanchra; species Melanchra persicariae. The sequence goes on along the minus strand of OX376672.1, from coordinate 10,967,771 downwards.
TCCGATTTTTTTTGTTCGAATTTCCTTTTACCGAAAACTATTGACCGACGTCTTTTTTGCTATCATTATTTGACGTATTTTTAGATCAACGAAGTATCATGTGTCATTGGTATTATTTTACCGAACTTAATTTCGCCGATTTACAAAATCACTTTTTGTTGTTGGCCTCTCTTGAACTTTTTTCATTTGCCAAATGATTTATTTGCCATATTTTAACCACACCGAAACAACATTTTACGGAATATTATTTGGTCACAAATATATATAAGCCGGTTACTTGGTAGCACTTTCAATATTAAATTAAAATACTTAGTGTAAAAGTCAATATGTTGTGCTACAAAATTTAGTGACAGAAACGAATCGCTGCTAAACCGACTCCACGTAGTCTTGTCTGCCCTACCCTAGAGTGTAATTTAAGCCCGCGTAGACGCGGAGGGGTGGGGCGGCCCGCGAGCTGAGGAGCAAGTGGATTGAAGGCCCGCTGCCGTGGATGAGGCAGTTTATCACAAAATATACAAATATTATAATACTAACAGTTAAAATAAAATCAAAATTGATCGAAAAGCCAAAGAGAATAACTGTTTTATACAAATATATTTGTCCATCTCATGAAAACGCTGTTTTCTATGGCAGCTGTATATGGCGTTATGGACTTTGATGGCGGTGTTGGTATCGGACCTCTCTTTCTAATTGTAAACTTTTTAGCTGTATAACTTTACCGCTGATGAAGGTGTTTTAAAAATTAAGTATTTCAAAATTGTTTACCTACTAGAGCAAATAAGTATTTCATTTAGCAAACAAAACAATTGCCTATTCTCTTTGCCATAAGGTTGCTGTCAAAATAGCTGTAAACGCACTTTAAGTACTAAATCCTTTTCAAAACTACAAAAAGCGACTCACCCTATCTCTGTCCCTTTCCTTCTTCTTTTCACTCTTTCTCTTCTTCTTGACTTTTTCACTCTCCTTCTCTTTCAGTTTAGAAAGCTGTACATCTTCATCTGACGTAATATCGTTGTGGACAGCTGGTAAGTCTTGGAAATATGGGTCGTCGTATGTTTCTTCTTTTACGGCCACCTCTGTAGGGGAAAAAGGGATTTATTTAATCAGGAGTTAAGGTTGAACTAGTCGCGGGCTCGAACTCACTGGTAGGCGTGGCCAAAAAGCACGCTATCTCTCCGGGCATCGTGCCCAACAGAAAAATAACAATATAAGTAATAAAAGTATTAAACGATAGGTACTTATAACAAAACATTTTTTTTTACTTTTTGCCTGTCGGTTTGGCCCGGCAAATCTCCGAAACGGCAGGATCGATTTTGACTAGACTTTCACTGGCAGATAGCTGATGTTATAAGAAGTAACTTAAAGATTAGGGTTCCGTGCGAGAACAATAAAACCCATAAAATTGTTAACAGACACGGACGAAGTCGCGGGCAAAAGCTAGTAAAAAATATAACTCACCAAAGGCATACTTATCCTCGGTCTCCTCCTCCTCCTCCTCCTTAACGTTGACCTGTTTCTCTTCCTCCTCTATAGTATCTGCCTCCTGGACGCACTCGTAACATTCTATATGCGTCTGTTCTATGTTGCCAGCGGCGTAAGGAATGAAGTCATTTGGATTGTCCAGGAATGTGTGCTGGAAAATATTGGGAGGAATTGAGTCTTATGTCTGGAGCGTAAGAGCTATATTAGTGTATGATTGATGTCTGAATACTTTAATATTTGACAGAAAGAAAATTGAGTTTATTGGCATTAATAACACGCAAGATGTTGGGAATCGCACCCAACTAACACGCAGACGGCACGCGCAGGCGACGTGACCGACCTACGCGTCATCGTCCACGGCAAGCGAACGGAGGTGCGACGCGGGTGTGCCGGCGCGGCCGGCGGACACTCGCATTCTCGGAGACCACCGCGACGGACGACACTCTCAAACGCCTTATAATTAATTTATGTTTGTCCGGGACAGTTAATGTTGAAAGTTAAATCGGCAATACAGCCCATTTTTTAAGATACAGTCCACTTTTCATTATTTCCCAACGAGCATTTCGATCACAAGAGAAACACCTAAAAATTAAACAAAAAACACAGACAGCCTAAAGGCGAAATGGTAAAAATACGGCTCATGCTCATTCTCAGTTCAGATGTCGTTAGTCCCTGTATGTTGTTAGTCGCCAGAAATGTTGCTAGACAGGCGCTGTCTGACACTGGTCTTCCAATGAACCTTAGAGACGAGAGACTATTTGTCCATTCGCAAAAAGTAGATTCTTGTGGAGAAGAACGGACAAGAAACTCCATACTTCCTTACTCTTTTCAAATAAAAGTTTTACAATATTTTAATCTATTCATTATATAGGGTGACTGGTAATTAGTGACCAATATTAAACACATGATTATAGTCATGATAACAAATAACTTTTACTATGGGACAAAACCTGACATCGCGAAAAAAAAAAATCAGCTGCTCCCTACATGTTGACGAGTTATGCAAACATGGATATATGGGACAGCTGTTTTTTTTTTGTTATCGTTCGTATTAACGACTTCAGCCCCGACATGTGAAAATTCCCAAATAAAAAATAAATCTTATGTAATTGGTAAACAAACACTAAATTCGCGATAAATTCGGCGCACACCGGTGTGTTGCCGGTGCTTGAGCGGAGTTGTTTGTTCATCATCATCATCATCATATCAGCCGAAAGACGTCCACTGCTGGACATAGGCCTCCCCCAAGTGTCGCCACAACAACCGGTCCTGTGCGTCTCGCATCCATCGGTTACCCGCGACCCTCACCAGGTCATCGGTCCACCTTGTGGGAGGCCTTCCAACGCTGCGTCTTCCGGTACGCGGTCGCCACTCCAAAACTTTTCGGCCCCATCGACCATCTGTTCTGCGAGCAATGTGCCCTGCCCACTGCCACTTCAATTTGGCGATCCTTCGGGCTATGTCGGTAACCTTGGTTCTCTTGCGGATATCATCATTCCTGATTCGATCACGCAAGGAAACTCCGAGCATTGCCCTCTCCATTGGCCTTTGGGTGACTTTGAGCCTTCTGATGAGGCCCATTGTGAGCGACCACGTTTCGAGTCCATAGGTCATCACTGGCAACACGCACTGGTCTGCACACGGTCGCACTGGAGTTGTTTGTTATCATGAGTATAACCAGCCTAATTACCAGTCACCCTATATATTATATTGTGAGGATGACGCACACAAAATAACACTACAGTACAGGTACATACAAAGTAATACCAGCAGAGGTAAAATTAATAAGTTTGCTAGTAAGGAACATAGCACTCACATATTTATAAATTTTGCAACCATTGATTTACTTACATAATAATAACAACAATGGATCTCAACAGTACGTAAGTACATCTGAATAATTATACATAGTAAATACATCAACAAATTTTACTGTTTCTACTACACCCTAGATAGTCCTATGGAGCAGGTCCAGCATGTTTCCAAGCATTCTTATCTTGAATTTAGTATAGTACCATAAGTTAGTGAGTATTTACATAACTAATCGAGTCCGTAACTTACCTCCCTAGAGTACTGGATAAGAAACTCGTAAGACCTTAGCATCTGCTCCTTGAACTTAATGGCAGATTTGACGCGCGCCAGGCATTCCCAGCACACCTGGACCTCTAAACCATCTGGAACCTGTAAATGAAAAAAATCACAACCTTACGCCTGTTCGGAAGTGTAAGTAAGTACAGTTACAATCAGGCATAGGGCTGGGGGCAAACCCTGCGCTCCACCCGCCAAGGCCAAGAGGAAGCCCGCCTAATCCGCCACCTCCGCCGCAGCTGCTAGTGCCGCCGCTGCTGCCACTGCACGACAGCCGCAGTGGAGCCCTCACAGAGGACTTAGGAGGGGGCTGAAATGGAGTGCCAATAACGACCCCATTTCGCCTCCTCCAGGCGAACATCAGCCACTGCGCCGCACAGAAAGAAATAAAGAAAGAAAAAGACTTTATTTGCGCCAAGCATGACGCACACCAAAAATAAACAAAATTACAATAGTTATGCAAGTTAGGAAGATATGCGTCACATTCGCGCAAAACGGCCATCGCTCAGCATAATGCTGGAACTCATGTGCAAGACAGAGCCACAGCGCTGATTTTCAGCGACAGTCGGCGTTGACAGAATGACGTTGATCGGACCAGTTTATAAAGTAAAACGAAATAAATGAACAAAATATAGAATTATATATGTGGGTAGAAATATAAGGTGTTAAGATGGCAACTGACTGTTGCGCATGCGATGGAACGTGGCCACCAAAAGTGACGAGGCAACTCTAAAAAACAAAAACAGATTGTTATCTGTGCGTACAAAAAACCGTATAAAACTAAATAAAACACAGGAACTCATGCCCCTTGAGCTTGGCGCAGTGATTGATATGTGCGGACGGCGAGCAACAGGTAACTCGCCGTCCGATCAGAACTGGCCCGAGTCGACGGCGCGTTGTTTCCACGCGCACCAGAAAGAGCAGTCAGCAAAGAGGACGGGGCCCGTTAGGGCCAGAGCCTGCCAGGGTTGCGGAATTTGTTCGAAAGAGGCACCGCGGCCCTGGAAAGCAAAGGGCAATAGAAGGAACACTGATGGGTATCAGTCAGTAAGAGTCTGACACTCCCTTGCACTCCACCCAGAGTGGAAGAAGTCATTTGATGATTTCCCATCCATAAAAAGGTACAGTTGCAATTGCCAGGGTTGCTGAGAAGTTCGAAAGAGTAACCGCGGCATTTGAAGGAACAAGGGTGGGTTTTAATCAGCAAGGCATGGCAATAGCCAAGAGCTCCACTAAAGTTGAAGGCTCTTAAAGAATAGTACATTCATTGAGGCTCATTTCATGGGTGGATAACTCGGTTGATATACAGGTGGCGTACTAATAAAAGACATAAGTCAATAACGCGGTCGGTACATCGTTTGCGAGGTTCCCCGTAGCAACCAATGACATTCATCGGTCGATATAAAGCGCAAAACTCATACAAAGTTCCTCAAATTCGGGCCTAATCGTGACAATAGGCCCGCGTGGTCAGGTCATTAGAGACTGCAAGCAGGGAATCGTTTTCACGCATGCAGGCCCTATCGACTAGTGAAAATGATTCTTTACAACATGCAGGTTATAAGTCATGCCTTACAAAAATCACCACCACCCAACATGCGGGCCCATGCCGGCCCATGCAGGCCCTATTGCATGCGATACGGAAATGGGGACGTCCATAAATTACGTGAGGCATTTTAGGGAGGGATGGGGTCGAGCCTAATCTCACCCAATCTCACGTGAGGGAGAGGGGGGTCTCGGCAAATATCACGTTTTTTTTTCCAAAAGCAACAGTATAAAATTGCGAGAAAAACTGGTCTTTCAAACGAATGTAATTTAAGTAAAACATGAGATGTTTCTGAGCTGCAGAGCACCGGGAGTTCCACAGTGCACCAGCAACACCACCGGGCAAAGTGCGACTTGTACGCATTGCGATTCTCTCACTGTGAATATAGACTATGTTTTGTCTTAACTAGTCTTAAGAGTACACATGCCGCCCGGTCGAACTCAACGGTCGGCGTGGCCTAAACTCTTGCTATTTCATCAAGCGGCGCGCGAGAAAGGGAAATGCACAATCATTGTTGTTAGAAACGGGCTCGTAAAAATTTATGAGTAGGCTTCTAGAATTAGTGTTCTTATGTCAAAATAAGTGAATTTTTTTATTCGAAGTAAAGTTATATTCTTGAATAAATAAACTACTCCTGTACGCATTTAGTTTTAGAGATTCCATACTCCTTCTGTTATTTAATTACGTCCAAATTTGCGTTAAATTACGGGTTAAAATATGGAAATTTTGAGGCTGATAACTTAAAAATGACTAAATATTTTTAAATTCTGTTTTGGTACAGGCATAGATCACAACAAGACAAAACAGTATTATGGCCGTCTTGGAACAAAAAATGTCAAACAATGGAGTAATCATCCTAAAAAAATTGTATGGAGAAATGTGTGGCTTGTGCAGCCTTAAATAAAAATTAAAGCAAAACATGTTTTTTTTTTACTCTAGACGTACCTACTTACTCTAGAAACACGCATATTGAAAAATCTTACGTGAGATTACTAGGTTGGGAGGGGGTCGAGTCAAATCTCACAATATCTCACCAAGGGGGGTGGGGGGGGTCGATAAATTTCTAAAATCACCTTACGTACAGTTCTCGTCAAATAACTTTGCCCCTCTGAAGTTAGCCATTTGCAAAGATCGCGCAGGTGCGGTCATGTGTCACACGGGAGCACGCGGGACGCAAGCATGCATCGAACGTAAACGAGCGACTGAGACATAAAATCGCGCCCCGCCCCCATGTCTCTTACGCATGCGCAGTTGCAGGGTGTTCGTAATTTTGACTATTACGCAGCCACTCGACACAACTTCAGAGGGGCAAAGTTATTTGACGAGAACTGTAATTAATGGACGCCTCCAAATCTCCCGCACCCCGCATGCGAGCTCAATCCTTTAGTGAAAACAATTCACTAAACTTTGTGCCAGATAAACTTGCAATAAAGTACACCTTTCCCTAATATCCCTTCGTAGATACCCGAACAATACATTATGAACCATTTTACATTAATAGAGATCACGATAGAAGTAGATTCAGGACTGCTCTAAGTCTTTATTTCTGTTTTTGATTTTAAGAAAGTCAATAAATGTATGTGGGTCAATGACCGTTATTGCACATTTATCTGGAATCTACCATAGTCCAGGTCCTATGGCTTGCGTTACAAATGTCACAATCATGAGGGCTGAATCGACTAGTAAAAACGATTCCCTTTATAAATGTAGACCAGTTGCTCGCTGAACGATGAGATGATCGATGGGGCCGAAAAGTTCTGGAATGGCGACCGCGTACCGGAAGACGCAGTGTTGGAAGGCCTCCCCTTCCCTACAAGGTGGACCGATGACCTGGTGAGGGTCGCTGGTAGCCTTTAGATAGGTGCGACACGTTAATGTGGCGACACTTGGGGGAGGCCTATGTCCAGCAGTGGACGTCTTTTGACTGATATGATGATGATGAGGCCATTTGGCATGCTTGACAGAAATCACCAGCACCACACACATGCGGATCCTATCGACTAGTGAAAACGATTCGAGGGACTGTACCTATGTATAGGTATTAGGTACTAGGTATGCAGGCGATCATGCGTTCCAGAAATCACAAGCAGTCATTTTGACCAGTGAAACTTAGCCTTCATGGCGGTCAAAGACTACAATAGTATACTGGCTATAGACAGGCAACTCTACCTTATTTTTTAATATTAGGAAGTGGTCGAACTCAGCGCCATCTAGTTTTTAGTTAAGGGAACTAATCTATATAAATAAATGTATAGGTTGGTAGGTATATAGCTGCTGTCTGATCCTTTATGATATTAGGTAGAGAGATGAGTGTATCCGCTATATACTACAAACATACGTACTACATAAAGGAAAAAAAACCACATAATTGAATAAAACCATTTTATTTAGAAAAACATCACACATTTACAATAAAATTTTATGTTCGCCTTTTTCGTCCCTTATGATTAGGGTAGTGCCGATTAGCCTTTGCTTTCATTGAATCGTTAATATCCCAAAAGATTATTTTGCCAGTGAGAACATTATTGATATCTTTGCACCAGTTGTTAACAACAACAATACACAACTCAACACAACACGAACGTACGAACGAATTGTAACGCGGCTCAACAACATGGAGAAACGAAAGCTCAACTCAACCTGCAGATGCACTAGCGAAACAACAAAAACTCTGTTGCAAAAGGAAAATAAATGCGCACGAGTAGTTACACTCTCACGCAGCCATTTGCAATTCAAGTGTGGCCATTCAAAAACAAACTTTTGCGCGTTTAAATACCAAAATATAACTTCTTCACTATTAAAGCTCATAATAAAAACCTAATTATGTACTAATTCATATGTTATATTATTTTTATAAAAGAAGATCATGAAATTATATTATTTTTCTTGATTAATATTATAAAGTTACTCCCAGAAAAAATTATATATTTAACCCTAGCAACACCGCAATTTTTTTTCCCTTAACTAAAAACTAGATGGCGCTGTTTTCAATAAAAAAAATGGAATTTTAATTTTGTTCTAAGTTGCCATAGCATGATGGCGGTTCTTCTCACGATGCCGAGTCACTTTGCAGTAGCTAGTTCATGTCACAGCGGGTGTGAGGAAAAATTACATACAGTCACCCATAGATTTAAATAAATAGTAAAGAAGGCCGTCGGATAATTTGCTTCTACGCGTTAACGATACAAGAAATACGGCATTTTTGACACGCGCACACGACCGCTCCCGAAGTCAAACAAGTAATAAAAAAATTTTTAGGGTTCTGTACCGAAATGGTAAAAACGGGACCCTATTACTAAGACTCCGCTGCCTGTCTGTCTGTCCGTCTGTCACCAGGCTGTATCTCATGAACTGTGATAGCTAGACAGTTGAAATTTTCACAGATGATGTACTTCTGTTGTCGCTGTAGGTACTTAACAAAAAATACTAAAAACAGAATAAAATTAATGTTTAAAGTGGGGCTCCCATACAACAAACGTGATTTTATGCCGTTTTTTATAGATAATGGTACCTACGGAACCCTTCGTGAGCGAGTCCGACTCGCACTTGGCCGGTTTTTTTTTGGTTTTTTTCTTTGCTGGCCTAGGATGTCCGAAAGAAGTTTGGCATATCAAAATTCCGAAGGAAAATGAAAATACCTAGGTACAATTACTTACGATTTTCCCTTTCTTCTTTTTTCCATTCCACTGACCAAACTAATTTTCACAAACACTAAATATTGTCAAACAAAAAAACCACAAAATCGTTCCAAAAAATAAAATAAAAAAAATTAAGCGTCAACAATGGCCGATCCAAGGATTTCTGTTCTATGTTTACATAATTTTCAACACGAAATATGAATTAAACTAGACAATTGTATGATTTATAATTACTTTCTAACCCCGTTTGAACTTATTTAATTAAGGAAATGGTAGTTAAAGCGTCACTTACATCGATATTTCCAAGTAAACGAAAACATTCTTTTACAGTGGGATGGTAAAACATACGACGATTATAGTTCAAACAGCCCACACATATCCCGTTAACATTATAACCTTCTATATTTATGTTAATTTCTTTCATTTTTAAATGCACTTTATCACTTAATATTACAAAATATTTTTAGGAACAAAAGAAACTTCATCCCTTTCCTTCGGCCATTTTGGCTGATCGCTGCTTGATAACTATTCGCTCCGTTATTCCAAATAAACACTCAAACAAATTGATAAGATATTATATGAGTTAAACATACGCGTTAGAAAAAAAATAAAAAAAAGTTCAACGACAAAAATCTACAAACGATATTTAAGAATGATACATGTTTTGTTGTAACTAAGACTAACTCTTACCAAATGGATGGAGACATAAAACTACATTCATTTTAACTTTTGCGTGATCTGGAGCGCAAAAAAGTGCGTTCAGTGCGTTCCAGTTCGGGAATAAACAAGTTTCCAAGGTGTTTAGCATGAAAGGAACGACAGTACGGTTATCTCGTTTACTCTTATCGTTTCCATCAAAATGTTGCTCACTTTGTCGCTAAAGATCTGAAAATTTTAATAATTGTAACATTTTCAATGAAAAAAAAAATTAAAACGTCAGTCAACAATCAATTATTGTCTAACTGTCTCATGTCTGTCAATTTTGTGTTGGTTTTCTTTCTCGTAAACTGTTTATAAAAAGTTGTATTCCTGTGATAAATAAATCAAAATGTTTCGATCTCCCAAAGACATATGTTTCAATCCGAAAGAGGTAGTAAACAAAAATCCTGTTCCCGCGTATCGTTGTGACATATGCGGCCAAGGTCCATGGTCTACGGAACTAGATATCGATATTCATCGAAAAAATGAACACAAATTCGATTTACTAAGATCTCTGAAAGATGACAACATTGCCATGTGTTCTGTAAGTTTTAAACTTCATTCATTTATGTGTAGAACTATTGTATTTGGACGTAAACTTGGTCATCATAAGAATGCCGCGAAAGCACTACTGACCTCTTTAAAGCCTGAACAGTAGCTTATTATTATGATTTTGCCTTGTTCTACAGCGAAAAAAAGCGCAGGTCAGAAATTTAATGAATAGGTCGACCATTGGTTGATTTTGAGTTTTTTCATTTGGAATTATTTCTCAGTTGATGACAACAGTGTCGCCTCCCCGATTTTTACATAATTCCCTAAATATAGGTGTACTATTGTAGTTTAATTTCACAAAATTGAAGGCATCGGTGTACCATCTTCGGCCGAGACACCATGGGACATCTCCCCCAAGAGGTGCAACTGTGCCACTAGCAAGTCTTCGTACAATAAGTGTAGATTGTTAAGCAAGCGCAGTAGAATACAAGCTTTATGTTATATTATGAGCGGCTATGCTTTCGTCCAGTGCGCTCTTAAGTACAGAAATTTTGGTATCGTTGTTTAGCTAACAATACTGCTCGACTCATTTTACAGTACAACAAAGAGTTATATCCGATGACATTAAAAATTGCAAAAATCAACTTGAGCGGTATTGTTAGCTTTAGCAACAATTTTAAGAATAGAATCATCATCTGCCTAGGCTTTTTCCCAACTATATTGGGGTCATTGTTTACAACTCCATCATTAAGCCTATTTGGCCCAATGGCATCTAAATGTGGGCAACAGGAAGCAAATCAAACATTGAACGCATTCAGAGAGCTCAGAATAATATCCTTAGAGTCATTGCTGGAGCCCTCTGGTTTGCACTCAACTCAGAAATCCACTCTGGTCTACAAATGCCAACAGTCCTTGAGGAAATAGAATGCCACAGAAGGGAATACTAAGACTCTTCTTTCCCTCCAAAATCCCCTCGTGAAAATGCTCTTGCAGTCAAGCTAAACTAAAAGGCTCAAGAGTCCAGTTGTTTTTCCCTAACAGAAATTAAGACTGAAGCAATGGCTCCATCCTCAATAAACGCCAGCTTCATCAGGAAAAAAAATTGATCAGTCTCCCGACTGATTGCAAATAATAAAAAGAAAAAAAAATTATTGGGATTGGCTCCCAGTCAAACCGGATTTAGCTGAACCAGTATTTTACGATGAGCGGCTGCCTACCAGACCTCCACAACCCATTAACTAGGTAACACGGTACTTGGCAAGACTGGTGTCAGATTTTCTAGCTTCTGACAATCTGTAACAACTGCCAAAGATCTCCAAATGACAATGATTTTTAGAACAGAATAGAAAACATTTATTTGTCAGACACAAGACAACAGCAATAAACACAAAGTGAAAGAGAATATATTTATTTATTCACGTTTGAGAAAATTTTAGTTATCATTGAGTGTGAGCCCTACATACTCCATCTGTTTCCATTTCCATTTGTCTATGGTTGCCTATGGCAATATTAAATCCTATTTTTTTCGCAATCTCTATGATGTTGACGGTCCATGTTTTCGTTTGTCTCCCCACGCTCCTGTTGATTTAGTTGTAAGAAGCGAGCCTTGCGATTCAGTTGTAAGAAGAGTCCACCGCTTGCCTTCTTTCTTGCTACATGTCCAGCCTTTTGCCACTTCTGCCTCAGGCGAAACTGTAGTGCTTTGGTTAGTTTTATTTTCTTCCAGATGTCTGTATTTCTTGTTTGCTGTATCCTTCTTAGTTTTAAGAGGCTTCTTTCCATTGAATGTTGGCAAGACAAGATTTTGTCTTTTCAGTGTATATCTTTGTGCACTATCTTTTTAGTTGGTTAGATTCCCACGGGAAGCATACTTTCTAAAGTTGTTTCCAGTTTGGCTAGGACATTGCAGGCTTGAATCACCTGATTGTCTGATAAAAAGATGATTCCGTGCTTCGGAAATCACGTATGAGCCGGTGTTCCCGGCCGCCAAATGGCGGTCGTCAAACCATGTCAGGCCCTTGAGGCGGTTTAGAACCTCTGACACTAGGTTATGTGGGGTCGTTAGACCTTACTATCCACACGAAGAAGTTTTTGGGTCGTACTTTCCATTCAGGATTTCTTTATTCACCCAATATTTTTGCCAACTAATTTTTATTCTCCTGTCTACTTCATTTCCGTTATTATATCTGTGGAATGAGACCAATAATTGCCCAGATAAGTTGCAACGTCTGTCTCGTTCATGAGGTCCTCTTAAATTCTAGTGTATGGGCACATGTAGTTGCGGAATTTGTTCGAAAGAGTCACCACGGCAACGCAAAGGTTATTATGAGGAACACGGATGGGTTCTATTCAGTAAGAGTCTGACACTGCCTTCCACTCCGCCCAGAGCGGAAGGAGTCATTTGATGACTTCCCATCCAATTAAAAAAAAAGAATGGGGTGCACTCCAACTTGTCATTGTGACTCATATTCTGAACAGTGACACCGCAGTCACATAACGTACTCATCAGTTTTTTTTTTTTTTGTTAAAACCAACTTTATTTCCTTTCAGATATGTCTACGTGTTCAATCAAACCAAAAAGCGCTTGTTGAACACATACTTGTAAACCATTTCCACTGTCCTCCAAACGCAAGCATGATCAACCGAGAAATCTACATTTGTGATCATTGTCACCGCCTCTTCTTCAACAAACAGCTCCTTGTGGCCCACATATTTCATTGGCATACTAGGAAAACACCGCAGAACTTTAACACTCAATTTACATGCCCAAAGTGTTGTAAAATAATACGAGGTAAATCATCCTGGTTTCACTTACTATACCATGGCTGTTTCAACGTTGGAACGTGTCCGATTTGCCTCACACCCTTTGAAAAACATACAGAAATGCTGGAACATGTGAAAAAAACTCATCCCAATACATTCCGATGTTCAATATGCAACTTCGCGACAACAAAAGAATGTCACTTGAATAATCACTTAGCGAAGCATAAGAAGATTATTGAATTTTCACCTAAGGAGGATGCGTCAAGGTTCTTTCTGCCAGATGAGATGATACCATCGCTGAATAACCGGATGACTCACATTTTTAAGGGGATTCCATTGGCCAACGAAGTGAAGATTTGTATATTATGTAGAGCTTTGGCGTTCTCTGAAGAGGAAATGGATCAGCATATATTTGCGGCTCACGTGCCGGATGAGCAGATGAAAAAGAAAACGCATCAGTGCTACTGTGGCGAAGAGTTCTTCAATAGCGTACTGTTGAAGCATCATATCTTTAAGATGAAAGGAAATCATGGGGTTTGGGGTGAGTTTGATTTTATAATTTTTAACCGATTTCAGAAAAAGGAGGAGTTTCTCAATTCGGTTGTATTTTTAGGGTTCCGTACCCAAAGGGTAAAAACGGGACCCTATTACTAAGACTCCGCTGTCCATCTGTATGTCTGTCTGTCACCAGGCTGTATCTCATTAACCGTGATAGCTAGACAATTTAAATTTTCACAGATGATGGTAAGTAGGTATTTCTGTTGCCGACGTTGTTAACAACAAATAATTAAAAACAGAATAAAATAAATATTTAACACAACGAACGTGATTTTCTTGTCGTTTTTTTTTTATAGATAATGGTACGGAACCCTTTGTGCGCGAGTCCGATTCGCACTTGGCCGGTCTTTTTTTATGTTTTTACCTCATATCCGGAACCGATTTTAAAAAAATGTTGTTTTATGAGAATCCCATAGAAATGTCATCAAAATCGGTTCAGTAGTTTGGTTTTTAAATCAAAATTGCTGGAAAAACATGTCAATGCGAAAAAAATGAAAAAAATGTCATGTCAATTGCGTATTTTGCTTTCGTGTGACTTTCAAGTGGTGTTGTTAGGTGTGGGGTACCTCTAAAAAGTGAAAAGTTAAAAACTTTTTCACAAAAAAAATCGTCTTTAAAATAAAAAAACCGACCAAGTGCGAGTCGCACTCGCGCACGGAGGGTTCCGTACCATTATCTATTAAAAACGGCAAAAAAAACACGTTTGTTGTATGGGAGCCCCACTTAAACATTTATTTTATTCTGTTTTTAGTATTTGTTGTTACAGCCGCAACAGAAATACATCATCTGTGAAAATTTCAACTCTCTAGTTATCACGGTTCATGAGATACAGCTTGGTGACGGACAGGCAGACATACGGACAGCGGAGTCTTAGTAATAGGGTCCCGTTTTTACTCTTTGGGTACGGGACCCTAAAAACACGGAAGTCTGTTTTTTTATAGCCATTGACCGTGGGTGCTCTCCTAAATGTCGCACCGTTGTCGCGTTAACTTTCTTTATTTTTCTTATGGATAAACCGAATCCTTTAGGGACCCATTACACCATGAAGGTATAGATAAATATTGAGGCCACACTTGGAACAACGGTTTGAGTCAAATACCTACGTATCTCTATCTCACTGTGGAGACTGGTCATCTCTTAGCTGTCACTGGCTTATTACAATATTTAATACTCATTGGATACTTAAAATTCTCTTGTTCTCACATATAGATGCAACAAGTAACAATGTAACCAGGATTTTTATAAAACATAAAATGGTTTAAAAGAGTGTCCCTGGAGATTCTTACACGTTCTTCTCCATAGAGATCTACGCTTTGGAACGTGCAAATAGCTTCATGTTTTTGACTGACTGACTTTGACAATTCAAAAGTAAGTAGATACCTTTGAATGGTTTATTTGAAATAAATGCTTTGACTTTGACTTTGACTTCACTCTGTGGTCTGACCTCTCTTTTTGGTGCAGGCATAATATTACTATCACCGATGCTTGTGGAAAGAGAGGTTGTGACCACAGCCACACCAGAGTGAGCGAGATAGGGATACATCAGCATGCCTCAAGTAGTTATTCAAAGTGTGGGCTCCATATCTATACTAATATTATAAAGAGGTAAAATTTGTAAGTTTGTATGTAGGGGGTAATCTCTGGAACTTATAATCCAATTCTAAAAATTTTCACTGGTAGAAAGCTACATTATTCCTGAGTGCTATAGGCTATAAATTATTTTTATAACATGCATATTAACCGAGCTATCACAACTTTTGTCTAGCAAGTCGGAAAGAAATACCTCAATAAAATAGAATTATTTGCATGCACTGCCTGTAGGGTAGGTGTAGCGTAGGGGTAGGGTAGGTGTAGCATATAGGTAGCCAGTTGACGGGAGCGAAGCCGCGGGAGACAGCTAGTTTATCTATAACTTCATGCATTACACGCTCATACAAGCGTCACTCAATTCCAAACGTGATGAATGACGAATGACTGATGGTGAGTGATGGAATTCAATCGAAATTAGACGCTCATTGTTAAAATACGCGACTAAATATTATTGGCTGATATCATCATCAAACACGTCCACTGCTGGACATAGGTCTCCCCCAAAAGAGGGGGTTTGCCATAATCGCCACGCTTGGCAGGCGGGTTGGGTATCGCAGTGTAGCTGTAGCAATGTACCTACAGAGAATGCTGCTGCCCATTCTCTGTTGAGTCCCTTAGTCGCCTCTTACGACACCCACGGGAATTGATGGGATTGTGCTAGGTATTCTTTCACGTCCGACACCATACGGAACTGATGGATGACTGATATACGGGATTCGAAAAATTATTTACCCGTTCCATAAACATAAGCAGACCCTGCAAAGTCGTGACTATTAATTTCCAGATTTTCGTCAATCAATTTCATGCAACCATCAATTACTGCAATACACGATAGGTTATCCGTGAGTCACGATTGTCATGGCATGTAACATAAAATAAATAAAAAAATTCTCACTTTTCAGAGACAAAATTAAAACTTAAAAATAACTTTAATATACAGGGTTATTTGTAAAACACCAACAACCTTTCAGTGGGTGAAAGTACTCATTATTATAAATAACTTTTGTTATGAGGACAACCCCGAAAAAAAAAATCTACTGTTTCATACATTTTCATCGGGTGAATATTGCATTTTGTATGAAACAGCTGATTTATTTTTTGATATTTCAGAGTTGGTCCCATAGTAGAAGTTGTTTATAATCATGAGTACTTTCACCCACTGAAAGGTTGTTGATGTTTTACAAATAACCTTGTATAAAAAGGCTTGCTATGAGAGTTTCAATATATTTTTAAACATTTTAAAATTATCAATTTTAGAGTTTATTTAGAAAATAGATGAGAAATGATCTTCCTCCCAAACCCCACTCAGTGATGAATTTAATCATTAATTTGTATGAAGTGTTGTGAATGTTGCACAAACACATTACCTTTTTTTACCTTTCTGGTCTACCCCGCGGGTAAGAATTCCCGACATCTAAATGTACCATTTAAAACTCAAATTTTAATTGCTTTTTCAGATGGTGTATCACCTATACCTGAAATGGAACCAAATAATGACAATAATGAAATTGTTAATGTTTATCAAATATATGGACATGAAATAAGTGAGTTTTTCAAGTTCGTCTAATAACCTGAGAACAGAATAGATAGACTACATTTACCTATAGTTCGAAGAAGTAAGTAACATAGAGTTGATAATACCTCCTCTAAAATCCCAACATCATAAACATGACCATTGAATTCTGGGATTTAAGAAATTTGAACTAAATTATTATATTTATTTATTTATTTATTAAAAACATTTGTAGACTTAACAGGTCAACCCAAGACGTCTACAAACTAGTTATCTATATACTAAATATCATCATCATCATCATCATCATATCAGCCGAAAGACGTCCACTGCTGGACATAGGCCTCCCCCAAGTGTCGCCACAACAACCAGTCCAGTGCGTCTCGCATCCATCGGTTACCCGCGACCCTCACCAGGTCATCGGTCCACCTAACCTAACATACTAAATATACGCGTGCCTAAAGTTAAATTTTTTTGTTAGTTAAGTGTTAACTATTTATTATTACTATTGGATACTGTAATTACCTACTAACTTTTATTGAGTTTGGATTAGTTTTAATCTTAATCTTAACCTTAATCGTAGTCTTAGCCTTAATCATAATCTTAACTCCATTTGTTCCGGTCTCAGAAAATAACGGCGAAATAAGTTATTGTATATCATGGTTACAAATTTTTTTTAATTTTTTTTTTATTGTTTTTAGATTTAAGTACATTTCAATATAAATGGTTAATACCTATATAACGAAGTTTATTATAATTATGTTTACATCGAAATAACAAAGGGGCGATGACCGTTACTTGTCCAACCCTAAAACAAATGGAGTAATAACATTGTTATTATGACTTACGTACTTGTAGAACAGTGTGAGAGGTAGATATTAGCCGCAGATATTATTTTGTTCAGTTTGTCAGTGAACAGGTCTACATTTTGAGTTAGTACGATTGAGTTGAGGAGCGTAAGAGCACGTCGCGTGGTTGCATTTTTTGCTGCACGGGTGCGGACATATATTGAAGAATCTTATTTTGTTTTTAGAGTTCCGTACTCAAGCTGTTAAAATAAAGAGCTTTGTTTTACATACCTATAAAATTGGAATATGATTCTTCAAATATTTTTTTTATTTTTTGTAACTATACTCAAGTCCAGTTAATGTTTTCATAATCTCGGGTTTAAATTGTCATGTTTATGATGTTGGGATTTTAGAGGCGGTGTTATCAACTCTATGTTACTTACTTCTTTGAACTATTGGTAAATATACTCTACCTATTCCGATCTCTGCTAATAACATAAACAATATTGAACTGAATAAATAAAAAAATATGAATCGTTTTTGTTGCTGTCTGCATTTAACAAGTCACTTTTTAAGCAGTTTGACTCAGCTTCAAATAATTGTGATAAAAACAAAATGTATAGGTTGTATTTTTTATACAAGTACTTTTTTACTACTTATATCTGTGAGTCTAGGTACTTAACTTTTTTTTTATAATCTTTTCAGGTGATCCATTAGAAATTGGTATGAACGAAATAATAATAACGTGCTTAACCAACGCGCAAGGAGCGGAGAATGACAACCAACACATACGGGAATTTGAGGAAATGGAGACCTAGACTAAGTGCAGGGCAATCTTTAAAGCTTATTATGGTAAACGCCAAATAAATGTGCAATAACGGTCGTTGACCCACGCACAGTCGCCAGCACATCGATTTACAACAATCTGGAATTTTTTTTTAATAGATTTTGAACTTTATCGCTACAGCGTTAGGTTCAAGATTGATTGGGAATATTTGACAGTTTCGGGTAGCTTGATGTGGCTGACGTTATAAATGTACATTTATTGACTTTCTTAAGAGCGTGTACGCCGTATGTTATTTCATACAAACTTATTTAAAAAGAGTTCAGGGGGAAGGATATAGAGATTTTTCACTTTGTATAGAAAACTTAAAATCGCTCTCTCCCTCCCTCTGAAATCTTTTTCAAAAATGTTTTCTGATAACTATTTAGACCTGAATATCTAGCGTATGCATACCAAGTTTCGTTAAAATCGGTTCATTCATTTTGAAGAATAAGGATTTGAAAGTTTGTATGAAAAGCCGTACTGCGTAAACGCTCTTAATGTCAAAAACAGAAACCTCAGGCCGATTATTCATGATACTAACATGGATATGAAACGTTCAGCCTATTCTATAGATCAAAACACACGAACGTGTAACAGAATAAACGCAACACCTCTTAAGGGGTCATTGTACTTATCATTATGAACAACTTTTACTATGAGACCAACCTGGAAATCGCGAAAAAAAAAGTCTGCTGTTCAGTACATTTTGCCAACATAAATAAATGTATGGGGCAGTCGATTTTTTTTCGCAATTTCAATACCTATTGGTCCCATAGTAAAAGTTGTTCATAATGATGAGTACAATGACCCCTTAAGAGGTATTGCGTTTATTATGCTACACCTAGCAGAATAAACCTAGCCTAATGCACCTAGAACGAATGTTTTTGACGAATTGTAACGTAACGTTGTTACTATCAAAATCAAAAGTTATTTATTCAAATTAGGCTGAGAGCCAGCACTTTTTGAACGTCAAATTTTACATAAAGACAGTCCCCCAAAACGCCCCCCCGTCACCACTTCCTAGTGTTTTAGCTGGGAAGAAGTGGCGCAACAAACTCCCCAGCAACACATCTGTCTATTAAGTACTCTTTTCACACATAATATTTATTTGAATTAGATAAGTACTACTTATATTCATATTTTTGTACGATACAATTTTTTTAAACCAAAATACTATGGGGTTGTAGTTTTTTATAAGTAAGTACCTATTCAAAATTCACTTATAAGTATTTCTTTTTTATAACGTTGCCCTACACTAGAAATTTCTCCTGTATCGTGGGTGCGTTTACAAACTCACATACACAAACAGCCAGACCCGAAACAGTTATCTGTATGCCATACAAAAATTTGTTTCGTGCGGGAATCGAACCCACGACATGCAGCACAGCAGCCAATCGCTCAACCACTGCACCTACCGTGTCGTCAAACACACATCGATACTGTAACGTTACTATACGTCAAAATATTCGTGCTAGGCCCTATGATGTCTATATGAACGTAAATCAAGCAATTGGTATGTAAATCGGTTGGTATGTTCTGTAGTTACCACCTACTCTCATGGGGAAATGGCGTGACTGTATATATGTATTCGAGGTTATTATTTTATTTACATCTTCTAGATATTTTTAGTTGTAAATTAAGTTCAAATTATGTTAGTATATTTATTGTATTCACAATAAAAAAATATTTTGTACATAATATTTTCAAACATTATTTTAATGACATAAGTAGGGCATTAAATTATGTTTTAATTTTATTTGGCTATTATCGTCTTCATTTTTGGTTTAGATGAAAAAATACGTGTCCAATATTTTTTGGAAGTCTCTGACGGAATAATTTTTTTTGTTCAGGAAAATAATAATGTTTTTGTAAAGTCCTGAAATGATATTACAAAAATATTATTGTTAAGAGCGTTTACGCGGTACGGCTTTTCATACAAACTTTCAAATCTTAATTCTTCAAAATGAATGAACCGATTTTAACGAAACTTGGTATGCTAACGCTAGATATCCAGGTCTAAATAGTTATCAGAAATCATTTCTGAAAAAGTTTTCAGAGGGAGAGAGAGAGCGATTTTAAGTTTTCTATAGAAAGTGAAAAATCACTATATCCTTCCCCCTGAACTCTTTTTCAAAAATGTTTTCTGATAACTATTTAGACCTGGATATTTAGCGTATGCATACCAAGTTTCGTTAAAATCGGTTCATTCATTTTGAAGAATAAGGACTTGAAAGTTTGTATGAAATGACATACGGCGTACACGCTCTTAAGTTGTGTCCAAAAAGATATTGAAGACACATCAATATTTTTCAATAGTCACTATAGTATGTAGTTCAATAATATTTTTATGGTCATATTTTAGATGCTTGATTTGTCCATGTAGACAAACAATTTTCTCCAAGCGGGTCAAAGACAATTCCCAAAGAAAAATCGTAATTCCTACAGTAATTTTGATCAGCAAATTATAATAAAACTTTGTATGGAAAATCCGTTCTCTATATACGGGGTTACTTCGGTGCACAAATTTCACGTATTGCAAGATCATTAAAAATGAAATACTCTTGTTTTTTTTGTTTAATATTTTTTTGAAGAAAATATCAATGAAGTAGTCACTCTTTTCGATACTTAACAATAACCGAAGCCAATAAGGAATATGCATGAAAAAAAATATGTAGGTATCTAAACAGTTTATCTAAATATCTAATACTTATACAAAAATATAATACTGACAATGAAAATAGAATAGTGTTTCCAAAAGCTTACAACCCTAATCTCTTCAAAGTTAGAGTGAACAGGCTCCTTCTGGGTAAGCTCGCTCCATCGTAGACTTTGTCTCTGTCATCTCTGACATTGACTAGAGTCAAAAGAAAACCCATCACTAATAAAAAAAAACAATCAAAATTCATCGAAAAACAAACGAGATATAACTATTTTAAACAAACATATCTGTCCCTTTTGCGAAAACGCCGTATACCATAGCAGCTGTATGGGTGTCATAGTATTTGACGTCAGAGTTCGTATCGGAATTCTCTTTCTACTTGTCAACTTAGAAGCTTTATAACTTCATCGCTGATTAAGATATTTTAAAAGTTATTTCATAATTGTTTACCTATACCTATTTGCTAAATAAAATACTCATGTATGTAAAAAAAAATACATGCATATTACCTATTCTTCAAAAATACTAATACTGATGGTAAGGAAGAAAAATACGTACTGTTTCCGAAGTAACCTTGTACATAGACTTTCTTGAAGAGTTTACATTTTTAGAAAATAATAATCACTATGGAGTACGATTTGATTTGATTATAATGTATATCGAAAGTGTTAGCAATATTTTATATTAATTTAAGTAAACACAACTTATTACATATAACTTTTTCACAATATTTAACCAATAAGTACCTACATATAGCAAAATTTTTATAATATTCATTATAATCTCTACAATATTCTATATACAACGTGTAACAGAATAAACGCAATACCTCTTACTCGTACTCATCATTAATGGGTCAAACACTATAATCGCGAAAAAAAAAACTGTCCCATACTGCCGCGCTTATGAGAATAACATTACTTAAGTCACATTTTCAATATCGACAAAAATATGACTTACTGCAACTGTCATAAATAAGTCATTTCGACAAAAATATAACCTACTGCAATTGTCATAAATAAGTCATTTCGACAAAAATATAACTTACTGCAATTGTCATAAATAAGTAATATCGACAAAAATATAACTTACTGCAATTGTCATAAATAAGTAATATCGACAAAAATGGGACTTCTGCAATTGTCATAAATAAGTAATATCGACAAAAATGTGACTTACTGCAATTGTCATAAATAAGTAATATCGACAAAAATGGGACTTCTGCAATTGTCATAAATAAGTAATATCGACAAAAATGTGACATACTGCAATTGTCATAAATAAGTCATTTTGACAAAAATATTACTTACTGTAATTATCAAAAGCGCGACAGCATACATGTATGTATTACTATTTTTTCGCGATTTTTGGGTTTGTCCCAAAATTGGGTTTGCGCAAAAATTGTTCATAATTATGAGTACAATTACCCCTTTTTTATGGATGGGAAATCATTAAATGACTCCTGCCGCTCTGGGTGGAGCGGGAGGGAGTGTCAGACTCTTACTGACTAAAACCCATCCATGCTCCTCCTAGTGCCCTTTGCATTCCAGGGTGCGGAGGCGGTAACTGTTTCGAACAAAATCCGCAACCCTGGCAGGCTCTGACCCTAACGGGCCCCTACTCCTTTGCTGACATCTCTTTGAAATGACCCCTTAAGATATATTGCGTTTATTCTTTTACAAGTTTAATACAGGGTGTTGTTATTAGACGGGGAGTAAGGGCCGATACATAAACCAATGTAGCTACAAAAAATCGTTCTTAGGAATACGTCATTAACTGACTGCATAAGGTCCGTGGAGTTTCTTGCACGTTCTTCTCCTTGAATATCTACGCTTTGGAACGTGTAAATAGGTTCATGTTTTTGAGTGACCGACCTAGACAATTCAATTCAAAAGTACCTACCTGTAAATGGTTTATTTGAAATAAAAGCTTTGAATCTTGATTCTTAAATTCAAATATTATGAAAAAGGTGTGTCGGCAAGAAAAAATGAAAAAAATAAACAATTTTTGTCGATTCTGTTTCGAATAAGGATTAAAGGTTTTTTGAGGTTTGTTGTACTAGAAAAGCCACAAATCTCACATAATTTGCGATGCAAAGATTCTAACTAGTATCCAATTGTGAAGCTGTTTAAGAACGTCACTTCAACATGTGGGGAATTCCCCAAACTGCAAGAAATCTCAATTTGACTTCGATTTTCGGAGAATTTAATAAATTGGTGTTGGCAACAATGCAAGTGTCGTTCTTAGGTAACTTCTAAATTTCGCCGCTAGAGGCGCGCGCGTAATCTTTGCATCGCCAATAATAATTAGGATAAGTTAAATTAAACTTCTAATCCGTCTAAAAACACACCCTGTTATCAAATATTATCAATATAAACTGTATAAGTTTAATTAAGCCTACCTACCTATGTATACGGCAATTTAATAAGTCACAATCCAAGTTATACTCAGCCTGCTGCACGGTTAAAACAGCGGGTTAAAACAGTGGTTTTAAGCCAAATTTAATATGGTTTATGGTTTATTTATGGTTTAAAACCGTGTAGCACAGGCTTTTATAGATAATAATAATTATTATAGTTAATTATATCAGGCCTGTACAAATGTTTGATTTTATACCAGATTAAATTTTGAGGGGTAAGAGCATACATGCGTTTCTATTTATTTATGTAAGCAAAATTTTAGTACATGTTTAAAATGAGCGCTTCCCTTTAGTTTGCGATGTGTTATTACTTTCCAGAATTTGATCCTTAGCGCCCTAACGCACTAGCGGTCAACCAAGGGGGCGGCTAACCGCGCGGCTAGCCGCTTCTCAATATTAAAATGGAACCGCTGGCGGTTAAGTGCGTACACAAGCGGTTCCATATTAATATTGAGAAGCGGTTAGCCTCCCCCGTGGTTGATCGCTCGTGCGTTATGGGCGCTTAATAGCGACACTTTCGAATGGTGTAATAATATAGGGTGTTTTTTTTTTTCAAAATCAACCGATTCGATTCCCGGTTAGGAATACCGATTTATCCAAAAATTCAATGATGCAGTTTTAGTTTTCATCAAAATCGGGCTCGAGACTCCTTTCAGTGTATTTCGCTATCACAACACTTTGAAATCACTCTGTATAATACTAGAATGGCCCCCAACTATTTTTATTTGTCTTCTATTCTTGACTCAGTATACTTGTGTTAGTAATATTGTAATATACGCCATTTTCATAGCAAACCTGTGTTTTATTTTCTCAGAAGTGTCACTAGCAATTCATTTAATCTGCCTGCATTTTTCCTACTGTTTTGGGCTCGGCTTTCTATGTAAGCAGATACAGCTGAATAACATTTTTTCATTTTTGTCACCTACGACGGACTTCATAAATAACTATTCTTACGGGTTTTTGCCTACAGGGCCACTTCTCATATACAGGGTGTTTCAGAAATGGGCCATCATAAGGTTGATGTTCTGTATCTTATATAAAACTTGTAACAGAATAAACGCAATGCCAATTAAGGGGTCATTGTACCTCATCATTATGAACAACTTTTACTATAGGA
The DNA here is from genome assembly GCA_947386135.1 of Melanchra persicariae. Classification (NCBI taxonomy): domain Eukaryota; kingdom Metazoa; phylum Arthropoda; class Insecta; order Lepidoptera; family Noctuidae; genus Melanchra; species Melanchra persicariae. The sequence goes on along the minus strand of OX376672.1, from coordinate 10,943,596 downwards.
CCAACGCCGAAATCGAAAAAAAACAGCTGTTCAGTACATTTTGTCGATTTATGCGCACAGAAATGTATGGAGCAGTCGATTTTTTTTTTCGCGCTTCGGTGTTGGTGCCATATATCACCAACTTTAAATCATGCAGTAAAGAAACAATTGAAAAAAAAAACTTGTATCTTTTATAAAACACTTTTTATTATTAAACTTTTACATTTATAGGAAGTAGGTACCTACACCAACAGCACTGTCACTTACGATTCAATTAAAAAATAACATTTATCGGCATTTCAGTAATCATACAAATAATAGGTATGCAAGATATTGACATAATGTTTAATTGAGACAAGAAGAAAAAAATAATAATAAGTGTGCTCAGGGGCCCTGCCATGACGGAGGGATGGAGCTATACACCCTATATAGCTCCATCCCTCCTTCTCGCTCGAACTACTCACGCTTTAACACGTCATGGTAGGGCCGCTGTAGACACAAATGCAAAACAAAAACAATTTGAGCCATACAGACGTACATTATACACACTGTTTATATAGGGAACGTCTGTCTGTACGAAGCGAAACTCATAGAGAAAACTTCGATAGGGTAATCCGTCAAGTTGGACCTTTCATTATATAACCTGGCCATACCGTGTTAGGGGGCTAATAAAGGTGGTATTTAAGGTGGATGTAGACAATTGAAAAAAGCGATGATGTCTCTTGCTACGTTGGCTAGACCTAAAGTTAAAATAATTAATCAATTGCGCATCTGTAGAAACATTTATAATTTTGTGTTGTATAAGTAAGTAAGAATATAGATACCTACGTCTTTCTTTTAAGCTTATCATCTTATAGTAGTGCCCTAATCTATCATTGTAATCAGGTATATCTTTTATTTATAGATATCTACCTAACAAAACGGGCCTGAACAGATTCAACATTATTAGTATAACTTGAGTAATAGGTTTACTTTCAAGCAGATGATACAATTGGTTACATTTATTTTAGTTCAATCACAGATTTGATGCTTTTCTATATCTCAGCTACAGAGCATCATAAAAGTCATAACCCTTAAATATGACCACGCATTTCTGTGGCCTAAGTGCGAGTTTTTTAACGTTCTTGATCGCGTTAGAATAAACGTCAATTTGTATTGAAACTGAATAAGCGCCATCTAGTGACACTCACGGAAAACCTTTTTTTTCCATCCTTTTTTTTGACTTAAGCGAAAAAAACTCGCACTAAGCCCTCAGAAACACCCTGTAGATGAATGAAACAAACTTTAAAAAACTAAAATGGTTTAATTATATCAGCTTGGTTGGTTACAGTTCCTTTCATTTCTTATTTCATCCGAAGAACGATCCTGAAAGAATACAAAACATCTATACTAAATATACGAGATAAGTAGGTACTATCCTACTAATATTATAAATGTGAATGTTTGTATGTTTGTATGTTTGTGTTTCAATCAGGCAAAAACGGCTGAAGGGATTTGGATGAAATTTGGCACACATGTAGTTCATATCCTGGAATGAGACATGCTACTTTTTATCCCGGTAAGTGGCATGGATCAATGAAGACTGAGGAGGAAGTGGAAATTCAGAGCCGCTGCTGCCTTAGTACTACAGATTTATAAGTACCAGGAGACCAAAAACATCAAGTACCAGGAAACCAGAAACATGTCATAGTATTTTTTGGGCTGGTTAGGATAGGTGTAGGGTAGGTGTAGGGTAGGTGCAGGGTAGGTGTAGTGTAGGTGTAGCGTAGTTGTAGGGTAGGTGTAGGGTAGGGTTAGGGTAGGTGTAGGGTAGGTGTAGGGTAGGTGTAGAGTAGGTGTAGGTAGGTGTAGTTACAATACTAATCAAGAAACCTCCCTATTTCCGATTTTCACGCGGGCGAAGCCGCTGGTAGAAGCTAGTATTATTATAAATGCGAAAGTTTGTATGAATGGATGTTTGTTATTCAATCACGTCAGAGCGGCTGAACGGATCTTGATGAAATTTGGCACAGAGGTAGATTATAGACTGGAATAACACATAGGATCATCATTTCTGCCTAGCCTTTTCCCAACTATATTGGGGTCGGCTCCCAGTCAAACTGGATTCAGCTATCATAGGATACAAATAAAACATCAGAACACAAAAAAAAGCCTAAAAAGTTCCGAAGAAATTACTTTTTCAACACATTTGCTCAAAAAATGCATTTATGAAGCCTGTATGCATTGTTCGAAAGTTAAAAATTATGCACCACACAATGGAGCGTGCGGCAAAGTAGGTACTCTCACCTAAGTACATATTTTACCGCAAACTCCGTTGTATAGCGCCGTGCGTATTCTTTACGGTTTTTTTTTTAATTTCCATAAAAATTAATAAGAATTCCACCAAGGAGTTTCACATCACGAGAATAAATAAGCTGAATGATCGAACCTCCTTGGAAGCGCTTTTGCTGTATACGTTTGTCTCATTTTAATATTGTAGAGAAAATGAGAGAAGATAAATAAAAAAAATAAAGTATGTGGTTCTAATTTTCACCACGCGCATGTGGCGCCCTTTGCAAATTCGCGCCATTTTCATATTAGAAACGTCAAAGATTGTTGCGACTTTCCGACTGATTTCTAGAGACAAAAAGTTTGTTTCATTACTTATTGTAGGTAATGTTTTCTCGCAAATGTGTCGAAAAACGTTGTATGACACACGTGCGGATTTGGTTTTTACAAACTCGTGACTATGGCAAGCCCTCGACTTCGTCTCGTGCTTACATTTGTCTACTCGTTTGTAAAAACCAACTTACCGCACTAATATCATAAATAACTATTCAAGCAGTCTGATGCAGTTGGTGACATCAAATCTGTGATTGAACTAAAGTAAATGCCACCAACTGTAACAAATTGCTTGAAAAGCCATTTCTTCGAAACTTTCAAGGCGTTTTTCTGGTCGATATTAAAAAGTTTTTTTTTGTTTTGCTATGTTTTCCTGAATGTAGGTATATCAGCTACCCAACATCACCCTTAAATATGACCACAGGCTTCTGGAACATCCTGTATGATGATTACAAATTGTAAATTAAGTACTTAGGTACATACTCCTATGTTTTTATAAAATAAATAGTTGTAACCAACTTAGAAGTCAAATGAAAGCCCTCTTCCTCTCTCGTAGGTAGGTACTGTCTCTGTGCCCGACAGGGTCCACAATGACCATATTTTTTGTCAAACCTACCACTTAAGTTCACATGTGGAAGCAATAAATCCTACTTAATATTATAAAGGTGAAAGTTTGTATGTTTGTGTAACAATCAGGCAAAAACGGCTGAAGGGATTTGGATGAAATTTGGCACACATATAGTTCATATTCTGGAATAAAAAGTAGGCTACTTTTTATCCCGGTAAGTGGCATGGATTAATGGAGACTGAGGAGGAAGTGGAAACTCAGAGCCGCTGCTGCCTTAGTACTTCAGATTTTCAAGTACCAGGAGACCAGAAACATGTCATAGTATTTTTGGGATGGTATAATTATGTAGGTAGGGTAGGTGAAGGGTAAGTGTAGGGTAGGTGTAGGGTAGGTGTAAGGTAGGTGTAAGGTAGGTGTAGGGTAGGTGTAAGGTAGGTGTAGGGTAGGTGTAAGGTAGGTGTAGGCTAGGTGTAAGGTAGGTGTAGGGTAGGTGTAAGGTAAGTGTAAGGTAGGTGTAGGGTAGGTGTAAGGTAGGTGTAGGGTAGGTGTAAGGTAGGTGTAGGGTAGGTGTAAGGTAGGTGTAGGGTGGGTGTTTCCTGAGTAAATAATGTACAATACAAATCAGGAAACCTTGCTATTTCCTATATTCAAGCGGGCGAAGCCGCAGCTGGTAGAAGCTAGTATAATATATTGAGTAGGTACCTGAGGCGATATTGGCAGCTGCTCCTAATACACCTTGAGCTGCGCCTGTAATAGTTAATCATAAAATATTGTTTTTATCTTTTTCTTATTGAAAAAATGGGAACAAGGTTATTTCTGTACCAGGCCGGGGTATATTCTCTAAACCCGAAGTCCGTAGTTTCAGCCTTAGTATCGGGCGTTTCATAGTCCGTATCATCTACCGGACTTACGATTAGTTCCGAAACCGAACTAAGAATGAATGACAACACGATTTGACAGTTGTTCTTAGTTCGGCGTGAATAGGGGGGGAGGGCCCCCTATTAACGCCTATAGGAATAAGCTGTAGGTACCTATCTGCTGCAAAACTAAAACTTCATCAAAAGTAAGTATAAAGAAGTATAAAAATAAAAAGTATTTTGTCAAAAACACAAACAATAATAAGAATATTGTGTGTTTTTTTAAATCAATCAATTCCTGGCATCGATGCAGTTTTAGTTTTAATCAACAACGTTCTCAATCTTTTAGAATCAGTTATTTTGGTACCTAGGTACCTATCTACTTTTTGGTTTTGTTTTTCAATTAAGGTACATAATTATGTCGTTACCTCCGAATGTCGTGGCTGCTCCAGCCATACCTTGAGCAACGCCATCTGTAATGTTAACGTTCTTAAATCAGTGGTGACCACGGCATAATAATATCTGCAATATCACAGGGGAACCACAGGTACAGGTACCTACGTTTGCCTAGACTTCAGTTTTAAGTCATCCGCTGCACTGAATGTGTGATGACTCGGTTGGGCGGCGGCGTACGGGAAGTTGCGTGATATTTTCTCGTCTCACATAGCACAGTACTGTCTCAAGACGAAAGACTATATTGATCAGTAGGTAAGTGTTCCCAGTGATGACTTATGCAACCGAAACGTGGTCGCTCACAATGGGCGTCATCAGAAGGCTTAAAGTCACCCAAAGTGCAATGGAGAGGGCAATGCTCGAGTTTCCTTGCGTGATCGAATCAGGAATGATGATATCCGCAAGAGAACCAAGTCTACCGACATCGACATAGCCCGAAGGATCGCCAAACTGAAGTGGCAGTGGGCAGGGCACATTGCTCGCAGAACAGATGGTCGATGGGGCCGAAAAGTTCTGGAGTGGCGACCGCTTACCGGAAGACGCAGCGTTAGAAGGTGGACCGATGGATGCGAGACGCACAGGACCAGTTTTTGTGACACTTGGGGGAGGCCTATGTCCAGCAGTGGACGTCTTTCGGCTGATATAATGATGATGATGTTGAGTGCGATTCTGTAAACATGTCGAAGTGAATGGCTTAGGTGTAGTGATCACGAACGAAGTGAGCTGTCAATATATGTAATCAAGATGGAATAACAGCTCACCTCCTGATCACTTCACCCAAGCCTTCACTTCGACATGTTTACAAAATCAAGAGTGAATAGGTTACTTCTAGGCAAGCGTGCTCCAACTACGGCCACATCATCGCTTACCATCAGGTGAGATAGTGGTCAAGCGCATGCCTACCAATAAAAAAATAAATAAAAAAGTTGTCACATGTTGGGAGGTCAGGAGTGGAGGAAATATTAATATATATATTATAACAAAGTCGGGTTTGTTCGAACACTTATAACACAATAATTAGCAGGATACTTAAATATTAAAAACAGCGAAAAATTTACTAAAAAAAAATATTAAAAAAAATAATTTTCCCAAAATGTTAGGTAGGGTAGGTAGCCAGTTGACGTGAGCAAAGCCGCGGGGGACAACTAGAAAGTATATATTTTTTAGTAATTATGCTTACCTGCTAGATTAGAAGCTTGTGCAATGAAATTTCCACCGCCACCTGTAAGTTTTCATTGTTTTTAAAACGATTTATAAAACTAATTTAACTAAATTTAACAATTTGGCCGGAGCCGGACAATTCTATACAATGGACTGCTAGATTCAAGCTTAATGGTGGCCCGGACACACTCCGCAACTCGCTGCACGGTAGTTTATTTAGGTGCCTATGTGACAAGAGAGTGTAGCACACCTCACAGGCGCTATTAAGTAATCGACCTATACTAAGAAAATCCATAATGAAAAAAAATACAACAGACTTCCAAATAAAAAAAAACACTACAAAGTAAATACAAAATAACTTTAATTTTGGAAGTCAGAGTTTTCGGTTGTTTCTTCGTAATTTCATCTCTGAAAATTTCAACTGTCTAGCTATCACGGTTCATGAGATACTGCCTGGGGACAGACAGACGGACAGCGGAGTCTTAGCGGAACCCTAAAAGCCGGCCAAGTTCAAGTAGGACTCGCCCATGAAGGGGTCCGTACCAACGTGCAAGATTTAATAGGTACGTACTATGTACCTACTTTTTAAATACTTCTTTTTTATAATTTGTTGTTATAGCGGTAACAGAAATACACGCTCTGTGAAAATTTTCCAATCCTTTTACGATTCACGAGATACAGCTCGCTGACAGACAGACGGACGGACAGGCGTAGGCTTAGTAATAGTGTCCTGCGACCCTACCATGACGTGTTAAAGCGTGAGTAGTTTGAGCGAGAAGGAGGGATGGAGCTATATAGGGTGTATAGCTCCATCCCTCCTTCTCACTCGAACTACTCACGCTTTAACACGTCATGGTAGGGCCGCTGTTTCGAGGCGATCGGCGGCGGCGACCTCTCGCGTCCGGCCCTGGTTCAATCCATGGTCCGGAGCGAGGAGGCATGGGAAGCCGTCACCTCCTTCTGCGAAGCAGTAATGCTAGTGAAGGAGGAGGGGGGCCGCGTGAGGGAGAGACAACCCTCACGCCCCAGCCGCCGTGGGGGAGAGACAACCCTCACGCCCCAGCCGCCGCAACATAGGGAGACGCCCCGGGCGTCGGGAGTCGCAGGGCAATTCCCGGCCACCGTAGGCGCGGGTCTGCGGACGGCGAGCGTTGGGTGGCTCGCCATCCGATCAAAGTCAGGCCCGGGTCGACGGCGCGTTGTGTTCCACGCGCGCCTCAAAGAGATGTCAGCATAGCAGTAGGGCCCGTTAGGGCCAGAGCCTGCCAGAGTTGCGGACTATGTTCGAAAGAGTTACCGCGGCCCTGGAAAGCAAAGGGCACTAGGAGGAGCACGGATGGGTTTTAGTCAGTAAGAGTCTGACACTCCCTCCCGCTCCACCCAGAGCAGGAGAAGTCATTTTATGATTACCCATTCATAAAAAAAAAAGACCGCTGTTGGCCTTTGGGTACGGAACCCTAAAAAACAATATCGTTGAAAACTTACCACTTAGCGAGGGCGAAGAACCAGATAGGCCTCCAAAGCCAGGTAGTGATGATTCTCCTCCGGAAACACTTGGTAATCCCAAGGCCTGAGTATTGATGTCTATTTTTGCTGTCAGTACGGCTGTGAACAAACAGGACGTAAATAATGGAACCGCTGTGTATTAATTAGATGATAATATTGTACTGCGTCATCACATCAAAATGTGTGCAAATTAAAACTTATTTACTAAAAAAAAACTTTAAATTCGGAAGTCGGTGTTTTTGGTTGTTTCTTCGTATTTTAACACCGACTTCCGAAATGATTTTTTTTTTTTGGAAGTCGGTTGTATTTTGAACCGACTTCTAAAAAAGGAGGAGGTTCTCAATTCGGATGTTTGTTTTTTTTTTTTTTTTAAATAGTTGTTTATGCAACGACCATATAAAAAGGGTTATTAAAAAACGAGAGTGGGTTTATCACACGAGGCGTAACCGAGTGTGATAATAGCATCACACGAGTGTTTTAATACCTAATATGCCGTTGCATACCTACACTATTTTATCTTCACTCACACAGTTGAAATAAAATAAGTGGAAAAATAGTTCATTCCAATATGGCGGATATTCTCATTGCGTATTAGAATGACTGCGTAGCGCGCTCATCCATAGATAAAGATAAAAGCTGGCTCATTGACTTAAGTCAATGAGCCCGCGCCAATTATTAAAAAGAAAAAGTGTGCTATAAAAATTAAAAAGTTATTTTATGATGCAGTTGTTTAAAAATCGAAGGAAAATGTTGAACTGTAATGGTTTTTTTTTAAATTTTACCTATCCACGAAAAAAAAGTACGTGTTTATGCATTCGTTTTTGAACTCATATTTGGAACATTACGTTGTGAGTGTAGATAAAAGTTTTTATTTTTCACTTTTTAGTTGTACCAACCCCCCACACCTAACAAAACCACTGAAAAGTTACAGGAAAGCAAAATACGCAATTTCGTTTACTTGTATGACTTATTTTTTGCAGCTATTTTGATTTGAAAACCAAACTACTGAACGGATTTTGATGAAATTTCTATGTAAGTATTTCCATTCACATAAAAAAAGAGAAAACTGGAAAGCAAAAGGCATTTGAAGGAACACGTGTGGGTTATAGTCAGAGTCACTTCCCCCGCTTCGCCCAGAGCGGGAGAAGTCTTAAGATAATTCCCCATCAATACACTCTCTTTGTCCATCCCTGGGATCGAAACTACGACCTAATGCAATGCTTAAGGAGCCGCTAGATCATTATTTATTTATTTATATATACTTTATTGTACACCAAAATATAGATACATAAAGAAAACCTTAAACTAAAAAAATATACAATTGGCAGCATTATCGCATTCCGCGATCTCTTCCAGGCAACCTGGTATGGAAAGAGAATAGCCTGGACATGAAATGGGGCTGCATTTGGTGCAGATATAAAGTAGTATTATCATTATGTACTATCGAGGTAGGTATACGGAATAGGCTATAAATTCCCTCAACGTCCATTTAAAAGGAAGGATCCACTGACCTGGGCCCCAAGTCTGCAATTCTTATAAATTTGTCATTCCAACACGATCCCATTGTCATTTTGCTATAAGTTCGTAATCTGCTAAATTCATAATCGTCGATCATTGGTCGGTCAATGGTCTCGTACCTAATATATAATATAATTGAAAAGCAATGACGTTCTAATGGTAGGTCACTGATCGAACGAACTGTCAAAATTTAAGCAGATTACCGCAGTCCGTCCCACGAAAGAAGTTCCGCAACTGCGGCGCTAGTTTCTATGCGACTGCACGCTATAACAAATCTTGTTAGTTCTTATTTCCGCGGGACTTCTTTTGTTGGATGGACTCTACGTCTGTAATTCATTTGTCATTAAGTACGAGATTACCATTCTATGCCATTTCTTTCAATGGAGTGTCAGTGGTTGACCATTGGAAAGTCATAATGACACTTTTATATTAGTAGATTACCAAACTTACCAAACAATTATGAAATCAATGATAGACCATTCTGACACTATTGTAATAGCAGACTTGAGGCCCTGGGTGTTTTGTGTGGTCGACAACTGCCCGATGGTTATTGTCGCTCTGAGGTATGGCCAAATCGCTAGGCAAAATTTTGATCGCGTGGTGTAGGATTCTGTGTGACGTCAGGTTTTATCCACTTTAGCGTATACGGGGATTGTACTTCCCACTAATATTCTTTCCTTACACGTCTTTTGTTGACTACAATCCCCAAACAACACTGAAATTTAATGCGTAGACGTGTTGCGCTAGCATCGCTTGCGCGGCTGGGACGCGTGAGCGGTTTAATTCGTATTTGGATGTCGCTAAAGTGCCAGAACAGCAGAGGCACTCAAAAAGCCTGGAATATATTAAATAACCAGCTATAGCCCGCAACTTCACTCGCGTTTAAAAAAAAAGTAGCTCACAACCATCTCGAGGTACCTAAAATTTATCAAAATCGGTTCAGGGATATAACTCGCCTTCGCATTTAAATATTAAAATAGGAATACCTGGTTGTTCACCTCCAGACACCTCACTAACTTCAGATGTTTTTTGCGATGCCAAGGCAACTGCAGCATCAGAACCAGGGACCTTAGCTGCCAAGTCTCCAGGTGATGGTAGCCCAGACTCAGATGGTAGACTGCTTAAACCAGAGGCTCCTGGCAAACTGGCTGGTAGACTTCCAGAGTCAGGTGATATTGGGGACCCAGGTCCTGATGGCAAACTGCCTGTTCCAGGCAATGCTGGTAGACTTCCAGATCCAGGTGATATTGGGGACCCAGGTCCTAATGGCAAACTGCCTGTTCCAGGCAATGCTGGTAGACTTTCAGATCCAGGTGATATTGGGGACCCAGGTCCTAATGGCCAACTGCCTGTTCCAGGCAATGCTGGTAGACTTCCAGATCCAGGTGATATTGGGGACCCAGGTCCTAATGGCAAACTGCCTGTTCCAGGCAATGCTGGTAGACTTTCAGATCCATTTGATATTGGGGACTCAGGTCCTAATGGCAAACTGCCTGTTCCAGGCAATGATGATAGACTTCCAGATCCAGGTGATATTGGGGACCCTGGTCCTGATGGCAAACTGCCTGTTCCGGGCAATGCTGGTAGACTTCCAGATCCAGGTGATATTGGGGACTCTGGTCCTGATGGCAAACTGCCTGTTCCAGGCAATGTTGGTAGACTTCCAGATCCAGGTGATATTGGGGACCCTGGTCCTGATGGCAAACTGCCTGTTCCGGGCAATGCTGGTAGACTTCCAGATCCAGGTGATATTGGGGACCCTGGTCCTGATGGCAAACTGCCTGTTCCGGGCAATGCTGGTAGACTTCCAAATCCAGGTGATATTGGGGACCCAGGTCCTGATGGCAAACTGCCTGTTCCAGGCAATGCTGGTAGACTTCCAGATCCAGGTGATATTGGGAGCCCAGGTCCTGATGGCAAACTGCCTGTTCCAGGCAATGCTGGTAGACTTCCAGATCCAGGTGATATTGGGGACCCAGGTCCTGATGGCAAACTGCCTGTTCCAGGCAATGTTGCTAGACTTCCAGATCCAGGTGATATTGGGGACCCAGGTCCTGATGGCAAACTGCCTGTTCCAGGCAATGCTGGTAGACTTCCAGATCCAGGTGATATTGGGAGCCCAGGTCCTGATGGCAAACTGCCTGTTCCAGGCAATGCTGGTAGACTTCCAGATCCAGGTGATATTGGGGAACCAAGTCCTGATGGCAAACTGCCTGTTCCAGGCAATGTTGGTAGACTTCCAAATCCAGGTGATGTTGCGAACCCAGGTCCTGATGGCAAGCTTCCTGTTGGTACTGTTGGCCAACTGCCTGATCCAGCCACTCCTGTCAATCCATTTATAAATCCAGGTATTGTTGGTAAACCACCAGTGGAAGGGAAAGCTGAAAGGCCTGGTAATCCAGTTCCTGAAGGAGCTAAAGGATTGGGGGATCCAGGTGGCAAGGAGTTAGGTAGACTACCAGATGTAGGTAATGTGGGAGCGTCGACTGGATTGATAGGACCAGATGATGGTGAACTAATTCCACTTGTTGAATGGGGGGTGGTTATATCACCTACTGATGGTGGGGTTAATCCACCCGGTAAAGTCACTCCGCTAGTTGAAGGCGGAGAAACACCACCCGGAAAGGTAGCACCACTTGCAGATGGCGGGGTTGCCCCACCCGGTAAAGTAACTCCGCTCGCTGATGACGGGGTTACCCCAGCCGGTAAAGTCACTCCACTAGTTGTTGGCGACGTTACCCCACCCGGTAAAGTAAATCCGCTCGCTGATGGCGGGGTAACCCCACCTGGTAATGTCACACCGCTAACTGACGGCGGGGTTACGCCACCTGGTAAAGCCACACCGCTTACTGACGGCGGGGTTACACCACCCGGTAAAGTTACTCCACTAGCTGATGACAGGGTAACCCCACCCGGTAAAGTAACTCCGCTCGCTGGTGGTGGGGTAGCCCCACCTGGTAAAGCCACACCGCTAACTGACGGCGGGGTTACACCACCCGGTAAAGTCACTCCACTAGCTAATGGCAGGGTTACACCACCCGGTAAAGTCACACCACTAGCTGATGACGGGGCTAAACCACCCGGTAAAGTTACTCCGTTCGGTGATGGTGAGGTTACACCACCCGGTAAAGTCACACCACTAGCTGATGACGGGGCTACGCCACCCGGTAAAGTTACTCCGTTCGGTGATGGTGAGGTTACACCACCCGGTAAAGTAACTCCACTAGCTGATGGCGGGGAAACACCACCCGGAGAGGTAACACCACTAGCAGATGGCGGGGTTGCCCCACCCGGTAAAGTTACTCCGCTAGCTGATGGCGGGGTTACGCCACCTGTTAAGGGGGTCGTTACGGCACCAGGCCCTGTAGTTACTTTAGGAGTCGAAGGTGATGATGAATCTGGACATGGTGTTGTTACAGAAGGCGTTCCACCACTTGGCGTTGAAGCCCCAAGAGCAGGGCTTGAAAGACCAACAGAAGGTAGAGTGACCCCAGGAATTGAAGGTGGGGTTACCCCAGAAGCAAGAGTCGCGGATAAAGACGGCGTAGTGACACCTCCCGAAGGCATAGATACACCCAACCCTGGAATAGACCCTACAGACGATGAACCCAGTCCCTTAGGAAGACCACCACTTGGTAAACTTGGTAACGAACCCAAACTAGGTAATTGAGGAACACCTGCAACAGAGGGGGCCTTTATGGATGGGGCAGCTGACCCCACTTTAGCAACTGGCTTAGCTTTTGCACCCCCATTACCAGAAGGTTTCGCAGTTGGATTTAAAAATATGTTCGGTATGTCAAACAAGCCATGGGAATCAGAGTTTGTTTTGACAGGATTTAATATGTTAGTAGCCACACTAGCTAGGCCTCTAGCTGGGGCTGCTACAGCATCAAAAACTTCTAAAGGAGTAGGAAAGAAATTAACTGTTTTTTTCGGTGCAGGCTTTTTAGCAGGATGTGAATTAGTTTTTTTATGTGCGTGCGAAACTGGTTTTTTAAATACATGTTTATTGTTCACGGTTATATCTGCAAAAAAAAATAGAAAGATATCGGTCATTAAATATCATAGTTGTTTTTAATTAACGTGTGTCTTATCTTATGTAACTTACCGAAATCAAGGAATCTCGCGTGACATATGCATAACTGAAACAGAAAGAAAAATAATAAAATCTAGGACTTGACTTCGTACGCGTATATCCCGTAAGAATTTCGAGAAATCCTTTAGTAGTGCTCCCCTACACTTCACTCCCCATGGAACCTACGTGCCAAATTTCAGCTTTCTACGACCAGTAGTTTCGGCTGTGCGTTGTCTGTCAGTCACACAGTAACAGAAGTCTATATATGTCACAGCAACTAGCTTAATCAGCCGTTTCATTAAAAGCCTAGCCTTTTCATTAAACTGCGCCGTTTAATCAGCGACATAAGTGATAATTATGGGCTAGTAATTAAACGAAAAGAAGGCTAGGCCACCAATTAAACGGCTGGTTAAGCTAATTGGCTGCGACAATACAACGTGTAACAGAATAATCGCAATACCTCTGTAATCATCAACATTATGAATCACTTTCACAATGGGTGGTCCCATTCTGAAATTTCAAAAAAAAATTCGACTGCCCCTTAGATTTATGTGCACACAACTCGACAAAATGTACCTACTGAATAGTTGATTTTTTCTTCGCGATTCGGGGTTGGTCTCGTAGTAAAAGTTGTTCATAATGATGAGCGCAATGCCCCTTAAGAGCGTTTACGCGGTACGGCTTTTCATACAAACTTTCAAATCATAATTCTTCAAAATGAATGAACCGATTTTAACGAAACTTGGTATGCATACGCTAGATATCCAGGTCTAAATAGTTATCAGAAAACATTTTAGAAAAAGAGTTCAGGGGGAAGGATATAGTGATTTTTCACTTTCTATAGAAAACTTAAAATCGCTCTCTCTCTCCCTCTGAAATCTTTTTCAAAAATGTTTTCTGATAACTATTTAGACCTGGATATCTAGCGTATGCATACCAAGTTTCGTTAAAATCGGTTCATTCATTTTGAAGAATAAGGACTTGAAAGTTTGTATGAAATGACATGCGGCGTACACGCTCTTAAGAGGTAACAGTAAATCCTTACTAATAATATAAAAGCGAAAGTTTGTATGTATGTATGTTTGTTACTCTTTCACGCAAAAACTACTGGATGGATCTTGATGAAATTTGGCACAGAGGTAGATTATAGTCTGGAATAACACATATGATACTTTTTTATCCCGGGAGTATGTTCCCTTGTATGTGTGCCGTCAGCTGAGACTGGTCATCTCTCGGCTGCCATGGTCTATTTTAATTATTTCTTGAATTGTTTCTTTTTTACTCCGGACTATCCTGCACGTCTTTTACATCGTTCTCACATATATGTATAATTTCAATATGAATGATGTAACCATAATTTTGTAACAAAAACTTATTTTTAAAAGAGTGTCCGTGGAGTTTCTTGCACGTTCTTCTCCATAGAGATCTACGCTTTGGAACGTGCAAATAGCTTCATCTTTTTTTTTGACCGACCGACCTTGACAATTCAAAAGTGCCTGTAAATGGTCTAATTGAAATAAATGCTTTGACTTTGACTTTGACTTTGACTTTGACTTTGTATTACTAGGTTAAACATAACACTTTTACACGTCAGTGTTTTTTGGTTATTTTAAGCTAGGCCGGTATTTCCTAGCTGACTACCCTGAGAACAAAGACTACAATATAGTATACTGGCCTGAGAAGAAACACCGAAACAAACTCAGAGGTCACAGTCTCTTTTGAAGTCCATACAAATTGTACTGGTCAAATCATACGAGAACCATGTAGGTTAATATCTGAGGTGGCCTTTTGGGGAAAGTGCCACACAGATTTGATTGGACCTGTCCAGACAGTGCAAGAATTTGTCAGTTATCGTGAAGCTCGAACTTAGAACTTTAAGGAGCTCAACGGTATGACGAACAGATACCAAAGTAAGGACATTTGGGTAGGCCACATAATAACTCAAACTGCCAGACTAACATGAAATGAAACCCTAATTTTCATGTAGGTATTAGCTCTACTTATATTCATTTGAGTACATATTTTGTTAATGAATTCTATGTTATATCTTTGTATTCAATAATTAAATATTCCCTACACTATTTTCCGTTTTAGTGATTATAATAAAACTAAATAATTTAAAACTACCGTTTATGATTATATAGCGTTTATTTTATTACCACTATTTATCTGATGACATCACCCAAAGGTTGACGGGCAAAAATGCCTAGTCCGCATCTGTATTTATTATTTTGTGTGCAAAAAGTATTGAATAAATACTTAAATAAATAAATGCACCTGTGAAAAAATGCGCCGTCGGTAAGGGCTCGAAATGATTAAGAAAACAATTATAAAAACTCACCAAACATAAGAAAATAAAGAGTCGCGCCATTTTCACCACCATCCGACTTAATAACTAAATGTTAATTTACAAAATTAATCATTATCATAACTTATATAAGCCACATGAGCAAATAACTTTGAAATATTGTTTCAAAATGTAACTGGTTTAATTTGCACAGATGTTTTTAACGAAAATAGAATGGATTTTCAATGGTGTGGTTTCAGGCCATGAAATAGGCGGTATCTTGCAAGTTTAAGGATATTTCCTGAGTAAAAAAATATGATTCGATATAGTCCGTCAGTTAGATTAACGAAAAATATTGGGTGTTGGCACTTCCAAAATATTTTAATAAAACGCTGCCTGCCAACTTGAAATCGCTGTTTTCAAAGCCTCAAATAAAACGTCATTTTAAAAACCATTTTTATGAAAACTTGCTGTTAACAATTTTCACGATGTACTGACGTAAGGTACATAGTCGAATAATATTGTTTTACTGTCTGATGACGTCATCAAAACTTAAAAAATATTTTGTTAGGGAAATCATAAAATGACTCCTTCCGCTCAAGGTGCAGCGGGAGAGAGTGTCAGACTCTTACTGACTAAAACCCATCCGTGCTCCTCCGAGTGCCCTTTGCGTTTCAGGGCCGCGGTGACTCTTTCGAACAAATTCCGCTACCCTGACAGGCTTCTTTTATGCTGACATCTCTTTGAGGAGCGCGTGGAACACAACGCGCCGTCAAGTATAAAGGCCTACGTACACCGGAAGGATGACCTGGTAGAGGATTTCAACAATTTTACCAAAGGACATTCAAGCTTATTAGAAATACGACTTAAATGCCAATGTTTTAAATTGAGTCCGTGACATCGAAAGGGATTTCTTGACATGGCATTGGAGAGCGTGCTAATCACACCCCGCATCCCGCCGCGGGATCTCTCCCGCGGCGGGATGCCACGGGATGTCGCGAGATTTATTAGTAGATCAAACAAGAACAAACTCTGTCATAGAGGTTAATAGTTCAAATTCTATTGCAACCGTTAGGTACATTTTTAGAACCTTTTTAATGCAAATCGTCAATAACAATTCAACTAAAATTACACAAAATTACTTCTAGTGGGTGTCGTAAGAGGCGACTAAAGGACTCACCAGAGAATGGGCAGCAGCATTATCTGTAGGTACATTGCTACAGCTACACTGCGATACCCAACCCGCGTGCCAAGCGTGGCGATCATGGCAAAGCCGATTGAAGGAGGCTTAGGTCCAACAGTGGACGTCTATCGGCTGATATGATGATGATGATGATGATGAAAGTCGAAATTAGAGTTGACGGCGATGGATTTAAGTGGAGGTGTATTATTTTTAATCATTGATAGGTACACATTTGACCAAAATCACTCCTGATGGCTAGCGATGATGTGGTAAAAGATGGAGCACGCTTGCCTAGAAGTAAACTAGGTATTCATTCACTCTAGTCTAGACTAACGAAACTGTTCTCAACTAACTTTTTAGACCTGGTTGGATGGCGTATGCATACTAAGTTTCAATAAAATCGGTTCATTAATTTCGAAAAATAAGGACTTCAAAGTTTATATGAAAAACCGTACGGCGTAAACACTCTTAAAGACTCCCAGGTTGTAGTCATCAGGAAACACAATAAAATTATGTGTCCTCTTGAAAACTCAATACATCGTGAAGACATAATTTTAAATGTGTTATGTGTGGAACTGTTAAATGTATATTTGCTTTAAACAATAATTTACACACTTGGTACCTCATGCTCAATTTTGTGTTGTTGATTTTAGTGACAGCTTGCGTGTTTTCAATAAGTTTATAATGTAGGTAAAGTTGCTTTGTCAGAACAAACAGTACCTACCTATTTTTAACAATAGAACAAAAGTGACGTAGCATTTATTTTGATGTGCGGCACCTTGGTTTTTCCAACATCAGTTATTCTAAAGGAGTGGCTTCACCAGGGCCGTCTTTTTCCTATTGAAGGCCTGGGCACAGGATAATGGGGCCCCTGATTTTGCAGAGGAAAAAACAAAATCATGAATATATTAGTCTGGCAAATTCCATGAAAAGGTGATTGTAATATTATTATTCGGAATAGAAACAAGTGAAATACCTAAATATTAATTTCTTAAAATTTAATAATAGCGGTACATTTATCAGTAATTGGTAGGCGATCTAGCAGAATCTACGGTTGCGGAATTTTTTCGAAAGAGTCAACGCGGCCTAATCGGGACTAACCGTAAGTCCGTAGGTTATACGGAGTAGAAAACGCCCGACACTAAGACCGAAACTACGGACTTCGGGCTTAGAGAGTTGACCTGGAACGCAAAGGACATTTGGCGGAACACGGATGGGTTCCAATCAGTAAGAGTCTGACACTCCCTTCCGCTCCGCCCAAAGCGGAAGGAGTCATTTGATGATTTCCCATCCTTAAAAATGAAAAGGGGCCTTCTATCGCAGGGCCCTGAGCACTTGCCCCGAGTGCCCAGTGGAAAACTAACTATCACCATCTGTTCTGTCAGTCTTCTCTGTATACATCTTCTATTTTCCATCCTTTGTCTTTTAAATGTTAATTAAATTCAAGATCTTCCAACTTAACAGACATTATGTAGTAGATTATAAATGTTACAGGGCAGTTTGTTGCACTTCTTTTTCCCAGATAAAACACTAGGAGATGGTGACGGGCGGGCATTTTCAAGGATCTTCAGGTCTTCATATATAGGGTCCAATTAAAATAGGTGGACAAATTTTACCACAGCGCTCAGTAGGTCTAACCAAAGATATCCAAGCAAAAAAAATCACTGATTAAGATGATTTTATTTTGACCTAAAATAATAAATACCTGGCACTCTAGAATAAACACATCCATCCAATAGGGGTAGGTATGCGGATGACGTGGTCACGTGCGCCTGCACATTTGTAGTATCAAGGGATGTACATGTGTTGCGGATTTGTTCGAAAGAGTTACCGCGGCCCTGGGAAGAAAGGCACTAGGAGGACTAAAGGGTGGGTTTTAGTCAGTAAAAGTCTGACACTCCCTGCCGCTCCACCCAGAGCGGGAGGGGTCATTTGATGATTTCCCATCCTATAAAAAAAAAAAAAAAAAAAAAGGGATGTACATGTGTTTATGCATTGGGTAACCAACATTTATAAGTGTATTTTTGTTCGCTGATTATTTTAATTGTAGGTATCTAATGCGATTTTCTTATATTGTTTTTTTACCATTGTTCTTATTTTGGTGGTCTGAATGGTTCCTAAAAGTTTGTCCACCTATTTTAATGGGACCTTATATATGTCTAGCTTAAATAGCTGTTTCATTAAAAACCTAGCCTTTTCATTGAACTGCAAGTCATCAAACGATATTGAACAAAATAATGTCACCTAAGTCGCTGAAAAATCGGCACATTTAAATGAAAAGGCTAGGTCATCAATTAAACGGCTGATAAAGCTAATTGTATGCGACACACAACGTATAACAGAATAAACGCAATATCTCTGGGGTCATTGTAGGTACTCATTATTATGAACAATTTTTACTATGGGGCCCAACTCAAAATCGCGGAAAATATCAACTGTTCAGTACATTTTCAGTTCTTGTGTTCTAGTTCGAGTTATGCGCACGTATTTGTATGGGGAAGTCGATTGTTTTTCGCGATTTGTGTTGGTCCCATAGTGAAAGTTGTTCATAATGATGAGTTCGTCATTGTACTCATCATTATTGGGTTCACATTCGAGCACATCATGTAGGTACCATTTTATGTTATTGTTCTGTTCTTGTAATTCTATGTTTATTAAGGCGAGCCTGACTTGAGCGCGTAGGCATCTAACGCTTACCCCAGGCCCCGCAAGGAGTAGCAATACGTAATAAGTTACGATGCGCGGGAGACGCGCGCACCAAGCGCACCGCTCGCTTATGAGTTCACGGACTCGGGTAGGTACTAAGTTCCGTCACAGGATAAAGTAATGCAGTAGATCAACTTGAATTGATTAGTATATGTTTATTTTGTTTTATTTTTCTATTAAGTATTTTTTAAGGTTATAGATGGATTAAGTACGTATTGTACAAACTTGAATCCAATTACTAATCATTAAAAATCAGTAATAATACTTATTTATTTTAGAGTATGGTGGATTTAAAATCTGACTGACACGAAAATTATGAATACGAGTACGATACAAAAATACGCGTCGCGCGCTATTTGGCTTTGGTGCGATACCTTCGTAAAAATCAAGTAGTAGGTAGGCACACTTACTTTAGGAAAATTATGTTACAATTCTTGAATATTATAATTCAAGAAAGCTTACAAGTATAAATGGTTTGGAATTTGCCTAGATGCTATTTAAAAAAAAACAAAAACGTTTTTATATTTTTTAATCAAATAGTTAACATAATAAAAGTTACCAATGCAACTGGCTAAAATTCGTTGAACTGTAGCTGTCTCGGTTTGCATGGACCTAGCTGAGTATGAGATTGACACGGAATATGGTCCTTGGATTTGCTTGGACCTGGCTGCACAGGCTTATCATTAACATTTTCTTTGTTTTCTTTCAATATTATGTCTCGTATTGGCATACCGCGATTTTGGCGCGGATCCACAATCTCTGGCAATATACATTTCAAATAAAAATCTATAATTTTTTTCTCCATATGCACCCGCCAAAATTCGTCATCTCTTGAAATATTTTCTACTACTAGTTTTCACCGAACCATATTCCAAAAATGCATTGGTTCCTTTCTGTTACATGAAGTTGACCCTGCACTTGGTAATACCAATTACTTTTTTTGTTTATAACCCTGGTATGTTTTATTCTATCGAATTTAAATATATGTATTTTACTTTCTTCAATAGCAGCATTTCCCTTTTCTAAATGCCGTTATTGGACATTTAATTTCAACAATGGTGTCGTTCCCAACTATACCGTCGGGGGTAACCCCAATAAATGAGTATTATTTTGGAGACAAGTCACGCCCTTCCGCATGCTCTATTGCCCTGTAACGCAAATTTTGATTTTGATTTGTTGGTAATTAACAAGTAAAATTTTAAAAACTTACAAAATATCCCTGTTCAATAAAGATAACGGAGCTACAGTGCCAAAGACAGATACACAGGCACACAGACGCACGTACACAGAAACATAGATAGCAAACCGTTATAAATAAATAGGATAGAATTGTAATATGGTGTGTGTTTAATTTCTTTATGTATTTTATGGTGTTACAATAATGATAATGAGATACTACTTTATTCAAATCTATACTAAATAATATTATAAAGTGGAAGTGCGCTAAGTGCGCTGTGGTAATAGCTAATTATACGTAAGTACCATGTACAACAAAGATATTGTTTTTCATTCGATCTAAAAAAAAGTCCGCGACGTTACACCTATATCTATCTCTTATAAATATGCCACACTAAGGCATTTTATGTCAAATAATTTATTTAAAAATTAAAGGTGGTTTTTCAGCATTAATATTAGGCAGGCATATTAATCCTTACTAGCGAAAGTTACATCATCATCAAGATAATTTTATGAAGATAAACTTTGTCTTTTACAGCATGTTATTTGAACTCACCGTTTAGGAGATAATGTAAAATTAAAATAATTCAACAATATTATTAAATGCAACGGGCGGTGCGCGAGACGCGGCCACCAAACGAGAACGCGTCGAGCCTGCGTGACTGCGTGCGACGCGGTGCAAGAAATTCTTTTTTGTATTATGATTATGAATTTATGATAGTTACATTCATGGGGAAGGCTGTACGGCTATACGGGAACGGGAATTCCTACGGGAATGAAGAGTTCCGTTACCTGTCTCCGAAGTTCTTCATCAGATCTTCACCAAATTGAAATGGGATCAGTCCGGGAAGATACACTTCCAAAAAAAATAGAATCATCAAAATCGATTGACAATTGGCGAAAATATCGCTGAGCAAACATACAACAAAAAAAAACAGTCGATTTGAGAACCTCTTCTTTTTTGGAAGTCGGTTAATAATATACAATACAATAGTCAATTAAAAACAGTTTAGTGTATGTAATTTATAATTTCTATACATTTTTCCTCTTGCCAATAAACACCGATAAAGTAACGCATTGGATTGGAAAAACTATCCAAACTGACCACATAGTTTTTTGTATGTCTTGTCATAACTTGATACATTGTTAGTAATTAGTAAGAGGATGGACTCTAGTGTACAGCGCATAAATGAGCTGGTCCGGTAGCCTAAACGTTACCAAAAGTATGTTATTATAATATTTTCATAGGAAATGGTCATACTGTAACACTTTTACACTATGGCACGCGACTCACGAGTGCGCTGCGCGTATTGTTTGGCATAGACGAGACCTACACAAACGTTGCGGACACCATAAATATTATTATTTGTTGTGTTGTGGTGGCTGTGAGTAGGTACCCACCTAGCGTATAACTACACTTATATTTCTTCTCTACATGAACACCACAACATTATTGCACCGATATTCAACTCTCATGTAGGAAATACGAGCTATTATTTTTGCATTTGTTTAGGAGTAAGATAAGTGAAAACGGACATTTCTAATAAATAACAAATATTATAAGACTTATACAAACTCTCCGAAACCATCAAGACTAACGTAGCGGGGTGAACTACCTATTTGACATTTGAAAACAGTAAATCATTGTATCATGTGCGCGCGAGGTGGCTTTATGCACTCTGAAATAGGGTTCAAATTCAATTGTTTTACATACTCGATGCGGTTGGTAAATCTATTCCGCGCGAAAACTAAACCACTAAAGCGCACGTCTTTATGCGTACTGAAATAAGGTTTAAATTAAACTGTTTACACACATGTTTGCGGTGTGGAAATTTATCTGTTTCGTGTCGGTACTTACCTAGTTAGTAAAGTAAATTATGTATATACCTATATACCTTTTTGTTTATTCAGCCAAAGTTTATAAAAAAAAGTAGTCACCGCTGCAACGAAGAGCCGTGACAACTTTTTTTTCCCCCATTTTTTTTTACAAAATTATAGCTACATCTAATAAAAACTAACTATATTACAACTGTTTGAACACTAAATTGTATACAAGTATTATTATTTAACCACTCGACACGTGAAAATTCCAAAATAAAAAATAAATCTTACGTAAATAAACATAAACATTAAATTCGCGGCACACTGGTGTGCCGGCAGTGCTAGAGCGGTAATCAATTTAGGCTTAGCCAGTAACAGAACTTAGCGGGGGTGGCGGGATCGCAAAAATTTGGCACACGTCCGACCTCCAACACGTTCCGCTCGGGACTAAATGACACGGGGCGCGCTCATGAAACGACAAAATCACTTGATTTTGGAATTAGTGGGATACGTATTTTCATATTTCACATTATGACGGCCGATTTATATCACATTTTTTACGACCTTTATTGTGGTATAAGTTTTATTACTCAAAACCTTATATAACTCAAATGAAATGATAATTACATCTTGATTTTGACTTGTCTTTGCGATTTAATTGGATGCAGTAAAGTGCAAGTAATCGTGTATCGCACGGCCGAAATCGCAAGATCGAAGTGTGAAATATGTAATATATTTTTTTCAAAATTTAAATCCGTGTTGTTTACGAATAAAACACAATTTTACACAATGCAAAACAACGTTTTTCCAGAAAACCTGGCCTTAAGTCGCGTATCCACTAGGCAACATTTGACGCGCGACATGATGCACAACATGTTGCTCATCATGTTGAACAGCAACAAGGAAGTTTCTTTTAGTAACATTATGAATGTTGCGCTCCTGCTGGCAACGTCACGCGTTGTTGTGCAACGTTGCGCGTCAAATGTTGCCTAGTGGAAACGAGGCTTAAATGTAAGTAATTGTACTTGTACCGTTTTAATTAACTATAATAGGACCACCTTAGGCCATGATGGATCGTGAAGGACCATGATGGACGATGATGGGGACACATGGCCCACTGTATAAATTAATCGAGGAAGATTAAAACGCATAAAAGTCCTTTAATATCTTTATTCTATCGTCACGATCTATCGTTAAACACTTGAGCTGCTATAAACGCGTGCGGTAAGACGGCGTATAGCGCGGGAGTGTCAGGGGCGCCGCAAGATCGACCGAATGACGTCACCGCCACCACGCGCCACAGGCAGCCATCTTGCATCTGCGCCGGACCGCCGGAGTCACCCTGTGGAAAATAAAAAGTTCTTATTTTCAAATTCGATTGTAATATATTTTAACACGAATACCAATTAACTAATGGGTCTTAAATTGTGAGCGTATTTTGTGCTGTTTGTGTTGTCTGTGTCGAATAAAATGTTTTCAACCATTTCATATTTATTAGTCCGTCAGATACCTACATTTCCAAAAAAATAATGGACACGTATTTTTTATTTTTTTACGTAAACAAATAACTTTTTCACAAAAAAAAAACCGACTTCCAAAAAAAACACTACAAAGTACAAAATAACTTTAATTTCGGAAGTCGGTGTTTTTGGTTGCTTCTTCGTTATTTGACACCGACTTCCGAAATTAAAGTTATTTTGTACTTTGTAGTGTTTTTTTTGGAAGTCGGTTTTTTTTTTGTGAATTTTTTTTTTATTTTTCACTTTTTAGTGGTACCCCACACCTAAAGACACCACTGAAAAGTCACAGGAAAGCAAAAATATGCAATTTCGTATGATTTTTGCTCATATTTTTTCCAGCTATTAGGATTTAAAAACCAAACTGCTGAACCGATTTTGATAAAATTTAAATGGGACCAATCGAGAAGTATATCCTTTCACATAAAACAAGAATTTTTCAAATCGGTTCATAAATGACGGAGATATGAGGTAACAAACACAAAAAAAAAAAAAAAAAAAATACAATCGAATTGAGAACCTCCTCCTTTTTGGGAAGTCGGTTAAAAATTAAGACGAGTGCGTTGGAAACTTGCGTGACGTAACTACGATATTACAATTTTTACTAGCGACGTGTCGTCATCAGCCCCCGCTCCCCGCTGAACTTTGACGCGCTATAACATTTTCAAATTTTAAATGGCAAAAAATACGTGTCAAATACTTTTTGAAAATCCTACTAACGGACTAAATAGAATTAACAATCATTTTTAGGGTTCCGTATCCGAAGGTTCACCAACGGAACCCAATTACTAAGCCTCCGCTATCTATCCGTCTGTCCGTCTGCATGTCTGTCCGTCAGTGGACTGTATTTCAAAAACCAATATAAATATAGCCTACAAAGTTGAAATTTTTAGAATGTGTAATTCTATTGCCGCTAGAACAACAACAAATAAGTACCTACTAAAAATAAAAATAAATTAAAAGGGTCTCCCACAGATATAGATAGAATAACGCAAGTATCACGATCTGTATGAAAACCAAGCGTGCCATTATTTGACTACGACGTCAACACAAGCACTATTAAGTGATGGGGAACTCAAATCGATTCAAAGACGCTGCCGCGGGTGGCACCTAACTGACCTAACCACCTAACTGACGTCCGACTAGCGTACGCCGATGCAGACTGAGCGTGAAAGTGGCGGCTTACGATTTTTGTACGTAAGCTGGGTACCGAAACGGGCACGCGAAGTAGTTGCTCTTGCGTTATCTAAGTCTATCTATCTCTGTGGGGAGAATCCTTTTAATTTTTATTTTTTTTGTTTTTTTTTTATTAGTGATGGGTTTGCTCTTGACTCTAGTCAATGTCAGATATGACAGAGACAAAGTCTACGATGGAGCGAGCTTACCCAGAAGGAGCCTGTTCACTCTAACTTTGAAGAGATTAGGGCTGTAAGCTTTTGGAAACACAGACGCAAGCAGGGAGTTCCACTCCGTTTATGGAACACAACCCTTCGTTTGAGAGTCCGAGATGCTCTTGGCCGGTTTTTCTATGTAGTAAAATATCATATTTCAACGAGAAATTCTTACCTGACAGGTATCCCTGCCACCAGCTCTATCTCCAGCACACATGTGGCTGTCAGGGGTGACGCCGTTGGGCAGCTTCAGCGACGTCCCCCAGATGTCTTTACACTCTTGCATATTCCACACGTTTAGCGATACGCTGCGGAGTTGCAATGAGTTGTCACCTCCTATCAACGAGAGGAAAATCAGATTCAAATAGGTTGTTTCTTACCCAACTGTGCGACGCAAAGGAGGGTTATGTGTTTAACAGCTTATTTTTTTTGTATTTTTTTATTTATGACCACTAGCAAGTTAACACACTTGGGATATCAACTGCTTAACCGGACTAACCTGTGGTGGCCTCAAATGAATTTAAGGCCCCCAACCAAGGCAACAAAACTAGCTAAGTACAAGCTAAAAACTACTGACCGCTCGCTAAGGGCATTCCCTGTGGAATACGACCTCGGCTTAGCGGCGTCAGTTAGGGACAGCAAGGGACAATCAGGCTGGGTCGTTTTATTAATTAGGGGTTATTAAAGCTGAAGGCTCAGCGGCGCGGGCTGGCTCGTTGGGCAAAAGTCGGGGAGGGTTTTGAATGGGTTTAACAGCTTATGTTTGTTACTTAGTTGAGCCAATTTTAATGATTCTTCCGTCAATCGATTTGCGATCTTGCGAGTGGCACTAACATGACAGTAATCAAAATTCAAAATGGCGACCAGTGAAACGCCATAATTGTAAAAAAATAAGTCGACAAATTGTACCTACCTATAAGTGGGAGTTTCAATGAAATGGTATTTGAAAATCAACTTTAGGTTTTATTTTTTATTTAAAATGATCATTTGTGAGTACGTAGGTAGGTTGGAACAAGAACGAATCATATTTGTTTAACATACCAACTTAATAACCATAGACTTACGGCTTTTCATACGGACATTCAGAATTCGAAAATCCAGTCAAAGTGTCAAATATTTATGGAAATTGAGGCTTTTTTGTCAGTTTGCAAATGACATGCCTAAGCCTTAAAAAATTTGTACCTAGAATTGGCACTCCGGTGCCCAAACAACAGTTGAGATTGATCTATGACATGAAACTGACCGTATTCAGTCCTGCCCCATCCAGTAGCGATGATACTCCTGCCCTCTGGCGGCGGAACTCCCAAACATGCTGGACGAATCACCTCGGAGAACCTGGAATTGTTAAAGTTGTCAAGTTAAGTACATTAATCATCTTGTGGTGTCACAGGTATATTATTATACAACGTTTAACAACAGAATAAACGCAATACCTTTTAAGGGGTCATTGTACTAATCATTATGAACAACTTTGACTATGGGACGCGCGAAAAAAAATCGACTGCTCCATACATTTTTGTGCGCATAACTCGATTAAATGTACTGGAGCCTAGCCACCAACTCTTAAAGCAGTAGGTATTACTTTCAGTGGGAAAGAGACGTAGCTATACAGGACATATAGCTCCGTCTCTTTCCCACTGGACCTGAACAGCTGATTTTTTTTCGCGATTTCGGGGTCCGTCTCATAGTAAAAGTTGTTCGTAATGATGAGTACAATGAATAAGAGGTATTGCGTTTATTCTGTAACACGTTGTATATTAAACATAGTGACCACGCCCAACCTAAGCAGGCGTACGAGCTGCCCGTATTCATGGGCAACCCGGCTGACTACAACTGCATCATACAACTTTAAGTCGTTCTAGAACCTAGCACTAGTCTTAGGAAGTCGCACGTCTTAGGTCAAGCTGGCCGTGGAAGTTCTGCTGCGCACCTGCATCAAGCTAGGGCGTCAGGCATCAGGGCGCTCGACGAAGAGTTCAGGTATCCCAAGCTTTTGTTAGAATGTGCATCGGTAGAGTAGTAGAGTAGAGTAGGGACTCCCTTATCCACACTTAGACTCTCATTCGGTCCGTTGTGCGTAGGTGTCCTGGCTAAGTTAGCCAGCCTAGCTCCGCCCAGAAGCACAGAAGTTTCCTGGGAGCTTCACAGGCTTCGCGGAGCGACCTCACCGTTCCGAGGATTTGTTCACGTTGGGTAGACACGGCCTCGCATTCCAGGATGACGTGGGCGGCTGATTCTTCGGCGTCAAAACAGCCCCTGCATAGTGGGCTGTCCGTGGCGCATATGTTATAAAGATGTTTGTTTAGGGGGCAATGGCCCGTAATTGTACCTATTATTGTTCTGAGGTCATTTCTACTTAGGCTGAGTAGTCGTTTTGTTAATCAAGGGTGTAGACTTGGCATGTGCATCGGTATGCATGGGGATCAGTCCAACTAACAGTTTTTGCCGGACCTGGAAATTTAGCCCAGGAACCACGCTCGGCAGTTTTGCTTGCAACCACGAGAACAACGGGAATCTTTCAAATGGTGAAAGTATTTTTCAAATGAGTGCAGTTCAGAGAGTTCCGAAGCTTACCAACATATTTACAGTATTACCAAATTAATAATGCGCATGCAGATCTTCGCTAATTGTCTTATTCCCGGAAACTTTTAGCACAAAACACATAATTCTACTAAATTATGCATGAAGAAAATGCACTTAACCACTCTATATAAATATCGTCTTCCGACGCTCGGGGAATACGTCCGTTGCCGAACAGTGACGAAGATTTCTATGCGCATTATCACTTTGGGAGACCTGTACAAAATTTGCACTGTCTGTTTTTATAATAATAATCATTCATTTGCATAAAATGTGGTTGGTACAGATGTTACATAGTAAATTTAGTGCATAGACACATTCCGTCATTAAGTGATGACATGCAAATATTTACAGCTATATTCATAAAAACCTTAGAACCACCACCACTCAGCCACAACAAGCTTTTTATTCATAGGGCATTAGTCAATAAAACTAAAGTTACACAAGATTACAGTACTTATGGACAAATTAGTAACAATTTTTAGGTTAACTAATTCGTGAGTTTTATAGACTAATAAAATCACAATATACTTAATCAAATAAATCCCAAAGTTACTTATATGTTATTTTGAACACACGTCACAAAATATTAGAGTTGTTACGATAGGTACCAAGTGAAATAAGTTTTATGGACTTAAATATTAATTACAAAGTAAATGACTACAGTGCATTCCTAAAATGATAGGATGGACATGTTTTTTTATTGAGAAATTCGCCGACTGAATAAAAACTATGAGACATCAACCATTTTTTCAAAACCGTGCAGAATTTTTTATAAGGTAATTCCGTTATCCAGTTCGGTAATGAGTTGTAAATAATTTTTTTTTCCTTATAATATAGTTGGTACATATAGAAACTTACTGGACTTTGGAAACCATCTTGATAAGCGCCACATCATGATAAGACCTTCTCCGCTTATACTTGGGATGCCGTATGACGGCGGATATCTTCACGACCAGGGCTCCAGGGTCGTCCAGGTAGGAGGAACCGAGCTGCACCGCTTGAGGGGGTCCGCTGTAAAGATCGTTACTGGTTTCAGTAAAATAGGTGAATTAATATTATGAGGTGATGATAATCTTTGTTGGGTGGCTTGTGGCAGTTGGAATGTGACTTGCCGAGAATCGATATTAAATGCCTTGGGTTTAGGGTTCTATTGGGTAAAAGGGTAAAACGGGACCCTATTACTAAGACTCCGCTGTCCGTCTATCTGTCACCAGGCTGTATCTCATGAACCGTGATAGCTAGACAGTTGAAATTTTCACAAATGATGTATTTCTGTTGCCGCTATAGCAACAAATACTAAAAACAGAAAAAAAAAGTGGGGCTCCATACAGGAAACGTGATTTTTTTATAGATAATGGTACGGAAACCTTCGTGCGCGAGTCCGACTCGCAATTGGCCGGTTGTTTTGTAAATTTGTGAAAACCTAGAGAAAAGACAAGACGCAGTAAACACAGCGATTATACCGCGGTACGGCCTTTCGAACAAACTTCAAATCCAGTTCAGGGGGAAAGATAGTGATTTTTCACTTTCTATAGAAAACTTTAAAATCACTATCTTTCTCCCTGAACTCTTTTTCGAAATATTTTAAAAAATATTTCATAAGTGCTTTCTAGAGTACCTATTTCATTTTATAAATAAAAAAATTGCATGCATAATCCCTATTCAGAAACCGGCCCTATGTTTGCGCAGTCTCCCAAAATGAAGTAGGTAGATGAAAATCGTAATAAACAGCTAATTGCGAGTTGCCGGTTGCCGCAACTTCGGTTCTCTAATCCAAGTTGCTCAGTCTGGGAATTGAGTTGCATAACTATCTCTTCTTCTACTTCACTACGCTTTTGACGGAGCGGTCGTGGTCACTATGAATTCTGGAAAATCGTTGGTGTCGTTGTAATACGCCTCAAGATCTTTCTCCATCTTGGTAATTCTGTTAGATGATAATGTAGCGGCATTTATACCGCCACAAAAATCAACAAATGAGACTCGCAGCGCCATCTATCTCGACAGCTGCGAACTAACTTGACAAAATCCTAAATCGCGATATCAGAGTTTACCGTGCGATTAGAACATATTATACATAGCCCGAATATCAACTGTCGGGCAGTTGCCCACCAGACACAATAACCGTCTGGTCGGAGGATACGTGGAAAAATATACTTATGAAATATTTTTTTAAATATTTCGAAAAAGAGTTCAGGGAGAAAGATAGTGATTTTTCACTTTCTATAGAAAACTTTAAATCACTATCTTTCTCCCTGAACTCTTTTTCGAAATATTTAAAAAATATTTCATAAGTGCTTTCTAGAGTATTTCATTTTATAAATAAAAAAATTGCATGCATAATCCCTATTTAGAAACCGGCCCTATGTTTGCGCAGTCTCCCAAAATGAAGTAGGTAGATGAAAATCGTAATAAACAGCTAATTGCGAGTTGCCGGTTGCCGTAACTTCGGTTCTCTAATCCAAGTGGCTCAGTCTAGGAATTGAGTTGCATAACTATCTCTTCTTCTACTTCACTACGCTTTTGACGGAGCGGTCGTGGTCACTATGAATTCTGGAAAATCGTTGGTGTCGTTGTAATACGCCTCAAGATCTTTCTCCATCTTGGTAATTCTGTTAGATGATAATGTAGCGGCATTTATACCGCCACAAAAATCAACAAATGAGACTCGCAGCGCCATCTATCTCGACAGCTGCGAACTAACTTGACAAAATCCTAAATCGCGATATCAGAGTTTACCGTGCGATTAGAACATATTATACATAGCCCGAATATCAACTGTCGGGCAGTTGCCCACCAGACACAGTAACCGTCTGGTCGGAGGATCCTCCCTTTTCAACGGAGGTATGTGGGATTTTACTCTTTGTCAAAGTCAAAGCATTTATTTCAAATAAACCACTTACAGGTACTTTTGAATTGTCAGAGTCAGTCAGTCAAAAACATGAAGCTATTTGCACGTTCCAAAGCGTAGATCTCTAGTGAGAAGAACGTGCAAGAAACTCCACGGACACTCATTTAAACCATTCTATGATTTACAATAATCCTGGTTACATTATCTTTGTTGCTTCTACATGTGAGAACAATGTAAAGAAAGAGAAAAAAAAAGAATTCTAAGTATCAAATAAACTATTGAAATAAGCCAGCGACAGCTAAGAGATGACCAGTCTCCACTGTTGGCGCCCGTTCACGAACATGACGCGTGCATCAGCACCATTTAGCTCAACCATTTTGAAGGGAACCGAATGATCCGATACATGCGCCACCATCAGCGAGACATTCGAGTGAGCATGACAAACCCTCAACTGCCCCTGCTCATTCATATCAAACAAGGAAACCATCTATTAACATAAAAGGCTCACATGGTCCTCACATTTACAGGATTCCAAAATAAAAAATGCTTCTACTTTATATAAAACTATAAATATCAATTGGTAAGAACAGAAAAATTAAAGTGTATTCCAAACCTTATAGAAATGTGGAATATTATTATTATTAAACGTAAAAAATAAAATAAAAAAGGGTGAGCATCTCCTCCAAATATAAAATCCTAACTAGTGGAACCAAGCGGCTGAGGCTGTGGAGCAGGACCGGCATTTAGCCAAGCATTTTTATCAAGGATATAATCTTCCAGTTTATAATATGCCTGTCTACATAGTGTGCGTTTAATGCATGTTTTAAATTTTCTCTCATTTTCTCTTGTTCCGCTACCTCCAAAATAATCTGGCGCATTTTTTTATTTATTTTATTGATGAATGGGCTAGCTCGTGACCTCGATCACGCCTGATGGAAAGCGATAGATGAGATCTATGATGGAACTAGCGCGAAAATGCCTTAAGGCACTGGTACTCCCACGCGTCGACGAAACACAGCAGGCTGCTTGACGGACTCCGGTGGGAACCCTCCCAGGGAGGGTGGTTGCCAACCAGGCGGGCGTTAGCGAAGGGAAGAATTGGCCAGTCTTATAAAGTGTTAGATGAGACTTTCCAGGATACGCCGAGCGCTCAGATCAATTGAGTGCCTGATGGAACTAATTGCGCTACACAAGGAGGCTCCTTCAGGCGTCCCAAATCTTCATGCATCGAATTCAAAAGCAGGGCTTCCAGCTACGGATTTAATCTGATCACCTCTACGATGACATGACTTTAGCCATTGATAAATAAATGAGTGGTACCTGAGCACGTTGGCGTCTTTGTCCTGGTAGGTGCAGTGTCCCGCGCTCAGCACATAACGATCGCTGATCAGAGAGCCCCCACATTTCCAAGAGTAGCCGGCTTCCTGGAAAACGTAATCATAAAATTTAAAAACAAACCAAGACTCATTTATTCAAATTGGACTGAAAATCCGCACCAGAGTTCATTTGTAGATCTTTAATTAACAGTTAGTAGATAAGGTCGCGCCTCGAACTTGAAGACGCAGCTTTGGAAGGCCTTTTACAAGGTGGACCGATGACTTGGTGAGGGTCGCGGGTAGCCGATGGATGCGAGACGCACGGGACCGGTGAATGAGGCGACACGCGTGGGGAGGCCTATTTTCAGCAGTGGACGTCTGAAAAGGTGTAAACAGAACAGATCGAATACGGAATACCATGCTACGCTACAAATCGGGCATAATAGACGTAGGCAAAAAGGCTGCTCGGCTCAAATGGGATTTAACGTCAATCGCGTGCACACTGACTACTGCTTATTTACGCTACAAACCCCCAGTTCGTTTTTGGGTCAAAAAAGTACAATTTTGTACCTCTCAACTGAGTTGGTCTCGTAGATTCGGAGCAGATTAGTAACAGACAGTTGGGTAAACACACGGAACAGAAGGTAAACACTAAACACACGAGTGATCCGACTGCCAAAAAAAAATACACTAACTAGTACAAAATAACTCTAATTTCGGAAGTCGGTGTTAAATTACGAAGAAACAACCAAAAACACTGACTTCCGAAATTAGTTATTTTATACTTGGTAGTGTATTTTTTACTTAATGGTATTTTTTTTGGAAGTCGGTTTTTTTATGAAAAGGATTTTTATTTTTCACTTTTTAGTGGTACCCCACACCTAACAACACCACTGAAAAGTCACAGGAAAGAAAAATACGCAATTTCGTATACATGGATGATTTTTCCACATATTTTTCCAGCTATTTGGATTTAAAAACCAAACAAGAATTTATCGAATCGGTTCTTATGAACCGATATGAATTATTTACATGACGGGGATATAAGGTAACAAACACAAAAAATAGCAATCAAATTGAGAACCTCCTCCTTTTTTTGAAGTCGGTTAAAAAGAAGAAACAGCAAAACTTACTTGAACTTTCATCCAGCCAATGATAGCCATGTGGGGGAAGTCTCGGATATTGGCGATGGTTCCTCCAATGATGAGGGGTACCTTGATTGGGGTACAGTCAGACACGTTGAACTCTGTGCCGTCTGAAGATGGTAACAGTGGGAGGGCCACCACCTTCTTCACTGTCAGGGATCTGTAGTATTCACACACTGGAAAAGAGAAATTCACACATATTGTATTTTGATTGTCTGATAAAAAGATGATTCCGTGCTTCGGAAGGCGCGTATAAGCCGGTGGTCCCGGCCGCCACCTACTTGGATGGAGTATAGCTCCGTTTCTTTCCCACTGGAAGTAATATTGAAGTAATAACGCTTTAAGAGTTGGCGGTTAGGCCCCTGAATGGTGCTGATGCACGCGTCATGTTCGTGAACTGGCGCCAACAGCGGAGTCTTAGCTGTCACTGGCTTACTTTAATATTTAATACCTACTTAGAATTGTTTTTCTTTATTTACATTGTTCTCACCTAATGAAGCAACAAGAATAATGTAACCAGGATTTTTGTAAAACATAAAATGGTTTAACGTGTCCGTGGAGTTTCTTGCACGTTAGTCTCCAAAGGGATTTACGCTTTGGAATGCGCAAATAGCTTCATGTTTTTGACTGACTGACTTTGACAATTCAAAAGTACTAAAAAATGGTTTATTTTTGAATAAATATTTTGACTTTGAATGTAAACGAATCAAGTTACTTAACGTTACTATGCTCTCGGCACGCGTTATCGGCTTCTTATTATTTTCCGTAACAGGAAAGGGACAGCTAATTTAAGCGGCGAGCATTGTAAAAGGTTTGGAACCTCTGTTTGTCTGTCTTAGAGTAACATTTTTTAATGAAGTCGCTCCGAGGCATGGCGCTGTATGTAGGTTTTTCACGTAGTTTGGCTACAGATTCAATTTTTTCATACATACGATTGTATTGCCTGAACAGCAGACTGCGCTGTTACTTAGGAATTTTCAATGTAATTGAGTTTTTCACTCAATTACATTTGGCCGACCGACCACTGGATCATCAAGATAGAAGAACGAACTTTATGATCTGCCGGTCGATTCTGTCGACATCTCACGGTGTTCACCGAGGCGGAGTGAACGACAATAGAGCTGTCATTCCATCTTATTTGTATGGTTTGACAACTCACCTGTCGTGCGCCCCGCCCGGGCGTTCACTTCGACATGTTTACAGAATCGCACTGCTGAACATTTGAAGTCAGTGTCAGTAAATG
Source organism: Melanchra persicariae (assembly GCA_947386135.1). Taxonomy (NCBI): domain Eukaryota; kingdom Metazoa; phylum Arthropoda; class Insecta; order Lepidoptera; family Noctuidae; genus Melanchra; species Melanchra persicariae. Next base: position 10,909,662 of record OX376672.1, on the reverse strand, counting down.
TATTTTTCAATCACAAAACCACAACAAATTAGAAAATTACACTTACTTCTCTGCGCCGTATCTTCGAACCGCCTCTTCTGCCATTCACTCATGTCATCCTCATCAGGTCCAATCAAAATCTCCGGTTCAGGATCATTCTGATCAGTAAACGTTACAGAACCAGGATCTGATGGTCTATTGAAGGACCCAAAGTTGTTATTGGTCACTGGTCGATTAGTGATAGGTGGTTGATTCACGTTAACCGGGGCTGGTACTACTCCTGGTTGGTTGATAGGACTGTCTGAAGGGTAGTAGAAACCACCTTGGTTGAAATTGTTGTTGGTGTTAAAGTTGTTGGCGGGTCGATTAGTATTGGTGAGAAAACTAGAACTTCCTCTGTTATTGTTACTGTTAGAAATTACTCTGTCATTCGAATTGAAGTTAAATTCTGTACTCCCAAAGTTGTTAGGTCTACTGCTACCAGTATTACCACCAAAATTAAACCCTGGATGAGTGTCAGTATTCCAGAAACCATTGTTTTGTCTTTTGGTTCCGGGTAGACTTGGAAAATTGATGTTGTAGTCAGTATTTAACGTTGCTTGGTTATTGTTTCCTCTGTTTCTGTCATTTTGAGGCCTGTTGTTCGTATTACCAGAGAAATTATTGTTAAAATCAACACTACCAGCTTTGTCAACCAAATTGGCAGGTCTTTGATGGTTATTTGCAGAAAATGTCTCTCTGTTGTTAACGCTTCCAAAAACATTCTCAGTAACAGGTCTGGCCACATTAAAATTGTTCCCAAAAACGTTCTGCGTTGTTCCTTTATTCGGATAATTGAAGTAACTAGCTTCAGTTGTTGTAGTTGTTTTAGGTCTATTCCTCTGTGCTTTAGTAGTTATTTCAGGATTATAGAACTCTCCAAAAAGTATGTTACTAAATTCATTTTTATTGTTAAAACTCCTAGAATTATCTTGACTAGAATTAGGTTTTGTCGTTTTCCGACTTGGTTTTTCAGTTGTGGAGAAGACGTATTCAAATTGGTTGATTGGAGGAGGTTTTTTCGTCCTTCTCTCTTCAGTCAACTGTCTTTGTTCTATAGTCTTCTTCTTGCTTTCTTGTCTGTTCGTTTGTTTGTGTGCTGGAGCTCTGGTTGCTCCATTATATTGGTTTATGTTAAAGTCATTGCCTTGGTATGGCTGGAAGAGTTGTTGTAGTCCTTGGATGATATCTGAAAATAAGAAGAGATGGAGATTAGAATGAGCAATATACAGCGTGTAAGGGACATCGACGCAGAAACGAATACCATGGATCCAGGACATGATTCTGGACCCCCCCGCGTTGGAATTTTTCGTCAGCTTTTTCCTCATTTTTTCATTTTTATCAGGCGTTTTTTTTACTTTAGACTGTTCATAATTGTTATTCTTACCCAACCCAATGTGATTTTTTATAAAAAAATAGTTAAATCACTACTTTCACTAAAAAAAGCAATATAAATAAAACTAGAATTAGGCATCTGCTCAGCTGTTTTGTTGCAAAAGGTCAACGCATCCTGCCTAATAGCAAAACACTAACTAACCCATGTGTGCAACATGGTTCTCGTATGATTTGACCAGTACAATTTGTATGGACTTCAAAAGAGACTGTGACCTCTGAGTTTGTTTCGGTGTTTCTTCTCAGGGTAGTCAGCTAGGAAACACCGGCCTCATCTAGCTTAAAATGACCAAAAAATATTGACGTGTAAAAGTGTTATGTTTAACCTACTTACAAAATAAATATCATTTATCATTTATCATTTATCATTTTGTGTGTAGCGTCTAACATACCGTCTAGAAAAGACATTTTTCATGTGTGGTCTGTTAACCAATCATTAGCGAGATTAATGACTTCTACAATTTGGTTAATGGCATTAAGTGTAGCCTTTTCGTGAAGTTTGCGTTACGATGTCCCTAACACCCTGTATAGAATAGAGTAGTCATCGTCATAATCATTTCAGTGGAAAGACGTCCACAGCTGGATATGGGCCTCCCCCAAGTGTCGCTACATCAACTGGTCCAGTGAAATATAATGGTGTCTAGCAGCAATATACAGGGTTATTTGTAAAACACCAACAACCTTTCAGTGGGTGAAAGTTCTTATGACTAGAAACAACTTTTACTATGGGACCAACTCTGAAATATCAAGCAGCAGATATTTTTTTCGATTTTTCAGGGTTGGTCTCATAACAAACGTTGTATAAAATCATGAGTACTTTCACCCACTGAAAGGTTGTTGGTGTTTTACAAATAACCCTGTATACTATTCTATAAACGACTACTTAAACGATAAGAATAGTTGGTCGCTGTGTTGAACACAAGACAATGCTAAATTTTCCTTCATTAATTCTTTACTGATGCAATCATTTGTTATTATTCTGACCGTATAGGTCATTTGGTTTTACTTAATTTTATGTATTGACAAGTTGCGTGGTATCTTCTCGTCTCAGATACCATAGTGTCTCAAGACGAAAGTCTATGACAGTACTTGTTGCCAGTGATGACCTATGGACTCGAAACATGGTCGCTCACAATGGTCTTGAAGGCTTAATATCACCCAAAGGGCAATGGAGAGGGCAATGCTCGGAGTTTCCTTGCGTGATCGAATCAGGAATGACGATATCCGCAAGAGAACCAAGGTTATCGACATGGCACGAAGGATCGCCAAATTGAAGTGGCAGTGGGCAGGGCACATTGCTCGCAGAACAGATGGTCGATAGGGCCGAAAAGGTTTCGAGCAGCGACCGCGGACCAGAAGACGCAGCATTGGAAGACCGATGAACTGGTGAGGGTCGCCTCGCATCGGTCTACCTTCTTCCCTTTAATAAGGCGAGAGGGGTAATGGCTGATATTTGCGTTATGCTCGTGAACAGGTGTTGCTTTTTGTGACTGGTCGTCTTGCTGACCGTGAATTGTTATTATTGTTATATCTAATAACTGTTTATTAATTTTACTGCGATAGTCCTAGTTTATCACCTATGACTTTGCGTCACAACTTGTGGTTTAATTCCAGCGTTGCACATGTAAGCGGGCACGCCATTTATGCCTGGAGGCTCACTTTGATTGCTTCAGTTTGCTTATTTAATTACCTAGGTATGTATTTTTTTTACTATTGTTTCAGATTTAGGTAGTTGTTGGCATAATATAGGACGTGTGCTAGCTATGCACGTACCATTTAATTTAATTAAATGTAGTTTTCTTGTGTTATATAAAATTTTAACTATAGGTATCATTATACAAATTCCAGTTCTTAAAACTTAACCGACAGATACAGTGTTGCTTGCTGGAGAGTTTGTTGCGCCACTTCTTCTTCCCAGCTAAAACACTAGGAAGTGGTGACGGGCGGGCGATTTGGGGGACTGCCTTCATGTAAATTTTGACGTTCAAAAAGCGCTGATTTTCAGCCTAGTTTGAATAAATGGATTTTGATTTGATTTTGATTATGGAAGGGAGTGTCAGACCCTTACTGACTAAAACCCATCCGTGTTCCTCCAAATGACCTTTGCGTGCCAGGGCCGCGGTGACTCTTTCGAACAAATTCTGCAACCCTGGCAGGATGATATTATGACAAAGTCAAAGTCAAGACGTTTATTTCAATTAAGCCATTAAACGACGGCACTTTTGAACGTCATCATTTACATTTAAAATAATATAAAGTGTCAAATATAAAGTCGGTGTTTTTGGTTGCTTCTTCGTTATTTGACACCGACTTCCGAAATTAAAGTTATTTTGTACTTTGTAGTGTTTTTTTTGGAAGTCGGTTTTTTTTGTGAAATAGTTTTTTATTTCTCACTTTTTAGTGGTACCCCACACCTAAAATCAGCACTGAAAAGTCACAGGAAAGCAAAAATATGCAATTTCGTATGATTTTTCCACATATTTTTTCTAGCTATTTGGATTTAAAAACTAAACTGCTGTACCGATTTTGATAAAATTTAAATGGGACCAATCGAGAAGTATATCCTTTCACATAAAACAAGAATTTTTCAAATCGGTTCATAAATAACGGAGATATGAGGTAACAAACACAAAAAAAAATACAGTCGAATTGAGAACCTCCTCCTTTTTGGGAAGTCGGTTAATAAAGTGACTCTACAGTCCGTTCGCCAGGGTAGATTCTTATGGAGAAGAACGGACAACTCCATAGCATAAGAATGACAATAATCGTCGCTTCCAAACAAAAACAGAAAAAAAAAACATTACTTACTTACCATAAAAGTCATATTAATTTATTATTTCCAAAAACAAGATTAATCTAACCTTTAACTAACGATATCGAACGAATCATAATACAAATATAATCTTGCGCTTGTTATTAAAACTAACTGGTTTAACAAGTTCATAGATTATTCTCGCAAAAAAGATGAATTCGTAATTTATTTTTTAGGTGCATACTTATTTATTGTATATTATGATATCTTCGATCAAGAATTCACTAGATTGAGGATCAGGAACAAAATGACGTTGGGAAAGATTCCACGTTTGCACACATTATGTACCTACATCTATATTTGACACTATGAAATATACAAAACAGGATGAAAACCTAAATCTATACTTATACCAAAATGAACGCAATACCTCTTAAGAGGTCATTGTACTTCATGAACAACTTTCACTATGGGATCAACCGCGAAATCGCGTAAAAAAAATCAGCTATTCAGTACATTTTGTCGAGTTATGCGCCCAGAAATGTATGGGGCAGTCGATTTTTTTTCGCGATTTCAGTGTTGGTCCCATAGTAAAAGTTGTTCATAATGATGAGTACAATTACCCCTTAAGAAGGATTGCGTTTATTCTGTTACACGTTGTATAATAGAGCTGAAGTTTGTTTGTTTGAACGTGCTAATCTCTAGAACTGGCCGTGGGATTTGGAAAATTATTTTTTAATGACTGGTAGTTGAGTAAATTATCTTTCAAATGTGTTGTTTATCATCTGCCTAGCATTTACCCAACTATATTAAAGTCGGCCTCTAGTCAATGGTACCAGCATTTTACGTGGAGCGGCTGCCTACCAAACCTCCACTCTTTTGAGACGGCTCATGAACTTCGACGCCATTTATCTTATACTTATTTTTACTATGAAATAAGGCCTATCGTCATTTGAACAGGTACATAACGAGGTATTAATGTAGTGAACATAATATGTTAAGGGGGCAACTCTACATATTTTTTTACTACATAAATTGACGATAAAGGTTGATCCACACATATCACGGCTAAGCCTGGGGCGTTGATCGTCCGATGGGCTGGCGAAGACACCACCTTGTGGGAGACCTTCCAACGCTGCGTCTTCCAGTTCTGCAGTTTCAGACCCAAATCACTTTTGGCAAAGGTAGCCCTGTCTTTATTTCAAGTTATTTTCCTGAATGAAGAGTAGATCTATTTGCCGAACGATCGATTGCCTCAAGAACGTTCGCACGAATGTTCGTGTGTCCGAAGAACGATCGCACGAATGTCCGTGTGTCCGAAGAACGATCGCACGAATGTCCGTGTGTCCGAAGAACGTTCGCACGAATGTTCGTGTGTCCGAAGAACTGTCGCACGAATGTTCGTGTGTCCGAGGAACGATCGCACGAATGTTCGTGTGTCCGACGAACGGTCGCACAAATGTTCGTGTGCGACCTTTTTTGACTTCGGAAAACTTCGGGTTTAATCGTGTCGCCCTCCTAAAAGTAAATGGAAAAGGGAAGCAGCCGTATACTAACCGTAGTATTGTGTCTGTCCCTTCGCGACTGTTATCACGGTGAGAACCAGCAGGGCAGTGAGAGCGCCGTTTGCCCCCATGATCGCATTATTGTCTGGAACAAACAGAAAAATATTGTTAAAAACTGTCAGTGTCACTACAGATGCTCAGACATGGTTTAAAAAAATATATAATTGAAATTCTCAATCGTATCACATTTACCAATACTACATTTATCAGACGGGCCGCAAAACGTGTACCTAGATAAAGTAACCTCTGCGCTGTCATTAGGAAGTAGCTAAGTATTGAGTCAAAAACATATGATTTACTATAGGTAGTGGTGGGTGGTAAGATTTCGATCAGGGTTCCCAACTTAAAGGTTTTCGCCAAAAATTTAGGGGGTCAATTAGTGGGATGGGTTCTTTTAGGGACTTTATATTTTTTGGGCTATTTTTATTTACACGTATCGACCATTCGACCCTGAGATGACCTAATCCTGTTATTCTATTGTACTTATTTATTGACCTAAAGAGTTGGTAACAATTATTTCGATAGGAATGGGTTTATACCTTAAATATTGTGCCAAAACAAAAACCCTTTGTTCAATTATTCTCATTTTGCAAATTCGTTTAAAGTTACACTTTTACACGTTAATCTTTTTCGTCAATTTAAACTAGATGAGGCTGGTGATTCCTAGCTGACTATCCTGAAAGCTGACTATCTAAGCTAAGCTGACTATCCTCAAGAAACACCGAAACAAACTCAGAATTCAGTCTCTTTTAAAGTCCATGCAATGGTACCTAATTTTCAAATTAAATGAGAATGTTCGGAGTCTTTGGAGGAAAAATCTACACGGTTCTTTCCTCCAAAGATCCCTTCAAGTGTTCCTCATTAAATTTGACAAAAGGTGAAAAGAAAGAAAAAATAGAGATTTAAGTGGACCACTCCAGACGGTGCAAGCATCTGTCAGCTATCGCGTGGTTCAACTCAAACTCAACTCAAAGCATTTATTTCAAATAGACCATTTACAAGCACTTTTGAACTGTCAAGGTCGGTCGGTCAAAAACATGAAGCTATTTGCACAGATCATCTCTATGGAGAAGAACGTGCAAGAAACTCCACGGACATGCACTGTTTTAAAAATAATATATTTTTACAAAATTATGGTTACATCATTCATGTTGAAATTAAACATATATGTGAGAACGATGTAAAAGACGTGCAGGATAAAAGCATCCAGAGTAAAAAATAAACAATTCAAAGAAATAATTAAAATAAACCATGGCAGCCGAGAGATGACCAGTCTCCGCTGACGGCGCCCGTTCACGAACATGAAGTACGCTAGCACCCTTCGGCTCAACTATTTTTAGGAAGCCAAATGATCCAACGCATGCGCCACCATCAGCTAGACCTTTGGGTTCAACTTAGAACAAAGAAGCCCAACGATTTGACGAACAATACCAAAGCAAGGACATGGGTAGACCCGACTAACCATTATTTATAACGACCGTATCAGTAACGAAAATTCATACCCTCTTCAAAAGTTCGACGCCCTAGGTACCTAGTTGTGTAAATAATAATAATAACAATCAGCCAGAAGTGGTGATAGGTAGACCGATTAGCGCGCCGCACGATGTTACCATCCCACATGACGAGAATCTCGTGAAAGCTGAGAAAGAGAAACAAATTAAGTATCTCGACTTAGCACACGAGGTTGTCGACATGTGGAATGTAGACTCGGCTGTCATTGTGCCGATTGTCGTTACGGCCAATGGCTTGATAGCCAAAAGCTTTGACGACCACCTGTCGAAGCTGGCGTTACGCAGTTGGGTAAAGGGCCTGATACAGAAGGCAGTACTCCTTGATACGGCTCGTATTGTGAGGAGGTTCCTTTCTCTGTAGCCTACTCCCGAGACCGGACAACTACTATTTTTTTATATTTTTTTATGTTTTTTATTGTTTTTAAATAGAGAAAAATTTAAACTTTATTTTAAAAAAAATAAACGAAATAATAATAAAAGTGTTTATTCACAGTTATAATACATTTTTATAATAATATTATTACCTCTGCCAAACTGCAAAGCACAGGTAGGTACAGTCCCCCGACATTGGCTATTTTTTTGTGATTTCAGCTGAATGAAAACTTTTCCCACGCTTACATTTCATAATGTCTGTTTAAAAATTCAGACCCGGATCTAGATACAATACAATGCAATCAGGCATGTCGTTATTTCCATGGAAGATGGGTAGACCTTTAGTGTGGGATGCTACTTGTGTCGATACTCTTGCGCCATCCCATATTCCTAGCTCTTCGTGCTGCGCTGGCGCTGCCGCTGCGGCTGCGGAGAACCTCGAGCGGCGGAAATATAACAACCTCGTTGGTAGTTATATTTTCGAGCCGTTTGGGGTTGAAACTCTCAGATCGTGGGGTCCGAGTGCTCATAACTTGTTTAAAGATCTCTCAAGAAGTCAAGACGCCTAGTTGACACTTCGCGTGACCCAAGGGCTGGCTTTTACCTTGGAAAAAGGATAAGCATTACCATACAACGTGGCAATGCCGCCAGTCTTTTGGACACACTTCCAGTCGACAGCAATGAGGATGAATTTTTTGACGCCATATTTGAGGGTTAACTTAGTTAGGATTTTTTTATATTATGGTATAGTTAGTAAAGTACATATTTCCTAATAAACATAGATGTCAATGCAATAAGTACAAAAATAATGATCTATGCACGATACGAGCTCTTTTCTTTCTTTGGCTTAGGTAATTTGTTTCTGTGACACGCCCTGTGGCCTAATCGAATGGACAGTTTTTTAACAAATGAGAGATATTAGATTTAAAAAAAGGTAACCGCTTGTCCTGGTATGGTCATGTGAAGAGGAGGGATGAAACGCATGTAACTAAAAGAGTTTTGAATATAAATGTGGATGGATGGAGAGGAAGAGGGAAGCCAAAGAAAAGATGGATGGATTGTGTGAGGAGCGATATGAAAGCAAAGGGAGTTAATGATAGTGTGAGGGCTGATAGAACAGAATGGAAGAAGAAAACGTGTTGCGCCGACCCCAAGTAACATGGGATAAGGGCAGGAAGATGATGATGATGAGAGATATTAGATTCGTCACAATTATGTACCGAAGTAATATAGGCTATAAGAACGACTTTTTGAAAAAGTATAGTGGTGCATACTCCCATACGACAAACATGATTTTTTTGCCTTTTTTTTTTATAGATAATGGTACGGAACCCTTCGTACGCGAGAGACTCGCACTTGGCCGGTTTTAAAGGTAATTTTTTTAATAAACCGAGATCACTGTTCGTTTCACAGCGGTCATTAGGAGGCCCTTATAGATCTAACTGGACCCTTCGGTCAAAATATGCTCTTTGTCTAGTCATAGACAACACAATCAATGATCGAAGTAAACAATTTTTTTTCTTCACTGACGACTATTTATAACCATAAAGATCGGGCATCAGTGGCGCCTTCCACGTGCCTTTTTTATCATTTTAATAATTATGTTGTAGACGTATGATTTTAATATTAAAACTTTGGTAAGATAATTTATTGGTTTCTGACTAATGATGACTACAAGGCGTGGCTACCGGATTGATTATAAAAGAATTTTATATAGTTATGTTTTATTTTATTATTATTGATAGGCCACGCGCTTAATCACTATCTCACGTAGACATAATACCTTTTAGCAATTAAGGAATCATTGAAAAATACTTAAGTACATAAATTTGTTAGTTTATACATTTAGTTAGTTAGTTAGATATTAATTTGTTAGCGCAGCCGCACACTATGACGTTTTAATACAGAATTATTTAATTGGTCGCTTTAAAAAGGACGAAGAAACTAAACCAAACCTGGCACCACTTACTAAGTCGCCTCTTCACGTGACCAGAGGGCTGGCCTTTTCGTTGGCCAACGAATCAGCATTGCCATTCAACGTGGCAATGCGGCCAGTGTTCTGGGCACTTTTCCCGTTGACAGCGATGATGGACGAATTTTTCGATGCCCTATGAGTTCTTCCTCTCCCCCTTTTTACTCCGCTTGCATATTTTTTACTACTTTTTTACTACCTTTCAAGTCAGATGGCATATATATGTTACGGCTAATAGCCGAAGTGCGGCTACACCTAGTTTTAGCCGGGTCATTAGGCACCCCGACTCGGACAGGTTAGGTTAGAAGGGGATGGCGGGGTCTAGTGAGCGAGCGAAGCGAGCGAACACAGACCCCGCCATCCCCTTCGTGGTTTTTATTAAACAACACTGAAATAGGAACTTTAAAGTGTTTTGAGGTTAGGCTAAAACTAGGTGTAGCCGCACTTCGGCTATTAGCCAGTATATAAGTATTCGTATAATCTTAAACTTTTTTTTTAAGTTAGTAAAACTATCTTTATTAAACTCAAACTCAAAACTCAAACTCTTTATTGCACTCATGTGTACATTAATTTTAAATCGACTACTTAAACACATAAACCTTGGTTTTGGATTTTGTTTTTTTTTTTGTTTTTGAACTTGGGTTGATAGGTACTAGGCTTAGCAGAAAAATAATTGTTACACACACAATAATGTTGGATTTTTGATAAAAAAAATTGATTCACCTAATTGATGTGTGGCATACTGGAGGATGTGATACATTTACTGACGGAGTGTGTCAGATTTCAGTCTGCAAGAGAGGATTTAATTAAAGAGCTTTATATAAATATGTATGATGTTAGCATGTTCCATCATATTTTATCGTCACCTAGCTCTAGAGCTGCTCATAGTCTAATTAAGTTTGTGTTGTTACGTTTTACATAATTGTAAAGTCCGATGGGACTGGCATGTACACCTGTACAGTCCCTAATCTATTCTATACTAATATTATAAAGAGGAAAGATTTGTTTGTTTGTTTGTTTGTTTGAAATGAATAGGCTCCGAAACTACTGGACCGATTTGAAAAATTCTTTCACCAGTAGAATTGTACATTATCGATGATGGACATAGGCTGTAGAATATTTTCAAAAAAGTTAGGGATCCGTATGAAAACTTCGATAATGTAACCCAAGGTGTGAGAAAAAAACCTTATATCGCGCACGCTGCGGAATCTATTGACAATAGAGCAAAGTGATGTACTAAAATTTTATAGAGGTCATCAATGTCTACAAAAAAGTCCGCAATACCGTATGTCTAACTATTATGGTTAAGTCACCATGACCGCTTTTTGTTAAAATTATTCAAGCAAATCCTTGGTGATATGAAAAAATGGTGATTTCGGTATCATGATATTAATCCTTATCCATTTAAATGGTTTGATAATTAAGTTTGATTATGTCCGTGTAAATCACGCTTTAAATTATTCAAATCGGACCTTTCGTTCAAAAGTTACGACGGTAATAAACATGCTCGGAGTAAGAAAAATGTCGCGGCTTGAGCGAACTGGGGAGAATCATAACAATGCTTGGTCCGATGAAGTTGAAAATGATTTCGATAAAACAATAAGAGTAACAAATGTTTGGATTTTTCGCAAATAAACTACATACATAATAAGGGGTGAAGCAGGGGTTGCAGCAAGTTTTTAGGGGAGGACATTATTGCTTGCTTTAATTTACGTCGGAATGCAATGAACGAACTAAAAATGGGATTATTGAAACAGATGTACCTAACCATTTTTGCATAATCAACTCCTGACGGGGTGAACGGGGTGAACAGTTGCGCTGAACCTGAGACCATAGAATAAGTAGAAATGGCTAAGTAATAAATGTAATTAATGAAAATCGTTGTGCTTAATTTTCCAAAACTAACGTTTATAAGGGGGTATAGGGGGCGTTGAAGTTTGTGGAGTACCTACTAAATCCACGCGGACGAAGTCGCGGGCGAAGTGCTAGTAATTAATAAAGAGAAAAGATTGTGAAGGACGGTACGGTTGACATATGTCGGGCATGTCACCGGCCCGGGGTATCCATCCGCCACATTATTTCCGGTTGTTCTAGTCTGGCTCACGGAGACTATTTGCACAGGCACAACCTTGTAGCCAGGATTATCCACCAGCAACTTGCTCTTCAATACAATCTTGTGGAATCAGAAGTTGAGATGTAGTAACTATAGATGTGTATGCATACCTATTAATCCGTGTAGTTAATCTCAATATATAATCAGTATCTACCCAGATCTCGTGTGTTTCACTTGTCTCTCAAGTAACCCAACCTTACATGGCGACCCTGCCTATAGTGTTGCAGCTCCAAGTACTCAACTTTATTTAATAAAATTGAAAACAATGAACAGTAGCAGTGCCAAAATAAACTATCCTACGATAATTGTAACATCAAAAAAGATGCGAAAATGTGTCGTTCCAACGTGGAGAAGGAGACTGTGTTCCTGAACCAAAATGCCGCTGGTTCAAATCGGGGGCATGTGGAAGCAGTAAATGAGCACATGACGAATATTACCCTTATACTGATAATCATCTGCGTGTTATTAAGCCTCGGCGTGGTGTACTTTTTGTGGAAGCAGTACAAGAAATGCCATTTCCAGTGGATCCGAGAGGCGAGCCTCGCCAATGGACAGAGAGGAGGTTCTTTCATGCAGCGACGACGACCTAATCTTTTACTATAGGTATGTGCCCGACCCAGTTCTCGAAAATGACAATTGCACATTGTATTGGGATCGGTCTATCATCACTGACAGGACTATTGTGGCTAATAAACCTGATATAGTGGTGATAGACCGACTAGAGCGTCGCGCAATGATTGCTGATATAGCAGTCCCTCATGACGAGAACCTTGTGAAGTCTGAGAAAGATAAACAAACAAAGTATCTTGACTTGGCTCGCGAGGTTGTCGACATGTGGGATGTGAACACAGCAGTCATTGTGCCGATAATCGTCATGACCAATGGCGTAATTGCCAAGAGCCTCGACCAACATCTCAAGAGGCTCTCGTTGTTAGAAAGCAGTACTCTTGGACACGGCGCGTATCGTTAGGAGGTTCCTCTTTCAGGAGCCCTGACCACCGGTAGCTTGGACCCTGTTCCCGATACTGGTGGGCTACTATTTTTCATATTTTTAAATGTTTCTTTTTTTTTCATTTTTGTAGAAATATTTAAAAATGTAATTTATATGTGTTCAAATGAATAAAGGAAATAAATAGAAAAAAAACACATTCGGTCGTTTGAAATCCTAAAAACCTTTACAAAACCTAGACGTCAAACCCAGACACAGTCATGTACTGTTCTAATTATAGAAACACGAGAACCTACTTTGAAATGAAATCAAACCAGTAATTTACCTCTTATTTTTTCCTATTGTATCACCAGACAATATTGATCCTATTATGTTCCGAAGATTGGACATAAGTGGGCCACAGTACCGTACCGAGACAGTGCCAATCACCGTTTTTTTTATAACTGTGTATCGAATATAAGAAACTTATTATTTCTCTATTATTTGTATTATAATAGGCGACAGACAAACTTGCAATAAAGTACATTGACCTTTCCCTAATATCCCTTCGTAGATAGCCGAACAATAAATTATGAACCGTTTTTCATTATTAGAGAACGTAAAGGTTCACGATTGAAGTCGTGAAGAACAGCTCAAGTCAAGTCAAGTCTCACAAAAGTCAATAAATGTGTAGGGGGTATGTGGTTAGGGTTGCCAACTTTTTTTGCAAAAAATACAGTACTTAGGTATATTCAGGTTGGACAAAGAAAATCAACAGTATTTCAGTAAAATGAACAGTATTTTATTTTTTTAATATTTAAAAAAAAATTGCTGCTTCTCTCAGAACTTAGCAATTTAGTGTCATTTTTGAAGGCTTCATAAGCTCCACTACTGCAAGTGAAATCAAAATTAAAGTGAATGAAGAGCTCATTTTTTATTCAATTTATAGAAGAACTATTTCTTTGCATTCATGACAGAAAAAACTCTTTCTGTAAATGCTGAGGCGGGAACAGAAAATAGATAAGATTTTTTTTTTGTAATGTTTTAAAAAAATTCTGAAGTGTTTAATAACAAATGTTTCCACTTTTCGCCAGTACTCATTTGAATAAAATTTTTGTCTTCTGATACTCTTTCATAAATTACTTTGAACTTTGCTAATTCTGAATATAAATCATCCATTCAGTCAAATGATCTACAATTTTGACATTGACAGCTGCGTTTTCTGAAACGAGGGAGGCTTGCGCTGCATGCACTGCATCGCGCTGTGGTGTGGCGTGCCTGTAACTATTGTAACTAAACCAGTGTTGTTAAAAACAGTATTTTTATACTGTTCTTTTGTCCGACACTAAAAAGTATAATAAAGTGAAAAACAAGCTGTTTTTTAACAGTATGGTTGGCAACCCTATATGTGGTAGACCGAAATAAAGACTCTTCACTGCTTGAAACCTTCGTTTCTTTTTAAAACTTCTTAACTTCGTCATTTACGTCGTCCTTCTTTTCCGCGTAAAATCTCAGTCTCTTTCCTTTTCACACACATACTTTCTCGTTTACTCAGCGCTGCATTCATACATCTATCACTCGTTTTAAATTTTGATGCGTTTTGAATTTAACATCCTACATGTATACCTATGTGGGTCAATGACCATTATTGCACATTTATCTCGTGTCTGTCATAGTGCAAGAATCGATTTTTTCTTCGGTACCAAATCTTTAAGATTTTTTAATTAGGGTTCCGTACCCAAAGGGTAAAAACGGGACCCATATAACAGAGAAAAGACCCCCAGGTTGTAGCTATCAGGAAACACAGGCTCCAGTAGAGAATTCCAATCCTTAGCTGTAGGTACGCCCTTAACCACATTTATAACGGACCATTTCGGAATAAAAGTCATTCGAACAAAAATAATTTTGTAAATCCGTTTGTATATGACAGAGTTATGCCCGAACATAAATAAAAAATATTTAAATAAATATCCGAATTGATAACCTCCGCTTTTTTTAAAGTCGGTCGAAAACGTCCTTGCGAATGGCCGTTAACTGAATCCGACCTTTTAAAAGGACAATATAAAACCAGTTCGCTCGCTTCCGATAAATTACTAAGAACTTTATATAAACAATGATTTTATCTCATTAATATAAACTAGGTATTAATGTCTGTCAAGAATCTGGATACACGGTAGTGTGGCAGCCAAAGTCGAGAGCCAAAATGGCGACACACATGCTGAGTACCGTGGGTTATAACTATTTCTAAGTCTGTCGGCCTGCTGGAGTCAGTGTTTCTGATAGCTGCAACCTTAAATGCTGACGTGTGTGACTTGTATGACATCATAGCTTACCATCAGGTGAGATTGTGATCAGTATGGCCCGTTATACTTATCAATAAAAAAACGTACAATACATTTGACATACACGCTTGCTATTTTGCATGTCCAGTACCTAATAATAAATAAACAAGGTGTCTTACAAGACACAAAAAAGGGGCAGTCACGGCCCTTTGACAGTCAGACGGACAGAAGATTCTGTTAGTAATCCTTCGGCTACGGAACCCTAAAAGCTACGAGGTATAGTTTAAAGTGTCCTAATATTATAATAGGACGCTCTCGTTTCGCCACGCTGTGTGATTCTGTAAACATGTCGAAGTGAAAACTTAGCCGAAGCGAATGACAAGTGAGTTGTCAAACCATAGAAACAAGATGGAATGACATGACAGCACACTTGTCGTTCACTTCACCTAAGTGTACACGGTGAGATGTCGACAGAGTAGCCTGGCTGGGATGTTAAGGAGCCCCGTAACTATAACCTGTCGTATATTCGATATAAAAATGTACCTATCCTAAAACGAATCCGATATCCTCCCCGACTTTTGCCTAACGAGCCAGCCCGCGCCGCTGAGCCTTTAGCTCAATCCGACCTTTAGCCCCTAATTAATGAAACGACCCAGCCTGATTGTCCCTTGCTGTCCCTAACTGACGCCGCTAAGCCGAGGTCGTATTCCACAGGGAATGCCCTTAGCGAGCGGTCAGTAGTTTTTAGCTTGTAGCTAGTTTTGTTGCCTTGGCTGGGGGCCTTAAATTCATTTGAGGCCACCACAGGTTAGTCCGGTTAAGCAGTTGATATCCCAAGTGTGTTAACTAAAAGAATCCGATATAAAAGTTTCGGATAATTTCGGATAGGGGCGGAGTCTAAATGAGACACGATAAGGGAGGCTTTTCTTCGCGCGTCTTTATTTATTTGTTTATTATTTCTACCAAATGCTAACTTAGAAAAAAAGTCTAATCATTACCTATTTGTGGTTTATTTTCTTAAAAATCTAATATCCGTAACTGCGAAAGTATCCGTTAGTTTCGGTTTCGGATATTATTATCCAAAATAATTTCACATCCGGGCATCCGTATCCAGATCCGAAATTTTATAATATCCATCATCCCTGGTTTATAACACAAGCGATTGGCGGCGAGCCTAATGCCACCTCAATGAATCATACAGTAATCCTGTATTAGCAACACATGTACCTATACAATTATGTAGATATTTATCATTCGCGTTCAGCATATAAATTACTAATTGTTTAAAACCGCAAGAAAAATATCTATTTTTAGAACAAATATACGAGAAAAACCGCAGAATTAATTGCCGAGCTGTTATGTATCGCAAAAGTGGTTATTTTTAGGTTCAAAGTCCTTATTTATTTGTTTGTTTCTTATGACCCCGATTATGATAGCTTCGGATCGCTAAGTTGATTCAATAAAAAAAACTTTTTACAAAAAAATGCAACCGACTTCCGAATTTAAAAAGTAAGTCGGCGTTTTTGGTTGTTTCTTCGTTTTTAACACCGACTTCCGAAATTAAAGTTATTTTATACTTTGTACTTAGTGGTTTTTATTTGAAAGTCGGTTGCATTTTTTTGTAAAAAGGTTTTTTTTATTTTACGCTTTTTAGTAGTAGGTACCTCAGTTTGTAACGTAAACAGATCTTAACCGCTCCAGCCCCGACAAGTGAATATTCCCAAAAAAAAATTAAACCTTATGTAATTGGTATAAACATTAAATTCGCGATTAATTCGGCGCACACCGGTGTGTTGCCGTTGCTTGAGCGGAAATTTATCTTAAGTATAGCCTAGGACCTAGAGAAGGACCTATGTAAGCTACTTTTTATCAACATTCCGTGTGGGCGAAGCCGCGGGCAGAAGCTCGTTTTAATTAACGCCTTATATGTGACGGGAATCAAGTTTTACAAAATCCGTTTTTTCTTGAAACTCACTTTCATTGAGCAACCACTTTTTGGCTTATGATGGAAATACATCTGTGCTAGTAGGATCATTAAAAAAAAACCGGCCAAGTGCGAGTCGGACTCGCGCACGAAGGGTTCCGTACCATTTTCTATAAAATAACGGCAAGAAAATCACGTTTGTTGTATGGGAGCCCCAATTAAATATTCATTTTATTCTGTTTTTAGTATTTTTTGTTATAGCGGCAAAAGAAATACATCATCTGTGAAAATGTCAACTGTCTAGCTATAACGGTTTATGAGATACAGCCTGGTGAGAGACAGACAGACAGACAGATTAACGGACAGCGGAATCTTAGGAATAGGGTCCCGTTTTACCCTTTGGGTACAGAATCCTAAAGTTATCCTCTCAAACAATAAGCAAATGATAATTGATTAATCACAGTATACGTTTGCGCAGCTTGAGAGGTATGAATTTAGTAACTTGACTCGACACGCAAGTCAGGGGGAAAACCACTCAAGCAGGTATGTTTGTAAATAAAGGGTAATATTACTAACACACTGTGGCTACTTAGTAGTACTAACACTACTGACATGCTTAATATACTACTAACATGCACAAATATACTACTAACATCCATAAATACAGGCTGAATGTTGTCAGTGGGCAGGGCACATTTCTCGCAGAACAGATGGTCGATGTGGCCGAAAAGTTCTGGAGTGACAACCGCGTACCGGAAGACGCAGCGGTGGAAGGCCTCCCACAAGGTGGACCGATGACCTGGTGAGGGTCGCGGGTAACCGATGGATGCGAGACGCACAGGACCGGTTGTTGTGGCGACACTTGGGGGAGGCCTATGTCCAGCAGTGGACGTCTTTCGGCTGTAATATAATGATGATAATGATGATGATGAATGTTGCAAATGGGCATGGGCTAAATCCGAAACAATGAGGAATTGCGAAAAATACTCAAATTCGGATTTTGAAAACTAAAACTGCCTCAATAGATTTTTGAAAAATTAAGGTTTAATAAATACTTACTTCAGGTAGATAACGTAAAAAAACACAAAAGTATTTTATTTTAACTGACTTAATTAATTTCACTTTCAGATGGTGTAATTTTTAGGTTAGCTATGTCTATAAATAAATAATCAAGTTTCATTGAAATCGGTGCATTCATTACCTAGTACCGGATTTGTGATGTATGAAATGCCGACAAGAAAAAAAGTTCTAAGATAAGATTTTAAATATCTTCTAATAGGACCGATCTCAGTAGGTACTAGGTAATCAACCAGTAGGGGAGATAGGGGAGGTATGGGCACTTTTTTACATTATGATTAATAAAAAATCACATATTCAATATAATCAACTTTTACTGCCGAATTTTAGTGTAAGGTACATTTCGCTAAAAGTTTCTTAAAGAAAAGTCTACAAATTATAATCAGTCTCCAAATAATCGAAGATTTTCAAAAATATGTCAATTGTGCCCAAAGCTCCCCATGGTAGGGAGGCTCAGGCACCCCCTGTGGGAGGTTTGGGCATGACGTATAGATGACTCAATATCTTTAATATAAACCAAAAATAAACAGTTACATTATCTCAAATAGAATGGAAACAACAAAAGTAATCAGTAAAAGTGTATATTTTAATATGTTTAACATTTTAACTTATCTTAGATTGGGTATGACCCATAAAGGTTTATCGAACGTATATTTAGAGCTACTACGTTTGGTATTATTGCTTGCTTTTGGTCCTAGCAATTTAGTTTTGATGTTATGTAGTGGGACGCTGGCTATGTCATCTATTTCTGTAATAAAATAATTAAAAAAATAGGTTACTTAGAATAAACTATACCATTCTATACACTACATATTGTAGGAGGGAGCATTGGGCATGCCCAAACCTCCCTCAACAACAACTGACCATTGCTCCCTCTGCATAGTTTCCCAACTTAATATTCCTGTGAATTTTTTTGGATAGACGTTTGAGTGTAACTTACAGATTAATTTATATATTAGCAAATATACAAATGAAAAAAAAATGTAAAAAGCACATACCTTTCGCTGGTTCTTCATATATTTACTTCAAAGCCACAGCAAAATATTTAGATTGACCAGTATCTAACCTTAGAAAGCGTGTATGTTTTACAACTGAACGAAATGACACATAGTTTATGGATGACCAGCGTTGCCAGTGGGTAAAGTATCCTACCAAAATAAGAAAATAATAAATTCTATAATTGACTTGGAATCAAAGTCAAAGCATTTATTTCAAATAAACCAATCACAGGTACTTTTGAATTGTCAAAGTCAGTCAGTCAAAAACATGAAGCTATTTGCACGTTCCAAAGCGTAGATCTCTATGGAGAAGAACGTACAAGAATCTCCATGGACACTCTTTTAAACCATTTTATGTTTTACAAAAATCCTGGTTACATCATTACTTGTTGCATCTATATGTGAGAACAATGCAAAGAAAGGAAAAAATAAAAGTATTCCAAGTTTCCAATAAGTATTAAATATAGAAATAAGCCAGTGACAGCTAAGATATGACCAGTCTCCACTGACGGCGCCCGTTCACGAACATGGCGCGTGCATCAGCACCATTCAGCTCAACCATTTTGAAGGGAACCGAATGATCAAATACACGCGCCACCATCAGCGAGACATTCTAGCGAGCATGACACACCCTCAACTGCCCCTGCTCACTCATGTCAAACAAGGAAACCATCTATATTATTAACAGTATAGGCTCCATGGTCCTCACATTTACAGGATTTTAAAATAAAAAATGCTTCTACTTTATGTAAAACTATGTATATCAATTTTCAAAAACGGAAAAAGAAAAGTAGTATTTAAAACATAACATAAGAAAAGTGGAAATTTTTATTAGTCTACACAAAGAAGGGTGAGCATCTCTTCCAAATATCTTAACTAGAGGAACCAAGCGGCTGAGACTGTGGAGCAGGACCGGCATTTAGCCAAGCATTTTCATCAAGTATATAATCTTCAAGTTTGTAATATGCTTGTTTACATAGTGTGCGTTTTATGCATGTTTTTTGTCTCATTCAGTTCTAGAATTTCAAGAGGTATTTTGTTATAAAATTTAACACAGTACCCCATAAAAGAAGTGTGTACTTTTGCCAATCTGAATCGGGGTTGATCTAATTTGTTCCTATTTCTAGTATTAAAATTATGCCTATCACTAATCTTACTAAAAAGATGAAGATTTTTCCGAACATACATTATGTTTTCGTATATTTATTGACAAGGTACCGTCATGATGTTAATATCTTTAAACAGTTATCTTAGGGAATCGCACCGACCCAGATTATATATGGCTCTGATGGCTCTTTTCTGCAGAATAAATATAGACTCAATATCTGCAGCTCGTCCCCATAATAAGATACCGTAAGACATGATACTATGAAAGTAACTAAAATAGACCAGCCTCGCGGTATCTATATCAGTAAATTGACGGATTTTTCTGACAGCATATGCTGCTGAACTTAGCCGTCCCACAAGAGATGTTAAATGAGGACCCCATTGTAGCCTTGAGTCCAGTGTGATGCCCAGAAAAACTGTGTTTTCGACGAATTCAAGTTTCTCTTTGTTCAATACTATGTCGCAATGATTACTTTTGACATTCGGTAAAGCAAATCTGATACACTTAGTTTTCTTTTCATTTAATACTAAATTATTAGCAGTGAACCAATTTTGGACCTGCTGTAGGGTGTTATTTACGTCGTCCAGATTTGTAGAACGTCTATCTATCTTAAAAATTAAGGATGTATCGTCAGCAAATAACACCATTTGTGGTTGATTTTTTAAAAGATGGAGAAGATCATTCATGTATACTAAAAAGAGGAAAGGACCCAATATTGAGCCTTGTGGAACCCCCATTTTGACTTTTAAACCCCTTGATTTAACACCGTTTATTTGAACTTGCTGCTGTCTGTCATTTAAATAAGACTTCAGTAAGCTGAGTGCGAGTTTACCTAGTCCGTAATGTTCTAGCTTTAGGAACAAGGTTTCGTGATTTACGCAGTCAAATGCCTTGGAGAGGTCACAAAAGATTCCTATGGCATCTTGCGCCTCTTCCCACGTTGTATAAATGTGTTTCAACAACGTGACACCAGCGTCAGTCGTACAGCGACCTTTGGTGAAACCATACTGTTGATCGTGTAAGATCCTATTGATGTTAAAATGAATGAGCATTTGATTGAGCATTACTTTTTCAAAAACCTTGCTGAAAACCGGTAACACGGAAACAGGTCTATAATTATTGGTGTCTTTACTGTCACCGGATTTAAAAAGTGGTATAACCTTACTGTATTTCATTACATCTGGAAAGACACCTTGGTCCACACATAAATTGAATATTAAAGCCAAGTATGGTGCTATGGTCTCAATTATGGACGTGCACACTATCATAGACATTCCCCATAAGTCTTCGGTCAATTTGATTTTGATTTGCCGGAAAGCTTTGATAACTGCCATAGGGTTGATATGTTTGAATTGGAATTCAACCGTACAACCTGAAACGTTTGCTTTTAATAAATTAAGTGAGACCTCGGGTGAAGAATTTAAAGCTTCAGTAGTTTTTGATGGTATTTCGGAGAAAAAATTTACAAATTCTTGAGCTACTTCTAAATTAGAGCTTATGGCACCATGTGCAGTCTCCAGTAAAAAATCAGCATTTCGTACTTTATTCCTACTCGTTTCATTATTGATAACTTTCCAAACTGTCTTTATTTTATTATCTGCCGATTTGATCTTGTTGCTAATGTAGAGGGCTTTTGCTACCTTGCAAGTATTTCTGAAAACTTTAGAATATCTGTTTACATACTTATTAAAGGATTCGGTGTTAATGAAAGGCTTAAGGCCATATAACTCATATAGCCTTTCCCTACTTATCCTAATACCTTTAGTCGCCCAGTCACTAAATATAAACTTAGGGAAAGTTTCTTTAGACTTCTTTTCAAAAGTTGTGTTAAATTCCTGTAGTACTACTGAAAAGAAATTATTATAAAATTTATTTGCATCCTCAATATTATGGTCTAGAACATTTAACTTATTTTGTAAGGTACCATTGAATCTAGCTAGTTTCCCTGTTGTAATTGGCCTATATTGTATTTGAATTTTTTGCAATGCAGCTTTAAACTCAAATGTTACCAATTGTCCACTATGATCCGACGGGAGGTAATTAACTATGGCTTTATCTAAATAATCACAATCGCAGAATACATTATCGATACAGGTTGAAGAAGTTGGTGTTACCCTAGTAGGTTCAGTAAAAACATTAGACAAATTAAATGATTTAAAAAGGCTTAAAAATCTGCTGCTGTTCGAATTGCTTTCTAAAATATTAATATTAAAATCTCCACAAATAATCGCGGATTTGTTACCTGCTGCAAGTTTCGCAAGGATATCCTCCATTGTTGATTCAAATAAAGCAAAGTTTTGAGGGTTTGGGGGTCTGTACACGCACACTATTACATGCTTATCCAGCTCAACACAGGACAGTTCAATGCAATGCTCCACTGATAAGCTGACAATGTCATTACGTTGCTTAAATTTTAAGCATTTTTTAACAAGGATGAGGGAACCACCGCGCAACATAGATTTGCGGTTAAAACAACTGCCCACACTATAATTTTCATAATTAATTAGCATCTGGTAATCTTTCAACCAATGTTCACTAAAACAAACAATGTCAAACATTGTTTTTTCTAAAAACATTTCAATTCCTAATATTTTGGAAGAGATACCTTGAATATTTTGATGAAATAATTTCAAGGTTTGCTGCTGACCCCCTTTTTGTCATCTAGTTACTAGAGAGCAAGAAGATACTTTGTTATTGGTAGACATAACTATTCTGTTACCGGTATCCTCTGTTGTCTTACGTACTAGTTTAAATTATTATCCAGAGTTTGGCCCAAGACTTCAATATCATCACTTGGCAGTGAGTTACAACTACTTGTAGACCCCACATAAGTAAATGAATCTTCCATAGTGATACATGGAACCTCCTTCGTACAATTTGTATAAGAATTTATAGCAATAGTGCTACAGTTATTTAGGCTCGCCACCTGATTCTTAGTATTATTACTAAACAATGTGGATTTAATTACACAAGACTTCGACATACTACTTATGTCTGAGTTAATATAATAAGCTAATAGCCTTGCTATTGTATGTCTAAAACTAATTGGTAAATACACAGTATTCCTAGTCGATTTTAAGTGTTCCACAAAACTATTTGTGTCAAAAAACATAAACTTGTCACTATAATGACCTGCTAAGAAATGCATGTGTTTATTTAGCATATGAATATAATTATTTTGTCTAATTGACAATTTATCAAAATATGGGAATGCACACAATATTATTTTATTACATTTTAACTGTAACATCTCAGTTACATTGTCTGTGATATCTGATTGTTTTACTTTTAAACTATTACCTATACAAACAGTAATGTTGGTATTAGAATTATAATTATTGTTTGTTAATAATGCCGCCATAATATGTTTGTAATTTGAGCCTGGCATACGATAATTCTGTGTAGAATAACTCAGGTTGTTACTAACTAATTTACCTAAACCTCTTCCAAAAACTAATAACAGGGGGGTGCCCATGTCTCCCTACTGCCCAACTCTCCCCTATCTCCCCTAAGTAGTTATGGAGTCATTGTACTCATCATTATGAACAACTTTTATTTACTATGGGACAAACCCAAAATCGCGAAAAAAAATTCAGCTGTTCTGTACATTTTGTCGAGTTATGCGTACAGAAATGTATGGGGCAGTCGATTTTTTTTTGTGATTCCAGTGTTGGTCCCATACTGAAAGTAGTTCATAATGACTAGTACAATGACCCCTTAAGAGGTACTGCGGTTATTCTGTTACACGTCGATACTAATATTATAAAGAGGTAACGTTTGTGAGGTTGTAGGGGGTAATCTCTGGATCTGCTGAACCGATTTTGAAAATTCTTTTTGTATATGATAACCACATTCATGAGGAAGGCTATAGGAAATACGGTACGCGGGAATAAACGAGATATGCACGTACGAAGAGGCGGGCGAAGTACTGCTGGTCGATTCTGTCGACATCTCACGGTGTTCACCCAGGCGGAGTGAACGACAATAGAGCTGTCATTCCATCTTATTTGTATGGTTTGACAACTTACCCGTCGTGCGCCCCGCCCGGGTGTGCACTGCTGTACTAGTTGTTTAAAAAACTCTTTCGTTACTGAGTGATTGAGTGACTGACAGACAACGCACCTGACAGCCGAAACTACTGGTTGTGGAAACCTTGGGAAGTGTAGGGCAGCACTAAGAGGATTTCTCGATATTGTTAAGGGAACGGGACATGCGTGTACGAAGTTACGACAAAAAGCTAGGCAGATTCTCAATAAAGAACAATATTACCTACATTCTTTCCTAAAATAGAATATAATATTAGGCAATAATTTACCTCAATACCGTTGAGGAATTTGTTGGTGTTGATTAGTTGGCTCTTACTAATAAATGCACCGAACCCTTTGAAAAACCGCAGACATCTTTAGGTTTAAACACCACATAATTTGTATATTGGTTGGTCACTGACCAATTTAAATAATTTGAGAATATGATGCTCTTTGGGTGAATCCCCAAAAACATGATTCATCTCTGTTTCACTTTGAAGAGCCAGTAAAAACAGTAACCTGAGGCCCTAGACAATGTGCCATTCAATTAGCGAATGCGACTGTCGAAATTCCAAGATGTAGGAACTTGATCACGTGACATTTCGATAGCATCTGTCAATCACATACATTTTTGACGTATTGATCAATCGCCACGCTACCGTTGACAGAATCTCACTTGCCTCGAGCCCCTGGGGGTTTTCAAGTCAAGAGTGAATAGGTTACTTCTAGGCAAGCGTGCTCCATCTTTGACCACATCATCGCTTACCATCAGGTGAGATTGTGATTAAAAGCGAGTATATCAATAGAAAAAAAGAAAGTTAATGTGGAAAATTTGGGATGCATGAAGGAGCCTCCTCGTGTAGCACAATTTGTTCCATCAAGCACTCAACTGAACAGAGCGCTCTGCGCATCCTGAACAGTTTCACCCTCCTAGGCACCTCGCGCACTAGATGGCCACGACCACGACCAGTGGCCGCATCAACCAGATTAACTAAAGAAACAATTGAACATCGCGCAACTTGACCGCACACCGGGCCGGCACGTCTGGTCGACCAACTTACGTATGCTTTGCCATGAGCGCTCGCGCACTAGATCTGCGACCGCGAATGCGGCCCAGCCTCGGCCAGCCATTCGCGGCGTCCTTTCCAACACAGGATGTATCCAATATTTTTTCTATTACGTCTTTTCCACATCAAGTACAGGCACACAATTTCTATGTCCATACTGTTCGAGCTCAGAACAACAACTGCAGCAGCTCGACAAATGGCCGCTTTACGACCAGTCGTGACGTGGCCACAAACTTGGCCGCAACCCAACTGTAGCTTCTGCTACTAAGGTTGCGACCACGACCACGACTGGTCGTGGTCGTAGCCGTCTAGTGCGCGAGGTGCCTTAGCATGTGTTCTGTGGTTTTACATAATATTTTATAAGACCGGCTATTACTTCCCTAGCTAGAACTAATTTAACCTTAAACACTAACAGCCATATTCATAATCAGATTCTTTGAATAAGCAGATTCTTTATTCAAAATTTTCTACGGAGAATTTGAATTTAGAACCTCCTAAACAGTATTTTAACTAAGAAATGGTTCAACAAATTTTATGAATAAGGGTGTTAAAGTTAAGAGTTTTTATTTAAATTTTAAGTGTATAGGGTGAAATTATAAAATGTAAATATTCCTTTTTAAGCGTAGAAGATTAGATAATTAATTCAACCAAATCAATAATCTAATGGACTTACGTAAGTAGAATCAGTTCTTTTCCGTAAATAAACCTTTTATAAGGTCGTTAGCCCATCATTAAAATAGATAATTAAAAAAAATGCTAATAGATTATTAATAGATAATTATATAGGAATCATTATATTAATTGCCGAAACCTCGAGGATTGACGATGGACTGACAACAGACCACCTTTTTTTTAAGGCTGGGAAATCATCAAATGACTCCTCCCGCTCTGGGCAGAGCAGAAGGGAGTGTCAGACTCTTACTGACTACCCATCCGTGTTCCTCTAAATGCCCTTTGCGTTCCAGTGCCGCGGTGACTCTTTCGAACGAATTCCGCAACCGGGCGTTAGCCCTACCACCGCAAGGGAAGTATTGCGGCGGATTCAGCTATACTACCGGCACAATACAAGCGTGAACCTAGTTTTGTGGTATATCTATCTTTGTACAATATTCAATAGTATTTAGGTCCTTCGAATTCTTTCTGAAGCAGAGCCATAATTGTTTTATAATTTATACCGAGATGCACCGGGCCCTAAAATATTCTCATTAATACAAATATTCCTCAGATAGATAATAAACCAATAGTTACATAAGATGAGATGTAAACTGCGGGCTGCATTTTGCAGATACGTATACCCGTAGAAGAGGCACGGAAGCTAGCACGGGTCTGAGCGACCATATTCAGGGCGAAACGTTGATAGCTGAGCGGAGGAGGCATGCTGAGAAGATAAATTTTGTCGAGACACATAGATAATGTATGGAGCAGATTTTTTTTACGCAATTTCAGTTTTGGTTTCAGAAGTTAAAATTGTTTATAATGATTGACCCCTTTTTTATGGATGGGAAATCATCAAATGACTCCAGCCGCTCTGGGCGGAGCGGAAGGGAGTGTCAGACTCTTACTGACTAAAACCCATCCGTGCACCTCGTAGTACCCTTTGCTTTCCAGGGCTGCGGTGACTCTGTCGAACAAAATCCGCGACCCAGGCAGATAGGTATTGCGTTTATTCGTTACACGTTGTATAAATAATGCAAGTTTCAAAGAGCAGTCCTGAAGTCAGGGGCTCACTTCCAAGATTCCAAAAAGGAAACTTTATAACGTGATCTTCAGAGTCATTAATTTGAGATTGTAATCAAACGCAAGCGTCTGAAAACTCCGATTTGTACCATTTTTTTTAAAGGTTTTTTTTTTTTCAGTATATTTGTTCAGGATTTAAAAAATGTGCTAAGCAATAGTGTTATATGTCGTAATAGTGAATTTATTAATAGCTGACGGGATGATGGAGCCTTTTGGAAAATATGTCATTTTGTTTGAGAGAATTAAAAGTGATCATCATTTTTCATTTATCTCAAAAATCAGTTTTGGTTAAGTGCAGTAATAATCGCAAAATTTTGCGATTATTGCTGCACTTAACCAAAACTGATATTACTGTAATAAAAACGAAAATTGCAGACTCCGTAAGATTCTAATAAATCTTTATTAGTTTATAATTTCTCGATATTTTGTAAAAAATGTTTTGTATAGGTATAGTACCTAAATTCGATCCAAATTCAATAGTTTCCAATATATTCGTCTTACGTCTTACGTCTTATTAAGAAAAAAATAGATTACAATTTCACGCGATATTTTAATATGACGGCGTTTGCAATTTGCCGGTGACATTGCAAAAGGTTTCTCATCGGATGGTATTAAACGACAATTATGTTCGTTAACCGAAAATATCGATATTTTATTGCAAGAATATTAAATCAAACACAAAGAGTTTTAAATTTAAGGAAAAAGTCGACATTTTTGTTTTCGTAGAGGTCACCATAATTGGAAGCGGCACTGACGTCAAACAATAAATTAAATGCATGACACGTTTTTATTGAAGTCGAAAAGTTCAATGCTCCGAGTTTGTTTAAATTCCTGACTAGCCGCTGTCAGCGACTTCGTCCGTCTGAAAGTCGGAAATTACCCCAAGAGACTTTTTATTATATTGTCCTTCTCCAAGATAAAATTTACCTCAATACCAAACATTCCCATCATTTGTCAAGTTTTTACGCTTCTTCCTTTCGATTCGATGTTTAAGGCTGCCCGCCCACGTCCGATAATCGGTCACAGATTTTTTTGTAAAAAAATGGAACATACTGACGGCCATAGTGCAACGCACACGTCCTACAGAAAATCGGTTGGAAATAAAATCAGTAAATTATTCTAACGACCGCTCGTTAAGGGCATCCCCTGTAGGATACGGACCTTAGCGGCGTCAGTTCGGGGGAGCAGCAAGGAACATGCTAGGTCGAATTATTATTGGGATTTAAAGCTAATGGCTCAGTGACGAGGGCTGGCTCGTTAGTCAAAAGTCGGGGAGGAGAAAAAAACATAAATTTGTTAACCTTAAAATGTGATCGACGGGAAATGGGCGATTCAGGAATAATATTATATCTAAATGAGCAACGCCATCTAGATATTAAATACATATAAATGGAACTAAATTTCATCAAGCACACATTCGTTGTACAAAATTGAATGCGAGCAAGAAGTAAGTTGAGTAGACAAAGGCTGATAGCACAGATATAGATAGACGTAGATAACGCAAGTATCACGATCTGTATGAAAACCAAGCGTGCCAATTTTTGACTTCCTACTATGACGTCACACACAAGCCCTATTAAGTGATGGGAAAATCAAATCGATTCAAAGACGCTGCCGCGTGTGGCTAACTGACATTCAACTAGCGTACACCGATGCAGACTGAACGCGAAAGTGGCGGCTTACGATTTTTGTACGTAAGCTGGCACTGGGCACCGAAACGGGCACGCGAAGTAGTTGCTCTTGTGTTGTGTAAGTCAATCTATATCTGTGGCTGACAGCGACTTTGTGTTATACTACCTATTTAGAGATTTTTCATACCACTCTACTTATGTTGTAAAACATTTTTTTTTGTTGGAGGTCAATCCACTGTTATCGTTCACATACAGACACAGGATGTCCGATCCAGATAATCTATGAAATATTGATGTCAATGGCATTTTTGATAACCAATAAATGTACATAACTAACTTAACTATTTATATCTACTAAACCCAACTATATACAAACTAGACTAAAATTGCAAAATTATGTACAAACGTGTAAAAAACAAAATAATACGACTTGTCGACTGTTCACGTGACCAGAAGGCTGGGCTTATCTTTGACCAAAGAATCAGCATTGCCATTCAACGTGGCAATGCTGCCAGTGTTCTGGGCACTTTTGTCTTTGACAGCGATGTGGATGAGTTTTTTGATGCCCAATGATTTATTTTGTTTTTTACACGATGGCATTTAAATTAAATATAATATGTATAGATTAATTTTATTATTTTCTGGCTAGCAAAATTCTCAAAATATAACTGGCTTGGATGCCATGAAAGGTGAATAACTTACGGAAAATAAATCGTGTCAGATTTATTTAAATCTGACACGATTTATTGTCCGTTATTCACGGAACGACTTCCATTTAAAGTCGTTCGTAAAAACCTACCACCTTTTTTGAAGTTGGCTAAAAATATACCCTCACCTATATTTTATTTTTTCACGTAAACAAAAAATAAAGACGTTGAAAACTCCCGTTACGTCACTACGACAGTACAATTTTTACAAGCGACGTGACTTCACCAGCCCTCGATCTTAAACTTAAATTAAATGCGATTTATATTTTTAATTTTACATTGATTGGAAATGAAAAAAAATACGTGTCCAATATTTTTTGAAAAACTGACGGACGAACTAAATAAAATTATATTTTTCCGTATATTAAAAAGTATAACGACTGTCAGAGAAGTCTAGGTAAGTTATTATAAAAGTTATTATTCTTTGGAAGTCATTTATAATATGTTTATTATAAATGACTTCCAAAGAAATTAGCTATTACAATGTCTTGCTGGGTTGTGGAGGTCTGGTAGGCAGCCGCTCCACGTAAAATACTGGTATCCAGCTGAATCCGGTTAGACTGGAAGCCGTCCCCAATATAGTTGGGAAAAGGCTAGGCAGATGATGATATCACTTTTTGAAATTTCTTTGTTTAACTACATACATAATCTGAAATTCCATTGGCACGTAAAATAACAATTATAATTGGGCCGGACAAAGCGAATAAGAAATGAGTTGAATGTCGCTGTAGGTAAAATGTGAAGGTCGCCATCATAGGAGGAAGGGCAAAGTCCGAAGTAAAAGCATTCCGACGCTTAAGAACGGGGTAAAGTTCTTATGAGTTTTGACAATTTAAAAAGTAAGTAAGACAGAAAACATCTTTTTTTTTGTATTATTATTACTTGCCATGAACATTTTACATACATTTGTGACATTATCTTTTATAATTGTGATTGTTGTCGTTGTGTTTTTGAATATGTTGACATTAAACATCTTGACATTAAGCCATTTGACATTTATACTCTTCATTGTACGATATGCGAGTGATTTATATTTTGTTATTTTAATTTTTTTTAGACTGATCCGCAATTAGCTATTAAATTTGCGATTGGTTAATAATTGTTTTGGTTATATTATTATTAAATTCAAATATAATATTTCGCATGCCGTAAGGTAAAATGTATCGGGACAATCCACAAATATTCCAACTTATATGTACACCTACATTGTTACACCATCCTGAACGTGCTCAGCCACAAGCTGGACAGCCCCCTTCTGGGGCACTGGGTTCAAGCACAAGTGCGTGTGCCCGGGGCCCCAGAGGGCGGCAAATACTTAAATTAATTAATTATTTTTTTTAAATGTACCTAACATAGTTTTTAAGTCTTACTACTAACAATATTATGGACCAAGTATGTCTGAAATAAAAAGATTTTATTTTATTTTATTATTTATTTATTGTCAGCAAATAAATGATTTCTTTCTTTCTTATATATAGGGGGGCTGGGTGGCCGGGTGGGCCGTGCCCACCCCAGAATATTGTCTGATACCCACCCCAAGATGTTTGGGGACCGATTTGAAATTCTAAGCTCGACACTTATAAGTATAAGTTAACACAAAATCAATGGAATAAAAATTCTACCATCGAGAAACCTAGGTAGGTACGCAATAGAAAAACGGCCAAGTGCGAGTCGGACTCGCGCACGAAGGATTCCGTACCATCTATACTAAACTAATATAGTAATAATATTATAAAGAGGAAAGATTTGTATGTGTGTATGTTTGTAATGAATAAACTCAAAAACTACTGAGCCGATTTAAAAAATAATTTCACCAATGGAAAGCTACATTATTCGGGAGTAACATAAGTTATATTTTATCCACGTATTTCCACGGGAACGGGAACTACGCGGGTGAAACTGCGGCGTGCTGCTAGTTATCTATAAAAAAACGGCAAAAAAATAATATAAGTTATAATAATAAAGTTTATTTGGAACAACTTAAGTTCACACATTACAGGAAAAAACGACAATAGCTACAAAAGTAAAATACTGTGGCGCAGCTATCAACGCCCAATTTAAAATAGATGCAGCAATATACGTTGTTCCAGATTGACCTATAATAAAATATAATTATAAATTAAAAATGACTAAAGGGGAAAAATAATAAAAAAAATAACGTAATGTGCACTATGTGGTTACTATGATGTATTTATGTACAGTGGAGGTGGGGATAAGTGTGTGTTTGTTTTAAGTACCATGCGAGGACATGCACCTGAATACACAAGGCACATCCGAGGACATTTTCAATCCGAGGACCTTTTCGTACGTCCTCGGATTGACCCGACCAATTCACCGTATTCTCCATTCGATTTTGAGCCTTTCTATATACTTAATAAGGGAAACTTGATGTCGACCTAGGTGGACCTCGGTTTGATCGCGGAAAGCCATGTTCACATTCCGAACGTGTGTGAGCTCTCATAAATTTTTAACACACTACATTTACACTTCAGTCATATTTTAAGTACCTTGCGGGGACTTATGTGTTATTTTTCACACATATGTCCTCGGATGGAAGTTTTTCCACGCAGTGTGTTTAAAAGTCCTCATATTGATAGCTTTTCCGAACATGTGTATTCAGGTCCCCATTTGGATAGATTTCCATGTGTATTGGCTTTTAATTGTTTCAAAATTGTCTGATTTTATAAAATCACTTCCTTCTCGAGTGCTGAAAATCAAATCAACCTACAGAGGCCTTAAACTACGTAACAATTAAATTGGGTTATTTTTCCATTGTAACAGAACTCTCGTCCTTGATGGTGAAATTGGGGATGACCATTTGCATGGAAGTACGTCATATTCACAGTACGAGACAAAAAGCTTTTGAAACTCTAGAACCATATCCATTTTTCTTTGGATGTGAAATCATCAAATGAATTCTCCCGCTCTGGGCGGAGCTTGAGGGCGACTGCTGACGCACAGGGCGTCTCTTTCGGCGGCTGGGACGTGAGGATTGCCTCTTCCTCACCCATCTCGCTTCCTCCTTCGCTTACATTTCTGTTTTTCAGAAGGAGGTGACTGTTTCCCATGCTCTCTGACTCCGGACCTTGGATTGGACCAGGGCCGAACGCGAGAAGTCACCGTTGCCGATCGCCGCTACAAAGACATGTAGTGTCCTCATTACGATCTACACAATGGTGACAATTGGGTGTTGTACCGTGTCCGGTGAGGACCTGCGTCAGATGGAACACGAGGACGTCGTGGCGCCTCTTTAACCACTCCTCAAAGAGTTGACTTTCTCGCCACGATTGTGGCGGGCCCAGCGCTGGGTTGCGATTGCGACAGTCGCTTATTCCATACCACTATGAGATCGCACCGGAGCTTGCTCCACCGTTCTGTTCAAATCAAATCAAATCAAATCGTTTATTACTATCCATAATGTACAAATACAGGTGGCAAATATAAAAAATGGAAACAATTATGAACCCTGTCGGGCACAGCAAATTTTTTAAATAAGTAGAGAGAGGAAGAGCGCTTTCATAAAATAAAACAAAAAACTTATTAACTATATTTGTATTATTTTGTATCATAATAAGTTTTTTAAATTACCATTCATTCATATTAATTATTTATTTAATTGTATTAGTTATTTAATATTATCTAGGTATGTTTTAATATTATTTATTTGTGAATTCACTTAAAGATTTTTCATTATTATTAGTATAGTATAACTATAATAATTATAATATTAAATGTAATTGTACTGTAATTAGGTACTCAATATAATTATTTACTTACTAAGTAACTGTTATTAATACTTATGTATTAATGGATTTATCCGTTAGATATTCGTCTACTGTGTTATAAGAGTTTTTAATTAAGAATTGTTTTAATTTATTTAAAAATATATTGGTTTTATTTTGTTGTTTTATGTCTACTGGTAATTTACTATACAGGGTTACTGGTAATTCGACGTATATCCGTCAGGGGCTCATAAGGGGGCCAAAATGCAACAAATTGAACCCCCCATATGTATGGCCGAAATTCAATAGTTTTCGAGATATTTGAATTTTAAGGGTTTTTCGAAATTTACCCAAAATTTGACATTTAATTCCAAATAAAAAAACCTACATAACCATTTAAGGGTACCATTAAAAATGATGTTGTAGCTGGCACTTCAATTAAGCTATGGGCATCATTAAAACTACTTAATTTAACAAAATAATTAAAATAATGACCGAAGTAAGAATAATATCTTACCAATATTTTCATTTTACGCTTCAAAAATGTTGTCTCGTCAAAAAAAATTCTATGACATTAATCGTACAAATAACTAAAACAACTTGCCTATTCAGTAGGCTTTCCAAAAAGGTATAAAAGTCAATTTTAAAATACATAATTCGTGGCATGGCATGTCTTTGAACCGGCGCGGGGAGAGAAATCATCTGTGTTCTTAGTTTATCATCCTCGCTAAAACAACCGATTTTACTGGAGAAATTCTTCCTGATGGGGCGAGGTGTGCGGGCCGGGGAGTACACGGCGTTTGCTGCGCTCGCGTCGCCTTCCTTAGTACAGTTCGCGTCAAATAACTATGCCCCTCTGAAGTTAGCCATTTGCAAAGATCGCGTAGGTGCAGTCACGTAGACGGGAGCAAGCGGGACGCAAGCATGCATAGAACGTAAACGAGCGACTGAGACATAAAATCGCCCCGTCATAATCCCCGCCCGCGCATGTGCAGTTGCAGTTTGTTCGTTTTTTACAGATCGTGTCAAATAACTGTGCCCCTCTGAAGTTGGCTACGAGTGGCTGCGTAGTAGTCAAAATTATGAACAAACTGCAACTGCGCATGCGCGGGGCGGGGATTATGACGGCGCGATTTTATGTCTCAGTCGCTCGTTTACGTTCGATGCATGCTTGCGTCCCGCTTGCTCCCGTCTACGTGACTGCACCTACGCGATCTTTGCAAATGGCTAACTTCAGAGGGGCATAGTTATTTGACGCGAACTGTACTAAGGAAGGCGACGCGAGCGCAGCAAACGCCGTGTATTCCCCCACCCGCACACCTCGCCCCATCAGGTAGAATTTCGCCAGTAAAATCGGTTGTTTTAGCGAGGATGATAAACTAAGAACACAGATGATTTCTCTCCCCGCGCCGGTTTAAAGACATGCCATGCCACGAATTATGTATTTTAAAATTGACTTTTATACCTTTTTGGAAAGCCTACTAAATAGGCAAGTTGTTTTAGTTATTTGTACGATTAATGTCATAGAATTTTTTTTGACGAGACAACATTTTTGAAGCGTAAAATGAAAATATTGGTAAGATATTATTCTTACTTCGGTCATTATTTTAATTATTTTGTTAAATTAAGTAGTTTTAATGATGCCCATAGCTTAATTGAAGTGCCAGCTACAACATCATTTTTAATGGTACCCTTGAATGGGTATGTGGGTTCTTTTATTTGGAATTAAATGTCAAATTTTGGGTAAATTTCGAAAAACCCTTAAAATTCAAATATCTCGAAAACTATTGAATTTCGGCCATACATATGGGGGGTTCAATTTGTTGCATTTTGGCCCCCTTATCTGCCCTTGACGGATATACGTCGAATTACCAGTAACCCTGTATATTTTTATTGACATTGAATATGGACTAGAAGAATGTAATTTAAGGCGGGAGGGAGGCAAATTGATTCTGTTTTCATGGCGCAACGAATACTTTGTTTGCATGTCTCCCCGAGTGTTATAAGAATCTGGATGTTTACGGACCAGTTTACATAACTATTATTTTAATTAAGTGTGTTCGTAAATTTTTTTTATGGTTAAATTTATAGAACTCCCTTTAGCATTTAAGGTTGTAAATTGAAGCAAAGATAACACTGAAAACAAGCAATATTATTTTTTAACTGCCCCCAACCTGGCTGTACAGCTGTAATCAATGACAATCACTACTACATTTATTCAAGCATCATCCTTATGGCTGGTCAGAAACAACAGGGCTCGGTCCTAGAGCTACCGCTGTGGAACATTGAACTGGATATGACTGGGCACTGCACTTCTCGACGGTGTCGATGAGATATGTTACGCTGATGATACCCTGGTGACGGCCCGGGGGCAATGACATTGGAAAGCGCTAATACTGGCCACGGCAGGGGTTATGCAGGTCGTCGGAAGAATCCGGCGTTTGGGTCTCGAAGTGGCTTTGCATAAGTCCGAAGCCCTCTGTTTCCCCATGGAAACCTTGGAACAAGCCAGCTCGGGATTAACATATAGTGGTTGGTGGCGTTCGCATCAGTATCGAGCTGATGACTAAGTACCTAGGACTCGGTCCCCAGGTTGATGTGCATTGTAGCTGCTCTTTTGTGGGTTGTACCCAATTTAGCAGGGCCAAACACTTCCTGCAGAAGACTATGTAGGAATCGTGTGGTCCATTGCCCGCCCGCCTGCTATTTATGGGGCACTCGTGTGGGCGGTAATCCTAATAGCCCGAAACTCCGTGACACTGCCAAGACCGCAGAAAGCGATGGTTATTAGGTTCATGAGTGACTGGATAAGCGACATGGCGCCCTCAGTTTCCAGCTGACTCAGGCGCTTACTGGATACGGATGCTTTAGGAAGTACCTGCGTCGCATGAGTCGGAAGCGGATGCCCGTTTGTCACTAGCCCGTGGAATGTCCCGAGAACACCGTGCAGCACACACTGGAGGAACGTTTAGCGAGGACGCTGGGGGTGGTCTATCGCTTCCGTTTTCTCGGAATGCCGTCAAAGATACATTCAAAGGAAACGTCAGAGAGGGAAAGACAGCATACCTCTCACTCCACCTGCACCAGAAAAGCAGCCGTGCGTTGACGGGAGCTCAACGATCTCCGGGCAACATGAGGAAAAGGGCGTCGAACTTTGGGCGGAGTCGTTGCCTGACCAGTGAGGCCTAAAGAGCCATTGAGCAATATGTTACGTGTATGCCTTTTATGGGAGTATATACCATATTAACATACCGAGATTCCTCCGTGCCACGGAAAGCACGTTAAGCCGTTGGTCCCAGCTGTCATTTGTAGATCTTTGGCAGTCGTTACGGATTGTCAGTAGCCAGAAAATCTGATACCAGTGTTACCAAGAAGTACCATGTCACCCAGTTAATGGGTTGTGGAGGTCTGGTAGGCAGCCGCTCCTCGTAAAATACTGGTATTCAGCTGAATCCGCTTTGACTGGGAGCCGACCCCAATATAGTTGGGAACAGGCTAGGCAGATGATAATGCCTTTTATGGGAGTATGTGCTGCTGCGGTCGTTGGATCAGCCACATTAGGTGAAGGTGTGCGACGATGCTAGATGGGGGTGCGCTTGAACAATATTGTCTTTCGAGCTCCAGAATTATGGTACCAGTAGTTCTCCTCTCCGTTTGAGCAGCAGCTACATAGCATCACCATGACTATGTATTGCTATGAAATATCAACAAAAAGCACACAGAGTTTCAAGACGCTACAAGTAACCGATAAAGAGTTGTCTCACATGGAGACAATTCCACCAGTAGCTACAATAACATCACCATAACAGATGTATTACTATGAAATTTAATGTCAACAAATAGAATACAAAGTTTCAAGACGATACAAGTAACCGTTGAGGAGACAATTCCAGCGAAAGCTTCATAAAATAATCATGATTATAAAATTGTTATATCACACTTACATTTTGAACGTTTGTCAGTTAAAATCAAATAAGGTCCTCTGATGGTACTTAAATCAAGAAATTGACGTGTGTGAATAGAATTGCCTACATGAAGATGATTCAAATATTATTATGGTAAAATTATAAGTGTGTTAAAATTTTTTATTGGAAATTTTCAAAAGGTCCTCGCTTTGTACACCGTCTACTCGGAAAAACGTCCTCGTATTGATCATGAAAAGTCTAGTACTGCGTCCTCACATTGTACAAGAAATGAGAAAAAGTGTGTTAAATTAGGTCCTCGCATTGGTGTCCCTGGTTAGATGGTTAAGGTCCTCGTTTGGCTCACACACAGGTCCTCGGATGGTACTTCCCAGGCGGGTTTTCGAATGTATTTAGGTCCTCGCACTGTTCATAGGAAGTCATACCAAAAAAAGATTGAGATAGCGCTATACGAATAGGCTCATCAACCTAAATATTGTTTTCTCTTTCTTTCTGTCTTGTTAATAAAGTCGTAAGTCGTCGTTAACATGGTTTTCTAGAAGGTCCTCGGATGGTGACTTACAGCTATAGTCCTCGTATGGATGTCTGTACAAGTAATGGTGTGTGTGTGTGTGTGTGTAGGTACCGCGTTATGACACCAAAAGTTGCTCAGTATCATCATAGGAAAGGCACCTAAGCCAGTTTGTCACCTCTCTCTTCAGTACATTCCCAGCAATAGAATATATTTTATTTTTTACATTTATAGCATTATAAAGTTTAGAGCTGTTGTGATTGAAATGGCGACTGACCAACGCTAACCTGCAGCGTTCAGTTTTACATACTATATCGGCACGACGCTTCTTTGTAAGGGACTGAGGGTCGTAAAGGAGAAGTAGGTGCTTCCTACAGACTGTTTGCAGCACGAACAACTGTCTCACAGAGAGGACTAAAATGAATGAAAGAAACATTTATTGCCAACACTACAGTCATAATATTATGAACAAAAAAACAAACAAAAAAAAAATTAAGCTGTGTGGCAAAAGGAGCGGGCAGCCCGCCCCTTCTCTCACTACTAACTTACAAATAATAATTACATCATCAAAATCACGTTTGTTGTATGGGAGCCCCACTTAAATATTTTTTTTTTCTGTTTTTAGTATTTATTGTTATAGCGGCAACAGAAATACATCAACTGTGAAAATTTCAAACGTCTTGCTATCACGGTTCATGAGATACAGCCTGGTGACAGACGGACATACAGACGGACGGACGGACAGCGAAGTCTTAATAATAGGGTCCCGTATTTAACCTTTGGGTACGGAACCCTAAAAATTAACTGTGTCCGGCCTTATTACCCAAATGTCCCAATAGACTAGCTGGCCTGTCCGGATTTTCGGTTTTAAGACCTGGTATTATATTATTTAGACACGAACTCCACATCATTAGCAATAAAACTAAAAAATATACTTAAAGCTTACTATTCAATACAATAAAATAGCTATGCAGATACCTCTCAGAAAGAACTGGTCCTTATAAATTAATGAAAACAAACCAGTTAGAAAAATAACGAGTTTGTATGTTTGTCGCGCATAGATCAGAAACGGCTGGACAAAATCTGGTTGTATTGCAATTTTTTTAAATTTAAATAAAATTGAATTCGTTAGAACATTTTGGTGCAAGTTTTCAACTCGGGCGCCAGAATAGGTACTGGTATTTAACTGACACCCGACGTAGTGGCCACTTGGTTAAGCAACGCTTGCCAAGGTTGATCTGTGGATGGGTGACCATTCTAACATACCGAGTTTATTCTTTTTAATATTTAAAGAATATAACTTAAGTAACCTCAGAATACAGAACAAACCAGAAACCGTCAACGCACTCAAATGTGAGGCAATGAAAACCACGCCGAAATGGCGTGATTCAATAAATTGTCAATTAGTCATAATGCCAATAATTAGAATGTCAATTAGTTATACTTCAATTGTCAAGAAATAAAATTAGAAAAAAACAAATGCCAGTAAATTAAACTAAAAAAAATGTCAACAAACAGAAAATTGAGTTACAAATGTCAAGAAATTAAATTTAAAATTACAATAAATTAAATTAAAAAGGTCAAGAAATTAAATTACAAATGTCAATAAATTCAATTACAAATGTCAATAAATTAAATTACAAAAAATTAAATAAAATCAGAATTGCAATAAAAATAAAAATAGAAAATGTCATTAATTAAATCGCTAAGAAGGAACATACACCCCATTAACAGAAAGATTTGTCATAAACAAAATCTTTAATTGCGTAGTAGCGAGGTGCGGGCGGGGAGTTATTTTGGACACAATGCGCTGCGTAATGTGATTAAACACTCTTTCTGGTTTGTTCTGTATTCTGAGCAATTAATTAAAAACTACATAAAATATGTTTAACTGACAAAGATATCGTTTTAGAATCTGCAGTAGGTTGCCAACAAGGTGACCCTCTCGGGCCAGTCATTTTCAGCTTGGCTATCCATCCAATCATTCAAAAACTAAATTCAAAATTTAACGTCTGGTATTTAGATGATGGAACACTAGGAGGTGACGTAGACACCGTTTTAAAAGATTTCGAATTCCTGAAGCAGCAGTTCCAATCCATCGGCCTTGACCTCAATCATTCCAAATGTGAAATTTTTATTTGTGACAATACCGACTGGCAAATGACTCTTCAGAAATTAAATGCAATAGCCCCTGATATCAAAATTTTAGAAAAGAGTTCTCTGCACCTCCTAGGTTCACCAATATTGGAAGACAGTTTTTCTTCATTCATTGACGTCAAAATTAAACATTTTAACGATATTTCGGAAAGACTGACCAAAATCAATTTACATTCGGCTTTCACCCTAATGAAATATTGCTGTTTTGGGCCAAATTTTATGTATTTTTTCCGCTCTTCCCCTTTATGGAAGCAGTCACATCTTTTGGACAAAATTGATCAAATCATTCAATGCACACTAACATCTATCTTAAATATGGCTTTGGATGACCGAGCGTGGCTGCAAGCCACACTGCCCATTCGTTTTGGTGGGCTCGGCATCCGCAAAATTTCTAGTGTAAGCCTACCGGCGTTTCTGTCTTCGGTCCACAGCACTGAAAAGTTGACCAAACGAATTTTAAATAATTCATCCATGGTTAACTGTGAAGTGCCGTGCTTGACCGATTCAGTGAGCGCCTGGAAAGTGGCTTGCCCGAATACGGCGTTGCCCGATAACCCATTTTCCCAAAGACAATGGGACGAGCCGCTCTGCAGGTTGTACGGAATAACCTCATAAATACGTCCACCAATACTGCGGAGCGTGCCCACCTGCTGGCTGTGGGTGAATGGGAGTCGGGTCTTTGGCTACAGGCCCTACCGTCACCCAACATAGGTACCATGCTGAGTGACGGTACTTTCCGGATCGCTACGTGTCTGCGTCTGGGTGCTCCTAGCGGAGCTCCACATCGTTGTCAATGCGGTGAAGCAGTCGACCGCCTCGGACACCATGGCCTTTCCTGCAGTAGGAGCGCTGGTCGGTTAGCGCGGCACGCCAGCATTAATGACATCATCCGTCGGGCTCTTGTCACCGCCGGGGTGCCAGCTGTTCTAGAACCTAATGGCTTGGCACGCGACGATGGGAAGAGGCCAGATGGGATGACAATAATGCCTTGGAAGGTGGGTAGGCCTTCGGTGTGGGATGCAACATGTGTCGACACCCTTGCGCCATCCCATCTTCTTAGCACGGCGGGCTGCGCTGGGGCGGCTGCTGCAGGTGCAGAACATCTCAAACGGCGCAAATATAACAACCTTATTGGGAGTTATATATTTGAGCCGTTTGGGGTTGAAACTTTAGGTCCATGGGGTCCGAGTGTTCACCGAGTCTTTCGGGACATCAGCAAACAACTTGTCGACTGTACACGTGACCAGAGGGCTGGGCTTTTCTTTGGCCAAAGAATCAGCATTGCCATTCAACGCGGCAATGCTGCTAGTGTTCTGGGCACTTTTGTCATTGACAGCGATGTGGATGAATTTTTTGATGCCCAATGATTTATTTTGTTTTTATACACGTTTGTACATAATTTGGTAATTTTTAGTCTAGTTTGTATATAGTTAGGTTTGGTAGATATAAATAGTTAAGTAAGTTAAATTTAGCTTAGTGAAATATTAATTAACTTGAATTAACATTTTTTTTTTGGTGTTTGTATGAAATTTAAGTTAGAGATTCCTACTGTCAGGTAAAAAAAGTATTCTAAAGGTCCAACCACCTTTAGAGTATTTTTTTTACCTGACAGTTATTCAAAAGCTTTTTCTTTAAAAAAATTGTTGAACATAATGAGATTTTTTTACCTAAATCTGTTTAGTGAATCAAGGATAATCGCACTAACACGATAACGGACAAACAGGTTGAGCTGATGAGGAAAACTGTAGGTACGTGAATGTATTTCAACATATCATGCAATAAAATATCCTCCCACACGAATATTTGTCTGTTTTGGATGTTCCATTCCTGGATTGTTTTTTTCCTAGAAAAAAAACATAACGCTGTAAAAAAAATGTTAACGCGTTTAATAATATTCTGGAATAGGGTACCTACCTATTTGACTGTTTTTTAGGGTTCCATACCCAAATAGTAAAAACGGGACCCTATTACTAAAACTCCGTTGTCCCTCTATCTGTCACCAGGCTGTATCTCATGAACCGTGATAGCTAGACTGTTGAAATTTTCACAAATGATGTATTTCTTTTGCCGCTATAATTTTTCTATTCGTGAATATTTTTTTCTACAGAGAAAAAACAAGATGCAGTAAAAATATGAGTACCTACATCTAAAAAAGAAAGCAGTTGTAGGCATTTCACTCGCAATCCACGCCATAGAGAACTAGCGCCATCCAGTACAAACGACGTTTTGCGTGATAATGATAAGTTATACAAGATTATCTAAAATAGCCAAAGTCATTCAAGATTATCTATAATATAATTGCCAAACCTATGGGGCACTTGTCGTTGACCTAGAATCATTAACGGCCGCTTTCTATAATATATCTCAATCCCAATCTTGATCCCGATCCTTGTCTGTAACCAATCAAAGGTGAGGATTGTGTGGTGAAGGACACAAACTCGGCCGTTGATTGGTTACAGACAAGGATCGGGATCAAGATTGGGATTGAGATAATATGTTATAGAAAGCTGCCGTAAATCTAGCAATAAACAGGATATGTATCCTAATGGTACAGCCGGTCGATTCTGTCGACATCTCACGGTGTACACCTAGGCGGAGTGAACGACAAGTGAGCTGTCATTCCATCTTATTTGTACAGTTTGACAACTCACCCGTCGTGCACCCCGCCCAAGTGTTCACATAGACATGTTTACAGAATCGCACTACAGAACCCATTTCATCAATTCGTACTTATTTAAGTTCGACACGCATTTGGGCGATTTTTTTCTTAAGGAAGAAAAGAAGGTCAACAATAACGTAGGAAACCCATTTAAATTAATTTAACCGCATAAACTTGTGGTCAAGACACTGAATATGAGCAATGGTTTCCACAATAGTAAGACAGGTTTGAGGTCAAACAAACATTGAATGTATTGCTTGAATCAATTCAATATTGATGATTCATTTTTATATGGATTTCCCATTTCCTACTTCCTTGAAAATGGCATTAGTTTATGATAAATTATCGATCGATTTAATAAGTGGTCATCGCCGCCAATCATATCAGCTAAAAGACAAACTGCTCATCGCCGTAAGGTTGCCTGCTTATCGGTCTTCTACAGATTGTACTTCGGTGAGTGTGCCCAAGAACTCCACGACCTCATCCCACCGGCCCCCTTCTACCATCGGACATCCAGACGCACTGCATCTTACCATCCCTACCTTGTAACTATTCCACCAATTCGCACTAAGCGTTTCCAAACGTCTTTTATAATGCGCACAGCAAAGGAGTGGAACTCTCTGCCTGCGTCTGTTTCCAAAAGCTTACAGCCCTAATCTCTTCAAAGTTAGAGTGAACAGGCTCCTTCTGGGTAAGCTCGCTCCATCGTAGACTTTGTCTCTGTCATATCTGACATTGACTAGAGTCAAGAGCAAACCCATCACTAATAAAAAAAAAAAAAAAGAACGCTGAAATCACAATAAAAAATCGACTGTCCCATACATTTATTGTGCGCATACCTCGACAAAATGTACTAAACAGCCGTTTTTTTTTTGCGATTTCGCTATTGATCCCAAAGTAAAAGTTGTTCATAATACTGAGTACAATGAACCCACAAGAGGTATTGCGTTTATTTTGTTAGGTAGGTACATGTTGTATTTATGTCACTGGAAAATTTACGAACTCCGTAAAATTGTAATAAATCTTGATGAGATTATAATTTATCTTTTTGTGTACTTACAATAAATCCTATCCAATATTATAATGTGAGTCTTATAAAATCTAGAATTATTTTGAAGTGAAAACTTCTTTAGTGGCTTTGTGCACTTTTTGGGATGGGTAAAAAATGTTAAACGTGACCTGATCGAAAATTCGTAAGACGAATAATGTAATATACCTATTTAATATAAATTGTCATGTTTGTGTACGATAGCGCAATAAATGAATACTTATTGCACCTATTTTACCACATAAATAATAGTAATTTTATACTTATAAATAAAGCATTTTTTTTTTTTTTTAAACGTTGCCCCACACTAGGAATTTCTCCTGTATCGTGGGTGCGTTTACAAACATATAATCTCACATACACAAACAGCCAGACCCGGAACAACTATCTGTAGGCCATACAAATATTTGTTCCGTGCGGGAATCGAACCCGCGACACGCAGCGCAGCAGAATTCGTGCGAAATTATTCCGTAACCATTCCAAAATATTCAAAAATGCACAACGTTAATGTTCAAGTTTTCACTTCTGCCTTTTTTACAATTTCACGCGATATTTATAATCTGACTGCCTTTGCAATTTTCCGGTCCCATCTATAATTTCATTACAATCGGTTCAGTGATTTAGTCGTTAAAGTGTAACCAAGAAATACTCTCTTGCCTTTGCAAAATGATTAAGGATATAAGGAAAAGAACTGAATTTATGACCGGTAGATATACGTTCTTTATGTGTACTTATGTATGTTTTGCATGAGGAGTATCTTAGGGTGTTGCCACACTTATCGATCCATCGTCGATAGATGGTAGAATGAATTTAATCTACGTCGATCGACAATTTCTACTTCGTTCGTCGATCAGCCAGAGCTACCACACCAATCGATCAACGTTGATCGATGCCATTGATTGGTGTAGTAACATCCTTATCGAGCAAACCGGATTTTGGTAACAAGTATAATATAGGAGCTACCTAAGTACATTCAATCTGCATGAATGTCACTTGATTGAGGATAGGTACGTCGCGATTTTATTATACAAGTTCTAGCTTTTGTGTTTTAAGGGTTCCGTACCCAAAGGATAAAACGGGACCCTATAACTAAGACTTGGCTGTCCGTCCGTCCGTCCGTCTGTCACCAGGCTGTATCTCATGAACCGTGATAGCTAGACAGTTGAAATTTTCACAGATAATGTATTTCTGTTGCCGCTATAACAACAAATACTAAAAAACAATAAAATAAATATTTAAGGGGCGTAGTTGCTCGATATTGATTACGGCAGCAGGTAGACGCTTGATATATTCACAGAATATTTAGTAGGTGATATATTCACTTTAAAAAGAAATAATAAAATTAAAATAAAACAAATTTATAAGGGGGACTCCTACACATCAAACCTGATTTTTTTGCCGTTTTTTTATAGATAATGGTGGCTTCGGTCAAGATAATGTAGCCTTTAGGTGACTGACTCCACGCTCCCATCTATCACTACCTAGGTATACTAAAATTCATTAAAACGATTCAATGATTTATTGACCGTCTATACACAGATTTCCATAAACACCGATATAATTTTGTCTGTGCAGACAAGTATGTTTCGTGTACCAAAATTTTTTTTTCAAATCGGTTCTTATATGACGAGAGTTGAAGTAACAAATACATCATCATCATCATCATCATCATCATATCAGCCGAAAGACGTCCACTGCTGGACATAGGCCTCCCCCAAGTGTCGCCACAACAACCGGTCCTGTGCGTCTCG
Organism: Melanchra persicariae; assembly: GCA_947386135.1. Lineage (NCBI taxonomy): Eukaryota > Metazoa > Arthropoda > Insecta > Lepidoptera > Noctuidae > Melanchra > Melanchra persicariae. Next base: position 10,864,712 of record OX376672.1, on the reverse strand, counting down.
CATCCATCGGTTACCCGCGACCCTCACCAGATCATCGGTCCACCTTGTGGGAGGCCTTCCAACGCTGCGTCTTCCGGTACGCGGAGAAGGAAGTCAACCGTCGAATCCGACTCGGATGGGCGGCGTTCGGGAAGTTGCGCGGTATCTTCTCGTCTCACATACCACAGTGTCTCAAGACGAAAGTCTATGACCAGTGCGTGTTGCCAGTGATGACCTATGGACTCGAAACGTGGTCGCTCACAATGGGCCTCATCAGAAGGCTTAAAGTCACCCAAAGGGCAATGGAGAGGGCAATGCTCGGAGTTTCCTTGCGTGATCGAATCAGGAATGATGATATCCGCAAGAGAACCAAGGTTACCGACATAGCCCGAAGGATCGCCAAATTGAAGTGGCAGTGGGCAGGGCACATTGCTCGCAGAACAGATGGTCGATGGGGCCGAAAAGTTTTGGAACAAATACAAAGAAAAACAAATAAAATACAACCGAACTGAGAATCTCCTCTTTTTTTTTGAAGTCGGTTAATAGGTAACAAATTCACTTTTGCATTTATCATATTACCATCAGGTGAGATAGTAGTGGTGAAACGCGTGCCTAGAAATAGTAAAAAAAGAAAATAAATAGAAACTATCAATTGTTTTGAACAATAAGTACAAGTTTATTTTACTTGCACTATTTGTTGGTTTTTTATATTAAGGCCAAATCTTGCAAGCTGTATTATTAGTACCACTTCCGATGACATTTTTATGATAGGCCCAATTTTACCAATTTTTAAACAAGCAACAATCGAATTTGTATTTCAGTTTTAAACTGTCAAAAAAGCCTCAATTTTCATATATTTTTGACAGTTTGCGATTGAGATATCAAAGCGATCGTTGCTTGAAAATGAGAAGAATTGGCACGTTGATCTAGGGTTGGATCCAGACGAAGCAACTCCTTAATGAAGAAAGTAGGTAACGACAAGTTTTTTCATAACCGCGTTAACATGAAAACCTATTTTTTTATTTGAGGCTTTATTCTAAAAATTATTTGAAAAAAAATAAGATTTTTCGAAAAAAAAAATAGAACCTTTGTCTCTATTTACCACTGAACAATAAAAAAATGGTGTAATCGGTCCCGACGGTTTCAAGTGACACGGTTAGGTAAATGTACAGCATTTCATTTTTTTTTACCTACATAACTAGGTAGGTATACAGATTTGAAACAACAGAAACAAAGTTAAAAAGTGCTTAACATTCAAATATTGATTAAATGTAACTAAAGGCAACGTAAACAAAACATACCTACTTACCTACATAAGAATAACTATAATTAACCTACGTCGAGCAATTATAAAATAAAGTACAAGGTAGGTATTCAGATATCAAAACAAATCCGACCGGTGTTACTGGACAACAAAATAAACTCTTCAACACCAAAATCAAACTCACAATTTAAAAACAAAACATAAGTACCACAAATTATACCTAACTAAGCAGGTACTTACTATTTAAAAAAAAACTGTAAAATTCCCACAATTACCTACCTTACGGCCCGACGATTAAATGTCTATCAAGTCCATCACAAGGTATTATCACTTTAGAAAAAACAACAATTTTTTTCGTCCATTTAAATCCGACCACAAACAACTTGGAATTTAAAAAAAAAAAACAAAGAAAAAAACGAACACAACTTTTTGAGAATTAAAAAAAAGAACACTTTCAAATGTCAAAGTCGAACTCTTGCAGATTTGTTTTCGATGACACTTTTTTTTTTGTTACACGATTTTGTAAATTGTTATTTGTTTTTTAAATTGTTAGTTTCTTGATACACAAGATGTCCGCTATAATGTTAAACTACGTCTGAGCTAAACTTGTATTGAAACGCACACGGCAGGTTCCTAGTAGGGTTGGTGAGTAAGATATTTTTATAATAAGTCATCCTGATTAATATTTTTGCTTTCAATTGATATTTATATCAACTACATAAATACAACGTGTAACAGAATAAACGCAATATCTCTTATGGGATCACTGTACCTACTCATCATTGTGATCAATCCCGAAATCGCGAAAAAGAAATCAGCTGTTCAGTACATTTTGCGAGTTACGCTCACATAAATGTATCGGGCAGTCGATTTTTTTTCTCTTCTTGTCTTATACACAGGTTGTGGGTATCAAGAAAAGAAGCCTCCGGCAGAGAATTTCATAGCTGTATGCACAACAACACAATGGAAGTTTTCTCAAAACGTTTTGTCCTTATGTTTCTTATGAGTGAGATGTCCACCATGTATCTGTCGCAGCCAATTAGCTTAATAAGCCGTTTAATTGGTTGCCTAGCCTTTTCATTAAAAAGTGCTGATTTTTCAGCGACCTAAGTGACATCTTTTGTTCAATATCGTTTAATGACTTGCCCATGACACTTATGTCACTGATTTAACAGCACAGTTCAATGAAAAGGCTAGACTTTTAATGAAACGGCGGATTCATCTAGTTGGCTGGGTCATATCTACTGGTGGCGCATCGCCTAACGTGATAAGGCGAAACGAAGTTGAATGTGTAAAACGAAGTTGTGCTAATTCCGATGCACACTCCCCGAAGTGCAACCGATAGAAAACGACCAGGGTGGGAAGTCTCGACATAACTGTTACGATCGCATATCGACCGAATTCAGTGGTTAAGTCCTAAGGCCGCCCGTACACAGTTAAACTTGAACGCGATCCACAATCAAAATCAATGATCATGATCTGTAGATCACGTTCAAGATTGATAGTGTAGGTACGGGCGGCTTCAGGAGTTATCGACCGTATTTATCGGTAACTACATCGAGACCCAGCCCAGGCTGCTTCTAGTAACCTTATTGTGTACCTACATCCTTTGTTGGAGATCCTAAATAAATAAACATACATAGGTATATATATTATCAAGTTATTAATTGAATAACTTATCAGCGCCAACCCTGTAGAACTGGCTGTCGTTAATGACACGTTAGCAGCGGCATGCGCCGGCAGCGACTACGTCAGAGATGTGGCGTTGGTCCAATTTGTAGGATGCAGCGAGATAGCTTACCGAGACAATGGTGACCGTCCCATAACGCTTGGCATACAAACTTAGGCCCAGTATCTCTATACTCAAAAATATTGCGACAAATTGTCAAACGCACGTTTTCTAGCTGTGATTGTGTGGATAAGGGTGTCTACTCTCTAAGCCCGAAGTCCGTAGTTTCAGCCTTAGTGTCGGGCGTTTTCTACTCCGTTTCACCTACGGACTTACGATTAGTCCCGAACCCGAACTAAGAATAACTGTCAAATCGTGTTGTCATTCATTCTTAGTTCGGGTTCGGGACTAATCGTAAGTCCGCAGGTGATACGAAACCGGCCGAAACTACGGACTTTGGGCTTAGAGAGTAGACCCTAAGTTTTCAACAATCAATTGCATCACTTGACTTGCTTTTAATTCGTTACAATTCGATATTTTTTAGAGAAACCAAAGGTTAGGCACTGAAATTATTTTCCAAACAATGACACATGAAACTATTATCATCTGCCAGCGACTTCGCCTGTGTTTAAGTAAGAAATAATCCCAAGCCAAGGGAACGTAACCTATGGTGGCATATAATTGTTTATTTTCCGTTCCACAACGGTACCAACCTACCTTAAAAAAACGATCTATATAGTAGGTACCTGGTCCTTCAATAGCCTGTTGATCAATATTCATTTCTTGGTTCAGTTGAAAACCAGCGTCAGGCAGCTCCTAGGTGCAGCTAGGCTCACAATGTTATTGTTTTAAAATTAAGGTTCCTTTTATTTGTACCAACATTGTGTGCCAAATAAACTAGTTTCTTTCTATCTTATTTCTCTGCATGAAGATTTGTTCGATGTAAATTTAGCTCTCACAAAAGCAGGTATCTGCCAAACGATCCAGCAGTGTGATTCTATAAACATGTCGGACATATGATTAGTCCCGAACCCGAACTAAGAACAACTGTCAAATCGTGGTTGTCTTGCATTCTTAGTTCGGGTTCGGGACTAATCGTAAGTCCGTGATACGGAGTAGAAAACTCCCGACACTAAGGCCGAAACTACGGACTTCGGGCTTAGAGAGTAGACTCCCTGATTGTAAAAAATATACATTTTGGGTCGTTTTTATTTTGTTTAAGGCTATCCAAGAAAATGGTGGTCAGTAACGATGACGACAGAGTGGACTCGACTATTCCACAAATTTCCGCTAAATCACATAAAAAGTATCTTAACAGGTGGTTAATCAACCACCTAAGATACTTCTTACTGCCATTGCAGTAACCACCAAGACTGAAAAAGTTAAGGGGGTGAAAAGGGGGATATTGTTCATACTATATCTGTGCAGACGAAGTCGCGGGCGAAGTGCTAGTTAAAAATAAAACATTAAACTAAAATCACACTTAATACAATAGGAACATGACTCATTAATTTTGTCTTCCTACAATCATTTCTGCCGCGTCATTTTCATAAAAAAACCGGGGAATCTGTTGTTTCCCAGGTTCTTAGAAATATAGATAAGCATTCAATACTCTATTGCATTTTAGACCTCATGACGTATGGTTGGCGAATCATCTTGTTTTTCTATTTATAATATACACTAGCTGTGCCCCGCGGCTTTGCTCCCGTGACCTCATAAAATTTTACCGCTGTTTAATACTGGCGAGCATAAAACGTAGACACCCTTTATGAGCGAGCCAATGGATTGTACAAGAGAATGGAACAATATCAGTCAACTTTCGGGTAGTTTCCCGCAAATACTATTGGACCGTCAGTAAAAGTATATATGTCGTAGGATAATAATTTGATACTTCGAATCTTCGCGGAAATCCTAGGGGTTTTGCGAAAACGCGGATAATTAGACATAGGCGAAAAATTATCAAAACTTACTGGACAAAGTCAGGATTTTTGCGAAAAAAAAAATAACCACGAAGGTGATGGCGGGGTCTGTTCGCTCGCTACGCTCGCTCACTTGACCCCGCCATCCCCTTCTAACCTAACCTGTCCGAGTCGGGGTGCCCTAATTGATAATTTTTCGCCTATGTCTAATTATCCGCGTTTTCGCAAAACCCCTAGGATTTCCGCGAAGATTCGAAGTATCAAATTATCCTACGACATATACATATCTATAAAGCTGAACATGATTATTTTCTTTTGTCAAAAAAACACCTGAACCTTGATGCGCTTTATCTTTGTCAGTTTTTATTCACTGTAGAAGGCAAAAAATACATGGGCTTATTTTTTTATGTAACGGACGGACGGAATGGATTTGTTATCCCTACTATCCCTACTAATATTATAAATGCGAAAGTAACTCTGTCTGTCTGTTACGCTTTCGCGCTAAAACGGCTGAACGGATCGTCATGAAATTTGGCAGATATATAGCCTGGGATATGGAGAAGGACATAGGCTACTTTTTTACGCGATAACCGACATCCACACGGGCGGAGCCGCGGGCAAATGCTAGTTTTACTATACAGGAAAAATACCCTTTCAGAAGGCTGACTGATACTTTTAATGGGTGTGTGCTGTGATGTGTTTTGAATTCATGAAAAAAAGAAACAATTTTCAGAAGATTTTCGTAGGTAGGTTCGGTTACTACTTTATTTTATTTAAGGGACAATAGACAGCTACAATATAAAATTTAGCACAAAAAATATCAGACTATTAATATGAATGCTTCGAGTAAACTCAAAAAAAGATTTGCTTGATGAAATTCATTTCAATTAATTTGAAACTTAACCCTAAGGGCCGTACTCTAAAACGTAAACTCCAACTCTGGATTTTGAGTTGAGTTGGAGTTTTCAGCAAAGCGCGTATGGTGACTTTTGTCACCCAAATTTAGCTAATGTTATTTTAAGGGTTTAAGCCACATTGCTTTAGTACTACGTAGTATTTTCACATGCCGTGAATTTTTAATTGACGTTTTCGTACTCGAGAGATGAGCAAACAATGAAAAAAAAATGTTTTTTTTAAATATGCTTCAAACTTCAAGGAAGGTTCTTATGAAGTGGAAAATACAAAAAGTTGAACGAAACAAAATGTTAAAATACATTTTTTCGGGGTAGGTACGGGATATTTCAATTCTAAAATCCTCGCAGACAAAGTCGCGGGCTGAAGCTAATAAAATACCTAAGTATATTTGCCTTAATATTTAAGCTGTTAGTGGGCAATGTTTTTTGCACGCCAGTATAGTTTATTTTATTTTATTTATTTGGCTCACCAACAATTGAGTACACTCATACAATTATGGGTTACATACAATCAAATTCGGGTCTAGTGTATCAATCCCTTATAGGTAAGCACATCATGCATTACATACTGGTTAAATTGAAATTATATAAAGGCTACTAACAATTAGAGGGTATTTAAATACACAAAGAACAATCAGGCTCCTCAAGTCAAATTGAAAACTAAAAATTGAAATAAAACATTAAAAATCATAGGCAGAAACAAAATTAAGAAATAAATAAAATTCAAATCGAATTAAAATCATAATAAAATTAAATAAATCCAAAATAATTAAAACATAACAAAATTAAAATCCAACAGAAACATAATCAAAATGAATTAAACAGAATCATAATTAAAAACATAAAAAAAAATAACCGAAAAACATAACCGAACTAAACATAACTATATAAACTATTCTATAGGTACTAATCAACATCATTTAAAAACACTTCCGTGTCCAAATGAGAGACACAGCCTAAATCAATGCGGATACGTCCACCACAGAAACACGGAAACACATTTTATTTTTTTACTTTACATTTTATTTGATTACTGGGTTGGAACTAGTCCAACCCAGTAATCGAATTATGTGCACCAGAATGTATGGAGCAGTCGATTTTATTTTCACGATTTCAGGGTTGGCCCCATAGTAAAATTTGTTCATAATGATGAGTACAGTGACCCCTTTTTAGCTATTGCGTTTAATCTGTTACACGTTGTATAAGCCATATTGATTGACATTGTAAAATTGTGGCTACACCTATGTTGTTTCAAATATGGCCACAATTATTGGCATATCACGGTCATAGTATTTTTATACTATGTCACGGTAGTGTGGCCGTGGCATTACATATGAAAAGCCCGGAAGCTCATAGATTGCACCACACATCCTTGTTACAATAAGTAGGTACCTACGACCACTGTGATCAAGACAATCTTCTCAAATGTCTGGGCGACGGAGTTTTATAAAAAGTAAAACAAAGACGCGTTGGAATGTGTATAAGTAGATGGCTATTGTTTTATCGTTATTAAGAAAGAAAAATCGGCCAAGTACGAGTTGGAGTCGCGTACGAAGGGTTCTGTGCCACTAGCTATAAAAAAGCGGCAAAAAAAATCATGTTTGTTGTATGGGAGCCCCGTTTAAGTATTTTTTTTTATTTTAATTTAATTATTAATTTTGAAGTGAGTATAGAACTAAATATTCTGTGAATATTTCAAGCGTCTACCTGTTGCCGTTATCAATATCGGGCAAAAAAATCACGTTTGTTTTACGGGTGCCCCCTTAAATATTTATTTTAATCTGTTTTTAATATTTGTTTTTATAGCGGCAACAGAAATACATCATCTGTGAAAATTTCAACTGTCTAACTATTACGGTTCATGAGATACAGCCTGGTGACAGACAGACAGACGGACTGCGAAGTCTTAGTTGTAGGGTCCCGTTTTTACCCTTTGGGTACGGAACCCTAAAAACTGATTGAGGAGCTCGTGGTTAAAGAGTAATAGCCGCACGGGTCGATCTACAAGGTTAAGCAACGCTTGCCAAGGTTGGTCTGTGGATGGAGTTTCCTCCGTGCTTCGGAAAGCATTTGGTCCCGGCTGTCATTTGTAGATCTTTGGCAGTCGTTACGGATTGTCAGAAGCCATTAAAATCTGACTCGTCTTGCCAAGTAAGTACCTACTAACGTGTTACGCAATTAATGGAGCGTGGAAGGCACCGGATTCAGCTGAACACCAGAATTAAACGTGGACGTTTAATACTGGTATTCAGCTGAATCCGGTTGAAGCCGACCCCAATATAGCTGGGAAAAGACTATGCAGATTCTTAAAATGAACATGCCTGTTCATTTTACTATGATGATGAAGAAACAAAAACTAATTACTTGGGACTTGCACATGACAAACAAGAAAATGAATTATAGGGCCCGCTGTACTGCGGACACACTTACGGAAAATATGCTATAATTTATTTTTTTTAAATCAAAAACAGAAATAACGACATAAAGCTGTCCTTTTTTTTCTGGATGGGAAATCATCAAATGACTCCTCCCGCTCTGGGTGGAGCGGGTGTCAGACTCTTACTGACTAAAACCCATGCGTGCCCCGCTTAGTTAGGGTTGCCATCTCTAAAATTTGGAAACCAGGACAAGACCCCGGATTTTAGAGCCCAGAACCCGGACATATCAACCCGTTGTGATATTTCGTTATATTTCCCTGCCCCTCCCCAAAAAAAAAAATGTAGACTCCGTAAGTTACTGTAACGCCAACCAGAATTAAGCCGCAAATACATTGCCCGCCAACGTGACCCTTTCTTGTAGCCATGCCAATCAATGTACCAGTCATGCCAAAGGGTCAACTTAAAAGAGCGGGAAAATATTCACTTGAGCCACAGATAAGTATAAGTAACTTGAGCTTTAGCCAGCCAACCATTAATTATCTACGTTTGGTCATTGATAAATTATAATAGAACATTTATAACGAAGCTGCGTGATTTTTATTTACTTCTTTACACTACAAACTACCATGGGAGTACGATGTAGATCACCATATAAGGTAGGCATAGTGTCTTATATAAGAGGTAGATCTAATTATATGGCTACAAATTAATAATTTATACAGAGATTTTAAACGAATAAATTACGTTTAGCTTGCCGATTGTTAAAAGTTGAACATTTTTGTATCAGCGCCATCTATGAGATAACGTTAGTATTAGGTACTTATAGCAGTCACATTTGTTGCTAAGAGATGGTGCTCTATGAAATAGAAGATCAATTACAAAATTATCGAAAAAAGTACCTATGGTTGTGAATTTGTGATGGCAGGTGATTTGGCCGTTTTTGCGGAATTTGTTCGAAAAAGTCACCGCGGCTCTGGAACGCAAAGGGAATAAGGAAGAACACGGATGGGTTTTAGTCAGTAAGTCTGACACTCCCTTCGAAGAAGTCATTTGATGATTTCCCATCCAAATAAGTGGTTTGGCAGTTGCTGGTAGACAGTAGGTATAAGCCTTCTAACTAACAGCCACAACTTACCATATTTGATTTTCTGGAGTCGTTTGCCGATTGACACTTTTTGCAGTAGGTAGTTTGGTCAATCTCTAAAGAAGTCGCTTTATTGACTTCCACTTTGAAGTCGCTTTACCGACTTCCACTTTTGAATTCGCTGTTTTCTCACAAAATAAGTCATTTGTAAATAAAACTATGCGACTGTAAAATAATAATTAAGTCGGTATAATCTGTGCTACCCGGAGTGTGGCCTGGGGCTCGAGTCTGCTATTGCAATCGTGTCTCAATGACCGGTCATTGATCGAATATTTGACAACTTTGACAGTTTTTGTATGGGAAATGTGTCATAAGTTTGACGTTATACGTCAAAAATCGATCATTGACCGGTCATTGAGACACGATTGCAATAGCAGACTCGACCCCCTGGTCCCCTCACGGCTTCAGGCGCTTGTCATTCGCGAGGTGGCTGTTCAGATGCTGGTATACATAGGACTTCCATAATACTGTTATTAAAATGTGAAAGTTGGCAAACGACTAGAAATATGGTCTACTGTAGACAGCTACAGTAGACCATATTTCTAGTCGTTTGCCAACTTTCACATTTTTAAGTAGTTTCTTTGACTTCTTCATTTGAAGTAGTTTACCGTCTCCCTTGTTTTAAAGTCGTTAACTGAGTTCCACTTTTGAAGTCGTTTACTGATTTCCATTTAAACGTCGCTTTTGAAATAAAACTCTACAGAGTGATTTTTTAAAGTGTGCGTGGGTGACCAAACCAGAAACAATGAGGAATATCGAAAGGAGTCTCGAGCTCGATTTTGATGAAAACTAAAAATGCATCATTGGTTTTTTTTAATATGTTCCTAGCCAGAAATCGAACCGGTACACTTTGAAAAAAAGCTACACTGGTTTCGGAAGTCGATGTGATAAAACTACTGTCACTCACTGTCAATGTCACTGTCTATGTATACAACTGCTGTCAATGCCTGGCACCGATTTCAACAGTTTGGAAATCGTCCTAGCGACTTCATAAATTTGGAAGTCGTTCCAGACTTTTTTCGCTTAAAATAAGTCGTTTGTAAATTAGTTTTTTTAAACATTGCCCCACACTAAGAATTTCTCCTGTATCGTGGGTACGTTTACAAACATACAAACTCGCATACACAAACAGCCAGACCCGCAACAACTATCTGTAAGCCATACAAACACTTGTTCCGTGCGGGAATCGAACCCGCGACATGCAGCGCAGCAGTAAACTGCTCAACCACTGCGCCCACCGTGTCGTCAATGATCAATAAAACTATAATATAAAATAATAATCATGCCGGTATAATGTGCTTGAGCGCGCCCGCAGTGTAGCCTGGCAAAGTATAAGTGTTCTGTGGGCCTGGCCCACCCACAGCTTCAGACGCTTGTAGGTCACAAGATGGCTGTTCAGATGCTGGTAGACATACGACTTCCATAATAACAGCCTTCTGAAGTCGTTTGTCTACATACACATTTAGAAGTAATTTTGTCGACGTCTAAATTTGAAGTCATTTTATAGAATCCCATATTTATTTTAAGTAAACTTACATATTTTGAAGTCGTTTTAACCGACTTTCATTTTGAAATCCTATGCCTGTATAAAAAATTTGAAGTACCTAGTTTTGTCGACTCCCACTTTGAGTTGGTTTCACCGACTTTCACTTTAAAGTCGTTTTACCGACTTCCACTATTGAAGTTGCTGTTTTCTCACAAAATAAAACTCGTTTGTAAATAAAACTCTATATTAATATAATATAATAATTGTGTAGGTATAATCTGTGCTTGCACGCGCCCGGAGTGTGGCCTGGCCCGCTCACGGCTTCAGGCGCTTGTAGTTCGCGAGGTGGCTGTTCAGGTGCTGCGCCAGCTGGTCTGCTCGGGCGAATGATGCCTGGAAACAGATTAGATAGTGTGAGGAAAGAAAAAAATACTTTTTGGCAAAAGTACATGAGATACACAATAGTAAAAATAATTTGAAGTTTTTATGATCTGTAGTTGGTTGGTTAGTTTTAAAAATGTTGGGCTCGTTTTTCGTATTTCGCACTGCCCGCAGGCGTGCGGCAGTGCGGCAGGCCCACAACACTCACCTTACACACGACGCAGCGGTACAGCTGCTTGGCGTGGTTGTGCATGTGGCGCGTGAGGGAGTGCGCGTGCGAGAAGCGCTTGCCGCACTGCGCGCAGGCGTGCGGCAGTGCGGCAGGCCCACAACACTCACCTTACACACGACGCAGCGGTACAGCTGCTTGGCGTGGTTGTGCATGTGGCGCGTGAGGGAGTGCGCGTGCGAGAAGCGCTTGCCGCACTGCGCGCAGGCGTGCGGCAGTGCGGCAGGCCCACAACACTCACCTTACACACGACGCAGCGGTACAGCTGCTTGGCGTGGTTGTGCATGTGGCGCGTGAGGGAGTGCGCGTGCGAGAAGCGCTTGCCGCACTGCGCGCAGGCGTGCGGCAGTGCGGCAGGCCCACAACACTCACCTTACACACGACGCAGCGGTACAGCTGCTTGGCGTGGTTGTGCATGTGGCGCGTGAGGGAGTGCGCGTGCGAGAAGCGCTTGCCGCACTGCGCGCAGGCGTGCGGCAGTGCGGCAGGCCCACAACACTCACCTTACACACGACGCAGCGGTACAGCTGCTTGGCGTGGTTGTGCATGTGGCGCGTGAGGGAGTGCGCGTGCGAGAAGCGCTTGCCGCACTGCGCGCAGGCGTGCGGCAGTGCGGCAGGCCCACAACACTCACCTTACACACGACGCAGCGGTACAGCTGCTTGGCGTGGTTGTGCATGTGGCGCGTGAGGGAGTGCGCGTGCGAGAAGCGCTTGCCGCACTGCGCGCAGGCGTGCGGCAGTGCGGCAGGCCCACAACACTCACCTTACACACGACGCAGCGGTACAGCTGCTTGGCGTGGTTGTGCATGTGGCGCGTGAGGGAGTGCGCGTGCGAGAAGCGCTTGCCGCACTGCGCGCAGGCGTGCGGCAGTGCGGCAGGCCCACAACACTCACCTTACACACGACGCAGCGGTACAGCTGCTTGGCGTGGTTGTGCATGTGGCGCGTGAGGGAGTGCGCGTGCGAGAAGCGCTTGCCGCACTGCGCGCAGGCGTGCGGCAGTGCGGCAGGCCCACAACACTCACCTTACACACGACGCAGCGGTACAGCTGCTTGGCGTGGTTGTGCATGTGGCGCGTGAGGGAGTGCGCGTGCGAGAAGCGCTTGCCGCACTGCGCGCAGGCGTGCGGCAGTGCGGCAGGCCCACAACACTCACCTTACACACGACGCAGCGGTACAGCTGCTTGGCGTGGTTGTGCATGTGGCGCGTGAGGGAGTGCGCGTGCGAGAAGCGCTTGCCGCACTGCGCGCAGGCGTGCGGCATGCGCGCGGAGCCGGGCGGCGGCGCGGCTCCGTGCGCGGCTGACTGGTGGCGCCGCAGCTGATCGTAGCGCGGGAACGTCAGCCCGCATTGGGGACAACGACCTGTTGACAACGAGAATTTAACGTCAGTATCACATAAATAGTGCTGCACATCATCATCATTGCCCATAAATGACAAGAGACGCTAACTAGCCAGTAAATAAAGGAGGGATATTGTACGTTCAGGGTTCAAAATTGCAGTCAGACATTACACGAGACAGTGAAGGAAGCATAGTGTACAGTCAGGGGTCAAATGCATTCACATCTTACACAAGACAGTGAAGGCAGTATATTGTACAATCAACGGTCAAATGCAGTTACATCTTACACGAGATAGTGAAGGAAGCATATTGTACAGTCAAGGGTGAAATGCAGTCACTTCTTACACAAGACAGTGAAGAAAGCATATTGTACAGTCAGGGGTCAAATGCAGTCACATCTTACACGAGACAGTGAAGGAAGCATATTGTACAGTCAGGGGTCAAATGCAGTCAAATCTTACACGAGACAGTGAAGGAAGTATATTGTACAGTCAGGGGTCAAATGCAGTCACATCTTACACGAGACAGTGAAGGAAGTATATTGTACAGTCAGGGGTCAAATGCAGTCACATCTTACACGACAGTGAAGGAAGTATATTATACAGTCAGGGGTCAAATGCAGTCACATCTTACACGAGACAGTGAAGGAAGCATATTGTACAGTCAGGGGTCAAATGCAGTCACATCTTACACGAGAGAGTGAAGGAAGTATATTGTACATTCAGGGGTCAAATGCAGTCACATCTTACACGAGACAGCGAAGGAAGCATATTGTACAGTCAGGGGTCAAATGCAGTCAAATCTTACACGAGACAGTGAAGGAAGTATATTGTACAGTCAGGGGTCAAATGCAGTCATACACGAAACAGTGAAGGAAGCATATTGTACAGTCAGGGGTCAAATGCCGTCACATCTTACACGAGACAGTGAAGGAGGTATATTGTACAATCAGGGGTCAAATGCAGTCACATCTTACACAAGACAGTGAAGAAAGCATACTGTACAGTCAACGTACAAAAGCAATCACATCTTACACGAGACAATGAAGGAAGTATATTGTACAGTCAGGGGTCAAATGCAGTCACATCTTACACGAGAGAGTGAAGGAAGTATATTGTACATTCAGGGGTCAAATGCAGTCACATCTTACACGAGACAGCGAAGGAAGCATATTGTACAGTCAGGGGTCAAATGCAGTCAAATCTTACACGAGACAGTGAAGGAAGTATATTGTACAGTCAGGGGTCAAATGCAGTCATACACGAAACAGTGAAGGAAGCATATTGTACAGTCAGGGGTCAAATGCAGTCACATCTTACACGAGACAGTGAAGGAAGTATATTATACAGTCAGGGGTCAAATGCAGTCACATCTTACACGAGACAGTGAAGGAAGCATATTGTACAGTCAGGGGTCAAATGCAGTCACATCTTACACGAGACAGTGAAGGAGGTATATTGTACAATCAGGGGTCAAATGCAGTCACATCTTACACAAGACAGTGAAGAAAGCATACTGTACAGTCAACGTACAAAAGCAATCACATCTTACACGAGACAATGAAGGAAGTATATTGTACAGTCAGGGGTCAAATGCAGTCACATCTTACACGAGAGAGTGAAGGAAGTATATTGTACATTCAGGGGTCAAATGCAGTCACATCTTACACGAGACAGCGAAGGAAGCATATTGTACAGTCAGGGGTCAAATGCAGTCAAATCTTACACGAGACAGTGAAGGAAGTATATTGTACAGTCAGGGGTCAAATGCAGTCATACACGAAACAGTGAAGGAAGCATATTGTACAGTCAGGGGTCAAATGCAGTCACATCTTACACGAGACAGTGAAGGAAGTATATTATACAGTCAGGGGTCAAATGCAGTCACATCTTACACGAGACAGTGAAGGAAGCATATTGTACAGTCAGGGGTCAAATGCAGTCACATCTTACACGAGAGAGTGAAGGAAGTATATTGTACATTCAGGGGTCAAATGCAGTCACATCTTACACGAGACAGCGAAGGAAGCATATTGTACAGTCAGGGGTCAAATGCAGTCAAATCTTACACGAGACAGTGAAGGAAGTATATTGTACAGTCAGGGGTCAAATGCAGTCATACACGAAACAGTGAAGGAAGCATATTGTACAGTCAGGGGTCAAATGCAGTCACATCTTACACGAGACAGTGAAGGAAGCATATTGTACAGTCAGGGGTCAAATGCAGTCACATCTTACACGAGACAGTGAAGGAAGTATATTGTACAATCAGGGGTCAAATGCAGTCACATCTTACACGAGACATTGAAGGAAGTATAATGAACAGTGTTATAATTGTGGGACGTGTGGGTAGGGAAATTATACAACCGATACGTACAAGCTCATGTATTGGACCGACGCAGCAGTCGTTCACCTAAACCTAGCCGCAGTAATCTACCTTCTTATTTTTTTAATTGGTACTTTTCTAGTACCTTCACAACATCCCTCCACCTTTAATTAGAAGAACTTGTAATTAACTTCAGGTTTGCTACATTTCGACCGAGTGACCGGCTGCGATTGTATAGAGGGAGCTGCTGTCGAAATAATTTTCCTTTCCAGTGGATTGGTCGTTTTGAACTAGCGTAGATGTAAGCGATTCCTCACCAGGAACTTCAGATGAAAGTACACCGGAGCTAGTAGGATTTAATGGCATTATGAATGCAGGAACGACCTCTTCGCATGGCCCGTCTTCCCTCCCTCTATATTTCAGCAACTGATTAGCGTGTCTCTTGACCGTTTGATTTGTTTCACTCAATTGTACCAAATATAAAGTCTTACCAATGTTTTTAGTAATCATGCCCCAAATGACCAATAATGTTTATTTTGTTTATACAGTTTCACTAAGACTTGGTCACCCACACTATTATGGTTGTCACGAAAACTGTCAATCTGCGAACACTGTTTAACTTTAACATCTGTGTCGAGTGATGCGTCGGATGGTGTGAGGGAGCTACCACCCTGTGTTAAACAATCTAACCTACATCTCAACTTACGACCGAACAATACTTCGGCAGGTGATCTGTTTGTGGTCGAATGTTTGGAATTTCTATACTTGAGTAAAAATTCTAATTTTCATATTTAAATCTTTTAAACTTGAGCCAGATAACAAAAAGGATTTAACAGATTTTTTAATTATCTTCACATAACTCTCCACTTGGCCATTGCTAGCTGGATTATATGGTGGAGAAGTTATGTGACTTATGTTGTTTTGATAGCAAAATTGTTTAAATTCATTCGATACAAAAGTACCGTTATCCGAGCAAATCGTCTGAAATAAACCGAAACGTGACATAACTTCGCATGGTTTTCCTATTACTACTAGAGACGTAAACCCCAATGAAACGTCGAAACATTCAACCCATTTCGAAATGCAGTCACATCTTACACGAGACAGTAAAGGAAGTATATTGTACAGTCAGGGGTCAAATGCAGTCACATCTTACACTAGACAGTGAAGGAAGCATATTGTACAGTCAACGGTCAAATGCAGTCACATCTTACACGAGACAGTGTTGGAAGTATTTTGTACAGTCAGGCGTCAAATGCAGTCACATCTTACACAAGACAGTGACAAAAAGAGGCATATTGTACAGTCAGAGGTCAAAATTGCAGTCACACCATACCAGACAAAAATTACGATTTTGCCTAGATTTAACACATAAAGGGTTATAAATAGTGCGAAATTACGGAAAAAAAAAACTACAAAAAAGGAAAGACTTAAAGAAAGACCTAAATATAAAATTTATTTCAATTTAAAATTTTAAGGCTAACATGAAAAGTTCAAAGTGGCTCAGTAAAAAACGACAGCTTCATAGGTAGACCTCATGCGAAAGATAATTAAATCACTAAAATTAATTAGAAAGAAAGAAAAAGAGTAAATTAATTGAAATTACTACGCGCCAATTTTGCATTTTTATTCAACGAATAAAAATATTAGTACCAGGTTACGCTAGCACCACTTACTAATTCATCACATCATCATCACAACCCAGTAACTGGGTAACACGGTACTTCCTAGCAAGATAGGTGTCAGATTTTCTGGCTTCTGACAATCCGTAACGACTGTCTACAAAGCATAGCCGGAACCAACGGCTTATCGTGTTTTCAAACGCACGGAGGAGTCTCGGTATGTTAATATGGTCACCCATCCACACACCAAGCTCGGCAAGTTGCTTTACCTTGAAGATTGTTATAATTTAGCCACGAGCTCCTCTTCGTGCCAGCGACACGAAGATTTTAAATGTTAGTAATACAACTTACCAGCACGTTCATCAGCGGTGTGGGTGCGATCGTGCGCCGCCAGTTCGGCGTCATCTTCGAAGCACTTCCGGCAGACTTCGCATCGAACTGTCATGGCGCCGCGGTGGGCTTCCGCTCTGTCAACCAAGGATAGATTTTATGAATACGATGTTGGTACAGTAATGTACGTGTTACAGAATGAAGGCAATACCTGAAAAAGGGTCATTGTACTCATCTATTCATATAAAAATCAATCCCACTTTTCGTTGTAATTTTATAACTCAAGAACGGATGAACCGATTTGGCTGAAAATTGGTGGGGAGGTAGCTTAGAACCAGGAGACGGACATAGGACATAGGATTTTTTTTTGTAGGTTAGGTGTAGGGTAGGGTAGGTGTAGGGTAGGTGTAGGTTTGGTGTAGGGTAGGGTAGGTGTAGGGAAGGTGTAGGGTAGGTAGGTAGGTAGCCAGTTGACGGGAGCGAAGCCGCGGGGGACAGCTAGTCATCTTATAAAACAAAGTCGGCTTTGTTCGAACACTTATAACTCGAGAACGGCTGGAACGATTTTCTGTGTTTTTGATTTTTGTATTTGTCTCCTTCCCGAATAGCAGAGTAACTTTTAAAAACATTGGAAAATTGACGAAAAAATAAATAAAAGAAAAAACATTTTCCCATACAAAATGTTCATGGGTTTCGTAGGGCAGGTAGGCAGTTGACGGGAGCGAAGCCGCGGGGAACAGCTAGTTATGAATAACTTTTATTATGGGAATACTGATCAGCTGTTTTTTTTTCGCGATTACTGAGTACAATGACCCCTTTTTTGGTATTGCGTTTATTCTGTTACACGTTGTATGACATAATCAACTCGAGCGATCTCGAGTTACCGCGATAAAAACAAGAACTACCCTTTTGGAGCTAAAGACTACGGTTTGCTCCAAAATAAACAACGGTCTTCTGAAGAAAAGACCACGGTCTTCTACTGAGTAGACAACGATATTCTCCCGAGCAGACTGCGGTCTTTTTCCGACAAGACTCAGGTCACGGTACTTTCCTACAAAATTATGGAGGTAGCGGAACAGAGAGTAAAGTCCCACATACCTCCTTTGAAAACGGAGGATCCTCTGACCAGACGGTTGAGTCTGATCGCAGTCTCACACTCCACAGTTAACCATGTCTTTTTCCGAGTAGAACGCGCATTTCTTAGTACACTACAGTCTTCTTAATAGTTATTTAGTGTATTAGTAGTATTTTCGAGCTCACCCATTAGCACAGCCGACTAAGTTCCCAACTAAGTTAAGTTCTGTTTCCAGTCTAACCAGACTCAGCTGAATACCATTATTCAGGTTTGAAGTCATTATTTACTTGTGTTCTTCATAGTTTCTCGCGCTGATTGAAGGTTTTACAGCATCACTCGCACTTGAATCTGTCGTCGCGTTTCTGATAGTCTTCCCAGTAGACCACGGTCTATTCCTAAGTAGACCAATGTCTTCTCCTGAGTAGACCACTCACTGGTCTCCTAAACTAACAAAGTTTACTCGCACTTACTTGTGTTCCCATACTTTCTCGCATTGGTCGATCGTTTGACTGCAAAAGTGGAACCCGTATATTGACAAGCACGAAAAGACCGCGGTCTTCTCCCAAGTAGATCTCGATCATTTCCAACAAAATACCACATTTAACTCATACCTCATAGACCACGGTCTTCTTGTGAATAGACCACGGTCTTCTTGTGAATAGACCACGGTCTTCTTGTGAATAGACCACGGTCTTCTTGTGAATGGACCGCGTTCTTGTGAATAGACCGCGGTCTTCTTGTGAATAGACCACGGTCTTCTTCTGAATAGACCACGGTTTGGGTAGAAAACGGCCTTCTTTTGAGCTGTAACTTGTACTTACTTGTGTTCCCATAGTTTCTCGCGCCGGTTGAACGTCTCACTGCAACAGTCGCACTCGTATCTGTCGGACGAGCGCGCGCGCGACCGCGAGTTACCGCCGCCGCGGTTCTGATGTACGCGGCGATGGATTCTAAGGAAGAAGAGGCAAAAGTTTGATGAAAATCCTGGGTTTATTTTGAAACAGGTGTGTGTTAAAGTTCTTTAAAGAAATGTAACGAGACTGCTGCGATAGGGAATTATTTATTGTTATTACCAACTAAGTAGGTCTTTACAAAAAATACAACCGAATTGAGAACTTTCTCCATTTTCTGAAAATACTTTGAATCTTCTAATTAATAGACAAAAACCTTCTTCTAAAAGACTGTGGTCTATTTAGTATTTTAAAATTAGATTGAGTAGACGACGGTTTTTCATAAGTAGGACATGGTCTTTTCACAAGTTGAGAATTAAACTAAGCTCATAATTCGGCTATCGGCTACTAAGCGTACCTGTTATTAAATATCTTTTTCTAATCGGTCTACTAAAACTATGAATTTCTTAATACGAGTTTATGCTAGTTTTATATGACCTAAGTCTACTAATCAAAAGGCCAAGTTTTACTTGTGTATTACCGTTATCTATTTGGTCTTTGAAAAGTAGACCGAATAGACGACGGTCTGTTGAAAATAGACCATGATCTTTTTACGGGTCGACCATCGTCTTAATACGAGTAACCCTGGTATTTTCATGAGTAGACCATCGACTTATCACGAGTAGACCATAGTCTATTCAAGAGTAGACCATGGCCTTTTCATGAGTCGACCAGAGTTTTTTCACGAGTAGATCCCATGATCACCACCATTGTTTCATGAGTAGACCATCGTCTTTTCACGAGTAGACCATGGTCTTTTCATGAGTAGACCATCGTCTTTTCAAGAGAAGACCATGATCTTTCAATTAGCATACAATTATTATAAAGAATAATTGCTAAGGTACTCACTTGAGCGTCACCCTGGTAGAATACCACTTGGAGCAGATGTGACATTGGAAGCTCTTGTCGGCGGACTCGTTTTCCGACTCGCTGATCTCGTCGTGGTCGGTGGGCGCACCGGGGTCGGCGGCGCGCTCGGGGTCCGACTCCGACGAGCTGTCGGTCGCCGGCCCGCTGTACGACCACGCGCCGAATGACCTGCCGAAGTGGGAGATAAATGATATATCATCTGCTAAGCCTTCTCCCAACTACAGGGTGTTCTGGAAGTGCATGGTCATATTGAAGGGTGTTGTTCTGTAGCTGCTTTACAGTAAAGACACAATATCAAAATCTTGTGGCAGTGGGCAGGGTACATTGCTTGCAGAACAGATGGTCGATGTGGCAGAAAAGTTCTGGATTGGCGACCGCGTACCGGAACACGCAGCGGTGGAAGGCACCTGGTGGACCGTGCACCTGGTGAGGGTCCCTGGCAGCCGATGGATGCGAGACGCACGTTCAAGTATGACGTAAGCACCAAAGGGGGAAGGGGGAGTCTTTGCTTTGTTTATTTTTGGGGACGGGGTGATCTGAATGGTGATTACGTAAGCAAGACTTATTTCTCTCATTACCCCATTTCCCTCCTTCCCTTCCTATTTAATTTCAAAGATTTGCTAAAATATTTTATTGTTGCATACTGGCTCTCATGCGGTGGTCCATGGTTAAGTAGAAATAATTGAATTAGGGTAAAGAAGTATCTACTTCGCTTTGACCAATGTTTACGTAAGCATAGAAGGAGCTCGTGGCTAAATTATAACAGCCGCACGGACCAATCTTCAAGGTTGAGCAATGCTTGCCGAGGTTGGTCTGTGGATGGGTGACCATCTTAACATACCGAGACTACTCCGTGCCTCGGAAAGCACGTTAAGCCGTTGCTCCCGGCTGTCATTTGTAAATCTTTAGCAGTTGTTACGGATTGTCAGAAGCCAGAAAATCTGACACCAGTCTTGCCAAGAAGTACCGTGTTACCCAGTTGATGGGTTGTGGAGGTCTGGTAGCAGCCGCTCCACGTAAAATACTGGTATTCAGCTGAATCCGGTTTGACTGGGAGCCGACCCCAATATAGCTGGGAAAAGGCTAGGCAGATGATGAGGAGGGGGTTAGAAGCTTTGCTTACTGTCGCTGACAAGGGGGAGGGAGAAGTTAAAAATGACTGAAACTGCTCACGTAATACTTGAACGGTCCAAAAATGTACTAAATAGCTGATTATTTATTTGTCAATAATGAGTTACCCCTTTTTCAGGTACTGCGTTTATTCTGTTACACGTAGTATGTTAGTAAGATACTCACCTATCATCCTCATGTGTAGAATGATTGACGGGCGGCGCAGGCGCTTCAGTCTTGGGTTTCTCGTCGCCGGACTCCGATTCGGAGTCAGAACTGTCGGAGGAGCTGGACGAATCAGAGCTTGATGATGTACTGGATCCAGAGCTTGAACTGCCTGGGGAAGAAGAAGTTGAATTGGTAAAGTTGGCTCTATGGGAGGTTTGAAGAGGTTTGGAGGGCGCCGTCAGCTGAGACTGGTCATCTCTCGGCTGCCATGGTTTATTTTAATTGTTGCTTTTTTACTCCGGACTCTTTTATCCTGCACGTCTTTTACATCGTTCTCACATATATGTATAATTTCAATATGAATGATGTATCCATAATTTTGTAACAAAATATTATTTTTAAAAGAGTGTCCGTGGAGTTTCTTGTACGTTCTTCTCCATAGAGATCTAAGCTTTGGAACGTGCAAATAGCTTCATCTTTTTGACCGACCGACCTTGACAATTCAAAAGTGCCTGTAAATGGTCTAATTGAAATAAATGCTTTGACTTGACTTGACTTGAATGAACGGAAAGGGTGAACAGGTCAAGTGCATCGGACACACAAACAGGTTCCGTAACACACAATAAAACCTTTTATTCCTCAGGGTATTTTAAACAAACTCACAAGACCATTATTGGGATAGCTATAGAGCTATTTTTATGATACATTGTACGCATACGCAAGATGATGATGAAAGATTTACAAAAGAATATTTTCGAAAAACAGTTAATTTTGATTTTTATTGTTTACGTCTTGCAAACCAAACTTGATGCATACCATAAAAAACGAATAATTAAAAGAAAAGAGGAATAAACTCATTTTATTTGTTTGCGTTAATTTTTCCTACTGGCGATGCAAAGATTATGCGCGCACCTCTAGCGGCGAAATTTAGAAGTTGTCTAAGAACGACACTTTGACATTACAATTTGGCTTCACAATTTTGACACTAGAGGCGCTAGTTCGGCTCTTTGCATTGCCAATAGAAAGTTAAAAATCAATCTTTTTCCCTCGTAAACCTATTTTTAGAAAAAGTTTAAATGAAGCGCCGTGAAGACTAAACGCTCTT
The DNA here is from genome assembly GCA_947386135.1 of Melanchra persicariae. Taxonomy (NCBI): domain Eukaryota; kingdom Metazoa; phylum Arthropoda; class Insecta; order Lepidoptera; family Noctuidae; genus Melanchra; species Melanchra persicariae. Next base: position 10,842,449 of record OX376672.1, on the reverse strand, counting down.
CAGTTAATATTCAAGATAAACTTAAACCAAACTTACTGCTCCTTGTGTTCCGAGATCCGGATGTGCTTTGAATGGGGACCGCTTGTCGCTCTGGAGGAAGAGCGAAGCAATTCGTGAACATTGAACACACACACATACAAGACATCACGAAAGCGACCCCTAGCGGGAACACGGTGTAACTAAACAAGAATTGTGTATCTAGACATTTAATTGTTTTGTTTGCAACGGGTTTTTTTTATTTATGCAACGTAGTACAGAATAAACGCAATACATGATAAGGGGTCATTGTACTCATCATTATGAACAACTTTTATATGGGTCTAAACAGTAAATTTTGTCCAGTATAAGCAAACATAAATGTTTTGAACAGTCGGAATTATTTTTCGTGATTTAGTAGTTCTCACAGTATTAATAGTTCATAATGATGAATACTATAAAGCCCTTTTATCTACACTCACAACGTAATGTTCCAAATATGAGTTCAAAAACGAATGCGTAAATACATACTTTTTTTTCGTGGATAGGTAAAATTAAAAAAAAAAACCATTACGATTCAACATTTTCCTTCGATTTTTAAACAACTGCATCATAAAATAACTTTTTAATTTTTATAGCACACTTTTTCTTTTTAATTTTTGGCGCGGGCTCATTGACTTAAGTCAATGAGCCAGCTTTTATCTTTGTCTATGTTTGAGCGCGCTGCGCAGTCATTCGAATACGCAATGAGAATATCCGCCATATTGGAATTAACTATTTTTCCACTTATTTTATTTCAACTGTATGAGTGAAGATAAAATAGTGTATGCAACGGCATATAATTAGGTATTAAAACACTCGTGCGATGCTATTATCACACTCGGCTACGCCTCGTGTGATAAACCCACACTCGTGTTTTAATAACCCTTTTTATATGGTCGTTGCATAAACTACTATTCTGTTTTAAATGTATATTCTGTCCTACAAAGCATACATATAAAAACCGGCCGCTAAAAATGGCTTAAAAACACTTTTCAAGCAGTCTGATGCAGTTAGTGGCATTGATTTGAGACTGCTTGAAAATTGACTTTCCAATTATTGCTGCCAATGATATTATAAGTACAGTTCTCGTTTAATAACTTTGCCCCTCTGAAGTTAGCCATTAGCAAAGATCGCTTGGTGCAGTCACGTAGAGGGAGAGCAAGCGGGACGCAAGCATGCATCGAACGTAAACGTAACACTGAGACATAAAATTAATCCCCGCCCCCATGTCTCTTGCGCATGCGCAGTTGCGGTTTGTTCGTAATTTTGACTACTACGCAGCCACTCGTAGCCAACTTCAGAGGGGCAAAGTTATTTGACGAGAACCGTAAGAAGGTGTAGATAGGTTACATAAACGGCATTCGATCTTATAGAACGTCACAATGCTACAATGTTAGATGACACGTAGAAGTAGGACAGCATGTCGTAATTATCGGGAGCGGAAAAGAGACAAGATGAGGAAAATGTGTCTACATTCTGACGTGCCGCTTGCTAAGCTCTTATAACCTATCTACACCTTTTTACTTATAATATCATAGATTGCTGTCAAAAAGCTAGTGTCAAAAAAAAATAGAAAAAAAAAACGCAGTGCTCTATTTTCTTTTCTAACGAAAAAAGATCAAAGAAACCATCGCTCACCGGATCCTGAGCTACTGCTGTCGGAGTCAGAATTGGAGCTGTCCTCCAATTTCTCCACTCGGGTCTCCATCTCTCGGCCTGAGGCGCATCCTGTAACAAATGTCATTGTAAAACTCTTTTCTTTTCTTTCTTTCTTTCTTTCTTTCTTTTTTTTATAAAACGTTGCCCCACACTAGGAATTTCTCCTGTTTCGTGGGTGCGTTTACAAACATACAAAGTCACATACACAAAGAGCCAGACCCGAAACAACTATCTGTAGGCCATACAAATATTTGTTCCGTGCGGGAATCGAACCCGCGACACGCAGCGCAGCAGCCGATCGTTCAACCACTGCGCCAACCGTGTCGTCACTTACTTAACTAGATGACCCTTTGATCTTTTTTTTAGCATCTAAAATTGATTTTAATGTTACATTTATTTTTTACCACCCCTGTAATGGAGCGTACAAGAAAAAAACAATTCGGTCAAGCCTTTTTTGAGTTTTAGCGAAACTAATGAACAGCAATTGATTACAACATTTTAGACTTTTTTATTTTATGAGTCGTTTTTCAATCGACGGATAACTATTATCTTAGGAATAAATTTGACGATTTATCAGATTTTTTTTAGTGCAATTTTTTTAACAGCAAGATATTTTTTTTCTGAAGAAAAAAATATGGTTGTTGGACGTACTTTCTACATAAAACCTGGGCCTCAAGTCTGCTATTACAATAGTGTCAGAATGGTCTATCATTGATTTCATAATTGTTGATTTTGACAAGTTTGGTAATCTACTAATATAAAAGCGTCATTATGACTTTCCAATGGTCAACCACTGACACTCCATTGAAAGAAATGGCATAGAATGGTAATCTCGTACATAATGACAAATGAATGACAGACGTATGCGGTAATCTGCTAAAATTTTGACAGTTCCTTCGATCAATGACCTACCATTAGAACGTCATTGTGCAGTCATTGCTTTTAAAAGACATTGAATATTTAGAACCACGATTCTATTACGAGACCATTGACCGACCAATGATCAACCATTATGAATTTAGCTGATTACGAACTTATAGCAAAATGACAATGGGATCGTGTTGGAATGATGAATTTATAAAAAATAACAGACTTGGGGCCCTGTCAAACTGCCATTTGAATTCTTTCCTTTTGGGGCCCTTGTGCTCACAGCCTTTTCAAAGAAATTTTGAAACGGCTGGTTGACACTTCCCGCGACCCAAGAGCTGGCTTTTACTTAAGGCAGAAACTAAGCATTGCCATTCAACGTGGCAATGCCGCCAGTCTCTTGGGCACATTACCAGCTGACAGCGTTGAGGACGAATTTTTTGATGCTATATTTTAGTTTAATACATTGTTAATTTTAGTTATTCCTTAGACAAAAGTACTTATCTGACTATGGAAAAATCAACCCTCAGTTTATTTCTTTTTTATACAATATACGGGGTTATTTTTTAATGACCGGCCAAATTTTCACAGGGTGTTCTACCCATGAATATGAACAACTTTCACTATGGGACCGACTCTGAAATCACGAAAACAAAATCAGCTGTTTCATACAAAAGTTCAATACCTACTCGACTAAAACGTATGAAACAGCTGATTTTTTTTTCGTGATTTCAGAGTCGGTCCCATAGTGAAAGTTGTTCATATTCATGGGTAGAACACCCTGTGAAAATTTGGCCGTTCATTAAAAAATAACCCCGTATAACAGAATAAACGCAATAACTGAAAATGGGTAATTGTACTCAACATTATGAACAACGTTTACTATGAGATCAAACGGAAATCGCGAAAATCAGCTGTTCAGTACATTCTGTCGAGTTATGCGCACATAAATGTATAGGGCAGTCGACTTTTTTTTGCACTTTCAGTGTTGGTTCCATAGTAAAAGTTGTTCATAATGATGAGTACAAGGACCCCAGAGGTATTGCGTTTATTCTGTTACACGTTGTATACTAAGTTTCGTCTAAAAAATAATTTCAAATCACTACAAAATTTTCTACTGATAAAAGCTATCTGACGGTTGAAAATCAACCATATTAAGCAATTTAACTGTTTGACTGAAATGAAAAACTCTTCACAATTAAAAATAAATTTCAAGTACGTCTAGAGTACCCCATTACCAACCTTGATAACCGGCAAAACTACACCACGCATTAAACTTAATGCCAAAATGAAAGAAGGCCCCGTTGGGCTTAGACGTTCGTTCAAAGATTCCTATTTTCTGATCGGTTCTGTCTTCATTTCCGATAGCTATAGGCTCCTAAGACATTCTTCAGGACATCGGTACCGCTCTTCTTTTGACAAAAGTATAAAAAACTCCCATTTTAATTTATTTTGTTAGTCACGAAGTCAAATGGGATGTTGCAGGTCACGCTGGCCGCATTCATGATGGCTGCTGGGTAATATTCTCTATTCCACCTTGATTTTAATGGACTGAGATCCGAAAGCTGCCAGATCTTACATATTCTCACTAACAACATGTATGATATTGGCGATGCAGAGAACACGTGCGCGCCTCTAGCGGCGTAATTTAGAAGTTGCCTAAGAACGACACTTGCAGTGTTGCCAACACCAATTTATTAAATTCCCCGAAAATGTAAGTCAAATTCCCCACACGTTGGCAACGCTGTGCGAAAACTGTCAAAGTGTCGTTCTTAGACAGCTTCATAATTTCGACACTAGCGGCGCTAGTTAGAATCTTTGCATCGCCAATAGACCCCATCCCACCCCCCATTCTTTTGACATACTCATACCTGCTAGCTTGAGCCGACGGCCAATTTCAAGGTATCAGGTGCTATTAAATCACTTTTTTTAAGTCTCCATACTGATTTTTATGTTTGTTTATCTGAATATTGTTAAACAATTAGTAATTAAATAATATTTTAACGACTGATCAGTCAGTGTAAGAGCTGGTCGCTACCTCGAGCGAGATCCTATTCTCAAGGCACAAATTTAAATTTGGGCAGTTTCCTTATTAGGTGCAATTAACGAAAGCTAGTCTGTCAGGATTTGGGAGGAAGCAAAACTACGTCCTTCACTACTCATCATCTGCCTAGCCGTTTCCCAACTATACTGGGGTCGGCTGATCTGCTCCCAGTCAAACCGGACTCAGCTGAATACCAGTAATTTACGTGGAGCGGCTGCCTACCAGACCTCCACAACCCATTAACTGGGTAACACGGTACTTCTTGGCAAGACTGGTGTCAGATTTTCTGGCTTCTGAGAATCCGTAACGACTGCCAAAGGTCTACAAATGGCAGCCGGGACCAACGGCTTAACGTGCTTTCCGAGTCGAGTGCCGTGTAGTTTTGTGTTTCTGATTTTGCCACGAGCTCTTTCACCACTGAAATACCTGTAATACATCACAAAAAAAAAAACAAAATAGGCCGTCGGCGTCGGCTATGCGTATATTTTTCGAAATGAATGAACCGATTTTAATGAAACTTGGTATGCATACGCTAGATATCCAGATTTAAATAGTTAGTAGAGAACATTTTCGAAAAAATCATCAATCAATTTTGATTCTAATTCCACTGTTAGTATTATATTTTTGTTAATTTTGAAATTAACTGTATTTTTTTTCATGCATATTCCCTATTGTTGATAATATTGTAAGTTAGTACCACCTTCGGAACTCCTGATGGAGAGCACTTCATCATCATCGCCCCTGCGCGAGTCGTGAGGCTTCTTAAAGTTGGCGGCCAGCAGGTGAGTGTCGTACAGGTCATCCTGGGGAGAGACACACTGGATTCATTTATTTATTACCAGCTCCAGCTAGCGAATTTGCCCGTTTGGAAGTTGGGAATTATGCCAAGGGAACGTACACATGAAATGGGAAGTATACTATGTGTTAATCCAGGTTATGAACTACTAGCAGCACGCCGCAGTTTCACCCGCGTAGTTCCCGTTCCCGTGGGAATACGTGGATAAAATATAGCCTATGTTATTCCCGAATAATGTAGCTTTCCATTGGTGAAAGAATTTTTGAAATCGGCTCATTAGTTTTTGAGTTTATTCATTACAAACATACACACACACACAAAAAGATTTGTAATCTTTCCTCTTTATAATATTAGTATACTTATACTGGGTAATTTTTTTTCCAGTGCGCAAACTTTAAGAACCTCTTCTGCCCATGTAAATGAACAACTTTACCCATACAAATCGTGGTCAGTTAATGACAATTTTGTATGGGAAGTTCAAATTTTTTTTTAGGAATTGACTATGGCTTTCTTGGGGAAAGTTGTTCATTTACATGGGCAGAAGTGGTTCTCAAAGTTTGCGCACTGGAAAAAAAGTTATCCAGTATACAACGTGAAATAAAATGAACACAATACCTCTTAAGGGGTCATTGTACTCATCATTATGAACCACTTTTACTATGGGACTAACCCCGAAATCGCGAAAAAATCAGCTGTTCAGTACATTTTGTCGAGTTATCCGCTCATAAATGTATGGAGCAGTCGATTTTTTTTTTCGCGATATCTGTGTTGGTCCCATAGTGAAAGTTGTTCATAATGATGAGTACAATGACCCCTTAAGAGGTATTGCGTTTATTGCGTCACACGTTGTATGTGTGCCAAAAGGTATAGAACCTTTGTGGCATAGGCCGTTCTCCCGGCTCCGCCCGGTCCCGTTTTTACCCTTGGGTACAGAACCCTCAAAAATAAATAAAAAAATTAAACCGACTGAAAAATAAGCAGCCGATCCGTAACTATTTCGCACTAAATAGGCGATACCGAAATATTTGTAAAACATTTTTAATAGTCATACATAATATGTCGTAGTATCATAATTCTAATAACAATAAATGTGTATTTTTCAATAAATAAAAAATATTATATAAATTATTTTACTTATGTTAACCAGCTGGGGAGAGCGGGGGGTAAAAGTATTGATTGTGTCACGAAGGGGCAGTGAGAACATCACCTGGTCACGGCAGAACAATGTTTGGGAAGCTAGTTCAATACATAAATACGCTTGATCGTGCAAATCTTTCTACATACTACACAAAATTATACGAACATATTGTCTTGTTTGAACGATGCAGTTCAAACAAGACAATATGTTCGTATAATTTTCACACAAATCATGTACCTAACCATAACATAGTAAAAAAAAAATAAAAGAGAATGCGTGGAGTTTCATGCACGTTCTTCTCCATAGAGATCTACGCTTTGGAACGTGCAAATAGCTAGACAATATGTTCGAATAATTTTCACACGAATGATGTTACCATAACATAGTAAAAAATATATTTAAAAGAGTGTCCGTAGAGTTTCATGCCCGTTCTTCTCCATAGAGATCTACGTCTTGGAACGTGCAAATAGCTTCATCTTTTTGACTGACCGACCTTGACAGTTCAAAATGTTCCCGTAAAGGGTTCAATTAAAATAAATGCTTTAATTTTTTTATACAAACCTTATCAATATTGGCGTACTTCTCGTGAATATGTCTCAGCGCTCGCAGATTCTCGTCCAGACTCAGCGAGTCTGACGCTTGACTTGGCGAACCTACAACATGAACAATTACAATATTTTTAATGTACTGTTGAAGAAGGATATAAAAGCAAAGCACGATTAAAACTAACGGCCAGATCAAAAAGTTTCTTCCATTTTGAATGGGTTTTTTTTTAAGGATGGAAAATCATCAAATGACTCCATCGTGAGGGTTGTCTCTCCCTCACGCAGCCCGCCTCCTCTGTCACTAGCATTATTTTATCTGATCAGTAGGTTTTGTCTACCCCAGGGGCCTAACCACCAACTCTTAAAGCAGTATTACTTTAATTTTACTTCCAGTGGGAAAGAGACGGAGCTATACAGGACGTATAGCTCTGTCTCTTTCCCACTGGAAGTAATATTAAAGCAATACTGCTTTAAGAGTTGGTGGTTTAGGCCCAGATAGGGGAATTTAGTAGAAAAAACATAAAATCTATACCAAAGTAAAAGTATTTTTTGTGACTTACCCAGATCTGGTTCATCGTCACTATCTAAAGTGATCGTTTCAGAGTTGACTGGCATCAGATTATTCCTAACGCGAATCTCTGCAAATGGACATCACGAAATAAGAAAAAGTTACAATATAAAGGACACTGGACAAAGTTGCACAAGGAAAATTGTATATGTTATTCTCATCTGTCGGTGTTTTATCAACGAGATTGAGGTCGACAGCTGTCTCATAACCAGAGATCGGAATAGGTAGAGTATATTTACCTTAAGTTCGAAGAAGTAAGTAACATAGAGTTGATAATACCTCTAAAATCCCGGAATCATAAACATGACCATTGAATCCTGGGATAAAGAAGAAGGTAATCGCTTGTCCTGGTATGGTCATGTGAAGAGGAGGGATGAAACGCATGTAACTTAAAAGGGTTATGGATATAAATGTGGATGGATGGAGAGGAAGAGGGAGGTCAAGGAAAAGATGGATGGATTGTGTGAGGAGCGATATGAAAGAAAAGGGAGTTAGTGATAGTGTGACGGCTGATAGGACAGAATGGAAGAAAAAAACGTGTTGCGCCGACCCCAAGTAACATGGGATAAGGGCAGGAAGATGATGACTCTACGTATTCCGATTTCTTTCTTTCTTTCTTTCTTTCTTTGGTCTTCCCCAACTATACAGGGTGTTGCAGAAGTGCTGCGTAGTCATATTTAAGGGTGGTGTTCTGTATGTGCTATACAATTAGGAAAAAATAACATAACATTTTCTTTTTTAATTAAACCAGACCACTAAGAACGACTAAAAAGTTAAAAAAAAAACACTTTTCAAGCTGTCTGAAGCAATTAGTGGTGTTTATTTTAGTTCATTCACAGATTCGATGTCACCGACTGCATCAGGCTGCTTGAAAAGTATTTTTTGGAGGTAGTGTTTTTTTAAAAAAGTCAATATTTTTCTTTATTATGATATTATTTATTTATAAAATAGCAGATACAGAACACCGCCCTTAAATATGATCACGCACTTTAGGAACACCCTGTATTGGGGTCGGCTACCAGTTTTCAGCCGAGTCCAAGTATCTTACATGAAACGACTGCCTATCAACCTCTACAACCCAGTAACGGGGTTACACGATAATACTCTTCAGCAAGACTGCTGTCAAATTTCCGGCTTCAAAGTACGGCAAGATGGTTACCCATCTACGGACTGATATCTGTAAGCACTGCTTAACCTCGTTCATCTGGTGTTATTTAGTCACGATCCGCCAGGCAATAATGATTTACTTTAAGTTAGGTTTCAATGATTACACAGCATGTAGCAATAGTAAACGCAATACCTTTAAAGGTGGCAATGTACTGAACAGCTGATTTTTTTTCGAAATTTCACTGTTGGTCCCACAGTAAAAGTTGTTCATAATGATGAGTACAATAACCCCTTTTCAGGTATTGCGTTTATTCTGTTACACGTTGTATAATTTGATGATTCCGTGCAGGTTTGAAAAATAAATAAAGGGTAGAACTCACTGGGCTGCTGTTGCTGCTTGTTGTTAGCCGCGAGCTGGTCCACCTTCCGCGGCCGGCCTCGCTTACCCTTCACGCGCTGTTCTGTTGACGGGGGCTGCCAGAAAACAAGGTATATTTAACTCCTAATATAACAACTATAAAGTACTGGAAAAACGAATGGGGTTTAATCCTGAAAAACATCTAATTGATATGTCAGTTAGATTGTCAAAAACTATAAAGCGAACTTGTTAGCGTCATGCCAAACGGGTCCACCGTTTGGCATGGCGCTAACAAGTTCGCTTTCGAACGTGCCCATAAGCGCGGCGATTGTGTGAATACCAGCTAATCTCCAGTGAACTCGTAACCACAAAAAACCTAACAGCTTTCGTCGGACACTTGCTATAATTTTCCATTTGTTCCTTTTACTGTTTTGCTATTACATATTTTACTTCCTGGTAACGTGTCAAATTATTTATTCATATAATAAAATATATATTCAGCATTGGGGCCAAATCACCCATTCTCTGTTATTTAAAGAAGTACTCACAGCATCTTTCTTAGCACTTGGCGTCCGCTTAGTATATTTTCTTTTAGTCTTCGGAGTGGTCTCTCCAGCCGAGGAGGAGGCTGCAGAATCTGTAAGACAAGTTCAGGAGTCTAGTCTGCGAAGTTGATGTCACTAAGAGAGTTTGGCATGCATGTTTTGGCCGTTTTGTCTCTTAAGGGCAAAAATTTATTTCGACGCTTAAGATGGATGTAACCAAGCGTAAGTTACGCCGCTGAAAATGAGTGAAGGAGCTTTCTCTCTACTTGATTTGTTAATTACACGAGGTCTCTTTTTTATACTATTGTACCGATGGACGCTATTATGCCAGTTAAATTTGACGCACGGAGATTTAGGTATTTTACTTCGAGAGTACCGAAAAGCTCGAATAAATCTATTAATTCGGTTTAATAGATTAATTAGAGCTTTGCGGTACTCTCAACTCCGTTTCGGTCACTAAATTTGAGCGGCGTAAATTACAGCAGCCTCATTCGGCCAGTCGATCTAAGCATCAAAAGCAAAGCAACACATGACTTGTCTAAATACGCTTAGATGAAGATGACATGCAACATAAAAATATCCTAAATATCATATTAATTTGTCACGTTTTTAAGCAATAGCATTTTAGAGCCTGATTTTTTTTTATTGCCATCCTAATTTTTCCCAGGCATAACGTATCAATAAACAGCACAATTGATGTAGAAATCATCCCTAAATACCTAATTAGTCTACTTTGCCCCACTACTTAAGACTGCTCAGTTTTGGCATCAACTTTGCCCCACGAATATATTTTAGTGGGGCAAAATCAAATAATTCCATCTCTAGTAGCAAACTCAACAAAAATGTAGGAAATAGACGATTTTTTTATTGATTAGGTATCAATAAAAAAAAGCTTGATAAATTTTGGATGGTGATAAAAATACAGGCAATATAACATTACATTGCCTGAATTATTTATCTTCATCCAAAATTTCAAGAAAAAAAAATCTACTGCAAGAATTTTTTGTTGGGACCAACACCGAAATCGGGAAAAAAATCAGCTGTTCAGTACACTTGTCGAGTTATGCGCACATAAATGTAAGGGGCAGTCGATTTCTTTTCGCGATTTCAGTCTTGGCACCATAGTAAAAGTTGATCATGATGAATGATGTGTAAAATGACCCCTTAAAGAGGTATTGCGTTTATTCAGTTACAGGTTGTACATCATGAAAGATATTGCGATTGCAAAAGTCTTAGAATTAGGTCTGGAAATAATTAAAATTAATGTATGGGTATTACTCAATGACTAGAATAAAGTGTACAAACTTATAATTGTTTCAGTTTAGAGATGCGTCTTAATCTATCACACCTCAACGGCTAAAATAATTTTGAAGCCAGGTAAGGGGGCGTCCATAAATTACGTGAGGTGTTTTTTTAAATTTTCTGTCCCTCCCTCCCCCCCTGGTGAGATATCGTGAGATTTTATTCAACCCCCTCCCCCATCCCCCAATCTCACGTGAGATTTTTCAAAATGTGGGTTTCTTATGTAAACGCATTGGATTGTTATTGTAAAAAGAAAAAAAAATTTACTTCGTACTTTTATTTACGACTAGTAAATGGTGGTTTGACAGTCAGTAGATGTATAACGTCAAAGTATGAATGAAATTATTTTCTTTCCAACGAATTAGTGAATGATCTTAATCGTATTGCGATATACGCTTAAGATTAATTCTTAAGCATGTATAATCTGGATTAAATGGACCAAAATAGTATTATTTTTTTTTGTTTCAATCAGAAAAAAAATTGCGTGATATTTGCCGAGACCCCCCCTCTCTCCAACGTAAGATTAGATGAGATTTGACTCGACCCCCTCCCCCCCTTAAACATCTCACGTAATTTATGGAAGCCCCCTAACCGGCTGTGGGGTGGACTAATTTGAGTGGGCAGCCGGAGATTTTTTTCTGCTTCCCAGCTCGGCTTTGTTTGATTTTTTAAACTAGTTCTCAAATCCCTGTCCACCGAAGCGGAGCGGATATTTTATGCAATTCCATCGCTTAAAATTGGCACAGCTTCGCTCCGCTCCTCTCCACTTCAGTGAACAGTCAGCCTTACGCGGGCAAAACAGAGTGATTTATATTTTGTGTTTTACGCGATTGGGACGCATTTCATCCCAACTTGTGTAGATTATTCACTATGTTTTTCTCCTTATATATGAATCGGACACTCCTTTTCTTTCAAACATAAAACACTTATTTTTAAAAGATTAATACTACCTACCTAATTATGATAAGATCACACCATATACATACAGCTAATATACTTATTTAAAAAACTGCCTTCATGCATTCAAAAAAATAATTCTACCTACCTAAAATTATTACTATTTAAATACCTTAAATAAAATATGACATAATTTCTTAAATATATATAAATTCAATCAATTAGAAATTATACTTCATAACCTAAACAGAAACCAGCATTTATTTAATTATAAGCTTAAATCTACACAGTTCATGCGGCAATATTTAATCAAATCCTGCGCTTAAATAAATATACTTAATAGTAATTATTGCATACTTAAATAGAAATATTTATTTTATTTTCTAAAGAAAAAAAAATACTTCTGATTAATGTCATGCTAATTTGAAAGATGTACCGTCAGGGACAAAAATATTTAAAATAATAAATTTTGTGAATGAACGATTTTTAGACTCTCAGTTTCTTATAATTTTTTTTCATTTATATCTTTTTATCGTTAAAGAGGAAAAGAATGTTGTTTTCAATTTGTTTAGAAAACTTAATTACTCTATCTGTTTCTAAACTCATCGTCTGCCTAGCCTTTGCCCAACTATATTGTCTCAGCTTCCAGTCATACCATCTGGGCTTTCAGCTGAATACCAGTATTTTACGTAGAGCAACTACCTATATGACCTCCACAACCCAATAACTGGGTCACAATGTACTTCTGGACAAAATTGGTGTCAGATTTTCTGGCTTTTGACAATACGTAACGACTGCCAAAAATGTACAAATGACAATCGGGATGGAAAATCTCAATTCAATTCATTTATTGGTGTGATTTTTGGTACATATTTTTTTTTATCTCGGTATGTTAAGATGGTCACCCATCCACAGAACGACCTCGGCAAGCTTTGCTTAACTTTGAAGATCGACCCGTGCGAGTGTTATTATTTAGGTGAGCGAGCTACTTTACAAGACAGTAAACTTTCTCGAAAAAGTTCTTAACTAACATTTTAAATCTAGGTATCTTGTATGTATGCGTATTAAGTTTCAATAAAATCGATTCATTAATTTCCAAGAATAAGGGCGTGAAGAGTAAACGCACTAAAATGAAATACTAGTGATTATTAGCGGTTGGGACATTTTACCCTCCATCCTTTATTTACGGTGTTAAAAATGACAACAGATTTCAATTTAATTTTCAAAAAAATAAAGTTGATACTTTATGGTTCGTAGTCAATGGACGAACTGTTTTGTTTTCCTGACTTTAGTTTTTCTGCTGACGGTACTGAGCTATTTGATCTACCCAAACAAGCCTAACTACTTTCATGCATCCATTATTGACTTGTGTATACTGGTGGCCGCCATTTTGGATATTTTGACATCTATTGTTAGGATTGTACAGTTCTCGTCATATAACTTTGCCCCTCTGAAGTTAACCATTTGCAAAGATCGCGCAGGTGCAGTCACGTAGACGGGGGCAGGCGGGACGCAAGCATGCATCGAACGTAAACGAGCGACTGAGACATAAAATCGCGCCGCCATAATCCCCGCTCCCATGTCTCTTGCGCATACGCAGTTGCAGTTTGTTCGTAATTTTGACTACTACGCAGCCACTCGTAGCCAACTTCAGAGGGGCAAAGTTTTTTGACGAGAACTGTAATGGTCTGTTCTATAACGACGGGCCAATTCTACTATTTTTTAAGCAACGTTTACATGCGATCTCAGACGCAATCCGTCTAAAATGTAGGGATATTAAGGTTTTTTGGCATAATAAAAAAAAGTAGAATTGGCAACCTGGTAAGTTCTGAAAAATTTATCAGACAAAAATTATGACAATAACGCCGTGTACGCCGCATATCATTTCATACAAACTTTCAAGTCCTTATTCTTCAAAATGAATGAACCGATTTTAACGAAACTTGGTATGCATACGCTAGATATCCAGGTCTAAATAGTTATCAGAAAACATTTTTGAAAAAGAGTTCAGGGGGAAGGATATGGTGATTTTTCACTTTCTATAGAAAACTTAAAATCGCTCTCTCTCTCCCTCTGAAATCTTTTTCAAAAATGTTTTCTGATAACTATTTAGACCTCGATATCTAGCGTATGCATACCAAGTTTCGTTAAAATCGGTTCATTCATTTTGAAGAATAAGGATTTGAAAGTCTGTATGAAAAGCCGTACCGCGTAAACGCTCTTAAAACACTGGCAGTACTAGTTCATACGAATATGTTGGCTTTTATCACAGATTTGTTGTCACTAACTGCAACAGACTGGTTGGAATATTTCGTCAGAATAGCGGTCACTATCCTTGACTAGTTCTCGAGTTGTTTTGACGTTTTATGTAATTTTAAAGTTTATTTTTAATTTTGGTGACATGATTTATTATAGTTTCAAAAGATTCCTATGAACCAGTACCGCTATAGTAGGCGCCAGATAAATGAAGAATAACGGTCATTGACCTTTCCCTAATATCTCTTCGTAGGTACCCCCGGACAGTAAATTATGAATCGTTTTTCATTACTAGAACAGTAAGGTTCACGATAGATGTCGATTCAGGCCGGCTTTATGTCATTATTTCTGTTTTTGAAATTAAGTGTGTCAATAAATGTAGGTGGGTCAATGACCGTTATTCTGCATTTATCTGGCGCATACTATAGTGTTTTCATTTATTGTCGTATCGTTGTCTCCATATTGTATCTATGCTAGATAGTATTTAAATGCTAATTACTATATTTTGTTTTAGTTTCGGCCCAATACAAAAATAACATAAGGAGCATAAAATAGAAGTGTAACATGGGGCGGTTTTTTTTTTGCTATACAAATTAGGGATGTTATTTTATCGCAGACGTTCAAATAACTACGTCAAAGAAAAAAGAAAAAAAATATTATTTTTAAAAAAATTGAACTGATATAAAACCAAAAAAAAAATTATTTAAGCCAATTTTCTAAAACGAGAGACTATATATTTCAAATTCGAAAAGATTTTTTTAAACAGTTTTTTTTCTTGTCAACAATAGTCATCAAAATTCCACCACTTCCCACACAAGCCAATAAGAATATTTTACCACCAAACATTTACCTTTTCTCTTAATAAACTTTCTGTTCTCAGCGCGCCTCACTAATACCTTCCTATCTCCAACCTTCCGGACGGTGCTGCCAACCTTCTGCGATAATTTTCTCATGGCAACACCGATTTTTTTATTTGTTGCTGGCAACTGGCGTTTTTTGACCCGCGGCGAGATTTGTAACGCGGGCTTTGAGATCGGTTTCACTAAAGACGAATTTCGAGTGTTAGTAAGCCGGATGATGCGATGTAGCGGAATTGCAAGGCACTTTTTTTTACAAAATTGCAAAATGTAATAAAAAGTCTTCAGTATTGAATTACCGAACACAAATTCAGATTTGGATAGTAGTTTTTTTAGGGTTTCGTACCCAAAGGGTAAAAACGGGACCCTATTACTAAGACTCCGCTGTCCGTCTGTCTGTCTCTCATGAACCGTGATAAATAGACAGTTGAAATTTTCACAGATGATGTATTTCTGTTACCGCTATAACAACATATACTAAAAACAGAATCAAATAAATATTTAAGTGGGGTTCCAGAAATTGGAACAGCCTGCAGATGAGGGTCTGATGGTATACGATAGATGGGGGTGCCCAGAAGGTGCCCGTTCACTCTTGCTTTGAAGCCTGACGGGTGAGATTAGAATTCATAATTAATCTTTAAGAGGTAGGCGGAACAGAGAACAAAATCCCTCATACCTCCGTTGAAAAGGGAGGATCCTCCGACCGGGGCAACTGCCCGATAGTTGATATTCAGGCTGATGATGAAATCGTACGGAAAACTCTGATATCGCGATGCATGATTTCGTTCAATTAGTTCGCAGCTGGCGGGATAGATGGCGTTCTTTTTGGACAAGGACAAGAGTTTAGCAGGCAAGAAAACATCACACGTGAGAAAGAGCTTCCAATCAGAAGTCGAACAATCTCAAATCATGAGGTAACTAAATACGGAACTAAAAAACTGTCTTTTGAAAATAGTTAATAACCTTGTGTCCTTGCAATCCCGAAATCTTGTTTAGTGACTGCAAAGAAAACACAGATACAAGACTGAAACAAGAATAAAAGAAAAAAATCTTTAACTTTGCACGTTTTCTTGTCTCAATCTTGCATAGTAATGCAAGAAAATGATAAGTGTTTAGTACATGATTAGTGAAAAACTTCAAAGTACACAGTTATTATGATATTTTACAAAAAGTGTCCCATATTACAAATATATCTAAGTGAGCAAATATCAATAGGGTATTTTACAGAAAAAAATGTAATTAAACCGTCAGATAGATTTCCAAAAACCAAAGGGTAGTAATTTTTTTTTTAAAGGTAGGTAAAAAAAAAATTAAATACTATAAAGTGCGTTGAACACAAGTATGACGTCACGTTCCTGGTAAAAATTGTACCATCAGTGACGTCAGGCGTGTTTTCAACGCACTGTATCGTCTTCATTTTGTGTTTAAGTGAAAAAAGAAATTGGAAATCTATCTGACGGCCTAATTCGATTTTTTTAGCAAAATACCCTATTGTATACAAGTCGCAGCCAACTAGCTTAATCATCAGCCGTTTCATTAAAAGCCTTTTCATTGAACTGCGCCGTTTAATCAGCGACATAAGTGACATGGGCAAGTTAAACAATATTTTATTTGAAATTTAAATATTTTTTTTATTTATTTAACTATACAGGATAACTTAATTTCCAGTGCGCAAACTTTGAGAACCACTTCTGCCCATGTAAATGAACAACTTTCCCCAAGAAAGCCATAGTCAATTCCTAAAAAAAATTTGAACTTCCCATACAAAATTGTCATCAACTGACCACAATTTGTAAGGGAGACTCAATTTTTTTTTTAGGAATTGACTGGCTTTCTTGGGGAAAGTTGTTCATTTACATGGGCAGAAGTGGTTCTTAAAGTTTGCGCACTGGAAAACAAATTACCCAGTACATATACTTACACTAAAAATCTTACTAAGTTAAACCCTAAAATATGGAGCGATGAGATGTCTCAAGTCGCTGAAAAATCGGCGCATTATAATGAAAAGGCTAGGCCACCAATTAAACGGCTGATTAAGTAGGTTGCGACTTAAACACCGTGAAAATAAAAGTGAAGTGAGCTTGAAGCTTGAGGACTGACAGTTCACTTGACACTCACTGCAACGACATTTTCACTGTGAGGTTTATATTATATGTAATAGCCTGGCCGTTGATTCTGTAAGATTCTCACTGTGAAAGCTAGGTGAAGTGAACATAAATCCATTCAACTAAAGTGGACTGACAGTTCACTTCAAGCTCTTCTAAAGTCCGGTCGCAGAGCAGGAAGAATTTCGTACAATGACCTCTTTGCCTACTGACAGTGGTCACAAACATTTTTGTATAAAGTGCGGCCGCTCGAACGCGCAAGGTGACTTTTGTCACCCAAATTTAGTTTCATAAATGCAATTAGATTTCCTACTTCGAAATCACAACTAAATGATTTATTATTGGTACCAAATTGTTCGTAAATAATCAAGTCATTTTAGTACAACTGTGTCCGAAAACTGAGCGATCAGTGCGATCACTAACGCATCCCAAGATGGAATGTCGTTCGTGCGTTATTTAAAAATTATTTACTAACGGCCGCTTTCTATAACATATCTCAATCCCAATCTTGATCCCGATCCTTGTCTGTAACAAATCAACGGCCGAGTTTGTGTCCTTCACCACACAATCCTCACCTTTGATTGGTTACAGACAAGGATCGGGATCAAGATTGGGATTGAGATATATTATAGAAAGCGGCCGTATGTCAAATTGTCAAGCAAGCCAGTTTTTATTGTGTCTCAAGGCCAACTAAAACCACATGCAAACAAGAACAAACCTTAGGTACGTTAAAGGTTTACAATCCCTGAGGACGGCCGTTATTGCATCTGTGCGAGCGTGACGCATTACAGTTACGTGGGAGTGAAGGAGACAGGCAATAAGAGGTCATTGTACGAAATTCTTCCTGCTCCGCGACCGGACTTTACCAACACCTATGTTTTTACATTTTCCCTTTGCTATTTTCACCAGTTAAATGTTTCAAAAAAATTGTAAAAATATTATGAGATCACCCCCTCTTGAATGATTATACCATGTACCTAATTTGTTAATTAATTAAAACTTACCTCCAGTAGTGCGGCGTTTATACTCTCTCTTAGCTTTTCGCTCCAGCGCTTCTGTTAACAAACAAAATGACGTAGAATTTAATATAATAAAATAATGTAATTTATTTTAATTGTACAGTCTTCTGAGTCGACCACAATACCACATGGTCCACATGTAGTCATATCGGCCAATACAACGTGTAACAGAACAAACTTGAAAGGGACTACTTTGACTATGGGACCAACCACTATGTTATGCGTGAGTTATGCGCACAGAAATATATGGGGCAATAGATTTTTTTTTCGCGATTTCTGGGTTGGTACCATAGTAAAATTTCTTCAAAATAATGAGTACAATGACCCCTTTTCAGGCGTTCCGTTTATTCTGTTACACATTGTATAATGTAGTGTACACTCGAAGAAAGGCAAGGTTACGCAATTTTCATTCCTCTTTTGAGCACACTCGTGTCAAATTTTGAACCGATATATGCAGCAATAAGTCCGAAATTCGAAAGTCTCCACTACCCACCCAAGCACAGTTCATGTTAAAATTTCAGTTTTTCTATCGTCCGGAGACATCAATTTAATGAAAAAAAAACTGTAAAAAAACATAGGATTTAATAAGCGCCGCTGGCACACCGGTGTGACACCTGATTCACGCGTTTTGAAACTCTATTATTACTACAGCAAGGTATATTATAGGATGTTGACGTTTGACATGTCGGTCCCGTACCGGATCAATTGGTTTCACCAGGACGATAGACGTTAACTTTCTTTAACTTATCATTCTGTGTCGACCCATCTCTGTATTGCAAATACAAAATGGTGTCCACAGATTTAGTAAATTTTTGACGACAAAAGTCAGTGCAAAAAGCTATTTTTTTTTTATATTAATGATCAAAACAGCGTTTTGAGTAAAACCGGCCAAATGCGAGGCGGAATCGCGCACGAAGGGTTCCGTACCATTATCTATAGAAAAAAAACGGCAAAAAATCGCGTTTGTTGTATGGGAGCCCCACTTAAATATTTATTATATTCTGTTTTTGGTATTTGTTGTTATAGCGGCAACAGAAACACTTCAATCATCTGTGAAAACTTCAACTGTCTAACTATCACGGTTCAGGAGATACAGCCTGGTGACAGACAGACGGACGGACAGCGGAGTCTTAGTAATAGGGTCCCGTTTTTACCCTTTGTCAAAAATTGAAACAAATCTGTAGTAGCATTATTTTAATGTGACAACTTATGAAGGGAACTGTCACTCAGAAGCAATGTTTTGACAGTTCACTTCACCGTCTTCGGTGAAGTGAACTGTCAAAACATTGCTTCTTACCGTGATATTTTTGCAGCATATCATTTCTGTACACACAAACACGCAGAACACGAACGAACATATGTAGCAAACAGGAATCGAACCCAACACCATGAACCAAACCGAGTCTAGAAGACCTATCCTTTGCGGGAAACCACAGGGCACCACAGCGTTTTATTATACCACGTAATATCCAGAAGTGCGTGGTCGTATTTAAGGGTGATGTTGGGTAGCTGATGTTTTACATTAAGGACAAAATAGCAATAAAAAAAACCGGCCAAGTGCGAGTCGGACTCGCTCACGAAGGGTTCCGTACCATTATCTATAAAATGTATGTTGTATGTATAAATTAAAATAAAACAAATATTTAAGGGCCCTTGAATATTTCTTTTATTTTAATTTAATTATTTATTTTTAAAGTGAATATTCAACTAAATATTTTGTGAATATTTCAAGCGTCTACCTGTTGCCGTTATCAATATCGAGCAAAATCTAGCAAAACAAAATATTTTTGTTGCATGGGAGCCCACTTAAATATTTATTTTTATTCTGTTTTTTAGTATTTGCTGTTATAGTGGCAACAGAAATAAATCATCTGTGAAAATTTCAACTGTCTATCACGGTTCATGAGATACAGCCTGGTGACAGACGGACGGACGGACGGACAGCGGAGTCTTAGTAATAGGGTCCCGTTTTTACCCTTTGGGTACCCTTAAAAATAAATGTTTTCTACAAAAAATTCGACGACGATTTTCATAATTCATTTTATACTTATTGTTTTTTCCTTAATGTATATCAGCTACACAAACCTTCACCTTCAAATATGACCACGCTCTTGAACACCCTGTATACATATTTACAACAACAAAAAAAAACTGATAAAAAAGCAACCAATATCATACAAACCTTGTGTTTATTGTAAATGCGAAAGCTAGTATTTGAAAAGTGCTATACAGGTATACTTTTTTTCCAGTGCGCAAACTTTGAGAACCACTTCTGCCCATGTAAATGAACAACTTGCCCCAAGAAAGCCATAGTCAATTCCTAAAAAAAAAATTGAACTTCCCATACAAAATTGTCATCAACTGACCACAATTTGTATGGGAGACTCAATTTTTTTTTATGGTATACTTCCCAAATGGTCCCATTGAAATTATCAAAATCTGTTCAGTAGTTTGGTTATTAAATCCAAATAGTTGGAAAAAATATGTGGAAAAATCATCCATGTATACGAAATTGCGTATTTTTGCTTTCCTGTGACTTTCCAGTGGTGTTGTTAGGTGTAGGGTACCACTAAAAAGTGAAAAATAAAAACTATTTCACAAAAAATAGAAACCGACTTCCAAAAAACACTACAAAGTTCAAAATAACTTTAATTTCGGAAGTCGGTGTCAAATAACGAAGAAGCAACCAAAAACACCGACTTCCGAAATTAAAGTTATTTTGAACTTTGTAGTGTTTTTTGGAAGTCGGTTTCTATTTTTTTTTTTTCGCGATTTCAGTGTTGTTCCCACAGCAAAAGTTGTTCATAATGATGAGTACAATGACCCCTAAGAGATATTGCGTTTATTCTGTTACACGTTGTATTTATATTCCATCTCTTCTTTATTATCTTTCTTGTCTCACTTCAGCATTTACTCTCCACTTTTTTATCTCAATAGTGGAGCGAAAATATAGTCCCATTGCAAGATTCACTTCGGGCATCAATAGGAATAAGGTCACCTAACCATAGATAATAATATGTAGAATAGAAGGCGCTGTTTTCTTCCTGTTGGAAGAAATTTGTCTCTTTTTTTGGTGTCGATCGAGTATCCACATTTAGTGTAAATTTTCTGGATTTTATGTCGTAAATCTGAATTTCGTGTCATGAATCCGGATTTTGTGTCAATATTCTAAATTTCGTGTCAAGTTTCCGGATTTTGAGTCAAGATCTGGCACTTAAGTCACCTTTTTTTTTAAATTATAATTAGCAACAACGTTATAATTATTTTACACGAATTATATACAATCAAGCTTTACCTATGTAAAAAATCCACACCATGCTAGCACAATACGACAAGAAGAATGTATGTATGTTTGTTACCTAACTCCCGAGCCCGCTTTCTAGCCAGATATTCTGGGCTAGTTTTATCCACGCGTGGTCTGCCTCGTTTACGGCTAGATGTCTCAGTGTTCGGTGACTTATAACCGGATTCTGGAACGAGAATTAGCGGAAAATTAGTGTTACAAAATTTTCAAGCGCGGTCGGATGGCTAACTGAATTATCAACAGTCGCAATCGGTTCACTTGATTTTTTATTATTATTTACAATTTCGTTCCATCACCCGGGTGTTAGTTTAGGGACAGAGAAGTTGTGGTTAGTTATTCTGGTCTGGATGTTACATATATGTTGTCAAAAGTGGTTAGTGTTGTGTTTCAAAATAAGTTTGTGTCGTCAATCTGTATTTTGTGTTGTCGAGTGAAATTTTGTGTTTTCAATCAGGATTGTGTGTCCCGAAAACTGGGCTAGCAACGTTATTTACTGTTAAGCTCATACTACAGATCAAAGAAATCAATTATAGTGAAGAATCGATTATAGTGTGAAATCTAAAGTTAGTAGACCTTACAGTAAAAAGCCATGTTATGATAGCACATAATGATGTGTGTATGTACGTTTGTTTGAATAATATATGTAAGCGTAGTAAGCGCACGGGTCGATATTCAAGGTTAAGCAACGCTTGCCGAGGCCGGTCTGTAGATGGGTGACCATCTTAAAATATCGAGATTCCTCATTGTCTCGGAAAGCACGTTAAGCCGTTGATTCCGGCTGTCATTTGTATATCTTTGGCAGTCGTCACGGATTGTCAGAAACTAGAAAATCTGACATCTGTCTTGCCAAGAAGTACTGTGTAACCCAGTTAATTGTTTGCCGGGGTCTGGTAGACAGCCGCTCCACGTAAAATACTCGTATTCAGCTGAATCCAGTTTGACTGAGAGCCAACCCCAATATAGTTGAGAAAAGGCCGGGCAGATGTATGCATTTCGTACCATGTACCTAGACTTTGTGTCATGTATGTATATAAGGATTTTGTTTCATTAATGTATCTGGATAGTATCATTCATGTGGATTTTGTGTCATGTATCTGAATTTTGTCGTGATTCTTAAATTTTGTGTGGTGAATCTGAATCTGGAACTTGTGTCACGTATTCTGTGTCGTGTATTTTGTATTCCAAAATCCACGCTTCGCACGTACCTAAATGTTATCTTGCTCAAGCCTCATTCAAATTCCACTGTAAAAGCTAAAGTTAGTAGATATTAACACTAAAAACCAACCCCAAGTTAGCACAATACGAGTGTTTGTGACCTAGCTTCCGGGCCCTCTCTCTAACCAGACCAACTCTCTAACCAAACCTCGGTCCCCTCTTACTAACCAGATACTCTGGGCTAGTTTTGTCCACACGTGGGCGTCCTCGTTTACGTTACGACATGAAACATTATAATAGGCGATGCATAATATCGTGTTATTGTAAAACATGGCCATCATGGTTTCAAGTTCTTCTCTATAGGAAACGATAATTGAAACCGTGCTCTAGCTTCTGACGTTTATTAAATGTCCATGTTGGCTTATATGAAACAAACTACTATGAATTGTCAGGATTCTACGCCGTGTCGTGTTTCATGTCAGTTCGTTTTAGTTTTTTGGATTTCACCTAATGGATTTTGTATTATGTACCTATCTGGTTTTTGTGTCGTGAATCAGAAATTTGTGTCGTGTATCTGAGTTTTGTGTCGTGAATCTGAATTTTGTGTCATATTTGTGGATTTAATGTCAAGTATCTGAATTTTCTATGACGTATCTTTATTTTGTGAAATAATAACTACATTCTCTGTTCTGGATTCTCTGTCGTGTATTTTGTTTCCCAAACCCCGCGGTGGCGTACCTAAATGTTATCAAGCTCAAGCCTTATTCTTACTTTCGCTGCAAAAGTTAGTACATACAGTAACTATTTACAATAAAAACCAACCCCCATGTTAGAACAAAGACGAATATGTATGTGTGTTACCTAACTCCCGAGCCCTCTTCCTAGTCAGATATTCTGGGCTAGTTTTGTCCACGCGTGGGCGTCCTCTCTTACGCTTTTCCCCACTTTCTGGGGTCCTGTTATTCATCATTGCCGCTGAAAAAAAAAAGAATCGAAATATCAAAATAATGTAGAAAGAAACTCCTTGTTTTATGGTCGATTAAAGAAGGGATATGGCTGTCTGGCCTTTTGTGTTGCCGAGTAAAGCAAAGGCCGAACTCATCCTCTGAGGGCGAGATTTTTGATCCGTAGTTACCCATTTGTTTACGCATTTTAAACATTGGGTAGCAACGGATCAAAACATGATTTACTTCCCTTATCAAAAAAATCTGTTTTTTGAGCAGTTGTCAATACGGACAACATACCATCGCAGCAGCACCGTGTGATTTCCTATTTAGTGAACACTATGTGAACAAACACAACTAAAACATACAGTAACACCCAGACCCGGAACGATATCTGTATCAAAAAAAAAATCATGCGTGCGGGAATCGAACCCGCTTCAAATCCATTTATATGCCAGAAAGTAGGTTTACAATGTATGATCTATAATGGCCCCTTTTACATTCTGCCATTTCTTACTTATGGTGTGCTATCAACAACAAATAAGATCGGATTTAGAACAAATTCATTAATTGATGTCAAAGTTGTGTTGTGTCAGTTGAAGAGAAAAAGTTTAATAAAATGATAGATTAAGAATATACAACGTGTAACAGAATAAACGCAATACCTGAAATGGGGTGATTGTACTCATTATTATGAAAAACTTTGACTATGCTACCAACACTGAAATCGCGAAAAAAAATGGACACCCCCATACATTTCTGTGCGTTTATCTCGACAAAACGTACCGAACGTGATGAGTACCCCTTTGCAAGTATTGCGTTTATTCGGTTACGTTGTATAAATATTTGTAAATTGTAATTGATGTCGAATTAACCCACAACAAGAGTCATATCATAAGCGAGTAAGGACGAAACGTATCCGTGTCACAAAGAGCAGTTTCTGTTGACACCGTGACGCTTAACCTTTTTATTGCGTAGACAAAGCTGTCGAGTTTATCACAAACCGATGTGTGTTTTCCAGTCGCAATTCTGTTCCAATATTATACCCGGAAATTTAGTACTTGCAACTTTTTAGGCATAGTGTCATATTTAACGCCAATTGCTCTTTTATGGGTTTGCAATTGGATAATTTTAGTTTTCCCCATATTAATTTGTAAGTTGTTAGAATGTAACCAGTTTATTATGTTGTCTATTGCTGTTTATGTCTTGTTCGTATGTGTCTACATTTACACATTTCACAATGAGAATTGTGTCATCGGCAAACAAGATTGCAGTACGGCAAGTGATATTTGGGAGTTCAAGGAATAATAGAGATCCCAATAGACTGCCCTGTGGCACTCCAAAACCATTTAGTCGAGTAACTTCTATGTAAGCCTTTTTGTTATTATGTATTTTAGAGATTGTTTCACAAATTTCACATTGTTTTCTGGTATTTAGTCTCTTAAACAGTCGTTCGCTTTGCCTCTTATTCCATACTTCTCTAGTTTGTGTAAGAGCAATTTGTGGTCTACAAAATCGAACGCCTTACTCGCGTCTAGGAAAGTCGCAGCAATTGGTAAGCCATCATTTATAGCCTAAGTGACAATTTTCATCAAAACTGAAGTGGTACTATTCTGTCTAAACCCAAGTTGCTCAACTTTAAGTAGCCGAAGCATAATTTTAAAGATTTTTGTCATTATTGGTATCAGCGTCACTGGCCTATAATTATACATAAGTATCAGATTTTTCTCATTTTCAAAAGTGGCTTAATTACTTATTTATTCAATATGTGTGGAAAGGTGCCTTCCTCAAATGATAAGTTTAGTAAGTAAAACAGCGTTTGACAAATCATACATTTGTGTTTGTGTTATTAAAATTTTTAATTGTTCGAAATATTTCCATCGCATCAGAAGGTTTAAGGAATATTGTATGTTCGTTATTAGTATCGATCGTTTTGTTTATCTCGTCTATATTATATTTAAATTTATCCTATCTGTGAATTCTATACAAAACTCAACAAATTTGTCACTTCTCTTCTTAGGGTCTTCATATGTCCGATTATTGTTGATTGTTGTCAATTAGTGTTATCGTACTGTTACGCGCCAGAATTAATGCCGGGTACATGACGATGAAAGTTACTACTAGCGCCATCTAGTATCGAGTAGCAGAACTAGTAGAGTCAAGAACCTTCTAGACATTTCGATGCTAGAACATTCTAGAGTTTTCGTTATCTGATTAGTCGGGGCCGGTATGTACTCGAACTTTCTAGATGTTTCTATACTAGAAGGTTCTGGAATTATCGGCCGACCTATATAAAGCCCGCATAGCCTGCGACCGAGTCAGTATTGAATTTGCGATACAAGCGACAACTTCGAGAGCGAACTTCGACTGCGAATTAAAGTGATCAGTAGTGCAATTGTGATTTATAATTAGTGAGTTTAAGTTGTAATTAGTGTTGATTAATTAATCATTTTGGTTATTTTATCGGCTGTTTTTATTGTCACGAACCCTAAGCTCGTAACAATTGGTGTCAGAAGAGTGGATATTTAAACTATGCCGATTCTACCAAAGGACGACACGGAGGCTATCCGTACCCGGAGTCAACGCCAGCAGGAGACGGACCAGAGGCGTTTTGGAGGTGCAACGCCGCAGACGTTGGAGGGCCAGTTGCCGACCATGGAGCCCGGCCCATCCACAGCAGCTCCAGCATCTGCAGCACCAGACTTTGGAGCTCTGATGATAATGCTGCAGGAACAGGCTCGCCGGCAGGAGGAACAGGCTCGCCGGTTGGAAGAACAGCTCCAGCGTGATAAGGAGGAACAGGTTCGCAAGCAGGAGGAACAGGCTCGCCGGCAGGAGGAACAGGCTCGCCGGTTGGAAGAACAGCTCCAGCGTGATAAGGAGGAACAGGCTCGCCGGCAGGAGGAACAGGCCCGTCGGTTAGAAGAACAGCTTCAGCGTGACAAGGAGGAACAGGCCCACCGACAAGAGGAACAGGCGCGCCGCCAGGAAGAACAGATGCTCCTAATGAAGGACCTTCGCGCGGCCTTCGGGAAAGACATGAAGGAGGTGAAGGAGAAGGTTGCTGAGCATGACAACCGCCTGTCAGAAGCTGAAACCCAGATCAGCAAGTTTAATGACGTCATTGCTGACGTAAAGAAAGAGTTGGGCAACCTTAAAGTAGGGGATGGAATTGCAACTCCCGTAGCTACTACGCCTTCGCTACGTGGATTCAAAGTGCCGCCCTTCGATGGGACATCTTCCTGGTCAGCCTACAAAATACAGTTTGAGGCTGTTATGAAGGCGAACGGCTGGAATAAAAATCAGGCCATGACTGCCCTCACCCTAGGCCTGCGCGACCAGGCCTTAACTGTCCTGGAAGCTCTCGGTAAGGAAGTAACTTACGAGCAGCTCCTTGAGGCGCTGGAAGCCAGATATGGTGACGCTCATCTGGAACACGTTTTTCGTGCGCAGCTCAAGGATCGCGTGCAACGTAGCAGTGAAAACCTGCAGCAGTGGGCCCTTGAAGTGGAAAAGCTGGTCCGTAAAGCATACCAGTCTGTACCTGCGCTCATTGAAGGGAACCTGGTGCAGGCATTCATTGATGGCATCCGCGACCTTGAGGTTAGAGCTGCTGTGTGGCTCGGGCACCACGGGACGCTTAAGGACGCCTTGGCTCATGCACTGGAGGTGGAAGCTGTGCGGCAGGATCACCGGTCCCATCGCGTCAGAGAGGTTGCAGCGGTTACAGTTCGCGACCGTGTTAAAGGATACAGCCCTAGGTGCTATGGCTGTGGGGAAAGGGGCCACCTTCGATCCAGTTGCCCTAAGCGAACTGCAGATAGGGAAGATAACCGATCTCCAGAGGGTAGGGCGGCTAACAGCACCGCCCAGCAACAGCAGGGAAACGAGTAAAAGCCAGGACTGCGGGGCGGGTGCTGGCTGATGTTCAAAGAGCCCCAAAGATTTCGATCTCACAAACCCACGATGGGAATAGCCTGATCATCAAGGGCGAGGTCAACGGAACACCATGTAAGCTGACGATAGACACTGGAGCCTCACGCACGGTTGTCAGTTCCCAACTTGTAAGTCGGTTCCTTGGGGACTCTGCATACAATCGAGAGCGCATAAATTTGGTAACAGCCACCGGTCAGCGCATACCCGTCCGAGGAGAGAAAGAGATGGAGTTAAAGCTAGGCAATAGAATCTACCTGCATAATGTTGTCGTGGCTGATATAATGGACGATTGCATCCTGGGCCTAGACTTTATGAGGAAGAATTGTTGTGAGATCGACGTTAAGCAAGGAGTTTTGAAATGTGGACAAGAGGAACTTTTCATGGAAGGGGCGTTACCAGGAAATGTGTACAGCCTAAAGAAGATTGTTCTTCCTCCGAGATCGGAAACAATTGTGCCGGTTAGTCTTCCTCGGAATTCTGGGCAGACTCATCGTTGTGTACTCGTGGAAAGGGTAAACAATGATCTTCCATGGAAAGTGGCACGAACTTTGCTCAGAGCCACCGACATCTCAGGGGTACGCGTGCTGAACCTTTGTGATACGGAACAGATTATAGAAAAAGGCACGCTGATTGGTACTTGCGAGGAGGTGGATTCGCTGCGTCGATGCCAAAATCTATCGACCGGAACCCTAAGAAAGGATGCACAAACGAGAGTGACCACACTTTTAGAAGACTGTCGCAGCGCTCTGTCTCACAATGAAATGATCAAAGCGAAGAGGATGTTACTCAAGTACGCCGATGTTTTCTCTTCAAACGATGCTGACATCGGGAAGACAGGCTTAGTTCAACACAAAATAAACACAGGAGAAGAATTGCCTATCCGTCAACGGCCAAGGAGATTGCCGGTAGCACGTGAAAAGGAAGTGGAAACCATGATTGAGGGAATGGTGAAGGATGGTGTCATAGAACCTTCATCAAGCCCATGGTGTTCTCCTGTAGTGCTGGTAAGAAAGAAGGACGGCAGCATGCGGTTTTGTGTTGACTATCGTCGTCTGAATGACGTGACAAAGAAGGACAGCTACCCTTTGCCAAGAATTGACGATACGCTGGACATGCTTACTGGAGTGAAGTGGTTTAGCACACTAGACCTAAAAAGTGGCTACTGGCAAGTTGAAATCGACCCTAAGGACAAGGAGAAAACTGCATTCTCGACAGGAAAGGGTCTGTGGCAATTTAAAGTTATGCCGTTTGGATTGTGCAACGCTCCTGCAACGTTTGAAAGGTTGATGGAACTTGTACTAACCGGGTTAATTGGTGATGCCTGTCTTGTCTACTTGGATGACATCATCATCATCGTAGGTCGTACGTTTGAAGAACATCTTCAAAACCTGGAACGCGTGCTCATGAAGATCCAGAGTGCCAACCTCAAGTTGAGTCCTAAGAAGTGTTCACTTTTCAAACGGCAAGTTAGTTTTTTGGGATACGTGGTGTCGGAAGAAGGTATCCGTACGGATCCAGAGAAAATTGCCGCTGTCAAGGATTGGCCAGTTCCAAAAGACAAAACGCAGGTCAGAGCATTTTTGGGTTTGTGCTCCTATTATCGGCGATTTGTCAAGAACTTTGCAGATATAGCCAAACCCCTGCACAAGCTAACTGAAGAGAACCGACATTTCTGCTGGGATGAAAGTTGCGACATCGCGTTCCAGGATTTAAAAGACAATCTGTGCAAAACACCTATTTTGGGGTATCCTGATACGGCCAAGGAATTTATAGTTGACACAGACGCAAGTGACATAGGACTTGGCGGTGTATTATCTCAACGGAATGGCGATCAAGAAGTTGTGATAGCGTACTTCAGCAAGTCATTGTCGAAACCTGAAAGGAATTATTGTGTAACAAGACGAGAATTGCTTGCTGTAGTAAAGTCATTGCAGCATTTTAGCAAATATTTGCTGGGGCGGAAATTCCACATACGAACTGACCATGCTGCACTGAAATGGCTATTGCAGTTTAAAAATCCAGAAGGACAAGTTGCGAGATGGATTGAACTACTGCAGGAATACGACTTTGAGATTGAACATCGCAGCGGAAGAACTCATGGTAACGCAGATGCATTGTCAAGAAGACCTTGCCCTGAAGACTGCAAGCATTGTACTAGGCAAGAGGGTAAAGAAGTCGTACCTGTGAGAATGCTCAAGACAGATCTCAGCAACGAGTGGAAGGAAAGCCTACAACTTGCACAGCAGGAAGATTCGGACATCAAGCCGATTCTGGAGTGGATTGAGGCCAGTGGTCCTAAGCCAGCGTGGAGCGACGTCTCAGCGATGAGTTCGATCACAAAAAGCTATTGGGCCCAATGGGACAGCTTAGTGATTCAGGATGGAGTCCTGTGCCGTAAATGGGAAAATGCTCGGGGAGACAGCTGTCATTTGCAAATGGTTGTCCCTAAAGCTAAAGTACCGGATGTTCTAGAGTTGTACCATAATGGTTGTTCAGGAGGCCATATGGGAGTTAAACGGACTCTACTAAAGATACGGGAACGGTTTTACTGGGTCCACTGTCGTGACGATGTCGAGGACCGGTGTCGGAAATGTACAACTTGTGCGGCTGTAAAAGGACCACAGACTCGTAGTAGAGGTGCATTGAAATTGTACAATGTTGGTGCACCATGGGAAAGGATAGCCCTAGACGTTGCAGGACCGTTTCCGGAAAGTGAAAGTGGTAACAAGTATTTCATGGTTGTAATGGATTACTTCACTAAGTGGTCTTCGCCATTCCAAATCAAGAAGCTACAACAGTTGCAGATAAACTTGTGTATGAAGTCTTCTGTCGTTTTGGAGTACCCTTGGAGATTCACAGCGATCAAGGAAGGAATTTTGAGTCCCAAATATTCCAGGAAACTTGTCGAGTTATGGGTACTCATAAAACGAGAACAACTTCTTACCACCCACAATCGGATGGAATGGTGGAACGATTTAATCAGACATTGGAGAGATACCTGGCAAAAGTGGTGGAGAATCGGCAACGGGATTGGGACAAGCATATACAACCGTTTTTGCTGTCATACCGAAGTGCTGTTCACGAAAGCACATCAGTGACACCAGCTTTCGCAAACTTTGGTAGAGAATTACGGCTGCCTGCAGACTTGATTACCGGAATACCACCTGATGCCCCACGCAGTATAACCGACTATGCGAATGACTTGCGGAACAAAATGAATGACATTTATGAGCACGTCAGACAATCGGGTCAGCAAATGTCTGAAAAGATGAAAACCCGTTATGACCGCAAAATGAACAATAAAGGATTCGACGAAGGTTCACTAGTGTGGTTGCACAATCCAGTTCGCAGCAAAGGGAAATCTCCTAAGCTTCAAGCTAAATGGGACGGGCCGTACCGGATTGTGACGAAAATCAATGACGTAACCTACCGCATACAGAAAGGTACAAGAAGTACTCCTAAGATCGTCCATGTGGATCGACTGGCGCGTTATTATGGGGCCGATAATGCTCGGGACGAGCATGTCTTAGGAGGGGGCAGTGTTACGCGCCAGAATTAATGCCGGGTACATGACGATGAAAGTTACTACTAGCGCCATCTAGTATCGAGTAGCAGAACTAGTAGAGTCAAGAACCTTCTAGACATTTCGATGCTAGAACATTCTAGAGTTTTCGTTATCTGATTAGTCGGGGCCGGTATGTACTCGAACTTTCTAGATGTTTCTATACTAGAAGGTTCTGGAATTATCGGCCGACCTATATAAGGCCCGCATAGCCTGCGACCGAGTCAGTATTGAATTTGCGATACAAGCGACAACTTCGAGAGCGAACTTCGACTGCGAATTAAAGTGATCAGTAGTGCAATTGTGATTTATAATTAGTGAGTTTAAGTTGTAATTAGTGTTGATTAATTAAAGTGTCATTTTGGTTATTTTATCGGCTGTTTTTATTGTCACGAACCCTAAGCTCGTAACAGTACTAATGCCACCAATGTTTTCATTAATCACTTTCTATGTGGCTTTACATTTATTTTTATTAGTGTCAACACATATCTTACTTTGTCGTTGTCTAGATTTATATATACCTATGCACTTTTTGAATATGTAGCTGTAGGATTTATATTGTTTATTTGACATTTTTCTGTTTGCTTTATTGTGTTGTTGGGTGAGATAGAGATACCATTTTCTTATGAAGGATCTTCTTACGCCCTTCGTGAACCATTTATGGTTCCCTTTTTTACTTGACTTCTTTATTGTATTTATTGGGAAACACAGATTGAAAAATAATTTAAATAGAGCATGAAATTCGGTAACGCTTCATGCAAGTTTTTTTATCGTATACTTCTGACAAGGTAAGAGATGACATACAACTATAGAACTTGTCCATGTTTTCTCTACTATAATATCTGACATTCTCATAGCAGCTGTATATTTCGGATGATTTGGAAGTTTTCAGCGATAGCGTTTGTCCTGTTTCGTGGTCAGACAAGTCAAGGTGATGCACCTCCGCTTTAACTTGGTCGATGATGCTTGCTAACTGATCAAGGCATGACAAATGTCTCATTCGTGTTTTGATATTCAATTTTAACTACTACTGATATTGTACATAGACTTGACTATTCATATTGTAACATGGAAACATTGTATACTTCAATCCTTCTTTTAAAATAGTAAGTGTAGTTTCTACCGATTCTTCTCCGTAGGAAACGACGAATTCGAACCGTGCACTAGATTTATAAGTGCCCATATAACCCTATATGATTTTTTTTTTGAATTTTGATTTTATTTATTTTTGATTTTCCCTTATTGACCTTCACTTTCTGACTGACTTTCACTACTAGGTATAAAATAAATCTCATAATGATTTTATTTTATTACTCTTGATTTTCACCTTTTGACTTTCACTTTTTGACCTTCACTTTCTGACTTTGACTTTCACTATTATAAAATAAAACGCGCCTCACCCATTTCCTTGGCCTGTTTCCTGGCCGCCAAGTTGGCCAGGTACTCGGGGCTCGTCTTATCCACTCTGGGTCTGCCCCTCTTTCGCTTTACAGGAGTTGGCGGATCGCTGGTCTCAGCTGTGAAAGAAGGAAAGGTTATTAAAAAGGCAGTGCGTGGTGAAAAACATTAAAAAAGAAAACAGTTGTTCAGTACATTTTTGTTCGAAAGTCTACAAAATGTAAATGCGAGGAGATCGTAGCTGAATAATGATAGCCGCACGGGTCCATCTTCAAGGTTAAGCATCGCTTGCCAAGGTCGGTCTGTCCAGTCAACCTGACTCCAGTATGGACCCAACCAAGAAATCGCTAAAAAAATCGACTGCCTGCATAACCAGATTTTGATAACCACTAAAACCAGACCATTAAAGACACGATTTAGCAAAAAATTAACACACAAAAGCAGCTGTTTCTTACATTTTTTAGTCTTTACCATCATCTGCCTAGCCTTTTCCCAACGGTATTGGGGTCGCCAAATTGAAGTGGCAGTGGGCAGGACACATTGCTCGCAGAACAGATGGTCGATGGGGCCGAAAAGTTTTGGAGTGGCGACCGCGTACCGGAAGACGCAGCGTTGTAAGGCCTCCCAGCCCACAAGGTGGACCGATGACCTGGTGAGGGTCGCGGGTAACTGATGGATGCGAGACGTACAGGACCGGTTGTTGTGGCGACACTTGGGGGAGGCCTATGTCCAACAGTGGACGTCTTTCGGCTTATATGATGATGATGATGATTGGGGTCGGCTCTCAGTCAAACCAGATTAAGATGAATAACAGTATTTTACGTGGAACGGACCTCCAGACCTCCACAACCCATTAACATCGTATAAGTTGTTCATGACAATGTCCACTTGTCAAGTTATGCGTCATTCTGTTACACATTGCCAAAACCATGTAATTATATAGTTATAAATTAAAGAAACATGTTAAAAAATAATATTATTCGTTCCGAACCACTTCTGCGCAAGTTCTACTCGCACTAGGCTGTGTGACCTCTTTTGAATAACTTACCAGTACTGATCGGCTCCTGCTTGGCCTGCCTCGCGGCGTAAAGCTCCGGAGGCACGAAGTGTGATACAGGAGAGCGATAGTCCACCGACAATGGCAGACCGCTAGGTACTGAGAAAAAGGAATAAATGTCAGTTGGATTACGACTAAGCAGATTTTGACAATGACTGGTATAATGATGATGGCCATGCACAAGCTTCCAGTGGTCAGGGCAGGGCCTAAGAGGGAATAATCTGCTCGTGATGCCTACCTCGAGGCTACCATACAACTTGATGATGCCTACCAGCTTTTGGCTAGCGGCTTCATAACTTTTACCCATTTAATTCGAATGAGATTGGGCCGGACAAGTCTGCCATAGATGTGATATGAGAAATGGGCTAAGAACTGCAGACTGAACCCCATTAAACGACTCTGCGGCAGATTAAGGCGAAGATGAGGTGCAACCGGCCGAAATGACTGTCCTGCTGAAAACCGAATTATGTGGAAAACGCAGAAGTGGGCCTTTTTCTGAGCGGTGGCATAAACGCTACTTTAATTGGAATAGATCTGATACACATTATCAGCATATAAGTTGATGATGATCTTTACAAATCATCATTATCAATGACCTCCCAAAAATTACTAAAACGGCACTCGACTCGCGATTTTTATTAGTTTCTATGACCGCGTTGCAACGATGAGTCAACATCGTTGCAAGTCGTAAATCTAGGAAAATAATGATCGAAAATTGTCAGTTCCACAGAGCAGGGAGACGCCTTGGCGGTCACAGTTGAAGACGGCATCGCTTTAACTTCGTTTTAGCTTAGAGTTCTTTCTGACTTTACCTTTCTTTTAGCTCGACTCATAAGGGTCGTAGTTTGATATTAAATAGCCTGTAATATTCCTCGAAAATTGTGATATTTATTTCCTTATTTAATATACAGGGTTACTGGTAATTCGACGTATATCCGTCAAGGGCTGATAAGGGGGCCAAAATGCAACAAATTGAACCCCCCATATGTATGGCCGAAATTCAATAGTTTTCGAGATATTTGAATTTTAAGGGTTTTTCGAAATTTACCCAAAATTTGACATTTAATTCCAAATAAAAGAACCCACATACCCATTCAAGGGTACCATTAAAAATGATGTTGTAGCTGGCACTTCAATTAAGCTATGGGCATCATTAAAACTACTTAATTTAACAAAATAATTAAAATAATGACCGAAGTAAGAATAATATCTTACCAATATTTTCATTTTACGCTTCAAAAATGTTGTCTCGTCAAAAAAAATTCTATGACATTAATCGTACAAATAACTAAAACAACTTGCCTATTCAGTAGGCTTTCCAAAAAGGTATAAAAGTCAATTTTAAAATACATAATTCGTGGCATGGCATGTGTTTGAACCGGCGCGGGGAGAGAAATCATCTGTGTTCTTAGTTTATCATCCTCGCTAAAACAACCGATTTTACTGGCGAAATTCTACCTGATGGGGCGAGGTGTGCGGGTGGGGGAATACACGGCGTTTGCTGCGCTCGCGTCGCCTTCCTTAGTACAGTTCGCGTCAAATAACTATGCCCCTCTGAAGTTAGCCATTTGCAAAGATCGCGTAGGTGCAGTCACGTAGACGGGAGCAAGCGGGACGCAAGCATGCATCGAACGTAAACGAGCGACTGAGACATAAAATCGCGCCGTGATAATCCCCGCCCCGCGCATGCGCAGTTGCAGTTTGTTCATAATTTTGACTACTACGCAGCCACTCGTAGCCAACTTCAGAGGGGCACAGTTATTTGACACGAACTGTAAAAAACGAACAAACTGCAACTGCACATGCGCGGGCGGGGATTATGACGGCGCGATTTTATGTCTCAGTCGCTCGTTTACGTTCGATGCATGCTTGCGTCCCGCTTGCTCCCGTCTACGTGACTGCACCTACGCGATCTTTGCAAATGGCTAACTTCAGAGGGGCATAGTTATTTGACGCGAACTGTACTAAGGAAGGCGACGCGAGCGCAGCAAACGCCGTGTACTCCCCGGCCCGCACACCTCGCCCCATCAGGAAGAATTTCGCCAGTAAAATCGGTTGTTTTAGCGAGGATGATAAACTAAGAACACAGATGATTTCTCTCCCCGCGCCGGTTCAAACACATGCCATGCCACGAATTATGTATTTTAAAATTGACTTTTATACCTTTTTGGAAAGCCTACTGAATAGGCAAGTTGTTTTAGTTATTTGTACGATTAATGTCATAGAATTTTTTTTGACGAGAAAACATTTTTGAAGCGTAAAATGAAAATATTGGTAAGATATTATTCTTACTTCGGTCATTATTTTAATTATTTTGTTAAATTAAGTAGTTTTAATGATGCCCATAGCTTAATTGAAGTGCCAGCTACAACATCATTTTTAATGGTACCCTTAAATGGGTATGTAGGTTTTTTTATTTGGAATTAAATGTCAAATTTTGGGTAAATTTCGAAAAACCCTTAAAATTCAAATATCTCGAAAACTATTGAATTTCGGCCATACATATGGGGGTTCAATTTGTTGCATTTTGGCCTCCTTATGAGCCCCTGACGGATATACGTCGAATTACCAGTAACCCTGTATACTAATATAATAAAGCTTCTCCTTCTTCGTGTGGGCAGTAAGGTCTAACGACCACACAACCTAGTGTCAGAGTTTCTAAACCGCCTCAAGGGCCTCTGACATGGTTTATTTGAAGACCGCCATTTGGCGGCCGGGACCACCGGCTTATACGTGCCTTCCGAAGCACGGAATCATCTTTTTATCAGACAAACAGGTGATTCAAGTCTGCAATGTCCTAGCCAAACTGGAAACAACTTTACAGTATTATAAAGCTGAAGAGCTTGTTTGTTTAAACGCGCTAACCTCTGGAACTACCAGTCGCATATGGAAAATTCCGAAATTGGGATACTTTTTTTTCAAACAGTTACAAGAGATTGGCACGTTAAAACCAAAGAACATACAAACTCTTCAGCCAGCACGTTTCCTTGCTCTTAGCTCAGCGCTCACCTTGATTCAGCCCATATATTTCCCCGTTGTGTTCCACCTTGGGCTTCTTCTCTGGTGTCTGCTGACTGCCCTCCGAACTCGGAGACTCCTCTCTCTTCAACTGCGGCAACGCGGAGTCCAACTGACTTTCACATAACGCCATTTTGTTTGATTTTTTTTATTTTAGCTGGAAAATAGAAACATTATTTTTAGCATACATTCTGTATTAACTGTTATTTATGGCGTGACTTTATAATCACGCCATCATTCCCGTAAAAACTACTTAAAGCTACCTGATGAAACAGATATGACACCCAATAATTGCTAACTTCGTAAGATTGTAATAAATCTTTATTAGGTTATAAACTCTCAATAAATTAAATTATAATACAGATCATTTTAAATATAATAAGTCCCATCCAAATTATTGTAGTTTCCAATATATCCGGGACTTATTGAAAAAACTGAGTTTAAAATTTCTTGCTATATATTGTGAACTTATGGCGTTTGTTACAGCTCGGTAGGTCTCATCTTTTTTGGGGGAGTTGAGAGAAAATTTTGGAATATATACAGTTTTTAGATGGCCTATTTGGTAAACAAGGACAGTACGAAAATCATGTATAGGTATTATACTCAGTGATTAACTGACTAAAATAGCAAGAACCAGAAGTTCGTTTCATTAGTTCGTCGAAGTAGTGAGATTTTTTTCTCAATTAAAAAAATATTGTATGTATAGGTACGTATTTTTTCAGGACAACAAAATATGAAGACGATACAGTGCATTGAAAATACGCGTCACTTTGCTGATAAAAATTGCACACGTAATTTTTGGAAATCTGCCTCACGGACTAATTAGAATTTTTCAGTAAAATACTTACTTTATTGAGAAAAAAAAATCTCACTAGTTAGACGAGTGAGAACAAAAACCAGTCTGATTCATAACATTAATTAATGGTTTGATTGGGTAACTAACTGACAATTAATAATGACACAAGTTTAACAGTCAGTTAGCTAATAGTTAGCATTAGAGAAACAAGTTTCTGACCCGTTTCTTTCAACAGTTGTAGTGACCTAGTTATTATATGTTTGTGTTCTTCAAAAATATTTTTGTTAGATACACAACAATTGAATAAATAAAGTTCCAGAAATAAACCATTTAAATGCATATATTCCTCAAAATTAAACACCCATTAATTAAGCTGTATTTTGTTTACCAAATAGGATAATTAAATTGACCATTCAGGAATTTACAATTGCATGGTTTTGAATTTTTTGATATTTTATTATGTGCGTATTATTTACAACTATATTGAATGATATTAAGTCAAGCCAAATGAAGGGATGAAATTGCAGCCTGTCCATTTATACTGTATGCCGATTCTTGGTGTAGTCTGGTGATAACTTGACCACTTTTTGCTGTCAATAAAGACTATTTTAGCTAAAACTTTAAAGCAAATAATCTGCTAATAGTTACCATTGATTGCAGATCAAAGCAGCCAAAAAAAAAAGACAAAATATATTACAATAGCATTTATATTTACACTTCTACATGACGATGTTTTCCGTTTTTAGATTCTATGACCAGAGTTGAGCAAAAATGAAATGAACTTCATCATATCAGCCGATAGACGTACACTGTTGGACATAGGCCTTCCCAAATGGGGGGGGGGGTGTGCCAGTCTATAATCGCCACGCTTGGCAGGCGGGTTGGGTATCGCAGTGTAGCTGTAGCAATGTACCTTCAGAGAATGCTGCTGCCCATTCTCTGGTGAGTCCCTTAGTCGCCTCTTACGACACCACGGGAAGTGATGGGATGGTGCTGTTCTTTTACGTCCGACACCATAAGGAACCGTGAAATGAACTTACTCATTTCAAATTTGCTCAACAATACAGGGTGAATTTTTAAAATGTGCGTAAGTGGCCAAATCGAAACTATGAGGAATAGCGTAAAACATTTTAAGGAACCTCGTGGCCTGATTTTGATGAAAACTAAAACTTGATCATTGGCTTGCACTATTGAAAAAACATTATTTCCAGGGATCTAAAGCTATCATTCTGATAGTGACGACCGGGGCCGGCGACAACGACTTGCGACCGCGACCCACTGCTTTCAGGAATTACTATAGGACACTTACGTGTGCAAGCGAGTGAGTCGCGCGACTTTTGGGCGCAACACGCCCACTTGAAAAATTCACCCTGTATACGAGGAAGTCTGTAAGTGGCACCAGATGCTTGAAAGTGGTGTGGTAATCGATAGTCATGATTTGGGCATGGCAAAGATCTGGGATCTAGTTCGCGAAGTTCCCATCTGAATGAGAAAAAGACGTGTGTAGTTCGCGAACGAACTAGATCGTTAGAGCACTCCCACAGGCCAACTACGCGAACTAGGTCCTAGCTCTTTAGTTCGTTAGTTCCTTCGAAATGACCGACCTAATAGTATGGCGAGGGTGAGCAGGAACGCGGAGCCTACCTAGTTGCATCGCCGCTCACTTACTCACTGATATACAAGCTACTTACATATGAAGAATTAACACGGCACTTATAGTATATTTTATAAGCAATTTTCTATATTGAACTAATAAAATAATCATTTAAAATAATACCAGTACAACGTATTTAAATTAAAAAAATAACGGCAACAAAATTGCTAATTTGCAAACAAAAGAACGAGCGCAGCAGTCAACTGCAAAGTACACGAACGATCTGCCTTTCTCTCAGGTCACTTGCTCAGTCAGCTCCCGTTTCGAAACATTGGAGTTGGGATCTGGTGAACTAGAAGAGGGAACTAGTTCGCCGTACCGCTCGCGAACTACTATGCGTAAGTCTAATGAGAAAGGCTTTGGGCATGAATGTAGACGTCTATAAGATCAAAAAAACGATGGAAGGCCAGTATTAAAGATTATTATGTCTAAGGCGCTGGACACACAGAAAAGACGTAAGACGAGGACTGGGCGCGGACATTTATGTCTGTTCCGCGTCCCTTTCACACAAAATGTATCGAAGCGTCGCGACGAAACACATATAGGAAAGACGGGCCGCGGACACGACGCTTACTCGTCTGCGCTCTATTGTAAAACATTCAGAAAGGATGAGGCACGGGTGCGAGCGGACAAAGGATGGGCGAGAACGGGGGTACAGGGGAAAGGGCGCGGGTGCCGGAACTCGCGCGTCGCTGTCACACACAATTACATCACCACAATTAACCACGTCACGTCCGTGCCTCGTCTTTTGTACATGTTTTAAGTCGCGACGGTGCCCCGTCTGTGCCCTGTCCGCGCCCCATCCTCGTCTTATGTCTTTTCTGTGTGTCCAGCTACTTAGAAAGGGGTGAATAGTGACATGACAACTGAATACTGATAGAGAAATATAGAACAACCCTAATCTCTAGAAAGTTAGAGTGAACAGGCTTCTTCTGGGAAAGCTCGCTCCATCGTCGACTTTGTCTCTGTCACCTCTGACCTAGACAAGGGCAAGGGCAAACCCAATCCAATTTCTCAGTAGCAGCCCTGAGTTCGGAAGTTGGTGGTGAGACACCCACGGGCCTACGGATCACGTAAAACCGTTGGTCCTGAGCGATCTGTTGCGGAATTTGTTCGAAAGAGTCACCGCGGCCCTGGAACGCAAAGGGCATTTGGAGGAACAAGGATGGGTTTTAGTCAGTAAGAGTCTGACACTCCGCTCCACCCAGAGCGGAAGAAGTCAGTTCATGATTTCCCATCCATAAAAAGACCCTCAGATCTCTACGCGGTCGTATCTTTTTGCCGTCCCATCAGTCTATGACAGAAGGAACAGAGAGAGCTGCAACGGCCTTACCTGCTTTTTAAGTCACGGTGATCTCACACCGCCCACTCCCAAACTTCGTGCTGATACTGAAAAATGCTCGTGATCAACTTGGGAATCGAACCCCACGCTCGGCAGTAGAAGTGAAGTACCTTTCCGTATGTAACCAAGTAATATAATCACTTCAGAAATAATTTCGTCACCTTAGAGTCTATTTTTGCTTGCGCCATGCATGATAGAATCTACTTCACTGCTTCACCGACCATATCAAATCTTGCCAACTTTCCCCCAACAGATGGTTGATGGAGCTGAAAAGTTCTGGAGTGGCGTACCGAAAGACGCAGCGTTGGAAGGCCTCCCACAAGGTGGACCGATGAGCTGGTGAGGATCGCGGGTAGCCGATGGATACAAGACGCACAGGACCGGTTGTTTTGGCGATACTTGGGGGAGGCTTATGTCCAGCAGTGGACGTCTTTCGGCTGATATGATGATGATGATGATGATGATGATGATGAACCAGTATTTTACATGGAGCAACTGTCCTCCACAACCCAGTAACTGGGGAACGCGGAGACATTACCAACACCATATTGTCAACAAATCAATGTCACAGAATGACACTGTTGCATTAAAATTTGACAGTGACAATTAAATGCAACAGATTGATATAAAAATTCCAAAAAATGGCAAGCCTATGAAAAGTTCTTAGTTTTTTGTCACTAGGCATTGTTAAAAGTTTTGCGCTACGGTTACGGCAGATAAATGTGACTTTCTCAAATCAAAAACAGAAAAATGATGTATGATGATGATGATGATGTATTTCTTCTGTTGCCGCTATAACAACAAATACTAAAAACAGAATAAAATAAATATTTAAGTGGGGCTCCCGCTCACATACGCCAAACGTGATTTTTTTACTGTTTTTTATACCACAATGGTACGGAACCCTTAGTGCGCGAGTCCGACTCGCACTTGGCCGGGTTTTTTGTTTACGTGAAAAATAATAAATACTTGTCCAATATTCTTTGGAAATCTATCTGACGGACTAATTAGATTTTGTCAGGAAACATCCCTTCACAAGAAACCTGTTACTACCAAATAGAGAACACAATGTACCTTTGTGTATAACAATAGGGTGCACCCTACCCTTCAAACGTATGTCTTTAATGACGCACCTGTTATCACAACCCCAAGATATCAGGTTACTTTGACAAAAAAAAATA
This sequence comes from Melanchra persicariae, assembly GCA_947386135.1. Classification (NCBI taxonomy): domain Eukaryota; kingdom Metazoa; phylum Arthropoda; class Insecta; order Lepidoptera; family Noctuidae; genus Melanchra; species Melanchra persicariae. Next base: position 10,801,021 of record OX376672.1, on the reverse strand, counting down.
GAGGGTCTAAGTGATGAGTCCGACTCGCGCACGAAGGGTTCTGTACCATTATCTATAAAAAAAAAAACGGCAAAATAATCGCGTTTGTTGTATGGGAGCCCTACTTAAATGTTTATTTTATTATGTTTTTAGTATTTGTTGTTATAGCAGCAACAGAAATACATCATCTGTGAAAATTTCAACTGTCTAGCTATCACGGTTCATGAGATTCACCTTGATGACAGACAGACGAACAGCGGAGTCTTAGTAATAGGGTCCCGTTTTTACCCTTTGGGTACGGAACCCTAAAAATGGAGTCATATGGCTAATGGATGCGGCTCATAACAATAGACAGTTATACCTTTACACAGTGAAAGCCAACAATTTTAGAGTTATTTAAAGAAAATTGGTGAACATTGAAAACATTGATACTATAGGGGTATTCCTTGAAGAACTTTTGAAACGCACCAAATGAAGCGCACCAACTTTAAAACGCACTTTTGGTGCGCTTCATTTGCAGCGTTTCAGTTTTTTTTATTTTTTTTTTAAAGAACACGACGAAAAATCAGTCGTCCCATACATTTGGTCGAGTAGGTATTGAAGTTTTGTATGTGGGCAACTGTTTTTTTTTTCACGTTTACCATGTTGGTCACCCGGACAAAGTTGTTCAGTTTGATGGTCTTTATCACCCCTTTAAGTTTCGCTACTACGAAACCGGACACACTGTATAATAAATACCATACCATCTTACCTGATGGAAAATAATGATGTAGTCATGATGAAGCGCACTTGTCTAGAAGTAACCTGGGGGTCGATTCTGCTATTGCAATCGTGTCTCAATGATCGGTCAATGATCGATTTTTGACGTATAACGTCAAACTGTTGACACATTTCCCATACAAAAACTGTCAAAGTTGTCAAATATTCTATCACTGACCGGTCATTGAGACACGATTGCAATAGCAGAATCGAGCCCCTGTTCTCTCACTTAACTTTAAGACCCCCAGGTTGAAGACATCATAAATGACTTCATTGTGTCTTATAAGGATGGTGTAAACATTCAAGATAATGGGATTACTGACCTTCAATAACATTTAACTAATTAAAATATTGATGACACAATCTTCTTTAAACATTATAAAGTAATAGAAATGACGGCCATTTTAGTTTTGTTCTTGCCTCCTAGTTTCTGATCTACCCCCCTAGACAAAAAACTTTTCTGTAGCGTTAACGTCAGACGCTCACGACAAAATGTATGGGAATGACATTAGGTGATGACGTTTCCTTTCCACACCTAATGTCATTCCCATACATTTTGTCGTGAGCGTCTGACGTTAACGCTACAGAAAAGTTATTTGTCTAGGCCCCCAGTAACCCTGTCAAAAGTAGATACGGGCTACCAACCGGGTCATTACAGAATATACATAGCTTTAAACCTGCCCCTAGGCCACAGATAGGTAGGCAACTAAATTTAAACCCCATTTAAGGTCATCATACTGAGCCAGGTTAAAGGAAAACCATCATGAGATAGTGGTGAAACACCAGCCCAAATCGGGCAGTTTTTGTTATTGATAAATAACCAAAACTGACCGATTTGGGCCAGGACGGCCAATATCAACGGTCAATAAAATTATAGCGCACAAGTGTGTGCGCGAACACTGTTGCACTCAATGTCCATCACTGTCATATTCCAATGGGACGGCAACCCGACATCACCGGAAAGAGATCTGTCGCAGGGCCAACGGCTTAACGTGCTTTCTGAGGCACGAGGGTGTCACACCACTTACTTCCAAACTCCGGGCTGAAAAAAAAACCCAATAAAACTTATTGCTTGACCTAGGATTCGAACCCAGGACTCCATGCTCGGCAGTCGTGCTTGCAACCGCTAGATCAACGGAGGAGTAAAAAAAAAATTATTTAAAACATGCTCAAGGCAGAACCAGGAAGATGGACAGACACAAATAAGAAGGCTGTTGCGAGACAGCATGAGCAGTCTAGAGTGCAGAAGACCGCATGACTTGGTGAGTCATATTCAGTCGCAAACCTCAGGAGTGAGGAAACAATAAGGTTTAAACTCTTCTGTAGTTCAAAGTCTTGTGCTGTTGTTTTAGTACAGCTTTAGAACTCCAATGAGTACTGTGGGGGGTAGAATAACTGTAGGAGTGTTCTGAACAATACCCTACCCACATATTCTGATATTTTTGACAGAAATGGTTGCTCTTAGTCCCCATCTCCCTTTTTACTCAACATTTTATACTACAGGAAAAACAATGTTTGTTTATTGATCAGGGTTGCTCAAATGAGAAAATAGGCAAGGAGCAATGACCCCTTCTGACATTCTAAAACGAAACAACCATAACAACAAACAATATTTAGAAAACTGATTTTCTTGAAAGGGTTTCTAAAAACTTGAGGTCAATAGAAGCCCTATTGTGCTGTCAACCTTGTTTTTTTTTCAAATCATAGACAAAATGTAAACACTGGCAGGTAGTGTACCTTCTTTCTACCACCTGTTAGGTCACCAAACAGGTTCCCATTGGCTTAGGAATTCTTGAGATGAGTTCATGACACATCCTGACAGACATTTTTGTTAGTTCAGTATTATATTGTTTTGTGATACTAAAGGAGATGGGCAGATGTGTTAATGTGTTTGTATGATAAATATTGCTTGAACAAAATTTTAATTTTAGACTATGAGTAATTCAAGAAATAAGTCAAGAAAATCACAAACCAATCATGCATTTATCTAAATGGACACCATGGAAACGCTAATTAAACGCTTATCAATACTTCTTAACTACAGAAACCATTATGATACTGAGTTCTTACCTTACACATCAAACTCCATTGAAAACAGAAAAAACACTTAAATAACACACTCTTTTACACTTAAAACTTACGATAAAACAATATTAATTAGATTTCCACACAATACAAACTTAATATAACAACAAAAAACGCGTAAATTGTAGAATAAAGTTCCATTAGTTAAAATAAGTACAATCAATTTTCTTTGCCCAACTAGTCATGTCGACGCGAACAGGAATATGCGACTGAACGACGTTTCCCACTGTTTGTTTTCAACGTTACTACATCTTTGTTGGATAAGAATGCTTTTAAAAGTGATTACAAAAGTTTTTAGCGTAGATTATCGAAGATATAAACAAATTTCACGGCGTATTTTAAGTGATCTGTACGTCCATTTCTGCTCGGGCGACAACGCTACTGCCCAATGCAGAAATTGAGATAGCGAATGTATTTTTTTTATGGCAACATTCTGTGTTACTTTGCCAAGTCCCGTTGGCCCGATGGCTTGGTCCGATTCGTAAAGCAAAATTCTTGATAATTTTGAAGGAAACATTAAAATACGGTAAATTGGTAGATGTGTATCTAGTTTTCTAGCCTTTAATTAAGAATCGTATTCATTATATAACATTTAAATCAGTAAAAATTAAGAAAATACTTAAAATTATTACAATAATTGCAATTGTAATAAATGGTAGAACAAAAAAGTAAAGAAAATTACCAAGTAAAGTATCTTAAAAATTTAAATTTATTATAGTATATCCTTATTGATATTTTCGCCATTCAAACATTGTTTGTATCATCGTCTTTAATATTTTAATATACCTTACTGCGCTTTCAATAGACTCTCTAGTTGAACTTCGGAACAAAACTGACAGATTCTCTCTCGAATACAATGACCTCACATTCTTCTCAATTTCTCCGCATCATAAATAAAACCATCCAAATCAAAACGAAAACCTTAAAAATTGAGATAAAAACATTAAAAATCTGGTATTTTTTTCTACAACCATTTAAAATTACTTAGAAAAAAAATTGAAGACAAAAGTTTTGTTGATTTTGATAGTACAACAAGCAACATTTAAGGGTGTGGGGCAAGAAGAGAGACAGTACGGAATAGCGATAGTTATAGGTAGGTCGAGCGTCGTGTTGGCATTGTAATAAACTACTTGACGTGTTTATCGGCGGCCGTGTTATCGCAAGCGCTTTGTGTGTTTCACCTTGTTACGGTCGCCTTTCAACTAGTTATAACTCTGACGTATTCCATCGTTTATTTTCTTATTTATTCAAATTCTACTCTTTTTATCATATTTAAATACAATTCAATTTTTTTTTTAACAAAAAACCAGCTGTGATTTTTTAAATTTGTGTTTTTCACGTTTTTATTTAAAAGTATTTTATTTATTGCTCATGGAAAATGGTAATTGATTAATTTTCTATTAAAATCACATGATTGCTATGTTTCGTAATGTTTATGAGAGGTTGCAATATGTGGAATTCTAAATATAACACATAACAACGAGATAGAGATATTAATTTCTTAGAAGATACTATCGTTATCATCTTGTTTCTTTTTTTTCTAAACTACTTTGTTCCTTGTATGAAAAAAACCTGCATAGTAACAGCGTCATAAAAACCTGTAACAGTAATATTTCAATGTACTATAAACTATAACCGTTTATTTTGTACTCATTTCATTAATTTTATAGGTAGGTACGTGTTTCATAGGAAAAAAGTTGTACAAGTCGAGCGTTTTAATTCACTTTAGCGTTTCGGCACTGGCCAATGTTTGTCCCCTCTGTTATCAGTTATCAAACAAAAGATAAGTCCGTTTATTATTGATTTGTTTGCATGACACAGTCTCAACGAAAATCAATAGTTTTGCGAACAAAGTAGGGGCGGGGTTAGAGAGAGACAACGAGTGCTCCACATTTGAAAATTACAATGATTAAAAGTGGATTTTATTGTTGGAACCTATTGGTATATAGAAATATGTATGTCACAGCCATCTAGCTAAATCAGCCGTTTCATTAAAAGTCTAGCCTTTTCATTGAACTATGCCGTTTAATCAGCGACATAAGTGTCATGGGCAAGTCATTAAACGATATTGAACAAAAGATGTCACATAAGTCGCTAAAAAATCGGCACATTTAAATGAAAAGGCTAGGCAACCAATTAAACGGCTGATTAAGCTAATTGGCTGCGACATGAAGATATACTTCTTTCTTATATCTATGGTGCAGTCCCATGTCAATATTGTCAATAGAATCTTCTGTGTAACCTTCTCATAACTAAGTTTGTTGTTATTTCCTTCCACTTTTAACATATAGGTAGGTACTTAAATACATTTGAACATACTAGCATAATGGCATGGAGCAACTGCGTATAAGATCTCCAAAACACAATAACTGGATATCACGAATTCACGATACTTCTTTGAAACACTGGTGACAGAGTAGCTATACTTTGTTAAAGAATATGTTAGGCTTTTCATGACAAAATATATCATTAGGTAGGTACCTACTAAATTGATTTTCTGTAAAATTAGGTTAATTTCCTCATTAGGTAATGTTAGGTAGGTACGTTTCAATATATATTAATTACTATCCTTAAGCGTTATTAGCAAAGCATTAATGGGACATTAAAGTATGTTCTAAATAACCTAATTAATTAATTAATTTACAGAATTCTCTGAAATTTTCTAGTTATTAGTGGCAAAATACAATGATGAATTAAGTCAATGTTTTAGTTTTAACTGGAGTTAGTTCTCGGTTGTGATAAATTAAGCATTCTTGATAACTATACATAAGATAAGCGCCGAGGTCACCTCTTCCTGAGAGGTGGCGAGACGACATAGACGCCCACTGCGATGGTTGGTCCGAGGTGGCTCGGACCAACCATCGCAGGCCTTTGCCCAGCAGTGGGACAGAATAGGCTGATAAAAAAAAAAAATAATAATAAAAAAAATGAGTCAATATATTGATACTTTTTACTTGATTGATTCTTATTGATTTGCAATATTTAACTCTTTCTTTCTTTCTTTATACTTATATAAATAAAATATAATATATTAACCGCTGCGGCCCCGACATGTGAAAATTCCCAAAAAAAAAGTAAATCTTATGTAATAGGTAAATAAACATTAAATTCGCGATTAAAACTAATCCTATGAAATAAATTGAATAATTAAGTAAGTAGGTACTCCTAATTTATTTAATTCTCATTACAGCATGTTTACATAAATTATGTTAAAATCGTTATAGATTTTCATTATATTAGGTAGGTAAGTAGTCTTTCAGGTAAATCTTCTTATTTTTTAACAATAAGTAGATGATACAGCAGTGCGTTTCTGTAAACTTGTCGAAGTGAAAACTTAGGCGAAGTGAACGACAAGTGCGCTGTCAAACCATACAAACAGGATGGAATGACAGCTCACTTGTCGTTCACTCCACCTAGGTGTACACGGAAAGATGTTGACAGAATAGACCGGCTGTATCCTTATCCTTCTTATTTGCCCGTCGTGCACAACCACCTGCACCATCCAAGATTTGAACGAGGCCAATGATAGAGCTGTACAAGTTGCTCAATACGGGTCAGACAAAATTTGATGAGTCAATCGACACGAAAAAAGAAGAAGAAGTATCCTTAGTCTTGTTATTTTTTTATTAAAAAAATCTTTCAAAATATAAAAACAATTAACGATTCCCTAATTTGTTTAAGAATGTTGTTGTAATTTTTTATCGATGTTATGTACAACTATTTTTATAGCATAATATGCTTTTATGGGTACTTAGGCATTTTTAACCGTGTAGGGTCACGGCGGGTATATTATGAGTGTAGGTCACATGCTTTGGAAAATTTAGACTCTTTTACAAACACTGGCAATACAAAAAGCCAAAGATATACAAATCGTACCTACTGGTCAATTATAATTGCATGAGAACCATATAGGTCGGAGCTGGGCTTTTGAGGGGGCCAGACAGTGCAAGCATGACTATCAAGGATGTTACATTTTCATTTTATAGGTGAGCTAGTAAATGAGGCAGCATTGGTAAGATTTTTCTGTCACTGAAATTACAAGCAAGCATCCTCTTCATCTGCTTGGCCTTGTCCCAACTAGGTCAGCTTCCAGTTAAACCGGCTGCAGCTGAAGGCCACTTTCTAGTAGGCCTAACTTACACAGTAGCCCGACGGCGACGTCGTATCGTGCATACACAGGCATAGCTTATCACTAAGTATCACAATGTGTATGGATCGATCAATAAGTATCACATATATATGTACTTAGGGAATTTTGTCCTTCTACATATCTCTGTACAGTCCTTCTTGTTGCTATGCCATCCACCTTGGCTAGCTCGAAGTTTCACGAGTTTTGCATTGCACATCATAGATGGCGCTTGGTGTAAAAAGACGTATCTTGGTCTGTGGACGGAACTGACAAAACTTTTACTTTAATAAAATATGAAAAATTCTACTATTCCCATTGCTAGGGAAAGAGCCTTTTAAATTTAAAATGTAATGCGTTGGCGTTGGATGTAAACAATTTAGCCCTAATCCTTGTTCATTTCTAAACGAATCACAAAAAGTCAAAGAACATCCAAACGTCAAACTCAGAAACGTCAAAAATATTTACTTTTACAAATAATTACAAAAGCTCATTGTGCAAACGAAACGAGCGCTTTGTTTAAAAATATTATTGTTATAATTTATCTCGTTAATTATAATAACTAATGTAATTAGTAGATGTTACTAAATATCGTAGTTTACTGTCTCAAATATATTTACAATACCTGAGTCACGATTAGGATTTTCCAGAATTTCCTTCGTGTAGTGGAAAACAGTGGAAAGTTAAGAAAAAAGAATCAGTGCCTGTTTTCCCTTCTAAATAAAAAATGAGTAGATGTGACTTTAAAATTGTGTTATTAGGGAGTGAACATGTGGGAAAAACCAGTTTAGTTCTCCGATTTGTGAATTGCAGATTCAATGCTGATATCCCTTATCAAAACGTGAGTAATTAGCAAAAATAATTTGTAAACATGCCATAAACCACGCCTGTATGTTTTTTTCTTAAGGCAGAAGTGCATTGTCATTCATCCTCAATTGTCTTGTATAAATGTAACTGCTTATTTTTATGAAATATATTAAATTAATGACAGGCATTATTACAAGCCTGTCCTTGAATTTCTATTTATGCCGTATTTTCTTTAAACATAATGAAACCCAATACTCAATACTCAATATTTTATTGCATTCCATATGTATTACAAAGATGGCAAATATTGGCAAACAAAGGCAAAAGATCAATATGGACCCTGTCGGGCACAGCAAAATTAGGAGAGAGGAAGAGGGCTAAGTAGCAATTCAAAGATTTAAATATTATTAAGTACAAATTAGTCAGTACCAAGTAGTTAACAATAAAAGAAATAATTTTTTCAAGGTACTTTTGCTCATTATTATGTATGCATGTGATTACACTAATCACATGGGCTGGCTGGAGTTGCCATTAATTTTAATATAATCCATAACTTTGTAAACCATAAATACTGTTGTGTTGATTTCTTTCTCATCTTCACAAGTTTCCTCAACTTATAATTTGAAGTAGTTACCACCTACCTAACAAAAAATATTTGAAGAATCCTGGGCTAGTAATAATCTGAGTAAGTGTAAAATTGGTTCCCATTTATATATTTTTTTTATTGAGTAATGTGCTACCTCTGGACCTCGATCACGCCTGATGGAAAGCAATGGGTGAGGTCTATGATGGAGCGAGCTTGCCCAGAATATGCCTTAAAGGCACTCCCACAGTTAAAACCTCATTATTAGGTGTTTTTTATTTAAGTAACATAGTTCCTTTGCAAAATGCTTTGCTTTTTATTCTCATAGTTATCTTGTAATCAGTCCATTGACTGAGTAAATGTGTGGCCACAAACAAGATAATTAAAATTGTTTCGCAGTCAATAAAATCAATGCTCTATGTATGGGTAGCGCCAGATAAATTTGCAATAAAGGACATTGACCTTTCCCTTTTATCTCTTCATAGGTACACAAAAAATAAATTATTAATGGTTGTACATTACTCGAAAATAACTGAAAAATAATAGAAAGGAACTGCCTATGTGGTCAAGTGGTTTAGGCATTTGCCTAGTGACCCGGTGTTCGTGGGTACGATTACCACGGGAAGCATACTTTGTAAAGTTGTTTCCAGTTTGGATAGGACATTGCAGGCTTGAATCACCTGATTGTCTGATAAAAAAATGATTCCCTGCTTGGGAAGGCACGTATACATCGGTGGTCCCTGTCTCCAAATGTCGATCATCAAATAAACCATGTCAGAGGCCCTTGAGGTGGTTTAGAAACTCTGAAACTAGGGTGTGTGGGGTCGTTAGATCCTACTGCCCACACGATAAGAATAACTAGAAAATATAAAAGATCTTGATAGATGTACATTCAGGACAGCTTTATGTAATTTTTCCAATTTTGGAATTCAGTATGATATATGTCAAAAAATGTAGGAGGGTCAATGGCTGCCATTGCAAGTTTAGAACCCTGCACTGGCTCCAACATGCTTTTGTTCAGTTTTTATTAAGATGTATTTACTATATTTTCTAATACTGTGTACTCTTATAATGGTGGTAAAAGGTCTGGTGGCCATGGAATCCCAGTCCATGGCCACTAGACCTTACTAATTTTTTCAGTACCTAACAAAATGTGTGGGATAGTGTCGTGTTAGTATGCAGGTACCTGGAATGTATGCATACCTGCAAGCTTGGCCTGATGGGCAATTTACAGGTATCAGGTGCTAAAGCTTTGGCCCAAGCTATATTCGTGACAATCTGAGAAGTTGGATTTGACAGCAGAAGAGAGACATGAAATAAATCTCTTTCGCACTTAGTGATGAAATGATCTTCTAGGGATCTACTCAGCTGTCAAATTAACACTTCAAGTAGCGAGAAATGTTAGGAACATGGTGACATAAACTGTCACGCTGCTGAGATATTTCAATGTAATGTCACCATGTGTCATACGTGACTATCCTTTAAAATGATTTAAGACTTCTATGCATTAGATTAAATTGAAATAATAGTTCCTAGTTTGATTTGATGAGGAGCTTGTGGGTAAATTAGCAACGATTGCCGAGGTTGGTCTGTGGATGGGTGACCATATTAACATACCGAGACTCCTCCGTGCCTCGGAAACAACGTTATGCCGTTGGTCCCGGCTGTCATTTGTAGATCTTTGGCAGTCGTTACGGATTGTCAGTAGCCAGAAAATCTGACACCAGTCTTGCCAAGGAAGCACCGTGTTACCCAGTTAATGGGTTGTGGAGGTAAGGTAGGCAGCCACTCCTCGTGAAATACTGGTATTCAGCTGAATCCGGTTTGACTTGGAGGCGACCCCAATATAGTTGGGAAAAGGCTAGGCAGACGATGAGTTCCTAGTTTGATTTAATCATTTATTGGATGAAAGTAAAAATAAAAACATGAAAACCACTGTTAAGAACTTCACAAACTCCACGACCCTGATCCCACCATCGCCCTTTTACCACCGGAATACCAGACGTGCTGCTGGGTACCATCCGCACTTGCTTGATATCCCAACGAGTCTTACTCAGCGCTTTGCCTCCACATTTATTATGCGCACATCCAAAGTGTGGAACTCTCTGCCAGTGTCTGTGTTCCCTTCCACGTATAACCCGTCTGCATTCAAAGCAAGAGTGAACAGGCATCTTCTGGGCACGCTCGCTCCATCATAGACCTCATCTATCGCTTTCCATCAGGCATGTTCGAGGTCAAGAAAAAGAAACTAAAAAAAATCAAGCTGGGAATATAAGTTATTCAAATACAATTTACTGCATAGGTACTTAAGCATGTGGATAGTTAACCGCTCAGGCCCAACATGTGAAAATTCCCTAAAATAAAATAAATCTTATGTAATAGGTAAATAAACATTAAATTCGCGATTAATTCGCGACACACCGGTGTGTTGCCGGGGCCGGACAGGTGTTCAATGATTGTTGTTCTCACTTGGTGACTTTACCTCCAAATATCTCGGTAATGTGACACTTTGGGGCACCATGTAGAAAACATGTTTTCTTTGCTTAAGTGTCCTCTACCCATAGACCTGATTATCGCGTGCCGTGTTAAAAAAAAAATAGAATAAAATGGCGACGGGTGTCTATGCCCAAAGGTTCTATCCCCTTTGATATAATTTCTCTCTTCAATGAATTCTCATTTTATCTAAATTCCATTCATCCTTCCCGCAGTGGGACTCCAACAGCCAGACTAGTTATTTAAACTCAGCATGAATTTAAACTCAGTATTTAAACTCAGCATGAATTTAAATACCTAAACAACAGATAAAAAGGTATCTCTGCCCTTCACTCTTGGAGATAAATGTAAAAGTATATACCTACATTGTTTTTATATCAATAATTTACAAGCCAGACAATATTATTGACAGTATCTACGAAGGAATTTGCATCCCTATCTCTAAGGGTGTTTCCACACCATTCGATCGATCTTTGATTGATTCCATGAATCGATGGTAGAATGGATTAGTCGACGACGATCGATGGTTTCTACTTTTTTCTTCTATCAGCCAAAGCTACTATACCAATGGATCAATTGTTTATCACCAGGTGTCCGTTTTTTTTATGGACGGGAAATCATCAAATGACTTTCTTCCGCTCTGGGTGGAGCGGAAAGGAGTGTCAGACTCTTACTGACTAAAACCCACTCTTTTTTATTTTTTTTATTATTTATGGGTTTGCTCTTGACTCTAGTCAATGTCAGAGATGACAGAGACAAAGTCTACGATGGAGCGAGCTTACCCAGAAGGAGCCTGTTCACTCCAACTTTGAACAGGTTGTAAGCTTTTGGAAACACAGACGCAGGCAGAGAGTTCCACTCCTTTGCTGTGCGCATTATAAAAGACGTTTGGAAATGTTTAGTGCGTTCGTCTTCCTCCTTATGCCTTGTGCGTTCCAGGGCCGCGGTGACTCTTTTCTTTCCTCTCTAAACCTGGACCTGGTATCCGTGGCTCAGCCAAAACTACCACACCAATCAATCAACGTCGATCGATTGGTGTAGTACCACCCTAAATAGTATAAAACAAAGTCATTGTCCACCTGTTTGTTTCTCTGCTTACTTCATGTAATCTGGCGACGGTTTTCAGTAATAGAAACGAATGTTAGTGTATAAAATGTAGCTCTACATATTTGCACCAGTATGAAGCCGGGGTGTGGAGCTCGTGGCTAAATCATAACAGCCGCACGGATCGTCCTTCAAGGTTAAGCAACGCTTGCCGAGGTTGGTCTGTGAATGGGTGACCATCTTAACATATCGAGTTTCCACCGTGCCTCGGAAAGCACGTTAAGCCGTTGGTCGCGGCTGTCATTTGTAGATCTTTTGCAGTCGTTACGGATTGTCAGAAGCCAGAAAATCTGACAACAGTCATGCCAAGAAGTACCGTGTTACCCAATTAATGGGTTGTGAAGGTCTGGTAGGCAGCCGCTCCAAGTAAAATATTCACGTATTCAGCTGAATCCGGTTTGACTGGGAGCCGACCCCAATATAGTTGGGAAAAGGCTAGGCAGATGATGATGAAGCCGGGGCATGTTTCTACTTCTATCTTTACTAATAATATTATAAACGCGAAAGTATGGGTGTTTGGATAAATGTATGTTTGTTACTCAATCACGTTAGAACGGCTGAACGGATCTTGATGAAATTTGGCACAGAGGTAGATTATAGACTGGAATAACTTTTTATCCGGGGAGTATATTCCCTTTTTTTTTTTTTTGGTTGGATGGGAGTTCATCAAATGACCCCTCCCGCTGGGTTGAGCGGCAGGGAGTGTCAGACTTCTACTGACTAAAACCCACCCATGCTCCTCTTAGTGCCTTTTACGTTCCAGGGCCGCGGTAACTCTTTCGAACAAATCCGCAACCCTGGTGAGTATATTCCCTTGAGATGATCTTCGAGATATGGGGCTTTTTTTCGCGAATTCAGTGTTGATCCCATAAGTCAAAAATCCCCAAGGAACCTATGTACATGCCAAATTTCAGCTTTCTACGACCAGTAGTTTCGACTTTGCGTTGTCTGACAGTAACTCAGACAGTCACCAGTAGGTGTAACGTAAGAGTTTTATACATCATCATCTGCCTAGCCTTTTCCCAACTAAATTGGGGTCGGCTCCCAGTCAAACTGGATTCAGCTGAATACCAGTATTTTAAGTGGAGCGGCTGCCTACCAGACCTCCACAACCCATTAACTGGGTAACACGGTACTTCTTGGCAAGATTGGTGTCAGATTTTCTGGCTTCTGACAATCCGTAACGACTGACAAAGATCTACAAATGACAGCCGGGACCAACGGCTTAACGTGCTTTCCGAGGCACGGAGGAGTCTCGGTATGTTAATATGGTCACCCATCCACAGACCAACCTCGGCAAGCGTTGCTTAACCTTGAAGACCACGAGCTCCTCCAGAGTTTTATACATATATTATTGATTTACTTTTATTAAAGCAACATACTCAATAATACACGAATTAGGTATTATTTTTATTCAAAGGTTGATTCACTATAAACATAATGTGCGGTTTATTGTACTTGTACTAGATAAATCTTAGTGACTCATTTTATTACTAACAAATCACAATGTTGGTATTTTTCTATTATCTTGAATTAGCACACTACTGTTTACTGCTACAATACATTTATACATTGTATTATGGATTAGTTTCTGCCAGGGGCTTCGCCCGCGACAAAAAACCTTTATGTGTTATTCCAGACTATAATCTATATCTGTACCAAAGGGGTTCGAACATTTTTGTATGAGAGCTGACGTAGCTTCCAGCCGCCATTTTGTTCTTTTTTTTTCAAAATCGCGGCGCACTGTTAAACTTTTAAATATAGAGAGCGGACACTTAAACAACCAAAAAACGTTAGGAACATGGTACCCCAAAGTGTGACGTTGCTGAGATATTTAGAGGTAAAGTCGCTTTGTGAAAACAATAAAAATCATTTAAAATGAACTGACCACGTTTTTTTTTTTTTTATTTCTGAATGGGCTAGCTCTTGACCTCAATCACGCCTGATGGAAAGCGATAGATGAGGTCCATGATGAAAGCGAGCGTGCCCAGAAGATGCCTTGAGGCACTGGTACTCCCACGCGTCGACGAAACACAGCAGGCTGCTTGACGCCGAACTCCGGTGGGAGGGTGGTCGCGAACCAGGCGGGTGTTAGCCCTACCACCGCAAGGGAAGGATTGGCCAGTCTATAAGGTGTTACGTGAGACTGTCCAGGATGCGCCGAGCGCTCGGTTCAGTTGAGTGTCTGATGGCACAAATTGCGCTACACTAGGAAGCTCCTTCGTGCATCCCAAGCATCCCACGTGCTTATGTAGTAGATTTTATTCTAATAATATCCCGGCTTAATTTAGCCATTTATTTAAATTGAATACTATTATTTTGCGATTGCATTGCGGGTTAGTTTTATTAGGCAAGTTCTTATTTTACTTTCTTCCAATAAATGATTAAATCAAGCTGGGAACAATTAATTGAATTATAAATTCGTGCGCCGCTACTTTGAAAAAAAAACAAAATGGCAGCGGGGGGACTATGCCACAAAGGTTCTATCCCCTTTTACACGCGTTTGCTTAAGATGCAGGCGGAGCCCGCGTCGTCGTCCACGGCAATACGAACATACATCGATACCCGCCACCAATCACTTGAGATGGCAAATTAGTCTCTGTGATTTTAATCCCAGAGACTAATTTTCTGTGTGCGAGTCCGACTCGCACATGAATGGTTCCGTACCATTATCTATAAAAACGTCAAAAAAATCACGTTTGTTGTATGGGAGCCCCACTTAAATATTTATTTTATTCTGTTTTCAGTATTTTGTTGTTATAAGCGGCAACAGAAATACATCATGCTAATGCTCTGAAAATTTCAACTGTCTAGCTATCAAGTTTTATGAGATACAGCCTGGTGACAGAAAGACGGACAGCAGAGTTTTAGTAATAGGGTGCCGTTTTTACCCTTCGGGTACGGAACCGTAAAAACGAACGCCCTCCGCTCCCAATGCCCGCCGCAGCGATAAACGCCGCGTGCTACATGTCAGAGATTCCGCCGCGGGCGCAGCGGCGGGCAATGTACGATGCTGTTTATGAAGATGCGGGGCGCGCGTCACGCCCCGCATCTTCATAAACAACATCGTACATTGCCATATGTTTGTGTTTGCGCGTGTGATGATGCTGGCCGCTGCACGCGCCGCTTGTTTGTAAACGGAAAAAACGTCCGACGCGCCGCGAGTTGCCACGCCCGCACGCGACGCGCATAGCCCCGCGAGGCCGCGACTCCGTAAACGAGGCCTTAGATCACATGTTGTCTTTCTATCCGTCTGTTACAGCAAATTTTCTCGGAATCTACTGGACCGATTATGTTGAAATTTGGTACACATATGAAATCCTGTGACCCAAACACGGACGCATTACGTAGTGTCTTGGGGATAAACTAGAAAATTTAAATATATATTTTTTATTGAAAGTAGGAATTGTTCCGTTATAAACATCAGCGATTTTGTATGGGAAGTTCAATTCCTAAATAAAAATTTGAACTTCCCATACAAAATTGTCATCAACTGACCACAATTTGTATGGGAGACTCAATTTTTTTTTTAGGAATTGACTATGGCTTTCTTGGGGAAAGTTGTTCATTTACATGGGCAGAAGTGGTTCTCAAAGTTTGCGCACTGGAAAAAAAAATACCCAGTATAATAATATGGTATTTTATTGAAAAAATCAATATTGGACACGTAGTTTTTTTTTGACGTTAACAAAAAATGAAGACGATAGATATAGATACAGTGCGACAAAAACACACGTGACGTGTGATCATGGTACAATTTTTACCAGAGACGTGACATCAGGCGTGGTTTAATCCATCTGACGGACTAGTTAGATTTTTTTCAGTAACACATGATTAAAAAGCTGTTATTTTGATATTACAAACAGACACCTCAATTATATTTATTTGTTAAGAATGGCTGTTATTTCATTCAGTCAATCACCGCAGTTGCTGGCAATGATCAATCCGATCGTATTACGAAATTGGGATGGCCGGAGTTTTACCCATATCCGGTAATGGGCTTGCCCTATTGTTACGTGTGGGATCCATTTTCTCGCGTCATATCCATTGGACTCGCGACTAGCTCGTTTCTAAATTATAACAGCCGCATGGACCGATCTTCGAGGTTAAGCAATGTTTGCCAAGGTTGGTCTGTGGCTGGGTGACCGTTTTAATATACCGAGACTCCTCCGTGCCTCGGTAAGCACGTTAAGTCGTTGGTCCTAGCTGTCATTGGCAGTCGTTACGGATTGTCAGAAGCCAGAAAATCTGTCACCAGTCTTGCTAAGAAGTACCGTGTTACGCAGTTAATGGGTTGTGGAGGTCGGGTAGGCAGCCGCTCCACGTAAAACACTGGTATTCAGCTGAATCTGGTTTGACTGGAAGCCGACCCCATATAGTTGGGAAAAGGCTAGGCAGATGATGATCCATTGGACTCGCGGTGGCCTCTGGTGGATCCTTGGATCGATTCCCATGTCGGGCAAGTTATAGAAGTAGAAGAATATATTCATCATCATCATATCAGCCTGCAGACGTCCACTGCTGGACATAGGCCTCCTCCAAGTTGCTCCACAATAAACGGTCCTGTGCGTCTCGCATCCATCGGTTACCAGCGACCCTCACCAAGTCATCGGTTCAACTTGTGGGAGGCCTTCCAACGCTGCGTCTTCCGGTACGCGGTTGCCACTCCAGAACTTTTTGACCCCATCGATCACCTGTTCTGCGAGCAATGTGCCCTGCCCACTGCCACTTCAGTTTGGCGATCCTTCGGGCTATGGTCGGTAACCTTGGTTCTCTTGCGGATATCATCATTCCTAATTCGATCACGCAAGAAAACTCTGAGCATTGCACTCTCTATTGCCCTTTGGGTGACTTCTAATGAGACCCATGAAGCGATTTTGTATATAGAATTGTAAGAAGAAGATGATGATATGATATCTGATGATATTTAATTTATGCATGTTTTTTTCCAGACGGTCGGCGCAGCGTTCTGTGCCAAGACAATGCAGTCTAATGGAAAAAACTTCAACATTGGAATTTGGGATACAGCAGGCAGCGAAAGGTATAAATAAATTATTAAATTATCAGTCACAAGCTTTTGTCCACGACTTCGTACGCGCATATCTCGTCCTCGTAGAAATTTCCCGTTCCTGTATAACCTATAGCCTTCCTCATGTATGTGACTATCATATACAAAAATAATTTAGCATCGACCATCTGTTCTGCGAGCAATGTGCCGTGCTCACATTTCGATTCCATAAGTCATCACTGGCAACACGCACTGGTCATAAACTTTCGTCTTGAGACACTGGTATGTGAGACGAGAAGATACCACGCAACTTCCCGAACCCTCACATGTAATTGCGTTCTTGCTGAACACGGAGCTACAGACATGATACTTTTCTTCATGCGTTTCCAGATATGAAGCCATGACAAAGATATACTACCGAGGTGCTCACGCAGCCATCATTTGCTACGAACCTTCGTCTGCGGCCTCCTGGAAACGGCTGAGACACTGGCTGCAAGAGCTGAGAGGAGTTGAAGAGGTCAGTATTTAAAGCCATTTTGATCACTACATCCTTGTATACTATCCTTGCGTGATCGAATCAGGAATGATGATATCCGCAAGAGAACCAAGGTTACCGACATAGCCCGAAGGATCGCCAAATTGAAGTGGCAGTGGGCAGGGCACATTGCTCGCAGAACAGATGGTCGATGGGGCCGAAAAGTTTTGGAGTGGCGACCGCGTGCCGGAAGACGCAGCGTTGGAAGGCCTCCCACAAGGTGGACCGATGACCTGGTGAGGGTCGCGGGTAACCGATGGATGCGAGACGCACAGGACCGGTTGTTGTGGCGACGCTTGGGGGAGGCCTATGTCCAGCAGTGGACGTCTTTCGGCTGATATGATGATGATGATGATAAGAAAAAAAAGAAAGAAAGAAAAAGACTTTATTTGCGCCAAGCATGACGCATACCAAAAATAAACAAAATTACAATTGCTATGTAAGTTAGGAAGATATGCGTCACATTCGCGCAAAACGGCCATCGCTCAGCATAATGCTGGAACTCATGTGCAAGACAGAGCCACAGCGCTGGTTTTCAGCGACAGCCGGCGTCGACAGAATGACGTCGATCGGAACAGTTTATAAATTAAAACGAAATAAATGAACAAAATATAAATACATAATTATATATGTGTGTAGAAATATAAGGTGGAAGATCCTACGTCTTCTAGCAGTGTCCGCAGTAGTCCTCCATCGCGAGTGGTCTTGAGCTTCACTCTTCACCTTGCACCACGTCATTCCGATGCTCGTCGCTTCTGCCGACAAGGTGTGTCGCCAAATTTGACGGGGACGGCCACGCTTACTTTTTCCATAATTTCAGTCAATGGCCTGTTTAGAAATGTGATAAATTTCCACTTACAAAGCCTGATCTGTCGTTAGAATTGCTCGCGGGCCGGTACAGTGAGTTATACCAATTAGCTGACCCACCTTTGCATAAATGTTTGATATTTTTTAGAATACGAAGCAGCTACAGAACACCCTTAAATATGACCCACACACTTCTGGAACACCCTGTAGATGCCGCTATTACTCTGCCAATGCCTGGCCGTCATTTTGCGGCTGAAGCAGCCATTATAACTTCAGCCTCCATCTTCCTTATCTTCAAGTTTGTGTTTCCTGGCAATAGTTTTCCTAAAATTGTATCATAAATTTTTCCAGAACTGTAAAGTCTACCTCTGCGGCACTAAGAAGGATCTTCTGGAAGGGGGTTATGTTAGTCGAGAAGTGCCAGAGGACACCATAGCTACCTACACTCAGGGCTTATGCGGCCACTACTTCACTTCGAGCAAAACTGGCGAGAATGTCGGTACGTAGAGAATAACAATATTTTTAAATATGTTACGGGTAATAGTCGAAGTGCGGCTACGGCTAGTTTTAGCCGGCTACAACTAGCCGGCCATTGGGCCACCCCAACTCCGACAGGTTAAGTTAGAAGGAGAATAACTCCGAAGAGGATAGCGCGGTCTTTCAGACCCCGCCATCCTCTTCGTGGTTATTTTTTTTTAAACCCTTGAGAGATATACCTATACCCTAGGTTTTTTTTGGTAGTGTTCTGTAGTTGCTATATAGTAAATAAACAATTTTTACTCACACCTTGGGTCACATTATCGAAGTTTTCATACGGATCCCTAACTTTTTTGAAAATATTTTATAGCCTATGACTATCGCCGATAATGTAGGATTCTACTGGTGAAAGAATTTTTCAAATCGGTTCAGTAGTTTCGGAGCCTATTCATTTCAAACAAACAAACAAACAAACAAACAAATCTTTCCTCTTTATAATATTAGTGTAGATAAACAATCCCAACTATCCCGATAAATATTATAAATGCGAAAGTAACTCTGTCTGTCTGTCTGTCTGTCTGTCTGTTACGCTTTCACGCTAAAACGGCAGCCGTTCAGCCATTTTAGTTAGTTAGTTTCATTAAATTTGTATATCCATATCATATAGCCTGGGATATGGAGAAGGACATAGGCTACTTTTTTTACGCGATAACCGACATCAACGCGGGCGGAGCCGCGGGCAAAAGCTAGTTTCAAAATAAAAATTAAAAGCCAACTTCGAAAAACGATTGTAATACTATTTTCAAACAGTCTGATGCAGTTGGTTGCATCGAATCTGTGATTGAACTAAAATAGACACCACTAACAGCATCAGAAAACTTTAAAAGTGATCTTTTTAGGGTTCTGCACCCAAAGGGTAAAAGCGGCACCAAATTGAGCTATTAAAAATCTAAAACAACAATGTTTTGCATTAAGATTCGATTCATTATTTGGTATAAATTTTACCGGCATAAGTAGGCTAGTAATACGGGATTTTTTTTTCTAAGGTCAAAGTTAGAGGTAACTTTGACGATCATTTCTATCGAGGATTTTATTTTTAAACATGTTATGGAAACAACAGAGTGCTTTGAAATATAGTTAAAATTAACATTTTTTTTTTCTGCAGCTTAAAACTAAACAGATTTGACTAAAATTACGTTACAAAACCAGTAGTTTTTCAGTTTTTGCTGATCACAGCGCCTTAAGGTTGAACTAGTCGCGGGCTTGAACTCACTGGTAGGCGTGGCCAAAAAACACGCTGTCTCACGGGGCATCGTGCCCGACAGAGACGGTCAGTGATGAGCAGTTAGACGCTAATCTACACGCACAATGCCTAGTTCCCAAGCACAAAACAGACAAAATAACGACTAGTGCAAACTTAACCCAAAATTTCTTAATTTACAGAGGAACTATTCCAGAAGATAGTAGACGATTGCGCAGCAGATGTACAGCTAATGAAAAACGTAGAAGACATGAGGGTGCAACTACAGAAGGAAGAGGTCACCTACACAGCGAAGAGCAAAGACTTCTGCTTCTGTTGACGGGACAGAAGACCCAGAAGATATTCCATACCGAGAAGATTTGTGCTGTTATAGAGAACGTACATGAACTATTTATAGGTGGCAGCATAGAAGAGTCAAAGTCAAGTATTTTTAAGGTAAAAGTTTCGAATTGACTATGCTAGGTTGCAGATGAAGCCGTCTTCTATATGAACGATTAAGAAATAAGTAAATATTCTACGTCGTGCACGTTCCCAATAAGGTAAAATGCGAGCTTTGAGAAAATTGCAGTTTTGTAAAAACAGTAGAATCCGCTTGTTATAACACAGAAGGAAGAGGTCGCACAGAGCGAAGAGCAAATACTACTGCTTCTGTCGACAGGACAGAAGACCCAGAAGATAATCAATTCAATTTTTTTGCTGATATAGCAGTGGTTCTCAACCTTTATTTGACCCGGCACTGTTATAATTTCCTAGGTGCTGGGACCAGAAATAAAGAATAAAATAAACTTGTACAGTAAAGATATTCAAAGTTTGTAGCATAGTTATTCTTTTAAACCCAAAGTATTAAAGTTAAAGTATTTTTGAAGTGAAAATACCTATTGAAATTTTAATACTTATCTTGGCCCTTGTTGGCTGGCAACCACAGTTGGGAGGGAACATGCAAGAACAAGGTGGCAGCCACAGACAGACACAGACACAGACAGACTGTGTTAGACATTAATTTAGCTCTAAAATGTCTTCCGTTGTTTTCTTATTAATTGGCATGTCAGTAAGAGATATCAATATTTTTCGTTGCTTTATAAATTTTTCTACAAAAGTGAGATCAAAATTCTAAATATTTTATCTACAGTTATATTCAATGAGGTTCCTATTTATTTCTTAATACATTTTAGTGATTTGGCTCATGCCATTAATTATTATTAATACTAGGGATGCATCGATATGCCTTTTTGCCGATATGATACCGATACTCTTATAAAAATATCGTCGATACCAATACCGATACCGATACCAACGATTAGTGAATTAAAATTAAGGTAAAATATATAAAACACAAGTTTCGTTAAAGTTATTAATTTCATAAACGATATACACACAAACTGATTGATTACGATATGTAATTTTGTATTTTATTTTATTTAGCATCGAAAAAATATCACACGCGATAGCAGTTAAAAGCCAACTAAAGTGTCTAGCGAAATGGAATACGCGGGGACAAAGCGGGTGAGAGAGACAACAAACTGAATAAAACGTGGGGAATCCCCGAGCATAGATAGTCCGTGCCTCATTTGCAACGAACTAGATCAAACAAGATGCACGTTCACATTACTTGGCCAAGTTTTCACCTGCAAGCAACTCGCATGCCAGTTAAATTGCAGGGCACGATTCAACGATGGATCACATCTCACATCATCATCATCACACGGAGGGATTTCGCGCGAAAAGTTTGAAAAGTATCGTTGTATCGACAATAAAAATATCGCCGATGCCGATATTTCGGCAAACCCAAAGTATCGCCGATATATCGGTATCGGGATCGGTATCGGATGCATCCCTAATTAATACACTTAATAATAAGTGACATTAGGTGTAAAATTGAACAAATATCGTTGTAGACGTCGAATGGGCTTCTTTTGGGGTCTTGTAGGCCGGCTTTTGTAAAATACTTCTAAACATGTATCAAAACTATTTAATTAATATTTTAGCCTTAGAAATGAGTATAATGAACCATTTTCGGGTATTTACACGATGTACATACTTTTAGCTCGAAAGCTTTAAATAAATTGTAGCTCGATTTTATTAATCGCTAATGTATATCAAAATTAGTAACTACTGAGTTACTAGGAATGATTCCTAGGTAACAAAATATTCTCCAGCAGCTAGGGGAACGAATAAAGTCCCGCATACCTCCATTGAAAAGGGAGGATCCTCCGACCGGACGGTTGTTGTGTCCGGTGGGCAACTGCCCGACAGTTGATATTCGGGCTGTTGTATCTGTTCGAATCACAGCACGGTAAACTCTGATATCGCAATTCAGGATTTTGTCAAGTTAGTTCGCAGCTGTCAGGATAGATGGCGCTGCGAGTCTCATTTCTTAATTCTGCTACGTTGATTTTTGTGGCGGTATTAAAGCCGCTACAATTCTATTTACTCCGTCAGACATTTTTGTTTTGTTTTATCAAATCAATAAAGATAAAATGTATTACCAAGCAAGTTCAAGTGAAGTGGTACACTTTTTAAATGAACGTTACGTCACGCGAAGTCAACGCAATGTATCGTTTTCATATTTTACCTACCTAAAGAAAACATTGTGTCAAATATTGTTTGGTACCTAATAATCTAATTGACGGACTAAATAGTACTTTTTAGGAATCTTCTCTATTGTCAAAGCTTGAAAAATTATGCCTGCGGAGTTGTTTCAAATAAAGTAAGAATGTTGTGCATATATTTAAAAAAAAAAATCTGACATCAGTCTTGCCAAAACGTACTGTGTTACCCAGTTAATGGGTTGTGGAGATCTGGGCAGCCGCTCCACGTAAAATTCTGGTATTCAACTGAATCTGGTTTGACTGAGCCGACCCCAATACAGTTGGGAAAAGGCTAGGCAGATGATGATTTTTTTAAAGTTTGTCGGCAACAGTAGGTATTGTATGTGGCAAAAGCTTAGTAAGAGTCAAAGCTTTTTTATCTTTTGAACGCCAGATTATAAACGCATAGGGGCGCACCCTTCAAGTATTACGTAAGCAGAATTTTAGTCATTATAACCCCTACCTCCCCCTTGTCAGCCATAGTAAGCAAAGCTTCTACCCCCCTCCTATGCTGACGTAAACATTGGTCAAAGCACAGTAGGTACTTCCTTACCATACTTCGATTTTTGAACTTAACTATGGACCACCGCATGAGAGCCAGTAAGCAACAATGAACTATTTTAGCAAATCTTTGAAATTATTTAGGAAAACGGAAGGGAAGCAGGGAAACGTGGTAATGAGGGAAATAAATGTTGATGACGTAATCACCATTCAAACTCCCCCGTACCCCATGTCATCAAAAGTAAGCAAACCAAAGATACCCCTCCCCCCTTTGGGGCTTAAGTAATATTTGAACGGTCCCATAGGCGGACCCCCCACGTCAAGCCACTAACCCTTCGTATTTTTGTCACATATTTGTGTCATTGGCGTACAGGGTAAGCTTTCGTCTGTCAGATAATAAGGGATGATTCCTGGTCACAAAATATATGATTCTATTTAGTCCGTCAGTTAGATTATCGAAAAATATTGGACACGTATTTTTTGTTTTATCAAATCAATGAAAAAAGACGAAGATAAATCGCATCAAAGATCAGGAGTGGGGGCTATGACGTCACGTGTACGTAAAAAGTGTACTTACAAGTGACGTTAAACGACTTTTCAACGCTGTATCGTTTTTTTTTTTTTTTTTATTAGTGACGGGTTAGCTCTTGACTCTAGTCAATGTCAGAGATGACAGAGACAAAGTCTACGATGGAAAAGAATCAAATCAAATCAAATCAATTTATTTGCTTTAAGAGCGTTTACGCGGTATGGCTTTTCATACAATCTTTCAAATCCTTATTCTTCAAAATGAATGAATCGATTTTAACGAAACTTGGTATGCATACGCTAGATATCCAGGTCTAAATAGTTATAAGAAAACATTTTTGAAAAAGAGTTCAGGGGGAAGGATATAGTGATTTTTCACTTTCTATAGAAAACTTAAAATCGCTCTCTCTCTCCCTCTGAAATCTTTTTCAAAAATATTTTCTTATAACTATTTAGACCTGGATATCCAGCGTATGCATACCAAGTTTCGTTAAAATAGGGTTATTCATTTTGAAGAATAAGGATTTCAAAGATTGTATGAAAAGCCGTACCGCGTAAACGCTCTTAAGAGCGTGTACGCCGTATGTCATTTCATACAAACTTTCAAGTCCTTATTCTTCAAAATGAATGAACCGATTTTAACGAAACTTGGTATGCATACGCTAAATATCCAGGTCTAAATAGTTATCAGAAAACATTTTTGAAAAAGAGTTCAGGGGGAAGGATGTAGTGATTTTTCACTTTCTATAGAAAACTTAAAATCGCTCTCTCTCTCCCTCTGAAAACATTTTCGAAAATGTTTCCTGATAACTATTTAGACCTAGATATCTAGCGTTTGCATACCAAGTTTCGTTAAAATCGGTTCATTCATTTTGAAGAATTATGATTTGAAAGTTTGTATGAAAAGGCGTACCGCGTAAACGCTCTTAAGTGTTGGTAAGAAAAAATATGTGTCTAATATTTTTTGGAAATCTATCTGACGGACTAATTAGATTTTTTAGACATCTACCCTATTATGTACAGGTGACAATGGCGTTCAAAAGCTTAATTAAACCTATGTTTAGTACATGACGTTGTTAACATGTAAATACGTAATAAGATAGTATTTTGTAAGAATTCAAAATAAAAAGCTTTATATTTGATGACAGGTGTATTATTTTTTGCCCGTGACGTCATTTTCGTAGACTTCGGAACTATAGTATGCGCCAGATAAATGAAGAATAACGGTCATTGACCCACCTACATTTATTGACACACTCAATTTCAAAAACAGAAATAATGACATATAGCTGTGCTGAATCGGCATCTATCGTGATCCTTACTGTTCTAGTAATGAAAAACGATTCATAATTTTACTGTCCAGTGGTACCTACGAAGAGATATTAAGGAAAGGTCAATTACCGTTATTCTTCATTTATCTGGCGCCTTTTATAGATCCAGAGATGAACGAACAAGTCTTATTCCCTACTATTATTATGGATGTATGTATGTATGTGGGTCTTACTGCTCAAAATTTCACCCCGGAAAAATATCTTCACGATTCTGCTCTCTTGGTAATTATTTAGATTTTACCGCTCATAAAGCCAGCCTTTTTTTCGTTTTTTTAATGATGGGAAATCATCAAATGACTCCTTCCGATCTGGCTGGAGCGGAAGGGAGTGTCAGACTCTTACTGACTAAAACCCACCCATGCTCCTCGTATTGCCCTTTGCTTTCCAGGGCCGCGGTGACTCTTTCGAACAAATTCCTTAACCCTGGCAGGCTCTGGACCTAACGGGCCCCGTCTAATAGTCTCCCGACCCGTGATACAACTGCGATGTGTCCAACTGGTTGCACTACGGAGAAGTAAAGAGATTTGGGGCACCCCGACTCGGACAGGTTAGGTTAGAAGGGGATGGCGGGGTCTGTTCGCTCGCTTCGCTCGCTCACTTGACCCCGCCATCCCCTTCTAGGTTATTTTTTTTTATTTACTTCTCCGTAGTACATACAACCAGTTGGACATCGAAGTTGTACCACGGGTCGGGAGTGGTCTAATGTCTCCCGACCCGTGGTACAACTGCGAATGCTGACATCTCTTTGAGCGCGCGTGGAACACAACGCGCCGTCGACCCGGGCCTGGTTCTCATCGGACGGTGAGTCACCCATTGCTTGCCGTGCCGTCCGCAGGTCCACAAAGCCAGCCGGCAGCCTAGGAAATACCTTCTTATTTCAAGCTGCTGATCTGGTAGTTTGAGAACCATAGTGAAATGTTTCCGGGGCTAGGCTTTTTGCTTAAAAAGCGTATGAGTTAATCCAGGCCATGAACTATCTGTGTGCTTAATTTGATCGAAATCTGTTTTATCAATTTGCGTGATTTAATTAAACACAAACAACAAAACAGAAACTTTTAAATTATTCCTAAAAAATAGGACTTGCAAATTTGTATGAAATACCTACCGTGAGGAGCAAACGTCCAATAAAAATACAGGGTATAAAATCTGGATAAAAAAATAAAACACGAATATTTTTGTTATTGTTATTTAATATATCCCGCATCATATATTACTTTAATTCTAAGTCATATGTAGTTCGCTAAGATAGGTATAGGTACAGAGTATATTTCACCTTATCTTAAATACAATATCCTCCGCTCATCTCATCAATACATTACATGAAAATTAACATTTTTTAATTAAAATATTTTGTAAAAATACTCTTTTTTTCTTGCGTTCCCAATCTCACCTGTGGTCGACGATGCAGCACGCTTGCCTAGATGAAACCTATTCACTCTTGAATTAAAGACCCAGGGGCTATGACAGACATCTTAAAACCGTCCTAATTCCGTTGTGGGAGGCAGGCGTAGCTACCCAAGAACAGATACTACAGCCCGAATATCACTTTCGACGGATATTGTATCACCGGACACAACAACCGTCCAGTCGGAGGATCCTCCTTTTTCAACGGAGGTATGCGGGACTTTATTGTCTGTTCCGCTA
The DNA here is from genome assembly GCA_947386135.1 of Melanchra persicariae. Lineage (NCBI taxonomy): Eukaryota > Metazoa > Arthropoda > Insecta > Lepidoptera > Noctuidae > Melanchra > Melanchra persicariae. Next base: position 10,774,405 of record OX376672.1, on the reverse strand, counting down.
CCTGAAAAGGGCTATCCCCTCTCACAACTCATGATGGCATTGGCACGTTATCGGCAGGTTGTTTTTCAACCAAAAAAATGTTGGGTTCACGTGGTGGTACACTCCCTATCACAGACAGAAGGGTGTCTCCCAGCAGTGGGGATATTATAGAATAGACTGACTAATAGGAATGGCCCCCTTAAACGAGCAAACTGTAATAGCGGCATATTTTAATGAGTAATGCTAGCTCTTGAACTCGATCACGCCTGATGGAAAGCGATGGATGAGCTCTATGATGGAGCGAGCGTGCCCAGAAGATGCCTTGAGGCACTGGTACTCCCACACGTTCACGAAACACAGCTGCTACTCCGGTGGGAGGGTGGTCGCGAACCAGGTGGGCGTTAGCCCTACCACCGCAAACATGGCAAATGCATCGAAGAAGATGTTACGTTGAGCTGACCCCAAATGGGATAAGGGCCGAAAGATGATGAGTTGAAAAGGGTAGTCAGGAGTCAGATAACCAGTCTTGCCACCCAACTACCCAGTGAGGTTAGGAGAAGGTCATGTGGCATTGACAAAAAAAAATTGGATCCTTCAAAACCACTGATCAGCTGCGTCTGATTTGTCTGGAAGCCGAAACCTATATAGTTGGGAAAAGACGGACTGATTGATTTAATAGGTCGTCGTATTTATGTTAGAATGGTTTTCTATGTTGGGTGAAGGTATGGTGGATCTAAAATCTAAGTAGGGAGTAAGGGAGTAACGAGCTTGGCAGCTGATGACAGTTACCATTGCAGCGCTTCTGGTACAATGGTGTGCCACTTGATTCACGCATTTTAAAATTGTTATTACTATAGAAATGTATTTTATAGGATGTTGACGTTTGACAGTTCGGTCCCGCACCGACGACCCTTGAAGAGGCCCAAGCGCAAATGATGACAGTGATAAAACTATAACCCAGAATTCCTTTATTTAGATCATGGCATTGAAGTAGGAGGATAGACCGGAGAACCGGGGTTTTTGGTGCAAGAGAGATGTCCAGCGGGCTGGTTTTGAAAAGTTTCACATTTCAAAAAGTATTTTCACAAAACATTTCACAATAACGTCAATAGTTTAACAAAAAGACAGTCAAAACTTAATGTCAGTTGAAACGTAACAAGCATACATTAGTTCTTAATATTATCCGTAATCACTACTTATCTTCTAAATATCTCACCTAATTATAATTACGCGAAATTATTTAAATTATATCAGGGGGGGTATAAAAAATAACTAACTTATGGACGCTTAAGTTTATTTTTTAATCGAAAGTTCGTTTTTTTTTATTTTTGTAATGTTGGTATTCATTCTTTCTGACAGTTCTATTTGTAGGTTATGAATATAACTTTTTGGGTGATTCTGAATTTTTTGAAGTAAGTACATTGATGTTTTTTTGTGTTTTTTTAACGCCTTTCGATTAAAATGTCACTTTTCAGGGTCCGATACAGTATGGTTATATATAGTAAGTTCTTAACATCACAATAATGATATAAATATTAAAAAGATGAAGATGTAGGGAAGATTAAAATCACTAACTCGTTCGTGGTCGTTTTAAGTTCGAAACATCACATTTTTTTTTAGAAAAAAATAAAAAAGCTCAATCTCCTGTCACTACCAAAGTTCAAAACTGTGCGTTTGAAAATTTTTTTTCGTTGAAAAAAAAATCTCGTTTGAGCTCTGAAAATAAAACCTATTTCTACTACAACACCCATGGACGGTAGAAATAAGGGGGTAAAACAAGACAAATGTGCTATAACTTTTTTTAACATTTTTTGTAAGTAATTTTTAATATATCCAACTGAATTTGAAGAGTTATATAAATCATAGTTTTAAGAAGTTGTTACTAGCGGTACGAAAAATAAAAAATCTACTTTCAACACCTATTGCGTCATTATTGCTGTTTTTTTTAATTATTTTTATTATTTTGTTGATAAAAATCGAAGTATCTTTCAGCTTATACTTCTTACTACTTTTTACAAACTGTTAAAATTACAGCAACAGCTGATAGTATAATTATAGTATTATTAATTAATAAAAAATAAAATGAAAAAATTCTCCAGCAAAACATTCCGCACATTTATAAAATGTACGTTTTCACCGAGTGAAAAAATCCAATTAAATGAAAAACAATTGTTACACAAAAAAAAATGTCGAGTAAAAATTCTCATAGAATTTTTTACCAACAATTCAAGTTGACACTTCGATTTTTATCACAAAAACTATTATTATAAGATATTGCTAATCAGGAATTTTAAAACGAAATACTACGACATCAACACGAGTACAAACACCAAATCCTACTGAAAGGTTCGAGCCAGCAAAACGTTTTTATATCATTACCCGTTGCTTTAGACTGAAGTATTTTACTGTTTTTGCAACGAAATTCCTTAACGCGGCTGGCGGTAGATGTGATTCGGGAGAAACATTAACGTCACGTAAGATTTTTAAATTAGACACCACCATCTCCATACGCCTTTCTCTTTGTGTGTTTTTTCTGTATGTGCATTTACGCAAACCGCGCTCTCTTTTTTTCTCTTTCAAGTGTGTATGTATAGTTTTCTCAACCTCACAACAATTGTCTTCAGATATTCTATTTTTTCTTGAGCATTTTTACAACTAGCCAATGAGCAAATAGCTATGCTGCAGAGTTACTTTAGTAGGTAAATCTAAAACTTAGTTTACCTATTGGTTGGTTTAAACTATACGAATCAGCTGTTAGACTGACAGCTGTCAAAGATGTTTTTTTTTTGTTTGGAAACAACCTCAAACGATACAAGTTTGATATTAATTTATTTTTTTATTAATTACACTAGATATTCTTGTTATATTTTTTGCTGGCTCAATCCGAAAGACAAAATAAAGGGGACAGTTCATAGATTTTTATTTATTTATACATTTCAAAAAATATGTATATCATTATATTTTTCATGTCATTCGTAGCCTTGTGTTCAAACACAAACTCTTAGCCATGATTGGGACATTTACTATAAAACATCAAAAATCTAGCTCATTCTATAAAATAAAATTAAAACCACTACGTGTATGCGTTCAGACGTTGCAAAAATTGAGAAAAATGTATTTTTAAAAGTTGTTTATTTTTTTTAACGACCGACGATGCTATGGAAGTGGCTAAGTTTTGAGCCAATTTTGGCTGTACCTACTAAATACGGTTTCCTGTTAGCATGCTTAGCATAGATCTAAATAGTAATGATACAACCATCCAAACGTTTGCTTGCACGCCTTCACCATGTAAGCCTCGCTGCTAAACAGACTCCGGAGCAGCCCCAGCAGTATTCTACGCGCTATAGCCGATAGGCATGACAGCCCCTTGGTGCGGTCGCTTGTCACCAGTACATTGTCGAGGTTGTTAATTAAGTTCTAACATAAGTTTAAGACTATTGTTACTAACCCAATGGATTCTTGTTATCTGTTATAAATGTATTAATAATAATATAAGAGCGCGTGGCAAATTCACTTCGATCTAGACGGGCCCATTACTGGCCAATTTTTGGCGTCCAAAAAATGTGCGTTTCGCCCTTTCTATACTGATGTTGTACCTTTCAAGTTAAATAAAGTTTTTTGTTCGCTGTGCTCCTTTTGTTGCTGTTTAATGATGGTCTAAGTCTAGACTGATGTGACGTGAAAAAAGGGATAGTGCTGTCTTGTATAACTCTGTCTCGCTTCCACACTGGAATTATGATGGTTTTTAGACGTCCTGGAGCGCATTGCTATTTTTCGCAGTTTTATTTCAATAATTTATAGTATTGATTTACAAATTCGTGACAGAATTATGATAGATTTTTGCCGGTTTTTGTTAGTTCAATAGTATATACTAGAAAACGAACCTCTAGCTGTCTGAATCGAAGGAACGACGACGACGGGTAGCTTTTCAATTTTTTTAAAACAATGACTTAATTCTACACAACGCGCTTTTCTCACTTCGGTAGGTTTTTTAAACATACATTTGGAAAATCTACCCGTCGCTGTTTTTTTTTTGTGTTCTGTATATTTTTTTCTACATTTGTTCGCATAAAAAAATATACTTAACATAAAAAATATTTTATCTTTATCTTTGCAAACATTTGGACGCACACTAAAGGACATAAGAACAGAACAACACTGAGTAACACTTATTCATGTCTATTCTATAATTTTTCTTACAGTTTTACATGTATTTTCATTTTATACACAAATATTTTAGGGAAAAAATGTATTGCATTTCAGATACTTTGTATCTTTTAATCATAAGTAATTGATAATACAAAAAAAATATGTTTCACAAAAAGAAGGAAAATGTGAAAGAAATATCATGTTACCTTGTTAGCATAGCTAAGTTATTCGTACCAAGATATGTATATTATCCCACAAATAAATATTTGTCATATAAAATTTAAAATACACATTAAAATTTAAGAAAAACGTATTTTAGAAACGTCCTTAAAGGATTACATTTTAGTCTGAAGTTTTGGTGTTATAATTTTATCTGAAATAGACGGATGTCAAAATGCGAAAAGAGAGAAAAGAAAAAAAATAAAAATATAATAGTGTGAAAACATTTTTTGGCACTCGCCTCGTTAAGATTGGTGTGTCTATTCATGAAGAAAAAATAAATAAATTTCTATTTTTGACAGCATCTTTAAAATAACTTTTACAAAAAGAATGCAAAATGAATCATATATGAATATAATTTCTGAAAAAAAAGGACCAAAACTAAATCATCCGAATTAAAAATAAAATAAATCAATAATAAACACACCAATCTCAATAATATGTGACTTCAAAAAAAGGAAAAAAAAGTAAGGCATCCTAGTTAGATATAAGTCCGAAATACTATATACTTTACATACATATATATATCCAATTCTACATTATATATTATTAAGGATTACAATATTTGGTGTTCTCGGGAGCTTACTATACTTATTCAAGGAATAATTGAAATAAATAAAAAAAAATAAAACAAAAAAAAATATTAATTAAAATTTTTAACCCAAAAATAATTGAATACCCTATCTAACTTATTTTTTTTTGTTTTATTATTTAATATTATATATTTTGCATTTTTCACCTATCTAAGTACCTTATGTAGAGCAAAGCCTTAATCTAATTCATTATTATATGTGATTATATAATGAAGGAAGTAGGTTTTGAAAAGGCAACGACCTTCTCGGTCGGCATTTTTTTATATATTGGTTATATATGTCTACAAGCACTTAGGCATATACGATTTTCCTAGCATATATGTTATCTATATTCTAAATTTGACTAGCTAACATTACATTTGTGATATTGGAGGTCGAACCTCCGGACGTGTGTGGAGGGTATACTAAAACGGATTAATTATGTATGTGTATATTTTATGAGAAACGTATATTTTTTACTATAAGTATTCTATTTCAAAAAAAGTTAGGAAGACTAACATTAAAATATTGTAAATTTCCGTAAAAACGAAAGAATAACTAGTATAATTATAATATTTTAAAATAGACAACCACTATTTCAGTTGAATTTGTATTGGGATAATCACGCCGATCGATACACAACCTCAGCTGCTCCTGAAAGCCAGATTCAACATTCTGACCCCCCACAAAAGCAGGACAGGTATCTTGTACTGTACAATGTTTCAGTGCCCCATAGCAGAGGCGCTGGAGGAGATCGAGGTCTCGACGATAAGGATGACCGTGATGCGGTCCGGGGGAGTGTAGTATGTAGATTGCCTAAAATCTAAGCATGAATAAAAATCGATTGCCTCATGTTATGAAAGATCATCATTTTGTAAACGATCGATATCACGGGTAATTTCCGGAAATTAACAAACGTGGAATCGTGCGAAGCCACGGGTCAGTACTATTTTTTTTTTGGGACAAATCCGCCTCTTTATGTCCAACTACTGCAACTCCTGGGAACCAAAATCAACGGTAGCGACCACAAGAAAAACGGCGAGTCAATGAAGCTCGACGACTGCCGGTGAAACGATTAACTGTCTTGAATGCCTCAACGAAATTAATCAGAAATTACCAATGTGGAGGAGCAGGGAGAAACCACTATTATATATATAATATATTTAAATCCGTTTCTATATACCCAAGACACACCCCCGCCTTCCTTGATTGACTGAATGCCCAAATTGACGCAACAACTCTCCTCCTAAAGATTTTTCACACTTATCTTTATACTACTTATATAATGTTGGTAGCTGACCTACTGCCAACCACCTTAATCTAACTGGGTATATAATACGCAACATACGAATATTCTTGCATCCCTATAAACTAATATGACTGTATTTTTTTTCTGTCAAAACTTTTCTCTGCAAGATATATTATTTTATACATATATTTCACTGCAAGACATACTATTTTATACATATTATTCATTCGGAAATCTTGTCAGAATGTCTTGGTTTAGCAAGACAAATGAACAAATCATATTAATGTCCGTTATATCGACCGAGTTGAAACAAGGTTAATTCTTCTCATCAGTGACGATATTTATACATATTTTGCCTTGGATAGTCTAGACTGTTAAAGATACATGAGACGGTCTTCTCATATAGTTCGTGTCAGCAAGAGGAGAAAATAATTCGTACAGAAGGAAAGCCTTCAATTTTTCACGGTTAACATTCAAACTACTTTGATATATAATCATAAAATATAATATATGTACATGTTATTTCTACTTAAACATCCGTTTCTCTACGTTTTCAGCTTTGATTTAGCTACAAATTTATCCAGGAGAACACATTTTAATAGCTTGCACGAATATGTCAGTATGACTGTATCATATAAGCTCACAATCACCAATCAATAGTTGATCACGATGCTTCCCGAAAGATACAACATTGAAAGGCCTCCCACAAGGTGAATTGATGACCTGGTCTGAACTACAAATGGATGCGATGCACAGGACCGCTCGATGTGACAACGCTTGTGGGAAGCCTATGTCGAATCGGACAGTGGACATAATTCGTCTAAAATGGAGACAATAAACAGCGTGCAAGGTGTTTGCAAACTGTTCTGCAAGTTATTAGAACATATTCCTTGGCTTCACACACAATAGCAGGTGAAAATCATCGTTTTCTATCTCTTAAACAAATGCAATATGACTTTTACAACTAATTCTTCAATCAGAATTTATATACTAACATTTTTGGATATATATATCCCATTATATACTTTGAAAATCAAGTAAGTGCCAAGTCAAGATAGTATTTAACTTTACTCCTTATTACTACACACAAAGGTCTTACTTTAAGGGACATTTTTATATATTGGTGTTGAGTTATACATATAGGTATGTATATCTAAGGACAAGCCTTTGAGAGGCTGCGGCTTAGCAGAATAAAGTACATTATACACTAGCCTGGGACTTGCACAAGTGCTTGCATACTTTTGTTCAAGTTACAGGCATGTGTATTGGAGCCTTAAGAAAATAAGTCGAGCATTGCTCAGAGTATTCGTTGACGAAAACTAAAACCCAAGACACAATACAGATATATTATAAATAAATGTATACGTACATAATTATAAAGAAAGAAAGATAAAATAAAGATGACAGTTCGATAGATAGAGAATAAGTGTGAAAATTCTTCAAGTCATGAAATAAACTATATATGTAGAATAGTTTTAGTATATTATAATATATTATATAATATCTTATTTATAAGATTCTAGCGATATGTCTGCCAAATTTTTACTACGCTGAAGATAAAAATAAAAAACAGCTAAATTTCGAAATAAAAAATCTAACAGTCAAACCTAAATGCTTGGATGATTTTTGATACTTTTCTTTTTAGTTCAATTTATTATATACTTTATATTTTCTCTCTTTAATCTTTATCAGATAAATAAGTATAATTATGCTCAGCCTATCAACGGTTCTCCTCTTGATATAGACTTATTGAATTATCTATAATCTTTCGGTGTTAGCGTTCAAAACCAGCAGTTATTTTCTGGAACATTAGTTTTATTTTCTTCACGACGCGAGCTGATCAAAAGACAATATTTATTTAAGGCCTTTTTAATTTAACGGAATAAGAGAACCACAATAATTTTCTTCATTCAATAAACGCCCAACCAACTAAGTGAATAGTAGCAAAAAACGCCCAAACAAATATAATATACTTTTTAATTTAATAATTAATGTATAAAATACGATTTTTATACAAAGACGCGTCAGGCGATACAAGCGTACCACCGACTAAAATGTTTCAAAAAAGACGTTCCCAACTAGTTATAGCGTTTTAGTATTTTTTTTATCAAACACTAGCCTCCGACGAGGGAAATATGAAAAGGAAATAGAGAAAAAACTCTCTTAGGAAAAGAAAACAAAAAAAAATGTTAAGAAAAAAAAAAGTAGCCGAAATCACGCTTTGTCAGCGCTGTCCAAACCATTTTTTTTTTGAGAGAAAAGAACTTTTTTTTTGTTATAATTTCCTCTAACTACAGTAAACGGGTATTATACTTATTATCTAGGCAATAAATATTTTTTTCTTTTCACTTATACGTTAATATTAATAAATAAATCTAATTTTTTTTTCTCTACATTTTTTTCGGATCAGTAAGTAGTGTATCTTTTATCTAGACACAACCATTTTATAACAGTATTTTTATTTTACGGATTTCTGAATTTGGCAATGGCTTTCCAGAAAGAAAAAAATCGTGACCAAAATTAGAGATGGGTGACTTTGAAAGTCGACTTCAAATCATTCAAAAGTCGTTTTTCCGACTTGAAAACTTCCGTCACTAAACTAATGGAAACTCTGAAAGTGTGCGCATAAGAGAAAGAACAGATTTCTCGATGTTTTTAAATATAAGTAAATTGCCGACTTTTAACCTCGTCTAAAGACGTTTATGAGTCGTATCGAACGACTTTTCGAACTTCGACTTTCACACAACATCGGAGTTGAAGTCAAGAGATCGACATACAACTCGCATCAAGCTCTACTCGTAGATATAAGTCGAAATTTTCGACTTTCGTAAGCCTACTTGGCTATCGACTTTATAAAACTTCCATCGTTAAAATGGTTCCCGACTTCAAATCGGAAAAGTCGTAAAGCCGACTTCTTTCCTAGCCCATCTCAAAAATGTTTGCCTTTGCCTACTCGTAGTCTACCAATCTCTAGCATCTTCGGCATATACATATAAAAGTTTTTTTTTTTATAAAATTTTTCTCACTCGGATGTTTCATTCTATTTTTACTACTAAACATATCTCCAAAAATCTAATTTTTTACTCAATATTTTTTTCCTTATTTTTACAACTTGTGCTGACAGATGGTTCGACCGTAAAAAAAAGTTTTTTTTTCAATAGTTTGTTCGCAACCCCGATTTGGCCCGCGTGGTGATACTTCCTTACAAACTAACTTATGATTTATCTTATATTTAATTTCTATATATTTTCTAAAAGTATTTTTTATTCGCGTTTACCTTGCGCTCATAAGAAGCAATAGAGTAAATCTTTCGATATCTTTGACTCACATTTTTTTAAGATTTTTTTTTCTTATGTTTCGTCCTGTTGTTGGGTGATGCTCTAAGCCGTATTACCGCGCGAACGCATTCCTGTTGTATATTTCTTGTTTTCCCAAAACAGAGAAAATAATATGAAAATTCAAAAAGATTAAAAAATCTGTGAGTAGCAACTTAATTAAAAATTAAAAAAAATTTAGTTAAAATAAAAATTACTTAACTAAAAAGTCATTAATTGACTAGATGTGATTGAGAATCTTTAGTTTATCATTTGAAAATAAAAAGATGTGAGTACATAATAACTATGAGTTCAAGATTTCTTAAAAAGATACATACTTACAATTTATTTTAAGACAGCCAAATGTCTTTACTTAAAAAATACAAAAAATGTAACTTATCTTTCAAACTTTTTCAATAAACAACAAATAACATTTTTTTATTTTAGCTTTAACTAAATACAACGAAAATCTTTGACTTTTTGACTAAAAATATGACTAGATTCTGGCAACAACAATTATATTTCTTAGAGAAATACTTTGTAATTCCAAAACGCTATTTAAACTTTTATAATTAACAAAAAAATCACATGTTTTTTTTAATGTCAACTCCAAAATGTTTTAACAAAAGCATTTGTGTTAGAATAACAATTTTTAATCAAAATGTCTTTTCACTTCATAAAAACTTAGTTTTCAATAATACTCGTAAATCAAATGTCTTTTATAAGAATCACCCAGAATTTGAAAGTAAAACATTCTTTGAAATAAATAAACATTAACTCAGCCTCATGAAAACAAAAAAACACAGAATTACTTAAAACTTCACAGTATACAGTCACCTCACGCTAGACAGCATTTTAGAAAAAAAAACTAGCATCTTACAAAATAAAACTTCACTAACTTAACCAAATCACAACAGTATTTCAACGTAAATTATTGGAATTAGAAAAGGCTTTACAAAAAGGCTTCAGACTTAAAAGGAGACTCAGGAACACAAACTAAACACAAAAGCCTCAACAAAATAGAGACTTGAGAAAAACAACTCAACAAAATTGAGACTTTCCAGAAGAGACTCGACAAAAGAGACTCGGACCTGTTAGAAACAAAGGCTAATAAGTTAAATCCAGTCTTTATGCACACGACAACAGGAAACAGGCGGATGATGTCTTTGTCCTCACACCAAGAGGCTGGGGGCGAGCCATTCGTCTTCACCGATCTGGAAAAGAGAGAAATTGTTTAGACTTAGTAAAAATAAAATCCTTAACTATGCTCCGAAGTCGAGTTAGCCACCTCTTTCTTGTTTTTTTTGTTAGCCAACTTTTGTGTCCCACTACTGGGCCGACCCTGATGATGACGTTTTTCCTCAAGGAACGAAGCTCGCCCAACTCTCCGGGTGCATTCGTGCGACATGACCAGCCTACTTCCACTTGAGTCTAGCTGTTTTTTCCCCAACTTCTATAAATTTAGTTATTGAGCACAGGTTGGTGTTTCTAACGCGATCTGTTCGCTGAAAACCTATAATGCTGCGCTCCGTAGCCTGATGACAAATCTTGAGCCTGGACTTTTGTTGTTCAGTAAGTGACCAACTTTGTACACCGTAAGTTAGAACGGGCAGCTTGCACAGTCAATGAGTTTTCTTTTAAGCGTTATCGGAAGACTTCCTTTCAAATGTTCTTTAAAGGTCCAGACGGTCTTCCAAGCATTTTGAACTCTTCTTTTGACCTCCTTATCTTGACTATTTTTCAAAGACACTATCTGGCCTAAGTACGTATACTCATCGACCTAATGCAACACATGCCCGTCTACCGGTCTTGGATCTGTTCATTAAAAGGACTTTTTAGAGTTTTTTTTAGAAATGCTTCAAGTTCTGAAGGTAATGTGGAGAACAACACAATATCGTCAGCAAAGCGGAGGTTTGTTAGCTGATGGCCGTTAACATTAATGCCTCGTGACTGCCATGAATCAGGTAACTTGTTGAAAACCTTTTTGCAATGCGCTTGTCTTTCTTATTAGTCTTTGTAAAAGCTGGCTCAAATGCTAATGATATAACTTCGAAATATCGTCATCCCTAAAATCTAACTTACCGGCTGCACCTGAAAATGTTGCACGGGATAGTGCAGGACCTGCGGCGGTTGTGACATGGCGGCCACGCCCCCCACGGAGCCCACTCCCCCCACCCCGGCACCCAGCGCCCAGGGGAGCTGCACCCCACCCATGCTGGAGCAGGCGGTCGTGTTGGCCCACTGGTTGTATTCTTTGCTGTTATGGAGAAAATATGGGGGTGTTAAAATTACTCATCATAATTTTAGCGATAATGGGTTGTGGAGGTCTGGCAGGTAGCCGCTCCACGTTAAATACTGGCATTCAGATGAATCCGGTTTGACTGGAAACCGACCCAAAAAAAAGTTGGGAAAAGGCCAGGTGGATCATTTTAGCGATAAGGCATTGTGTCACCCTATATAATGTTTTCTTCATCTATGTTTTCTGTGACTATGTTGTACACAGTAAATGGTTCTATTCTACCATTCTATATCCTAAATTCTATTCTGCCATCATCATCATCATATTCCTGCCCTTGTTCTTGTTACTTGTGGTCGGTGCAACACGTTTCCTTCATCTGCTCTATCTTACCAACCGTCGTGCTATCACTGATTCCCTTCTCTTTCATACCACTCCACACAATCCATCTTTTCTTTGGCCTCCCTCTCCCTCTCCATTCATCTACATTTATGTTCATAACTTAAGTAACATGCACGTCATGATATTGGTATGACCATGTCAATAGGAGGGCCTATTGTCATGGTCATACCAAGACAAGAAACTCCCCTTCAAAATTACTCTTTCAGCAAAAAAGGTAAGAACTTCAAAACGTATTAAATTAGGTATTTATTACTAGAGGACCTGTCATCATCATTATCATCATCATATCAGCCGAAAGACGTCCACTGTTGGACATAGGCCTCCCCCAAAAGCGGGGGTCTGCCATAATCGGCACGCAGTGCAGCTGTTGCAATGTACAGAGAATGCTCTTGCCCATTCTCTGGTGAGTCCCTTAGTCGCCTCTTACGACACCCACGGGAAGTGATGGAATGGTGCTATTCTTTTACGTCCAACACCATATGAAACATGTGCTACTCATTAAAAAAAGAAATTCACAGTTAAGTTGAATATTCACACCTAGCTTCCCTCGAAATTTTGAAATACAGCTTTTCGGCTGCCGAGGGCAGAATAGTTACGCAGAGATACAGTATTTACTCACCCCATATACTGCTGCTGGTATCCAGCGAACGCCTGTCCAGCGTAGGTGTATCCTTGCACGCCCTGAACACCTTGGAGGAAGCCCCCAAGTTGCTGAGGATAGGTGTTGTACCAGTAAGACGTGGGAGGTACGCCCCCGGTGTAGGTAGCACCGAAGGGACTGTAAGCTGTCGGGAGCTAGGGAAAAAGAGGAATCGTTAGTGAGGATCAGGAGAGTTGTAATTATGCAGTCACATTTACCAGTTATTGTAATTTCGGGCGAGACTGAGGACATTCATCAGGCACCTTTATGAAAGCATCTGTGTTCCTTACCACCTATGACTCCGAAGCCTTTAAAGCTTCATCATCATCAAGCCGAAAGACGTCCACTGCTGGACATAGGCCTCCCCCAAGTGTCGCCACAACAACCGGTCCTGTGCGTCTCGTAACCATCGGCTACCAGCGACCCTCATCAGGTCATCGGTCCACCTTGTGGGAGGCCTTCCAACGCTGCGTCTTCCGGAACGGTCGCCACTCGAGAACTTTTCAGCCTCATCGACCATCTTTTCTGCGAGCAATGTGTCCTGCCCATTGCAACTTCAGTTTGGCGATCCTTCGATCTATGTCGGTTACCTTGGTCAGGCAAGGAAACTCTGAGCATTGCCCTCTCCATTGCCCTTGAAGTGACTTTAGGCCCATTGTGAGCGACCACGTTTCGATTCTATAAGTCATCACTGGCAACACGCTCTGGCCATAGACTTTTGTCTTGAGACACTGTGGTATATGAGACTTAAGATATTTTAAGCTTGATCCACGGCAAATAAACTCGAAAAACACGAGATGGACGATATTTTGAGATTGAATATTTACTGCAGAACTTTTTCTAACCTAAAAGTTTATACCTAACAGCCTTTCTAATATCAACTACCTCTAACTACCCCTCAGAATGTCCCGTCAAAATTGGTCCAGAGGTTAGCTGGAACAGTCGAAAACAAAGAAGATTTTTTTCGTGACAATCTAATAAGTTGGATTTGACAACAGGACACAACATTGCTTTACTAGTAAATATGAAAGAGACATGAAATAAATCTCTTTCGCAGTTAGTGGTAAAGCGAACTTCTATCCCTCTCTACTCAGCTTTCAAATCCGACTTTTTAGATTGTCCCTGAACAGAACAGACACTTGACATTTTGTTTATTTGTATCGACTGAGTTATTATATGTACATTATAAAGTTTTTTTTTGTAATAAAAAATGAACAATCAATTCAAATGAAATGAGCAATGAATGCTATTAAAATATTTATAAATATCTTAGTATTTTTAGAAATGAATAAATAATGAAAACTTCAAAGTTTTACGTTTTAATTCGCTTGTTTAATTATCTTTAATTACCTACACACAAATTAAAATAATTATGTCGACCTTTGCCTAAAATTTACATCTAAAAGATATAGTCAATTTGCATTAGTGATAAATTAACGAACCTTTCGTTAATTTATCACTTGTAATAATTATCTGCAGTCCACATTACTGTTTTTTTAGGGTTCCGTATCCAAAGGGTAAAAACGGGACCCTATTACTAAGACTCCGCTGTCCGTGTGTCTGTCCGTCTGTTTGTCACCAAGCTGTATCTCATGAACCGTGATAGCTAGACAGTTGAAATTTTCACAGATGATGTATAAATTTCTGTTGCCGCTGTAACAGCAAATACTAACCACCGACTCAACCACTCCCATACAGCAAACGTGATTTTTTTTATAGATAATGATACGGAACCCTTCGTGCGCGAGTTCGACTCGCACTTACTACCATGTCCTCCGGGCAATTCTCTGCAGTGTACTGGTGATACCCGGTCGACCCGGGAACTACCAGTTTCGGATTCAGCGGGAGGGCACCCGCTGAATCCGAAACAGGTAGTTCCCGAAGCCGCCGTGTCCGGTGAGTACCTGCGTCAGGTGGAAGGTGAGGACGCCGTGGTGCCTCTCTAGCCACTCCTCAGGGACTTATCGCCACATTAGTGTCGTACTCATACCAGTCACAGTGTATATATTATGGCTAAAGGTGGGTGTGAACATAAACCTAAGTTTAACCGGTCATTAGGCACTCCGACTCGGATAGGTTAGGTTAGAAGGGGATGGCGGGGTCTAGTGAGCGAGCGAACCGAGCGAACACAGACCCCGCCATCCCCTTCGTGGTTATTTTTTTTTAAACCACACAGAAATAGGAACTTTAAAGTGTTTTGAGGTTAGGTTAGAACTAGTTGTAGCCGGCTAAAACTAGGAGTAGCCGCACTTCGGCTATTAGCCGTAACATATACATATGATTAGAAAATGAAAGCTTTGTACCCGAAGGCTGCTCTACACAATTATTTATTTCATACCTGTCCCTGCGCCTGAGCATTATTGGGGTCGCCGGACTCCTTCCCCCAGGAGCACTTGACGGGCTGCCCGTTGACGTCGGTGTTGTGAACCGCTACGATCGCGTGCGTCGCGCTCTCCTTCGTGGAGAATCTGTGGAGAAGGTGGAGAATATACGTTGAATATTGCTGCACACTACTAGGTAGATTGAACGAACCGGCTCGTATCTTCAACTCATCATCATCATATCAGCTGAAAGACGTCCACTGTTGGACATGGGCCTGCCCCAAATGGGGGAGTTTGCCATAATCGCCACACTTGGCAGGCGGATTGGGGCGATCGCACTGTAGCTGTAGAAGTGTACCTACAGAGAATGCTGCTGCCCATTCTCTGGTGAGTCCCTTAGTCGCCTCTTACGACACCACGGGAAGTGATGGGATGGTGCTATTCTTTTACGTCCGACACCATACGGAACAAAAACCTACCTACCTATCTTCAACTGCATAGGTAAATTAGATGGTATTGTGAATTACCAAAAATAGACATTTGAATTCAACAACACTAATTAATTACAAATTATATAAAAACACAATTGCACTACTGATCACTTTAATTCGCAGTTGAATATTGCTCTCGAAGTTATCGCTCGCTTGAAGATGCGTATCTCCTAGATGGTGCCAAAGAGCTGGAAGGTCTTCTGGCTCTAAGAAGAAGTATTTCCCACTCACCTAAGACAAGCATATCCATTGTCCTTGAAGACGCGTATCTCCTGGATGGTGCCAAAGAGCTGGAAGGTCTTCTGGCTCTAAAAATAAGTATTTACCACTCACCTAATAAAAGCATATCCTTTGTCCTTGAAGACGCGTATCTCCTGGATGGTGCCGAAAGGCTGGAAGGTCTTCTGCATGAGCTCCTCAGTCAGGCCGGTAGTCAGGCCGCCGCAGTAAACCGTGCAGTTCGTCGGCGAGCTCTGGTTGTATACCTCGTCGAATGTCAGGGGCTTGGAGTTCACTGGAACGAAGAACAGGGTTATATATTAGAATAGATATAGGAGTCTGTGTTTCTTGATACCTAGCTTCAACCTGCGAGTTTGTGAATAGGTTAATTCTAGACGTGCTCTATCGTTGAACATATCATTGCTTACCATCAAGTGAGATTCTGGTCAAATGCGAGCGTATACAAATAATGGAGGAATTTTATTGAATGATCTGTTTACGTTATTCTGCGCATTCATTTATAGTTCTAGAGGAAATCTTGAAAGCTTCCTGCAGGATAGGCCTAGCTTATTGCAGGGCCTAAACCTAAAAGGAAAACCTAAAAAGAAACCCTAAAAGGAAGTAATATTGAAGTAATACTGCTTTAAGAGTTGGTGGTTAGGCCCCTGGTCAGGAAGTCTTTGAAAATCTGTTTTGCAAACTTAGAAAGGAAACCAAACGTTCTTTTACAATTATCTCACTCTGTAATCTTATTCTTCTTGTAATTAATTTATTATTATTCGTATATGGAGTGTAGTATATAAATTTTTCCGTCGTTGCCTCTATGGTGATCAAAGTCAAATAATTTATGTAACTATTAAAAGACACTTTTGAATGCCAAGATCCCTACCAATATTATAAATGCGAAAGTAACTCTGTCTGTCTGTCTGTCTGTCTGTCTCTCTGTTACGCTTTCACGCTAAATCGGCTGAACGGATCGTCATGAAATTTGGCAGATAATTATATAGCCTGGGATATGGAGAAGGACATAAGCTACATTTTTACGCGATAACCGTCATGCACGCGGGCGGAGCGGGCGGGCAAAAGCTAGTTAACAATAAAAAGTGACACTAATTTGTCCATTCTCAAAGTTAGATTCTTATAGAGGAGAACAGACAGGAAACTTTACGGACAATTAATGTTATAATTAAATAATGTGTTACAAATAGGACGTGCACGCTAGTGGAGTTGAAAATAAATCCTACTGTATAAAAATTAACACTCCCCGCACAAATCAATATCAGTCCCCAGTAATCAGTACTGAGTAACGTGAGG
The DNA here is from genome assembly GCA_947386135.1 of Melanchra persicariae. Lineage (NCBI taxonomy): Eukaryota > Metazoa > Arthropoda > Insecta > Lepidoptera > Noctuidae > Melanchra > Melanchra persicariae. Next base: position 10,757,300 of record OX376672.1, on the reverse strand, counting down.
CAAAACATCCGGATGTGACGTTATACCGCTCGGAAGGAATTATCGCGCACCGGAAATTAGCATTCACAACCATTTCTATAGAGCTGTGCGTCCGAAATGTCGTATTTTATTTATCAAAGGTATTTTGGCATCGAATAAAAGCAGCCGCATGGGTCGATATTTCAAGGTTAAGCAACGCTTGCCGAGGTCGGTCTGTGGATGGGTGACCATCTTAACATATCGAGATGCCTCCGTGTCTCGGAAAGCATGTTAAGCCGTTGGTCCCGGCTGCCATTTGTAGATCTTTGGCAGTCGTTACGGATTGTCAGAAGCTAGGAAATCTGACTCCAGTCTTGCCAAGAAGTACCGTGTTATGTTAGGTATGACCACTAGCAAGTTAACACACATGGGATATCAACTGCAAAACCGGACTAACCTGTGGTGGCCTCAAATTAATTTAAGGCCCCCAGCCAATGCAACAGAAGGTTTGGCAGGCAGCCGCTCCACGTAAAATACTGGTATTCAGCTGAATCCGGTTTGACTGGGAGCCGACCCCAATATAGTTGGGAAAAGGCTAGGCAGATGATGACTTTGTTTCATTGATGCTCACTTGATAGTAAGTTGCCACCACCGCTTAGGGACATCTGCAATTCCGGGTACGTTGTCAACTTGCCATCAGAGACAAGGTTGAGTTATTACTTTTTAACCGTCTTCGAAAAGGAGCAGGTTATCAATTTCGTATGTTTTTAACCGACTTCAAAAAAAGGAGGGTGTTCTCAATTCGATTGTTTGTTTTTTTGTGTTTGTTACTTCATATCTCTGTCATTTATGAACCGATTTGAGAAATTCTATTTCATGTGAAAGGATATACTTCTCGATTGGTCCCATTGAAATTTTATCAAAATCGGTTCAGTGTTTTGGTTTTTAAATCTAAATAGCTGGAAAAAATATCTGGAAAAATAATCCATGTATACGAAATTGCGTATTTTTGCTTTCCTGTGACTTTCCAGTGGTGTTGTTAGGTGTACCACTAAAAAGTGAAAAATAAAAAAACTTTTTCACAGAAAAAAACTGACTTCCAAAAAAAACACTACAAAGTCCAAAATTACTTTAATTTCGGAAGTCGGTGTCAAATAACGCAGAAGCCACCAAAAACACCGACTTCCGAAATTAAAGTTATTTTGGACTTTGTAGTGTTTTTTTGGAAGTCGGTTTTTTTATGTATATTATGTTCGGGCATAACTCCGTCAATTATAGAAGGTATTATAAAATTAACAGGTCTACTTCGTGCACGTTCCCCCCCACGGAGCGTGCAGAAACTATAGGTGGCAGCACTGAAGCGTCTATGTCAAGTACATTATACTTATAAGTTTCGAATATGCGGCACTAGATGGCATAGTCAACGCCTCGCACGTTCCCTGTACGCTATTCTTAATCATGGAAATATGCACGGAACCTACGAAATTGACCACGGCAGAAATCATTTTGTAAACACGTAAATTAATAGATAATTTTCCAAGCTAAATTTTCATCCAATTCGAAATAGAATATTTAATTAACAAAACAAAAAATAATCCGAAGGGCCTCTACAATATTCCTTCTTTGTATAAAATTAACGGGCAGATCAAAGAGATGCGAAACTGTTAAAATTTAAGCATTTTGTTTATCATTCTCTTTGAGAATTTACCGGATGACGTGAATTTTGAAGACGAGGCGTGAGTTTGATCAAAACCTGAAGAATTACTTATTAAAGAAAATTATAAAAAAAAATTCAAGAAAAATAAAAAATTAAGAAAAAACATTTTTGCCTAAGTCTGGGGTAAGTGAAGGTGGGGAAATCTGGCCAGGAAGTCTCGACATAGTTACCGATCGCCTACCGACCGAATTCGGTAGATAAGTCCTAAGGCTGCCCGTACACAATCAACCTCGAACGTGATCCACGGATCAGATTATTGATTTTGATCGTGTCTTGAAATGCCGTACGGCGTAAACGGTCATAAGAAAAGAGAAAATGTATTAATGCTTTTCTTAAACAGACCACAATTTCTGCTAATCCTCGCTAAAGATTAGCTGTCGGTAAAAAACTGAGAAATTCTCAAGTTGTCAGCTTAGTACGGATTATCCTAAATACAAGAGTGTTCATTTTCGCGACCCTTTTAGAATATTGTCTCGAAGAATATTAAATCCTTTGAATTTATTTAACACTAAGTTTTGATCGCGGCTTCGCTACCATGGCCACACCATAACACAGGAATCGTGCATAGTATAGTCTCCTATCACTGAAAATTCTTTCCGGGTAACATCCATCACCACAAACAGCTTTCCGGGTAACATCCGTGATTTTAGTCTTGGCGCGCAGCACCGTGTTCCTTACAGCGAGGCAACCATCGCGGTAGACCACGGTGAAGGTGGAGAGACGAACTCGACTCTTACAAGCTACCCAACATCACCCTTAAATATGACCACATCTTTCTGAAACACCCTGTATAACCCACGGCACGGCAATGACGAGGCTCTAGTCATAACTTGTACTTACATTCATTCTTGGGCGCGGGCGGCTTACGCGTGGCCCAGTTGGTCCGGATTGATCTGGAACCTAACCACTGCCCGTTCATCGACGTGATGGCAGATTCAGCCTCCTGTAACAAGACAAGGGAAATATTTAGAAATGTAAGCATTAAGAAAGAAGAAGAAAGAGAAAGAATAAGTTTTAGAAAATAAGTTTTTGTTTATTAGGTTTGATTCATTATTGCATGGGAATCATCATCATCATATCAGCCTGCAGACGTCCACTGCTGGACATAGGCCTCCCCCAAGTGTCGCCACAACAACCGGTCCTGTGCGTCTCGCATCCATCGGTTACCCGCGACCCTCACCAGGTCATCGGTCCACCTTGTGGGAGGCCTTCCAACGCTGCGTCTTCCGGTACGCGGTCGCCACTCCAAAACTTTTCGGCCTCATCGACCATCTGTTCTGCGAGCAATGTGCCCTGCCCACTGCCACTTCAACTACTGGACTTAGGCCTCCCCAAAATGGGGGGGGGGGGTTTGCCATAATCGCCACGCTTGGCAGGCGGGTTGGCGATCGCAGTGTAGCTGTAGCAATGTACCTACAGAGAATACTGCTGCTCATTCTCTGGTGAGTCCCTTAGTCGCCTCTTACGACACCCACGGGAAGTGATGGGACGGTGCTATTCTTTTACGGCCAACACCATACGGAACATTGCATTGCATTGGAATGTACCTGTTGTAATAGTTGTAAGTGATGAATAAATAAAATTTTGAAAGGTGCGTAAGACACGCAATTATCGAGCTCTATGAATTATTTATTTATTTAAACTTTATGAACAATAGTGGTACATGGGCGGATTTACTGCAACAAGGCATTCTCTACCAGTCAACCTTTGGGGTAAGAAGACTATACTGCGGTAGGTGTACAACAAATAAATAAGATTTAAATTAAATTTTTGGTTGGCGATTGGAGAAGCCTATATGTCAGTTTTATAAATAAAAGGAAAATTTACAGGTAACTTATACTGTATTCCTTCTCCGTACAAATTTAAACTGTGGAAAATATTATGCGCACAATTTGCTTTAAAAGAAGGTTTGGTTTCGGCCAGTTTCGGCTTAAAAATCTGGTTTCAGCCAGTTTCGGTTTCGGCCAAAAATTGACCGAACTTTCGGCCCCATTTTATTCATGTTAAATTGTTAAAATCACATTTAAATAAATCATTATATTTGCTACCAAATTTATTTTTAGTTTTTATGTTATTTAAGAAAAGTTTACTGTGATTACCTACATGTATGAAAATAACCAAGTACATTAACATCTCATCATCTGCCTAGCCTTTTCCCAACTTTCAAAAAGTTCGGCTTCCAGTCATTATTTGGCCTAATCCTCCTCACCTGCTCCACCATTCGGCTAACGTGAACATTTTGAAACAAATTATTTCTTTTACACCTGATATTTCCCCTCATTATTTTAATTAAAAACTGAGTCCCCTAACATAAAATACTAGACAATTTCCATGAAAGACATGTCATGGCATTCAATCGATAGTTTTCATTAATTATTTATACAAAACTGCAGTGTTTCCCACCGCTAGTGGTAATCGTGTTGAAAACGTGATAATTTTCATTCGTGTCGGAATATTGATTTTTTTTTAATATCTAGATAACAGCTTTTTTTATCACGCCCTTTAGCCTAAGCGGCAGGGTAGTTTTTCACAAAAAAGGTATCATTAGGGTAGATGACTAAAAAAACCGAATTAGTCCGTCAAAGTCAAAGTCAAAGCATTTATTTCAATTAGACCATTTACAGGAACTTTTGAATTGTCAAGGTCGGTTGGTCAAAAAAGATGCGTAGATCTCTATGGAGCAGAACGTGCAAGAAACTCCACGGACACTCTTTTAAAACTAATATTTTGTAACAAAATTATGGTTACATCATTCATATTGAAATTATACATATATGTGAGAACGATGTAAAAGACGTGCAGGATAAAAGAGTCCGGAGTAAACAAGAAACAATTCAAAGAAATAATTAAAATAGACCATGGCAGCCGAGAGACGGCAAACAACACCATATTAAGTTTTTGTTGCAATAAATGGGACAAATCATTTATATATACACAAAATAAAAAAGGTCCTAAAATTGAGCCCTGGGGAACCTCCATTTTCACGTTAAATTCCGACGAATTGACACCGTACTACTACTTGAACTAACTGCTGTCTTTCATTTAAATAAGATTTAACAAGGCTTAAAGCTGTTTTGCCCAGCCCGTAATGCCCAAGTTTCAGAAGTAATGATATCATCATCATCATCATATCAGCCGAAAGACGTCCAGTGCTTGACATAGACCCTATCCCAAATGGGGGGGTTTGCCATAATAGCCACGCTTGGCAGGCGGGTTGGCGATCTCAGTGTAGCTGTAGCAATGTACCAACAGAGAATGCTGCTGCCCATTCTCTGGTGAGTCCCTTAGTCGCCTCTTACGACACCCACGGTAAGTGATGGGATGGTGCTATTCTTTTACGTCCGACACCATCCGTCAGATAGACTTGTGAAAAATATTCGACACGTATTTTAAATTTTTCACATAAACAAAAAACGAAGACGTAACAGTGACTTGAAAGCTCGTGTGACGTCATATTTTGGTACACTTTTTATCGGAAAGTGACGTAACAAGCCCCCACTCCTGCAGTGCGATTCTGTAAACATGTCGAAGTGAACACCCGGTCAGGGCGCACGACGGGTGAGTTGTCAAACGATACAAATAAGATGGAATGACAGCTCTATTGTCGTTCACTCCGCCTAGGTGAACACCGTGAGATGTTGACAGAATCGACCGGCTGATCTTTGATGCGTTTTTATCTTCTACAATTTTTATTGTTTTGATAAAACAGACAATACTTGTCCAATATTTTTCGATACATAATCTAACTGACGAACGAAATAGAATCATATTTTTAACTCAGGAATCATCCTTTTTCGTCTTAGGTGCCAAAGTGACATTGGGTATATGAAGTTTGAAAAATAAAACAAAATGGCGACCACTTTTAAGTATGGCGCCCATAACACGATAGGCTTTTCTGTCAGAACCACAGTCAAGGCTGTGACTGACGGATAAATAAATGTTCTCTACTAACTATTTAGAACTGGATATTGAGCGTATGCATACCAAATTTCATTCAAATCGTTTGATTCATTTAAAAAAAATAAGGACTTTTATGAAATACTCTTTTCGAAAAATGCCAACCATGCCGTCGTTTTGTTTATATGCTATTATTTATTTAGGGACAATAAACAGCTAACTTTAAAAAGATATAAGGTATAGTAGATAACAATATGCTTAACTATTTTTCAATTTAACTATCTGTTTTTCTATTTTCACTGTTAGTATTATATTTTTATATATTTTGAGATAAACTGTGTAGATCACAATTTTTTGTATGCATATTTTCCCTATTAAGCATACAACGTGTAACAGAATAAACGCAATACCTCTTAAGGGGTGATTGTACTCATCATTATGAATAACTTTTACTATGGGACCAACCCCGAAATAGCGAAAAAAAAATCAGCTGTTCAGTTCATTTTGTCGAGTTGCGCGCACAAAAATGTATGAAGCAGTAAATTTTTTTTCGCGATTTCGGGGTTAGTGCCATAGTTGTTCATAATGATGAGTACAATGACCCCTTAAGAGGTATTGCGTTTATTCTGTTACACGTTGTATAGATTGTGTTGTTGTGCAATGTATTTTTAGATTTTTTTTTGTGTTGGAAAGTAAATGTTTTATCTATCTATCAACTGGTTACATTGGACTACTATATTATATCAATTACTACATATTTTTAACAGAAGCACCTCGGAGTCCAACTTATAGAAATTTGTTCTTGTTTTTGGTATCTTTATACCTAATTATACCAACACTAGCACATTGCCCGCGACTTCACATTTTCGATTTTCTCCCTGTTCCTAGTATAGGATGTGCGTTGATGTCAGTCAGTTACCCACACACTTTTAACAAGAAAAAAGACTACATAGTAAAAAAAAAAAGGAAACTTTAACTTACCGATTTTTTCAAAAACGAGACGAAACCATATCCTTTGGACTTCAGAGTTTGAGGGTCACGCACCACACGGCAGTCACTGTGGACAAAGGAAACAATAATTAAAATAAATTATTTTCATGTTACGAGGAGCTCGTGGCTGAATTATAACAGCCACACGGGCCGATCTTCCAGGTTAAGCAACGCTTGTTAATGTTGGCCTGTGGATGGGTGACCATGCATTGTATACCGAGACTCCTCCGTGCCTTGGAAAGCACGCTAAGCCATTGCCAAAAGTAAAAAAAAATTGCCAAGACTTATCGTGGTAGGCAATTAAAGAGAGAAAAACGTGCAAGAAACTCCATCATCATTCTATAATCCTGTGATGATGTTTTAATGGCAGTTCGCCATTTTTGCAACATGGCATGTTCAAAATATAACTTGGTTATTCGGCCCGCAATCTGCCTAACCTTTTCTCAACTAAGTTGGTCGGTTTCCAATCTAACCGGGTGCAAAAAAAAAAAACTAAAAATAAATAGACAATTTACAGGTACAATATTTTTGAATTGAAAAGGTCTGTCAGTCAAATATATGAAGCTATTTCTGCCGCGTTAGCGACAAGAGCAGATTTTTTTTTTTTATCATTGATATGCACGCGTTTGACCACTATCTCACCTGATGGTAAGCGATGATGTGATCGAAGATGGAGCACGCTTGCCTAGAAGTAACCTATTCACTCTTAACTTAAAGACTCCCAGGTTTTAGCTATCAGGAAACACAGACTCTGGCAGGGAATTCTACTCCTTAGCTGTACGCACAATGAAAGTGCAGTGTGCAGTTAAACATCAGTCGTTTACGTGGATTGACTGCGTAACTGACCTCGACAACTCATTAACTGGGTAACAAGGTACATCTTGGCAAGACTGTAGTCTGATTTTCTGAATATCTGTTACGACTGTCAATGATCTTTCAATGACAGTCAGAACGGATGACTTAAAGTGCTTTCTGAGACACGAAGGAGTCTCGGTATGTAGTGGATGGTCACCCATCCACGAATAGACCTCAGCACGCTTTGCTTAACCTTGAAGATCGAGCCTTGCGGCTGTTATTATTTACGAGCTCGGCCTTATGTGAAAAATAAAAGATATGCAGTCAGTCAGGCCCAAAAGATACCTACAGAGAAAAAAGATAGAAGATAAAATATTTGCCAGAGTCTCAAGATGGGCATAAAGCAGCATTTTTGGCTTATTGACAAATATGAACTATGTCACTGGGGTAGGAGCGTGGCGCGACTAACAGCGGGTTTATAAGCGGAGCGGGTTACTGGGGTATTGCATTTTTTGTAAAGAAAAAGCCTTGAGTGGAATTTTGTATATAATAGAATTGATTTTTAACGATGACTTGTAAGAAATTAATGTTTGTAAATTGTAATACCAACTATACTGTACATCTCATAATAAGTACTGAATAAATTTTTTATAAAAAATTGGGTACAATGTGTACACAAGAGGCCCTAGACAATGTGCCATTCAATTAGCGAAAGCGACTGTCGAAATGCCAAAATGTAGAAATTTGATCACGTGACATTTCGATAGCATCTGTCAATCCCATACATTTTTGACGTATTGACAATCGCCTTCGCCACGCTACCGCTGACAGAATGTCACTTGTCTTGAGCCCAAGGTAATCATTTACAGACAACTTTCGTAGCAACTTTAGCAATCAGAGTGGCAATTCTATTAATTTATAACCGAATTCCCAAAAAGGAGGAGGTTCTCAATTCGACTGTATTTTTTTTTTGTGTTTGTTACCTCATATCTCCGTCATTTATGAACCGATTTGAAAAATCTTGTTTCATGTGAAAGGATATACTTCTCGATTGGTTCCATTTAAATTTTATCAAAATCGGTTCAGCAGTTTGATTTTTAAATCCAAATAGCTGGAAAAAATATGTGCAAAAAAACCGACTTCCAAAAAAAAACACTACAAAGTACAAAATAACTTTAATTTCGGAAGTCGGTGTCAAATAACGAAGAAGCAACCAAAAACACCGACTTCCGAAATTAAAGTTATTTTGTACTTTGTAGTGTTTTTTTTGGAAGTCGGTTTTTTTTTAAGCAACGTTTCGCATGCGCATCTTATTCGCAATCTGTCAAAAAAGCCTCAATTTTCAAACATTTTTGACAGATTGCGATTGACATGCGCATGCGAAACGTTGCTTAAAAATTAGTAGAATTAGGCCTCAAATATTTCCGATTAGATGCTAATGCTTAAAAAAAAAGCAACAAATACCTAATGCCTAACTCCAGTACTTATTTATATGAAGAATATCGAAGTGTGGCTAATCTGGTTTTCGGGTTACTCAAATTTAAAGAATAATGCACATTCCCAAGTATATTTCCTCCATTATTCAATTCTTTCTTATTTTTAATAGTATCAATCCATTTATAAAAAAAACATGAAACTTTTTTTTTTTAAGGATCTGAAATCGTCAAATGACTCCTTCCACTTTGGGTGGAGCGGCAGGGAGTGTCAGAGTTATACTCACTAAAACCCATCCATGCTCCTCCTAGTGCCTTTTACGTTCCAGGGCCGTGGTAAATCTTTCGAACAAAATTCGCGACCCTGGCAGGCTCTGGCCCTAGCGGGCCCCATCTTGAAAACATCAAACTTCAGGTAGTTACCCACGCGTCTGGTTGGAGGATCCTCCCTTTTCAATTTGCTGGACTTGACACCCTGATCCTTATACGTCTATCATTGTATTAAAACCGTTATTTAAAAGCACACCTAAAACTGCAACGAATTCATCAATCCGATATAAAACGCTACGCAGCTAAAGTTATAAGCGTCCAACATTTTCCGCTTTCACTGAGTCCCAACCCTGTTGGCGGTAATCCAAGCCCTGTCGGCCGCCACATGTCTTGTACTTGGAGCACTCCTCGAGAGATGAGGCTCCGGCTTATTGCTGATTTACTAATGTGGGCATTGGCTTTCAAGTATTTTTTACTTATAGTTTAGGTCCTCGTGGCTAAAGAATACCAGCCGCACGGGTCGATCTTCAAGGTTAAGCAACACTTGTCAAGGTTGATCTGTGGATGGGTGACCATTTTAACATACTGACTTTCCTCCGTGCCTCGGAAAGCATGTTAAGCCGTTGGTCCCGGCTGTCATTTGTAGATCTATGGCAGTCGTTACGGATCGTCAGATGCCAGTAAATCTGACTATAGTTACAATTACTATCGTGTTACCCAGTTAATGGGTTATGGAGGTCTGGTAGGCAGCCGCTCCACGTCAAATATTGGTCTTTAGCTGAATTCGGTTTAACTGGAAGCCGACCCCAATATAGTTGGGAAAAGGCTAGGCAGATGATGAGTATAGGTCCAAGATTGACTGAATTAAATTATTGATGGATAGACTTAGAAATAAAAACCAGTTGTTCAGTACATTTTGTCGAGTTATAAATGCGCACATAAAGGCTGTTAATTTTTTTTTCATGATTTCAGTGTTGGTCCCATAATATCATAATGATGAGTACAATGACCCTTTAAGAGGCATTGCGTTTTTTCTGTTACACGTTGTATTTATTGTTTAATTAAGTAGCCATCAGACGGACCTCGGGCGGGACTGTCATAAAATGTCGACCTTCTTTTATTATTGATAGGCACGCGCATGACCACTATCTCAACTGATGGTAAGCAATGATGTGGTCGAAGATGGAGCAAGCTTGCCTAGAAGTAACCTATTCACTCTTGACTTAAATACTCCCAGGTTGTAGCTATCAGGAAACACAGACTGGCAGGGAATTCCACTCCTTATCTGTACGTACAAAGAAATTCGCGAAGAAAAATTCTAAAAAACTTAAAAAAACGAGAAGTGTACTTACGAGATCTCTCCAAAAGGCGCGAAGGCATCTCTCAGGCTCTGGGTCTCGATCTCAGGACTCAGGTCCCCGACGAAGATGTGGTAGTGCTCTGAAACAATAACACTTAACTTTAGTTTCTAAACGTGTAACAGAATAAACGCAATACCTCTTAAGGGGTCATTATACTCATCATTATGAACAACTTTTACTATGGACTCTGCAGACGTCTGCAGGGTTTATAAGATGTCCGGGTGCTCCCTGTGCCCTATGTTTGAATATTTGGTGACAGATATACCATTTTGAGTACGAAGCTGTTATCTATACATATAATAAAATCGTAGATTTGCCGTGTCTGTACATTGAATATTTTCGCATAAAAATAACTGAGAAATGTTAGGAAAAAGGAATAAAACGCAAAAATGACATTTTTGAAATTTTTGTCTGTTTGTCTGTTTGTCCCGATGTTATTGTCAGCATCACGCAAAAACCACTGATTGGATTCGAAAGCTAACTTCTTCAAAATATGAAGTGTTAACCCTAATAACATTTAGCGTTTATTTCATCAAAATCGACCCACAAAATCAAAAGATATTGAATTTTAAATTTTAGTAAGGAACTTCATACAGTGCAAAGAATAAAGCAATTATTTTCAGAACAAAATTTTTATCTAAGAAACGTACTACAATTTGATTGATAATCCATCTCTTATTTTAGATATGTCGCAGCCAACTAGCTGAATCCGCCGTTTCATTAAAAGCCAAGCCTTTTCATTGAACTGTGCCGTTTAATAAGCGACATAAGGGACACGGGCAAGTCATTAAACCATTTTGAACAAAATATGTCACATAGGTCGCTGACAAATCGGCACATTTAAATGAAAGCCTTTTGGCTAGGCAATCGATTAAACGGCTGATTAAGCTAATTGGCTGCGACAGATACATATTGACATTAATTCTTTCTTTTCTTTTTTTTTTAAATGTTGCCCCACAGTAGGAATTTTTCCTGTATTGTGGGTACGTTTACAAACATACAAAAAATATTTGGTGGCGATAGATATATTAATTAAGAAATACAAATTGATGACACATATATAAACTTTGGTGACAAAAATGTCACACACGCCGGCCGGCTTATACTGAAATCCAGCGCCGTGAAAAATTTAAGTTTTTTTGTACTTTGTGGTTTTTATTAGGAAGTCGGTTGTATTTTTCGGAAAAAAGTTTTTTATTTTTCAACAAAAATTCCAACCAGCCCGTATCTATTTAGCTGTCTGTCACCGAAGTTCTTCATCAGATCTTTACGAAATTTCAATGGGACCACGATATCGGAATAAACAACTTTCGTATAAAAACAGAATTTCGGAAATCCGTTTATGACGGAGTCATGTCCGAACATACATAAAAAAATATATAAATTATAAACATCTGAATTAATAAATTGTCAACTGTTAACGCATCAGACACAATATTAAAAAAATGGCGTCATAGCTAGATTAGGTGTCGCGACAGTCCAGAGGTTCCTCTTTCTTTTTAAAGTCGGTTAAAAAACTATTATATTCAAGATCTTTCAGATCAATTACTGCTTCAAATAAGATGTTCGTTTTACGTGACCATCATAATGGTAATTTTAATTTACCATCTTAGTAGTAAAGTTATGCGTAACTCTATCAAAAGGAGAAATCTGTTACGCGTCAATTTCCGGCGTAGTGCAGAGCCACTACGGCGTAGCATACACTTGCTACGCGGCACTCTCTTACTGTGCTACGGTATTATTAAAACTGACTACGGTGTAGCTCACTGTACTACGGCGTAGATCATTGTACTACGGCGTAGTTCATCAGACTATGGCATAGCACACTGTGCTACGGCGTAGCTTATTTTAATACGTCGTAGCTCATTGTACTACGGCGTAGCTCATTGTACTACTGCATAGCTCATTATAATACGGCATAGCTCATTGTACTACGGCGTAGGTCATTGTACTACTGCGTAGCTCATTAGACTACGGCGTAGCACACTGTACTACGGCGTAGTGCACTGTGCCATTATGAAGTTCTTGAAATACTAACTTGATGAACTCTCAATGAATATCGGAGTTGTGAGCGTTTTAAAATCTGTGATAAACAGAGACAGCTCTCATTGCGTGTGAAGTCACTCGCAAGTGAATCTATAGTCAATTTGCGCCATCCAGTACAAACGATGTTTTGCGTGATAATGATATAAGAATAACCTAAAATGCGTATAATTTCTCTATATTCCACTGATTTTATTTGATTTTTCACATACCTATTTTTCATATACATATTTTAGTAATATAGCTTTCAAATAAGTATTAATTCATATAGATTTTTGATGTATCTAATACTACTAAATATTGGAGATCGGTTATTGGGATGCATATTTAGGAGCTAGTGGCTTAATAATTACAGTCGCACGGGTCGATTTTCAAGGTTAAGCAACGCTTGCCGGGGTCGATCTGTGGATGGGTGACCATCATAACATATCGAGTTTTCTCCGTGCCTCGGAAAGCACGTTAAACCGGCTGTCCCGGCTGCCATTTGGAGATCTTTAGCAGTCATTACGGATTGTCAGAAGCCCAAATATCTGACACCAGTTTTGCCAAGAAGTACCGTCATCATCTGCCTAGCCTTTTCTGTGTTACCCAGTTAATGGGTTGTGGAGGTCTGGTAGGCAGCCGCCCCACGTAAAATACTGGTATTCAGCTGAATACGGTTTGACTGGTAGTCGACCCAAATAGTCTCGGTATGTTAAGATGGTCACCCATCTACAGACCAACCTCGGCAAGCGTTGCTTAGCCTTGAAGCGGCCTGTGCGGCTGTTATAATTCAGCCACGAGCTCATCTCCATCTCATATCATCATATTATGCATCTGATTATCCGATTTCTATTTATAATATTAGTGACCCTTACCCGGGTAAATTTAAATGCACCCTACCTATATCATCAAAGAAATAATCCTCAACCCACCTGAATTACAGGTCTCATTCAGCAAAGCAAACTGTTTGAAAGCAGCCTCCTCGTGTATGTATGTATGTATGTATGTATGTATGTATGTATGTATGTATGGATATCCCGGTTTCAATCTACGCTCCGGTCTGATCAAGCAATGCTTGTATTATGCCTTTCTCACGATAGGGTTGGCAACTGCACTCGAGAATTATACGAAACTTGCTTCTGCCCGCGACTTCGCGTGCGTGGAGTTCAAAATTAAAATACACATGTTAGTTGTAATCCAGTGGTTTTTACGTTTACCTATGGAAATTTTTTCGTGCAAATTTTTTCGTGCAAATTTTTCTCATCATAATGAACCTTTTACAAAGTCTTAGTAAACTTAAGAAATTAAGCATGAAATCTGTAAATTCTTTTTCAAGTCATAACTTCTTTTTAACGAACGACTAAAAAGTTACGAAGAAAAAAATTTTTGAAGCAGTTTGTTAAAGTTGAGCAGCAGATATCACCAACTCCATCAGATTTTTTTTTTTTGGTTGAGAAATCATCAAATGACTCCTCCCGCTCTGGGCGGAGTGGAATAGAGTGTCAGACTCTTACTGACTAAAACCCATCCGTGCTCCTCGTAGTGCCCTTTGCTTTCCAGGGCCGCGGTAACTCTTTCGAACAAAATCCGCAAGCCTGGCAGCCTCTTCAAAAATCAGACTGCTTCAAAAGTCATTTTTTTGTCGTTTTGTGTGGTAGATAAAAAAAATTACATGTTTTATGTTTTGCTAAACATTTTATGAATGTATAACAGTTACTCAACATCACTCTTGAATATAACCACACCTTTCTGGAACATCCAATATACAAGGATCGTAGAAGTGGCGATTTGTAGTTTCTGTCGACCCCCATGGGGAAAAGACGTATGTATGTTTTCACAAGCTTTTATTTAACTTCTCTTCTCTTCCTCCATGAGATGTCGTTGTTATTTATCATTTTATCATTAAGAACAGCTTTTATTAAGGGACCAAACGAAAATCGCGAAAAAAAAATCAGCAGTTTTAAATGTGTGGGATACGTGTCAGCCCTACATAAGCTTTTAGGGTCTGAATTAAATTCAATCGGCGCGCTCGGATTATATCATAAAATGTTACTCCACTATGAGAGTGGTGCATACTCAACATGCTTATGTTGGTAAGGTAGGCAGGACTCGAGGTTAGATCGATAAGATGCTGCAGTATATCAGAAGACTAGCACTTCATCCACGACTTCGTCTGCACAGATTTGGTATTGGCGATGCAAAGATTACGAGCGCGCCTCTAGCGGCGAAATTTAGAAGCTGCCTAAGAACGACACTTGCAGCGTTGCCAACACCAATTTATCAAATTCTCCTAAAATCTAAGCCAAATTTCCCAATTTGGGGACAACAATCTTCTGATTCCCCACAAAATCCCTTCTGGCCTGACATATTAAATGACAGAGTTGTGTGGAAAAAGGAGGCCAGTGTTGGGAGAAAATAGGCAAGATAGGTAGATATATTTCGAAAGCATCCGTCGAACGATATAAATCAATTTAGAAAAAGGGAGTCATTCGAAATAATGCCAATCCCCAATCAACTTGAAATTTACCAGTTTGGGGAATTTCCAACACGTTGGCAACGCTGTACGCAAAACTGTCAAAGTGTCGTTCCTAGACAGCTTTACGTATTGCCACAAGAGGCGCTAGTTAGCATATTTGCATCGCCAATAAACAATTTACCTTATACTTTACTATTTTTTATTATTGAGGAATTGACTTGCTCTTGACCTCGAACACGCCTGATGGAAAGCAATAGATGAGGTCTTTGATGAAGTGAGCGTGCCCAGAAGATACCTGGGGGCCTAGACAATGTGCCATTTAGTGAATGCGCCTGTCAAAATGCCAAAATGTAGGAATTTGATCACGTGACATTACGATAGCATCTGTCAATCCCATACATTTTTGACGTATTGACAATCGCCTTCGCCACGCTACCGTTGACAGAATGTCACTTGCCTCGAGCCCCTGTTCACTCTTGCTTTGAAGGCAGGCGTATTATAAGTAGAAGGGAACACAGACGCTGGCAAAGTTCCACACTTGGGCTGTGCGCATAATAATTGTGGAGGAGAAGCGTTGAGTACGACTAGTCGGGATTGGATCGACCATGTGCGGCTGGTATTCCTGCGCACACTCTCCGAAGTACAGTTTGCAGAACACTACGCCGATGAGTCAGTCTGTGAAGCTTAGCCACCAGCGTCTCGTCGCCTATAATTCTCTTTCTCGGCGTTCTACCGAGTCCAATGTGGCAAGCTGGTACTCGTACATCTGCCATACAAAACGGCGTTTTCGCAAGAGGGACAGATATATTTCTTTAAAATAGTTATATCTCGTTGGTTTCTCGATTAATTTTGATTCTATTTTCACTGTTAGTATTTTATTTTTGTACAGTTTGAGATAAACTGTGTAGATAACAATTTTTTTTTTCATGCATTTTCCTTATTCCGACGCACACTCCCCGAAATGTTACTTTGTGATATCCTAATAAAGATAAAGATAAAGATAAAGATAACTTTATTTTGCAAATATGGGTAACCTCAAAAGATGACAAAAAACATATAAAAGTACAGCCATATTTTACCACGTAGGCATGCAAAAGATTTAAAAAATAACAACTTAACACTAAAAACAATTATAAAATTATTACACATTAAATTCAATTTTAAAATACAGAATTATTAATTATACAGAATTATGCACTAGCTTAATAAATTCTTTTCAATTAGGAACTCCTTAATATTATAATATGCTTTCGCCACTAAAAAGCTTCGGAGTCTCTTTTTAAAT
The DNA here is from genome assembly GCA_947386135.1 of Melanchra persicariae. Classification (NCBI taxonomy): domain Eukaryota; kingdom Metazoa; phylum Arthropoda; class Insecta; order Lepidoptera; family Noctuidae; genus Melanchra; species Melanchra persicariae. The sequence continues at coordinate 10,741,093 of OX376672.1, read as the reverse complement.
AATGTAAGCGGAAGCTCTTTCCATGTCTTCGGCAATTTGTTAAAAATGACTGGTGCCATGCAGTAGACACTTTTGCGCATAAGTGCAGTCTTGGCTCTCTCCAGACATAGCACACTATTATCGCGTCTATTGCGGGGTGCTACATCTGATAGTCGTCTAAATCGACTCGGATTTGTCTTTACAAACACAGCGACTTCAAATAAGTACAGACACGGCAATGTTAATATTTTGTAGTTTCTAAAGTATGGTACACAACTGTCAGTTTGTTTAAGTTTAAACATCGCTCTAACACATCTTTTTTGTGACTTGAAAGCGGTCTCTCTTTCAGTAGAATTTCCCCAAAATATGATTCCATACCGTAAATGTGATTCTGCTATCCCATAATAGGCAGTCAGAAGAGCATCCGTGTTCAATATAGGGGATAGTGAGAGTAGAGCGTATGCAGCCTTACTCATTTTCTTGCATAAAATATCAACGTGTGATTTCCAATTTAGTTTTTTATATATTTCGAGACCCAGGAATTTTGTATTTTCAACTTCTTCTATGGTATCATTTTTATAGTGTATATTTAAGTTAATACTAGAGGTCTGTTGTCTAAAATGGATAACTTTGGTTTTACTCAAATTTATTTTTAAATTGTTTGCGTCTAGCCAGTTTACCATCTGTTTTAAACTATTATTAATTTCATTCTCATAAGTTTCTATATTTTTACAAGCTATTGTGATCGTGCTATCATCTGCAAATAGTGTAATAGGTCGTTCAATATATTTTGGTAGGTCATTTATGTATAAAATAAATGCAAAGGGACCTACAACACTCCCTTGCGGTACCCCAAATAATACTTTACGCTCCGAAGACCGGAATATCTCTTCACATTTACTTACCATATTAATTTTATTGACTTCAGTAATTTGTTTTCTATTTTGTAGGTACGAATTAAATAAATTAAGGACATTGCCCCTTATCCCGTAGGCTTCGAGTTTATCTAAAAGAGTAGCATGATGTACATAGTCGAACGCCTGGGTCATGTCGCAAAATATGCCACAAACAGGATTCCGTTGATCTACGTTTTTAATGACATTGTATATAAAATCATATAAAGCCATATTAATAGTCCTGTGTATCCGAAATCCTTTCTGTTCCTCACACAGAATATCATGTTTATCTATGAATTTATAAAGTTCCCTATAAATATACTTTTCAAAAATTTTTGAAATAACTGGAATTAATGATATTGGTCGGTAATACTCCATTAGTTCTCTATTTTCTTTTTTGAAAAGTGGCTTAATTATTGATATTTTTAACGCATCAGGGTATACACCTGCGCCAATGCTTAGGTTAATAATGTGACTTAAATGACCGCTTATTTCCATTGACACATGTTTTAGAATTTTTGTAGCAATCCCATCATATCCTACACTATTTGAATTGTTTAATGAGTGTATGATTCTCTCTATATCTCGTGGTATACTAGGGGCCATGAACATTGTTTTATTATTTGTGTCAATTTTGTGACGTTTAGGTTTGCTAGTCACATCAAGTTTCCCTTGAACTTTATTGATAAAATAATTGTTAAATGCTTCAGCAATGTCATTGGGATTTGATAAAGTACTATTATTATTTATAATTTTAGTGATACTAGATTTTGGTATGTTATATTTTGCACGATTAATAATTTGCCACGTGGTTTTAGACTTATTTTTCGAAGATTTTATTTTATGATTATTTTGCGCCTTTTGTGTTAGGTGTATAATTTTTTTGTGTAAACGAGAGTAAGTTGTGAAGGAGTACTTATTATTTTTGTTTGGGTTTAATCTATATTGCCACAAAAGTTTTCTTTTTTTTTGACTACCTAGCTTGATTCCTCTTGACAACCATTTAGGTCTTTTTACAACATCTATTTTGATCCATTTAATTGGAAAACACAAGTCGTATACTAATTTAAATAAATCGAGAAAATTGTTATAGGCTTCATTCGGATCAGTTGTGTCATAGATCTCTGCAAAAGATAGATTTTTTAAATGATTTTTAAACTTAGAAATATTGTCAAGGCTGTAGTCACGTTTAGCTGTGTACCAGTAATTTATGAGACATTTGGTTTGAACTGGACAATGAAGCAGCTGTGCCGTATGATCTGACAGTGCCCATTCAAATACATCAGTTTTACACACTTTACTAAAATTGTGAGCAAAGTTGTCTATGCATGTCATACTGGCTATGCGAGTCGGTTGCTTTAATGCTAGTTTTAAGTTAAAACTCATTAGAAGACATTCGAAAGCATTCGAGTGGCTATTAGATTTAAGCATGTCTATGCTCAGACCAATAAAAAAGTATAGACGGAGCCGTCGTAAACAATAGCGACGAAATAAGTGAGGCCTGGTTTTGGCTTTGTGTGCGTAACTTGGTGTATGACATCGTAGATTTGCACACGTGTGCTAAAGAAAAAATGTTGCAAGCGTTGCGCTGCGACTCCCAAGTGCGAGAGATATACTTTGGTTAAGTTTTATTATTATGTAGGTAGTATAGTGTTTATCTTGGTTGTATGAAATGAAAGATAATTTCGTTTAATGACAATCATTTATTTTCATATTAAGTGAAATTATTAATTTTACTAAACTTTTGGTGTTATACATATCAACCTTTGGTGTTATACATATCAACTTCTTCAAAATGTGACGAAGAAGCAACACTAAATTTTGAAGGGTAATCCTGTTTTCTTTCCATGTTTTATCAGCTGGGAACCTAAAAATATCATATCAAACATAACTATTATTTGATTATATTTTATAAGTACTTACGTGTCATAGATAATAACATACCTAATGTACTGTATGTAATAATAAAATAAAAAAACACTTTGTTGTAAAGTGTCCGTAAAATATGATGACTTCCCTTATTTTTGGGAAAAAATAATGTTCTTAACTTGCAACACCGACACGATGGCGTGTTCCGAGAAATTATTTCCGATATTTTTACGATTTTGTTTAATTTACACAACAAAAACGCTACTTACTTGTGAAAAGTAATCCAAGAAGCCTTTTTTTGGAAACAGGAGTTGTTCTTGCAGCAGTTTATGACACAGGACGGCATAATTTCGTAATTATTATTTGAACAAAACAACGTCACGCGCACTCGCTTGCTAGCGGCAGACTACCGAGCGGCCGTCTTCATATTGCCGAATCGTCTTCATATTACGTGCCTCACTTTTGGAGCGCAATGTTCTGTCTATACTTTTTTATTGGTCTGAGTGTCTATGTTAAAGTCCCCAGCTATTACAATGTTTTTGTACCGTGTGCGTGATATTTCACGCAGAAGCGTTTCCATTTTATCAAAGCAGTGATTGAGATTATTTATATTTGGTACTCTGTAAATACAAACAACAATTATCTTAAAATAAGTAAGTTCAATTGCACAACATTCGAATATGCCTGATGAAGATAATTTCGAAATTTTTGGTAGTTCCTTATATTGAAGACCGTTTTTGACGAGAATACAAGCCCCTCCTCTTTTTCTCCCTTCTCTACAGAAATAGGCAGCTAGACTGTAATTTGGTACATACAATTGATGTTGGAACCCCTCCATTATGAAATGTTCCGTTATGCACAGAACATCAACATCTATCTTTTTTTCGGACAACTCATCTAAACATACAGTAAGGATATTTGCTTTATTTACTAAACCAGCAATATTTTGATGTAACATTTTAATATACTTATTAGAGAAAAAAATCAATCGTGTTATCTTTTGTGCATGTTGGAGAAATAGGGGGAGACTTCCCATCATACCGATCAGTTAAGTGAAAATCGTCGCGACTACTGATTTCGTCAAGCATTAAATTAATATTTTTAAATATGTTTACTAAGCCATAATTATTCACAGATCCACTTCTTGGAGAAAACATTTTAAAATCATAAGACAAATAAAAGTTGGTATCAAACAAATATGCATATTGATGGGTACAAGCGTCTAAGTACAAGAGACTATTAAATGTTTCTATTCTTCCATTAAACATCATAGAGTAGTCATCACATTTAAAAGTAGGTGCACATATTATAATATTAGTATGATCAACCTTTAAAAGTGTTTCACGCAACCTAATGACGAGATCGACATAGTTGTTAGTTCGGCGAAAGTCTGCCTCACCGATGAAAATCAGGCAGTAATCATCCATAGTGTAGTTCTTTAATTTCAAATCCATGTTCTCAATAAGCTTCTCTATACCACAGCCCGGTGTTAAATAGTGACAGATTTTGTAATCTAGGAATGTATTTTCTGCGATCGTTAAGATTTTATTCCTGTTGTTTGTACTCAAAATGCATACCTTTCTTTGCCTTACTAAATCTTTTGGTAGTATATTAAGTACTTGATGTGTTTTATCTTGGTAATTATGTTCCGTAACTGAAGTGTTTTTGTTCTTATTGTTCAAGTTACCTGTCTGCGAACTACCAGTAGCGACATCTATCGGCTGAGAGGTAATATCCTCCTGGTCACTATTGACGGATATAGCTGAGAGTACCTCTTTTAAATAGTTCGCTGACTGGGTATGGGCGTGGCTAGAAGTTTGAGTCTCTTTGTCAATCATAATCTTCGGAACTTGTGGAATGTAATCACCAGGAGGTATAAATAGATCATCGTTTTGTGCACTCGACTCAGCTTTGTTATGAACCGGTATTTTGGTTTTCCGGACAGATTTCGGTGTCCTGTTTTTTCTCTCAGGAGATAAGCACAATTGTTTATAAGTATTTATGGTTTTTACCGATTTTTGAAGATCGGATTTGAGACGAAAGTTTTCGCTGTTTAGGTTTTCTATTTCAAGATGAGCTGTTTGTAGTTGTGCCATAAGTAATTTAACTTGTTCACTCAAATCATTTATTTCCCCACTATTATCATGCAAGCTATCGGGTATACTCATCATTGTCGTGTCGAATATGTTTTTGTTACTGCTACTTGTCATGTTGATAAGATCATTTAACGAACTTGTTCGACAGATTTTACGAAAGGTAATATTGTTGCTTTCTTGATCCATTTGAAATGTACTGTCACCGTAGCGCCCTCTGATGAGTTTTGCTAGTAACTCTTCAAGGATATTAAGGGGTCTTTGTTAAGATTTTAATAATTAAGAAAATCTTACAAAAAGACAATTCTTAGTTGAGGATCGAACCTGCGACAGCTTGTTCCGAGACGATGAATGTCGGCTCTTATAACACTTAGCCACGGCGCCGATAGCTTTTAAGACGAAATTCTGGTATCGTTTCTAGGAGATTTTGGTTTCAAATATAGTTAGTCCGTTACTGTGACTCATGTCTTAGGAATTTTTTTCCATGTTCGGTACACTGTTTGACGAACAATAGTAACTTTTTCTGTAAATATTCACTTTTGCCGACACGGAACGTGCACTTAGAACGATTTTAAACAGCACAAATTAGATTGTTTTGATGTTTAGATCACTTAATTAGGGTTTATAGTTTTTTATTATTATTTTATTTCGTGATGGTTTTTTAAACACTGTATTGACTATTTATGTTTGATAACACTTCCACACGTGTATTGTTACTTTGGTCACAGAATAACTTAAGATTTAGACTAAAGAATTACGTTTTACTATTTTTAAAATAAAATAAATACAGAGCTTCTCAAGTATGAATGCTAGCCAGGCAGCGCCCTCTAGCGACTCTGCTAATGGTTCTCTGATGACCTCGGCACTGATGTTCATTACTGACAAAATGTAGCTGCACATTTCACCTACCTCTAGGAAAAATACGCATAATGTTATGTTAAGAGCAAGCCGTGGTTGAACAGCTGATATTTTTACCAGCACTCGTCGATAATGCAAAACAGACAATTATCATGAAATTGTCCAGTAATACCAATCTGTATTCATGGGTTAACAGAGCGATCTCAAATCTATTTGCAATTGAATTGGTAATGCAATTGGTTATTTAGAGCCTAAGGCAAAGTACGTCGTAGGTACGTGTACATGTGCACATCCATACTATACGCACAAAACGTTTTGGGTGTATTATAATTATGCATCATCATCATCATCATATCAGCCTGCAGACGTCCACTGCTGGACATAGGCCTCCCCCAAGTGTCGCCACAACAACCGGTCCTGTGCGTCTCGCATCCATCGTCTACCAGCGACCCTCACCAGGTCATCGGTCCATCTTGTGGGAGGCCTTGATACGCTGCGTCTAATATGCCTCCATCTGAGTGAAATTCGCAGCCAAAGTCTGTATTTTTTGTTGGCAACAACCTGGGGGTCTTTAAGTCAAGAGTGATCAGAGTAAGCCCTCCGTTCACAAGAATGTTTTCATTGCGTCAAAATATTCGTTGCCTTGTTTATTCGATGTAATTTTGAATATAAAAAACTACAACCCCATAGTATTTTGGTTTCATTCTATGCAACATACACAATTTGTAACATAAAATAAACAAAATACAAAGAATACAACCGACTTAAAAAAAAAAAACAACAATGATTAAAATAAATTTAATTTCGGAAGTCGGTGTTTTTGGTTGTTTGTTCGTATTATAACGCGTCCGGCGACAAAAAACCTTATTATTGTTTTTTTTTGGTTTTAATTTTTTTGTGAACTATGTAACAATAAAGTACTTAGTTCTGAATTTCAATAATCATACACGATAAATCTAATAATTGATGGACATTCGTTTGTGTTCGGAAATCCGATGATTGCCGATAGACGTTAAGAAAATAGTTGTACTGTACACCTATTTGTAGTTGCTCAACTTTGAACTAAAAGAATTATATATAGAGACTAAAAATACATAATTTAACTCCATGTTTTAATGAGTTTTTACAAAAAATATTGTCCTAATTACAGTCCAACAAATTGTAATTAAAATTTACATCAACGAATTCAAATTAGTTAACGCCTGTTTGAAGGTGCGTCCAGACCTACGCGCTATTATATTCGATACCTAGTACGATAGCAATAGGTACCTTTTCGCTCGGTTCGCGCGGCTTCCCACCGGGTAATTTATATGATGTTTCACGGTTTGAGTGAAATAGGCGAAGAAAGAATCGCCATACCATCCAAGTAAACGGTATCTTTTCACTTGAAAAGCAGGTTCTGTGGTAGAGGCGCGTTAAATAGTTTTATAAATTAATAAATTTATTCACAAAACTTTTTTACAAAGAAGTGTGTATAGATAGCCAAAGAAAGTTAATATAAAGTAAAGCCTTATGTAATGGTTTAATTAGTGCCTAAATTAAAACTAGTGCAAGGCGAAATTATACAGATACAAGATATTTAACTAGGATTTTAAATGGTATGTAGCAACCTGCCTCATCTAGGTTTATTCAAACCTGTATTTCATCGTAATAGGAAGGAAGTTTTGGAAGTAAGTTTCACTACCCATAGCGGTAGCAATTTTAAGAGCTCTTGTCCAAATAATAATTGTTTGCCGAGGCTGACCATCGTATCATACCGAGTCTCCTCCGTGCCGCGGAAAGCAGTTAAGGCTGTTGAATACCAGCTGTCGTTTGTAGATCTTTGACAGTGGTTACGTGTAGTTAGAATTCAAGAAATCTGTCACCGGTCTTGTCGAGGGGTATCGCTCTATGAAAATAATAGTTATCAACTGATTCCGCTTAGAATGGTGGTTGGGAAAAGGCTAGAAAGTTTGATTTGAACAGTAGGAGTTGCTGGTAGGAGGGAGTCGCAGGGCGATTCCCGGCTACCGTAGTCACGGGCCTGCGGACGGCGAGCACTGGGTGGCTCGCATTCCGATCAGAACTAGGGGTCTTCTCTCTAAGCCCGAAGTCCATAGTTTCGGCCTTAGTATTGGGCGTTTTCTACTCCATATCAACTATTGACATATGATTAGTCCCGAATCCGAACTAAGAAGAACTCTCAAATCGTGTTGTCATTCATTCTTAGAGAGTAGACCCTAGGCCCGGATTGATGGCGCGTTATGTTCCTTACGCGCCTCAAAGAGATATCAGCATAGACTACGGGGTCCGCTAGGGCCAGTGCCTGCCAGGGATGAAAGAGTCACCGCGCCCAGGAATGCAAAGGGCATTAGGAGGAGCACGGATGGGTTTTAGTCAGTAAGAGTCTGACACTCCCTTCCGCTCCAGCCAGAGCAGAAAAAGTCATTTAGTGATTTCCCATCTATAAAATGTACATATAAAAAAAGGAATACCGCATACCCCCTCGGCTTTCGCTATTGCTCTGGGTAGCGAATACCGCGTAAGTCTGAACAAACCTTTAACCTTTCTTTGACACCTTGTAACAATCGAAAGTAGGGAATATAATCACCATAGTCAATGTCTATTGTATTTGAAAAGTAATAAGTTAGGTACTCACAATAGATTCAGAAATGAATAGAATTTGCAATTACTTTGGAATAGTATTATTGACTGTGAAGACACATGGTTTTGTTTGGTAACAATTCTTTGAAGGGATCGTGCAAAGGTTTCTACATAAGTTTTTTTTTTTAATGTAAGCCTTCTTTTGGTCATCAAGGGCTATCGCTGAAAACCATTGCAGTGGCTCAGTCAGAGCTGGGCAAAATACATGCTTTTCTTTAATTAAAATACAAATGACAAAATACTATCTCGCATGTATTTAAAATACAAAATACTTTTAAGTCGTGTGTTTTAAATATAAAATACAGTATTTTAAACATTTTTATTTAAAGTAAAAAATATCGAGTGCTATTTTTTGCAGTAAGCTAAGCATCCACTAATAAGTTTGCTAAATGTATTTTGAAGCCATAAGTATTTGAAATACTAACTACAAAATACCTCAGCGTCAGCTATTTGAAATACCAATTGCAAATTACATTTTTAAAAAGTAATTGAATTACTAATACCAAATAAGTATTCGTATTTCACTTTCGTATTTTAATTACAAGTAATTCAAATACTGCCCAACTCTGGGCTCAGACTCGCGCAAAAGTCAAAATTATGGATTGTTCAGGTTAGTCACGCATTGTAAAATACTGGAACATACTCAGCTGCATCCGACCGCTCGAAGCCGACCACGAATCAGTTGGGAAAAGGTATTATAATGATGAACAGATACAATGACCCCTTTTCAAGCATTTAATAAAATGAATTCCATTCTAAAATTGGCTGTATTTATTATTTTTTAATTTTTATTATTGGTAGGCACGCGCTTGACCACTATCGCAACTGATGGTAAGCGATGATGTGGTCGAAGATGGAGCACGCTTGCCTAGAAGTAACCTATTCACTCTTGACTTCAAGACTTCACTCCACTCTAGAACTGTACCTACGCACAATGAATGTGTTCCCAAAACGTTTTGTGCGTGTAAGTGGGATGTCCACCATGTACCGGTGGCGCATCGCCGTACGTCTTGTGGTCCGATGATGGAACGGGCTGGACGGAATTAAACTATGTAATTCCGTCGCACACTCCCCAAAATGCAACCGATAGAAAACCGGCAGGCTGGCTCGGCGTCGATGCTCAAGATTTTGGAGCTTCGACTTGACGAGCCTATCATTGCTTTAATTTTCCTATCCTCTCCTATTAGTCCTACTAATTCTTACTATTGCTAAAGAATAACAGCTGCACGGGTTAAGCAACGCTTGCTGAGGTCGGTCTCTGGATGGGTGACCATATTAACATACCGAGACTCCTCCGTGCCTCGGAAAGCACGTTAAGCCGTTGGTCTCGGCTGTCATTTGCAGATCTTTGGCAGTCGTTACAGATTGTCAGAAGCCAGAAAAAATCTGCCACCAGTTTTACCAAGAAGTCCGTGTTACCTGTTAATGGGTTGTGGAGGTCTGGTAGGCAGCCGCTCCACGTAAAACACTGTTCTTCAGCTGAATCCGATTTGACTGGAAGCCGACTCCAATATAGTTGGGAAAAGGCTAGGCAGATGATCCGGAAGACGCAAAAACACATCAAACTTCCTTCATAATTCCCTTAAATCTGCAATAAATCCCATCTCCTGTCGTGGCGAGAACATCAGTATGCATTTGGGTCACCTGCTGACGCATGCCTGTTCATAATTAAGCACACATTTACATCACAAGGTGGCAGGTAAGTCTACGTTACTTACTGACTACAAAATGTGTTATTTTTACCTTGAATCTTGTGTTTTGAGTGGTTCTTGTGACAAAAATGTACTTAATATAAGGTGAGGGGGTAAAAGTAACAGTGAGATAATTTACGGCGGAATTTATGACGAGGCGTTTATTTTTCTGTATCGTGGCTGCGTTTACATACAAACTCATATACACAAACAGTCAGACCCGGAACAACTATCTGTAGTGTAGGTCATACAAATGTTCGTTCCGTGTAGGAATCGACAAGCACGCAGCGCAGCAGCCATATCAGCTCACCCACAGTGCCAACCGTGTCTTTTTTTTTTATTTAACAATGGGCTAGCTCTTGACCTCGATCACGCCTGATGGAAAGCGATAGATGAAGCGAGCGGGCCCAGAAGATGCCTTGAGGCACTGGTACTCCCACGCGTCGACGAAACACAGCAGGCTGCTTGACGTCAGACTCCGGGCGGGCGTTAGCCCTACCACCGCAAGGGAAGGATTGGCCAGTCTTATTAGGTGTTAGGTGAGACTGTCCAGGATGCGACGAGCGAGAGGTTCAGTTGAGTGTCTGATGGAACAAATTGCGCTACACGAGGAGGCTCCTTCATGCACCCCAAAAAGTGTCAACGAAAAAAAGCCACCGTGGGCTTAATTTTGCTTTGTCTTTACAGTTACGATGAGGGTAGGAAGATAGTGATATGTTGATACAGGTTAAAATGCTGTCAATATAATTTTGAAAGATGCCGTACCAAAAAAGAAAAAAAAATCATAAACACAATATTTTCCAAGAAATAATTGCGAGAAAATTGCTGGCGATTTTTTGTGCGCCGCTCGATTTTTGTGGGGCCTGTCCCACTTTTAACGCACGAGTGCGAAATAGAAATACTCTTCATTGCGTGCCTAAAAGCGTCAGGGAGCAGTTTTAAAATAAGTGTGTTGAAAACATTTTTTCTACTCGGTCAGTGGTCATCTAACCCAAGCTTCCCCAGTTTCCCATGAACAATAACTGGTCAAAAACAGATATATACCAACTCTTTAAAATCCACAAAGGTTTGGCGAATGAATACAAAGAAACAAAAACATGAACTTTTTAATTCGAACCTAAGTAAATACAGCCGTCCCCACTGGGCCGAACCGAGGAAATCTCAGGTCAAATAAAAAAATAAAATAAAATATACATTTTTTTTCAACGATTCGACCATCCGCCTGTGAAATTTCCCTAGCGTGTCGGAATTACATGATTGGTCAAATTTTGTTTCGAAACTCGCGGCCATATTGTTTTTTTCTGTTGGAACCGGATTCTTTTGTTTGTATGTCATTATTTTTTTTTGAAAGAATTGTCGAGATGGGTGCAGTGGAGTGTGGGGGTGGTATTTGGGTTTTTGATGTTGTAATGTCAAGTAGGTGTCTGTATTGTTGTACATTTTAGAAACGTTTCCAGTGCTAAAGCATCTACTATATTGCCGCTCGGAAACTTTTTATTTTGTTTATTTAAAAACTTTTTGTAAAAAGTTTTTAAATAAAGAATTAATTCACAGTCTGAGCCTAATAAAGAAGAAACATATTGGCTCATGCTAAAATCTTGTTGTAACTGTTTTTAAATACCTTAGTGGTTCCATATTTTGTGTAATTATTTTAAGAATATCAAATAAATTATGCAAAAATGTTTTTGTAACTGTTTTCCAAATATGTAGTTCCACACATACTGTAATATTATTTTAACAATAAGTATGAAATAATGATTTATTTAAATTATACCGTATTAAAACTGCCCAGAACACCGACGGCATTGCCGCGTTGAATGGCAATGATGATTATTTCACGGAAAAAATATTATTTATTTGTTTTGTAACACATCTTTTAAGATATTTCTAAAATTCTAAAACACTTGTATCACACAATTTTGGTCAATGATAAAGTATTTCTCTATAGGTTAAATCTATATGTTAACGATATTGTATTCTATGTACACACGAATTATTTCTCAATCTACAAAACACATATTCAAAATAACTATAACCAAAAATCGTTACGACTAACCACTACCCCTGCCTACCCCCTACACGCGTGTCTAGTTATAACAAACAGGTCACAATGACCTCGATAATTAAAGAAATGCTTCATAATCACGCGAGCGACATAGTGTTAATAGGCACGGAAAAATTAACGGGTATTAGGGTTCCGTGGTAAGGAAAACCGTTTTGTGACTAGTGCTTAGAGAACCTTAATCGTAATCTGTCTCAATTTCCATAAATTTTTGACAGATTGCGACTGAGATCAACTGAAATCATCATCTGCCTAGCCTTTTTCCAAATATATTGGGGTCGGCTCCCAGTCAAACCGGATTCAGCTGAATACCAGTATTTTACGTGGAGCGGCTGCGTACCAGACCTCCACAACCCATTAACTGGGTAACACGGTACTTCTTGGCAAGACTGGAGTCAGATTTTCTGGCTTCTGACAATCCGTAACGACTGCCAAAGATCAACAAATGACAGCCGGGACCAACGGCTTAGCGTGCTTTCCAAAGAACGGAGGAGTCTCGGTATGTTAAGATGGTCACCCATCCACAGACCGACCCCGGCAAGCGTTGCTTAACCTTGAAGATCGTCCCGTGCGACTCAAATTATTATATAAAATATACCACGAGCTCCTGAGATGAGATCAACTAAGATGCGAATGTAAAAATTGCTTAATTTTTTTACTGCTGTTACTACTTATTTTGAAAAGTTAATGATTTTGTTTCGTTCTTCAAGGTTGTGGAACGCTTGTCGAGTTCAGTCTACGGATGGGTGACCGTCTTAACATACCGAAACACGTAAAGAACCCACCCACCCGAAACATTGAACGTTATTTAAATGTTATATTTTGATGAACGCATGTTGAAATAAATGGTATGATTTTGTTTTTTTACCTTCGTGCCTTCCTTCATTAATTTAAATATCTTTGGCAGTCGTTTTGTCAGAAGCCAGAAAGCCTTTCACCAGTCTTGCCACGAAGTACCGTGTTACCTACCCAGTTAATGGGTTGTGGAGGTCTGGTAGGCGGGTGTGTAATGTTTGGCATAATAACAAATGCTCTAATTTCACATGAACTAACGTTCATATGACATAATTTTCATATGACATAATATCAAATGACATAAATTCATATGACCTAATGTTTCATATCATATAATATTCATTTAACATAATAACATTTAGTATAACGTTCATTTTATATAATTTTCAATTTGTATATTATTCTTTTAATATAACGTTCATTTGACCTAATATTCTTTTGACCTAAAATAAATAAATAAATAAATATCTTGGGACAACTCACACACGGCCATCTGATCCCAAGCTAAGCAGAGCTTGTGTTATGGTAACCAGACAACTGATATACATACTTATATAATTTATAAATACATACATATTATAGATAAATAAAAATTCATGTTTAATGGGCACAGTTCTAGCCTAACTCAAATAGCACTTAACCAAACCTTAAAATATTTATGTATTTATAAATTATATAAGTATGTATATCAGTTGTCTGGTTACCACAACACAAGCTCTGCTTAGCTTGGGATCAGATGGCCGTGTGTGAGTTGTCCCAAGATATTTAATTATTTATTTATTATTATTTATTTATTAATCTATGCATGGTCGAGGGTGGGCTTGGTCGACGGAGCCTGCTTCGCGGGGCTCCTACTTCTGGGTGGTTTGTAAAAAAAATAACCACGAAGGGGATGACGGGGTCTATTCGCTCGCTGCGCTCGCTCACACGACCCTGCCATCCCCTTCTAACCTAACCTATCCGAGTCGGGGTGCCCTAAAGTCCAGATTGCATCTAGTTTCTCCTGGTAACAATAGTTGTGGGTGGCAGGTGTATAACGTGAAGAAAAAAAAACTTAATACAATATTTATTTAATCATAACATAAATATTACATCTTATTTTAGTTTTAAATTAGAGGCCAAAGCCCAAAGGAATTCAATTTCAGTGTATTCCTACTTCTGGGGCATTTTGCTAGTACCATAGGTACTAGCAGGCGTTTAAAATCGTATCAGATTTTCTAAATTATATTAAAAGTTACTTAGAGATTATGAATATGATGTTATGAATGATGAATATATGTTTATATTATGTAAATGAATAATATGCTAAATGAATATTATGTGAAATGTGCATTATAGGAAATGTTCATTATGTCAACTGATCGTTATGTTAAACAAAATTATGTTAACTGAAATTATGTCAAGTGAACGTTAGATATTTTGTTATTATGTTAATCGTTACACACCCCTGGTAGGCAGCCGCTCCACGTAAAACACTGGCATTTAGCTGAATCCGAATTTTATCCCGGGAGTATGTTCCCTTGGGATAATTTTCGACATACACGCGGGTGGAGCCGCGGGCGGCAGCTAGTATCTAATATTCGTGAACGCACATTATGCGCTGAGTTCAGGTTCAGTTCACAAGTTTCAGCTATCAAAGCCATAGTCAGAATGGCGACGGGCCGACAATTCATATGAGTTAACGGTGAAACACACTGGCATTCCTACTACTTGCTTTGTATTGGTTTGTATGAAGAGTATTGACAATGCCGTCTGTAAGTAACTATCGGCTCTGTGATAAGGGTTGCCAGGGCTTGAAACTGGAAAGCCGAACAGACCAGCTAATTTCGCCGTAATATTTCTGCGGAATTTGTTCGAAAGAGTTACCGTGGCCCTAGACTCAAAGGGCAATAGGAGGAACACGTGTGGGTTTAGTCAGTAAGAGTCTGACACTCCCTCCCGCTCCGCCCAGAGCGGAAAAAAAAGCCGTAATATTTAATAAAAATGCCGGAACCACTTATCCTATTCAGGATTGTGTTTTAAAAATAATATTAATTAGCATTATTGTAAGTAAATCCAGGCTTTTTGGCTCGTGAAAATAAAACCATTAACCATTTAAGTTATAATAAACAAAAAAAAATTGGATCAATAGATTTTCTTTATTAAGCTATTTTAAAATTAAATATTAAAAGCTTAACGAAATCCGGGCAGGCCGGACACGGTCGAATTAGGCTGGGCACGGATCCTAAAAGCCTGGCTATGTCCGGCTTTATCCGGACGCCTGGCAACCCTATCTGTGGCCAATGGCCATTTGATTATTGTCAGCAAGTTTAAACGGTATTAAACATTGAAATTGGTGCATAAATCTATACTTCTATAATAATATTATAAAGAGGTAAAGTTTATGAGTTTGTAGGGGTAATCTGTGGATATACTGAATCGATTTAAAACAAATGTTTTTATATATGATGGCCACATTTACACGGAAGGCTATAGGATATACGGGAACGAGAAAAAACGAAGTCGCGGGCAAAACCTTAGTTATACATGTTCTAACTGAACAAACAGACTGATGTGTTGCTGGGAAGTTTGTTGCGCCACTTCTTCTTCCCAGCAAAAACACTAGGAAGTGGTGACGGGCGTGTTTAGGGGTCTGTCTTTTTGTAAACGTTGACGTTCAAAAAGTGCTGAATTAATGACTTTTGACGTTGAATCTTAGAAGAATCTGGGTTTTGCCTACATACTGTTCATTACCTTTTTAGGGTTCTGTACCCAAAGGGTAAAAACGGGACCCTATTACTAAGACTCCTCTGTCCGTCTGTCTGTCACTAGGCCATATCTCATGAACCGTAATAGCTAGACAGTTGAAATTTTCACAGGTGATGTATTTCTGTTGCCGCTATAGCAACAAATACTACAAACATAATAAAATAAATATTTAAGTGGGGCTCTCATACAACAAACGTGATTTTTTTACTAATACGCCCACTTGCTTTTCCTATGTTTTACATATTGGCAGAATAGTCGACGCCGTCTTTGCTTGCCATAAAAAAAATATAGAATAAAATAAGCTTTAACTTTATTGAAAAACGTTAAAAGCACCCCACCAAGACACCCTTAGAAATTAAATAACAGTCGAGGGGGTGATATCAACTGTCGTTCAGATCATAATAAAAACTTTTCTGTGTTTTTCTCCGTTGCTATAGCAACAGGGCCAGCCAATCCCAAAGGAGCCATGAGATACCTTCAGATATTGTATTAAGAGATGGTTTTTGCTACCCCTTGGTGAAAACAAGGTTTTATGGTCGAACTGAGAGAATATTTTCTTCTTGAAATGTGTGGCTCAACAGCTGCACGGTTCGATCTTGAGGATTGCGGAATTGTTCGGCCCTGGAACGCAAAGGGCATTACGAGGAACACTGGTAGTTTTGATCAGTAAGAGTCCGACACTCCCTTTTGCTCCACCCAGAGCGGAAGGAGTCATTTAATGATTTCTCATCCAAAAAAACGGTATGATCTTCTAGTTTATGCAACGCTCTCTGTGGTCGATGGGTGTCCATCTTAACCTACCAAGATTCTTCTGTGACTCGGAAATAGGGTTACCATTTAGTTATTTGAAAAGTCCTGACAAAAAGCCTGACATTCCAATAAAAGTCCGGACATTTTAGTCACAAAATCCAAACTTTGATGATGTATTCAATACAACCTAAATATATGAGCTGCGAAGAATTCTACGTTTTTGATTATTTTACGTAAAACTATTTTTGTTTTGATGAAACGTTTACGTTTGAACTACCTACTTAGTTGATTGTTTGCAAATTGCAATAGAAGTTTGATCTCGTTAAGTTGATATTTATAGAAGATTTATATTTATTAGGTATTTATATTAATGGGAAGTTAATAAAGATAATAAAGACTTATTTGCTATTACTTATAAATGTATAAGTTTTATTACTTACTCGTTATTAGTAGTAATTTAAGCCCAAAAATCCGGACAAATTAAAGAGCCGGGCAAAGTCCGGACAAACGTCTAGAAGTCCGGACATGTCCGGTCAAATCCGGACGGATGGTAACCCTACTCGGAAAGCACGTTAAGCAGTTGAATTCTAGGGTTGCGAAATTGTTCGAAGGAGTTACCGCGGCCCTGGCACGCAAAGGAACATAGGTGGGTTTTTATCAGTAAGAGTCTGACACTTCCACCCGCTCCGCTCAGAGCGGGAGAAGTCATTTGGTGATTTCAGAGCCATCCAAAAAAAGGTGCATTGGTGAGGAATGCGAAAAAAAATGAAAATTAAATGTATCAATATTAATGGCTGACAATAAAGAGTTTTCTACCCATCTATATATTACCAATTTCAATTCTACCTTCATATTAACATATTCTATTTGAAACGTCAATTTTGTAATAGCAGTGTAGTTCTACATATATTTTGAGATGGAATTGAATCCGCTCCCAGGAGATAACGCGTATTGATTGGCCCGGTCCGACCCGCGGGCTGTACATAATTCAATTCTGTTGGAATATTCATATGTATGTATGGAAAAGATGTCGGTAATACATTGTTGGGAATATAGTGATATTCTGTAAAGTTCACATATGATCTCATTTTCTTTTTTTTTCTCTTGTCATTTTCAAATATATTTATGTAGGAAGGTAGTTTGGCACTTCTGCCACAGATTGCCATACAGACCTACTGTAATCATGGTACTCTGTTTTTTTCCCTTGTTTGTTATTTCAAATATTGCATACTTTTCATAATTTGTGTAACTCTTTTGTGTGCCGTGTTTCTTTACTTGCATCAAATAAATGTTTTATCTATCTATCTATCTATCTATCTATCTATCTATCTATCTATCTATCTATCTATCTATCTATCTATCTATCTATTGGGTATGGTTTCCGCACTTAGTCCTGCTGTAGACCATTGTGCGTGAGCCATGGCGGTCGTCATTCCAACCAGCCAGCCTCCCTCCAGAAGCAGATCAGTCCAAAGGGTAAAAACGGGACCCTATTACTAAGACTCCGCTGTCCGTCTGTCTGTCTGTCTGTCTGTCACTAGGCCGTATCTTATGAACCGAGATAGCAAGACAGTTGAAATTTTCACAGATGAGGTATTTCTGTTGCCGCTATTATGGTTGGTTACTTAGTCCTGCTGTAGATCATTGTGCGTGAGCCATGGCGGTCGTCATTCTAACCAGCCAACCTCCCTCCAGAAGCAGATCAGTCCTCTCAGTGTGTTCAGGGTGTCTGTGAGTGAATTAGGTGTCCCTATTGTTTGCCTCCGTATTTCAGTAACGCCTGTGCACTCAAGGAGCACGTGCGTTACTGTTTCCTCCTCCTCCATGCATGCTCTACATAGAGGACTGTCCGTTATACCTATTGTGTGGAAATGTTTGTTCAGTGAGCAGTGTCCGGTGATGATCCCCGCCACCATTCGTAGGCTGCTCCTATCCAGTCGCAGGAGGGGCCTGGTAAGTCTCCTGTTTAGGGATGGCATAGCCTCCTTGGACTGCCTACAGCCTGGTGCCAAGGCCCACCAGCGTCCTGCTTGTGTGTGAGTATGTTCTTGTAGCCACGTGCGTAGCTGGGTTCGGGTCCAACAACCATAGCGCCAGATCCCCTTCTGGCCAGCTCATCGGCCGCGTCATTTCCTAGTGATCCATATTCTAAGTTATTTCCTCCATTTGACCCTACATTCAAGTTTTTTTCATGTGTCTACAACGTGTAACAGAATAAACGCAATACCCCTTAAGGGGCCACTGTACTCGTCATTACCAAACGTTGCTTAAGGCGGGCGGAGAGACTTTTGAAAATTAGGTATTTGAAGAAACTATTGCTGTCGCTCTGCGAGCCACTATTATTCCTAATTAGCTAAACTTATTAATTTACCACTGCTGGTATTACTTAGTACATACAATTAATAAGTGTATGCACAGGACCGGTTGTTATGGCGACACTTGGGGAACTGCCTCCGTGGTCGATTGGTTTAAGCGTTTGCCTTGTGACCCGGTGGTCGTGGGTTCGATTCCCACGGGAAGCACACTTTGTAAAGTTGTTTCCACTTTGGCTAGGACATTACAGGCTTGAATCACCTTATTATTATTTATTTATTTATGAATGGGCTAGCTCTTGACCTCGATCACGCCTGATGGAAAGCGATAGATGAGGTCCATGATGAAAGCGAGCATGCCCAGAAAAAGAAAAAGATGATTCCGTGCTTCGGAAGCACGTATAAGCCGGTGGTCCCGGCCGCCAAATGGCGGTCTTCAAACCACGTCAGAGGCCCTTGAGGCGGTTTAGAAACTCTGACACTAGGGTGTGTGGGGTCGTTAGACCTTACAGCCCACACGATAGGAATAAAACTTGGAGGCCTATGTCCAGCAGTGGACGTCTATCAGCTGATATGATGATGATGATGATGATACAAAATATTGTAAAACTTGTACTTGTATTTTAAATATATACTAAGGAGTTTTTTGTCTGTTCCTCTCCATAAGAATCTACCTTTGCGAATGGACATCTAGATTCACTTCAATTTGACGTTCAAAAGTGCTTTTTAATGGTCTAGTTGAAATAAATGAATCGACTTTGATTTAGTGAACAATGGAATTATCTCAAATAAGGGACAAACCCTTTTTTTTCTTTTTTATGGATGGGAAGTTATCAAATAACTCCTTCCACTCTGAGCGAAGCGGAAGGGAGTGTCAGACCCTTACTGACTAAAACCCATCCGTGTTCCTCCTAATGCCCCTTGCGTTCCAGGGCCGCGGTGACTCTTTCGAACAAATTTCGCTAAATAAGGGACCCCTACACATCTTTTTAAATAAAATAATACCCTATCAATATTATAACCCTTTATGTACAAACATACATGACTCCTGCTCTCATACATATTGTATGAGCAGTTGTTTTCAATACAACATTGTTGTCTTAGCTACGGAACCCGAACTGAAACAACAGTTCTCGCTTCACCGATTTCTTGGAAGTTAACGTGAGGTACGGTCAAGTGGGAAAATCTTGACTGCGAAAAGTGACCTTATTGCTAGGGTCTTAAGGCACTGTTATTGTTACCTTTGACTTGCTGTTGATTTTAGGCAAGTACAGTCAACAGTATACATACAGAACACTTGAACTAAATGTAAAAGCAATTTTGTCGTGAAATAACGTTTGTAACTTTGAGGAAAGATGAAGTTTGGTTTCGAAAATACTAAAATGAATATCAATATCCTTGTCATCGAATAATTCCAAACTCCGTAAGATTATAAAATATCTCGTTTGACATTTTTATCGCATCAAAATTTGATTGTCTATAATCAACATCAAAAGCAGGCAGAAATGGGAGCACCGCGCACAAAAATTAGCTCTTTCCTTTGGTTTACCATGTGTGATTACTTTCCTGAATTTGGTCCTTATTAGCGATACTCTCGTGTGGTGTAATAATAGTACTGAGTGTTTTTTTTTCAAAATCGAACGTCACGATTTTTGGCATTTTTGATAAATCGGTTTTCCAAACCGATTTTTCAAAAATCCAGTGATGCAGTTTCAGTTTTAATCAACTCGGGCTCGAGACTCCATTTAGTGTTTTTCGATATTCCTCATTTCGGATTTGGCCATCCACGCACACTTTAAAAATTCAGCCTTTTTAGATAAAGATTTTGATAAAGTTTTGAAATTATTAAAGCTGCTTTTAACTCAAAAGATTTATATCTAAAAGAACATTTTAAAACGGCTTATCCCTTCAACTCTTCCGTAGCGTAATCTTTAAGTAAAAGTTGATGCTTTTAGATGTCGTCTTAGTTGGACAAGAACAAGTAGACTATGGCCAGTTTGAAGGGTAGGTATGTGTTGCCCCCACAGACCACAGATATAGATAGACATAGATAACGCAAGAGCGACTACTTCGCGTGCTAGTTTCTGTGCCCAGCTTGCGTACAAAAATCGTAAGTCGCCACTTTCGCGCTCAGTCTGCATCGGTGTACGTTAGTCGGACGTCAGTTAGGTGTCAGTCATGTGGTTAGGTCAGTTAAGTGCTACACGTGGCGGCGTCTTTGAATCCTTTTGATTTTCCCATCACCTAATAGTGCTTGTGTTGATGTCATAGTAGGTAGTCAAAAATGGCACGCTTGGTTTTAATACTTGCTTGCTTTCATAAATTTTAAATTGTATTGTTAAGAAATACTCCTCGTCCTCGATCATGCCTGATGGAAAGCGATAGATGAGGTCCATGATGAAAGCGAGTGTGCCCAGAAGATGCCTTGAGGCACTGGTACTCCCACGCGTCGACGAAACACAGCAGGCTGCTTGACGCCGAACTCCGGTGGGAGGGTGGTCGCGAACCAGGCGGGTGTTAGCCCTACCACCGCAAGGGAAGTATTGGCCAGTCTTATAAGGTGTTACGTGAGACTGTCCAGGATGCGCCAAGCGCTCGGTTCAGTTGAGTGTCTGATGGAACAAATTGCGCTACACGAGGAGGCTCCTTCATGCATCCCAATGTATGTAGGTACAGCCAGTGAATAAAGAGATAATGAATACTCCTGCACTCACCCCCATGCATGAATGGTTGGTGACATATTTCCCCTAAACTTTAGAAGAGGAAGACATGTGATGTCTTCCTCTTCTAAAGTTTAGAGGAAACATGTCTAGAGTCTCAACATCTGTAGGCATCAGCCGCCATCTCGCTAGTCACCGCTTTAGTAGCCATATTATCTTTCGCACAATACATCCATCATTTTTGTACTTAGCCAAAATGATATCATCTTTAAGATCATCTTCAAGATTCTTTACATTTTTTTTTGTTAGCTCGTAGAAAATGTTCTTTACTAACTATTTAGACCTGGATATTTAGCATATGCATACCAAGTTTCATTAAAATCAGTTAGTTAATTTCGAATAATATGCACTTCAAAGTTTGTATGAAATGCCGTACCGCGTAAAAGCTCTTAAAGACTCCCAGGTTATAGCTACCAGATACCACAGACTCGTCGGATACCCATTGTGAGTGCGGTCCTATTATTCAGAACATGAACCACACGTTGGACTGCCCTAAGTGCCCATAAACCAGTGCTTTGGGGAATTTAATGCCAACCATGTTGCAATCAATGTAGCCACCTATTGGGCCCAAATAATATAAAAATAATGAACAATTGACTCGAATAGAGAAGAAGACCAAAAATTCCGACAAAGAATTTAACTCCTAACTTAGTATATTAAAGTTCAATGTAATTTTTATGTTTGATTTTTTACACAAGACAATTCACAACCTTATAAACTTGAGAACTCTGCATCTTAAGAATTGACAAAATTTATAAAAGCGCCATCTATCGTCACGCTCCGACAACTCTCGTTTATCAACGCAGTTTATGACATCACAAAACAAGATGGCGGCCTTGGGAGCTGTTAGGAAATTTCGTCTTTTTGCATAAAATATTAGCGTTTTAACAAAATACTGAAGTTGGGCAGTTTGCGCATTTATTTTTTATAGCAGTTTAAAAAGTTAGTTTTTATAACCTCGGAGTTTGATAGCTGATTGTTACAAATGTGTTTTTGTAAACGACTTTAATGTAAGATTATTTTGTTTGAGGAGTTCAGGAAATAATGATTATGATACAAGTTTTGTTTGATGTGTTGAAAAACGAGCGTTTCATGAAGGTTTTTTTACGATTTGCTAAAAGGAGTAAAAAAGTTACGACGACGTAGGTATTCTCTGGCTGCGGAGTTTGTTCGAAAGTGTCACCGCGGCCCAAGAACGCAAAGGGCAATAGGAGGAACACGGATGGGGATTAGTCAGTAAGAGTCTGACACTCCCTTCCCCTCCGCCCAGAGCGGAAGGAGTCATTTGATGATCTCCCATCCTTAAAAAAAAAATGTCAGCCCTATACATTTTGGAATTGTTGACAGTCGTTAGCGCTGGTTGAAAGTCACTTTATCTTGAGCTCATTCCCACTTCAAAATAAGTCAATTATGCTGTGTTTTCATTTTTTACTTATTGATTGACATGACACATGTCTGACATGCACAAAATCAAAATATTTATGACTTTTGTTAAATCGTAAAGTATGATTAAACTGGCGCCATTGTCAGGTTAGACAATGGCGCCAGTATCTGTAACACATTACCTATGTACTAGCTTTGCCCACGAATTAGTACATGCCTAATCCGTTTTTCCCGTTTCTGTAGGAATTTCTCATTCCCGTGTCTTTCCTCATGAATGTAGCTATCATAAGCAAAAATCCAAATCCGACTGGTGGTTACTGAGATTAGCGCGTGCAAACAATCAAACAAACTCTTCATTCAGCTTTAATAATAGTATAGAGATTTACAATTTTGTGTGCATATCTAATTAAATTCGAGACATTTATCCCCGGTTTAGGGAAAAAAAATATCGATCCCTCCCAGAAATAACCGCAAATTAAGTGAAGCGATTGATAATTTTATTGAAAGTGCCATGACCCGTCAAGCTCCGGACATGTCAAATTTCAAAATCATATTGTATACCTTGCGTTATAGTAATAATAGAGTTTTAAAACGCGTAAATCGGGTGACACACCGGTGTGTTGGCGGAGCTTGACCGGTGAATAGGTTAAGCCTGCCACAAATACAGATTCCAGTGGCCTAATAATGCGATTTTTTAACGTCTTCGATCGCGTTAGCTTAAACGTCAATTTGTATTGAAACTGTCTAAGCGCCATCTAGTGACAATAACGGAAAACATTTTTTTCCACACAATCCCTACTTCCTACTAATATTGTAAATGCGAAAATAACTCTGTCTGTCTGTTACGCTTTCAAGCTAAAACGGCTGAACGGATCGTCGTGAAATTTGGCAGACGTATAGTCCGGGATATGGAGAATGGAGAAGGCTACTTTTTTACGCGTTATCAGACATCCACGCGGGCGGAGCCGCTGGCAAAAGCTAGTATGACATGCGAACGTTTGCGTTAAGTGCTACAAATTCAACATTTTTATCTCAAAAGAAAGTCTGTACGTTGGAACACCGAGAAAAACCATTACGTACTGCAGATTAGTAACGTCAAGATTAAAAGTTTTCAACTTAATCTTTTTTTTAAAGGGATCTTTTATCTTTTCGGCTGTCGGCACAGTGAAGGAAAGATATCGGATAGTCTTTTCCCAACAAGTACCTAACAGACATAACAGAGTCGCAAATGGTAATTTAGCGACCCTAATAATAAAAGGAATCTCGAGCCCGATTTTGAGACAAACTAAAATCCACATTGGATTTTAGTTTGTCTGTTTGTGTCAAATACATCATTGGATTTTTGAAAAATCGGTTTTCTTGGCCAGGCATCGAACCGGTTGATTTTAAAGAAAACACACCCTTTAAAATACACCATCCGAAAGTGTCCCATAAGCATCAAATTGTTGGAAGTAATAACACATAGTAAACTACAAAAAAGCTCTCATTATTAACAAATTAGTTTTAGAATTTCTGTCTTAACCTGCCTCAGAAACCGTAACGGATATTTAAAAAAAAATCCAATGATACAGTTTTAGCTTTCATCAAAATCGGGCTCGAGACTCCTTTCAGTGTTTTTCGCTAATCCTCATAGTTTTGGATTTGGCCATCCTGCGTGGATGACCAAATCCACTTTAAAAAATCACCCTGTTTTTTAACCGACTTCCCAAAAAGGAGGAGGTTCTCAATTCGACTGTATTTTTTTTATTTTGTGTTTTTTACCTCATATCTCCGTCATTTATGAACCGATTTGAAAAATTTAAATTTTATCAAAATCGGTTCAGCAGTTAGGTTTTTAAATCCAAATTGCTGGAAAAAATATGTGGAAAAATCATACGAAATTGCATATTTTTGCTTTCCTGTGACTTTCCAGTGGTGTTTTAGGTGTGGGCTAAAAAGTGAAAAATAAAAAACTTTTTCACAAAAAAAAAACCGACTTCCAAAAAAAAACACTACAAAGTACAAAATAACTTTAATTTCGGAAGTCGGTGACAAATAACGAAGAAGCAACCAAAAACACCGACTTCCGAAATTAAAGTTATTTTGTACTTTGTAGTGTTTTTTTTGGAAGTCGGTTTTTTTGGATAATCTTATTGATGGACTAAATATTATCATATATTTTATTTTATACAGGAAACGTTTCTATTTCGAACGTAATTTTCACCAATCTTGACAGATGAATTGGTAATTTCGCAGTAGGTCACAGAAGGGTGCCCACTGCCCATCCTTCATCATCATCATATCAGCCGAAAGACGTCCACTGCTGGACATAGGCCTCCGCCAAAAGGCGGGGTTTGCCATAATCACCACGCTTGGCAGGCGGGTTGGCGATCGCAGTGTAGCTGTAGCAATGTACCTACAGAGAATGCTGCTGCCCATTCTCTGGTGAGTCCCTTAGTCGCCTCTTACGACACCCACGGGAAGTGACGGGATGATGCTATTCTTTTACGTCCGACACCATACGGAATAGATCCTTATCATAATGTAATGCTTGATTCGCTTTACGACACCCAGGGGTAAATCGAAAGTTGAAGAGTCTTGACAAAAGGGTCGGAGCCGGCCTCCCCCGAATATTTCAGACATTTTATGTTTAACGCTCAATACTCAAACGTCCAAATGCAGTATGAATACCTGCATATTCTCTACACATCTTTTGTCAGCGTTTTTCGCAAGACAATCTATAGAAACGTTATGATTTCATGAAATAAGTACTACATTTGGCAACAATTCTACCTGAGAGAGTTGTATTGATGATTTTAATGATTACAGTTCTGTATTCGATAATACGTACTTGCTACGGCCGCGAATCATATATAGATCAACATACAACCTGATACTGACCCGCAAATTGCAAAAAAACGTAAGAAAATTTGAAATTCGCGGGCTACCCTGGCGCTTTCATCTTAATATCCCAATGTTGGGAACATAATAGACGGATGGACATGCCTTTTCTCTGAAAGAGGGAGCGGGCGGTCCACCACGCGAGTCGAATGCGGGTTGGTACACAACGTGTAACAGAATAAACGCAAAACCTGAAAAGGGGTCATTCCACCTACTGATCATAGTCATCATTATGAACAACTTTTACATTGTGCGTACAGCTAAGGAGTGGAATTCCCTGCCAAAGTCTGTGTTTCCTGATAGCTACAACCTGGGAGTCTTTAAGTCAAATTCAAATTATTTATTTCAATTAAACCATTCACAGGCACTTTTGAATTGTCAAGGTCGGTCAGTCAAAAAGATGAAGCTATTTGCACGTTCCAAAGCGTAGATCTTCTGGAGAAGAACGTGCAAGAAACTCCACGGACACAAGTCAAGAGTGAATAGGTTACTTCTGGGCAAGCGTGCTCCATCTTCGACCACATCATCGCTCACCATTAGGTGAGATAGTAGTGAAGCGCGTGTCTATCAATAATATTGCAAAAAAATAAAAATTAAACAAAAATGGCACCAATCCGCTGCATACATTTCTGTGCGTATACATAATTCGATAAAATGTACTTGGTCCAATAGTAAAAGTTGTTCATAATGATGAGTAGGTACAATGACTCCTTAAGAGGTATTGCGTTTATTCTGCAACATGTTGTAGTTATAGATGTAACATGTCTTCGATTTTGATGTCCTAGTAGGACATGCTGGTTTCTTTACCATGTTTTTCTTCACCGTTTTAGGAATAGTTCAGTCATATTTTTGGTAGCTTTCTGAATGATACCAAAACAATTAATGGCCTCTGAAATCCAGAACTACCCCGTATTTGGCATTTACATAATTCATCCGGACGCAATATGGCAGCAGGAAGAAGTTATTTGGCTATAGACAGCCTTCATTGTAAATTAAAAAGTCCGGACCCAAAAAGGCACATCACAATAGAATCAGAAGTAGACAGTATTTATAAAAGACAACATTTGTACAACAGAACCATTCCGGACATTAAAAAAACCGGACAATAGAAAGAAGGTCATGTATAAATTACTCGAACACTGCGGACACACGGAAAAAAAGTATGTCCGGAAAACCCGGATAGAGGGGGAAGGGGATAAATTAATGAAGTTCTCAGTACCTTGGACAGATATTCCGTGTTGCCCCCAGCTATGACCAGGTCGACGCATTTCTTCCCATCCTAAGTAAGAAAGAAAAAACTCAAATATTATATCAGATGAAAAAACACATTTAGGTAGATACTAGCACAACTAAACATATATATAGCTAACTACGACACATTTTGGGTTCATCATGCTTTGGGATTAGGGTGCTTATTTCATAGACATACAGTTCAGATTATATTACGAAGGCAATTGTTTTTAGGACATTTTTAAATAATTCAATAATTAAATGTTATGTAGTTTTGTAAATAAATGACGCTGGAATTTGAATCTTATTTCGATGGTTTAAAGTTGAGACTGTGGCCGTGCCTTCATTCGTTGGCAACATCACAAATAGCTGTCAAATATTCCGCTGTATTGATTAATTTCTCCTTTAATTATTAAATTAAATGATAAACTTAGTTTTTAGTTTTTTTTTTAATGTTACTTTACGCGATTTCAGTGTTGGTCCCATAGTGAAAGTTGTTCACAATGATGAGTACAATGACCCCTTAAGAGGTATTGCGTTTATTCTGTTACACGTTGCATACGCTATCTATATACGACATACGGTGACGGGGAAAACGGGATATGCGCTTACGAAGTCGCGGGTAAAAGCTAGTAAATTATATTTGAACAAAGCAAAGTTACCTATTTTTTATTAAGTACGCATTAAACTACATAAAAACAATCTGACTAGCCTTTTTGTCTAGATTAGAAGCCTGGTAGGGCTTCCAATCTAACCGAATATATCGGAATACCAGTATTTTATATGGATCTGACTGAGATCTGAGTGACAATACCTACTACTAATTTTTAAGCTACGTCGAATTCGTATGTCAGTTGCAATCTATCAAAAATGTATGGAAATTAAGACTTTTTTGAGGTTGTTTAAAAATTTGTAGAATTGCCCCTTTTACCTCCATAAAGCCAGTAACTCTGTGACACAATACCACTTGACAAGTCAGGTATCAGATTTTTTCACTTCTGACTACAGTTATAAAACCAAAAATCTATAAATATCGAATTTAATGGCTGAAAGTGATTTCAGAGGACGGAGGAGTCTCGGTATATCTTTCATGGTCACCCATCCAAGGACTGACCTCGGCAAGGGTTGCTTAACTTTGATAATTCGATCCGAGCGACTGTAATTTAGCCACGACATCTTGGCAGAGGGAATGCAAAGAGAAATAAGAATACCCAAACATCTTTTTAAAAATTTCGTTTGTTGTCCAAACAAATTAGCAAGTCTCGTTATGTATATAATGTATTGAAGAATTCTGTGTCCCCTCTTAAAGATAATTTCAATTATATTGTCTTTTCTGGGTCGTACTTGAGTGTTCAAGTGGTGGGCGATTAGCGATTTGAGGGTTTGAAAAAAAAAATCATTCGAATTGAGAATTTCCTCTTTTTTTTTAAGTCAGTAAAAAAGGCTTCGTTCAAGAATTTACTAGATTAAGGAACAGGAACAAAATTACCGGTCGGGAAAGTGTCCACGTTTGCACACATAAAGTACGTCTTTATTTGACACTATCAAATATACAAAACAGGATAAAAACTACAACTACCTTTTATTATAAATCTTTTTGCTCGAACATTAAATTAAATTTCGATTACATCTTTTTTATTTCTTCATGGCTACGATCGGACGTTCCTAATTTGAAATAAGACCAAACTTTTATTAGTGGTCTTATTTTTCTGGTCGTTTTATAAGTTATAATCGGATATCTAGTGTATTCTTGATCGAAGAGAAAAGGGAAAATAAAGTTATGATTCTCTGTCATCTGCTTTTCAAATGTGCCCAGCCGTTTAAATAAATTCTAAATTAATTAATTAATTTACTTCCCGGGGGCAATATCCCCTTTTGAATTGAAATATAATTATTTATGAAATGTTCCTATGAAATTGCCATTTTTATTTCGGGCCACTTTGACCTCGGATGACTTCGGTTGAACTTCGTAACAAATTAAAATAAAACTTTATATTTAAAGCATGTTACTCCATTTTCAAAATCAGTAAAGTAATTTGTATCTTTAGGTTTTGTTTTTTTATTTAACATCGCCATATTTATAACCGTTTTTGTAGGAAATATAAGAAAAAAAAAGCACAGAAACAAAAAAATAAATAATTTCGACAAAAGGAATGTCTTGGTTTAACTACACACTTTATTTTAATTTCTTTATTAAAAAAAGAATCCAAGCTAACCTAAACCCGATTTTATAACAGTTCAAAGTGGCCCGTTTAACAAATCAGTAATTTTATACATAAATACCTATCAGAATACAATCCAGTTTCATATAAAAATATGTTACGATGTAGAAATGGCTAACCAATGAACATTATTCCGTGAAACAGCAATTATATAATGAGTGAGCACCGGAAAAACCATGTTAGTTCTTTATAGAATGCTAAATTACTTTTCTTCCCTCTGTGTGAGTACGTATGTACATACATACATTAGAAATAGGTTCATTATTTTCCCCCGTACGAGTTTGTACACAAAGAGTTCTACTTCTACCAGAGGCAAGAGTTCTTTTTTTACGTCAAAGAAGTAACAATTACTTATCAGTAAATCATTAATTACCGAATAAAAAAAGGTTAGTTGGACTCGCGCGCAATGGGTTCCATATGAAATATTTTAGCATGTAAAACAATATTTATTGAACAAAATATTATTTCGTTTATTGTTTATTATGTTGTTTTAAAACTAATGACTACTTGTAGGATTCCTGTAATGTTTGTAAAGAACTATTTTTTTTCAAAATTGTATACTCTGTTCTTTGAGATGCGGGGATTTCCATATATTTTCTTAAATTATATTAAAAAATGTATATAACGTGTAACAGAATAAACGCAATACCTACCTAAGGGGTCATTGTACTCATCATTATGATCCACTTTTACTATGAGGCCAACCCCGAAATCGCGAGAAAAAATCAGCTGTTCAGTACATTTTGTCGAGCTATGCGCACATAAATGTATGGGGCAGTCGATTTTTTTTCGCGATATCTGTGTTGGTCCTATAGTGAAAGCTGTTCATAATTATGAGTACAATGACCCCTTAAGAAGTTTATTCTATTACACATTGTATATTTGTAACCCCTACAATAAGCCCTTTTATAACTAAATCAGTCCACTGGATACGGAGCAAATTGGCTGTGACGAACATAAATATTCCAATTTTTTAATCGGACTTACGGAACCCAAAAAATAGTCTGAAATTTATATTCCAAAATTTCAAAAGTAAGCCAGTATTAATCAACTTGTAAGAGCGTGTCGTTCCTTTCTACTGACAAAGCTCACTTCGCTTCCCGCTCTCCGCTCGTAGCTCAGACCGCTCCCAACCGGCGAAGCGTGCCAGGACGTTCGTTTTGCGTCTTTTTCTAAAAGGTTTTGTTTTTTTAATGTTGCGCTGCGAATCTTTTCTTTCACAAAGGCATACTGGCTTATTCAGTTGAAACACACGGCCGTAGAATTGGCGCGGGCGCGTCAAACGAAGCGGTCTCTCTTGTTATGAATACGAACGAGAGATGACAGTTTTCTGTGCTGTTTTTTTGTTGAAATCGTCTTGGTTTTTGCTGTTTTTTTGGTATGTATTTAATGAGCGTTTTTGAGTGATGATGTTGAGTGTTTTGAACTCTCTCCTTAATAATTGATATTCTGAGGACCTAGCACGAATGCTTTAACGTTTAAAAACGATACAGTAGTGCGATTCTTAAAACATGTCGAAGTGAACACTTGGGCGGAGTGCACGAGGGGTGATCAGGGCCCCAAGTCTGCTATTTTTATAAATTCGTCATTCCAACACAATCCCATTGTCATTTTGCTATAAGTTCGTAATCTGTTAAATTCATAATGGTCGATCATTGGTCGATCAATGATCTCGTAATAGAATCGTGGTTCCAAATATTTCAATGTCTTTGAAAAGTAATAACTGCACAATGACGTTCTAATGGTAGGTCACTGATCGAAAGAACTGTCAAAATTTTAGCAGATTACCGCATACGTCTGTCATTCATTTTGCATTATGTGCGAGATTATCATTTATGACATTTCTTTCAATGGAGTGTCAGTGGTTGACCATTAGAAAGTCATAATGACGCTTTTATATCAGTATATTACCAAACTTGTCAAAATCAATAATTATGAAATCAATGATAGACCATTCTGACACTATTGTAATAGCAGACTTGAGACCCAATTGTCAAACCATACAAATAAGATGGAATGACAGCTCACTTGTCGTTCACTCCGCCTAGGTGTACACCATGAGATGTCGACAGAATCGACCGGCTGTATCGTTAACGTAAGTGAATTTTGGATATAAAAAACTGATCCCAAGATCATTAGACAAAAACGTAACGTCTTTCTGTCAGTTCTGCGTTTGCGTTTATAACCTAAAATCTATCAATTTTTCTGCCTTTTCCCATCTCCGATGATTCATATCAGCAGAAAACCGTCCACAGCTGGACATAGGGCTCCCCCAAATGGGGAAGGGTTTGCCATTATAACCACGCTTGGCAGGCGGGTAGGGTATCGCAGTGTAGCTGTAGTAATGTACCTACAGAGAATGCTGCTGCCCATTCTCTGGTGAGTCTCTTAGTCGCCTCTTACGACACCAACGGGAAGTGACGGGATGGTGCTGTTCTTTTACTTTCTACACCATACGGAACCACTTGTCCCAACTACATAATAAATTACAATTATGGTGACAGATTTCTAAGCTTCTGACACTTCGTAACGACTGTCAAAGATCTACATATGACAGCCGGCTTAACGTGCTTTCTGAGGCACGGAGGAATCTGGGTATATGTTGAGATGGTCACCCATCTAGGTACCGACCTCGGCAAGCGTTGCTTACCCTTCAAAGATCAACTCGTGCAGCTGTTATTTTTAAGCCAAGAGATCCTCGTTGTACGTTAAGAATTTATCATACTTTTTAGATGAAGGTTCGTGGTTTATAAAGTAAGTAGATTCTAGTCTCTGGCTTGGTTCCAGTTGGTTCGTGCTTGCAAGTGAAGCTGCAGGCAAAACTTATCCTTGCTGATAATAAATTACGTAAATTACGTAGTATTTTATAGATAATAATGTAAGTAGGTACCTACACTGTTTAAGAATAATCTGTCGCAGCCAACTAGGTTTATCAGCAATTAATTAGTGGTCTAGCCTTTTCATTTAACTGTGCCGATATTCAGCGACATAAGTGACATCTTAGGGTCAATATCGTCAAATAACCATGTCACTTATGTCGCTGATTAAAAGGCGCAGTTCAATGAAAAGGCTAGACTTTTAATGAAACGGCTGATTAGCCTAGATAGCTGCGACAAATCCAACGTAATGTAACATTGCTGAAAAAATCTGAAGTACCTACTTATATAGTAATAATTCGAAGTTATACCCAGTTCAAATCAAAATCTTGGATAAACGATTAACACAGCAATTTTACGGTTTTTTTTAAAGAAGCTGTTACGTAGCTTCTATGTAGCCATATTGAATTTTGTGCAATGTTATTAATTTTATTATTTTCTTCTCTTAAAGCCATGTTATGGGGGTTGAAATAAAATATGAAATCCATCATCTTGGAGCGGGGCGGCCATATTGAAATTAGTGTGATTATATTACTAACTTTATCCTTTTCTACAGTTCTCGTCAAATAACTTTGCCCCTTTGAAGTTGGCTACGAGTGGCCGCGTAGTAGTCAAAATTACGAACAAACTGCAACTGCGCATGCGCAAGAGACATGGGGGCGGGTATTATGGCGACGCGATTTTATGTCTCAGTCGCTCGTTTACGTTCGATGCATGCTTGCGCCCCGCTTGCTCCCGTCTACGTGACTGCACCTGCGCGATCTTTGCAAATGGCTAACTTCAGAGGGGCAAAGTTATTTGACGAGAACTGTACTCTTACAGCGCTTTCATTTGATACACATATTATGATGGGGGTTCAGAAAGAAATATGAAATCCGTCATCTTGGAGCGGCGGCCATATTGAAATTATTACAATATTGAGTATTGCACATTGTATTGTCACCAGAACTAAAGGTTTATACAAAATTTCAGTTCAATTGGTTATCAACAAATGGTCGAAAAATGGTTTGTAAATTTTGACGACAACTTGCAAATATACGAACAGTGCAAGTTAAATAAAATGATTGATTGATTGATTGAATAAAAGCTTGTAAGTAGTTTATCACCCAATTATTTTACACAAATAGCTTTTTAGTACTAAAAATCCTTTTTATTACGAGTACTCTAATTACTTAATGAGAAAAAATAAGTCTATCTGTACTTTTTTTTTATCTTTTCACGTCGTTTACTTCATACGGCATTTCATACAAACTTTCAAGTCTTCATTTTTCGAAATGAATGAATCGATTTTAAAGAAACTTGGTATGCATACGCTAGATATTCAGGTCTAAATAGTTAGTATATAAAATTTTCGAAAAACTGCTCAGGGAGAAAGATAGAGAGATTTTTCACTTTTTATAGAAAACTTAAAATAGACATTTTCTCTTTCCCTCTAAATTCTTTTTCGAAAATGTTTTCTACTAACTATTTTGACCTGGATATCTAGCGTATGCATACCAAGTTTCATTAAAATTGGTTCATTAATTTCGAAAAATAGGAACTTGAAAGTTTATAAGAAATGCCGTACGCCGTAACGCGCTTAACGGCTGAACAGATTCAAGTGAAACTTGGCACACGGCTAGACCTTGTCCTGGAATAGTATAAGGAAACTTTTTATCCCAGGAGCTTATTTATTTTACTTATTTATGAACAAACAATATGCTAAAAAAATATACAGAGAAAAAAAGAGCACTAAAGTATACTGCTTATTTCATTAGCAATTTGTAGAGCTTATTCTCTTGGAAATGATTTCCGACTTTCTCGCCAGGCGAAGCCTCTGGCGGAAGCTAGTGATTTATATCTTTGTTTATATCTATACAACGTGTAACAGAATACCTCTTAAGGGGTCATTGTACTCATCATTATGAACTTTTACTATGGGGCCAACCCCAAAATTGCGATGTCGAGTTGTACGCACAGAAATGGATAGGGCAGTCGATTTTTTTCACGATTTCAGTGTTGGTCCCATACCTAGTGAAAGTTGTTCATAATGATGAGTACAATGACCTTTTAAGAGGTATTGCGTTTACTCTGTTACACGTTGTATAAAGTAGCTCCTTGTTTGTTCTCCTAGGATGCCACAGAAGCTTCTGTTTGTCACTACTTCAATTTTTCTTTGCTGGTTAAATCCGTTCCGTGTTTTTAAGGCAATGGAATCATTTCTCTGGGATTAATTGCTTGGTTGTCTTCAGCGCTTACCAGGTAGTCGTCAGTGTAGATTCTAGCTTTCAGGAGTTGTTAGGATTAGGTTCATTGGACTTGATTAATCTTACTCACTAAACCGGAGATGCGGAAGAATTTTTTAAAACAATTTTTAAGGTTTATTTATTTATTTACTATAATTTTTTGTACATCTCATAACAATTGCAAGAAAAACGTTTATAAAAACAAGAGGTCTTATCGCGCAGGGCAATCTCTAAGGGTGTCTCCAGATCTACCGAATGCGCCACGAATGCGCCGCTCGCGAACCGCTCGCAAGCTGCTCGTGCATTGCACGCGTGCAGTTACTGCAATTGTTTGGTGCGCCTCCTTAGCGCAACTCACGCAAGGCTTGCACAGTGGGAGCGTGCGGCGCGCGCGCCGCTAATTTTGATTTTCGATCAGGTCACGTGCCCTAACGCGAGTTTAACATTTTTTACCCATCCCAAAAAGTGCACAACGCCGCTAAAGCTTTCACTCCAAAAAAAAACCAGTTAAATACTACATTGTAATAGAGAACTCGCACTACAGAAGTGCTTGATAAATGTCAACGTTCAGCGTCAGTTGCGCGAACTAGGTTGTTCCCAAAGTTGGCTTGAAACGCTAAAGTTTTCAAGTGTCAATTAAACTCAATACGGTAGGTATTTCACTGGTAAGTTCAGTGAAACAGGCTTTCGCTGTTTGTGGTTAAAAAGTGCTGTTTTTGAGGTTTCTTACCTCAAAAGAAAGTAACGGAACCCTTATAGGATCGCTTCGTTGTCCATCCATCTGTCTGTATGTCCGTCAAGACCTTTTTTCTCAGAAATGCATGGTGGTATCAAGTTGAAATCAAATACGTTGGTCAACAGTTCCATGAAGCTCTAAAATCAAGCTTAAAAATCAATGTAATAAAAAATACAGCCATTTATGCGATATTATTTCGAATCTTACAAAGAAATCAAAACCTTTTTTGCGTATTCAGTTTTGGTCCCATAATAAAAGTTGGTTGTTCAAAATAGCGAGTCAACATCATATCAGCCAAAAGACGTCCACTGCTGGACATATGCCTCCCCCAAATAGGGGGGGGGGTTTGCCATAATCGCCACGCTTGGCAGGCGGGCAGGGTATCGCAGTGTAGATGTAGCAATGTACCTACAGAGAATGCTGCTGCCCATTCTCTGGTGAGTCCCTTAGTCGCGTCTTACGACACCCACGGGAAGTGATGGAATAGCACCAGCTATTCTTTTACGTCCGACACCATACGGAACATACATATAATAGCGAGTACAGTTTTCATTTACTTGTATTGTTGTAATGCCAGAAAAACTAACAAAGCAAAAGTACGGCAGCAAAAAGAAACCTCAACGCCATCTATCCCGCCAGCAGCGAACTACTAACGAAATCCTGCATCGCGGTATCAGAGTTTACCGTGCGATTCGAACATGACATGGCAGTCCGAATATCAATTCGGGCAGTTGCCCACCTGCAGGCTTAGACAAAATACTTTTCTGTAGCGTTAACGTCAGACGCTCACGACAAAATGTATGGGAATGACATTAGGTGATGACGTTTCCTTTCCACGACTAATGTCATTCCCATACATTTTGTCGTCAGCGTCTGACGTTAACGCTACAGAAAAGTATTTTGTCTAGGCCCTTAGGGGGTTTACTCTCTAAGCCCGAAGTCCGTAGTTTCGGCCTTAGTGTCGTGCGTTTTCTACTCCGTATCACCTACGAACTTACGATTAGTCCCGAACCCGAACTAAGAACAACTGTCAAATCGTGTTGTCATTAATTCTCAATTCAAGTTCGGGACTAATCGTAAGTCCGTAGGTGATACGGAGTAGAAAACGCCCACTTCAGGCTTAAAGAGTAGGCCCCCAGACACAATACCCATTTGGTCGGAGGATCCTCCCTTGCCAAACGGAGGCTTGCGGAATTTTACTCACTGTTCCGCATATTATATTATTATAGGTGTATTAGTTACCATATTAAGAAGAAAAAACAACCAAAGCTTAGAGCTCAAATCCTACAAAGATCTTCACTTATAATAGAGATCCCGGGGAATGTAGCAAAGCCCCGAGATCGCGCGCCCCTCTAGCTATAAGACACAGACCACGGAACCCCGCATCGAGGAGTTCGTGGCTTAATAATAATCGGGAGTTGATCTTCAAAGTTATAGCAACACTTACCGGTCTGTAGATGGATGACAATTCATTGCATACTGACACTTCTTAACGCCACGAAAAGCACATTCTTTTTATCTGCCTTGTTCGAAAGAGTCACCGCGGCACTGGGTGTCTACTGTCTAAGCCCGAAGTCCGTAGTTTCGGCCTTAGTGTCGGGTGGTTTCTGCTCCGAATCACCTATGGACTTACTTAGTCCCGAACCCGAACTAAGAACAACTGTCAAATCGTGTTGTCATTCATTCTTAGTTCGGGTTCGGGACGAATCGTAAATCCATAGGTGATTCGGAGCAGAAAACACCCGACACTTAGGCCGAAACTACGGACTTCGAGCTTAGAGAGTAGACCCCCTGGAACGCAAAGGGCATGGAGGAACACTGATGGGTTTTAGTCAGTAAGAGTCTGACACTCTCTTCCGCTCCACCCAGAGCGGAAGGAGTCATTTGATGATTTCCCATCCATAAAAAGATAAGCAGTGGCCACCGATGTGCTTCCCTGTTCTGTGGATTCAAGGGGATCGAGAGCCTCGCTAGTCCGCGATATCGATTGAACGGAAATTCAATTCCGTGAGTGTGTAGGGGTGGCGAAAATGGACGTAAATAAATTATTATAGTGAAGATATTTTGTGTCTGAACTGTGTTTGTTTTCAAGTCAAATGTTTTGACTTTAAAACAAACACAGGGCTCCTTTGAAATTCAAAAGTTATAGAAACTACCCATGAGTGAATGTGTTTTTGAAACTATCAGAGGTCTCAGTGCGAGTTTTCAAACGTATTTCATCATCATCTGCCTAGCCTTTTTCCTAACTATATTGGTGACGGCTCCCAGTCAAACCGGATACAGCTGAAGACCAGTATTTTACGTGGAGCGGCTGTCTACGAGACCTCCACAACCCATTAACTGGGTAACACGGTACTTCTTGACAAGACTGGTGTCAGAATTTCTGGCTTCTTACAATCCGTAACGACTGCCAAATATCTACAAATTACAGCCGGGACCAACGGCTTAACGTGCTTTCCGAGGCACGGAGGAGTCTCGGTATGTTCATATGATCACCCATTCACACTTATGTCAATTCGTATAGACAATTAATACGAAACGTTTTGGGAACACATTCATTGTGCGTAAAGCTAAGGAGTGGAATTACCTGCCCGAGTCTGTGTTTCCTGATAGCTACAACCTAGGAGTCTCTAAGTCAAGAGTGAATAAGTTACTTCTAGGCAAGTGTGCTCCATCGTCGACCACATCATCGCTTACCATCAGGTGAGATAGTGGTGAAATAAAAACTTCATGCAAAAAGACGTAAGTATAATGGAATATATGTCTCAAAGTCGCGACAAGAAATGTCCTGCGACAAGTCGCGTCTGTATGGGCGAACCTTGAAGCCCTAAGGCTGTTAATTCCATTTCTCCATGTATTAACTAGCTAAATAATTAATATTATAATAAGGAAATTGAAGATGTACAGAAATCTGTATTTATAAGGTACAATGAAACATTCGTCATATATTTCCCAAAGGGATTGCCAGAGGCCTCAGTACGAGTTTTAAAATGTACTTTTATGGCTGGGAAATCATCAAATGACTTCTTCCACTCTGGGCGGAGCGATAGGGAGAGTCAGACTCTTACTGACTAAAACCCATCCGTGTTCCTCCTAATGCCCTTTGCGTTCCAGGGCCGCGGTGACTCTTTCGATCAAATTCCGCAACCCTGGCAGGCTCTGGCCCCAGCGGGCTCTGTCTACTATGATGAAATCTTTTTGAACACGGCGCCGGTGACCCGGGCCTGGTTCTGATCGGAATGTGAGCCACCCAACGTTCGCCATCCGCAGGCCCGCGCCTACGGTGGCTGGAAATCGCCCTGCGAATCCTGATGCCCGAAGCGTCTTCCTTCTTCAGTTGCGGCGGGAGGGGCGTGAGATATGCCTCTCCCTCACGTGTACACTTACGATCGCGTTATGAGCGTTTACGACGTACGGCATTTCATACACAAACTTTCAAATTCTTATTTTTGTAAATGAATGAACCGATTTTAATGAAACTTCCCACGCTTAAGCAGGATACATAGGTCTAAAAAGTAATGAGAGAACTTTTTCGAAAAATAGTGTAACAGCTAAATTCGTTTACAACGTAAACGTTCACTTATGTCAAGCTGTACCTATAGAAAAAGCTTAATGTGATTGTCACTAGACAGCGCTTATCCAGTATTAGCACAAATTGATATAACTCAACAAAATGTACTGAACAGCTGATTTTTTTTTCGCGATTATGTGTTGGTGTATTTGCATGACAGCAATGTCTCCGTTTGAGTTGTGTTTTCTGGGATTTTTACTAATAAACGAAATGTTTAACGTTATCAGAATTTGACAAACATTTATTTTAGGATGTAGGCGACATTAATACCGCCACAAAAACCAACGTAGCAGAATCAACAAATGAGACTCGCAGCGCCATCTATCTCGACAGCTGCGAACTAACTGGACAAAATCGTAAATCGCGCTATCAGAGTTTACCGTGCGATTAGAACATATGCAAAGCCCGAATATCAACTCTCGGGCAGTTGCCCACCGGACACCAACAACCGTCTGGTCGGAGGATCCTCCCTTTTCAGTGGAGGTATGCGGGACTTTACTCTCTGTTCCGCTACCTCCAAAAGGAAACTATAACTCAAAATAAAATATTGTCAAATGTTGTCTTTTTACTTCGATACAACTTTTAAAAAGGAAGACAGTAATAAAAAACACGAAATTATTCAAAGTTATTGCAAAATCATCAAAAACTTTGCTCCAGTAACTTTGAGAGAATGAGGGTAAGCTAAAATTATATTCCATCCGCTCCCGGTCGAAAAGGTCTTTTCTACCTATACCAAAAGCTTAATCCACCGTGAATATATCTACCTACTGTTACCAACCAGACAGCCCCATTCAAATTTACACCTTCGAGTTATTGACTTAAAGTCCAAATATCGTCAGCAGGATCCACCCCTTGAAAATTTCGCTCCACCACCTCCATTGGAATATTGACTTTGTGACTACAGAAATAAGGTCCAAAATTGAGTGATGGGCGACGTTGGGAGGAGATATACAGTATGAATTTTTTATGTTCCAACTTGCGGATCTTAACCGACTTGGAAAGTGGAAGTCATGTAATTTGCCTGGCTATAGTTTATGTATGTTGTTTAAATGTTTGAGTATGGCTTCATTAGAGATGGTTTGCATTAATTTGTTTTGTTCTCGGTTGTGTAATTCGGGTATGTCCTTTTTGATGAATGATGGCGTCGAAATAGGACGGATTCCATGCATTAAGAATGTTACCATTGTTTTGTTTTGTAACTGTGCACTGATTTACAAGAGTGTCCGTGGAGTTTCTTGCACGTTCTTCGACATAGAGATCTACGCTTTGGAACGTGTTACTAGCATGATGTTTTGACTGACCAACCTTGAACGTTCAAATGTGCTTCATCATCATCATCAAAAAAAACGTTCAAAGTTCGTTCACATGTGCTTGTCTTTTTTTTATTAATTAATTTCCTATTTTCAAAATAGGGCAATGAAGAGATCGAATCAGAAATGATGATATCTGCAAAAGAACATAGCCCGAAGGATCGCAAAATTGAAGTGGCAGTGGGCAGGGCACATTGCTCGCAGAACAGATGGTCGATGGGGCCGAAAAGTTCTGGAGTGGCGACCGCGTACCGGGAGACGCAGCGTTGGAAGGCCTGGTGAGGGTCGCTGGTAGCCGATGGATGCGAGACGCACAGGACCGGTTGTTGTGGCGACACTTGGGGGAGGCCTATGTCCAGCAGTGGACGTCTGCAGGCTGATATTATGATGATGATGATGATAATATGG
Organism: Melanchra persicariae; assembly: GCA_947386135.1. Classification (NCBI taxonomy): domain Eukaryota; kingdom Metazoa; phylum Arthropoda; class Insecta; order Lepidoptera; family Noctuidae; genus Melanchra; species Melanchra persicariae. The sequence continues at coordinate 10,700,836 of OX376672.1, read as the reverse complement.
AATATGACTCGGCCCGCATTGAATAAAATCATATTTTTATAAGAAGGAATACAGGAAGTTTGGTATGACGGTTGATAGGGGAGAATGGAAGTAGAAAATGAGTTGCACCAACCTCATAGTACGAGTTACATGAGACAAGGGTTGCATGATATTATTGATAGAGATAGTCGTTTTTTTTTAATATTATAATGTCACCGTTTATCTCCTGTGTTTTATTTAATGTAACTTCATTCTAACTTGCTTCTTAGCAGGACGGGAGTGTAGAGCTTACCGATTTCATTTTTATGTTTTTTTTTTGCTTTTGTCTCGTTTATGTTTTTACGATACATTGCGGGTATCTACAATATGACTGCCGGAACCACCTGGCTAAAGTGCTTTTCAATTAAGGCACGGAGGAGTCTCGGTGTGAAATATATGGTCACTGAGGGTTGGTGCCTCGGCAAACGAGAAGACTTACCCGATCGGCTGTTATTGCTCAGCCACGGGGTCCTCTCGGAAACAGTGAGAATGGCGTAGGGGCGCGTGGAAAATCATTTTGTTTTCTTAAATTTGGTTATTAATTCAGATTCAGACTGTCCTTTTTCCGCAACTTCACTCGCAGGGTCCATTTTACATCTGTAATAAACTCAACGCGCAAGAAACAGTAACATTCGCATTTATAACAATCAACTGGCTTTCACCCGCGGCTACGTCCGTGTGGACATCGGTTTTTCCGTAAAAAGTATCTTATATCCTTTTCCATATCCCAGGTTATATATTTACCAAATTTCATGCCGATCCGTTCAGCCGTTTTAGCGTAAAAGCGTAACAGACAGACAGAGTTACTTTCGCATTTATAATATTATTAGTAAGGACTCATTACATACCGTGCGGATCAATACTTTGTCCGCACGACTAAAGACCTTTTCACACCACCACACACAGCGAAATATTAAAACAAAATAATTTTAAACCAGCTGCCCGAATTACCAACTGAACTGAATTTTAAAATAATCCAGCATCAATAAAGACTCCGCCTGTATATATGTAAATTATAACATCAAGCGAGCTCGGTTCGTTAAGCCTTCCTTTACCACCACCCTGTATATAAGTGATGAGAGGCGGCGAGAATCACCCTGTGTACTGCTAAAAACCTTTTTGCTGGATAACGTATAAAAGTTAATAGTTTCGTGGATATGAGCGTTAAGCTGCGTTTGATGCGGCCAATTTTTTGATGGGTTATTAGCTAGAGTCTGCTTTGAAAAGAGTGTTGGGAATTATTGTGAGGAAACTGGCATAGCTTGGTAATAATATTATGTACTTAAGAGCCTGTATGCGGTACGGCTTTTCATACAAACTTTCAAATCCTTATTCTTCGAAATGAATGAACCGATTTAAATAAAACTTGGTATGCGTACGCTAGATATCTAGGTCTAAATAGTTATCAGAGAAAATTTTCGAAAAAGAGTTCAGGGGGAAGGATATAGTGATTTTTCACTTTCTATAGAATACTTAAAATCTCTCTCTCTCTCCCTCTAAAATGTTTTTCAAATATGTTCTCTGATAACTATTTAGACCTGGATATCTGGCGTATGCATACCAAGTTTCATTAAATCAGTTCATTTATTTCGAAAAATAAAGATTTGAAAGTGAAAAGCCGTAAGTACCGCGTAGCTTCCAACAGGTTCTTCATTTTCAACCGACTTCCTACAAAAAGGAGGATGATGTGGTCGACAGTATGTATTTTTTTTCACCGATTTCTCCGCCAATTGTTAACCGATTTTCAAAATTCTTTTTTTATTTGAAAGCCTATACTCCTGAGGTGGTCCCATTGTCACCAAGTCAGAATCTGATCATGGGATCCCAAGGAAATCGAGGGCAACCCTCAAATTTAAAAGGCACATACAATGTTTTTCATTTATTTCTAACGCAATTCAGATATTTGTGCCTGGTAATCATGATCTCGTGTTTCTGAGCTGATGATGGAAGGCATAAAAGAGGATCAGATGATCGGATCCCAGGAAAGATGTTTGTTCAGCGATATTTTCGCCATTGTGTCAACCAATTTGGATGTTTTTTTTTATCATTGATAGGCACGCGCTTGACAACTATCTCACCTGATGGTAAGCGATAATGTGGTCGAAGATGAAGCACGCTTGCCTAGAAGTAACCTATTCACTCTTGACTTAAAGACTCCCAGGTTGTAGATATCAGGAAACACAGACCCCGGCAGGGAATTGATGATGAAATAATTATTTTTTTGTTTGGAAAAGTATTTTCCGGGACTTTTCATTTTGATGAGAAGTCATCATAATTCATAAGTCTTACTCTTACTGACTAAAACCCATCCGTATTTGTGCTAATGCCCTTGGCGTTCCAGGGCCGCGGTGACTCTTTCGAACAAATTCCGCAGCCCTGGCAGTTCATATAGACCTTTTTTTAGCATGGGAAATCATCAAATAACTTCTTCCGCTCTGGGTGGAGCGGGAGGGAGTGTCAGACTCTTGCTGACTAAAACCCATGCGTGCTCCTTGAAATGCCCTTTGCGTTCCAGAGCCGCAGTGAATCTTTCGAACAATTCCACTGCTACTACTGAGAAATCCTTAGGGCCAATTTCACCAATGAAACTGAACGCGATCAGCGAATTAACTGCGTTTATGAGCTGTCAGTGTCATTATCTATCTATGGAATATTTACACTGACAGCTCTTGAACGCAGTTTAGATGTACTGATTGCGTTCAGTTACATTGGTGAAATCCGCTCTGAATGGAAATATCCAATGACTCTTTTTGCTCGACCTGTGAATCGAGCCCGGGACTCAAGCCTTACAAATCCCGTCGGATACCTTTTTGTCCGATAACTTTTGACCGGTAAAAACAAGCGACCAATAAATGAAACAGGAACATAACTTATGCATGAATTTCAATATTTAATTCGGCATTCAATTGTACTGACAATATTCATATGGTCACAGAGCTGAGAGTCGCCTAGAGACGGCATTGTCAAAAAATACTTTTTACTATAAAATACAATTTAAAAAAGTAAAAAACCGACCAAGTGCGAGTCAGACTCGCGCACGTAGGGTTCCGTACCATTATCTAACGACAAAAAAAAGCACGTTTGTTGTATGGGAGCCCCACTTAAACATTTATTTTATTCTGTTTTTAGTATTTGTTGTTATAGCGGCAACAGAAATACATCATCTGTGAAAATTTCAACTATCTAGCTATCACGGTTCATGAGATACAGCCTGGTGACGAACAGCGGAGTCTTAGTAATAGGGTCCCGTTTTTACCCTTTGGGTACGGAACTCTAAAGAACAAAAAGTATGAAATCACTTTAATTTCGGAAGCCAGTGTTTTATTTCTTAATTTCGACACCCCTCATGCATTAGGACGTATGTTTAAATTTGTTATTTTTTGCGAAGAGGGTGATTTTTAACTTTATCTTTGTGTTAATCAACAGCAAAACACGGTTAGAAACTAGATTTTTAGATGAAAATGTCGTTTTTCAGAATGTGTAGTCATCATCATCATCAAATCAGCCGAAAGACGTTCACTGCTGGACACAGGCCTCCCCCAAGTGTCGCCACAACAACCGGTCCTGTGCGTCTCGCATCCATTGGCTACCCGCCCCCCTCACCAGGTCATCGGTCCACCTTGAGCCTTCTAATGCTCCATCTTGCGGTACGCGGCCGCCACTCCAGACCTTTTGTGAATGTGAAGTATTTTTATAATATTGCACTATCACTATTACATAAACGTATCAGGCAGACAGAGTAGTTTGTTACCCAGTTACTGGGTTGTTGAGGTCAGATAAACCACCACAAACTGGGTAACACGGTACTTCTTGGCAAGACTGGAGTCAGATTTTCTGGCTTCTAACAATCCGTAACGACTGCCAAAGTTCTACAAATGACAGCCGGGATCAACGGCTTAACGTGCTTTCGTGTTAAGATGGACACTCATCACAGACCAACCCCGGCAAGAGTTGCTTAACCTTGAAGATCGACCCGATACCCGTCATCATTCTAACATGTAATTAATTTAATGTTTACCAAATATTGCATGTTTTATATGAAAAGAGTAACTATGGAGTTTCTTGTCCGTTCTTCTCCTTATGAATCTACCACAGCGCATTATATAATATTTGTTTAACTGTAAATTGTTACTTTCCAAAGTACCTATTAATAGTCTAATTGAAATAACCTCTTTGACTTTCATTGATTGGCATCTCTAGTTGCCGGCCAGCGCGAATGTTCCATGGTCTATGGGTATCGTGGACAATATTCATACGTACCGGTCATTGTGGACTGTCACATGAATTTCTATAGATTTTTAAGCAGCTTACCGAGTGGATTTACGCTTTTTAATTATTATTTTTTGCATTCGCATGAGAGATACCGGGTGTATTGAAAATGAATAAGCGCCATCTAGTGACACTCACGGACAACCTGTTTTTTTCTATACAATTTGACATTAGCGAACGTTTACGCTAACGCGATCGAGTACGTTAAAAAACTCACACTAAGCCCTCTGATCAAGTCTTCGACTTGTTTCTCTATCACAACAAATAAAACAAGCATAGAGTTTGCCACAAAAAAGAAAAACAACGGGTTGCGCTCCGGGAGTGCCGGCAGAAGTGAAAACTTGAACATTAACGTTGTGCATTTTTGAATATTTTGGAATGGTTAGGGAATAATTTCGCACGAATTGCTTAATTTATCAGTATAAAAGTACTATCATTTATGTGATTAAATACAATATTCATATTATTATAGTGTGCTATCGTACACAAACATGACAATTTATATTACGCGACTTCGTCCGCGCGGATTTAGTAGGTACTCCACAAACTTCAACGCCCCCTATAAAAGGTTAGTTTTGGAAAATGACGCACAACGATTTTCATTAATTACTTAGCCACTTCTACTTATTTTATGGTCTCAGGAGGCCCTAGACAATGTACCATTTAATTAGCGAATGCGACTGTCGTGTACATTATCCGTCTTACGAATTTTCGATCAGGTCACGTGTCCTGACGTGAGTTTAACATTTTTTACCCATCCTAAAAAGTGCCCAACGCCGCTAAAGAAATTTGCCATAACTTTTTGTCTACTAGACCTTAGGTACAATCACACAAAAAACTCGTAAGCACCGAATACCCAGACAGTCAAAACAAATAAAATCCTCAGTCCAACATCAAATCATTATCACCAGCATAAAAAATCCAAACCGTGGTTAGGTTACACGGATACACCTTCATAAACAAAGCGACGACCAGCATGGCCCACTGTGAACACGGCGCGAATAGTATTGATTTACACTGGCCGTACATGGCGCGGCGAGGCCTCCGTATCTGTTGCATGATACAGGAGTTGTATGTACACAGTATGTACACAGTTGTTGTGTATAGAGGTAAGCAGGGATGCAGGTTTGAATTTTTGATATATTTTTGTTGGTATTTTGCTGTTAGTTGCTCGGGTTTTGTATTTTTTTTGCTGTAAGGCAAAATATTACCTTGCCATTTTAGAGATTTAATAATAAAATACAATGGGTAACAGAATAAACGCAATAACTCTTTGGGGGTCATTGTACTCATTATTATGAACAACTTTACTAAGGGGCAAACCCCGAAATCGCGAAAAAAAGTCAGCTTATCAGTACATTTTGTCGACTTATACGCACAGAATACGCTCCACGTAGAATACTGGTATTCAGCTGAATCCGGTTTGACTGGGAGCCGACTCCAATATAGTTGGGAAAAGGCTAAGCAGATGATGATGCGCACAGAAATTTATAGGGCAGTCGATTTTTTTTTCGCGATTTCAGTGTTGGTCCCTTATTGAAAGAGTTGATAATGATGAGTACAATGACTCTAAAGATGTATTGTGTTTATTCTATAACACGTTGTATACAAGACATATAAAATATAACTTACGGTATAACAGTTTCAGTGGATGATGGCAAACAGAGAGCCTAGCATTTTACATATCATAAAATATACAGTGGTGCAAGTGCTTGCTATGATATTTTCTGCAGGCGTCCAAATTTCTACTAGTCCATATCCAAAAATCCTAATTATAGCTGTAGTATTATTATTTGATTTTTTCATAGATTTTCTTAGTATTTTGCTGGTGATAGCTAGGTTTTTGTATTATTTTTACAAAGACATGGTAATATTTTTGAGGTTAACTATTTGACAAGCTCTTATTTAACTTGCAATGTATGTATGTATGTAACTATGTTTGTTCAGGTGGATTCTTTCAACTCAATTTTGATGCAGATATCTTCAACCGATTGAGCTGATTTGAATTTATAATGAAATGCGATACTACGAGACCGTGACATTAATTTAGATTACAACTGTATCTGCTGTCAAAAATCTACAAGTGACAGCTGGAACCAATAGCTTTTCAATAGAAATAGGACTGAGCAGGACATGTCTGCCGCATGCCGGACAATCTGTGGGCCCGTAAAATATAGGATTGGTGCCCTGAAACAGCGAGACGAGGCCGCGGCAGACCACGAAGGAGATGGCGTGACGATCTGGATGTCTTCTTTAGGAATTGGAAGGCAGAGGCACAACTCCGTGAGCATTGAAAGGAATGGAGAGAGGCCTTTGCCCAGCTGCGGGACAGTACGGGCTAGAAATAAAAAAATAAAATAGTTGGGAATCATCAAATGAAGCAAAGGAAGGCAGAAGGGAGCGTAAGAACCTTACTGACTAAAACCCATCCGTGTTCCTCCTAATGCCCTTTGCGTTCTAGGGCCGCGGTGACACTTTCGAACAAATTGTAGTGGCTTTCCTAGGCTAGGCAGATGATGGTTATAGCAGGTGTCGATCTGCAGTTTCTGTCTTCTGACATGGAAAAAGGGCGTGAGTTTATGTGTGTTTATATTTTTACCCGACTACCCTAAGCGGAGGCTAATGTTTTTTGATAAAATAAATTTATGTTTGCATGTCACGCATGATGCTGTTGGTGGCACCAAATCAACGATTGCACTAAAATGAATGCCAAAAACTACATCAGACTGCTTAAAAAGTGACTTCTTTGGACTTATTTGGTCCTTTTTAGCAGTCATTTTTTTTGTAAGGTAACCAAGTGAATTTCTTAGGTACTTACAGTTTTTACTCTGACATTATGAATTTTTAATAGCCAAAAAAAAATTTATGGTCCGTAATTATTTTCCCAACTATACCTACGTCCATAGCAACACATAATATGTCTGTGACTGCAAAGTTAACACGTTGCTATCACGCAGGCACGCCCAGTTCAGTCATTTATAATTTTAACTAACGGGGCTATTCTCACGGCTCGGTAACTACAAACATTTTTTGTTTAATTAAAAAGTTTTTTCTGGGGATTAGTACTTGGGATGTGTGGCAATTATGACACTATTTAAAGATAGTGAGGTCAGAGATCTTACAATATTGATGTTATTATGTGATTAAAAAGGAAGGTTGGTTTTTAAAAGATCGCTGTAAATGAAGAGATTGCTCCATTGTGCATACCTACGGCTAAGGAGTGGAATTTCCTGCCGTCCGTGAGTCTTTCTTTTGAAAGCTAAAACATGGGGTCTATAAGCCAATAGTGAAAAGGTTAAAAGTAAATAGTCTCAAAAACTGCCTGCGTGGTCGAGTGGTTTAGGCGTTTGCCTTGTGACCCGGTGGTCGTGGGTTCGATTCCCACGGGAAGCATACTTTGTAAAGTTGTTTCCAGTTTGGCTAGGACATTGCAGGCTTGAATCACCTGATTGTCTGATAAAAGGATGATTCCATGCTTCGGAAGGCTCGTATAAGCCGGTGGTCGCGGCTGTCGTCAAACCATGTCAGAGGCCCTTGAGGCGGTTTAGAAACTCTGATACTAGGGTGTTAGACCTTACTGCCCTCACGATAAAGAAGAAGAAGTCTCAAAAACTACAGACTATGCGATTTCATCTCTATGTACAATAGTGGTACATGGGCGGACTTAATGCAACAAGGCATTCTCTACCAGTCACCCTATGGGTTGAAAAGACTATACAGTGGTAGACGTACAACCAAAATAAAATTTAAAATACCTACATAAAATTTTGATTTGGAAAAAAAATATAAATTATATAATATGTATATGACAGGCCTGTTGGTCTAGTGGTTAGTGACCCTGACTGCTAGGACGGAGGTCGTGGGTTCGATTCCCACCCAGGACAAACTTTGTGTGATGAGCATAATTGTTTGTTCTGTGTCTGGGTGTAATTTATCTATAATATGTATGTATTTATAAATTATATAAGTATTTATATCAGTTGTCTGGTTACCATAACACAAGCTCTGCTTAGCTTGGGATCAGATGGCCGTGTGTGAGTTGTCCCAAGATATTATTATTATTATTATATTATATAAATAGCCGAAATATCAAATCACTGCTGGACGTAATAAAAGTATATAATAATTATTGATGTATACACTCATAAATTATTATAAGTCAATACGTGTGGATTTGTGGTGACTATGGTTTCCTTTTTAGGGTTCCGTACCCAAAGGGTAAAACTACTACTAAGGCTCTGCTGTCCGTCCGTCTGTCTGTCACCAGGCTGAACCTCATGAACCGTGATAGATAGCTAGACAGTTGAAATTTTCACAGATAATGTATTTCTGTTGCCGCTATAACAACAAATACTAAAAAACAGAACTAAATAAATATTTAAGGGGACTCCCATACAACAAATGTGACTTTTGCCGTTTTTTATTAATAGATATTAGTACGGAACCCTCCGTGCCCGAGTCCGACTCGTACTTGGTCGATTTTTTTGCTTGTTTTATTAGCAGTAACTCCTCCATGTGCTTAATAAATAATTTATTCTAATAAAATATCTAAACATATTTACTAAAATAATACTAATAAATATGATATATTATAATAATCTTTCTGATTATGAGAACTCATAGTAATTATGACGAAGAACAAACTAAGAATGACAGACTTTAAAGTAGTGGTTTGTGAAAATGTGCCATACAGTGCATAATTCTCCATGTCTAAAAGCAACTGCATAATAAAAAAAAACTACCCATATTATCCATTAAAAAAATCCTCAAAAAACAAGCCACATCCGTCCGAAAAGTAAACTTGGTAAGTATTATAATTAAACAGTATGAGAATGACCCTTGTCGGGCACAATATAGGTCGCGTTTATAATTAGTTAAATTTACGATGTTGCCCCACCCTGGTGGGGTTCGTGAGGGGGGTTACTCCACCCCTTTACATAGGTAACACATTTTTAACCCACTTTGCGTTTTTACTTTTTAACTGATCTAGCCGACTGTAGGGAGCCGGTTAAAATTAATTAAACTGTCATTAAAAAAATACATACCAATATTAACAATGCGACTATTTGTCTATCTCTGATGATCGAGCATTTGATATAGAGATAATATATTGAACTATGAAGAAGCATAAGAATAATAACAGCCACACGGATCGATCTTCAAGGTTAAGCAACGCTTGCCGAGGTTGGTCTGTGGATGGGTGACCATCTTAACATATCGAGTTTCCTCCGTGCCTCGGAAAGCACGTTAAGCCGTTGGTCCCGGCTCTCATTTGTAAATCTTTGTCAGTCGTTACGGATTGTCAGAAGCTAAAAAAAACTGACACCAGTCTTACCCAGTTAATGGGTTGTGGAGGTCTGGTGACTGGGAGCCAACCACGATATAGTTGGGAAATGGCTAGGCAGATGATGATGGAGAAGGACACAGGATTATTGATACTACATATTTACTATTGACAGGCACGCGCTTGACCACTATCTAACCTGATGGTAAGCGACGATGTGGTCGAAGATGGAGCACGCTTGCCTAGAAGTAACCTATTCACTCTTGACTTAAAGACTCCCAAGTTGTAGCTTCAGGAAACACACAGTGACAGATTAAAAGCCAGCCCGGGGCCAGAAGCAAATTTTAAAAAGTGGCCTCTAAAACTAAAAACTTCGTAAAAGAAAATATCAAATTACTTATTTGACTTATAAGGGGGAGTTTGCACGTTTTTTGAGCAACCATGTAGCGGTCGAAATATATCAACATCTCGACCAGCAGGCCGCACCTACTCAGCTACGAAGCTGAGCAAGTTTTTAGTAAAAAATTTCTGGTCGATTTTTGGGATCTTTGGGATAACTTTCGACTTAAAACCGCTGAACCTAGTAATAAATAAAATATGAACCTCACAAACAAAATTAAGTAATTTTAAATAATTACCAATTAACTCCGTTTTTAAACAACTCTTAGAACAAGACATTCAAAACCCTCTGATTATCTTCTAAATGATCGTAATCATGGTTTTATATACTACACATAATTAAAGCTAATTAAATTTTATACGCCCTCATTAAAATATAATGTCCGTATAATTACGAGCTACGTCTGAATATGAGGGACCATCACGCTTTTGTTTCTACGAGGGGTGGACTGTGATTTAGGGTAACTTTTATTGTACAGGGTGAATTTTTCAAGCCGGCGTGGTTAGATTCGAAACTATCTTCCTTTGGAATGCGCTCCCTGATACCATCAGAGGCCCTAGACAATGTACCATTCAATTAGCGAATGCGACTGTCGAAATTCCAAAATGTAGGAATTTGGTCACGTGACATTTCGATAGCATCTGTCAATCCCATATATTTTTGACGTATTGACAATCGTTGACAGAATGTCATTTGTCTAGAGCCCAAGGTCTACCTATCATGTTACCCAGTTACTATGTCGTGGAGATCAGGGACCTAACCACCAACTCTTAAAGCCGTATTACTTCAATATTACTTCCAGTGGGAAAGAGACGGAGCTATACAGGACGTATAGCCCCGTCTCTTTCCCACTGGAAGTAATATTAATGTAATACTGCTTTAAGAGTTGATGGTTTAGGCCCAGAGGGCCAATTCTAAAAATCCAGATTCAGCTGAGTACCAGTAGATTTGATATGCAGTTTCACCACGTAAAATACTGGTACTGAGCTGCATCCAGTTAGCCTGGAAGCTGACCCCAATATAGTTGAAAAAGGTAGGCAAACGATTATGAGTTGCCAGACTTAGGCAAGTTTATCTTTCAGGAAATTAATTTTCAGCAGTAGCTCGGTGTCTGTATTGGTGTTGGGTTAATGATTCGCGAAAACTGGGTGAACATTCGCCTCATGCCTACCATATATGTTCCTACTATTAGGGTTCCGTATCCAAAGGGGAACCAACAGAACCCTTTTGCTAAGCCTACGCTGTCTGTCCGTTTGAGTTAGCGGGCTGTTATATTTCATAAACAATAACAGCCGGTCTATTATGTAGACATTTCACCATGTACATGTCGCAACCAACTATTTTATTTAGCCGTTTCATTAAAAGCCTAGCCTTTTCATTTAACTGCGCCGTTTAATCAGCGACATAAGTGACATGTTTTGACATCTTGTGTCTTGTGTGACATCTTTGACAAAAGATGTAACTTAGGTTGCTGAAAAATCGGCGCATTTGAATGAAAAGGCTAGGCCAAATAATTGGCTGCCACATACACTTATCTGTCATTCCATCTAGTTTGTATAGTTAGACAGCTCACATGTCGTTCACTTCGCCTAAGTTTTCACTTCGACATGTTTACAGAATCGCACTGCAGGTACAATTGAAAATAATTTTCACAGAGTTTATATTTCAATTGGAGCTATAACAACAAATAAAAAATAGAAGGTATTATTATTTAAATATTTCTAAAATATCATCATTCAAATATTATAGTGTGATGTTATGACATGGATATAATTGTTAAACAGATTGACACTATCCAATGTGTAACAGAATAAACGCAATACCTCTAATGGGGTCATTGTACTCATCATTATGAACAACTTTTACTATGGAACCAACACTGAAATCGCAAAAAAAATCGACTGCCCCATACATTTCTGTACGCATAACTCGACAAAATGTATGTAAATACTGAACTGCTGATATTTTTTCGTGATTTCAGTGTTGGTCCCATAGAAAAAGATGTTCTGACTTGAAATGACTCCTTAAGAGGTATTGCGTTTATTTTGTTACACGTTGTAAAAAAGTATGGGACTTATAGCCATTTCATGGACTGTCAAAGAATGACAGTTGGACAATAAAGGTGGCTGTTAATTTGCTGAGCAAACATTTTCCTTGACTGTATGTTAGGATGTTACTATCAACATATGACTCCTCAACGATTAAACGGATTTGGTTGAAATTTGCAACACAGATATACCATAAGCTTTGATTAGGAAATAGATCTGTCCTGGTTCCTCTCGTCATCATTTCCAAATTTCAAGTTAAATGTCTGCCTCTACAATTACTAAGCATTGGGTTTTTTTATGAAGTAGCCGTTTTTTTAGGCCTCTTCTAGTAAACATTTTTCCCCAGAAAAATGCACGCGTAATAGGCCAGGGAGTGAATCCACGGGAAAATGTTAGCGTGCTATCAGGAAACAGGAAAATTCCAAGCGCGCACTAAAATGGCCGTCTAAGGAAAATGTTTTTAGAATCTTAAGTAAGAAGTCTCATCAAGTTCTCATTTTTTCCTTTATTTCTACGTTCTTTGTTGTCATTTGTTTTTATTATCTAAATAAATAGTTCTTAGAGAGACTTCCCCGCAGAAGCTGATTCACAAAGATTTGTGAATCAGCTTCTGCGGGGAAGTACTATCACCATACATAACATACGTTTGTCAGATAACAGTCGTGGGCACAGAATTGGGATACGGATAAACATGAGAAATAACTCCATAACCTCTACACCAGGAGTTTCCAATCTTTTTATAGTGTCATCATCTTCCTGCCCTTATCCCGTGTTACTTGGGGTCGGCGTAACACGTTTTTTTCTTCCATTCTGTCCTATCGCTCCTCACAAAATCCATCTATCTTTTCTTTGGCCTCCCTCTTCCTCTCCATCCATCCACATTTATATTCATAACCCTTTTAGTTACATGCGTTTCATCCCTCCTCTTCACATGACCATACCAGGACAAGCGGTTACCTTTCCACTTTTCCGTCACTGGCGCCTCTTTTAGACTACCTCTAATGTACTCATTTCTCACTTTATCCATTAATCCATCTTTTTATAGTGTGACTTTTTAAATGCTTTTTTAAAGAAAGAAGATGCTTGTGGTAGCTCCATTTCCGAAAACTAGTAGATCGTACGGTTGAATTCGCTTTTCTGATTAAGACTCACTGGAAAATTGTGTGCTTAAGGTCGATAAGTATTTGACCAGTATCAATTTATTGCAAACATGGCTTCAGATAACAATCTCCAACAGATTTTGCATGCAGAAAGGCTTTCAAAACAGGACGCTCTCGTCTTATTTGCCAATTGCAGCATTTGCGTTTCATTTCCATGGCGGTTTGCGACGCCTCTGGGAAATAATTGCGATACCCCGGGGAGTTGCGACGCACAGCAGAACCCCTGTTTATGGATGGGAAATCATCAAATGACTCCTCCCGCTCTGTGTGGAGCGGAAGGGAGTGTCAGACTCTTACTGACTAAATAAAACCCATCCGTGTTCCTCCTAGTGCCCTTTGCTTTCTATGGGCTCTACACAGTTTAGTTGGTGCAGAGTCAATTACTACCATTTCAATACTAACTAGTTTAAAAGAAATACAGAGCAATTTCTAGGCCAGTATGCGGAATTAGTTCGAAAGAGTCACCGCAGTCCTGGAACGCAAAGGGCATAAATATACTGGATAACTTTTTTTCCAGTGCGCAAACTTTGAGAACCACTTCTGCCCATGTAAATGAACAACTTTCCCCAAGAAAGCCATAGTCAATTCCTAAAAAAAAAATTGAGTCTCCCATACAAATTGTGGTCAGTTGATGACAATTTTGTATGGGAAGTTCAAATTTTTTTTTAGGAATTGACTATTGCTTTCTTGGGGAAAGTTGTTCATTTACATGGGCAGAAGTGGTTCTTAAAGTTTGCGCACTGGAAAAAAAATTACCCAGTATAAGCTAATATACACCGTGTAACAGAATAAACGCAATTCCTCCTAAGGGGTCAATTTATACATCATTATGAACCACTTCTACCATGGAACCAACCCCGAAATCGCGAAAAAAAAATCAGCTTTTTACTCATAAACATTATTCTGACTATGATCTTGATAGCCGAAACTAATACTCACGAGTGAAAAAAAATCAGCTGTTCAGTACATTTTGTCTAGCTATGCGCACATAATGTATGGGACAGTCGATTTTTTTTCGCGATATCAGTGTTGGTTCCATAGTGAAAGTTGTTCATAATGATGAGTACAATGACCCCTTAAGAGGTATTGTGTTTATTCTGTTATACGTTGTATAAAATTCTCGTGTCACAGTGTTAGTTGCCATCCTCCTCCGAACGGCTTGACCGATTCTTATGAAATGTGTGTAAATTCAGTAGCACTGAAAATAGGACGTAAACTATGTGTAGGTTAGGTGCAGGGTAGGTGTAGGTAGGTAGCCAGACGGGAGCGAAGCCGCGGGGGACAGCTAGTAACTATATAAATTTCGAAAAAATTATGAACTAACTCCTTTCGAAAAAGTTTTAAACAATTTTTTTAAACCTCTGTATCTTGCGCATGCATTTCAAGTTTCATTCAAAATCGGTTCATTTTTCAAAAAAGGTACCAACGACGTATTCACTAGAAATATTGACATAGTTAAAACAATATTATATGCATTGAGGTATGGCGAATTTGTCTCTTACAGGTGTACACAGCATTTAAGTAAAAAAAAAAAATAATTCCGTGAATTTGTATGAAATACCGTTGGGAATAAACGTTTGTCTGCATCACACGGTGTATACCTCATCATCTGCCTAGCCTTTTCCCAACTAAGTATATTGGGGTCGGCTTCCAGTCAAACCGAATTCAGCTGAATACCGGTATTTTACGAGGAGCGGCTGCCTACCCGACCTCCACAACCCATTAACTGGGTAACACGGTACTTCTTGGCAAGACTGATGTCAGATTTTCTGGCTTCTGACAATCCGTAACGACTGCCAAAGATCTCCAAATGACAGTAGGACCAACGGCTTAACGTGCTTTCCGAGGCACGGAGTAGTTTCGGTATGTTTAGATGGTCACCCATCCACAGACCAACCTCGGCAAGCGTTGCTTAACCTTGAAGATCGATCCGTGTGGCTGTTATTATTCTTATGCTTCTTCATAGTTCAATACATTATCTCTATGTCAAATGCTCGATCATCAGAGACAGACAAATAGTCGCATATAATTTTGCCATTTTACACTGTGTATACATATCAAAATAAATAAATAGCCGCTCAATATAAATAAAAAAAGGCCAAACCCAACGAGCGAGTAAACGCTTTATTTTCGCTATAAAATGGCAATACATACCATTTTTTATGTCGTTTTTATGACCCAGGTAGAAACGTAAACCATGGTAGTTTTGCCATAAATCAAGTGGCATTACATCTCCTCATATTATTTTGACGATATTATTGGAAAACCTGTTGAAGAGATACTAAAGTATCATATAAGGGCTATTTTCTGGGATCTGGTAATTTAGTATTTCCTTTCAAATGGGATGTTCTAGAGCTAATTTGCTATGGACCTTTGACCTTTTCAGGTTGTATTTGTGTGTTTGACCTTTCCCATTTTTAACCGACTTCTAAAAAGGAGGAGGTTCTCAATTCGGATGTTTGTGTTTTTTTTATGTTTGTTCGGGCATAACTCCGTCGTTTGCCAACCGATTTGAAAAATTCTTTTTTTTTGTTGGAAAGGGTGGTATACTTCCCAAATGGTCACATTGAAATTTTATCAAAATCGGTTTAGTTGTTTGGTTTTTTAAATCCAAATAGCTGGAAAAAATATGTGGAAAAATCATCCATGTATACGAAATTGCGTATTTTTGCTTTCCTGTGACTTTCCAGCGGTGTTGTTAGGTGTGGGGTACCACTAAAAAGTGAAAAATAAAAATTTTCACAAAAAAAAGAAACCGACTTCCAAAAAACATTACAAAGTTCGAAATAACTTTAATTTCGGAAGACGGTGTCAAATAACGAAGAAGCAACCAAAAACACCGACTACCGAAATTAAAGTTATTTCGAACTTTGTAGTGTTTTTTGGAAGTCGGTTTCTTTTTTTTGTGAAAAAGTTTTTTTAGTTTTCATTGTTCTGTATGGTGTCGGACGTAAAGCACCATCCCATCACTTCCCGTGGGTGTCGTAAGAGGCGACTGAGGGACTCACCAGAGAATGGGCAGCAGCATTCTCTGTAGGTACATTGCTACAGCATTGCCAAGCCAAGTGGTGATTATGGCACACCCCCATTAGGGGGAGACCAGCAGTGGATGTCTTTCGGCTGGTTATGACGATAATGATGACCGTTCTCATTTACATTTTTTTTTTGGAAATTTTCTACCTCAAGAATTGCTTATTGGGTGAAATGCTGCTTTCGATATTCCTTTTAATCAAGTGCTCTTCTTAAAGCTTTACGTCATCATTCAAATGTCAGAGTGCTAATTCTACTAATTTCAAAGCAACATTCGCATTCACTTCTCAGTTGCAAACTGTCTAAAAAACCTGAATTTCCATACATTTTCAGAAAGATTGCGACTGACATGAAGCGTTGGAAAGCCTCCCACAAGTTGGACCGATGACCTGGTGAGGAAACTCGGTATGTAACAAATGATCACCCATCCAAAAACCGCCCTTGCAAGCGTGGCTAAACCGCGTGTTATGATTTAGCCACAAGCCCCTCACTTTTCTTCTTTGCTAAAGTAATATGGCGTTGAAAAAACCAACGTATCCTGCTGAAATCGGCCTCGTGGCAACTCTAAGTGGGTGATACGTCTTGAGGCCCCCACATTAAGTGTAATATGTGCGTATTATCACCCTCATTACTTTTGTGGGACAAACAGACGCCGCGGTAGTGTTTCGTTTTATTAAGAGTGTTAACGCCCTTCGGAGTTTCATACAAACTTTCATGTCCTTATTTTTCGAAATGATTGAACCGATTTTAATGAAACTTCGTATGCATACGCTAGATATCCAGGTCTAAATAGTTAGTAGAGATCATTTTCGAAAAAGTTTAGAGGGAGAGAGGTTCTAGAAAATGTGCCGTTCAATTAGCGAATGCGACTGTCAAAATGCCAAAATGTAGGAATTTGATCACGTGACATTTCGATAGCATCTGTCAATCCCATACATTTTTGACGTATTGACAATCGCCTTCGGTACGCTACCGTTGACAGAATCTCACTTGTCTAGCGCCCCTGAACTCTTTTTCGAAAATGTTCCCTTCTGACTATTTAGACCAGCAGTGCGATTCTGTAAAACATGTCGAAGTGAACACTTGGGCGGGGCGCACGACGGGTGAGTTGTCAAACCATACAAATAAGATAGAATGATAGCTCTATTGTCGTTCACTCCGCCTAGGTGAACACCGTGAGATGTCGCATACCAAGTTTCATTAAAATCGGTTCATTCATTTCTAAAACTAAGGACTTTAAAGTTTGTATGAAACGCCGTACGGCGTAAACGCTCATAAGGGAAGTTGATTTTTGTTTTTTGAAATATATTTTAATGGGACCGTGGCTAAATAAAATCCGAACAGCGATCAAGAGCTACGTTTTCCAAGTTCGGGCATTGGATTGATGACCAGCCATAACAAGCATACGCTGGACCAGTTCAGCCTTGAGTAATTTACAAAATATACAGGATGTTCCGGAAGTGCGGGTCATATTTAAAGATAATGTTGTATAGCTGATATAGATTAAGGAAAAAATATTTTTTTTTTTTTTGATAATTTGGCCAGAAAAAAATTCTAAAAAGTTTCGAAGAAATGAATTTTCAAGCAGTTTGTTACAGTTGATGGGATTTACTTTAATTTAATCATAAATTTGGTGCAATCAACTGCATTATTCCGGAAAGTTGTTAGTCGTTTTTTGTGTTCGAATTTTTTATAATATATCAGCTACCCAACGTCACCCTTAAATATGACCACGCTATTCTAATCTGGAACATTCTGTATATTTGTAAGGCGTATTATAAGGTCAGATGACTTGGTGAAGGCTGCGGGAATCCACTGGATGCAACCAGGATGGACCTGGACTAAGAAGAGCCCTTGCCACATCGATCGATCCTGTACTGATTATGCCCAGGGGCTCGAGACAAGTGAGATTCTGTCAACGGTAGCGTGGCGAAGGCGATTGTCAATACGTCAAAAATGTAATTATGGGATTCGTATTGGGATCGAAATGTCACGTGATCAAATTCCTACATTTTGGCATTTCGACAGTCGCATTCGCTAATTGAATGGCACATTTGTCTAGGGCCTCAGCTGTGGACGTCTGTCGAATGAAATACTGAGGATGATAATTATTATGTCAGTTGATATTCCTGTTGCTAACAATATACATAGAGTTATAGTGTGAGCAAACATTGATGAACAATATAAATTATTTATTCTAATTTATTAATTTTATTATTTTCTTATAAATTAGGTAAGAAGGTAAAAACCTCTTGTAATATCAATTTATTCACCAGTTCAGATGTTTATTAATATTTAAAATATTAACTGAATATTATTTGAAGGAGAAAACGTTATTTTTAGAAGTAGTATCAGTTACGCTCCTGCGAGAATTAAAAATGTGTACCTGAAAATGAAATGGGTTTGCCCAGCAGTGGAATATACAGGTAGTAAGTACGACAACATTAACAATCAACTAAATACAATCTCAATTATTAGTTAGTCGTAAAAGTTTATATAAATATCCAGGTATGTTCAATAAAGTTGTATAAAACACACAAGCTTTGAAGAAACATTTTGCATGCAAGTTGAGTTACAATGGAAACATTTTTGCATGCAGGAAGAGTTACATAATAGACACATCTAGTATGCAAGTCGCATCTAGTATGCAGGAAGAGTTACATAATAGACACATCTAGTATGCAAGTCGCATTGACAGACAGATCTCGCATACTATTTTCAGTTTCATACTAATCTCAACGCATCTTGCATGTTAGTTGTGTTTCATAATACATATCTTGCATACATGTTACACTGACATGCGTGTGTCACGTTGTTGCGTGAAGTACTTCTGCAGTTAAAACACAGATTTTTTAGTAAGTTTTTGTAATGAAACTCGTATGACCACAGATTGCAAAATACTGACAACACTCTTAAATCTATTTGCTATACTTTTAATGTTTTGCCCACTTCAGCTACGACAATTCGCAAGTACCGTTAAACGATTACATTTCTTGTGTTTTTTAATGGTTCTTCTTGCTAAGGTAATTAAAACCCTTGCATATTGAGTTAAATAGGTTGGTTTTGTTACTTGCGGTTTGTCATACAGAATAAGAGCTGTTGAAACTGGTAGTAATGACATTTCTGTTGTGCTAGACATGTTTTCACGAAATTATTTGAGTTTTCAAGCATGTGCGATACATCTGCTCGCATTAGGAAAATATTTCCTGGTTTTGATTTGGTTCTCTTTGTGTGTAAGCCTCGCACTTGACTCAGGCTACAAATTCGCTATATTTTATTTAGAGTCTTTTTCGGCGCCTGTCAAACCAAGTCAACCTAGATAGATAAACTGATTGATGTTTTTTTATCTAGGTTAGTGCTGAAAGCAACGCAAAAATATTACGGAACTAAATCTGATAGTGAAATCGTCAGCGGGCAAACTCTAAGTCAAAACACACAGGCAGAATATGAGTGGTAAAACAGACAAATCATTTTACAGACAAACTCACGTCTGCACGTGACTTCGAACGCGCCGTTTTTTTCAGTTCCCGTAGGTTTTTTGGAAAATGGGAAATCCTCTCTTAGTGCTACCCTACACTCCCCAAGGAACCTACATGCCAAATTTCACCTATCTACGACTAGTAGTTTCGACTGTGCGTTGTCTGTCAGTCACTACGTCACATTGGAATTTGTTTGAAAGAGTTACCACGGCCCTGGAACGCAATGGGCATAAGTCTGACACTCCCTTCTACTCCAGCTAGAGTGGAAGATGTCATTTGATGATTTTCCATCCATTAAATAATGTATGACACACATTGTGTGTAATAAATATATAAAAAATTACAAATTGGACTCAATCTAAATCGCCCACACGTCTAGCACAACAAAAATGTCACCCGAACCTTACTTAAACACTAGTACTTACCAACTTTATTATTATTATGTGGATGCTGATGGTGGTGAGGCTGCGGCTGGGGCTGCTGCTGCATCTGGGGCACCAAAGCTGGATGAGGCAGCTGCAGCAGCTTCGGTTCCAGCTTCGTAGCAGCCGCCACTGGTATCGGCCCGGCGTTCGTCATCGTCGTCATGGTAGCAGCGGGCATCATAAGAGTCGACATTGTTAGCATTTTGGATTGCCCGCAATAATAACAGAACCGTACTACCGAATTCGATTCTCAAAAATCCATGTTTTGCCCGAGTTTTGCCCGAACGATTTTTTGTAACACACTGTTTGTTAAGCGATATATATATAATTATATTTTTTAAATATATTTTTTTGGTTGTGGTTTTTGGATAGGTATATAACTACTGTTGTTTTTAATAGATAGCTAAATCACATAGTTTTATTCACTGACATAATTATTTATTTTTTTATGTTTAACATCTAAACTATAGTAGATCTGTGGGAATTAAGCAATTAATTTTGGGAAATTTTCTCAAAGTTACTTTCTTAATATTCCCGTTAACCCATTTAAATAATACTACATATTATAGCCCAGTAAAGTTCACTGCTCGCTCCAAGTGAGCGCACATAATTTGAATCCGAACTCATTTGACTGTTTTTTTTTGTCACAAAGAAAATTAAAACTGTTGGTTTAGCCCCAGTCTATACCTTACAACTGGAGCCACAGGGCCAGATTAAAAGAGCAAATGCAAAGAAAATAGACAAAACTACTAGAGGTGTCTTTACCTAATAACTAGTTTTTTTTTTACTTTAGTGATTTTTTTTATTGCTAATCTATAAATCATTGTCATCATCTCACTCTTCTGTCGCAGGTCTGCTGGAAGAAAATACTACTGAAAAAAACAATACCTTTGTGCTCTTTTCGCTGTACAAAATTTTCTTTAAATAAATCATTAGTAATATCTATTATGTCACGTAATAATACCCTTGCAGCACTATAGGAGAACTTGCAAGCATAGAACTAAACTATTTGAGATTAAACGACTTAGTTGTTGAATATTTAGCATAGTTGCGAACGGGTTAACGGGAATATCAGTGGCGTAACTATTATCTAGTACTTGCAGGTTGTGTGCAAGTATACTTGCAGAGTGTAACTTCGGAATTGGTTATAAGTTTTAACGATAGTGAATTATTTAAGGATCGAATGATTTTCTCTTTTTTTCGTCTAAAAAGAAACATGGTGTTACATTCTGCAAGTATTTATACTTAGTGAGTATTAATTTTTAGTCGTTAAATGAAAATGTTTTTCGTGTATGTTTTATAACAAAAGACCGCAAATTTTAAGTCGGATTGTGGCTTTTCCTTCAAAGTTTAGGTACGGTTAATATCTTTTAAAATCTATGTTATTGTAGTATTTTTCAAAAACGAAATTTTTACTTTTCCTATAATGTCTGTTTTAAAAATGTCTAATTGTTGATAAGTCGGATAAGATAACCTAAAAAGGCGCAAGTTGGAAAACCTGCAAGTTAGTAATTGCGAATATTCCTGGAGGAGATCGTGAAATGCGATAAGACCTCTCATTATATTCGTTTCAGTTTCCTTTTAATAATGTATTATGGTGTACAATTAAGTTGATAAATGAAAAATAAATAGATTGGTTGGTTGAATTGGTTGGAAGTAGAGCGCGAGAGGCTCGTCGCTAAATAATGACAGCCACTCGGTTTTATATTCCAGGTTAAGCAATGCTTGCCGAGGTCGATCTGTGGCTGGGTGAACGCAACAGCTGAGCCTCGGAAAGTACGTTAAGTAAAAAAGTTCGTTCGGTAAATGTAAAAGATGAACAAAAAGAAGATATGACTTGATGTACGGTACAAATGGTCTAGACAAAGAAACATTCTTTCAGGGATGATGCTTGTGAATCAGTCCAATGTGAATTCAATTACAACTATCGGGCAGTTGCCCACCGGACACAACAACCGTCCGGTCGGAGGATCCACCCTTTTCGACTGAGGTATGTGGGACTTTAATCTCTGTACCACGTACCTCTATAGCACAACACGTCAGTTTATTAAAAATACACCGCGTGTACTACAAAATCCTTTTAGTTCCGGAGCCCCCGTTGAGAGCTTTATAACGCTACGTTGTAATCAGACGGACGCGCGGACGCCTGGGCTTAGAGCTGACGTAATGCCTTTGTCTATACAACGTGTAACAGAATAAACGCAATACCACATAAGTAGTCATTGTACTCATCATTATGAATAATTTTCACTGTGGGACCAATACCACAATCGCGAAAAAAAACGTCTGTCTCATACATTTATGAGCGCATAACTAGACAAAACGTACTGAATAGCTGATTTTTAGGGTTCCGTACCCAAAGGGTGAAAAACGAGACCCTATAACTAAGATTCCGCTCTCCGTCTGTCGGTCACCAGGCTGTATCTCATGAACCGTGATAGCTAGACAGTTGAAATTATCACAAATGATGTATTTCTGTTGCCGCTATAACAAAAAATACTAAACACAGAATAAAATAAATAAATTTAAGTGAGGCTCCCATAAAACAAACTTGATTTTTTTGCCGTTTTTTTTCCGCTCATCAGTATAAGTTTCGGCTGTCGAAATCATAGTCAGAATAACAGACAGATAGAAAGCGGCTTGTCCGTGGGAATTTTTACCTAAAGGCGCGTGCTAACGTTCAAAGTTTGCTTAGTCTGGAGCCTTTTTTTAGGGATGGGAAATCATCAAATGACTCCTTCCGCTCAGTATAGAGTGGGCAAGAGTGTCAAACTCTTACTGACTAAAATCCATTCGTGTTCCTTCTTATGCCCTTTGCGTTCCAGGGCCGCGGTGACTGTTTCGAACAAATTCCGCAACCCTGGCAGGAGAGCCTCTGGTATGGAGTGGCGTCTTTAAAGGTAGCTAAAAATGTGACCCATTTTTCAAATTAATTACAGATGTGGGCTGGCCTACATTTTTGATTTCGTACCGTGTCATTGCATTTATTAATTAGTGGCAACCTGAGAGGGGTTTACGTTACATATTTTTGTCTCAGTTTTTGATCAAGTTTCGGATCTGCGAGCAAATGTAATTTTATGTTCCATTGACACCTTTTGAGGATTAACTTAAACTGTGTTACATTCTGCAAGTAGTGTGTTGTGCAAGTATCTTGCATTTAATTAAAATATTTTGCATGCAAGTAGGTACACTTGGAACACATAACACGGATGCGTGTGACGTGCCAAGAAGGTTATTAATTAACAAAAGTAAAAAATACACATTCCTAATAAAAACGTAAAAGTTTGTTAAACAAATAAAGAACAGAACTGACATGCATGCAAAATATTATATAAATTATATTTCCACGTATTAACGGCTTACGAAACCATAGTCAGAACTATCACTAGCCGTTAATTTATATGAGTATTCCCGTATACTCATATAAATTGACGGCCAGTGATAGCTAGTATTTGTTGTTATAGTGGCAACAGAAATACATCATTTAAAGTGTCTAGCTATCATGGCTCATGAGATATAGCCTGGTAACGGACAGACAGACGGACAGACGAACAGCGTAGTCTTAGTAACAGGGTCCCGTTTTTACCCTTTGGGTACGGAACCCTAAAAAAGGGTGGCCTTAAATGAGGTTCTCATCCTTCACTCAAAAACTATACAGGTAATATTTCTCATTGCTTATAACCGTCAATTTGTCAAACCTTGACGCATGATTTTTACCGTAAGCTTCCGTGATCAACCGACCCCTGACAACTGACATACCAACAAATATACTATGTTTTTGTACACCCCTTACAAATGTGAACAAATTAATTTATCCGACAACCTTGCCCGAAATATGTACGGCTGTCAAAATGTGGGACAAAAAAAATGTCAGAAGGGTTTTGTGATGTAATAATATGAATGAGTAAAATGGTGCAATTCCTCAAAATTCTAGTATTTACGTGAACAGGGTATTATGACAAAAAAACATTGTTTTTTAACGTTATGTATGCAGTCGTAGTAACAATGCGTTACTGAATCCTAAGATTATAAATGCGTCACCGGTACATGCACAAAACGTTTTGGGAACACATTCATTGTGCGTACAGCTAAGAAGTGGAATTCCCTGCCAGTGTCTGTGTTTCCTGATAGCTATAACCTGGGAGTCTTTAAGTCAAGAGTGAATAGGTTACTTCTAGGCAAGCGTGCCCCATCTTCTACCACATCATCGCTTACCATCAGGTGAGATAGTGGTCAAACACGTCCCCATCAATAAAAAAAGTGAGTCTGTGTGTTTGTCACACTTTCACACGTCAATAGCTGACGTGATTTTGATGAATTAAGGTACAGGTATAAATGGAACCCTGAGGACAGTAATAGGCTACTTTTTTTTGCGAAAATGAACTTTGAATGCAAGCATAGCCGCAAAAGCAAGTGAATTATAAAGTTAACTAAAGCATAGCCAAATGAATAAGTTTTAAATATACAGGATGAACTTTTCAAGTGAGCGAAGAATACACAAAGGAGTTTCGGGCCCGTTTGCATGAAAACTAAAACTGTATGATTAGATTTTTAACTGACTTCAAAAACAGGATGAGGTTCTCAATTCAACAGTTTTTTTTTTTTGTAAATTTATGTTTGTAGATAAAAGTCAAAAACTAACTGACTGACCAAATAGATTATTTTAGGAAACAACCGAGTTGTTTGTTGATGATTAGAAGGTAATCTCTGGAAGTACTAATCCGATTCTAAAACCATAAAATGCCATAATCATAGTGCTCTCTCTCTTTCTTTTCTTTGTTCTTTTTAATATTTTTAAGCACGTTTTTATTTTTGTTTTATCATTTATGTAACTCTGCTTTCGTGTGCTGTTTTTTTTTTATTCTTGCACCAAATATTGTTAAATCTATCTCAGAGAAAGGTGAGGGTCATAGACTATTTACTCCAGAATCATACACGGCACGAAAAGATACGCCACATCAGCAAAGCCACGGGAAAAAGCTAGTTACAGTATACAGGGTGTTCCAGAAATGCGTGTTCATATTTAATGTTTATGTTGGGTAGCCGATATACAAAAAAAGTAACTTAAAAAAAACGACCGTTAAAACCGACGAAACAGTTCCAAATAAACTTATATATACTATAACTTTTCAAGCAGTCTGACGCAGTTGATGACATCAAATCAGTGATTAGACTAAAGCAAACGCAAATTCTAACTACTTCAACTGTAACAAACTGGAAGAAAAGTCATTTCTTCGGAAGTTTTTAGTAGTTTTTTGAGGTCGAATTAAAAAAAAAAGTTATCACATTTTTTTATTTTGCAATTTTACCTTAATTAATGTACAGACGGCCATCAAGCTAACCGAAAATGTCAAATTTTCCCAATCAACCTTCAACCTAAAACTCTAGCGATTAAGTTGAAAATCAATTAAAGAAATTTGACAGATTGTTGTAGCTTGATGTGCCGACGTCTGTACATCAGCTACCCAATATCACCCATAAATATGACCACGCAGTTTTTTAACACCCTGTATTTATAGAATTTACGATAAAGTTCGTAAATATAGGTAGGATAAAGGAAAGTCTATTTTATCCTTCAAATAGCCTGGTTTGATCGAGTAGCTTCGTTGATTGAACGTATAGAATAGGTATTCTCAGTGAATCGAGATAAGTACCCACCTGACCTAGGAATCTAGGGAGGGGAGATAATTTTCTTTGGTAACCAGGCGTGGCAATTTGGGTTGCGGAATATGTTCCAAAGAGTTACCGCGGCCCTGGAAAGAAAGGCACTAGGAGGATTATGGGTGGGTTTTAGTCAGTAAAAGTCTGACACTCCCTGCTGCTCCACCCAGAGCGAGAGGGGTCATTTGATGATTTCCCATCCACAAAAATAAAAAAAGCGTGGCAATTTGAGCAATTTTATCACTGATTCCGTGTGTCACTGCGGTGTGCAAACTGAAAACCAGCGCTAGGTGTCTGTCGTACAGCAAATGCTGAGATGGTAACTACAGATATAAATAGACGTAGATAGCGCAAGAGCAACTACTTCGCGTGCCCGTTTCGGTACCCAGCTTACGTACAAAAATCGTAAGCCGCCACTTTCACGCTCAGTCGGCATCGGTGTACGCTAGTCGGACGTCAGTTAGGTGATTAGGTCAGTTTTGATTTTCCCATCACTTAAAATTTTTAAAAAAAGAGAAAAAAATGGCACTTTGAAATTTATACAGATGTATTTCTGTTGCCGCTATAACAACAAACAAATATTTGATACATACAACATCATCACATACACATCACATCCCATACAACAAACGTGTTTTTTTGCCGTTTTTTATAGATAATGGTACGGAACTCTCCGTGCGCGAGTCCGGCTCGCACTTGTTTACTTTGTGTTTGTTCGAATTAATATATTATATTCTATTCTATTCTATATCACTTTTAAATCATACATATGATTTCCTTAACAAGGCACATTACTAAGATTAGTACTAACCCTATTGCTAAACCGCCACTGTCCGTCTGTCTGTTTGTCACCATACTGTATTTTTTTTGTGGATGGGAAACCATCAAATGACTCCTGCCGCTCTGGGTGGAACGAGAGGGATTGTCAGACTCTTACTGACTAAAACCCATCCGTGCTCCTTGTAGTGGCCGCGGTAACTCTTTTGAACAAAATCCGCAACCCTGGCAGGACTGGACTGTACCTCATGAAATTGCTAGACTTGTAGCCGACCCAAACATACAAAAGGGCTACTCAGGCAGATTAGGACGAGTCAAATTAAAAGTGTTATGTAAGTTAAATTAAAAGTGTATGTACAGGGTGTGGTTTTAACTGTGACATGTCGTGACTCGGGATTGTGGTGAATGGCTGCCTCTATATCGATCTGTTTCGTTGTTGACGCACCGCGAGAGCGTTCACTAGCATTTTCATGCAAATATTATGTACATTTTGTTATTGTGATAACTTCAATAATTATGACTGACTAGCGACTTGGTCTGGACTTCGAAATTGGGGTCAGAGAGAAATGTGTAATACTACTGGTGTTATAAATGTAAAGTTTTTACCCATCCACGTTTCGACCTCGGCGACCGTAGCTTAACCTCGAAGTTCGACGCGTGCGTAATTATTTAGCCAGGAGCTCCTGACTCGTACTAATGGTAGTTCTAGTTGATGTTCAGTGAGCAAGTATTCATCTGCCTAGCCTATTCCCAAATATAAAGGGGTCGGCTCCCAGTCAAACTGGATTCAGCTGAATACCAGTATTTTATGTGGAGCGGCTGCCTACCAGACCTCTACAACCCTTTAACTGAGTAACACGGTACTTCTTGGCAAGACTGGTGTCAGATTTTCTGGCTTCTGACAATCCGTAACGAATGCCAAAGATCTACAAATGACAGCCAGGACCAACGGCTTAACGTGCTTTCCGAGGCACGGAGGAGTCACGGTATGTTAATATGGTCACCCATCCACAGACCAACCTCGGCAAGCGTTGCTTAACCTTGAAGATTGGTCCGTGCGGCTGTTAGAATTTAGCCACGAGCTCCTCTGAAGCAATGAGCAATTATTATCAAACATAAATTAGGCCACGGGAATCTTGCTCTGCAAACACTTTGGTTCGATTTCGAGCCATAAAGCCTCAGTTATAACGGTCTATACCAGCGGTTCTCAACCTCTTTCCGTCCGGGGACCAGTTTGATTTGTTTTAGTGTATATCTAGAAATAAACTTATATCAAAAGTGACAAGCAAAGTCGTAGAAAAACATCGATTTAAATTCATTAGTCAATGTAGATAAAAAGTCCGATGGAAACCTAAAATCAGTTTACATCAATGATAATTTTGAGTTGATACTTGATAATTTAAATATTTCGTGGGCCATATTTTAGTTATAACGGGCCACAGGTTGGGAACCACTGGTCTATACGTTTTATCTTGCTCGAATGAAAGAAAGAAAAAAAGAAAAAGACTTTATTTATAAACGCACGTTTTTTAAATATTATTTAAAAAATCACACTCTAAAATTAGATCCGACCATCTGCTACGTCGTAGCGGGTTACATCGTAGCAGAAGCTACGCCGTAGAGGGATAAGTGTATTTCTTTCACTACCCTCAATTTCAGTAAATGTTCTAATAAAATCTTTTGTAAAGCGTTGTTACGTCGATTTTGGAAGCGTTTTTTAGAAAAGGCTCTCGTCCATAAAATCCTATTTATTACTGAGTTTAGATTAAAAAGGGCTCAATGTTTTAATGAAGTGTTTTTGTTTTGTTAGACTTTTAATAGACTGTGATTGGCATTTACATTCACATTCAAAACTTTTTTTCAAGGAGAATAATTTTATTTTATTACTATTAAGATAGCTTCTTTAGTGTAGTGGTTGTAAGCGTTACTGCTGAGCTTGTGTCGGGCTTTTGCCGACTGAGGTGTGGAACCCTAAAAATGATAATAAGGGGACATTCTTCCTGTATAAAAGTATACCTGGTATATGGTCGACCTGTGATCCAAGTTTCATCAAAATCCGTCCAGCCGTTAAAATGTGAGTTGCATGGTTACGATACGCTTCCAACCCACACACAACCTGCTTTTAAAGACAAATTCAAGAATCTTTGGGTAACCAAAACACATATTATAAATATTTAATATTGCAGATTGTAGGTTTAATATATTATTATATCTTAATTGAAAATAAACAGACGGCGTATCTACCTAAGGGAAAGGCAACCCTTTTCACAAATGGCCCGAAGGAAAATTATGTATTTGTATACGCCATAGAGCTGGGAACCACATCTTTGGTAATGATTTTTTTTTCTTTTTTAAGATGGAAGGTCATCAAATGACTGTCAGGCTCTAAACAAAATGTGTAATAATATTAGTGAATGAGTTTGTCGAAATGTCAAAATATAAGGTATAACTTTTGCCCGCGACTTCGTACGCGTATATTCCATTTTTGCCGTTCCCTTAAGAATTTCGAGAATTCTGTCGTGTTCCCTAACACCTCCCAAAGAACCTGCGTGGTAAATTTCAGCCGGTAGTTTCGGCTGTGGGTTGTCTGTCAGTCACTCAGTCTCTCAATCAGTCAGTCACTCAGTAACTGAAGAATTTTATTTAAATTGATTTTAAAATGCTGACGACAGTGTAGTTTTTTGAGATTTTTACCAATGTTTTTTTATAGTTCATGTATTTTCTCTGGGTTTTTAAGAAATATAATTAAAATCCAGCCAAACACCCTATTCTGTATGGCAATAGTAGCCGAAACTTGAACTCAAAGCAAATGCGTGATTGCCAGGGTTGCAGAATATGTTCGAAAGAGTTACCGCGGCCCTGGAAAGAAAGGCACTAGGAGGACAATGGGTGGGTTTTAGTCAGTAAAAGTCTGACACTCCCTGCCGCTCCACCCAGAGCGGGAGGGGTCATTTGATGATTTCCAAAAAAGCAAATGCGTGATCACGAATATTCTTAGCAAAGGCGTCTCTAGACGTTACGTAGTCTATAGTTCTGTACCCACATAATAATGTATTATACATTCAAACATTTTCTAAGTTATCTCGGAATGTTACTAAGACGTTGGTTGTCAAAAGAACGGGTTGTCAGAAACTCGAAAATCTGACAATCAGTTTTGGCGAACCGTTAAAATATAAATAAATTTTTGTGGAGTTCATATTTGAATTAATAAATTTGTCGACGCAGATCAATGAAAAGACTAGCCTTTTAATAAAATGGTTGATTAAGCTAGTTGGCTGCGAAATATCTTCAGCTAGACTATTAAATACATAAAGCTTTTGCTCTTTGAAAATGAAAACCTTTGACTTTTAAAGGCTAAATAAAAGTCTGTTTCAGTCAGTGAAACTGAAACGGAATGACTAATTAGTTTCGCTAAAACAGAACTGAGTGAAACGCGCACTATGAATAGGTATCAGACGTATTTTGGCTCGAGGTTAAGGTGTGGTTGTCGAGGTTTAGAAGTGGATGGGTGACCGTTTCTTAATGAGCTGTGGATAAAACAGAGGCGTTATTTTTGTCCTAAAAACTTGTAATGCGTGTTTGAGCTAAATAATCGTATATTACTTCTGTTCTTTTGTTTTAATGTAGTGCAGCGTGAGATTTTGTTAAAATGTAAAATTTTGTACACGGGACTTGGGGCACCCCGACTCGGACAGGTAAGGGAGATAAAACCTGTGATTGAACTAAAGTAAATGCCACCAACTGTAACAAACTGCTTGAAAGGTCATTCCTTCGGAACTTTTCAGTATTTTTTTTTTGTTTTGCTATTTTTTCCTTAATTAATGTACATCAGCTATCCAAAATCACCCTTAAATATGACCATGCACTTCTGGAACACCGTGTACACCGACAAAGATTTTCTTTTAGAAGAAAGGACATTATCCACCCAACGTAGCCCAGCGAATAACCCACCCAACACAGCTGCCTTGTTTATTGTCCCGTTGACTTTAGTTTCACCCCGTACCCGACAAAATATTCATTACTAAATTCAAACTAGGGTTGGGACACGCAAAGTTATCGATAAAATTAAATTTTAATGTTCGACAATATCGGAGTTTCTGTCCATTGGGGAAAGTGGTTTAGTCTGTTATTGTATTATCACGGTACACCTGGATTTGTCTAAAGGGTTGGCTGAGGTGTTTTGGTACACTTATGTTTCGGTAAATCCCGTTTATGGGGGTCGTTAATCGAGCATTAATTCTAATGGCTAAACGCAATAATACTTAGTGTGACGAGTGGGATGGACCCAGGATACACATATGATACACAATAGGGATTACGCTTAAAAAAAATATCTGTACAGTTTTACTAGACACAGTAACATACAATTTATACAGTGCAATATTATCTAACAGTTTTTCTTTGGCATTGCTCTCGAGTCGTTGAGCTCTTTATTGTTCCTAAGTAGAGCTACTCGACTACTGACCAAGGCTTGCACTGACTGGACAGGTCCACTCAAATCTGTGTGGTGCTTTCTTCAAAAAGCCACCACAGACATTAACTTAGATGGTTCTCATATGTTTTGACCAGTACGGTTTGAATGGACTTTAAAGGAGACTTTGACCTCTGAGTTTGTTTCCGTGTTTCTTCTCAGGGTAGTCAGCTTGGAAACACCGGCCTCATCTAGCTTAAAATAGCCAAAAAACATTGACGTGTAAAAGTGTTATGTTGAACCTACTTACAAAAAAATATCATTTATCATTTAGAAATATACAAAAATTTAATACCTATTAACAGTGAAAATAGAATCAAAATTGACCTCAAAACAAACGAGATACAACTATTTTAAACAAATATTTTCACAGACGTCAAAGTTTAACAATGGAACCAATATCGCGAAAAAAAATCGACTGCCCCATACTTTTATTTATTTATTTATACTTAACGCACACAGGTGTATAGAGGCGGACTTAATGCCTTAGGCATTTTCTACCAGTCAACCTTTGGGTGATGCAGAGAATAATAGTAGTAGGTGCAATGTGAGAGAAAAAAAAAACCACAACGCGATTAATATTTAATTAATGTAAAGATAAATAAATATAAACTATACAATACTTTAATAATATACTCCAATAAATAAACTAATAGACGAATATACTTGAACAGTTGATGCAAAAAAATAACGGTAAAAAAAATTATTTGCGTGCGTTATTAAACTCGACAAAATGTACTGAACAGCAGTTTTTTTTGCGATTTCGGGTATGGTCCCACCGTAAAAGTTGTTCATAATGATGAGTACAAGGACGCCTTAACAGGTATTGCGTTTATTCTGTTACACCTTGTATAGTCACAGAAATAAGACATCGCTCTAAGTCAGTCGCTAGAAGCAGAACTGGACTTAAACTCCAGACATAGTATTAACAGCTAAGCACTGGTCCTGATGTTAGGCAATAACATTCACTTATTATGAGTCCAATACCTCGTCAGTCACGTTTACACTTAAGACGTGCCGTACCTGTTATTGCATTTCAGCCGTCAGTCAGTACCTATTAAAGTCTTACAGGCCCCTAAAAGGGATGTTTCCTGAGTAAAAAAACTACGATTCTGATTTTAGTGCATCAGTTAGATAATCGAAAAATATTGGATGCGAATTTTTGTATTATTAAATTAGTAAAATTGACGAAGATAAAACGCATCATTACCAAGATCAGGAGGGGCTCGTGACGTCGCTTTCCGATAAAAGTGTATCGGTCTATGACGTTACAGGAGTATTCAACGCACTGTATCGGTTTTCATTTTTGTTTACGTCAAAAAAATTAAAAAATACGTGGCCAATATTTTTTGAAAATCTATCTGACGGACTAATTAGGTTTTTTTTCAGTAGAATACCCTATTCTACTTAGTAATAAGCAATGTTTGCATTCGATCGAATTTTCTATTTTGATAGATTGCGACAGAGACGCCAATGCGAACGTTGTTTGAAAAATGAGTAGAATTGGCTCTCAGGACATGTACCTATGTGTTGAATTTGGAATGTAATGACGGCCAGAATTTTTTGCTTATGGGAATATCGAAAAATACCTATTCTATTTTTAAATTTCAATAACAGAAGCATTATTTGTTAATAAAAGAATAATTTACAAATTTCAATAACAAAATGTCAAATATAAATTAAAAATCATGTCATTGATTGATTCATTCATTACACCGAGAATAGTATACTAATTGTCACTGTCGTGTTAAATCGAAAACCAGTTAATTGCTATGGAAATATATGTTTAAGGAAAAACCGACCTCATTTTGCCGAAATTAACTACACTTATGTTTCTGCAAATAAATTACTTGAATTAATTCATCTGCCTAGCCTTTTCCCAACAATATTGGGGTCATCTTCTAGTCAAACAGGATTCAGCTCAATACCAGTATTTAACGTGGAAAGACTGCCTATCTGAACTACACAAACCAGTAACTGGGTAACATGGTACTTCTGGGCAAAACTGATGTCAGATTTTCTCGTTTCTGACAATTTATAACGACTGACAAAGATCTACAAATTACAGCCGGAACTAACGGCTTAACATGCTTTCTGAAGCACGGAGGAGTTTCGGTATGTTAAGATGGTCACCCATCCACAGACTGAGCTTGGCAAGCGTAGCTTAATCTTGAAGATCGACCCGTACTGCGGCTGTTATTATTAAGACATGAGCTCCATTTTAAAGAGATAATACTTCAATATTAAATTCTACATTTTATTCAGACATATTGTAACATAAATATACTGAATAGCAGTTTTTTAACTCGGTTAAAAGTCGCCCCATCGATGGATTGCGAAAGGCTTCGTAGATTGAAACATAATATTGACAAAAAATGTCCTACCCTTCCTTTTACCAATATCTCCGTAATATCAGACCTTTCATGGGAACCCATGAGATGCTGTTAGCTCATACTTATAAATGCGAAATTTTGGATGAATGGATGTATGTTTGCTACTGAATCACAACGGAACGGCTGAACTGATCTGGATGAAATTTGCCACAGAGATAGACTATAGTCTGGAATAGCGGCTAGTGCAGCAATACAGGGTGTTCCAGAAGTGCATGGTAATATTTTTAAGGGTGACAGACACAATATCAAAATAACTAAATATTGGCTTTTTTCAAAAAACCCGACTGCAAGAAATGAATAATAAGTAAAAAAAAACACTTCAAGCAGTCTGATGCAGTTTGTTGCATCAAATGCGTGATTGAACTAAAATAGACGCCACCAATGCGCCAGACTGCATGAAAAATGTTTTTTTTTTTAACTTTTTAATCATTTTTTGCAGTCGGGTTTTTTGAAAAAAGTCCATATTTTGATATTGTTTCTTTACCACAGTAAGAAAACAATATCAAAATATTGGCTTTTTTAGCAGCTACAGAACAGCACCCTTCAATATGACCACGCATTTCTGAGACAACCTGTATAAGTCAGTGTAACATAAATGTGCTGAACAGCCATTTTTGTTTAAGATCGCTTAAAAGTCACGAAAGGCTGTTTAGATTGAAACATAATATTGACAAAAATTTTCTACCCTACCTTTTTACCAATATCTCCGCAGCTCGATGCCTTTCACGCGAACCCATGGGATGTTATGTTATTATAATTACATGTACCTATACGCTGTTTGGGAGACGTAGCGTCTTGTCAGTCAGTTTTGACGTGTATTATTGCTTTCGTATGTATTGAGTGACGGTTGATGTGTGTTTTGAATGCGAAAGAAATACAAGGGGTGAGCAGTTTCTGCGTGTTGTTCGAAAGAGTGAATTAAGAGGAACACGGATGGGTTTTAGTCAGTAAACGTCTGACACTCCCTTCCGCCACGCCTTGAGCGGATGGGAGTCATTTGATGATTTCCCATCCATGAAAAAGGCCCTTAGAATAAGCTTTCATTTGTCACATTTATGTCAAAATGAAACTAGATTGAATCTGGCAGTGGTTATTTACCCAGAGACCAAACGTAAAAAAAAGGAGGGAGTGGTTAAAATTTTGCTATGTGCATTATAACTTTGTTTGTGTTAAAAGTATTTTGCTACGGATATAAATAACCAGAAAAGAGTTTGATCTTATAAAAAGGTCTAAATAAATAAAATCAATCGAACAAAATTACTAATTAAACAATTAAAAATCGCAATACTAGAAAAGACGCTTTCTAAACTATTGTTATAAATAAATATAAAGGTAAAATTGTATGTTTGTTTGAATAAAATGCTACACTCACTTTGCTTTTTCAAAACTGAAGCTCCGCAGTTTTAAATTATTTAGTTACAAATACAGACAGAAGGCCATGGACTTCATTGGGCATTATTTTCAGTTAAAACATTTTTCACAATTCCACAACCAGTCGCTCAAGGCCAGTTCCTATTTCACAACGGAATTAAAATGCCAATGAACCCCATTACAAAAAAACCCAGACAGTTTTTATTACTTATTACACTCCCTAAAAATTAATTAACCTAAAAACTTGCACGACTCGAACAAAACTTAACCCGTTATACTGTCATGGTTTATCGATATCGATATATTTGGTAACCCCCATGTCCCAACCCTAGTTGTTCTAATTAGTGACTTGACGGCTTATAGTAATGAAATTTTGAACACCAGCGGCCCAAGGGACGTGGCGCGAAGTTTGCTCTTCAAATGTTGCGTTTATTGAAGTTTACAGGGTGTTTTTATATATTATTTGGGTGTATACAGGATGTTATTTTTTCTAAAACGGATATGGCTATCTATGGTCTAATCTTTTTCTTACGTTTTTTTTATTTTGGTTAGCAGGGATCTATTTCACAACCATGTTAGGGTCGGCTTCCAGACTAACCAGAGTCAGCTGAATACCAGTATTTTGAAAAAAACTTTGGGTAACGTAACAACGAATTTTAAATAATTGACTGTCTGAAGTTGGAATCGAAACTGCTAAGTGCAGATTTAACCAATGAAACTGAACGCGATCAGTACATCTAAACTGCGTTCAAGAGCTGTCAGTGTAAATATTGCATAGAAAAATAATGACACTGACAGCTCATAAACGTGGTTATTCGCTGATCGCATTCAGTTTCATTGGTGATATCAGCCCTAAATGTGAAACAAAACCTGTTATTAAAATTACAGGTTTTTTTAATTATACTACACCGATTGAAAGTCTCAATCATAAACATTTATTTCTTCTAAATAACATAGCATTTAAAATAAAAGGATGACTATGAAATTCAACATTTAATTTAAAATTTTGATCAGAATAATTAACGGCCTCTTCTCTTTGACTGAACAATTGACTTTACGTAGTACTTTATAATCATTTCAAAGTATTACTAATGGGTACATACTTGAGAAATTATAATTTGTCTAATAATAAGTGTATGATAAAATAATAATGTGATAGAAACATAAATTCCAGCACCTGGTAATAAATAACTCGTTACACGTTCTTCTCATGAAAAGTACACTATTATTTTAAACATTTATTTAATAGCGTATAGTGGGATATATGTACCATGTACCGGTGGCGCAACGCTGTAGGTACCTACGTCTTATTATCCGATGATGGAACATAATAGGCATTATTAATCCATTGTAAACGGTGAAATAATATTCCCAAAAATAGACCCTAAATAAATATATATTTGGTTGTGTAGTCGGTATCAAGTTGTTTGCGATAATAATAATGATAATATTGATGAATAAAGTTTTGTTTTTTAATAATTCCTATTTAATATTAGTTTTATATAATATAAATAAAAATAACCTTGGTCCTTGTTCCCTTTCGTAACTGGGCAGCAATCTGAAACAAGAGAGAAAATAATATTAGCATTTATTAGCAAATTTTTTATTTAAAAAAAGCAACATACAGGCTGTTCCAGAAGTGCGTGATCATTATTAAAGGGTCACAATTAAGAAAAAAATGTTGCTTTTTTTAAAAAATCCGACTTCAAAAAAGGACTAATAAGTTAGATGCAGTTTTTGGTGTTAATTTTAGTTCAATCACAGATTTGATGCCAGCAATTGGATCAAACTGCTTGAAAAGTGTTTTTTTTTTTACTTTAAATTCCCTTGGGATATTTTCACAGTAAAACGTCAATGATAAAATGATAAAATGCCATGATAAATGGATACCATTGATTTTGTGCTTTTAACACGTTGCTGACGAAGAAAAGGACGTTTTTTGAGGTCTGGTTATTTTTATGTATTTTTTTTTATTTTGGTATTATTTCTTGGCTGAATAGCAGATACATAACATCAAGTACCAGTCACCAATATTACCACGCAATTTAGGAACATCCTGTATATAAAGAAAATATGTACTTTAAACCGTTAATGAGTAGTTAAGATTTCATCTATTCATTACGAAGAGATTTTAACAAAAAAAATTTTTTTTCTTTTTTCAAAAAATATATTTTTTACTACCGATACTTTCGAATGTTGTAACAGAACAGTTTGTGTTTTTTTTTACAAAATCAACAGGTTCGACTCCTGTCTAGAAAAATTAATTTTACAAAAATCCAATGACGCAGTTCTAATTTTCATCAAAATCGGAATTGAGCTAGATTTCTGAGCGTATTTTTTATCTATTCCTCATACCTCCGAAAAATATGACTATGTATACTGGAACCTAGATAAAAACTGACCAAATCCGAAAAATACTATGAGTTTGAAATGCTCGTATTGTGATTTTGGTATCACTTTTGTATGCGCAATTCTTCATCCGCAGGCTTCTTACAGATAACTGGTGAATGTGTATTAAACTCTGCTGACTACTTTAGACGATATATGCGTGATTTTATGTATGGCTTGAACTTAATATAACATTTGTGTGCAAATGCAAACAGTGTCGTAAAATGTGCTGTCTTTTATACGAAATTAGGTCGAGATTTCGATATTTCGTTTGTGATCATGGTATATTAAGATTGCTTCCCTAAAATCGGTATTTGACTCTGCAATCAGGCGGATCAAATACATGCGATTAGGCGGATCAAATACATACAATGAATTTCGGGATAATTCGGGATATATATTTCAAGAAAATAACTAACTTTTTATTTTATTATTGAATAATGGGCTTGTTCTTAACCTCGATCACGCCTGATGGAAAGCGATAGATGAGGTCTATGATAGAGCGAGCGTGCCCAGAAGTTGTCTGTTCACTCTTGCTTTGAAGGCAGACGGGTTATATGTGGAAGGGAACACAGACGCTGGCAGAGAGACTCTTTGGCTGTGCGCATAATAAATGTGGAGGAGAAGCAGATAGTACCCAGCAGTACGTCTGGTATTCCGGTGGTAAAAGGGCGATGGTGGGATCAGGTCGTGGATTACCTGCGCACACTCTAAGAAGTACAGTCTGTAGAAGACCGACAGGCAAGCAACACTACGCTGATGAGCCAGGCTGTGAAGCTTAGCCACCAGCGTCTCGTGGCCTATGAACCTTTTTGCTCTGCGTTCCACCGAGTTCAAATTGTTGAGGAATCGGCTCACAATCGACAAATCTCGAGAGTATGAAGTTTGGAGGATGCCAATAGCCATATTCCACCACGACTTCACCTAGAAGCATCATGCGAGTATTGCCAATCACAGTACCTAAGTTATTTATTGAAATTTATCATTATTTTATTACTAGCTGTCGCCCGCGCCTCCGCCCGCGTAAATGTCGAAAATTATGCCAAGAAAACATATTCCCGGGATATATATATATCATATGTATTATTCCAGACTATAATCTACCTCTGTGCCAAATTTCATCAAGATCCATTCAGTAGTTGTTGCGTGAAAGAGTAACAAACATCCATATATACTAACTTTCGCGTTTATAATATTAGTAAGGATTAATGTACACAGAAATATAGTATTAGTATTAACTGCTCATATCCAGCTTTTTTGACATTTATTAAGAGATTAACTTTTGCCCGCGACTTCGTGCGCACCGGTTCCCGTAGGAATCTCCCATTGCTATAAAATCATCATCATCATCATATCAGCCGAAAGACGTCCACTGCTGGACATAGGCCTCCCCCAAGTGTCGCCACAACAACCGGTCCTGTGCGTCTCGCATCCATCGGTTACCCGCGACCCTCACCAGGTCATCGGTCCACCTTGTGGGAGGCCTTCCAACGCTGCGTCTTCCGGTACGCGGTCGCCACTCCAAAACTTTTCGGCCCCATCGACCATCTGTTCTGCGAGCAATGTGCCCTGCCCACTGCCACTTCAATTTGGCGATCCTTCGGGCTATGTCGGTAACCTTGGTTCTCTCGCGGATATCATCATTCCTGATTCGATCACGCAAGGAAACTCCGAGCTTGCCCTCTCCATTGCCCTTTGGGTGACTTTAAGCCTTCTGATGAGGCCCATTGTGAGCGACCACGTTTCGAGTCCATAGGTCATCACTGGCAACACGCACTGGTCATAGACTTTCGTCTTGAGACACTGTGGTATGTGAGACGGGTTATATGTGGAAGGAAAGACAGACGCTGGCCAGTCTGTTCTCACCAATACAGTAACTGGGAAAAGCGAAACTTATTGAACATTGACGACTGTCAAAGACTTACAAATGAAAGGGACGTAACGTGCTTTCTGATGCGTAGAGGAGTCTGAGAGCAGTTGCATACTGCATACGATCCTAAACCTTGAGAATACGTTCTGAAGTAGTCATTTAAGAACTTTTTGTATCCGACTTCCGTCATCCGATTTCTTTCCGAGTTGTGGTTCCGTATGGTGTCGGATGTAAAAGAATAGCACCATCCCATCACTTCCCGTGGGTGTCGTAAGAGGCGACTAAGGGACTCACCAGAGAATGGGCAGCAGCATTTTCTGTAGGTACATTGCTACAGCTACACTGCGTTACCCAACCCGCCTGCCAAGCGTGGGGATTATGGCAAACCCCTATTTGAGGGAGGCCTAGTCCAGCAGTGGACGTCTTTCGGCTGATATGATGATGATCCTTGAGTCTCCAATTCGGAAGAAATATTGACGGTAGCCTTATTACTGTTTGTATGAACGCTTTCGTATTACCTCGGATTCAAATCGAACTTATCCGAGGATCTGAATAGCTTGGTTTTGAATCACAGATCGGATTAGTCAGTAAGCAATACCCGAATTCGGTACGAGTTTATTAGGCTCTAGATCCGTAATGAATCAATGAAAGAATGATATTCCTAACGAATTATTATGATTATTTTGTATTTATACGAATTCGAATTGAATCTAGTGCGAAAAGCAATATTCGAATTTGGTCCGAGTTTTTTACATCCCTATTTTCAAGGATTTGGAAAGGATGCAGTGCGTAACTGCTCTCAATGTATAATGGCTGGTTACTGTTCATACATCCGAAGATCAACCTCAGCAAGTGTCGCTTAACCTTGAAGATCGACCGTACAGCTGCTATAACTGACCTCTATGTAGCAAAATTTCATAAAAAAGGACCCCTGACATTAAAAAAGAAACAATAATTTAACGAAATGATACGCTTTAAAAACATTATCCCGTCACTGCAAACTCATTATGGATACATACGTACAGATTCTAGCTATACAGCGGCAGAGGAACAAAGAAATCCGTACCACGCATGCGCGGAAAGACAGAGAAAGCACTACGGTCGAACGCTATAAGAACCAACGCGTTAGAAAGAAACAGCGAACGTCATAAATTCAACAGAGAATTCGCTGGGTGTGTTAGATATTATTATTATTATTTAATAATTAGAAGTTATGCTTTTTTCACGGAAAATAATGAAGTTTTGCTGTCAAAAGGGGAAGTACTTAGTAATTCCATGCATTTTTTTGCCGCGAAACGTTGGTATGACCTTGCTTGAGGGAACATAAAATTATGTCCCTGTGCGCGGTGTAGTTAGAATCTGATGAGATGAACCAAGTTTGTCTTCGGGGTCAATGGATTTGATGACCTCTTAGTTCTTACAGGTGGTAGATTTTTTCAACATCTCATGGTGTATACTTTCATAGGTGGAGTCAGCATGAAGTAAGCATTTATTTCAATTAAAACATTTACAGGCACTTTTGAATTGTCAAGGTCGGTCAGTCAAAGAGGAGAAGCTATTTGCATTGATGTGTCTGTGTGTACGGGTCGAGGTTAAGTAACGCTTGCCGAGGTTGGTCCGCGGATGGGTGTCCACCATTACACACCCAGTGCTTCGGAAAGCATGTTAAGCCGATGGTCTGGACTGTCATTTAAACATCTTTGACATACGTTACGTATAGGCACTGGATTTAGGATGCATCGATGATCCGTACTTTTTTTGGATGAGAAATCATTAAATGACTTCTTCCGCTGTGTGTGGAGCGGAAGGGAATGTCAGACTCTTACTGACTAAAACCCATCCGTGCTCCTCCTTATGCCCTTTGTGTTCCAGGGCCGCGGTAACTCTTTCGGACAAATTCCGCAACCCTGGGCAGGCTCTGGCCCTAACGGGCCCCGTCTACTATCTGGGTACTATGAAATCGATTTGTGCTTTCCAAATAGGGCAATGCAATTCAGGATCGGGAAGCAAGATCTATCTTTATCTGTGTTTATCCAATTTTAAATAAACCGTCGAAATGCATGTTGGAAATCGTTTGGCTAAATAACAGCAACCGCACGGGTCGATCTTTAAGGTTAAGCAACTCTTACCGAGGTTGGTCTATGGATGGGTGACCATCTTAACATATCGAGTTTCCTCTGTGACTCGGAAAGCACGCTAAGCCATTGGTCCCGAATGTCATTTGTAGATCTTTGGCAGTCGTTACGGATTGTCAGAAGCCAGAAAATCTGACACTAATCTTACCCAGAAATAACATGTTAGGTACCCAGTTGCTGGGTTGTGGAGGTCAGACAGGCAGTCGCTCCACGTAAAATACTGGTATTTAGCTGAATCCAGTTTGAAAGGAGCTGAACCCAAAATAGTATACTAGCTGCCGCCCGCGGCTCCACCCGCGTGAACGTCGAAAATAATCCCAAGGGAACACACTCACAGGAGAAAAAGTATCCTATGTGTTATTCCAGACTATAATCTACCTCTGTGCCAAATTTCATCAAGATCCATTCAGTAGTTTTTGCGTAATAAACATCCATACATACAAACTTTCACATTTATAATATTTTATTAAGTAAGGATGAAACATTGAAGAAACGGTTCATACTTTGAAGTTACCATGCAAACAAAACAGCGGTCACGCACTAGTCTTTGTAATAAGACAACAAACAAGCCTAACATTGTTTAATCCAACTATGTCCACCTCAAAATTTTGACGGTAGCAAAACTTCAAACTAATCCCTTTTCGTAATTGCAAGCCGAGGCCGAGAACTGGTCCCTTCACCCTAAAGAAATTTATGTGAACGCTCCTAAAAGTAGGGTGAGGGCTCCAATTCTCGGACACCCGATATACCTTGTTAAAAAGATTCTACCCTTATTTAGTTGCTTGTGATCGAATGGATACCCGGCGAGAATTTGTGTTTAGTGTTTACACCTGAACACAGGGACCAGTGTGCAGGACTTAGCCGTGCTGTAATATTATCAATTTCAGGTGATTAATTTTAGAACGGTATAAACCGTTTTTTATTTAAACGCCTATATTTGCATTCATCGTCTACACACACAACGTAATGTTCCAAATATGAATTCGAAAACTATTGTATAAACACGTACTGTTTTTCGTGGATAGTTAAAATTAAAAAAAAAAAACAATTACATTTCAACATTTTCCTTCGATTTTCAAACAACTGTATCATAAAATAACTTTTTAGTTTCTGTAGCATACCTTTTAACTTATTGACGCGTATAGACTCAGTGAAAAAATTTAGAAAAATTGTGTCATTGTCTATGGATGCGTGCGCTACATTTCCCGCCATACCGTATATTTTTTCCGTGGTTCGAGTTTGGAATACTTTGTCGCGTAAACAGAAAAGTCGGTTAAAACGAAGACAACAGAAACAGTTGAAATATCGCGTGACGTCTCACGTTACGTAAAAAGTGACGTTTACCAAAAAGTGACGTAAGAGATACACCTGAGGGCTAATTATTCTACTAATTTATAGACATAGTACAATCGTAAACTGTCAAAAAAGCCTCCATTTCTGTACATTTTTTTTAGACTAATGCGAAACGTTGCCTAGAAAATAGATTTTAGTCATTTGATAAAGCAAAACCACCATCTCATCTGATGGTAAGCAATGATGTGGTCGACGATGGAGCACGTTTGCCTAGAAGTAATCTATTCACTCTTGACTTATAGACCTTTCTTTGTCAACTTAGTCGCGAAAAGGCTCGAAGATGACCCGGAGTACGTTTTAGGGGTCAAAGGTTGTATAACTAGGGATCACGTAGAGGTTTATCTATTGATGCCCAATATGGTTCTATCCTTCAGTAAATAGGTTAAAGTTTTCTTCTACTGCTGACCGCGACTTCGAACGTGCAAATCCCGTTGTACCCGTTACCGTAGGAATTTCAGGAAATCCTCTCTTCGTGGTCTCCTACACTCCCCAAAGAACCTACATGTTAAATTTCAGCTTTCCACGACCAGTAGTTTCGGCTCTGCATAGTTGAGGAAAGGTAAAGCAGATCACCTTCAGGACCAGAGATGGACTAAAAAGGTGACAATGTGGAAAGG
The DNA here is from genome assembly GCA_947386135.1 of Melanchra persicariae. NCBI lineage: Eukaryota > Metazoa > Arthropoda > Insecta > Lepidoptera > Noctuidae > Melanchra > Melanchra persicariae. The sequence goes on along the minus strand of OX376672.1, from coordinate 10,657,687 downwards.
CCCACAAGGCAAACGAAAGATCGGAAGACCTTAGGAGGAGCAAACTAGGTTGAAGTAGCACAGTCTAGAGAGTCCTGGTTAGCTTTGGAGGAGGCCTATACCTGTGGAAGGGTTCTTTCAGCGTACTATTACTAGAATATAAGCATAGAATTAGAAAATACAAATAAGTAAAAGTAGAATGGTATAATATACTTAGTAAGTAGTTACAATTATTGTTATTTAAGTTAAGTTTGTAAGAAATAAATGGCATTTTATTTTTATTTTATTAAGGCAGAGCACTCACATTTTATCAGTTTAGTTTAAATCCTATATGTAGGGGGAGAGTTGGAAAGCAAAGGGCACTAGGAGGAGCACGGATGGGTTTTAGTCAGTAAGAGTCTGACACTCCCTTCTGCTCCCCCCAGAGCGGAAGGAGTCATTTGATGATTTCCCATCCATAAAAAAAGGGGGCGAGTTGCGGAATTGGTTCGAAAAAGTCACCGCGGCCCTGGAACGCAAAAAACACTAGCAGGAACACTGATGGGTTTTAGTCCGTAAGAGTCTGACAATCCCTTCTGCTCCACCCAGAGCGGGAGGAGACATTCGATGATTTCCCATCCTTTAAAAAAAGGGGGTGAACCTGTTGCCGACCACCGGGCTGATACTGAAAAATGTAAGCAATGTAAGGTGAACAGGACAGAACAGGAAATAATAAAAATAAAGGATTTTTATCATTCCCTGCTTACCCCACTGTTGGGCTGGCAAGAACATAAGCAAACAAAACATCGTAATAATGATTCTTTGCCATAGAAATAAATATGTATGTTTTTTTATGTAACTTTACTACGTCGCGTGATTTGAATGTAATAAGCCTTGTGTTCCAGTGTGTAAGCTATAATGTTACTATGTAAAAGTGTATGTTTCGCATAAATATTAGTTTGTTTGTGACAACGTGTTTTTTGTGATATGTTTTTGTGTTTAATTTAATTTTGAATACAGTTGTGATTTGAATACTAACACGACAGGTACCTTAAATAATTATAATTTTATTAATTTTTTCTCTGTGTTTTATAATTTGTAATTGGATTGTTTTCATCTGAAATAAACTCAAAAATATTTAATTTGTGAAACACGTGTTGTCGCATTGTTGCGTCCAATCTGTATGAGGGAGCCTTTTTTCTACAAAGCACTACTACAAGCAGGTGGCAAAAAAAAATAACTCGGTGGTCTAAGTATGAGTTTTTTATAAATAATCAATTGCGGTAAAACTTTTATTATTCACAAACTTTCACTTATAATGAAAATTTCCTTGGAAATAAATTGTTTTTCCGTTATTGTCACCAGACGGTTACTCAGTGTCAAATTTACGATTACATTAACGCGACCGAGTTGAGCAAGAAATATAGCTTTCCATATTAACCGGCTAGAATATTATAGCTTTAAATACTCAACATACCTTACATTAGCTTGCGTGAAAACTTATTGTGGCACAAACAAACAGTTCTATTTCATAAATGGCGCCGTTTGTCGGCGGATACGTCTCATTTAAACGATCAGCGAGGAAATTAGGACAGGGTCGCCCATCATTTTCTAGACCTTGGTCAGTGACACTTAACAGTAACTATAGAAACATGCAAAGAAAAACGTTCTTCAAAATTCGTAAAAAAACCCACCTACTCTAATAAGGTTTGTGACTGATTTGATTTACAGCCGCACGGATCGATCTTCAAGGTTAAGCAACACATGCCGAGGTTTGTCTGTGGATGGATGACCATCTTAACGTATCGAGATTCCTCCGTGCCTCGGAAAGCACGTTAAGTCGTCCCGGTTGTCATTTGTAGATCTTTGGCAGTCGTTACGGATTGTCAGAAGCCAGAAAATCTGTCACTGGTTTTGCCAAGAAGTACCGTGTTACCCAGTTAATGGGTTGTGGAGGTCTGGTAGGAAGCCGCACCACATAATATACTGGAATTCAGCTGAATCCGGTTTCCCCGATGCAACTAAGCACTAGTATTTTTAATCGACTTCAAAAAAAAGGAGGTAATTATTAATCGACTTCAAAAAGGAGGGTGCCCAAAACATGCAGTCTAAGTGACTAGTGTCAGATTTTCCGTAACGACTGCCAAAGATCTACAAATGACAGCCGGGACCAACGGCTTAAGAGCGTGTACGCCGTATGTCATTTCATACAAACTTTCAAGTCCTTATTCTTCAAAATGAATGAACCGATTTTAACGAAACTTGGTATGCATACGCTAAATATCCAGGTCTAAATAGTTATCAGAAAACATTTTTGAAAAAGAGTTCAGGGGGAAGGATATAGTGATTTTTCACTTTCTATAGAAAACTTAAAATCGCTCTCTCGCTCCCTCTGAAAACTTTTTCAAAAATGTTTTCTGATAACTATTTAGACCTGGATATCTAGCGTTTGCATACCAAGTTTCGTTAAAAACGGTTCATTCATTTTGAAGATTAATCATTTGAAAGTTTGCTCTTAACGTGCTTTCCGAGGCACGGAGGAGTCTTTGTGCAGGTGCACGTAGTAACACCATAATATTGCATCGTCAGCTAAACTCCACAGGTGTCAACATCAATCCAATCAGATTACGGGTACAGTCTAAAAAATCGATCAAAAGATCCAGCGGGTGTGAAATGAATGAAACTGTTATAAAGGGATGTTATTCGCCTAGCTTTTCCTGGGGCTGGGGGCTTTTTTGTTGGGGTCGGCTTCCAATCTAACTGAATGCAGCTGAGCACTATTTAATGGACTTCAAAGGAAGGCAGTTATTAACCGATTTCAAAATGGAAGGGGCCCCAAAACATGCAGCCTTAGTGACCTATGTGCTGCTACCAACGATGCTGTGGAAGTTGCAAAGTTTTGGGCCCCCAATTCAAACAATTGTCTTGCCAGCGACACGAAAAAAAAATGAAGAAGGAGGGGGTTATCATTTCCCGAATGTTTATATTTTTTTCATGTATTTTCGGGCATAACTCCGTCATACACAAACGGATTTTCAAAATTATTATTTTTTTGTTCGAAAGAGGTTTGTTCCGAAATGGTCTCATTAAAATTACGTGAAGATCGAATGAAGAACTTTGGACATATACCTATAATAATTAAATTGATATGGACTGTTTGGAATGTTGGGAGGGAACAACACTTAAAATAACAAAACTTTTTACAAAAAAATACAACCGACTTCCAAATAAAAAGCGTATATGGAGCGTCTTGATTTATAATGAATGCTCACCCATCCATATACCGACCTCGGCAAGCGTTGCTTAACCTCGAAGTTCGACTTGTTTTTTTATGGTTGAGAAATCATTAAATGACTTCTTCGACTCTGGGTGGAGCGGAAGGGAGTGTCAGACTCTTACTGACTAAAACCCATCCGTGCTCCTCCTAATGCCCTTTGCGTTCCAGGGCCGCGGTGACTCTTTCGAACAAATTCCGCAGCCCTGGAAGTTCAACCCGGGCTACTATTAATATTATAACACAACATAAAAATAAAGTTAGATTTAACTTCGGACTCGTTATTTGATAAAGAGTAAATTGGTTTAATGCGTGACTCGATCACATTATATTTTGGGTTCCGTACCTAAATATACTCGTAAGTTAAACATACCGCGTTTTTCCTTAACGTACATATTATTTTTCAGTTTATGTAATAAGGTGCCTTATAAGTCATATTTCCGCATTTTCTGTTGTAATCAAACTTATATTTTTATGTTAGGTATTTTTATATTTTCTGTGTTACATATATTATATTAGTAGTTGAGTGCATTCCTTCAAATGGGATTATCTGGAGCTAATTTGCAGCGATTATGTCCCAGTTTTAAGCTTGAGGTCCAAATTTTTTTTTTTTTTGGTAAGTGACAGTGTTTATTACCATAATTTAAAATCTCAAACGGCGCAAATATAACAACCTTATTGGGAGTTTTATATTTGAGCCGTTTGGGGTTGAAACTTTAGGTCCATGGGGTCCGAGTGCTCACCGAGTCTTTCGGGACATCAGCAAACAACTTGTCGACTGTACACGTGACCAGAGGGCTGGGCTTTTCTTTGGCCAAAGAATCAGCATTGCCATTCAACGCGGCAATGCTGCTAGTGTTCTGGGCACTTTTGTCATTGACAGCGATGTGGATGAATTTTTTGATGCCCAATGATTTGTTTTGTTTTTATACACGTTTGTACATAATTTGGTAATTTTTAGTCTAGTTTGTATATAGATAATAATTTAAATTAAGGTCCAAATTTTTGACTGGCCTGTTGGTCTAGTGGTTAGTGACCCTGACTGCAAAGCCGGAGGTCGTGGGTTCGATTCCCACCCAGGACAAACTTTGTGTGATGAGCATTACTGTTTGTTCTGTGTCTGGGTGTAATTTATCTATAATATGTATGTATTTATAAATTATATAAGTATGTATATCAGTTGTCTGGTTACCATAACACAAGCTCTGCTTAGCTTGGGATCAGATGGCCGTGTGTGAGTTGTCCCAAGATATTATTATTATTATTATTATAAATTGGTTTGTTTCTCAAGTTTTCTTTCGGATTAAGATTTGTATTGCCACAACTGCCAATGTTCTGAGAACATTTCCCGTAGATAGCGATGTGGACGAATTTTTCTATGTTTTACGAGTTCTTTCTCTTCCTGTTTGTATATAAATATACAACTTGAAAGGGGTCATTGTACTCATAATTATGAACAACTTTTACTATGGGATCAACATGCGTCTGTGTTTCCAAAAGCTTACAGCCCTTATCTCTTCAAAGTTAGAGTGAACAGGCTCCTTCTGGGTAAGCTCGCTCCATCGTAGACTTTGTCTCTGTCATCTCTGACATTGACTAGAGTCAAGAGCAAACCCATGACTAATAAAAAAAAAAAATACAACGAAATCGCGAAAAAAGAATCAGCTGTTCAGTAGTTTTTGGCGAGTTATGCGCACAGATATATGTTCTAGTCGTTTTTTTACGCGATTTCAATGTTGGGCCGATTATAAAAGTTGCTCATAATTATGAGTACAATGACTACTTTCAATGGATTGCGCTTATTCTGTAACACGTTGTACTTATATATTTTTATTAGCTTGTTTATAGCTTTTTTTTTCTAATTTACCTCACGACCAAAACCTGCGAATTGTGAGAAAACAACTCCAATCTAGTTAATAAACTGGATATAAAACTTAAAAACTTCAATTTTCGGATTGCTTTTTCACAAAAAAAGTTAATAAGGACCTAAAAAATGGCTGACGCCATCTGACATCTGTCACTCTTTAAATATCTCTTGGAAATAAAATTCTCTCAGAATCTCGTTGTGAATCCGCGATGATTTTAAAAACATATTCACTTTACTTCGAAACAACTCTTTAACAAAAAAAAAACAGACTTCCAAATAAAAAAAAAAAAATAATTTCGGAAGTTGGTGTTGAATGGAATGTAATTCTTTTTGAGAAATTAAATAATATTCAATTGTTTGTACTACAAATAAGAGCGGATTTGACCAATCAAACTGAACGCGCTCAGTACATCTAAACTGCGTTCAAGAGCTGTCAGTGTAAATATTCCATAGAAAAATAATTACACTGACAGCTCATCATCATCTGCCTAGCCTTTTCCCAACTGTATTGAGGTCGGCTCCCAGTCAAACCGGATTCAGCTGAATACCAGTATTTTACGTGGAGCGGCCTTCTACCAGACCTCTACAACCCATTAACTGGGTAACACGGTACTTCTTGGCAAGACTGGTGTCAGATTTTCTGACTTCTGACAATCCGTAACGACTGCCAAAGATCTACAAATGACAGCCGGGACCAACGGCTTAACGTGCTTTCCGAGGCACGGAGGAGTCTCGGGATGTTAATATGGTCACCCATCCACAGACCAACCTCGGCAAGCGTTGCTTAACCTTGAAGATTGGTCCGTGCGGCTGTTGTAATTTAGCCATGAGCTCCTTGAGCACTGACAGCTTATAAACGTGGTTTATTCGCTGACCGCGTACAGTTTCATTGGTGAAATTGGCCCTAAGTCTATATTAATATTGTAAAGAGGAACTATTTGTATGTGTATGTTTGTAATGAATAAACTCAAAATCTACTGTGCCGATTTCAAAAATTCTTTCACCAATAGTAAGCTACATTATTAGGGAGTAACATAGGCTATATTTTATCCACGTATTCCCACGGGAACGGGAACTATGCGGGTAAAACTGCGGCGTGCTGCTAGTCTGCAATATAATAAACAGTTCAACATACTTCCTATGACCTCTGACCTTTCGACCGCAGGACAAAACCAATTCAGCCCTCGGTACACGCCTCGCTACGAAATGCATAGAAATACGATAAACGTGAAACTGAAATTGAAAACTTCAGCTTCTTTTTACCCGACTGAAGGAGACCCAGAAAGTAGAGTAATGTTTTTCGGAAAGATACAATAACCGTAACTGCCAAATTTCCCCAACCAACCTTAAACCTAATGCATTAGCGATAAAGTTGAAAATCTATTACAAATATTTGACAGATTATTGTAGCTTGATGTGCCGTCTGTAGGTATTGAAATGTCTGTATGTCATGTATGTTTATATAAACGCAATACCTTTTAAGGGGTCAGTATACTCATCATTATGAACAACTTTAGCTATGGAATCAACACTGAAATCGCGATAAAAATATCGACTGCTGTACATTCTATAAAACGTACTGAACAGCAGATTTTTTTTTTCTCGACGCAGCGTTGGAAGGCCTCCTACAAGGTGGACCGATGACCTGGTGAGGGTCGCTGGTAGCCGATGGATGCGAGATGCACAGGACCGGTTGTTGTGGCGACACGCGCGGCCTATGTCCAGCAGTGGACGTCTGCAGGCTGATATGATGATGATGATGATGATGATGATGACTGCCTATCTGACCTATTCAACCCAGTACGAACGAACGAACGAACGAACGAACGTCAACGAACGAACGAACGTCAACGAACGAACGAACGTCAACGAACGAAACGACGAACGAACATCTTGTTTTGAAACTTTCTAGCCGTAGCTACTGCGAGAGATCTATAAATTAAAGCCGTGGCTAACGGATTTTCACTGAAAACGGCTCGATATGGATGATCACCCATCCTTAGACCAACCTCGACAACTGTAGCTTAACCTCTGATCGATCCGTTCGGCTGTTTTTACCTTGGCAAGAGCTGTTACAAGCGTCACTGTCAAGCGACACTCAAATATAACTTCTTCCATATAATATCAACAGACAGAATACCTGTTGAGTTTGAAGAAAAAATGTCTCTTTTTCTACAATGAAATATCTCCAAACTTACACCCAATTTCAGAAGATCCTCGTCATAAAACTAACTGTTCTATATGAGGGCTCAATTTATAATGGTCCTTTGTGACAAGACCTGTCAAAAGGTGTTAAATGTTCTATTTCAGGGGTCGTGAAAAATTGGTGTTTTCAATTTTGTTGGACGATCTTTGCATTTATGATTCTTGACTAATATCGTACTGATCGATCATACTCTTTGTATATTTGAATTTATAATTTCCCTGTCGGAGTCTGTGTTTCTGGATAGCTACAACCCGGGAGTTTTTAAGTCAAGAGTGAATAGGTTTCTTCTAGGCAAGCGTGCTCCATCTTCGACCACATCATCGCTTACCATCAGGTGAGAGAGATTGGTAGGCTGAGTTGGTGGCAATAAATTAATTTTTATTGGAAAAACAAATTGTATATAAATTTAAACTGACCATTTCTAAGTATTTATTATTTTTATATTTATTCACACAATCTACAGCTCTTCAATAAATAAATAAAGTAATGTTACAGTCAATTATAGATTTCCAATTTATGAACTAAACATTAATTATACATCAGAAGCAAACAGCATGATATTATGCTAGCACCATCTAAGCATATAAAAGTGTGTAGTGGGGTGGGTGTGTATCAAAAAAGCCCAAAAATTTAAGGAATGCAATGCAATGAAATCTTACAAGAAACGTGATTTTTCGGTATACACAGTAGATACCTTTTTTAAGGATAGGAAATCATCAAATGACTCCTTGACTTCCACTCTGGGTGGAGCGGAAGGGAGTGTCAGACTGTTACTGACTAAAACCCATCCGTATTCCTCCTACTGCTCTTTGCAGTCCAGGGTCGGGGTGACTCGTTCAAACCAATTCCGCAGCCCTGCCCCGATTACTATGCTGAAGTCTCTGAGGCGCGCGTGGAACACAACGCGCTGTCGACCCGGGCAAACATATGAGGGCCAACTCTGTGCGGTAAAAACCAATCAACTAAGGTGCTGGGTCGAAACAGATTTGTATGGTTGTTTTCAAAATTGTGCAGGACAATGTCTGTGTACTATTCAGCATCATCCACTGTTGGCTCTTATACAGATATTGGCTTCACGCGACCCGGGACCAGGGATCTACTCTCTAAGCCCGAAGTCCGTAGTTTCGGCCTTAGTGTCGGGCGTTTTCCACTCCGTATCACCTACGGACTTACGATTAGTCCCAAACCCGAACTAAGAATGAATGACAATACGATTTGACAGCTATTCTTAGTTCGGGTTCGGGACTAAGGCCGAAACTACGGACTTCAGGCTTAGAGAGTAGACCCCCTGGTTGTTATCGAACGGCGAGCCACTAAACGCTCGCCGTCCTCGCAGGCCCGTGCCTACGGTGGCCGGGAATCGTTCCGGAGAACAGTTCCAGGGACATTGTGACTCTTTCGAACAAATTCCGCAGCTTATTGTAGGTACTACCGGCACTCTTCGTTTGCGAGGCCGACTCTCACTAAAAAACGGTTTTCCTACTAAATTAAAACTGTCGCTAAGGAAAAACGAGTTTTCGCAATTTGAATACTAAATGTTTGACATAGTTTTAAGTTCAATGGCCCTCCGTGCATCGGAAAGCACGTTAAGCCGTTGGTCCCGGCTGTCATTTGTAGATCTTTGTCACTATTTGGCAGTCGTTATGGATAGTTAGAAACCAGAAAATCTGACGCCAGTCATAAAATACGGGCTTTTCTTTAATTAAAATACAAATTACAAACTAATATCTATAAAGCATATATTTAAAATACAAAATACTTTTAAGTCGTGTATTTCAAATATAAAACACAAAATAAATACGGTATTTTAACTTTTTTAATTTAATTTACAAATACTAATAACAAAATACAGTCAGGTGTTAGGTTAAGGTTAGCCTTTTTGCTTACGAAAGCTATCGAGCGCTGTTTTCTGCAGAACGCACCCATTAATATGATTGCTAAATGTATTTATGTTCAAATGCATTTTGAAGCCTAACACCTATCCTAACGAAGTATTTGAAATACTAACTACAAAATACCTCAGCGTCAGGTATTTGAAATACCACTTACTCAAAATTTTTATGAAGTAAGTAATTGAAAGATAAATACCAATTATGTGTTTTAATTACAAGTAATTCAAATACTGCCCAACCCTGCGTGTTATCTAGTTACTGGATGTTTGTCAGATAGGCAGACGTTTTATGTGAAATACTGGTATTGAGTTGTATCTGGTAAGACTGAAAACCGACCCATTTTTTTTAAGGATGGGTTATCATCAAATGACTTCTTCCGTTCTGATCGGAGCGGAAGGGAGTGTCAGACTCTTACTGACTAAAACCCATCCGTGCTCCTCCTCCCCTTTGCGTTCCAGGGCCGCGGTGACTCTTTCGAACAAATTCCGCAACCCTAGCAGGCTCTGGCCCCGTGCAATTTTTTTGCAAATTATATACAAAAACTGTTTTTAAATTTACATAACTTTTTGATTTATAAAATTTAAAGTTTTTCATTTTGCACTCAATGATACGATATGTTTAGATTTCCTCAACAGTAATATTGTCTATATATTTGCAAAAAAAATGGACACTCTGCCATTGCTCACCGGGTGGGTGAGCAATGGCAGAGTGTCCATTTTTTTTGCAAATATATGGACAATATTACGGTTGAGGAAATCTGACTGACCTCGCCAAGCTTAACCTTGAAGATTGACACGTGCAAATTTGATTATAGCTTTCTGCACTTAGCATAACCTCTATGCTCTATGCAGAAAAAAAGACTTGACGTCTCGATTGCAGTATTGACGAAATCTCTTGACCTGGCTTGAGTTGTCTTATTGGCATGCTGTCAAGTCAAATAATAAAAATTTTATTAAAATTATTACGATTAGGAACTCTTTTAAATCATGCACATTTGAAATAGCATTGACTTAGAGCCAAACTCATTGACATTTAGCCATGAAGAAATCCATGGTCTATAAATGAATTGATTTAACTTAACAGTTGAAATTACATAAGTCTTTTTAACCGACTACAAAAAGTTGGAGGTTATCAATTCGGGAGTTTGTTTTTATGTATGATGTTCCGTATGGTGTCGGAGTTTCGTATGGTGTCAGACGTAAAAGAAGCTTCCCATCACTTCCCGTGGGTGTTGTAAGAGGCGACTTAGGGACTTACCAGAGAATGGGCAGCAGCATTCTCTGTAGGGACATTGCTACAGCTACACTGCGTTCGCTAACCTGCCTGCCAAACGTGGCAATTATGGCAACCCGGGGGGGGTTTTAGGGGAGGCCTATGTCCAGCAATGGATATATTTCGGCTGATATGATGATGATGTATGTTTTGAAACGGATTCACAAATTTTTTTTTTGTTAGACAGTCGTTTATTCCGAAATGGTCTCATTTAAATTTTGTAATAATTCCGAAATGGTCTCATTTAAATTTCGTAATTATTCCGAAATGGTCTCATTTAAATTTCGTAATTATTCCGAAATGGTCTCTTTTAAATTTCGTAAAGATCTGGTGAAAAACTTAGGAGACAGGCAATTAAATTTATATGGAATGTGTGGAGCCGCGGGGCACACAATGTTTTGCTTTAAAATTCATGTTTATTCTTGTTTGTACCTACATTGTGTGTATCTGTGTGTGCCAAATAAACTAATTTTCTTTCTTTTTTTTTCTTTCTTTCTTATAAAGTTCAAAAATAAAAAAAAATGTCTAGAAGTAACCTATTCACTCTTGATTTAAAGACCCCCAGGTTGTAAGTTCGGCAGTAAGTTCCCGTCCTTAACTGTACGCACAATGGCAATAGGATCAAAGAAGTGAAATCATCAAATTTCGGCTCTGGGCGGAGCGGAAGGGAGTATCAGACTCTTACTGACTAAAACCCATCCGTGTTCCTCCTAATTTCCTTTGCGGTCCAGGGTCGCGGTGACACTTTCGGAAAATTCCGCAACCCTGGCAGGCGAACGGGCCCCGTGTATTTTTCTGAATTTTTTTTGAGCTGCGCGTGGAACACAACGTGCCGTCGAACCGGGCCTGGTTCTAACCGGACGGCAGGCCCGCGCCGACGGTGGTCGGGAATTGCATTGCGACTCCCGACGCCCGGGGCGTCGTCTTTTGTTGCGGTGGCTGGGGCCTGAAGTTTGCCTCTCCCTCACGCGGCCCGCCTCCTCCTTCGCTAGGATTACTGCTTCGCTAAAGGTGACTGCTTCTAGATGGGACCCTGAATCCCTGGACCCTGTGTGAACTGGCAAAAGCTATTGTAATGGCAGCACGATCACGGTGGTGAGGGAAGTATTTAGTGCACAGGAATCCTCTTAGTTTAAGCCCAGTTGCACAGGTTTTGCATCTTGCCACTAACTTAAGGTACAAAAATTTTGTAGATAGGTTTAAGTTTTGAACAAATAAATATGTTTATTGTTTATTTACTTTAGAAGAAAAGAAACTTTTACTGTTAGCCAATTTCGGCATTGTTTTAATGTAATAAGTTTTCTTAAGCGAATAGTCAAAGGTTATAGTGGCTTTGACCAATCATATGGAAAGCAAATAAAAAATATTGGTCGAATTTCTGTCCATTTTCAGGTCTGTCAGCAATCGCTTTTATTGAGGCCTTGAAACTACTCAGAACTATTTCAGTTTAGGGTTCCGTACGTACGTTCAAACGTAAAGCTGAACTGTCTTTCGGTCACAACCGATTTGTTTTGAATCTAGTGGACTTAGTGCCAATTAGGTTAAATTCAAAATAGCTTCTATTTCCATACATTTTTGACAAATTGCGACCTACATGCAAAACGAACGTTGCTTGAAAATTAGTAGAATTGGTTCTCTGATTCAATTTAATTGAGGTAAGTACACATATTTTGATAATAATTATGAACTTCTGTGAGTTGACTCAAGAACGGACGGTGTTCGTCGTTAAGTAAAAAAAAAAACATTGTCAAATACATTTAAACTATATTTATAAAATTACAAAATTTTATAAGCGATGTCTAATCAACTAAATTAAAAAAAAAAACCATTCATCCAGAAGACTGCAAAATGTAGGGACATTGGTGATGTTTTTGTCTGATTACGAGAGCGATGAGAATGTGAACAACCCTTGAAAAACCAGAAACATTGCTGTTTCAGTCACGTATTCTTCTTCTTCTTCGTGTGGGCAGTAAGGTCTAAACGACCCCACACACCCTAGTGTCAGAGTTTCTAAACCGCCTCAAGGGCCTCTGACATGGTTAATTTGACGACCGCCATTTGGCGGCCGGGGCCACCGGCTTATACGTGCCTTCCGAAGTACGGAATCATCTTTTTATCAGACAATCGGGTGATTCAAGCCTGCAATGTCCTAGCCAAACTGGAAACAACTTTACAAAGAATGCTTCCCGTGGGAATCGAACCCATGACCATATGGTCACAAGGCAAACGCCTAAACCACTCGACGGCAGCACGGTCACGTCTATACACAATGACAAGCGATTTGAATTTGCTAACAGTTTTGCACATAGTGGCTTTTGTTTCAACCCCTTTTGATGTCGTTCGTGTTTCACCCCCTTTTAGCCCCGGATATTCGGGACAACATACTGATCTACTAATAGAATTAAGATGGTTTAAAAGCGTTGTCTTACTAATTGTGGCATACAATACAGTATACCTATATCCTACCAGCGTTGCGGAATTTGTTCGAAAGAGTCACCGCGGCCCTGGAACCCAAAGGTCATTAAGAGGAACACGGATGGGTTTATTTTTATTATATTCAGTAAAAGAATAGCACTCCTTTACACTCCGCTCCTAGTGGAAGAAGTCATTAAAATTTGATGAAAGTCATTAATATAAAAACAAAACAAAGTAAAATAAAACCAAAATGGAAACGAATTGAGGAATTTCTAAAGGAAACACAAAATATTACTTGCCGCAAAATCAAGCTATTCCTTTTTTGAAATCGGTTGAACGTACGAGTTTTTTGTCTTCTATTTATTTGACATAATACATAGCAGTAAGATGAAAAATAAAAAAAAATATATTATGTATTTGTAATTTCTAACAAAAAACATTCAGTTCGAATGAAGAACGTACTCATTTTTTTTTAAGTCGTTTAAAAAGTAGGTAAATACTATCAGCAAAAACAACTTACTTCTTTTTAAGGTCGGTTAAACGTACTAGTGTTTTAGGGTTCCGTACCCAAAGGGTAAAAACGGGACCCTATTACTAAGACTCCGCTGTCCATCTGTCTGTCACCAGGCTGTATCTCATGAACCGTGATAGCTAGTCAGTTGAAATTTTCACAGATGATGTATTTCTGTTGCCGCTATAACAACAAATACTAAAAACACAATAAAATAAATATTTAAGTGAAGCTCCCATACAACAAACGTGATTTTTTTTGCCGTTTTTGTACGGAATTTTAATTATATTGCATTATTAATTACAACGTAATAATATTAATGAGCAAACAGCACATTATATACTGAAAAATTTAAAGTAAATAAAACCCTGTCCCTTCACCACAATGACACGTTATTTGGCATATTGCGGTCTGTCGTGTTCACCCTTTTCGCGCTGTTAATAAGGGATGACGGGGTGTTCAGCGATCGATAGGGGGTGAAACGTTGTAGGCTTTTTAACGCGTTGCGTTTTGTTGGACAGTTTTTAGGATGCCGCACTCAAAGGGTGAGAGCCTATTACTAAGGATCCGCTGTCCGTGTCTCTCTGTCTGACACCAGGCTGTATCTCATGAACCGTGATAGCTAGAGAGTTGAATTTTTCACAGATGATGTATTTCTGTTGCCGCTATAACAAGAAATACTAAGAACGGAATAAAATCAATAATATAATAATAAGGGGGCTCCCATGCAACAAACGTGATTTTTTGCTGTTTTCTATAGATTATGGTACGATAAACATCGTGTACGGGCTCGACTCGCACTTGGCCGGTTTTTTTTTTAATTTTTTCTAGAAGGCACCAGATATATGTGCTTTATCGGTCATTGACCCACATACATTTATTGACTTTCTTAATATCAAAAACAGAAATAAAGACATAAAGCTGTCCTGAATCGACTTCTATCGAATATCCTTTACGTTCTATAGTAATGAAAAACGGTTCATATTTTATTGTACGGGTATCAACGATGGGCTATTAAAATTGAAAGGGGACCAGACCGGGAAAATATTCTTTCAAACTAAAAAAATAATCATCAAAATTGGTTGACAATAGGCGAAAATATAGCTGAACCAAAGTACAAAAAAAAAACATTCGAATTTAGAACATATTCCTTTTTTTTAAGTCGATTAATAAGATTTGACGCAGACGGTGTACGCCACGACGTCGTAGTGGACAACAGCTGGTTGATTCTGCAGTGCAATTCTGTAAACATGTCGAAGTGAACACCCGGGCGGGGCGCACGACGGGTGAGTTGTCAAACCATACAAATAAAATGAAATGACAGCTGTATTGTCGTTCACTCCGCCTAGGTGAACACCGTGACATGTCGACAGAATCGACCGGCTGTAAACATGTCGAAGTGAAGACTTGGGTGAAGTGATCACGAAGTGAGCTGTCATTCCATCGTGATAACATGGTCTTTCACTTCGACATGTTTATATAATCACACTGCAGTTTCGTTTTAAGTGTGCGACGGGTTGTAGACAAAACAGTTTCGTTTAAGCTTTAAGACAGACTTGTCTATACGCTGAAAAATTAGCACATTTAAATGAAAAGGCTAGGCAACCAATTGAACGGCTGATTAAGCTTATTGGCTGCGACATATATATAAGTAGTTAATAAATACATAAGTTAATAAAAAAACATCTGGGTTAACTTTTTATGAATAAGCACTATTCATCTTTGGTCTGAGTGAAAATTCTACTAATTTTTAAGTATAACGATTCGCATGTCAAATGATAAATGATAATTATTTATTTTGTAAGTAGGTTATTAATAATATTTTTACTCGTCAATCTTTTAAGTCGTTTTAAACTAGAAGAGGCCTGTGCTTCCTAGCTGATTACCCTGAGAAGAAACACCGAAACAAACTCAGTCGCCAACTGTCAAAATATCTTTCATTTACCTACATTTTTGACAGATTGCAACTGCTAAACGAATGCGAACTTTGCTTAAAAATTTGTACTTAGCATTAATCCTCTGTTCTTATTTCCAAAACATTCCCCACGCTGTCCATCCATGACATTCAGCTTTCAAAATCGCAAACCATCGCCTCATTTTGCTTACCGATACAAAACTGACAAATGAGAAGGACACAGCATACTTGTGTACACCTGTCTCTCTCATCATCGGGCTTTGCACGATCGATATAATACGAAGCGAGGACTGAACAGGAGCGCTTGGATGACTCTAGATAATATTTTTAGAGCAGTCTACATTGTTACAGGGTGTTATAATACTTCTGATTGAATAATGTTAACAAGTGCATGACAAAAACTCTAGTTCTATTTTTTGATGGAAAATTGTACTTCTATTTAGAATTTGAATAGTTTCATTTGATCTATTGAATTATTAATTTCGAATTTTAACCACTTATGTGTGTACAGTACAACTTTTTTTAATGTTCCGTGGATTATAAATTTAAATTCAGAACTAAGAACTTCATTGTTGTTTTGTTTTGATTTCCGTGAACAATGTATACAACAATAAAGTACCTACTTAGGTACATATTTACTTCTAAATTCAAATGGTATTTTACACGATAAATCGGATAAATTTATGGACACGGAAATTAGCATTCGTTTGTGTTCGGCTATACAATGATTTCCGAGGGACATTAAGAGCGTTTACGCCGTACGGCATTTCATACAAACCTTCAAGTCGTAATTTTTCGAAATGAATGAACCGATTTTAATGAAACTTGGTATGCATACGCCATCCAACCAGGTCTAAAACTTTAGTTGAGAACATTTTCGAAAAAGAGTTCAGGAGGAAAGATAGTGATTTTTCACTTTCTATAGAAAACTTGAAATCGCTCTCTCTCTCCTTCTAAAATCTTTTATTTATTCTATGTTTTGTTCTATGTTCCCAACTAACTTTTTAGACCTGGTTGGATGGCGTATGCATGCCAAGTTTCATTAAAATCGGTTAATTCATTTCGAAAAATAAGGACTTCATAGTTTTTACGAAATGCCGTACGGCGTAAACGCTCTTAAGAAAATATTTGTACCTACTGTACGTATGTATTTAATAAATTACCAAATACGTTAAAAACGTTAAACTGTAGGCTGTTTAAAACTAAACTGAATAAATGGTTTTTTCTATAGCACTAAGCAATTTTTGGAACATGACTGTCGTATTTTTCTAATTTTTAACCGACTTCAAAAAGAGGAGGAGGTTCTCAATTCGACTGTTTTTTTTTTGTTTGCTCACCGTACCTTTAAGATTACGTGCTTTAATTCTAAGCAAAACATGACGGTTATACTTTTTAACAACTTTATTCATAGTGTTTTTCGCAAAAAAATTGTTTGTTGTCGAAGATTTTTCAATTAAGATTCAGTATAAACTCTTAGCTTTTATCCGCAACTTCGTACGAGCATATACCGTTCTTCCCCGTTTCCGTACGATAGGGGAGCACGGCGAGAGGATTTCGGGAAATCCTCTCGTCATCCCTACACTCCCCAAGGAACCTACATGCCAAATTTCAGCTTTCTACGATCAGTAGTTTCGGTTGTGCGTTGTCTGTCAGTCACTCAGTCACTCAATTACTCAGGAACGAAAGAATGTTATATTTATGTCGCAGCCAACTAGCTCAATCAGTCGTTTCATTAAAAGCCTAGCCTTTTCATTGGACGGGGCGTTTAATCAGCTACATAAGTGACATGAGCAAGTCATCAAACGATATTGGACAAAAGATGTCACTTAGGTCGCTGAAAAATCGTCGCATTTAAATGACAAGGCTAGGCCATCAATTAAAGGGCTGATTTGCAAAATGGCGAAAATAACATCAATTGTTCAGCGGCCCTACCATGACGTGTTAAAGCGTGAGTGGTTCGAGCGAGAAGGAGGGATGGGGCTATACACCCTATATAGCTCCATCCCTCCTTCTCGCTCGAACGACTCACGCTTTAACACGTCATGGTAGGGCCCCAGTACATTTTGTTTGTTTGGCTGCGATTTCAGTTTTAATTCCATAGTAAAAGTTGTTCATAATGATGAGTACAATGACCCCTTAAGAGGTAGTGCGTTTATTCTGTTACACGTTGTAATTTAACACAAAAACAACAAAACCTATACATTTTTAACAACATACAACTTAACACTACTTCACAACTTAAGATAGCGAACTTGAAGCCGCCCAACTTCAAAAGAGCCGACAAAGCTCAAAGATCAAAGCGACACGCCGTCAGATAAGAGCTTCTGTTTGAAATTACTTTATATATTTACTGTTGAGTACTTTTCAGTTAAGAGCATTTGTTAAATATGGGTATTTAGTTAGTGAAACACGTTAAGCCGTTGGTCCCGGCTGTCATTTGTAGATCTTTGGTAGTCGTTACGAGATGTAAGAAGTGTGATAGACTGAAAACCTGTCTTGAGAGCGGCCAACCCATTATACTTTTTATACAAACGCTCGTACGTGATTAAGCCGTTATAACACATCTATCTTTGATTTTTTTGAACTAAAAGTCACTATATATTTAATGTGTTTATTTATAATTAGTCTTGGGTATTACGGTGAACAGTAAAACTATAACCAAAATTGAGTTGCTCTGGAAGGAGAGGATTTTATTTTATTACATAAACTAGTTTTAACACTTTTACAAAACCTTACATTATTAATTATAAATCTTACCTGGAAGGAGAAACAACATTTAAAGCTATTGTTTCACCAGTTCTTATTAATTATCATTATTAAATTACAATATATTGTTTAACATAACATCTATATTTTCCATGCTGTGTCAATCATTCAATATGACCGCAAACTAAATAAAGTGACACGCACTTTGTTTACATATATAGCACTATAACTAGGTTTCAATGCAAGTAAAAAATTAAAATTTGGAGAATCAAATTCAGTATAAGCTTCTAAAAATCTGCTGTTTTGTACATATTTTACCTGAACTTTGGCCGTACATAACGTACTCATAAATTACAAAAGTAAAGAAAACATTTTGATAGAAACCTTGCGCATGTAATGGAGATCCTAAATAAATAATATTTATTTCACAAACTTGTTCGGCTTATTCAAATACACGTATTTCCTGGATCAAAGTTTATGAAATTTTCGAACACTATTCTCGTTCAATGTTATCGCGTTCTCACTTGCTTGTTAGTTAACAACATTGCGTTGGATGAAACAACAAGCTTTTCGACCATGCTCGCATTGGCGATAGAGGGACCGGGAAGGGCCCTTTTAATAGGGAGTATCGTCAGTATAGCCGCCAAATGGCGGTCGTCAAACCATGTCAGAGGCCCTTGAGGTGGTTTAGACACTCTGACACTAGGGTGTGTAGGGTCGTTTAGACCTTACACGAAGAAGAAGAAGGGAGTATCGTGTTATAGAAGTAGATAGAGATAAGAAACGATTTTCATTATTTAGCCCGCGGTATGAAAATTTTATGAGGAGTAAAATCAAGCGTTAACTGAAAGTGATGCGTTACGTTCCTTTGTATATCTTTTCTGACTTTGGTGGGACGAGGAATTTCTACTATGAAGTGGAGTGATGTGTTGTGATGTGATGAGATGTGATGTGATGTGAAGTGAAGTTAAGTGAAGTGAAGTGAAGGTAAGTGGAATGAAGTGAAGTGAAGTTAAGTGGAATGAAGTGAAGTGAAGTGAAGGTAAGTGGAATGAAGTGAAGTGAAGTTAAGTGGAATGAAGTGAAGTGAAGTGAAGGTAAGTGGAATGAAGTGAAGTTAAGTTAAGTGGAATGAAGTGAAGTGAAGGTAAGTGGAATGAAGTGAAGTGTAGTGTAGAGAAGTGAAGTGAAGTTGAGTGAGTTGTGTTTACAACAATAAGTCAAGTGGAGTTAACTCCAGTCGTACGTCGTCCTGTTTTGCTATTGTTTACATAATGTATACGAGCTACCCAACATCACGTACCTATAAATATTTATAAAAAAACAATGAATAAATAAACTTTGGAAACATCGTCAAACTAATTATTCTAATTACTTACTGAGAATTCCCTTGCCTACTGACTATTAAAATGAAATAGCGTTGTAATTATAATATGGCCTTAACTTGTCATTGCATTGTGGCTGACAACAAGAGACTTTTCTGAAACTGACTGACTGACTGACACATCAACGTACAGCTGAAACTACTCGGAGTAGGAACATCAAATTTTGCTGATATAGGTAAGCACTAAGAAGGGTTTTTTTGTGGATGAGAAATCATCAAATGACTCCTTCCGCTCTGGGCGAAGCTGAAGGGAGTGTCAGACTCTTACTGACTAAAATGAGACCAGTCCGGGAAGATACTCTTACAAACAAAAAAAGAATCATCAAAATTGGTTGACAATTGGCGAAAATGTCGCAGAACATACATACAAAAAAAAAGCAGTTGAATTGAGAACCTCCTCCTTTTTTGGAAGTCGGTTAAAAACCCATCCATGTTCTTCCTAATGCCCTTTGCGTTCCAGAGCCGCGGTGACTCATCATCACATCATCATCATATCAGCCGAAAGACGTCCACTGCTGGACACAGGCCTCCCCCAAGTGTCGCCACAACAACCGGTCCTGTGCGTCTCGCATCCATCGGTTACCCGTGACCCTCACCAGGTCATCGGTCCACCTTGTGGGACGCCTTCCAACGCTGCGTCTTCCGGTACGCGGTCGCCACTCCCAAACTTTTCGGCCCCATCGACCATCTGTTCTGCGAGCAATGTGTCCTGCCCACTGCCACGGTTTGCCGCGGTGACTATGTCGCACAAATTCCGCAGCCCTGGGTCTACCATGGTACAGATATTATCAAACCTAGTCAATTCCATATACAGTGAACAAATCCCAATATTTACAAAACACAGTCGTACCCCCGTATAACCAAACAGGTGCGTGGCAGAAAGCCAAGAGAGGTAACCAACCTTATTTGAATATTATACTTTATGGACACACTTATGAAAAATATAGAGTTATTATGTCTCTGGTTATTGGATACCGCAAGTTGGATCGGACGGGTTCATATCCATAGAGGAACCCGATCAATCTGTTTTAGGTAACCAATAAATGTACATAACTAACTTAACTATTTATATTTACTAAAGCTAACTATATACAATCTAGACTAAAAATAGCGAATTTATGTACAAAAAGTGTAAAAAACAAATTAATCATTGGGCATCAAAAAACTCATCCACATCGCTGTCAATGACAAAAGTGCCCAGAACACTGGCAGCATTGCCGTTTGGGGTTGAAACTTTAGGCCCATGGGGTCCGAGTGCTCACCGAGTCTTTCGGGACATCAGCAAACGACTTGTCGACTGTTCACGTCAGAGGGCTGGGCTTTTCTTTGGCCAAATAATCAGCATTGCCATTCAACGTGGCAATGCTGCCAGTGTTCTGGGCACCAATCTGTTTAGTTTAACGAGGCGTAAGTTTTACCAATGGTTATGGAGCTACTAACCAAAAAAAATTGATTATTGATTGATTGATTATTATAATAGATTTTTTGAGATCTATTACACTTAAAAATAAATACATTATACCAAAAGCCATCAATGCGTACGGGAGGAGGGTTGCAGAATTTAGTTACTTTCTGAATAAACTTCCAGGAGACTTACAAACGTTATACAAAAAAGGGTGCGTACCATTTGACATAATAACAAAAGTTCTAACGATCACATGAGCTAATTTCATTTAATATATTTTTTTTTAGTATAACGATGAAATGATATCATGAATTATTGATATAATTTCAGTTTACATAATTTTTTATGACACCCCGACTCAGAGTACCCCGACTCGGATAGGTTAGGTTAGAAGGCTTAGGCGGGAGCGAAGGGGAGCGGAGCGGTTATTTTTTTTAAACCACCCAGAAATAGGAGCCTCCGTCGTCCTCTAAATGTTATTAGATCAAAAGAAGTTTATTTGAAAATTAATATTAGATCACATGAAATATATTATTTGTTTTTATAGCATATGAAAATTATATCATGTGAACGTTATTTCAAGTGATAATATATTATCTGTTATTATGGCATGTATTACACACCCAACAAAAAAGGTGCGAAAAGTTATAAGTACAAATTAAAATGTTTCTTGACACAAAAGCGTACTGTATGATGTATCATTTACCTAATTTTTATATTCAAACCATCACTGTTTTAAACAATGTAAAATGAACGGCTCGCCAGCACACAGATAAACCCTGAGAGGTTTTCGTGGTGTGGCAAAAACAATAATGTAATATAGTTTAAGTATTTTAGAAATAAATAATAATGAAAAATTTACTGGATGTTTTTTGTAACTATTTAATTAAGGTTTTAAGCATAGCTGTGCAATCCTTTTATTGGTATTTAATAGAGACAGCACTAATAATAAAAATCAAATATCCTAACTAAGTTAACCCTAAAAGATGGCGTCAAAAAATTCATCCGCATCGCTGTCGACTGGAAGAGTGCCCAAAAGACTAGCGGCATTGCCACGTTGTATGGCAATGCTTATTCTTTGTCCAAGGTAAAAGCCAGCCCTTGGGTCACGCGAAGTGTCAGCATAGCTTGGGTTATCAACCCCTGTTGTATTTTGTTAACTGTATTTTTTTATTTTTTTTATGAATGGGCTACCTAGCTCTTGACCTCGATCACGCCTGATGGAAAGCGATAGATAAGGTCCATGATGAAGCGAGCGTGCCCAGAAGATGCCTTGAGGCACTGGTACTCCCACGCGTCGACGAAACACAGCAGGCTGCTTGATGGCGAACTCCGGTGGGAGGGTGGTCGCGAACTAGGCGGGCGTTAGCCCTACCACCGCAAGGGAAGGATTGGACAGTCTTATTAGGTGTTAGGTGAGACTGTCGAGGATGCGCCGAGCGAGAGGTTCAGTTGAGTGTCTGATGGAACAAATTGCGCTACACGAGGAGGCTCCTTCATGCATCCCATGTCAGAGTAGCATTATTTAATTCCATTTTTTTTTATTTTATTTTTTAGAGATGGGTTTGCTCTTGACTCTAGTCAATGTCAGAGAGGACATAGACAAAGTCTACGATGGAGCGAGCTTACCCAGAAGGAGTCTGTTCACTCTAACTTTGAAGAGATTATGGTTGTAAGCATTTGGAAACACAGACGCAGGCAGAGAGTTCCACTCTTTTGCTGCGCGCATTATAAAAGACGTTTGGAAACGCTTAGTGCGAATTGGTGGAATAGCTGCAAGGTAGGGATGGTAAGATGCAGTGCGTCTGGATGTCCGATGGTAGAAGGGGGCCGGTGGGATGAGGTCGTGGAGTCATCAAACTCGTTTCATCGTTGGACTGTAAGACGAAAGCTGATACGACACTGGCACCGGTAAATGGTTGATTTCCCAACTGCAGTCTGTTTCAGAAAAGTGTGATATTTAAGGTGATAAGTGATTTTTTTTTCAAAAAAGTCATCCAGAAAAAACGCCTAAAAATTTTTCAAAGAAATGACTTTGAAACGGTCTGATGCAGTTGGTGACATCAAATCTGTGATTGAACTAAAGTAAATGCCGTGATCCTGTGTGTTTCCTTGCGTGACCGAATCAGGAATGATGATATCCGCAAGAGAACCAAGGTTACCGACATAGCCCGAAGGATCGCCAAATTGAAGTGGCAGTGGGCAGGGCACATTGCTCGCAGAACAGATGGTCGATGGGGCCGAAAAGTTTTGGAGTAGCGACCGCGTACCGGAAGACGCAGTGTTGGAAGGCCTCCCACAAGGTGGACCGATGACCTGGTGAGGGTCGCGGGTAACCGATGGATGCGAGACGCACAGGACCGGTGGCTGTGGCGACACTTGGGGGAGGCCTATGTCCAGCAGTGGGCGTATTTCGGCTGATATGATGATGATGATGATGATGATGATGATGATGAAATGCCGCCAACTGTAGCAAACTGCTTGAAAAATCATTTCTTCGTAACTTTTTAGACATCTTACTGTTCAATTTTTTTTTTACATTTTTTCCATAATGTATATCAGCTAACATCACCCTTAATTATGACCACACCTTTCTGGAACACCTTGTATACGTACAGACGGTCTAGCACAAATGTTTTTGACGTACCTATAAACGTAAAATTTATTCTAACTACAATACTCGTTTCGCACATAATATTGATTTGAATTGGATACTATATTAATATTTTTGTATGATACAATTGTATGTCGCATAAAATAAAAACCAAAATACTATGGGGTTCTAGTTTTTTTCATTCAAAATTCACTATCGTTAACGATACTGTAACCGTGTAACGTTACTATACGTCAAAAGATTCATGCCAGGTCCTCAGTTGTACACACAACTGCCTCCGTGGTCGAGTGGTTTAGGCGTTTGCCTTGTGACCTGTTGGTCGTGGTTCGATTCCCACGGGAAGCATACTTTGTAAAGTTGTTTCCAGTTTGGCTAGGACATTGCAGGCGTGAATCACCCGATTGTTTGATAAAAAAATGATTCCGTGGCACGTTTAAGCCGGTGGTCCCGGCCGCCAAATGGCGGTCGTCAAACCATGTCAGAGGCCTTTGAGGCGGTGTTGTAACTCTAACATTAAGGTGTGTGGGGTCGTTAGACCTTACTGCCCACACGAAGAAGAAGAAGTGGTACACTTAACCAAAACGGTTATAAAACCTCCTACCGATGCATTCAAAACAGTAATCAACAAGAATGATAGTTAAATTAAACTGTATTTTCACAGTAACCATCCTATAAAAACAAGCCGAGTCAACCTAAGAGAAACGAAAATTTTCTTTGAAAAGCCTTTGTTCCGACGGTCTTTGATCTTGCCGACAAGATGGTAGTTACCCCTGAATATTGTTATAGGTAGCAAGGAAGTTGAAAAGGTTGCTACCTTAGTGAAGAAAATAATTAGCCGACTGCTCTGGAAAGCGGGGTTATGTTTTTAGAATGTATGTATATGCAGGGTGGGGCAGTATTTGAAATGACTTGTAATTAAAATATGTAATTTATATAGAAATACGTATTTGGTATTTGTATTTTAATTACTTCATAAAAATGTAATTTGTAATTGATATTTCAAATACTTGACGCTGAGATATTTTGTAGTTACTATTTCAAAATACATAAAGCTTCAAAATACATTTGAACATGCATTTAGCAAATGCAGCTCGAAACCTAACACATGATATAAAAATACATATTTGGTGTTTGTATTTCAATTACTTCTTAAGAATATATTTCGTGTTTTATATTTCAAATACACGACTGAAAAGTATTTTGTATTTAATATTTTAAATACATGCGAGATATTGTTGTTTTTTATATTGAGTACCTATTTTGTAATTTTAATTAAAGCAATGCATGTATTTTGCACAGCATGTCATTGTATGGCTTTTTATTTGACATGCCTTGAAGTCTAAACAGGGGTTCATGTCTATCTAACTAATATTAGTAATGTGAAATACAGTTCCTTTGTTACGCTTTCACTCTTGAATAATTTTACTGAAAAAATCTAATTAGTCCGTCAGATAGATTTCTAATAAATATAGGACAAGTATTTTTTATTTTTTCTCGTTAACAATTAATGAAGACGATAATACAGTGCTTTGAAAATACGCGTCACGTCATACAATTTTTACCAGCGACGTGACGTCAGGCGTGTTTCAAAAAGAGGGAAAATGTGTTATAATAAAATAAATATTTGATAGAGGCTAGCCAAACGATTATTTCATAAAACATTTTTGATAAATGTTCAACGAGAATTTTCAATATTGAATTTTAAGTTTTAATATATCGCAAAACGCTGACCAATAGAAATGCATTGCTTGGAAGTTCAGTCTTATTGGTTCAATTTATTCCGAAATGTAGCGATCGTGCCTGAGCCCCATCTGTGGTTTTTCTTATATAGCAGAAAATGTTGACTTAAAAACAGACTTTTACAGTTATGTAAAGTGGACGTTAATGCAATGGACTATATGGCTATCACTATTCTTCTTCCCAGCTAAAACACTAGGAAGGTGTTGTGATGGGTTATTTTTTTTTTTTTTTTTTTTTTTAATTATTGATAGGCAAGCGCTTGACCACTATCTCACCTGATGGTAAGCGACGATATGGTCGAAGATGGAGCACGTTTGCCTAGAAGTAACCTATTCACTCTTGACTTAAAGACTCCCAGGTTGTAGCTATCAGGAAACACAGACCCCGGCAGGGAATTCCTCTCCTTAGCTGTACGCACAATGAATGTATTCCCAAAACGCTTTGTGCGTGTGGGTGGGATGTCCACTATGTATCGGTGGCGCATCGCCGTACGTCTTGTGGTCCGATGATGGAACGGGCTAGGCGGAATCAAACTATGTAATTCCGTTGCACACTCACCAAAATGCAACCGATAGAAAACCGACAGGCTAGCAACTCGGCGTCGATGCTCGAGGCTTTGGAGCTTCGACTCGACGAGACTTATTTCTTTGAATTGTTGCTTTTTTACTCCGGACTCTTTTATCCTGCACGTCTTTTACACCGTTCTCACATATATGTACAATTTCAATATGAATGATGTAACCATAATTTTGTAACAAAATATTATTTTTAAAAGAGTGTCCGTGGAGTTTCTTGCACGTTCTTCTCCATAGATATCTACGCTTTGGAACGTGTAAATAGCTTCAACTTTTTCACCGACCGACCTTGACAATTCAAAAGTACCTGTAAATGGTCTAATTGAAATAAATGCTTTGACTTTGACTTTCACTTTGAAGTGGTGACGGGTGGGGGTTTTGGAGGACTGTCTTTATGTAAAATTTGACGTTGAAAATGTGCTGGCTCTCAGCCTAATTTGAATAAATTACTTTTGAATTTGAACTCCATCAGTAGCGCACCCAGGTAGGCCTGCCAGGGTTGCGGATTTTCTTCGAAAGAATCACCGCGGCCCTGGAACGCAAAGGGCACTAGGAGGAGCACGGATGGGTTTTAATCAGTAAGAGTCTGACACTCGCAGCCCCACCGAGAGCGGAAGGAGTCATTTGATGATTTCCCGAGATAATATGAAGTCTAGGTTAATGTCATTTTGTAATATTTGTGTTTTTTTTACTGTATTTATGGACGCGTTTGACATCTATCTCACCTGATGGTAAGCGATGATGTGGTCGAAGATGGAGTACGCTTACCTAGAAGTAGCCTATTCACTCTTGACTTGAAGACTCCATTTCAGGCGATATAAAAGTGTTTTCTTTCTTTTTATTTCTTTATTAATGAATGCCAGTCTCATACATAACAATGACATACAAAAAAACCACAACCCCTCTCTTTTCCAGTCGGTTTAGAAACTACAACGTAACTGAAGCACGTTTATTGAAAACTCCGTTCGAAATGACAGATGGACTAAATATGGCGGACTGCCAAACAAAATGGCTGACGTTTTGGCGCCAACTTTCACAAGTTAGTTGGTCATTCCAGTTTCTGGTAATTGGGTGACGTTTCATGATGGATATAATAAATATAGTAAGTAGTTGTGGAGGTTTTTGTGAAGAAACAGGCCTGGAGAAGTGTAGTATATTTTTTTTTCGGTAGCGAAGCGTTGTTTTACATCTACTGGGTAAAAAAGCAACAGTGACAATAATGGGTTTAAAAAAAATTAAACCTCTATTTTTTCTCGTTCCCGTATAGCCTTCCTTATGAACGTAGCTTTCATATACCTACAAAAAAAACAAATACGACTGGTAGTTCAAGAGATTAGCGCGAGCAAACAAAAACTCTTCAGCTTTATTATTATTATTATTATATCGTTTATTCATTTATATCCCTACCCTTTTCATTTTTAAATATTTCTGTAAAAATCATTTAAAAATATAAAAAAAACAGTAGTCCGCCGGTGTCGGGAGCAAAGTCCAAGCTACCGGTGGTTAGGGCTCCAGAGAAAGGAACCTCCTCACAATACGAGCCGTATCGAGGAGTACTGCCTTCTGTATCAGGCCCTTTACCCAACTGCGTAACGCCAGCTTCGACAGGTGGTCGTCGAAGCTTTTGGCTATCAAGCCATTGGCCGTAACGACCATCGGCACAATGACAGCCGAGTCCACATTCCACATGTCGACAACCTCGTGTGCTAAGTCAAGATACTTGATTTGTTTCTCTTTCTCAGCTTATTATTATTATTATACAGGTATACTTTTTTTCCAGTGCGCAAACTTTGAGAACCACTTCTGCCCATGTAAATGAACTACTTTCCTCAAGAAAGCCATAGTCAATTCCTAAAAAAAATTTGAACTTCCCATACAAAATTGTCATCAACTAACCACAATTTGCATGGGAGACTCAATTTTTTTTTTAGGAATTGACTATGGCTTTCTTGGGGAAAGTTGTTCATTTACATGGGCAGAAGTGGTTCTTAAAGTATGCGCACTGGAAAAAAAATTACCCAGTATATTATTATCTTTCTATACCTTCTAATATTATAAGAGGTAAAGTTTGTGAGTTTGAGAGGTTGTAGAGGGTAATCTCTGGATCTACTGAACCGATTTTGAAAATTCTTTCTGTATATATAAAGGAAACAACGGGATATACGCGTACGAAGTCGCGGGTAAAAGTTAGTATTATATAAAGAATAGAAGTATAGATTATAAAGAGGCTTTACCTTAAGAATTTGACAGTATTGTTAAGTGAGCTTTTTTGTCTTGGCCAAATTCAAGGTCATGAGAGCGAAGTCGATTGAAGTAACTAGTTTTTTTTAATAAGCCATAATGCCCCCTTCTGGGCAAAGGCCTCCCCCATATCTTACAGACACTCTTTTCCTGCGCCGCCTCGAACCACCAGAAGCTCATCATCATCTGCCTAGCCTTTTCCCAACTATATTGGGGTCGGCTGCCAGACAAATCGGATTCAGCTGAATACCAGTATTTTACGTGGAGCGGCTGCCTACCAGACCTGCACAACCCATTAACTGGGTAACACGGTAACTTCTTGGCAAGACTGGAGGCAGATTTTCTGGCTTCTGACAATCCGTAACGACTGTCAAGGATCTACAAATGACAGCCAGGACCAACTGCTTAACATGCTTTCCGAGGCACGAAGGAGTCTAGGTTTTTTAAAATGGTCACCCATCCACATACCGACCTCGGCAATCTTTGCTTAACCTTGAGGATCGAACCGTGTGGCTGTTCTTTCATCTCTTTTAATCACCAGAAGCTAGTACTTAAATAAAACAAAAATAAATAATAGAACAACGCACATAAAACTCAGATTAATTAAACATTTCAAAATAATATAATCCAATAATCCACTTTCACAACACCACCAAACAAAGGGGTAGGTAACTCTATTCTTTCTAGAAGCCACCTAACAGCTCCATTCATATTAGAGCCCCTTAAAAATTAAGCCAAGAGACCGGTTGGAATGGTTCCTCCCAACTTTTTAAAACTTCCCCCTGGTGGCTATTTTGGTTCTTTCCACAGAGCAGAGAACGAATCTTTCGTAAAATGTGTGTTAGCTCGGTCAGCTCCGACGTGCGACTGGAGTTTACTCCTTAAGAACTGTTATTGTCCATTCCAGGTTGTCTGGAAGAGATCGCGGAATGCGATAAGGCCGCCCATTGTTAGTAAGTATATAATAATTATATAAATAATGAATATTGTGTAGAATAGGTATGTAAAAAGAGTGTAAATGAAAGCATCTTAAAAAATAATTAAAACATAAATAAATATTTATTCATATTATTTACATCATTCCAATGAAATAAATAACAAACTATTTCACATAATAATAAGCTGATTATACTTTGATTATATGTCGCAGCCAATTAGCTTAATCAGCCACTTAATTGGTGACCTAGCCTTTTCATTTAAATGGATTTTTCAGCGACCTAAGTGACATCTTTTGTTCAATATCGTTTAATGACTAACCCATGTCACTTATGTCGCTTATAAAAAGTCACAATTCAATGAAAATGCTAGACTTTTAATGAAACGGCGGATTAAGCTAGTTGGCTGCGACATATATATATGTATCGTATGCATACTAAATTTCAATAAAATCGGTTCATTCATTTCGAAAAATAAGGACTTCAAAGTTTGCATGAAAAGCCGTACGGCGTAAACGCTCTTAACCATTGCTCATTGCACTCACTTGAGAATGGCTGTACTTGAGTTAATTTTTAACCGACTTCAAAACAGAAGGTTATCAAGTTCGAAGGAAGGCATGAAATATTTATTTGGAATTAACTGCAAATTTGATAATTCGAATTTAGTATTGTGACGGCCAAAGCGCTTCCCTGCTCTGCGGTTCCTTCCGTAATGAATTCAAAACTTTCGGACAAAAACTTTTTCGAGTTTTCGAATCCAGATTTGAATAAACAAATGAATTCGAGTGAGCAGTACTTTCTTTTATTTTGGAGAAAACAGATGTATCCGGACGTCCTTAGGGTATTATTGTCCTTCATTATTATTATTAATTCAACCCACTTTTTTTTTTTTTTTTTTTTTTATTTATTGATAGGCAAGCGCTTGACCACTATCTCACCTGATGGTAAGCGACGATGTGGTCGAAGATGGAGCACGTTTGCCTAGAAGTAACCTATTCACTCTTGACTTAAAGACTCCCAGGTTGTAGCTATCAGGAAACACAGACCCCGGCAGGGAATTCCACTCCTTAGCTGTACCTTTACCAGTGCCTTAAGGTAACTTCTGGGTACGCTCGCATCATCATAGACCTCATCCATCGCTTTCTATCAGGCGTGATCGGGGTCAAGAGCCAGCCTATCCTTACTAATAAAAGTTTTTATGTATGTTTGTTACTCTTTCACGCAAAAACTCCTGAATGGATCTTGATGAAATTTGGCACAGAGGTAGATTATAGTCTAGAATAACACATAGGATACTTTTTATCCCGAGAGTATGTTCCCTTGGGATAATTTTCGACATTCACGCGGGCAGAGCCGCGGACGGCAGCTAGTTCATCAATAAAAAATATTCGGCCCTGTTTATACGGGGCCGTCAAATGCGTAAATGTACCCATTTGACTGCAAAACACATGTTCAATCATTTTGCAGCACACTTGCTTTGCAGCACGAGTTATCTTACACAACTCAAACGAACACGACAGCAGACATTGAAACTGTTTAAATATTCTGTCCACGAACGTACATGTTTCAGAGAAAATATTACACATGTTATGAGAGAAGCAGATTGCTTAAATTATTGCAAACCATAACATGTAACTTATTGTGGTATTTTGATTAAAACGCGAGGTCAGGGCTGCTTACAGTTGCGGATTTTCTTCGAAAGAGTTACCGCGGCCTTGGAACGCAAAGGGCATTAAGAGGAACACGGATGGGTTTTAGTCAGTAGTCTGACACTGACACTCCTTTCCACTCCGCACAGAGCGAAAGGAGTCATTTGATGATGTGCCATACAAGAAAAAGGCTTCTTAAAAAATGGAACTACACTGATGTTTAAGGATTTTTTAATACACTCGGCTCGGCTCGTGTTTGACCACAATTTCACCTGTTGGAAAGTGGTGATGTGGTCGAAGATGGGGCACGCTTGCCTAGAAGTAACCTATTCACTCTTGACTTAAAGACTCCCAGGTTGTAGCTATCAGGACCCAGACTTCTTGCCAAACTATAACGTAACTTACTGTGGTGGTTGATTAAAACGCCAGTTTTTATTTATTTTTAATAAATCATATCTGACATTGACTAGAGCAAACCCATCACAAATAAAAAAAAATAAAAAAATTTAAACTGGCCATTCCTCCTATTTGGTGGCTTTTAGTCAATAAGAGTCTGACACTCCTTTCCACTCCGCACAGAGCGAAAGGAGTCAGTTGATGATTTTACATCCATAGAAAAAATATTCTCCTTCCGCAGTCGAGTTTTTTCTTTTTCTTTACCAAAACACAAAAAATATTCTTTCACCGTGACCATTAAACTCAAAACAACGACAAAGTAATCAATTCAGCTTACCTCCCAAACTCAGATCTATACGACGTTTTCGAGCGTTGGTGTAGCCCATTAAAAAATTAGGTCAGAGCACATTAACTTCTTGGTGATGTCTGCCTTTGTTTAGCTTGTATGGCTAAATGGGGGTGGGCCTTGAGGTGAGCTTTCACGAAACGCGGCTTTTTACTTCGAAGGTTTCAGTTTGACCAATATTTGTCCTGTAGTTTCTTTTAGCCAAACTGAGTTTTTTGTCGTTTTCCAATTTTTGTTCTAGGTTGTTCGAATAAGTACTCAATTTGTGAAATGTAAAAGAGTTTTTCGTGACGACAGCAAGCACAGGGTCAATTCTACTCATTTCACCACGTTCACAATCCCATCTCAGTCGCAATCTGTCAAAAATGAGACTTTTTTGACAGTTTGCAACTGACATGCGAATGTTTAAAAAAACTTTTTCACAAAAACAAACCGACTTCAAAAAAAAATTATTTTTCACTTTTTAGTGGTACCCCACACCTAACAACACCACTGGCCAAGTCAAAGCAAAAATACGCAATTTCGTATACATATTTTTTCCAGCTATTTGGATTTAAAAACCAAATTGCCTAACCGATTTTGATAAAATTTAAATGGGACCAATATAATAACCTTGTAAGTAGTTATATTTTCGAGCCGTTTGGGGTTGAAACTCTCGGGTCGTGGGGTCCGAGTGCTCATTACTTGTTCAAAGATCTGTCAAGACGCTTAGTTGACACTTCGCGTGACCCTAGGGCTGGCTTTTACCTCGGACAAAGGATAAGCATTGCCATACAACGTGGCAATGCTGCCAGCCTTTTGGGTACATTACCAGTGGCCTGCGATGCGGAGGAATTTTTCGACGCCATGTTTTAGATTACTTTTAGTTTTAGTTGAGTCTTTTATTTAAGTGTGTATATAGTTATAGTTGCAATAAAGTTAAAGAATTTTAGTTTAAAAAAAGAAAAAAAAATTGAAAAGTATGTCCTTTCACATAAAACAAGAATTTTTCAAATCGGTTCATAAATGACGGAGATATGAGTTAACAAACACAAAAAAAAAATACAATCGAATTGAGAACCTCCTCCTTTTTTGGAAGTCGATTAAAAATAGTAGAATCGGCACTTTTTAGTCGACTTTTAAGGTTTTTTTGACCAAAAGCTCTAAACAAAGATCCATGTTACTAAGCAAATGCGACTATCGTATGTTCGAAATGCCAATATATAAGGTTTTGATCACGTGTCATTTGGACAGCATTTTTCAATCCCATTCATTTTTGACGTTTTGACGAACGCCTTTGCCACGCTACCGCTGGCAGATTTTTTTTTTATATGAATGGGCTACCTCTTGACCTCAATCACGCCTGATGGAAAGCGATAGATGAGGTCCATGGTTACCTACTTTAGCACTAATAATAATAATGTATTTATTGTTTCACAAACTAGGTGATATACATGTTTAGTACAGATTTATGTGCAAGAATGAACAGATGATGTACTGCTGGTACTTAAAAAAGGAAACCCTGAGCTATAAGTACCAGCTGCCCTTAAGTGACAAAGTGTAAGCAGTTCATGATATTCATGCTGACATGTTAGATGAGGTTGCCGAGACAATGATAATACATTTAGTTATTAATATGGAAAAC
The DNA here is from genome assembly GCA_947386135.1 of Melanchra persicariae. Taxonomy (NCBI): domain Eukaryota; kingdom Metazoa; phylum Arthropoda; class Insecta; order Lepidoptera; family Noctuidae; genus Melanchra; species Melanchra persicariae. Next base: position 10,624,762 of record OX376672.1, on the reverse strand, counting down.
AAAACAAAGATAAGAATCGCTTGAACTAGTAGTAAACTAAGGTTGTGTAAGTGGGGGAGTGGTTATTTGTGTGTGTGAGTTTTGCGTTTGTATATGTGTGTAGGTGTATGTGTGCGTGTGTATCTGTGTTTGTAAATACGTTATGTTCGTTATTTAATAGGATGAAGGAGATTCTCTGTTTCATCATAGGATAGTTTTAAAAGCCAATCAAGCACAGTTTTTTTACAGTCATGTTTATGTTTAGGGTTAATATTTAATAATTTGTTTGCCTTGGTATACAAAAAGCGTCCGAGGAAACAGAAAAATCTCTGACTAAAGGAAGTCCTGAGAGTGACACCCAAAGGGAGTTTAAGCCTACGAGTAGACTGATTTTGGGAGTTTACAGAAACATGGTTGCCACTTGTGTTTAATGAATGTTGCCTTAAGATAATTTGAAGAATAAATAGTTGACGCACCGTTAAAACCTCACAGTACTCATAGAGTTCCTTGGTAGGGTAACGAAATGGTTTAAAGGTACATACTTTTAATACTGCTCTTTGCGCACGTTCAAGAACTAATAAATTAGTCTTACAGGCGCCGCCCCATGAGGAAATACAATAATTAATCAAAGATTGGCACAAGGCATAGTAAACCGTCTTTAAAATCTTAGGATCCGCAACGTGTCTCAGATGTTTGAAAATATAGATTAGTTTCCGAATTCGCCCTGTCAATAGTTTGATATGAGGTACAAAACTTAATCTTTCGTCTAGGATCACTCCTAGATATTTGATAGTAGGAGCATTTTGAAGTTTTGGGCAGTTGCATATAACTGAAGTATTTGTTGTGTGATTATGAGCGGTAATGTAAAATCTACTTTTGTCGAATTTTATTGATTTTTTAATGTTGAATACTAGGTACTTGGTTTTATCTACATTAAGTGACAAGGTATTAGCAGACAACCATTTGGTTATTTTATCAAATCCCACTTGTGCTGCGTTAAAAACTTTCTCCCAAGTGTCCCCTGTAAAAATAATTGCTGTATCATCTGCGAAAGCCAGAAGTTTGCCGTTTGCGATGTCTAATTTGCAGATCTCATTTAGGTACACTAAGAAGAGCGTAGGTCCAAGGATGCTCCCTTGCGGAACACCGTGCTTTATGGGAAGATCTTTACTTGTATGCTCGCCGATTTTTACACACTGCGTTCGATCAGTCAGATAACTTTGAAACAGCTTCAGCTGTTTATCTCTGATACCAATCTTCTCTAATTTAAGGATGAGTTTGGGGATGGAGACCGTGTCAAAAGCCTTAGCCAAATCCAAAAATATTGCCAAGCATTTGTTGCTCCTGTCCAAGGCTTTAACAATATAATCAGAGAGATCATGAACTGTGTCATTTGTAGATATATTTTTCCTAAAACCATATTGGTTTTTTGAAAGAATATTGTTAGCTTCTAGGTATTTGTTTAGGCGATTGTTCATGATTCTCTCCAAGATCTTTGACAGGGAAGGCAAGACGGATATGGGCCTATAGTTACCGACACGATCTGCATCCCCAGACTTATATATGGGATGAATCAGAGCCTTCTTTAACAAATCCGGAAAGACTCCACTAGTTATACACAAATTGATTATGTATGTTAATGGAGGCACTAAAATGTTCTTATATTGCTTTAGCAGGCTAGATGAAATACCGTCAATACCAACTGCACAGTCAGAGCGCAAGGATAATACCATTTGCTCAACTTCTTGCTCATCGGTTTCAAGAAATACAAAAGAATCCGATGAAGATGGTGACTGTGGTTCAGTTTGAGAACTGTGGTTATTAAAAGTTGAATTTGCAACTGTGTCTGCCAGCTGTTTTCCGATATTAGCAAAAAATGAATTAACTTCATTAATAGACTCGTCAACAGAACTTTTAATTTTTAGTAAAGCACAAGCGGATGTTTTAGATTTTGTCGTATGAGTAACTTGTTTTATAACTTTCCACATTTTTTTGGGATTAGATCTGGCTTTGTCTAGTTCGTCTTTCTCATATTGTCTTTTAAGGGTTTTTAGAATAGAATTGCAATAATTGCGGTATCTTTTAAAAATAATTCTGAGGATTTCGTTATTGCGGTCATTTTTCATTTTAACATACATCCGGTCCCTATTTCTCATGCATCTAAGGATGCCTGGAGTAATCCATGGTTTAATAATTCTCAAGCGATGAGGCACAGCAACACACTTGGAACTCATTTTCAAGGCTCTGGTTAGTGAATTTACAAAATATTCCAGTGCAAAATTTGCATTTGTACATTCATAAATATAAGTAAAGTTCGTATTTTTCAGCTGGGTTCCTAATTTATTATAATCAATTTTGGTTTTCGAGTTTTGAGGGCTGTCCACTTTTACTTTGTCTAGTGAAAGTAGTACAGCATTATGGTCAGTGACCACAGAATCAATAACAATAGCTGTAGCTTTAAGTTTAGTTTTAAGTAAGATATGATCAAGGGAAGTTTTACCGTGCGTAACCAGAGTGTGTGCTGGTAGAAGACCATGACTAGCAGCTAGAGTCAGATAATCCGGAGTTTTGGCATCCATATTACCATCTGCAATATCTATATTTATATCGCCAATGATAATTATATTACTAAATGAGGAATTTATTGTTAGCACCTGATCCATGGAGGACAAAAAATTAGATATTTCTTTAAATGACGGTGGCCTATATAATGCAAAGATACAGATGTCTCGTCCTATTCTTATTTCAATGCAGTTTGCGTCTGTAAAATTTGGTTCGATTATTGTTATATTAGTGATACTGCTTCGAATATAAACTACAACTCCATCATTTTTGTTCAATCTTTTTGTAGTGAAATACGAATTAAATCCGTTTAGTGAGGGTATATTTGGGTTGCATGATAGCCAGCACTCTGTGAGAATAAGTATATCCTGTGAGATAGACATCCTGGACAATAGTGTTAGTAGGCTAGGTATATTTGCCGAAATACTCCTAATATTTTGAGTTAGAATCTTCAGTGATCCTTGGGTGACTATACTTTTACAATCTTCAGGCTCGCATCTATGGGAATCTGAAATTTTAAGGTCGTCTATATTATTTGAATGATTGTCTAGCCTATCGAATTTTGTGATTTAAGGAGCAATTGATCGTTATGGTGGCCAGTTTTTTAATTTTAGGAATAGATGTTGTTTCTCGGACTTTCTTGTGCATGATAATATAAGAGTAAGTTATATTACGTAGGCAGTAGTGTTGTTGTGGTTGATTGGAGGTATGAATGATGTGTGCATGTGTGAGTAAGTACAATAGTAAGAAGTAAAAAGTGATGTGATTTGTGCAATGCATGATTTCGTGTGAATTGAGTGGGTTTACTAGTAGCGATATAGATAGTACAGCATAAATAGGTTTTACTAAGTTTAGAAAGAAAGGGATGTTTGGTCTTAATACCATAACACCACATGAAATTACACAAAATAGTCATTTTTTTATAGTTAGTTTTGTGAGATCTGACTCATTTTCAATCCTGTGTGGTAGCTCTCCTTCAGTTTTACGAAGATAGACTAAACTTCTTGAGGTCCAGCAGTAGGAGTAGTTATTCTCTCGAGCAAATTGTCTGGCCAGATAGTAAATCTTCTGGGCCTTGGATGTCAAGGCCTCTGATATATACACAGGCTTAGTAGGTCCAGTGATTTTAAGATGCCCAGTATTTATTTTATCCTCGTTTGTCTTCGCCTTATTCAGATTCCTGACTCCTTGCAATATTTTATCTCTTTTTAAGACACTATTTAACTCGACCATAATTGGTTTAATGTTCTCCTTATTTGTCATTATTCTGTATGTATCTCTGATATCGGAATCTTGTAACTCAACCTCCACGGCTTTAGCCAAGGACATCACTATCTTGCTGACATCTTCCTTCGTTTCTGTCTTTGCATTACCATGAAGGATGGCAGGCACGTTACGTATTTCTAGTCCTGTGGACTTGGCTTTGCGTTCCATAAGCTCTATTTTCTCCTCCAACTTTTCAATGAGCTTTTTGTCCTTTGCCCTGTCCCCTTCTAGGTTTGCAAGAGATTTGAGAAGGGAGTCGTACTTGTCGGACATAAAATGCAAGCTTTCCTTGAGTTCAGCATTTTGCTGTTTGAGTTCAGCAAAGTGTTGATCAACAGTCGCGGACAATGATGTGAATAAGCTCGTCATTTCAGCTTTAAATTGCCCATGATCATCGTCCAATTCGCGTCTGCGCTTATGTCGCACGGCGACATTGCCGCTACCACTCCGCTCAGAGGGTGTATCCGAATCATACGTCTGTTGTGGCGCTCCGGGTGTTAGGGCAGGTGGGGGAGGCGGGGAGCGGCGCATCATGACCAGGCGATCGATGACCCGTAGGAAGCAAACCAACCTCAGCTTCAATCCACCGTATGAGCCACAAACAAGCTTTGCTCAGCCGTAGTCTACCAGAAATCTATCTATTTGTCCTTCGAAAAATACAGAACCCAATAAACTACAAAACAAAAATCCAAAAAGAATTCCTGTACTCCGGATTCGAACCAACACCTCTGACTCTGCTATCGTAGCATACAGCCCCGAGACCAAACGTGTTGCGAGAACAATGTTCAAATAGACCAACTGATGCCTAAAACAATCGCACAGTGTTGGCAAATTGACCTTACTTTCATTTTTGAAGGACGAACTCGCGGATCGCAAAGTCACTAGGTACTGCACCAAGTTTACTATTTTAATGACAGTTTTAAAATGTTTTTTACTCACTTATGTCTGTATTGTTATGAATTTGGTTATTATTTTGCACTGTTTTGTTTATCACTCAGCCTTTAACAATGTTCGACATGATTTAGGTTTAAGGGGATATTTAAAACCACTTTTTCGGAATAATATGTACGGAGCGTATAAAAACACGTCAGCTCGCGGCGCGGCGTTTTGACCTTTTTTGTCGCTCGCTTTCATCATGGACCTCATCCATCGCTTTCCATCAGGCGTGATCGAGGTCAAGAGCTAGCTCATTCATAAAAAAAAAAAAAACTTTGTCAATATTGATTGATTTCAAAAACAAAAAAAACAGGAATATTTTTTTAAATCTAGCTAACGGACTCTATAGAATAATATTAGTAAGGATAATGTAATTCTATTGAGACCTAAACTTACTAATGTTACAAGTGCGAAAGTGAGTTTGTTTTCTTTGTTTGTTTTCTCGCAAAAACGGCTAAACGGATCCTCATGAAATTTGGCAGATATATAGCCTGGGATATGGAGAAGGACATTATGTCAAAGTCAAAACGTTTATTTCAATTATGCTATTAAACGGCACTTTTGAACGTCATCATTTACATTTAAATAATATGAAGTGACTCTACTGTCTGGTACTTTTATACGCGATAACTGACATTGAAGCAGGCGGAGCCGTGGGCAAATGCTAGTAATATTATAAATGTGAAAGTGACATTGTTTGTTTGTAACGCGTTCATAACTAAATTGCTGAACCGATTTGGAAGAATTTAGGATAAAGGGGTAGATTGGCTCCTATGGACGGTTATATTATATTTTCTTTTCGCAAATCTGTATAAACGTGATTGGAACCGCGTGCAAAAGCTAGCTTATATAAAGGGAACAGGTATACATACCTGTTGTGTGCCTCACCTGAAATATTCCTCTACTTCTGACACTTTTAAGCTAATTTTTGTATCTGTTAATTATTTGAAAAGCTATGTTATTTATTTATAGGTAAAAAAATACATGAAAGAACCTCTTTGAAAGAGTCGGTCAAAAACAATTACAAGTTTCCTTTGTTAAAAAAAAAAGTTAATTAATTTTCAAACAATTTATTTTTAATCTCTCTCTTTAATGAAAACATTTCATAAAAGATAATACAACGTAATTTGAGATGAATTATCTTTTATAATTCAATTATCTTTTTTTTTAAACAAAAGCTTGTTCGTGTTGTTTTTTTGAGAATTTTTATCCTTATTGCTTTGGACCTTATTGAAGGAACTCATAGTCAAATTATAACAGACGCACGGGTAGAACTACCCGTGGATGTTTGGCACATAGGTAGATGATAGTCTGAAATAACTCAGGACATTTTTTATCCCGGGATAATGTTCCCTTGGGATTATTTTCGATGTTCACGCGGGCGGAGCCGCGGGCGGCAGCTAGTTCAATCATTATTGTAATATTCCATCAATACATGACAAAAATATTAAATATTCAAAGAATCTATCAATGAATCCCTTTATAAATATCACCTAAACATTTTCCGCGTAGCGACGTGCTACGCTTTTCGTAGCATTTACTACGAGCGTAGGCGCTAAGCTACGCCGTAGTAGGCGAATCGCCACGATGTTTCTTTTGATATTTTTTTTAGATTATGTGCTTTAGTAGAATGAGTTTAAGGTACTATTTATTTATTATTATGTTTAGATGTAGTCAAAATATTAGTAACAGAGATAACTAGGTGACCCGGTAAACTCCGTATCATCGAAATTGACCTAATTGTTATACTTTTTTAAATGTTCTGGTGAGCATTGAGGCGAACAAAATAAAATATTTCTTAAAATAAGTAGGTCAAACAGTTTTCAGTTTTAGCAAGTCAAACGCACGCAATTGATTTTTAGGGGTCCGTACCCAAAGGGTAAAACGGGACCCTATTACTAAGACTTCGCTGTCCGTCCGTCCGTCTGTCACCAGGCTGTATCTCATGAACCGTGATAGTTAGACAGTTGAAATTTTCACAGATGATGTATTGCCGCTATAACAAGAAATACTAAAAACAGAATAAAACAAATATTTAAGGGCCTCCCATACAACAAACGTGATTTTTTGCCGTTTTTTTTATAGATAATGGTACGGAACCCTTCGTGCACGAGTCCGACTCGCACTTGGCCGGTTTTGTTCCATTTTTTTTTTACTAACTTGCTTCGCCCAAAAATGTGTCCGGTTACAAATTCCTACTAATAATAACATTATAAATACGAAAGTAACTATGTCTGTCTGTTACGCTTTCACGCTGCCTGGGATATGTAAGGACATAGGCTACTATTTTACGCGATAACCGACAACCACGCAGGCAGAGCCACAGGCAAAAACAAGCCATTGTTCTCACATATAGAAGCAACAAAGATAATGTAACCAGGATTATTGTAAATCATAAAATGGTTTAAAAGAGTGTCCGTGGAGTTTCTTGCACGTTCTTCTCCATAGAGATCTACGCTTTGGAACGTGCAAATAGCTTCATGTTTTTGACTGACTGACTCTGACAATTCAAAAGTACATGTAAATGGTTTATTTGAAATAAATGCTTTGACTTTGACTTGACTTTGGCTACTAATAATTTTAAAAACGTTTCAAAACTGCCACTACTGAAATGCCAAAATTTTACAGATTTTCAAGCTAGAGTCTGCTAACGCTTTTACTATTAGACCTAAAAGTTAATTTACTGATAAAAATAATAATCGATTTTACTACGAAATGCCATCAAAAATGGCTGGAACATTAACAATAAAATTTGCATTTAAACGCAGGACTTTGAACTAAAGTGGCTCTGAGCACGATAACTTAAAACTTTATTTTTTTTTCATAGGAATTTCGCAGTTCAAACGTTGTTAAAAGGTTATGCTAAAGCTTTTTCAAAAAGTAATTTTAACCGACTGAATATGACAATCAATTCATTCTACTATTGTTTTAAAGCAACGTTCGTATTGGCATGTCAGCAGCATTTTTTTTTTTTTAAATGTCGCAGCTTACGCTGAGATAGGGACCTTTTTGGCCTCGCACAGAATATATGATGCTTTTGTTATTTTTATTTGTAATTAATTTTTATTACCTACCTACCCATCGTTAATTTTATTTTATTGTTTTACTTTTTGTTTGTCTTGTGCGAGTCCCAAATAAATATTTTTCTTTCTTTCTTTCTTTCTTTCTAGCAATCTGTCAAAAAATCCCCATTTTTTATACATTTTTGACAGATTGCGACTGACATACAAACGTCGCTTAAAAGTGAGTAAAATTGGCACTCCGGCTGCCTTTTGAATGAAATTAGGCACAGTGATAGATTATAGTCTAGAATGGCACATACGCCATTTTTTATCCCGAGAGGATAATTTTATTTATTTATTTATTTATTTATTTATTATACACTTTATTGTACACCAAAAGTAAAACAAAAAGGAACCTTAAAACTCCTTTGGGTTAATTTTGAGGGTTGCGTATCCAAAGAGTAAAAACGGGACCCTATTACTAAGATTCCGCTGTCCGTCTGTCTGTCACCAGGGGGTCGAGTCTGCTATTGCAATCGTGTCTCAATGACCGGTCAATGATCGATTTTTGACGTATAACGTCAAACTTATGACACATTTCCCATACAAAAACTGTCAAAGTTGTCAAATATTCGATCACTGACCGGTCATTGAGACACGATTGCAATAGCAGACTCGAGCCCCAGGTTGAATCTCATGAACCGTGATAGTTAGACAGTTGAAATTTTCACAGATGATGTATTTCTGTTGCCGTTATAACAACAAATACTAAAAACAGATTAAAATAAATATTTAAGAGGGGCTCCCATACAACAAACGTGATTTCTTTAAGTACCGAAGCGTTGCCGGTTTTTTTGGTAAATCAACTAATTTTCAAGCAACGTACACATTCGCATCACAGTCGCAATCTGTTAATAATGTATGAAAAATGAGGATTTTTTTTTTTATTAGTGATGGGTTTGCTCTTGACTCTAGTCAATGTCAGATATGGCAGAGACAAAGTCTACGATGGAGCGAGCTTACCCAGAAGGAGCCTGTTCACTCTAACTTTGAAGAGATTTGGGTTGTAAGCTTTTGGGAACACAGACGCAGGCAGAGAGTTCCACTCCTTTGCTATGCGCATTATAAAAGACGTTTGGAAACGCTTAGTGCGAATTGGTGGAATAGCTACAAAGTAGGGATGGTAAGATGCAGTGCGTCTGGATGTCCGATGGTAGAAGGGGGCCGGTGGGATGAGGTCGTGGAGTTCTTCGAGGATATTTTGACAGATTGCGACTAGCATGCAAATGTGAACGTCGTTTGAAAACTAGTAGAATTGGCACTGTCCTTCACAACCCAGTAGCTTGATATATCTCCAGCGCTTAGGCTGTAGACAGAGTGCAATTCTATCCGGGAATGCGGAGTGCTATTGTCGAAATGCTTGAAAAACTATTTCACAGAACAAAAAGCGACTTTCAATAAAACACTAGTGTTTTACACACACAAAGTTTTTTACTTTCCACTTTTTAGTGTTACCCCACACCTAACAACCACTGGAAAGTCACAGGAAAATATGGATGATTTTTCCAGATTTTTTTTCCAGCTATAATGCTGCATGCATAGCTAGGATTTAAAAACCAAACTACTGAACCGATTTCGATAAATTTTTCATGGGACCATTTGGGAAGTATACTCTTTCCAAAAAAAAAAAAAGACTTTTTTCAAATCAGTTGGCAAGCGACGGAGTTATGCAAACAACCGAATTGAGAACCTCCTCCTTTTAGAAGTCGGTTAAAAATGTAAGAAATTGATCACGTGACATTTCGCCGTTGGTCCCGGCTGTCATTTGTAGATCTTTAGCAGTCGTTGCGGATTGTTAGAAATCAGAAAATGTGACACCAGTCTTGCCAAGTAGTACCGTGTTACCCAGTTAATGGGTTGTGGAGGTCTGGCTAACCAATGGTATTCAGCTAAATCTGGTTTGACTGGGAGCCGACCCCAATATAGTTGGGAAAACGCCAAGCAGATGATAATGATGGTTTATAAGAATGCACTGGTTAATAACCAATATGTTTTTGAGTCATTAACAATATTTGTATGGATTTATTTTCCTCCATACGTACTAGTACCGTTATCGAAATGCATGGGTTTTTTTTTATTTTTTTATTTATGAATGGGCTAGCTCTTGACCTCGATCACGCCTGATGGAAAGCGATAGATGAGGTCCATGATGAAAGCGAGCGTGCCCAGAAGATGCCTTGAGGCACTGGTACTCCCACGCGTCAACGAAACACAGCAGGCTGCTTGACGCCGAACTCCGGTGGGAGGGTGGTCGCGAACCAGGCGGGCGTTAGCCGTTCCACCGCAAGGGAAGGATTGGCCAGTCTTATAAGGTGTTAGGTGAGACTGTCCAGGATGCGCCGAGCGCTCGGTTCAGTTGAGTGTCAGATGGAACAAATTGCGCTACACGAGGAGGCTCCTTCATGCATCCCAAAAATGGGTAGACTAATTTAAATGTGTTTCTGTATAACCAATGTAGTGACCCAAAAGATCAAGAGATCTCACAAGTACCTACTTGTTTGTTAAAGGTTCCGGGTCGATAATATGTCAAGTACCTATGTGATGTTTTCAATTTCATGTGTACAGTCAGCTTAAAAAATATTTAAATATTTATTGAGAAATTTTTAAATATTTTTTAGAAAGTTAGCCCTACCACTGCAAGGGAAAGATAGGCCAGTCTTATAAGTAGTTGGGTGAGACTGTCCAGGATGCGAAGAGTGCTTTGTTCAGTTGAGTGTCTGATGGAACAAATTACGCTACACGAGGAGGCTCCTTCATGCATCCCAAAATTGATGGTCAGTCTCAAGTCTCAACAGAAATTAGTCAAGTACGATGCTAACACAGGTGCTCTCTCTGATCCTTGACTCTCATAGTCCGGTGGGACAGGAATCCGACCAGACCGGGAAAAGATCAGGTGCAGAACCCACCACTTTACGTGGTTTCTGAGACACTGGGGTGTCACACTACCAACTTCCTAGGAAATACCTAATGGAAAAATCTAATAGTACTTTTTACCCAACCTGGAAAACGAAACTGTGATCTGAAGGCCAATTCCTACGTCTGTTATTGCGCGTGCGTCGCTTAAAAAATAGTAGAATTAAAATAGAAAGGCACTCTGAGCTCAGCTGTCGAGCGTGCCACCAAAAATATCGGGATCTTTGACATTAAATCAATCGGATAAGTTTTTAGTTACAATAATAAAAAAAGCCATTGGCTTTTGACTCTAGTCTAGGTCAGTGGTGACAGAGACCAAGTTGACGATGGAGTCAGCTTCCCTAGAAGAAGCCTGTTCACTCTAACTTTGAAGAGATTAAGTTTGCATGCGTTTGGCAACACAGACGCAGGCAGATAGTTCCACTCCTTTGCTTATAAAAAACGATATTTGTGTTCATATTGATGACAGGTTGGCACAGTGGTTGAACGATTGACTGCTGCGCTGCGTGTTGCGAGTTCGATTTCCGCACGCAACAAATATTTGTATGGCCTATATACAATTGTTCCGGGTTCCGGGTCTGGCTGTTTGTGTATGTAAGTTTGTATGTATGTAAACGCACCCACGATACAGGAGAAATTCCTAGTGTGGGACAAAGTTTGAAAAAAAAAACATTTAAATATTCTTAATTTCTTTGAGTACACATTTTTTTCAGCTGTCACAAATGGGTTCAATTCCAATATTTATCATGGTACGACTAACATTAATAAAGCATTATGACATTATATACCAGTCATCGTTTGGGTTACAAAACGACTGTGGAAGGGGTACAACAAATTGAAAAAAATATCTGATTTAAATTGATTACTTGTACTACCTACACTTATAAAAAACCACGCCTGAGCAAAGGAGAATGACCACGACAATATGGACCGCGGTACAGAGTTGCGTCAATTCCAAAGTTGTTTTAGATGGTTTATAAATTAACCAAATAACCATCTACAATTCCCATTTTGGAATCAAAACTCGCATTTCCAAGTTTTTTTAGAAAACGTAACTTAACCTCAAAATAGAAATATCCGTTGTGTATAGAGGTAAGTTTATAGGTCGTAGTTTGGAGAGCAGATTATTTAGCATATCTGATGGAATAGACTTAAATAAATCAGTACCTTGCCTTTATATTTCCTGTTAAAACAGTACAACAAAATACGAATCACACACAACTTCAAACAAAGTGAAAACTTCCTGGCGTAAAAACGTCCTGGCGTAAGATTCACAATTTCACATTAAAGTAAGCGATAGTGATTGAAAACAAGAAATAAACAAATAGTTACAATGAATATCACAATTACTGTGGAGAGTAGGACTCAAACAACACAAAAAAAACTGTAATATTTAAATCGCTATAAACAAACTTAGCATGCACCACGCGCAATTGACATTGGACTTTTTGACAATGACAATTCAATTTGAGACACCAACACCAATGTTGCCACTTTAGATTTTAAATGAAAATTGATTAATCGAATAAATACACTCGACACAATTATTTCAAATGACTGATTTAGTTCTATAATCATTAATTTATTAAAAAGGTTCGATTTATATCAAACTGAAGCAAGACAATTAAAAAAAAATCTATGCAATCACTCATATGTATCGTTAGCCAACAAAGTGCAGTGAGTGAGTGAGTGAAGTGTGCTTTAAAAAGTTTTGAAAGCAAAATAATACGACTACTGTGCGTGTGAAATACTAATTATTTCACACCACAGTAGTATCATCTCCATCTCTCAAAAACCCCGCGATTTACCTTTCCAATGACTTTACATTTATATTAATTTGTAATCGTATACAAAAAAAATCGATTAGAGTTGTCAATATATTTACTTATTTTGATTATGGCAACACTTTAACGTAAGAATAGCCGGCAGTAGGTAATTCATTTTATCAAAAGAATTTCATAACTTATTAAGTTTACAAAATAAACCCCTATACAAAATTGGCATTCTAATTGCAGAATGACTTCAAAAATAAAGAAAATAATTGTAATATAATTTTTATCTTGATGCATGAGAAAAACCAGTACCGTCGATGGTCATGATTCTTTTACAACATTTTTTTTTTTAAGGAATGGGCTTGCTATTGACCTCGATCTCGCCTGATAGAGAGCAATAGATAAGGTCTATGATCTTTTAATTAAAAAAACATTAAATTTAAAAATTATGACAAGGACCTGAGAATGATTTAAGTAAACTACTCACTTACACGTAGTAAGTTAAAACATTACTATTCTTTTGGGGTGCAGTCGCGTTAAAGTGTACATACAACCAATCAATGCGTAATTACCGTTGCGGATTTAGTTCGAGAGAGTTACCGCGGCCCTGGAAAGCAAAAGGCACTAGGAGGAGCACGGATGGGTTTTAGTCAGTAAGCGTCTGACACTCCCTCCCGCTCCACCCAGAGTGGCAGGAGTCATTTGATGATTTCCCATCCTTAAAAAAAAATGCGTAATTTCTACTTCCTACTAATATTATAAAAAAACCGACTTCCGAAAAAAACACTACAAAGTTCAAAATAAATTTAATTTCGGAAGTCGGTGTCAAATAACGAAGAAGCAACCAAAAACACCGACTTCCGAAATTTTTGAAAGTGGGTTTTTTTTTTGTGAAAATGTTTTTTTATGTTTCACTTTTTAGTGGTACCCCACACCTAACAACACCACTGGAAAGTCACAGGAAAGCAAAAATACGCAATTTCGTATACATTGATGATTTTTCCACATATTTTTTTCAGCTATTTGGATTTAAAAACCAAACTACTAAACCGATTTTGATAAAATTTAAATGGGACTATTTGGGAAGTATACCCTTTCCTATAAAAAAGATTTTTTCCAATCGGTGCGCAATCGACGGAGTTATGCGCGAACAAACATAAAAAAAAAATATAGAAACATCCGAATTGAGAACCTCCTCCTTTCTTAGAAGTCGATTAAAAAGCGAAAGTAATTATTTTTGTCTATTGACGTTAAAACGGCTGAATGGATCGTAATGAAATTTGGCAGATATATAGCCCGGGATATGGAGAAGGACATAAGTAGGCTACTTTTTAACACGACAACCACGCGGGCGAGGCCTGGGGCAAAAACTAGTGTCACTATAATTTGCTACTACTAACAGAAACGCTTTGTCATACCCAATGACATTTTGAATAGAACAACGAAGAGCTATATCAATCGACTAGCACTTCGCCCGCGGATTTATCTGCGCATATTTAATACGAAAAATTCTCCGACTTTTCAGCGCCATTAAGATTTAATTTAAAAAAAGAATCCCTTCTTAGCGCTCACCACACACCACATCTTTAAAGGAAAACATTGTGAAAAATTTCATTTTCCTATCCCAGTAATCGGCTGAGCCTTTTTTTTTTTTTTTTTTTTCGAGGATGGGAAATCATCAAATGACCCCTCCCGCTCTGGGTGGAGAGCCAGGGAGTGTCAGACTTTTACTGACTAAAACCCACCCTTTGTCCTCCTAGAGCCGTTCCTTCCAGGGCCGCGGTAACTCTTTCGAACATATTCCGCAACCCTGGCAGGCTCTGGCCCTAACGGGCCCCGACCCATGCTGACGACTGCTGTTCTGGCGCGCGTAGAACACAGCGCGCCGTCAACCCGGGCCTGTTCTGATCGGATGGCGAGCTACCCATTGCTCGCCGTCCACAGGCATCAGTCACTGCGCCATGCTCAGGAGCATCAGTTCCTGGGCGGCGCAGTGGCTGACGTTCAACAGGAGGGGGTGAAATGGGGCCATTACTGGCACTCCATTTCAGCCCCCTCCGGAGCCCTTTGTAGGGGCTCATCGGCTGAGCCTTGACATGTCAAAATGGCAAACGCCATAAGATATCGAAAAAAAAAAGAAAATAAAAATATCGAGTGAAAATTGTTAACTATTTTTTTCTAAATATGACACGAATTTAAAGTATTGAGTTTGGGTGGGATCTCTAGTATATATCAATGCCAATTAGCTTAATCAGCCGTCTAATTGGTGGCCTAGCCTTTTCATTTAAATGTACCGATTTTATCAGCGACATAATTGACATCTTTTGTCCAATATCGTTTAATGACTTGTCCATGTCACTTATGTTGCTGACTAAACGGCGCAGTTCAATGAAAAGGCTAGGCTTTTAACAAAACGGCCGATTAAGCTAGTTGGCTACGACATATACGAAATGATTTTTTCATAATATATCGAGAAATTATAATCTTATCAAGATTTATTACAATCGTACGGAGTCTGCAATTTTCTGGTGACATAAATTTATAGTCGCGGCCACATAGCTTAATCAGCCTTTTCATTAAAAGCCTAATATTTTCATTGAACTGCGCCGTTTAATAAGCCACATAAGTGACATTGACAAGTCATTAATTGTTATTGAACAAAAGATGTCACTTAGGTCGTTGAAAAATCTAGGCAATATATCTAATCTATGAAAAGGCTAGGCCACCAATTAAACGGCTGATTAATCTAATTGAATGCGACATAGATATAGAAGATAGAGGACCGTTAGTAAAATGTAAGAACCCGGCTTGTTGATCGTATTTTTTTTAAAGATGCCAATAATTTGCATAGCTAGACAAAAACAGTGTAATATTTCTATACTTTTTACCCAAAGTCGGTTTCCAGGCTCAGGATGCGGCTGAATAGGTACCTCCCAATATCCTACATCGAATAACTGCTTATATTACCTCCCCTCTCATCAAGGGTTCCGCGGTGTTTTTAACACAAAGTAATTGAACGAAAATGGTATTAAAATATTCAGAACATTAATTAAAAAAACGTGTTTTTTTAATGTCACCATTAATTAGAGAAGCAACGCATACAATAGGTTTAAGTCACATAGAAAAATATTTATGTAACAAGTAAATTATTCAGTTTTTTTTTAAATATCGCAAAATATTATTTTCGTAAACATCAAAATGTATTTCAGATTTGTTTTTTTTTATATCGCATTTTTTGTGAAAGTCAATATTTCAACATTTATATCGTAAATTCGAAAAACACATCCTGAAAAATATCCTGAAAGGATGCAGCAAACGCAGGAAAAACCTGGAAAATACATGTTTAAACAGAAATCCAAGATGGCGGAAAATGAAACAACATATTACCTTTCAGAATTGCGCCCGGTGCATCAGGGAACAAAGGATATCCACTACCTTCGAACGGCCCAAAAAACCATAAAGCCACTGAAGATATTTTTTTTATTAATCCACAAGGCTGAACAAAACCGAATACCTTATCCACGAATTTTTTTTTACACGCAATTAAAAAAAAAGCCACAATTCGACGCGGTCTTTTGTTAAGCGATCCGAATTTGGAACACGAATATCTGCTCCAAACGTATTCGGAACGGGTTTTAAGTATTTTTCCTTGAAACTA